>OZ005657.1:110574675-112974675 GCA_963930645.1 Salticus scenicus
ATAATTCTTTGTGATTAAATATGATTAATATTTTTGTTAAAAATACTGGTGGAAAAGTTCGTCTAAAGCAGAGCCTGATTAAGGGGGAAGCACACATTATTTATACTTACACCGTTATTTTTTAACTAATACTTTCCTCCTATAATAAACAGAAAATTCTCATTAAAAATTATTTTAAAAGAATTCTGGTGTCTAATAACGGTGAATAAATTGGATTGTTTTACACTGTTCATTTTTTATAAAAAATATTTCCTCGTCAATGCGTGGAATTTCTATGACATGAAGTAAAAAATAATTGTAAAAATATTCCGGTGAGAGCGGAGATAATGTGTGCTTCCCCTTTAATCAGGCTCTGGTCTAAAGACGGGACACTTTTACATCTGATTTAACACATATATATATATACATACTTATTCTTTGTTATTTATATCTTAATAATTTTTATTTTATAAGATAAAACAGATGAAAATGTGTGAAAGTAACTTTTATGCTTTTTAATACAATCAGTTTCAAAATTTTCATTACTGTCAACCAATCCGATTTTTGCGTACCGGTACTTATTTATAGAATTTTTTACAAGCTTTTGTAACAGTTTTCTGTGATTAAATAATGTAAAAATTCCTGTAAACATACAGGTACAGGTATACAAAAAACCGGAACGATTGGCAGCTGTAAAATTCGTAAATTAATCGCTCATTGATGGATTATGATTGCAGTAAATGATTACATTAACGCTTTCGCATAAGAAAGCAAGATTAACCATTTTGCGAGTTGTCAGGACGTAGCTATAACAGCTAGCGTAATGTTGTTCGTTGCTACAATCATGCTTCGTACGATCCTTTAAATTGCACAAATATTTATTAACAATTTTTTTATCATAAAATAAGGTTTTAACTTTAATAATAGTTTCATGGTTAGAGAATAGTGATGGAAATGGGTCCTTCAAAAAGGACTTGTATGTCCGATAGCAGAACTTTAAGTGGATGATTTTTTAAATATAGCTCTGCAGTCATTTTTGCACATTAAAGATCATCAGACCGAAATGTACAGTTTAAAGCGGATCTAAGAAAACCCGCACCTTAAGCAATATTGATCCCGACTTCTAGTGACTGATACCCATTTTGGTAACCATTCGTTTATCAAATGGGCTCCAAGTGAATGAAATGCAGTGAACAACATCACAAGTCAGTCCAACTTCCACTCCATATTGTAAACTATGTATTAAAAAGAACTTTTTTTTTGTATATATTAGCTCCAAAATCAAGTATGTACTAGGAATTTGCAGAGTTTAACTCTATAATGCAAATTTTATAGAGCGTGCATAACAACAGCGTCAAAATACCCCCAGTCGGTGACTTTTGGTACAGATTTTTTTTTTCTTTGACGATATCATTTCTCCATATTTTCCTCAGTTTGTATGAGCTTTTTTTCTTTCATTCTGTTTATTAGTTTTATCTGAAGATGACTCCAAACAGTAAAAGTTTTTTTTCTGACCTCCTGTATTTAGATACATAGAACTGAACTACGAATTTACTTTACGATACGCCTTAGACAATATCGTCATATCATAACTGTCATCTCTTCCGCGTGGTCCTTTCGTCAGAACGTAAAAAACGTAAATTTAAGCCGCTGTTTTTTAAGAGTCGGTTTAGAATATAGCAAAGTACATTTTGTTCTCATTACATATGGTTTTGACAGAGTTACCGCCTTCTATAATTTATTCTGAAACATTGTTCGTCCCACCTTCTTTTAATACCACTTTAAGTGTAATTTTTTACTTATTTTACAGTAGTTATATATTCGAGAAAAATTTTCTGTAGATAAAGTGGTTTAAGAAAAAGGCGTAACTAAAAATGCTCCTGAATAAATTTTAAAAGTTTTAATTCTGCTGTGAAAATGGAAATTTTAAGACACGTAGTATTAATAATTTTCTACATAGAATCTAAATTTATTTTTGATATGCCGCTTTAATTTCTAATATATTTCTTAGAATTCAACAGTGCCACTTTTAACACCAACCAGAGTTGCCAACCTAATCTGGCAAATTGTTAGTACCGCCGCTTTTTTTGCACCAGTCTTTTTTAGAGTATTTTTCCTAATAACACTAGTCGATAAAAAAAAAAAAAAAAAAATTAGGGTAACAAAATTGAAATTAGTTATTTTCAACTAATTTTGTAGTGCAGAATTAAAAAATAATAGCGAAAACTCTGTAACACGTACAGATTTTTTGTTACGATTATTTAATCTGTACTGGAAGCAATAATCTCTGTCTAAAAAAAGTACACTTAATACTTCTTTGTTAAATAAATCCTTGTCGAGTCATATTTTTAGTTAGTCTAGGAAAATGCTTCGATAAGGATTTATTTAACAAAATAGTATTAAATGTCATTTCTTAAAATCGGAATTATTTGCTAGTGCTCGGATAATTTTGCTGTCTACTGTATTGTAAAAATAAGAAAAAAAATAATGAAATTTGCCATTTTCTGATATTTTAACAAAAAAATAGAACAAGCATGGTTGCCGGGACTTTGGGTTACCAGCAGGAAGGGTTACAACCTGTGATAATGTGAAAATGATAAAAATTCGTGAAAATTGCCATTTTCTGATACTCTAACAGAAAAATGTGACGTGGTGGGACTTTTTTGCTTGCAGATATTTAAATAAAAATTGGAATTAATAATAAAAATAATAATTTGACCGTTGTTACCGAACCACTGTAGACCAATGTAATTTATAGTAAATCCATTTGAAGAGAATTACTCTTAAAATTAACCCTTCGAGGCGCATTGTCCTCACTGCGAGGATGAAGGTTTTAAATTCCAACTGCAAAAACTCAGGCCGGAAATTTTTTAACAAAATTTTGCTTCTATAACACAGCAAAAAAATTCTTAAATTTCCCTTTTTTTTTTTTTTTTTTTTTTTTTTCGTGAATTCTGGTGGCAGTGTAATTTAAATTATCCCAATTACATTGAGCCGCAAAGGGTAAAATGGTGTAGAAAAAGGGGGGGTACTAACAACTTGCCGGATCAGGTTGTCTGCTCTGACCAACTCTTCCTATTTTTTCTAATTAATAAGTATGTCGATGTTTGGATGTCCTTTTATTGTTTAACAATTTCGAATTGGGCATTTATTTTCATACAATTTCTATACTACAGAAGTCCACACATTGTGGAAATTTCACTCAAACTGCAGTATTTTACAGATATTCCAACATTTCTAATTTGTTCTACAGTTACCCTTTTTTCTACGCTCCATTAGTTTAAGAGTAACGTTTTAATTTAATCATAATAACATATTGGAGAAAAGCACTCTACAAAAAGAGTGTAAAAAAATAAGCAAATCTAACAATGGTCCAATATAAATTAGAAATAATGCTCTCTCTCTATATATATATGATTTTATGTATAATAGCGTTCAGAAATGGCAATTAATGCAGCTTTCACAGCTGCCAACATTTTAACATATTCCAGAGAATTGTTTGCCCCGCCTTTAGTTTGCACAACTTTATTTTTAGTACAAGTTTCTCTAATATATAACAACGATACCCTAAGAAAAAATACTCTAAAAAAAGTGGTATAAAATAAATGCGAGGTCAAAAAAACTTCGGAATAAATTAAAATGTTGGCAGCTATGAGCTTAACAAGTACTATTTTCCGGACATATTATGTCTGCATTTCTTTCATGTCGAATTTGGCAGGTTAGCTAATTATAGTAAAGTAAAATTATTTAATGAAAAAAATGTACTTCAGCAAATACTAAAATAGTAGAATGAGGTGTTGTAATAGTCTATACAGTCTGAAATTACTATCTGTTTTAAATAAAGCAAATGTTTTTAT
This sequence comes from Salticus scenicus, assembly GCA_963930645.1. Classification (NCBI taxonomy): domain Eukaryota; kingdom Metazoa; phylum Arthropoda; class Arachnida; order Araneae; family Salticidae; genus Salticus; species Salticus scenicus. The sequence goes on from OZ005657.1 coordinate 110,578,512, forward strand.
ACATGATTTGTGGTATAGAAAATGCGGGAGACGTGGTAGCTATGAAACTGGAAGGAAATAGAAGATATACTTCAAAATGTAAATCACTGATTGTTAAAAAAGCTAATAATAAGCATAAGTATTGGCTGCCAAGTTTCTTGTTTGTTTTTTCCGGGAGAAAAATTTTCATTTAACTTATCGTAGAAAATAAGTAGTATATTTTTCTATTAAAATATATTTGGGGTAAATCTCATTTAAAAATCGAAATCTTGGCAGCTATGATATAAATACATACCTACCAACAAACTAATTAATATTCCGTAAAACTGTTAGTTACCGTCTTTATTTCACACCAATATTTTTTAAATATTTTTCTTATTATTCAATTGTAATTATTGAATACGATTGGTCTGAAAGTAAAGTGGTGTGGAAAAATGGGCGTTGCAATTAATTTTACGGAATTTAAATTAGATTATTGGCTGGTATGCAAATACATGTGAAAGAAAAAACTTCAGTTCTTGGCAAATTCGATTCTTAGTAGATTTAACTTCTTAGTAGCATATAACTATTTTTGCTTGGTAACGATACAGGTCTGCAGTTCTGTTCGCATAATTGTCCCAAAAAAGTATTTACGTATAGTGAAATGTGCTGTGAATTTTCTTAAAATGCACTGCAAGTGTTCCTTTTACCAGAGTGAATTGATCTGATCCAATGCTAAAATAATTTTAATCGGTTTGGGGTCAATCATAGTTATGTAACAAAACCAGTGTACTAGTTCTTTTCCAAGCAAATAAATCTGTATCAGAGACAACAAATTAAGATCGACAAATTTAAATTTAGAAAAAATAAATCTTTCAAGTGCAGGGTCATGCAAAAAACAGAAAGATATATTATAGGTTTACAGCGAAAATGTCTAAAAATGCATTTTCATCTGTGTTGTGCGATTTTATTTCTTAAGTTTTTGATTAATGTATGTTCATACTTGCCAACATCCTAATTAAGAGCCGGAAGATTTTTAGTACACGCCCCTTTTCCTACACCAATATATTTTTAGAGTAATTTTTTATAAATGTAATTACTATTAAATAAGGAAAAAAAAAAAAAAAAAAAAAACACTCTAAAAATATACTGGTGTAAAAAAGTGGGTGTGTACTAAAAATATCCCGGTTCATAATTAGGATGTTGTATGATGTATATACATTATATAAGAAATATATATTGCTACATAAGAATAATTCGAATACATTGATTTCCGTTTGATGCTATAGATAGGAATGTTTTTATAATTAATCTAATTTGTATGACTGCAGAGGTTTTCAAGTTAGAAGTGAGGTTTTGTGCACACAATTTACTTTGCACGCATTAAGTTTTTCCATTTCGCTATTAATCCGCCTATCTAGTGTGATGCTATTCCGTTTGGTGCTATTATAAAGAATCAAAATATCAGGTGAATGAAGAGAAAATTACAATGATCATAGAGTAATAAAATGCAATAACATTTTCCACTATATATATATTGTGCAAAGAGGATGGGATTTCTAAATATATTTCGTTCACAACTTGTGCTCTGACTTCACCAGATACATACTACAAAATATCGCGCACAATAATTTCATAAGAAATAGAATAAAGGTTAGTTTTCTACAATATATATATATATATATATATATATATATATATATATATATATATATATATATATATATATATATAATAGGAGGAAAACGGTAAACAATATCATGTCTATCTCTTAAATTTTAGTTACATTATTTATTTATTTATTTTTCATATCAAATATTTGTGATTGTAGCAGTAATAAAAATATGAAAAGAAATATTACTGAAAAAGAAATTTAAAATGAGAGAACATCTTCAATATTTTAGCCTTGAACTTCAATAGCAGCTTTTATATGGATAAGCTCAATTGAATTTTAAAATAGATTGCTTTTCAAAAAAAAAAAAAAAAAAAAAAAAAAAAAACAGATTGAATGCTATTGCATCCGTATTGATCAATTTGTTGAGATTTCTATATATTCTTTTTAAAAAACGGGATTGACTGTCACAGACTCGTATAGCGCTATTTCTTAAATTTATCTTTTTCCTTAGAATATATCAGTTTAAATCTTGTCTCAGATGAATGACTATCGCATTGATATTTATGAGGTTATTTTGCTGTTATACTTTTATAATGTAGTTTTTAAAGGTAGAATGTAGGATTCGAGTTTTATCTTTTTGTCAACTACAACCTTGTTTAGGTAAATAGAAAGAAAGTTTTAAATATATATAATCGACATAATTAAAAGTAGCATTATTTCATGACTGGCACATTATATTGCAAGAGAAAATTCATTTTCCTTATTTTCTCTTCTCCTTTTATTTATTAATAAATTATATTATATTTTCATTTTTGTTAGACGTTTTCAGTGGCATAAATTTTAAAATAAATATTAATAAGTCTGATAAAAGCAAAATTCCGCGATTAACAGCAATTCTCAGCTGAAATGATTATTTGCGTATTTTCATAGTTGCTAACATTTTAATTTATTCCGGAGCAATTTTAGCCCCGCCTTTATTTCGTACCACATTATTTGTAGAATAATTTACTCCAATGTATAATATAAGAAAAGATTACTCTTAAAGTAAGACTGGTATGAAATAATGGCAAACTTAAAATGTAGAAGATTCGTGAGATGCGCTCGAGAATTCAATTCAAATAAATTAATTAATAAATAAATAAATGAAAGTTTACTAGATGACACACGTAGTTGCAAACCTTGCACCTTTGGACTACCGGAAATATTTAATAGAAATATCTAGTTTGTTTAATCAGTGACCTGTAACGGTTTTCACTGAAAAAGTATAATAAAAATAAAAATAAATTAAAATTTTCTAGTAGCCAAAAGGTGCTAAATTAGCAACTATAATGGAACATTGCATGGTAAATCAGAAATTATAACTATTTAAATTGATAAAGCGTAATTCATAATTCATATAGCTGCCAACATTTTAATTTATTCCGTAGTATTTTTTAGCCCCTCCTTCATTTCCCACCACTTTATTTATAGAAAGATTTTCTCCAACATATAACCTCGATAAAATAAGAAAAAAAAATATTCCAAAATAATAAGTGATATGAAATAAAGGCTGTGCTAAAAATACTCCGGAATAAATTAAAATGTTGGCAGCTATGAATTCATTCTAACATTTATTGTTTTGATATTAATCCTGTACGCAGTTGTCAACTTTAACAAAATTTGAATATCACTATTTTAAAATAGTTATTTTTCATCTTATTTAGTTGCAGAAATTTAATTTTTTTAAAAATTCAAAATTTTTTGTAGAATTAAATTATTCCAAATAAACAAATGTTGGGAGGAACTATGTGTAAAGGGCAATTCATTTATTAAGTTTGCTATTTTTCTACACAAATTACCAACGGCGAAGCATTCTTTTTTCTTTGTAGGTATATGCAGAGATGGAAGTTGGGCGCAGATTTCATACCACTATCAATGCATAGTTGCCAAGTTTTTAAATTTATTTCGGAATGTTGCCAGCTCCACCCTTTTTTCACACCGTAATATTTTTAAAAAAAATTTCGTCATATGCAAGCATAATTATATATTGAAGAAATTCTTTCTACAAATATTACGGTGTGAAAAAAGTTTAACAACATTCCGGAATAAATTAAAAAAATTGGTAGCTATGTCAATGTAAGAAATTTTCTTCTTTTTAAATCAACGATATTATAGTTAGATAAATTTCTTAAACAAATACCGGTGTGAATTTTGCGCCCGTGTTACATTCTTGTACACGCCAACATTTGTAATTTAGACCACAGAGCTGTAATTTAGACCACAAAGTTGTTACGTTTTATAATTTATTCCAGAGCATTGATAGTCTGGCCATTTTTTATAATACCTTTTTTGAAAGTGTATTTTTCTTGTTATTTTATCGTATTTGTAAATTGTATAAAATCATTCTACAAATGAAATAATGTGAAATAAAGGCGTGACTAAAATTGCTCTGTATTAAATTATTAAATTTAGCAATTCTGCTATTAGAACCTACCTTTTATTTGAATTTTTTTATTTTTGAATTAATTTTCTTCAATGTATTTACGAATAAATAATAAGAAAATTTTTCTTTGGAAAATGTTTGCTGATAATATCTCGACAACACCATCAACCACAGAGCATACTTGTCAACCATCTCATTAATAACCGTACAACTGTTAACGCCCTTTTTAAAAAAAAAAAAAAAAAAAAAAAGAAACCCTTTTCTTACACCGTTTAATTTTTAGAGTAATTCTCTTCAAATATTGTTACGATTTAATATGAATAAAATTACTCTAAAAAATGACTGGTGGGGAAAAAAAAAGGCGGGTACTAATAATTCTACGGTTCAAAATGAGATGGTTGGCAAGTATGACACACTGTTTTCCAGATAAATCGGACGGTAAGAGTATCTTGTTGCATTAACTAAAGGAAATCGCTATTCACACTTTAACCCATACTTGAAACAAAGATAATGACTGCAATATTTTAGCATATCTGATATTCTGTAACAATTTTTTATATTTGAATAAGAGGAAAATATTTACTCTTAAAAAGCGAAATAAAAATTTCGTAGTAGTTGGAAACTTTGTCCAACCAATATAAAAACAGACTGATTGTATGATTTGAGAAAAATTAGGAATCTACTTAAAAGGCTAGTGCGAGATTTTCAGTATCTCATATTGAAGTTATTGTAAATTTTGTTGCGAGTATTTACAAGACTACTATTGTCTTGATTTTCGTTACCACTACATTTAAACCGCAGTTTTAATCTAGTAGTAGATTTTTTTTTTTTTTTTAATCATAAAAATGAGTTCATAAGTTTAAAAATAAGTTTATTGTTAAGAATATTTGTATAATTGACCTTGAAAAAATATAGGTTAGTGTAAACACTGATAGCTATTTTCTGACATTTCCTTTATTCAGTAAAGAATTGAGTTAAAAATACGAAACACTACGAAAAACCTATGTGCATTTAATGTTCAGGCAGATGATCAGTTGAAAAAAACATTGAAAAAACACCGTTTTATTAACGTGTTACACTAAAATGAATGTTTTTTTCAACGCATGGTAAAATTATCCCTGGCGACAATATAATAAATAAATGTGGGGGAATTTAATCTATTAAATAGAACTTGTAGTGCTATGGTAGAACTTTTAGCAAAAAAAAAGAAACTGATATGTATAAATTAGGAGGTATTTCGAGAAGTCAAGAGTCTTCTAAACAACGTGCTCAAAGTATATTTATTTGCCAAATGACTAAAGATTGGGCAGGCAACCTGAAGACATTACAAGCCGAATGATATTTTAAAATAGTGGCTCTCTTTACGGATAGTTGTTGTTTTGCTCTAAAACAGAATACGGCGGAGCAGATGAATTGACAATACTGTTGGACTAAACGTGCTATCTATGTAAACGCGAACAGTACGGGTAGCTCATAGCATGGGGAAATGAGATCACCTGTCTCTGTAGCCAGTAAAGAATAGCATGAATTAAATCACACATTTCCATAGTATCTCTATAATTTTCAAAGTGAAAAAAAAATAAACTATTCAACATTTGCTTTTTTTAAACTATACTTGCCCCAGTCAGGTGATTGTGACCTTATTATTACAGATCAATTCAAAAATTGTCGGTTATATTATGCACCAAATAATGAAAAACTTATTATCATAGTTCAATTAATTTACCAACAATTTTTATTCGAAGTTAAATGTCAATTTTTCACACCACACTTACCCCAGTCCATCCCTTTTTTTCTTTTCTTTTTTTTATTTATATACATTTTATATGCATTTTTAGAAATGATACATATGATATTTAACAAATTAAAATAGTAAAGAAAAAAATAAAAGCAGCATTTTTTTTTTTTTTTTTTTTTTTTTTTTGAGAAAAGTTCAATCTAAGAGCGAAATTTTCTTTTAAACTTTAGTACACATTTGTCATAAATCTTTCTTCTATGATCTACAGAAGTTTTTCAAAAGCGATTAATGTGCAAAAAAAATTTTTCTTAGCATTACTTACGTGAAAAAACAGATAAAAACAAACATAGGTTTTTTTTATCTTTAAATCAAAAGTCTTTATATTTCTAGTCTTGCGATGTCCCCTCCTCCCCTTTTTTTTCATCGCTAAACTTTTACTAAGTTTAAGAACATACACATTCTGTTTAACTGACTTTATCGTATTTCTAAAAAAAATTCGAAAACTTTTTATTTAAGTTGGAATCTCTTTTCTAATGGCAGTCTGATCTCACTTTCAACTAAAAAAAGTGTGGGATAAAATAAATGGAAGTGCGATGTTTTTCTGGAAAAAAGTTTGATATATATGTAAATGATTATGAAGAAAATCTCAGCAAAACAATTTAGTTTACAAAACTATTACTTTCTTATCATAGATAAAAACAGACAATGCTTTAGGCCTATACATAAAAAACAACCTTCGAATACTTTCATAATACTTCAATAATGGCGGTATTAACAAATAAAAGTATTTTCGTTTAACCCTGCTGCTGTGTTCATTACGAATGAACGAAATGGACATTAATCTTTAAATGTACGAAATAAAATTCAACCAAGAACAAAAGTTTTTAATTTCAATATATATAACTGTATTTTCGTTTCCTATATTTGAATTAAATTTATATAATAATTTATATAATGTTTTTACTGAGTGTAGTCTATATAAAATACAAATTTTCATGTATGTGGATGTTGGGTCGAAATGGACCCGAACACAGCAGCAGGGTTAAATTAATTTCTTTTTATTTCAGCGTTTACACTTTCTTGTTTTAATGTGAAAACCCCTTTTTTTTTTTTTTTTTTTTTTTTTTTTTTTTTTTTTTTTAAGTATATCTGTATTTGATTAAGTCAAATACTGTTTATGAACATGCTTTTGTGGTTCGTGTAGAAATAAACATTAATATTATATATATATATACATACAGTCGAACCTCGTTAACGTGAACACTCTTAACGTAAATACTTTTAACATGAACTGTCTCCACAATCTCCGTCAAAATATAGACTAATTTAGTTACATGAAGATTAGTTACTGATGGCATGAACTACTGATAACATGAACAAATTTTTATTCCCCTTGAGATTCACGTTAACGAAGTTCGATTGTATATATATATATATATATCGTAATAAAATGCAAATATAAAGCGTAGTACAATTTAGCATACAAAAGTAACACATTATCAATGTCAGTTTCATCCAAAAAAATATATAAAGTCATGAAAAGTAGATTAAAGAGGAATTATCCTACCTCTATAATGAATAGTAAAACCCGCTCACTGTGTTTTGTGTGACTCTGGTCAACCAATGATTTTTTGTACATTTGGATTATTGTAATGTATTGTTTCAGTGTGAGAACATTGTGAAGAAGTATTGGAGTGCCCGTGAACTGATGGCTTAAGCGTTAATATTCGGCTTTTGTAATATATATATATATATATATATACTTTATAACAAAAAAAAAAAAGAAGCACCAAGAAGGAGTAATGCAAACTGGACACAAATTGACATACATACAGGTTTCGGTGGGAAAGTCAAAATTTTAAAGTTTGGCTGCCATCGAATGAGCATGCGACGCTGCAGCGCATCTTAACTGCGCAATTAGCAGAATATTAAAAATGAGAAATTTTGATTCCAGGTCATAAATTCTTCGAGAATTTTATTCAGTCTACCCAGAAAGAAACTATGCCTCGCGTGCAAGTGCACAAACAACATGCGCATATGTCAGCTTTTGAGTGTGGTGTGTAGTTGCGTTCGAAGAAGCCGGTTGGTCTAATCTGCGAATTTTTTGACAACTGGACAGGACCGCTACTACTATTAGATGATATTGACAGGAATGGGTGAACCATGGCCGATTACAGCGTCAGAGAGAAAGCGGTCGGCCTAAAGAAAGAACAAAAAGTGAGAACCAGTCAATCGCAAAGCGGTACTCAAAGCTCCAATTCATCATTATCGACGATTCCCCGTTCAACTGGTACTTCAGTGACTTCAAAGATCTTTAATATGCGGCTCAGTGAAATGGGGTTGAGCACAGTCCCCGGATCTCTCTACCACTGAGGACGCTTGGAGCATCATAAAAGGGGTCTTACAACCAAATCGGGAGTTTGCCAATCTAACGCACCAATTGGACAGACTTTGGCACGATACTTCACAGGAGCACATCTACCATCTCTGTCGATTAATATCATGCCAAATAACTGCGTACATAAGGGCCAGAAATGGACCAACGTGTTATTGACTACTTTGTGAGGTCCTTTCTCTTGATTAAATCATTAAAATTTTCTGAAACTGTAATCAATTGTTTTTCTTCACATGTACATTATAGCTACCAAATTTTGTCCCATTCGGATAACTCCTTCTTGGTGCGTCGTTTTTATTTATTTATTTTATTTATTTTTTTTTTTGTTATAGAATGTATATATATACATAAAAATGATAGATATCGTAATCAAATTTAACCTTTAAATTTAGCAATTAATAGATAAAAAACAATACCAACACAACAAATATATATATATATATATACAGTGCGTGTCGAAATGATAGGTCCACCAGTCAAGAGGAAAGTTATGTTGGTAAATTAGGTTTTATTGTGTATAAAGTACTATTTTATAAACTATATTACTCCATTCAATGTAAAATAATACATGAATAATATACAAATAATAGGAATAATAAGTAAAACAAAAATTACATGAAAAAGCTGTTTCAAAAAGATAGGTCCAGTGAACCAAGCATCAAATTAATGTTGAATTAATAAGAAATGTTTCCACCTTGTTTCAGAATAAGCTCATAAATCCTATTCGGCATGGATTCTGCAAGATTTTGTGAACACTTTTTCTCGATTTTTGACCATTCGGAGGGAATAGACTTTTTCAAGTCTGCAGTACTGTTGTACTACCTTCCGCCTGCATACACCGCTCTTGCGAGTATACCCCACATGTTTTCTACCGAATTCAGGTCGGGGCTGCAAGGTGGCCAATCGATAACATGTACACCATTATCCAGAAACCATTCGAAATTGGACTTTGCAGTATGCACAGGAGCATTGTCCTGTTGGAACATGAAGAATGGGCCCCAATGTGCTCTGCTTGTGGAAGAAAATATTGTTCAAGCAGCTTTTGATAGCCTGCAGCATTCAAACGATTGTCTACAAATGCTATATCAGTTTTTCCTGCACCTCCGAATCCGGCCCATACCATAACGGAACCACCACCAGCTTGCCTCTTCGAGAATATATGTCTATCGTTACGCAGATCGTGCCAGTAGTACTGCCAGCCATCTGGACCATCCAGGATGAATTTCTTTTCATCACTGAATATCACACAATGCCAATATTGTTTCCAGGACATCACTTCATGTGCGAATTTCAATCTCTTTTCTTTATGCTTTTTAGTCAATTTCGGAGCTGCTTTCCTCTTCACGTAAACTATATTGCCGAACTTCTTTACCACTCTATGGACTGTAGATTTTGATATTGGAGGGTTTTGTTGTCTGGCCACAGTGGATAAGCTCATATTTCCAGATTTTAACTCCTTTACGATAGTCCTTCTTTGTCGGGGTGTCACTTTTGATGGGCGACCAGATGATTTTTTACTGCCAAAAGCATTTCTAAGTCGCAAATAATTGTTTACAACATTATGTGATCTGTTTAAAAGTTTACCTATTTCTCTATTCGATTTTCCACACGTTTTAAATGCATCATTTTTCCCCTGCTCAACCAGCGGAAGACTGTAACGGCGACCCATTTCGTTTGATTACAACGTAATGTTCAAATCTGCTTAAATACCTCCACAGCAGCCAGCATAATCCCGCAGCAAGACTAAGCAACGATATTTATGCAAATTTTTTGGAAATAAACGTGATTGGTGCAAAATTTCTGAAGGCGGACCTATCTTTTCGAAACGGTCTGAAAATGAAAATTTGCATAAAATAAAAAGGAATTATTTATTTTTAAGAAATGTCTACATAAATAGTTATAACAATTACTGATTAATTATCTCTACCAAAAAAAGTTATTCATATTCTCAATAAAGCGTCGAAATTTTGAAAAATGCGGGTGGACCTATCATTTCGATACGCACTGTATATATAAAGTGAAGAGTTTAATAACGTAATAAAATTTAGCAATTAATAAATACATGATAATACCAAGAATATATATATATATATATATATATAAAGAGTCTTAAACACTTTTTTAACCACTTAATTACAATATAATGTGCGTTAAATAAAACTAAATATGGATAAATCTCTATCCTTAAGAACATCTGAAATTCGCATCATTCGATCAATAGAACTTTTTTATTTATTTATTTATTTATGTATTTACGATATTTGCTTAAGCTTTTTTAATACATAGTTTAATGCATTTGACTAATAAATTGTGGTGAAAAAAAATAATAACGATGTCGAGTTCTCAATTAAAACTTATTTAATAAAAATACTGTTATTTCATAATGTGAATTTTTTATAGGTCGACTACAGTAAATTTTTCACTTATATTTAAAAATTGGTATAAATGACAATATTTTGGTTTTGATACACTACATAATGTGATAATAAAAACATTACTATTAAAAAATTAGGCTATTTTTAACTAGCTAATTGGTTTCTTAAGATAAACATTCAACATATAAATAATATATATATATATATATTTGACAATTATTCAATAACGTTTACTTTATATTTACGCTCGGACAATCCTTACAAACTGAAAACAAACGCTGTAGAGATTCGGGAAGTATTTAATTGACTTGTTACATCTTCATAAGTCATATTTGCATAGGTGTAGCTAGAACATGACGTGTGCACAGGACTTGAACCTAAAATTGGTAAAATATATTTTTATATTTCCATAAATATTAATGCTAAGCTTTTACAAATGAACATAGAAAACTGTAAGTAACATGACAATCATATGCTACATCAATATTCCTTTTGGAGCATTATTATTTTTTAAAGATTACATAAAATATTATTATTTTTCTTTAATTTGTTGCTGCTGTTATTTTAGCCTTTGAGAGAGAACGTTGGATGATATACACCGTGACCAATAAGTTCTCATACACTTATAAATTTTTATTACAATAACACAAAATAAATCATACAAAAAGCTTTTGCCTCAAATTAAAGTAGCAATCATTGTGTATCTTTACAATAAGTGTTTTGGAATATTTCCACCTTTTAGTTTCTTAACAAGCTTAAGTGTCTTTTCAAATCAATCACATGCGGCACGCATGGCTTCCATTGACATTTCCTGCCATATCTTTTGAATTACATTTTAGAATTTACTAAAATCGGTGATTTTATAGTCATTCAGTTGGGAGAGCATATATGACCACATAAAACAATCAAACGGGTTCAGATCGGGGGAATTGGGGGGCCATTCGTTTTTTCGCAAAAGGTCAGCTAAATTTTGACTGCACCATTCCTGAACCGCACATTCGGTATGAGAAGGGTCACCATCTTGTTGGAAGCAGAAATATTCCGCCCGATACATACTCTGGAGATTTAGGAGTAAAACGTTTCCCAAAACCTCAGTTTTATAATATTGGGCGTCGATTTTTACCCCCTTAGCAATGAACACTAACGGGAGTTTTCCTCTTTTGGAAATAGTGGCCCAAACCATCAGAGATGAAAAATTTTGATAACGTGTACCGTAATGTTGGCTCTCAAGGATGTTATCAATAAAGAATGACCATACTCTGTCATTTTGGGGGCTAACACTTTGCTGTGAAATTAATAGTTTCTCGTCTGAAAAGACAAATTCATCCCCAGCGTGCCAAGCAAGAATTTCTTCCACCCTATGCTTCCTTTTCATCTTAACAAACCTCGAAACTCCGTGAATTTTATGTTTTCTATAAGCCTTGCGCCAGAGGTCATTTTTCAGAATGTTTAACATTGATCCCCTCGATATTTTGGGCCTTCTTGCCAGTTTTCTAGCAGATCTTTATCCGTTTCGTCATATCCTTTCCCTGTCTCATTACACAGCCTGTTTTGTCCGAACGGACATCGGTCTGCCAGACCATTTCCTGTCATCGGCAGAGGACATCTCATTATACCTTCTGATAATTCTGTAATTGAAATCGCTCCTTACCCTCAGGGCTTTCAAGTCTCTGAAAATTTCACCCGGCTCCTCTCCTTTCATGAATTTCTTTATAACAATTTCTCTCAATTTCTTTGTTCTACCTAGGAGAAGAAAAATTATAATTTGTACAACATTTACACTCGCAATAGCTTTATACCTTACACTAAATTGCCTACAAAATAATTGAGACTACAGTAACATACTATATATAAAACTATTTGACATGCTTCAAAAGTTGTATGAGAACTTATTGATCACGGTGTATATATATATATATACATGCGTGTGTGTGTGTTCACAAATGCCCCCCCTCCCGATTTTAAAATTAAATTACTCCTAAACAAAGACAGATAGAAGAATGAAACAAATAGCATGTTTATTTTTAAAGCTGTAAAAATCTTATGCACAAATATCCTAGAAAAATTATGAGAAGAATTGCAGCAGAATCAGGATTAAAGCCATCCAGCACCCATACAATTCTGAGAAATAATCTACGCATGTTTCCTTTTAGGATCTAATGTCACCACGCCATTTCAGCACTACCTGTGCAAGAAAGAGAAAATTTTGCACAGAACATGTTGAAAATTATTGATGAAGATGGATTCGACTCTGGATGCATATAGTCAGAGCCTGATTAAGGGGGAAGCACACATTATCTCCGCTCTCACCGGAATATTTTTACAATTACTTTTTACTTCATGTCATAGAAATTCCACGCTTTGACGAGGAAATATTTTTAATAAAAAATGAACGGTGTAAAACAATCCAATTTACTCACCGTTATTAGACACCAGAATTCTTTTAAAATAATTTTTAATGAGAATTTTCTGTTTATTATAGGAGGAAAGTATTTGTTAAAAAATAACGGTGTAAGTATAAATAATGTGTGCTTCCCTCTTAATCAGGCTCTGCATATGGTTCACCGACGAATCACATTTTTACGTGAATGGCAACGTGAATTGCCGAAAGCGCCTCCTTTTGATAATATTTGTAAGAAATTTTGATTCTCATGCAAAATATTTTTACAGATTTCAAAATAAACATACCGTTTGTTTAATTCATTTACCTGTCTTTGTTTAGGAGTAATTTAACTTTAAAAACGAGGGCCGAGTGGACACCCTGTATATAAATATATCTAATTTAACTTGTTCGTAAAACCTTTGAATTTTCAGGATAATTTCTCAAATATTTCTCTAGATAATTGGCAAAATTTGTGAAATCGAAAATTTCCACTCATTTATGGCGAAAGAAGTGTATTCATGTAAGAGCCACGTTAATTTAACAAAGTATTTAGTATGTTATTAAAGTATTTATTATGTAAATAAATATATTCAGTATAATGTCCAATATGTAATACTTTTAATAATATTAACCACTCACTCTTGCTAATTAACACTCTGCAAATGAGAAAGTGTTAAGTAAAGAAAAAAAAAAAAAACTTTTTACTTCGATGATTTTATTTCTCAGATTGAAATATTTTGTTCTTCAATTATAGCTTTTGCACAATACCAGCGGAAAAAAAAAAAAAACATTAATATTTCATAAAAAATCAGTTGATTAATTAAATAATTGCACTCTAATGTTAAATATCTTTGTATTTCTATATCATTCATTAAAATGCTGAACTGTTTGAAATTATAAAATAGCAAAGTAAACTAGTTTTTGGGCTATTAGTTATGTGCTTACTTTCAGTTATTAATTTTTTGAGAAAATTTACATCTACACAGGAAACTTTGTTATGATTTTTATTTACATTAAAAAATAAAACCAACAGACCGAGAAAAATAACTTTTATGAAAATAAAATTCCGTTAAAGAGGTAATCTTCAACCACATTTCATGAAACCATGAAGCATCTGCGCAAGTGCTAACTCAACGAGTCCAATGCTAAAATCGGTGTGACAGTCATCTGACTCAGAGAAAATGAGCAATAACAGACCGCGGAATTAGTGGATGTTTTCCGAATTTCAAACTGTCGGTCAAGCTGCCATCCCTCCAACATTTTGGACGCGTCCTCACTGCTAGTTTTAAGATATGTAAATGAAAAAATGCACTGTAAATGAAAAGATGATCAGGTAACAGTTAGAAAGCCCCTGGATTCCGGTTTTTTTTTTTTTTTTTTTTTTTTTTTTTTTAGGTCATATCTACTTCTCTATTAGATCATAGATCATCATGCAGGTTAGTTCTACATAAAAAATATCTTAATATTATTATTTACCAATATTTGAATTGGTAAATAATAATATCAAGATATTTAAAAAAAAATAAAGTTTAAGGCATGTGATTGGATACTACGAAAAAGCATTAAGTAAATGTTTAATTTCGCAATTTTAATATAACATTTAATATAATTTATTCTGTAATAGTTTTAAACAAGGTTATAAAAATACCTTTAGACGTCATTTATAAGGCACAAAATTGATTGTCCTCCGACATTTAGTGATATTTACCTGAAATGAAATATTTCTACATTCATCATATAAAATGGTGTTATTAAATTAATAATTCATTATTTCTTATTAAATAATTTATCATTTGTCTTTAATTAATCACGTTACTAACTAAAATAATTTTTTACTGCAGGAATTTTTATAGGGAATATAGAAAACAGTTTTGTGATAGCCACAGCATGCTACTTTCTATTTAGTTCCTAAAAGTAACAGTTTTAGACGTATAAATAAATAATAATTGTTAATAAATTTTTGTTCAATATTATATCCAACACTGGAATATCATATATGCCAGTGGCCGCCAACTGGTGGTCCGCAGAAAAAATCTGAACGTTATTTGATTTTTTTAAATGTTTTATTTTTATACCACTTATTCCATATCTTGTATTTGTTTTCGAGTTATTCTGATAATAGTCTCTCACACGCACAAACAGGCACACAGCTGTTCAGATAAACTACTAAAAACAGATTATCAACGGACTTAGTTTTACCTAAGTAGATATACAGTTGGTAACAAAAGTATCCGAACACTAGCAAAAATTCCTATATAAAAAAAGTAGAGTTAATACTGTTTTAATAAATAAATCCTTGTCGAATCATGTTCTTAGACTGACTAAGAACAGGATTCGACAAGAATTTATTTAACAAAACAGTATGAAGTGTACTTTTTTTACACAGGAATTTTTGCTAGTGTTCGGATACTTTGGTTACCGACTATACCTAAGTATATCCTAACAACACACTTATCCAAAACACATCCTGATGATGCCCCTTGGATGCCCTTTCATCCAAAAAAGATAAATAATGTCACGTAGAGGAGATGTGCTGTTAGGATATACACTATTAAAATATAGTAAATATATTAAAAACTCAATTTCGAAAAGTTAATTGGAAACTAATACTTTCTCTTCTACAATATGAGGAAGAGACAGTAAAATATGCTATTTATTACCAGAAGATGGTAAATGTTCTTTTGGAAAAAGTTGCATTCTTTTGATTTGTTTATTATCTTTAATTTTTTCTGTCTAACAAAATTTATGATAAATTACGGTTATAAACAGTTTAATATATTTACCGTAACATTTTTAATAATTTATGCTTATATTTAATCAGTAAATGCATTAAAGTGTTTGATTGTTAATAAATATTAATAGCTATAAAATATCAATTTTTTTTTTAGGGTATCACAAAACATGTTTTTTCTTTCTTTTTTTTTTTTTTTTTTTTTTTAATATTTCACTTAAAACATATTTTGCATTGTTATTTTAAAAGATATAAGTAAAGCAGGCCTCACAGTATTTCTAAATTTTCACACGCATTTTGCGTTGTGACAATTATCGTCAATGAGAAATTTTTCATTTGTTATATCGATTTCTAACATAAGTTTTGTAATTCATTTTAAAAATCATAATCATGTACAAATATGTTGTTGCGCTTTAAATATATTGAAATGTCGTTATACTTTAAATTCATTCAGGCAAACATTCACAATATTAGAGAAAAAGTAAATATTGACAAACACAACATATATATCTGAAGATTTTTTTTTTCACTAATACAAACAATTTGAGCAAGATATGAAAAATATATATAGACCAATCAGATATTAACTGCCTCCTTAACTCAATGATTTCAGCTAAGTTAAGTCAATTTACTTTACACACTGGTTCTCATAATTATAAGGATACACGTTTTCTTATATTAACTAAACACTGAACACTATTATTTAAACAAATATATTGTTTATTAATATGAATTTCATTAATAGACTATATTTAAAAAGTCTGACCGTTTTCCTCTCTTAAAAAAATTTAAATACAGTCAAAAAGATGATTTTACAGGTGTTCACAATTATAAGGACAGCTCGAATCTTAGTAATTTTTTTTCAGTTATTCTTTAAATTAATATTTTATGGGGTCTCTTTTTGGGGTGAAACAGTCAGACATTCTCTTTGGTATATATATATATGTATATATATATATATACATATATATATATACATATATATATATATATATATATATATATATATATATATATTCAGTTTCAATACCATTTCATACAGCATAGATGATATTCTGAATACATTAAAACTATTTAAAATTGCTTTCCACTTGCATACACTTTTCTAATATGACAGATTCAGGTTTTTTCAAATTCTAGGCCACGGAAAAGGCAACAATACGGAAGTTTCTTTCTTCAAACTATTTCCTATTGCTCTAGAAGTAGAGCAAAAATGTAAGTCTTGTTGAAAAAAATATTATTACCCCCCAAAATCAAACAAAAATCTAAGAATTCCACGTTTAAAATTTGCGGATATTCTCCTGATGTTCATAATAATAGAGAAAATTACTAAATTAATTCTGCCTTCAGTAGAAGCAGCTCCCCAGAGCATTATAGATCCTCCTTTGAAACTGCCTTTAAAAAATCTGCTCTGTCTTTCGCTATCTTCAGATCGTGCCAGTAACTGTTAAAACCATTTGGTTAATCAAGAATAAAATGTTTTTCATCTGAAAATGCAACATTTTACCCTTTAATATTGTCTTTATTCAACTTTAACACAGACGTTCTTTCGCCCGTTAAATGCTTTTTGATTATTACAGGTTTTTTATTCCTTTTGACATATTATTAATTATTTTAAACATGCATAAATGTGGACCCCAACCTTTCTTTAAAAATTACGAGCAAATTCAGCAGCAGTCATTATGAGTAGAACAGTAAGAGGAATTGTGAGTCTTCGATCTCTGTAAAACAACTCTGATTTTGCATCAGATCTCTCTCCTATCGAACCAGCAGTTCAAAATTTGATCACATTTCCTTCAGCAATTTTAGATCTTCGAATTTCGTTAGAAATTCAGCGGATTGAAATTATCCTTCCACTTGAAAAACACATTTATCATACTTCACTACATGAACGTACTTTTTTTCCAGGAATTATCAGAAATGTTCGTCCAAGAAAAATTGAAGGCTTATATATGAATTAATCTAGCCCGGTAGTTAACAAATTCGCATGTCAACTGTAATTTATCCGCTAGTAAGTTAAATAAAACGAAAAAATCTTGATTGTCCCTATAATTATGAACATCTAAAAACTTTGAGAAAAAAATATTTTGCATTATTTTTTATTAATTTTGTTTCATATTAAAAAAATTATAGCAGTTTTGTTTTTTAGAATACTAGATATATTAAGTGTGCTTAGTATAACCTTGTTCTCAATTATTTTTACATTAGTTATTTCAAAACATAAATTATCCTTATAAATATGAGAAGAAGTGTATATGTGTAGGAATGAAACAAACTAGGTGATTTAACTACCGTAATTTCTGGTAGGTTATATAATCCAGTTTTGCACCAGAAATTTCAATTAATAAATAAATTTATATTTGTACAACCCATTGTTTAATGGTGTTTTCCTTTACCTGCGGCTTATTTCTGTCGAGCTATCTACATGATAGACCAGATGTTTCTGCCTAAAGGTTGTCTGAGTGAGTAATGCCGACCGGTTGCCGGCCTGGATAGCTCAATTGGTAGAGCCTTGACCTTGTAAGTCAAGTTCGACTCCCGGTCCAGGCATTATTTTCACTCAGTCGGAAAAATAAAATTTCAATAAATATGATTTTCTTCTAATCAGTTGATTGTGTGATTTTAATAAAGAAATGAAACACTCTAGCTGAATTGAGCTCATTTTAGTTAAAAGGGTTCATTTCTACATTCAAACAAATTTATTATATTAATAATCTATTCACATTAGTGCTTGATAAAAATTATTTTGTCTCATTTTTAAATACATAATTTACATGCGATCCAAATAAGAGTGTTAAAACTGGCATAGGGTTGTTTTTCTGAAGTATATTTTCCCTTACGTTTGCACTGTAGCCCAGAGCTCGAAGTCTCCGTCCTTTTTTAAAACACATTCAAAAATGAGAAATTTTCTCCTTTTTTTGCTTTCACTATTTATCATCTCTGAAAGTGTCCTAAAAGAAAGGGTAGAAACTTCGAGCTCTGGCTAAAATTTCTCATTCTTGAATGCGCCCTGAAAAAAGAGCGGAGATTTCGAGCTCTGACTGTAGCTGATAAACAATAAAAATTATCATACATTGTTCACAATACCTAGAAATATTATATCCTTCCTTTGTTCTTTTTTTTTATATAAATATAAACAATGCATAAATATAATTACAGAAGCCGACTGAATACTTTTACCAGTTAAAAATATATAAATGATTGTAATCTTGTTTTTAAAATGTATGACAGAAAAGAATTTCATAACGAAATTTAAAGATACTGACATAAAATATGTAATGTTAATCTCTTTTTCATCGTACTAAATAAGCGATAGTTTTATAATCAATGCAAGAATTTACAGATGAGTAAATGATTTTCTTAAATAATATTTTAAATGTTAAAACAGTTATCTCAAATTTATGCCATAATTTATAATTATATTTAAAACTTTATAGAAATTTTTGAAAGTCTATTTTTATCACAATGAATACTTATATTTATAGGAAAATATTCTGTAACTTTAGAAGCTTTCGACAGTTGGAGAATGCACTCTTTTACTTCGCCTCATAAAATAACACATTAAACAAATCAGATTTCATACCTAATTTTAAATTTCTCGTGTAAAAGTGTAATTTGAAGCATTCATTTACTTAATCTTTTACTCGGATTATATTTCTTACTTTTAAAAAATGTTTCTTAAAAAGGGGTTTGAGTTATTTTCATATTCTAATTTATCTGCGTTAGTTTTTTTTTTTTTTTTTTTTTTTTTTCTTTTTTTCATTTTTTGTTAACGTAAGATTTTATTATTTTCACTTCATTGCATTAGAGAAGTATTTGAATGATAAAAATTATAAAAGTACATAACTTTAAGTAAATGTATTCATTACATATAATAATTATAATAAATTAGAAAGTCTTTTTAAATGATTAATTATAACAACATAGTCATAAATATAAAAAAAACTTATTCAGTATTTCATTATTACACATTTAGTATTAATTTATGATAAGATGTAATGTTGTAAACGTATTACTATAATAATAGAAAAATATAAAATAATATTAAAAGAAAGTAGCGTAATGTGTGGGTAAATACCTAAGAGCTACGTAAACCGGAGACCTGGTGCACACTGTCTCCACTAATTTTTAAGCATTAATTTTGACTTGTAATTGACAGACATTCAACCTTAAAATAAGTAGATGGTTATCATTATTATTTTTGCTTTAATTATTTTATTTTAAAGTGCTGTCTGTTGGGCTTTGCGTAAATTAGTTTCTCAAACATCACTTTTTAAAAAATTTTTATTTCCTAATTAGAGCACAGAATTTGTGACTTAAAAATGAAAAAAAAAATGTTAAAATATGATTATGATTGTGTTTTCCGGAGTAAATCAGAAACCGTGAACTGGAAAGGGGGGGTGGAGTGGTATAATAGGTATTTGTACGCGGTAGGAGCGATTGCGCATATAGGGGATCGGAGGTAAAAAGTAGAGTGGGCGAGCTGCGATTTAAGGGGGTTGTTCAACATCAATAGTGAAATACCGAGTTGAATGTGCATATTGATTGCTTCAAATTCTAAGATAAAACGCGATTATTTTGTCTTGTTTTCATACGTCATTATTTTGTCTCGTTTTTGCTTTCTTTCGAAACATTTTGGTG
This sequence comes from Salticus scenicus, assembly GCA_963930645.1. Lineage (NCBI taxonomy): Eukaryota > Metazoa > Arthropoda > Arachnida > Araneae > Salticidae > Salticus > Salticus scenicus. The sequence continues at coordinate 110,598,770 of OZ005657.1, forward strand.
CATTATCAGATTTATGAAACACCCTGGATATAATTTCGTAAAAAACTTTTAATTAATGAAGGGAAAAGTACGCTGTTTATATTCTCATATATATATGTGTGTGTGTGTGTGTATGTGTGTGTGAAAATATTATACAGTATATTAATATTAATATTTCTCTTTAGTTTTACTTTTTTTCCCACAAGATTACATTTATTTCGTAGAACAAGTAATAACTATGATTGCCAAACTAATACGATTGAATATTCATAATATATATAATTGCATTTAAAAATATTATATAATTATTCTACAAAAATCTATCTATTAAAATAGAATAGCTGTCTTTGATAATCATTATTTACTATAGAACCGCTAGTTAAACATATTAAATTTTGTTTTTGTTAGAGTATTGATTAGTCGATTTATTATCGTACAACTCATTTTTCCCTTCGTGTTTCAAATTGTATAAAATTCAACAATCACTCCCCTGTTTACTAACTGTAATTGTTTTTTTATTCAACTTTTCTGTTTATTATTGTGATATCTCTTTATTTGTTTGTTGATAATTACTTTTGTTTGGCTCTTATTGATTTTACTAAAATGTCGGCTAATTAATAGCGACATTTTGGATTTTTTTTTTTTTTTTTTTCACTCAGTCGGAAAAATAAAATTTCAATAAATATGATTTTCTTCTAATCAGTTGATTGTGTGATTTTAATAAAGAAATGAAACACTCTAGCTGAATTGAGCTCATTTTAGTTAAAAGGGTTCATTTCTACATTCAAACAAATTTATTATATTAATAATCTATTCACATTAGTGCTTGATAAAAATTATTTTGTCTCATTTTTAAATACATAATTTACATGCGATCCAAATAAGAGTGTTAAAACTGGCATAGGGTTGTTTTTCTGAAGTATATTTTCCCTTACGTTTGCACTGTAGCCCAGAGCTCGAAGTCTCCGTCCTTTTTTAAAACACATTCAAAAATGAGAAATTTTCTCCTTTTTTTGCTTTCACTATTTATCATCTCTGAAAGTGTCCTAAAAGAAAGGGTAGAAACTTCGAGCTCTGGCTAAAATTTCTCATTCTTGAATGCGCCCTGAAAAAAGAGCGGAGATTTCGAGCTCTGACTGTAGCTGATAAACAATAAAGATTATCATACATTGTTCACAATACCTAGAAATATTATATCCTTCCTTTGTTCTTTTTTTTTTTATATAAATATAAACAATGCATAAATATAATTACAGAAGCCGACTGAATACTTTTACCAGTTAAAAATATATAAATGATTGTAATCTTGTTTTTGAAATGTATGACAGAAAAGAATTTCATAACGAAATTTAAAGATACTGACATAAAATATGTAATGTTAATCTCTTTTTCATCGTACTAAATAAGCGATAGTTTTATAATCAATGCAAGAATTTACAGATGAGTAAATGATTTTCTTAAATAATATTTTAAATGTTAAAACAGTTATCTCAAATTTATGCCATAATTTATAATTATATTTAAAACTTTATAGAAATTTTTGAAAGTCTATTTTTATCACAATGAATACTTATATTTATAGGAAAATATTCTGTAACTTTAGAAGCTTTCGACAGTTGGAGAATGCACTCTTTTACTTCGCCTCATAAAATAACACATTAAAAAAATCAGATTTCATACCTAATTTTAAATTTCTCGTGTAAAAGTGTAATTTGAAGCATTCATTTACTTAATCTTTTACTCGGATTATATTTCTTACTTTTAAAAAATGTTTCTTAAAAAGGGGTTTGAGTTATTTTCATATTCTAATTTATCTGCGTTAGTTTTTTTTTTTTTTTTTTTTTTTTCTTTTTTTCATTTTTTGTTAACGTAAGATTTTATTATTTTCACTTCATTGCATTAGAGAAGTATTTGAATGATAAAAATTATAAAAGTACATAACTTTAAGTAAATGTATTCATTACATATAATAATTATAATAAATTAGAAAGTCTTTTTAAATGATTAATTATAACAACATAGTCATAAATATAAAAAAAAACTTATTCAGTATTTCATTATTACACATTTAGTATTAATTTATGATAAGATGTAATGTTGTAAACGTATTACTATAATAATAGAAAAATATAAAATTATATTAAAAGAAAGTAGCGTAATGTGTGGGTAAATACCTAAAAGCTACGTAAACCGGAGACCTGGTGCACACTGTCTCCACTAATTTTTAAGCATTAATTTTGACTTGTAATTGACAGACATTCAACCTTAAAATAAGTAGATGGTTATCATTATTATTTTTGCTTTAATTATTTTATTTTAAAGTGCTGTCTGTTGGGCTTTGCGTAAATTAGTTTCTCAAACATCACTTTTTAAAAAAATTTTATTTCCTAATTAGAGCACAGAATTTGTGACTTAAAAATGAAAAAAAAAAAAATGTTAAAAAATGATTATGATTGTGTTTTCCGGAGTAAATCAGAAACCGTGAACTGGAAAGGGGGGGTGGAGTGGTATAATAGGTATTTGTACGCGGTAGGAGCGATTGCGCATATAGGGGATCGGAGGTAAAAAGTAGAGTGGGCGAGCTGCGATTTAAGGGGGTTGTTCAACATCAATAGTGAAATACCGAGTTGAATGTGCATATTGATTGCTTCAAATTCTAAGATAAAACGCGATTATTTTGTCTTGTTTTCATACGTCATTATTTTGTCTCGTTTTTGCTTTCTTTCGAAACATTTTGGTGCATTATCAGATTTATGAAACACCCTGGATATAATTTCGTAAAAAACTTTTAATTCATGAAGGGAAAAGTACGCTGTTTATATTCTCATATATATATGTGTGTGTGTGTGTGTATGTGTGTGTGAAAATATTATACAGTATATTAATATTAATATTTCTCTTTAGTTTTACTTTTTTTCCCACAAGATTACATTTATTTCGTAGAACAAGTAATAACTATGATTGCCAAACTAATACGATTGAATATTCATAATATATATAATTGCATTTAAAAATATTATATAATTATTCTACAAAAATCTATCTATTAAAATAGAATAGCTGTCTTTGATAATCATTATTTACTATAGAACCGCTAGTTAAACATATTAAATTTTGTTTTTGTTAGAGTATTGATTAGTCGATTTATTATCGTACAACTCATTTTTCCCTTCGTGTTTCAAATTGTATAAAATTCAACAATCACTCCCCTGTTTACTAACTGTAAATGTTTTTTTATTCAACATTTCTGTTTATTATTGTGATATCTCTTTATTTGTTTGTTGATAATTACTTTTGTTTGGCTCTTATTGATTTTACTAAAATGTCGGCTAATTAATAGCGACATTTTGGATTTTTTTTTTTTTTTTTTTTTTTTTTTTCACTCTTGCAATAATTTACCTTTCAGAATGATATTGTGAGAAAGAAGATATGTAATGTTAATTCACCTATTTCTTTAATTACTTTGGATTTATCTTCATTTGTTATGTCATTTCAGCTTGAATTGTTAGATTTTGTGTAACATATAGATTTCAGATTTTATATAATATATATAAAATACGTATAGATTCTGAATCAAATTGTTGCTAATAAAAGAATCTTTTTTAATAATCACTTTTAATATGAATGTACAGTCCGTAGTAAAATTATTCGAGTGCTAGCAATCATTCCTACGTAAACAAAAGTACACTTAATACTGTTTTGTTAAATAAATCATTGTCGAATCATGTTCTTAGACAAACTAAAAACATGACTCGGAATTTGTTTAACAAACAGGAATTTATAATAACAGGATAATAACAGGAGACTTGGCGTTGGAATATTAAAACTCGAATAAACGACTACGTCAGAAACGCCAAAGAAAAATATTGGAAATGCATACAGCTGTTTCGTCAGCTTTAAGCGTGCCGTCGTCAGTGCAAAAAGGATTCTGAATCTGCAGAAGTGCTCGTATATATAGGAGAGGGGCCGAATTTAGTTCAACCAATAGAATTACGGGAAAGGTGGGGAGAGTGGCCAATAGGAATTTATTAAAGTTAGCTGTGTAAACAGTAGAAAAATTAAGAAAATGTGGACTGAATATAAAATTTCCAACAGTCAGACAAATAGGGAATAGCGGAGTCACAATTTACAAGGTTTTTAAAATTTTTATAAATATGAAAATCTTCAAAGAAATCGAGTTCATGAATGGATTTAGGTCTGCAAATTATTTTAGCTGAATTAAATTTAAAATTATGATTTTCCTCCCAGCAATGTTTAGAAATAGCCAATTTATTGGTTTCTTGTTTGCGGACGTAATTCATATGTTCTTTTAGACGAAATTTAAGACTGCGTTTAGTTTGGCCAATATATGATAAACCACACTGACAGGAAATACTATAAATACCCCAAGAATTATGCGTATCAATGGGATCTTTTAACTGAGAAAAGGTGAGTTTATTGAAAGGCGAAAATATTATTTTAAAATCATATTGTTTTAGAATTTTAGCTATGGTTTGACTGGATTTAGGAAAATAGGGTAAGACAATGCTGATATTAGAAGAGACTGACTTAGTAGACGAAATACGAGGGAGTTGTAATTTTTGGATAGCTTTGTCTATAATGGAAGGGTCATAACCTCTGTCAACTGCAATGGCTTTCAGGTATTTAATTTCAGATTTTAATAAACTAGGATTTGAACAAATATTAAGGGCACGGTTTACAAAAGTATAGAAAGCAGCCATTTTTTGGTTTGGTGGGTGACATGAACGCGCATGTGGAAGAAGGGAGACAGCAAATTTTTTTCGATAGACGGTGGTTGAAAATCCATTTACAGTGCGAGAGACGAGCGTATCAAGAAATGGAAGGGAGCCATTATTTTCTATTTCATATGTAAACTGGATATTACTGTCAATTGAATTTAAAGTTTCTAAGACGTGGTCAATATTGTGATGAGATATGTTGATAAGCGTGAAGGTGTCTTCGACGTAACGGGTCCAAAAAGGAAAGGATATTTTCTTAAAAAGCTTGCTTTCGAAATAGTGCATGTAAATATCAGCGAGAATTGGGGAGAGAGGGGAACCCATGGCTAAACCTTCAGACTGACGATAGAATTTATTTTGGAAAGAAAAAGTGGTTTGTGATAAACAAATGCGGGTAAGAGAGATTAATTCTTGTATTTCAAAAGATGTGAAATGAAACTCTTTTAATCTATTTTCGAGACCGCAGACGGCGCCACTTATTGGAACATTAGTGAAAAGAGATTTTACATCAAAGGAAACCATAGTGAGATTAGTGTGAGGGCAGTTTTGAATGTTTTTTGCAAATTCTATGGAAATCTTAACAGTATAACTATTAGCAGCAAGAAGGGGAGCAAAAATAGTGGTGAGAAATTTAGCTAAATTATAAGAAGCAGTACCGATATTAGAGACTATGGGACGAAATGGAATATTGGGTTTGTGAACTTTCGGTAAAGCGTAAAATCTGGCACAATTAGCAATAGAAGGGATAAGTCGAGATTTAGTCGAGTTAAATAACAGAGGGCAAGATTTTATAGCAGATTTAATTTTATTTAACTCCACGGGACAGAGGAATATATGGGCCATCATTAATTAATTCGGTAACACTTTCGATGTATTGTTTTTTATCCAAAATAACAATCCGACAATAACAATTATTTTGGATAAAAAACAATACATCGAAAGTGTTACCGAATTAATTAATGATGGCCCATATATTCCTCTGTCCCGTGACCCCTCTACTCAAGAGTTAAATAAAATTAAATCTGCTATAAAATCTTGCCCTCTGTTATTTGACTCGACTAAATCTCGTCTTATCCCTTCTATTGCTAAATGTGCCAGATTTTACGCTTTACCGAAAGTTCACAAACCCAACATTCCATTTCGTCCCACAGTCTTTAATATCGGTACTGCTTCTTATAATTTAGCTAAATTTCTCACCACTATTTTTGCCCCTCTTCTTGCTGCTAATAGTTATACTGTTAAGAATTCCATAGAATTTGCAAAAAACATTCAAAACTGCCCTCACACTAATCTCACTATGGTTTCCTTTGATGTAAAATCTCTTTTCACTAATGTTCTAATAAGTGGCGCCCACTGCTGTCTCGAAAATAGATTAAGATAGTTTCATTTTACATCTTTTGAAATACAAGAAATAATCTCTCTTACCCGCATTTGTTTATCACAAACCACTTTTTCTTTCCAAAATAAATTCTATCGTCAGTCTGAAGGTTTAGCCATGGGTTCCCCTCTCTCCCCAATTCTCGCTGATATTTACATGCACTATTTCGAAAGCAAGCTTTTTAAGAAAATATCCTTTGCTTTTTGGACCCGTTACGTCGACGACACCTTCACGCTTATCAACATATCTCATCACAATATTGGCCACGTCTTAGAAACTTTAAATTCAATTGATAGTAATATCCAGTTTACATATGAAATAGAAAATAATGGCTCCCTTCCATTTCTTGATACGCTCGTCTCTCGCACTGTAAATGGATTTTCAACCACCGTCTATCGAAAAAATTTTGCTGTCTCCCTTCCTCCACATGCGCGTTCATGTCACCCACCTAACCAAAAAATGGCTGCTTTCTATACTTTTGTAAACCATGCCCTTAATATTTGTTCAAATCCTAGTTTATTAAAATCTGAAATTAAATACCTGAAAGCCATTGCAATTGACAGAGGTTATGACCCTTCCATTATAGACAAAGCTATCCAAAAGTTACAACTCCCTCGTATTTCTTCTACTAAGTCAGTCTCTTCTAATATCAGTATTGTCTTACCCTATTTTCCTAAATCCAGTCAAACCATAGCTAAAATTCTCAAACAATATGATTTTAAAATAATATTTTCGCCTTCCAATAAACTCACCTATTCTCAGTTAAAAGATCCCATTGATACGCATAATTCTTGGGGTATTTATAGTATTTCCTGTCAGTGTGGTTTATCATATATTGGCCAAACTAAACGCAGTCTTAAATCTCATCTACAAGAACATATCAATTACGTCCGCTAACAAGAAACCAATAAATCGGCTATTTCTAAACATTGCTGGGAAGAAAATCATAATTTTAAATTTAATTCAGCTAAAATAATTTGCAGACCTAAATCCATTCATGAACTCGATTTCTTTGAAGATTTTCATATTTATAAAAATTTTAAAAACCTTGTAAATTGTGATTTCGCTATTCCCTATTTGTCTGACTGTTGGAAATTTTATATTCAGTCCACATTTTCTTAATTTTTCTACTGTTTACACAGCTAACTTTACTAAATTCCTATTGGCCACTCTCCCCACCTTTCCCGTAATTCTATTGGTTGAACTAAATTCGGCCCCTCTCCTATATATACGAGCACTTCTGCAGATTCAGAATCCTTTTTGCACTGAAGACGGCACGGTTAAAGCTGCCGAAACAGCTGTATGCATTTCCAATATTTTTCTTTGGCGTTTCTGACGTAGTCGTTTATTCGAGTTTTAAAACAGGAATTTATTTAACTAAGCAGTATTAAATGTTCTTTTTTTATATAGGAATTATTGCTAGCGCTCGAATAAATTTGCTGCTCACTGTAGATGAAACAAAAGTGTACATTTTTAAATATCTAATGCATGCAAAAGGAAAAATGTGTTTCCGATTGACTATCAATTTTACCGCATTTAATATGAAAAAGGTCATAACTTATCTGATATATGATGCATTGTTTTCAAATATTTATCCGAAATTCCTTGTTATACTGTCATAGAAAATTTAAAAGGTTATATATATGTATATATATATATATATATATATAGAGAGAGAGAGAGAGAGAGAAACAGAACGTTCAGTAGCAATATAATATTATCAGTGTAAACATTTGAAATTTAAAGATGATTTAATTTCAGTATTCAAACAATTATTTGAGTAAAAACGAAGACCACCCAAATGAAGCCAAAAAAGAAATAAAGTAAAATCTAAATGAATTATAGCAAATTGGAATGAGAAAAAAGCATTATTTGCATTCTAACGTTATCAAGAGCCTGGTAGAATGCAAGTATGCTAAAAAATGGATGTTTTTCTGCCACAAAGAAAGCAAAAGCTAAGAATCTCTTTGTTCTCAGGCCCAAAACACCCATTGTAAATAAAACAAGAAAAAACGTAGATCAAAATAAAACTCATCACTACAAATGATAATCCAATAAACCATTTAAAAAATGCTTAGTGATAATACACTAATAAACATTGTGAGGTCGAGACTATAGAACGTCTCCACAGTTCGTTTGAATTTCAGCTGAATCCAGCAATCTAAAGTTGGGACAATTAAAGCACTTCGTCGCCAGTGACTCGGCGAAAGTTGAGGTCGAGTGAGTTATACGTCGACATGGGGCTGCAGTGAAATATTTAGGATCTCAGTGTTAGATGAAGTAGAAGTGATTTTAAAAGGTTTTGATTTAAATGAAAGGAAACGAAGTTGTTGAATGTAGTATAAAATGCAAGATAGTGAATTGCTAGAGAGAATGAATTGGTAGCTGATTAGTGTGGAGTAAAGAGTTATAGCGAATCGGAGTTGGTGGTGATACTGAGTTGCACCGGATTAGGGTGTGTGTGAAGTGATGGTAGAGAGGTGTAGTATTGTGGCGTAAATTAGGAAAAGAGTCTGTCGTGTCTCGGGAATCCGGCCGACACTGTGAAGTGAGAATAGTTAGTAGTAGCCGAGAGCAGTCGCCAAAAAGATCAGCATTGGTGAGTTAAGTTAACTTTTACTTTATGTCTTGTTAAAGTTATTTCCTGAAGTCATTTATTTAAATTGAGTTAGCTCAACGCCCTCCTTGAAATTAAGAATTAATAAACTGTGTTATTTTGTATTTAAAACTCTGTCTCGTGCTCTTATTACTAATTAAGCAATTAAGTTCATCTTTAAGATCTAAGATCTAGGATTTAAGATCTACAATTGAGAATATGGAGACCACTTATTCTCTACAACATTGTAATTTTAAGCCCCAAACAATCACAAATAAGCAAGAAAGAAGCAGCACAAAATTTATTAAATACTAGTCACATGTAAAATATAACACGCAGATGAAACACTCATTGGAAATAAACAAGAAAAAAGGTAGATCAAAATAAACTCACCACTACAAATGTTAATCCAATAAACCACATAAAAAATTATTATTGATAAAACACAATAAATATCGTAATTTTAAACTCTCACAAAAAGCAAGAAAGAGGCAACACAGAGTTTATGAAAAACGAGACACATGTAAAATATAACAAGCAGATATTAGATATATATACTTATTTTTCCATTTTTGATATTTAAAATGAAAAGATAGCATTTATATATAATTATTTCCGTTTTATATTCCCTAATATAATATTCTTCTCTTCCAAAAAATTGCTTGCAGCACAAACGTAGATTTATTGAAAAATAATTGTTGTGTCCTTTCATTTCCAGTAACATATTTCACTAAGTGCTTAAATTTTTAATTTGAAAGAAAAATATTTCAATTTATTTCTCTTAATATTACCAGGATGAAGACTTCTGTGACGTGAGTCGAATCTGTTCTGTTTTCTTCAATTCTTCTGCATTCTGCTCCTCCCAAGTTGACAATCTCATCTCTCCAATGACAGTTTTAGCCCTTCTTTTATCTTTTCTTATCTCTTGGTGTACTGAACGAGAATTTGGTGGTCCCGTATTTTATTTTAAAAAGAGGATGTAATTGTGTCTCGATAGTACTTTGCGCTATCCCTGCGTATAATATACATATAATGTTTTTAGATCATATCTAAATATCAGTTTTTAGTGTAAGCAATAAGTTAAAAGAACAAGTAAGTTTCACTCACCTGGAATTATAGCATCAGATAAATAAATAAGACGGTGGTAGAAGAATTCATTAAATCTTTATGGATTTCTATACAGCACCACACACCAATGAATGATTCATTCCTATACTGAAATGAGGCCTTTTAAAACATGATTAGAAAATATAAATATCACTTGTTTAAATATTCTTAAATGAAATATTCTTATTTTAGTTTTGCACTAATTTTAAACTCTGGATTATTTGAATATATGTTTAAAAGTATAAAATATTAATTATATAAGAGCGTTCATAAACGCTCTACTAACAGGAGCTACATCATAATAAAGGCTACATTAGAATAAGCGCCCGAGAAGACAGTTTTATGAATCTACTAACATATGCAGTTTATAGTCTGAAATGGGCACGGCGCATTTTTCTTGCAACATGTACATTTAGAAAGATTGGTTTTTGAAAGAAATGAAATGGCATTTATTAAATATAAGTTCTTGAATAGGGAAAAATATTGGGCATAAAAAAATTACACCTTTCCTTTCCTTTTTATCTCACATATATCATAGTTTCTTCTGGCAAGGTGCTCAGGCTATCTCCATTTAAACATCTGTACTCTACAAATGGCGTCAATAAATTTGGTTTGCTCCCTAATCCATGTGTTTAGCCTTTCTGCCTTTTCGGGTGAATTCTAACATGAATGCCTCCGTACTTGTCTAAGTTGTTTGGAGATTTTGTATATGTTCGCACGTTAATGTCCATGTTACTGAAGCATAAATTAATACAAGCAAAATACATAATCATTTTTTTTTTTTTTTTTTTTATTGGGACATCGTTTTTGAATATATATGTATGTGTGTTTGTGTGTGTTAATAAGGGGTACATTTTGAAAGTAAGTTCAAAAACCAGAATTTATGAATTTATAAAATAAATAATATAAAAACAACAAATTCACATACAGTCGGTAACAAAAGTATCCGAACACTAGCAAAAATTCCTATGTAAAAAGGGTAGAGTTAATACTGTTTTGTTAAATAAATCCTTGTTGAATCATGTTCTTAGTCAATCTAAGAACAGGTATCGACAAGGATTTATTTAACAAAACAGTATTAACGCTACTTTTTTTTTAATATAGGAATTTTTGCTAGTGTTCGGATACTTTTGTTATCGACTGTACATAAAGGGCAAGAAAGTGCAGCAGGGAAATAGAAGATATATAAACAGAATTACAATGTAAAAATAGAAAATGGATGCAGACAAAATACTTAAAAATGAAATTAAAAAAAAATTATCTCAAAAACATTGTGGCTATCGTAAATAGAGCCCTGCAATGCAGTTTGGAAACAGAAAGATGTTTCAAGATCTTCTTGCAAAAACAAAATGTGGCTTAGCCCTCTACGTCTTACTAAGAGTAAAGAACCCAACGACTGCAATTCAGAATACAAAAATGAAAAATTATTTAGATACAAGAGAAAACGTTTTATAAAATTATATCGTAATTTATATAAGTATAAAAACAAACAAAAAGATTGTTGAAACAATTTTACCAAAACGTGATCAAATCAATATCTCAAATTAAAAAAAGTTTATGCTTACCGATAACAAGCATATAGTCGGTAACAAAAGAGTCCGAACACTGGCAAAAATTCCTATGTAAAAAAAAAAACACTTCATAAGTCCGTTTTATATTCTTATGATACTAGCAACCGGATACTTTTGTTATCGACTGTACATAAAGGGCAAGAAAGTGCAGCAGGGAAATAGAAGATATATAAACAGAATTACAATGTAAAAATAGAAAATGGATGCAGACAAAATACTTAAAAATGAAATTTAAAAAAAATTATCTCAAAAACATTGTGGCTATCGTAAATAGAGCCCTGCAATGCAGTTTGGAAACAGAAAGATGTTTCAAGATCTTCTTGCAAAAACAAAATGTGGCTTAGCCCTCTACGTCTTACTAAGAGTAAAGAACCCAACGACTGCAATTCAGAATACAAAAATGAAAAATTATTTAGATACAAGAGAAAACGTTTTATAAAATTATATCGTAATTTATATAAGTATAAAAACAAACAAAAAGATTGTTGAAACAATTTTACCAAAACGTGATCAAATCAATATCTCAAATTAAAAAAAGTTTATGTTTACCGATAACAAGCATATAGTCGGTAACAAAAGAGTCCGAACACTGGCAAAAATTCCTATGTAAAAAAAAAAAAAACACTTCATAAGTCCGTTTTATATTCTTATGATACTAGCAACCTGTATATACAGTCGGTAACAAAAGTGTCGTAACACTAGCAAAAATTCCTATGTAAAAAAAGTACACTTCGTACGGTTTTGTTAAATAAATCCTTGTCTAATCCTGTCCTTAGTCAGTGTAAGAACATGATTCGATAAGGATTTTTTTAACAAACCCGTATGAAGCGTACTTTTTTTACATAGGAATTTTTGCTAGTGTTCGGACACTTTTGTTACCGACTGTACATCAGAAATTTGTGCTTGACATGTACTCCATTTGCAAGTCTTCGTCAGATAAATGCAGATATCACTTGACAGAATTACAATGCAAAGAACTGGAAAAACACCCAAGATCAGCGTGGGAATCGAACATGCTCTCCTATGCTCGAAGGCAATTAGCAGCGTGGTGATATAACCGTAGATATAGTAATATATATAGATCCATCATCTCCATATTATCGAGCAAAAATTTTTGATGCCAAAAAGAAATTTTGGGAATCAACCATTAGAAGGTACTGAAAAAAAAGAAGAAAATAAAATGAATTTGAAACTGTATCTGGAGTTTTTCATTCACTTTTAATAAATAAATTATTCTTAAATTTATTTGTTAAATTATCCGTGTTTATTCCTGTGTGTAATTTACTCGGAGAAAGGCAGCCATTCGAGTGAATTTTCCCGAGTAAAATGGAATCACTTTTTCCCTCTTGCTGACCAATCTATTTCTTATCTATAGACATAACCACTCAGCCACGGTGGGCCCTGAAAAACGTTAACAGGGAGAAACACTAAACATCAAAATATAAACAACTACAAAATTTATCAGATACACTGTAAAAAATATGTCCTATTTGCTGCCAACAATTTTCTGTAATTTAAGAAAATACGTTCTGACAACGTAATTTTTTCGTAAATTACGCGTATTTTCTCAAATTAGAGAGACTTTCGGGCAGCAAATAGGACATATTTTTTACAGTGTACGGATGGAAGTTATAAGATAAAACCGATAACAATTTAATTTTTCAGTATCGAACAAATTGCGAAATCCCTCTTCAAGGCTATCGCAAGTATTTCGAAATTTTCGAGTTCTTGTAATTTGCGAAACTAAAGTATTTCTATTACTTATTTAAAAATATTTACAATGCCACTGCGTAGATCTAATGCTACGTTAAACCCACACAATCTCAACTTTTACCGAGTTTCAAGCAAGGCATTTTATGTACACAACTTGTGAGGTATAGCAATATTAGCGTAACGCACTTTATGAACAACACGTGAATGTGAAGAATTTAGGATTCAGTTGATGAATGGAGTTAGTTCCTATGCTAAATTAAATTGTAATATGCTAATATTTTGGAAAGTGAATTGTATAAAAGGAGAAGGAAGATTGTTTCTGGAAGTTAGTAATTTAGTTGTGTGCGGCTTAGAAGAGGTAGCCGAGAGAGAATGGTAACTGCTTAGGGGGAAGCGGCTAGAGGTTAGTAGGTAGCTGCTTAGAGGAAGAGAGAAGTGGTAGCGAGCGGCTAAGTAGGAGATAGTAAGTCGAGTAATATAGTGGCGTAAGGGAATCCTCCCACTTACGAAAGACGAGTATAGCCGCCGTGAGAGTTAACGCAGTTAAATAAAGTAGTTGAGGTCATTTGTGGTTAATTAAGTTAAAAGTATTTATGAAGGCTGCCCTTTAAGTTTATAAAAGTATTAAATGTAATTATAGTCCAACGCCCACCTTTTTATTAAGCTCAAAATAAAAGTTCTTTATTTATTTTATAAATCTGACTCTGTCATTATTTCATAATTTCATTAAGTAATTAAGCTAAAATCCTAAGTTACAGGACCATGACGACCCTTTATTCGTCACAAACTTGCCAATTTTTTACACTTCAAGTTCACATTTTGTATTTCCAAGAACATTCGCAATTCGAAGTGTCTTTTACACTTTTGACAACTTTTTGACGAAAACATTATTCGATGCGAAAATCGAAAACAAATGTTTTTATTTATTTATTATTTATTTATTTTAAATAAGTTGAAAAAACAAATCTCGTATTTATATTTTTCGACAGCTAGAAATTTCCATCAGAAAGATAAGGGACTCAGGAAAATACACGAAAGACGATCAACATAGTAACTTAATTAACATAAGCAAATTAGATGCAATAATTTGAAAAAAGTGAAAACCAGAAAATCTTACACTTCTTGTTTTTCTTGATCCCTACAGCGGAGGATCACAGTTGTGATGACTAATCTCTTGACTATACACTTGAGCGAATCCCAGACTATGGCACAATACGTAGCTTTGGGGCGATGTTAAATTCACTCTAACCCAAACTTTTTTTTTTCTCGAACCTTGTGGCAGATGATCTAAATTGTGACATCATGCATCTAGACTAACTCTAGTGAGGAATTCAAGACTGTCTTGAAACGCCCAATGCATAGCTCTAATGCGAAGTTATTTTCACACTACTTCAATCTTCTTTCTATGATTTCCTATGGAGATATTGGTTCGTCGATTGTTCGCTTTGGCCGAAGTTTAATGAGAGGAATGTAATCGTTTCGGATTTCCTCAAAGATTTTTCAGCATTCTCAAATGTTCCCATTTTGATCTTAAAGTAAGAGCTTTGTGTTTAATATAAAATACAGTAGAACCTCGATTATCCGAAGTAATTGGGAGCGAACTTACTTCGCATAATCGAAATTTTCGGATAATCGAGAATTCATCAATAATCATCTAAAATATTTATCAGCACTCGTAGTTTGGAAAGGATGGCTTGCATATAAAAGGAATGTGGAAAAAAAAAACTTTAAAAATACATGTTTGTTAAGAGAAAATTTTGGATGATAGTAGAAAGTGAAAAAAAAAAGTGAAGAAGAAACCGACTTCGGTTAACGGAGAGTTTCGATTAATCGAGGTGAGTTTCGGTTAATCGAGGTTCGGATAATCGAGGTTCTACTGTAGTACCAATTTTAATAATGTTTATGAATAATTTTAAATCGAACTGAAGTATTGTTACTTGAAACACTAATATATACTATTTTTGCTATTCATACAGTATATCGATAATTTTATATTTCTCAAAATAAAACGTATGCAATCATTTTGAATACATAAAATGAATAATAACTTAAATATATTATTGAACTACACGTGACTTTTTAGGAATCAATAAAACTACGACCTGATTCAAGTACAGTTGATAGATTTCAAAGCGGAAAGTGCAATAGAGTATGTAAACGAAGACAATCTCTAAATTTTCAACAATGTCATTCTCTTTATTTACAGTATATATATAGTATAAACATCTATTTCTTTTTGATTTGAATAAGTGCTTTCAGGTACAATCATATAATAAATTACTAGCATTGTTTATTTTGAGACAAAAGCCCTAATTCTACCAGTATTTATATTTACTGAAAGAGCATTCAATGAAAATATAAAATTCCTTCTCTGTGAAAGCATTAAATGTGAACGAAGCTATACATTGTATTGATAAAATTTTAATGTCAAGATCCAAGCAAAAGGTAATCTCGAATGCGTTATTTATTTTTTGATTTTCTAGGAAAATATGTTTAACATTTGTATAAATTAACAAGCGTAAATGTTCAATAATTTTTTTAATCACTTTAAATTAATATGTATATATATATATATATATATATATAATGAAAAACAAATTGATAAAAAAATTCTCTTTACTCATTTATTATATATATTTATATATATACATATTTACTTTTACTTTATAATTCTGCAAGGTTATTCTTAGTTAATTAAATATATAAATAAGTAAGAGAAAAGGAAATGGATGCACATACATACATACATACACACATATATATATCATCATCATCAATTTCATTCTTCAAAAATCCACTGCAGGATGAAGGCCTCTCCTAGGTGATTCCAAACTGCCCTGCTTTCTGCAATTCTTCTCCATTCTGCTCGTCCATACTTCACAATTTAATCTCTCGAACGACACAGTGGTCTCTTCCTTGATCTTTTCTTATCTCTTCATATCCAAAATAGAACTTTGGTGGTCCATCTATCATCATTTTTCCCGTTCTATTTTAACTTCTTGACTTTAGAGAAAAACATCAGTATTTTTTGTTTGTTTCTTAATCCAGGCGTTTCACTTTCTGTCTCTTCAGGTGAATCCTAGCATGCATCTCGCCATGCTTTTCTGGGTTTTTTAAAGTTTTTGTATAGCTTTACATGTTAATGTCCAAGTTTCTAAAGCATAAGTTAAAACATGAAAAATGCACTAATCAAAAACTTTTCTTTTCAAACAAATTGGGAGGTCGCTTTTGAATATAGCGCTATTTCTTCCGAATGCTCTACATGCAAGTTTAACTCATTTGTTACTTTCTTCCATGATGTTTCTGTTCATCGTAAAGCATAACATACTCTTTACACTCCCAAAGTTCCAAGATAATTCCTAATGACATTTTCTAGATATTTGATGAAACATCTAATTTCGAAAGTGCCCAAATACTTATTGGTAGAGGTAGATAGTATATATATATATATATATACATATATATATACTCACTTATGTACAAATTGTGCAAATATTTTTGTTAGCAATTTAATTGTAGTTATTACTAAGCGCAATCTCTCCTACCCATATGCGCAATTCCAATTTTCCTGTAAGGATAAATTACAAAAAATAGCTCTTTTGGTTTTATTACAGCTGTTGATTTAAATTATAGCATATCAAAAAATAATAATGATAATGGAAGGGAATAGAAAACGAATGAATTCAAAATTATTCAGCATAATTTAGTTTAAAAAAAAAAAAGAAAAGAAAAGAAAGTAATATTTGGATTTTAATTTTATTCCGTTGAGTTCTGTGCTCTCTCTTCTAGCTCTAATTGATCTCTTCTACCTTTACCTTTGCTTAAAAAATAACTTTCCTTTTGTTTTAATTAGAAGTTAACCTAAAAATAAAATAAAGTGTTTTATAAATAAGTAATTCAAGAATAAAAGTTTTTCTAAGGTAGCATCGAAACAGAGACCTCAAGACTGCACCCGTGCACGCTACCGAATACGCTACTGGAGCTTTGGTTCTATAACAAAATAACTTGTACTTCAGAAATTACTGAAAATTTAAAAACATTTTCTCTGAAAATTGTTTAGATAGTGAGCGATACTGCTTTAACATAATGTTGCCTTTACAGTTTACTGGAATTCTGCGCAAATTCGTCCGAACTCAAAAAACTTTTCACCCAGGCCTAAAACACAACCACACACTCCTATGCTGGGATGGAAATGTGGCGCCATACTCATCATCCACTCATATCTATCAACCTATCTACACTCCTGATTAAAAGTTTAGCAAGTATTGCAAACGATCAGTTTTTTTTCAATTTAAAAACTTATCTCTCAATGAAATGTTTTCAAACATTGGGTATTTAAAGATCTAGTCTTCCTCATGCATTTCAGTGAAGATTAGTTTAAGACAACAATTAGGGAGCTGGTAACAAATTCAGCAATATCAATAATGTCTGTGATCACTTTGTATCGTTAAGTGAATGAAATGAACTGTAACTTTAGGCTATGGTTAATATAGACTCTGTTTGTGGATGAATTTGTGTGACGATGGTATATTAAATAACGGAGATATAAGCATTTATTTTAAAACTCAAAAAAAAAAAAAAAATCAGCTTGTGTTTTACTTATAATATACGAAATTTTTAACGAAAATTATTCCCACTTTCAAAAAAATTGAAAAAGCTCTTTTGAAACAATATACTGCAATCGAAATACAAATATCTTAAATATCCCAGGAAAAATGAGCATTTTTAGGAAAAACATTTTCACTGCGCATGTGGGAAATATAGAAAACAATTATTACATAATATTGAAAGCTACATATACTGGGCAACTTTTGTCAAAAGTTCATTTGAACAGAATTAAAATTAAGCCTATTATCCGCAAAAGAACAAGTTAGATTTTAGGTATTTTCTAAGATTTGAAATTTCATAAGTGGTTTCTCACAGCCCGCGTAATTAATTCGAAGATCCAATTAATTTTAACCACTTTGCTAAAGATATTTTTTTGTGAAAAACCCCTTATGATCTCACAAATCTTAGTGAAAACAAAAGTATGTTAAAGTCACAAGCTTATAATGGGTTTTTCACAAAAATGTACTTTTCGAGCATGATTGAAAGAAACGGATCTTCAAATTAATTACGCGGCATGTGAAAAACCCCTTATGAAATTTCAACTCTTGGAAAATATCTAAAATCCAGCTCGTTGTTTTGCTGACAATTTGCTTAATTTTTATTCTATTCAAATTCCCTTTTGTTGAAAGTTACCCAATATATCTAGCTTTCAACTTATGCAATAAATTTTTTTCTATCTTTCGCACATGCGCAGTGAAAACGTTTTTCATTAAAATGCTTATATTTCACGAGATATTTAATATATTTGTATTCCGATTGCAGCATATTGTTTCAAAAGTATTTTCAATTTATCTGAATTGGGAATAATTTTCGTTTCTGTATATTATAAATAAAAAAACATGCTATTTTTTTTTTCAGTTTTAAAATAAATGCTTATATCTCCGTTATTTAATGTGCTATCGTCACACAAATTCATACACAAATTTTACTAATTACATCTTAACATATTATAAAGTTACAGATCATTTCGTTCATTTAAAGATACAGGGTGATCACAAGCATTATTGATTTTGCTCAATTTGTTACCGGCTCCCTAAATGCTGTCTTAAACCAAGCTTCACTCAAAAATATGAGGAAGAATCAGTTCTTAAAATACTCAATGTTTGAAAACATTTCATTGATAGATAATATTTTAAATTGAAAAAAACAAAAAAAAAAGTGATCGCTTGCAAATTTTGCTAAATTTTTGCGCAGGAGTGTATATATGAGGAGCAAACATTTAAACTGTGTTTTCACCTTCGGATGCAATTTTTCAGACAACACAAAAACTACTAAATTAAAAAATATCTAAACTTAAACCCTAAGTATCGTTTATTTAAATGCATTACAAGATCGTAGGAAAATATGTAAACATGTCTAGGAAGGTATATAGACATACTATTTTTATGTAAAATTTAAAGAAAAATCACTGACTAATTATTGTTTTGGGGGGGAGGGGAAGAGAACACAGTTTGAATGTTTGTTTCTAATATATATATAGGAAATAATGATAGAAATTATAATCTGACAGTCATAAAATCACCTTTTATTGGAGGCAAACGTTCATAATATTATTCATATGCAAATGTGTTTCTTCATCTGTTTTAATGGAATAATATTTTAATATTCATTGTTATATGTAATTTGTTCAGTACTTGCATACATTTCTGAAATTGATACTGTGGTATAAATAAAACTCGTAGCATTTATTTAGCAACATTCGCATTTTTTTAGCTGTTAACTCTTCAAATTTCAGCAGAAGATGTCATGCTTTCCTCTTTTACATAATTCATTTTCAGTGAATAAAATTAAATTTATTACGAAAAAATTGTGACAAATACATAAAGCCATATAAAACTGTTGAAACAGCTTTGGTGTTTATATTAATTTGTTAATTCATTTTGACTGTTACAATTTAAATTTTACTTGAATTTCGTCTAATATCTGAACTCATGATTACCTTGAGAAAACTAGGAAGTCCTGCAAATTAAAGTTAAAAACAACGCTTCTTGTTAAAGATTATATTCTTGCTAGGACAGAGTTTTATTTATCTTTGAATAATTGGAGTACTTTGTGTTTTATGCTGCTTTTAAATTGCTGAAATTTAAAAGAACTTTATTCACAATGTGTAGGTAACTTTGAATATTTTCTTGTCATTTTCCTCGCTTTTGTTCGTTTTTGCTTCCATAATGCACTCACGTCTAAATTTTACCTGGTGAAGAGCCATGCTATTGATAAGAATTAAAATATTCGCTGTTATGTTTTCCAATTTATTGCCGAAACGTCAGTGGAGGCCCTCTGTTGAGACTCAAAACGGTTTTGGGCTGTGTCTGAGTGTCTGTCTGTCGCGCGATAGCGGCCGCAAAAATTCCGCTATTGACTTGAAATTTGGTACACATGTTCATGAACCTCACGAAATCAGCTGTATAGTTTTTGGTATGTATTCTATTTGTAATTTGTATACAGGGACACACCAAAGTTTTTCTTATCATTACGGACTATGGGAGGAATTTGTATATACTGCGATAGCGGCCACAACAATCACGCTATTGACTTGTAATTTGGTACACGTGTTCATGTGCCCCACGAAATCAGCTATATAGTTTTGGGTGTGTATTCCATTTGTAATTCGTGTACAGGGACACGCCAAAGTTTTTCTTATCATTACGGCCTATGGGAGGAATTTGTATATACCGCGATAGCGGCTACAACAATCACGCTATTGACTTGTAATTTGGTACACATGTTCATGAGTCCAACGGAATCAGCGCATAGTTTTAGGTGTGTATTCCATTTGTAGTTCATGTACAGGGACACGCCAAAGATTTTCTATCATTACGACCTATGGGAAGAATCTGTATGTACCGCGATAGCCACCGCAAAAATCAAGCAGTTGACTTCCAATTTTTGCAGAAACTTCAATGGAGGACCTCTGTTGAGACTCAAAAGGATTTTGGGTTCCGTCTGTTCGTCTGTCTGTCTGTCTGTCTGTCGTAAGATAGCGGCCGCAAAATTCACTCTATTGACTTGAAATTTTGTACACATATTCATGATCCCCACGAAATTAGCTGTATAGTTTTGGGTGTGCATTCCATTTGTAGTTCGTGTACAGGGACACGCCAAAGTTTTTTTATCATTACGGCCTATGAGAAGAATTTGTGTGTACCGCGATAGCGGCCCCCAAAATAACGCTATTGACTTGCAATTTGGTACACATATTCATGAACCCAACGGAATTAGCTGTATAGTGTTAGGTGTGTATTCCCTTTGTCGTTCATGTACAGGGACACGCCAAAGTTTTTCTTATTTTTACGGCCTATGGGAAGAATTTGTATGTACCGCAATAGCGGCCGCAAAAATCCTTCAATTGACTTGCAAATAGGCGCACAAGTTCCATCATTGCATATAAGTAGCTGTAAATTTTTATTGCTATATTTTTTATAAACTGTGTACAGGGACACGGCAAAATTCTTAACATTACGGCGTATGGGGTGAATTTCGTTTAAACGCATTTTAATATCATTACTTTGCAATGAAGAAATGAAATTAGCGTACGTGAGTAAGATGCTTAAACTTATGTTGTTTGAAGAAAATATGTGCTCTTAAGCTTTCTAATTAATATACAGGATCTTACAAAAGTGTTCTGACAATGTCACGTAGTCATCCAAACGATGTTAAATTTGGAACAATTATTAATTTTAAACGTAAAATAAGCTGAATAGTTTTTACTGGTGTATACAATGTTTATGATTCGTTTAAAAAGACACACGAAAGAATTTCCTAACATTAGAGCCTATGGACAAATTTTTAAGTTAAGCGCGCACTTTAATGCATTTATGTTGAATTGAACTTAATAAAGTTAACATACATTATAAATATGCTTAGAGTCATGTTTACTCTTAAAAAAGGTTATGTATAGACTAAATAATATATGGGACCACACAAAATAATTCCGAGTATGTACTGTAATCATCAAAATGATGTCAAATTAGTTTGAAAAATTAATGAGTTATAATTAATTAGGTTTATTCTTATTATTGGCGTTTATAATGACTGTGGCTACTTTTCCGGGATACATAAAGGAATTTCGTACTATTACGGTCTATAGTCGGTATTTCTTAAAAGTGTATTTTAACAAGTGTGTTTTAAGCCCATCAAATATAATGAAATTTTATTAGAATTTTAAAAGTATGTTTTCCTGTTGAAAATTGTGGGCATAGAATTGATAATTAGTTTAAATGTTACGCAAAAAATTTCCGATATGCTAAGTAATTTTTTTGTATGAAATTTGATAGTTATGAAATTTGGTATTTATGAATTTCAGGGAAATAATACAAGACCGTCGTTTATTAAAAATACATATTGTTGCGTACTTGGGGGCTAGTAAGTTGTCCGAGAATGAAAGGCGAAACTTGCAAAAATTCAGTGATTTATTCACAGAAAGTTCCAGAAAATACAGGTCTATAAATCAAGTATCAGCTTCAATTCAACCAGTAAACATAGCTTAAACAACAGCCGTTAACAGCAAAACAACAGTACAAACAGTTTATCAATAACACATAAGGCTCAAAGCAAAGCAAGCATTTGACGAAACTGATACAGATCTGAGATTGGCCGCCTTGGCTAAAAAAATGCTCCTTTTATACTATTCTATCGAACACAGACTGTTCTGGAAAATTCTCGTATCTCATCAGCCAACGAGATTAGAGCTTCCATATTTGGTATATCCCTAATAAGGATTTTCTCGCCAAGTTCGCCAAAAAAATCTCCAAGGAGGTAAACAGTCGCCAAATTTAGCGCCAAATCCATTTCTTCACTTATTGGAGCTTTTTAATGCGTTTTTAAAGGAAAATTAGGCTATTTTAACGCTAAAACGACTAGAAATGCACAAAATTAGCATTTTATCGACTTCCTAAGCCTCTTTGAAAGAATTTATACAAAAATAAATGCAATTATTTACAATTCCGTAACACTTTATATGATATACAAATAGGTATACAAAGAGAGATACAGCAGGGGGTTGAGGGGGCGGCAGCCCCCCTCAGGAATGTATCTGATTATGGTAATAAGTCGATCGAATCAATATATACTAATATATAATAAGGAATAAATAAAAATGACCTATTGAATAATGTCTGATGTAAATAGGACGTTGAGGCTCCTGATCTGCAGATCCACTAGTTTATTTATTTATTATTATTTTTATTTTTTACAGTGCTTTTATTTATTAAGATACGTGTGAGGTTAATTTGTTTTGTTCTTTTTGCAAAGGTGCATTATTTCCATAACAGCACGAACTATTTAGTAAACGTCTACTCAAATTTCACATTGTCATACCCTCCAACACACTAATTAATATTCCGTAGTATTGTTAGCCCCGACTTCTTTTTCACACCAGTATACTTTTAGAGTATTTTTCATTTGCTTTTGGAGAATATTACTCTAAAAATTATTGGTGGGAGAAAAAGGGTGGGACTAACAATAGTACGGAATATTATTTAGGATGATGGAGGGTATGCATTGTGAAAATTTATTAATAAGATAGTACATTTAATTTTCTAACATTTTTTGTTTCAAAATAAGGCGAAGATGTAATAGAAACATACTTAAAATTTAGTAATACTGATTCAGTCTTGCAAATTTATCTTTAACACTGTAAAATATAACAGATATAATTTTTTATTGCATAAAATATTTAACACAATTTCCCCAGGTCTATTTTATTTAACTACGTGTGAATTTCAAAAATAAAATAAAATAAAATAAAATAAATAAAAAGTAATATTTATTACAACGCATAAATGTGAAGAATTTTTTTTTTTTAAGATTTACTTTGAATTTTTCTTATTTCAATGGAAAAAAAAAAACACATACTTTTTGAAATATTTAAAAGGTTATTTACATTTTCATTTACTAAAATATCCCGGACACTTTTAGGAATAAATGATATTATTCCGTGAACAGTTATTTACACATTTCAGTTTGAGCTTTCATTTCATGAATTCTAAAATATGTTATAAAGTATGATTGTGCTACTGTCAGAAAATTTACACATTATTCAAATTTTCCGATTGTTTAAATTCATGTAATTTAAATTTGACAGATGTGCGACTATTCAAAATGAACGCAACGTCCGAAAGACGTATTTAGGTTGAGATAAAAGAATCATGCTGTCACAAAAATGTTATACTGTATATATGTATTATTGTTTGAAAACGTGATATTACAATAAAATGTTACAGTTTCTTATAAAATAATCCTGTTACCACTTAAAATTGTTTAAAATGTAAAAAAATTGTTAAAATGTTTATAGTGTTTAATTAAATAAAAGTTACATTGTCATAGCTGCCATCATCCTCATTAATAATCCGTAGTATTGTTAGGCCGGTCTTTTATTCACACCAGTATTTTTTAGAGTAATATTCTTCAAATGAAGTTACGATACATACTTGCCAACCAAACCCAGAATTCCCAACTTTTATAATTTATTCACGAGCAATTTTGGCCCCGTCTTCTTTTCGCACCAGAAATTTTGTAGATTATTTCTCTTTAATATGTGACATTGATTAAATAAGAAGAAAATCATTTTTCAAAATTTCCGGTATGAAAAAGAGGCGGGGCTAAAAATGCTCGTGAATAAATTATAAAAGTTGGGAACTCTAACCTAACTCGGAAGATTGCTAGTCTCGCCCCTTTCCGCCTATTTTTTCACACGAGTATTTTTTTAGAGTACTTTTCTTCTTATTTAATCGTAAATATATTTGAAGAGAATTACTCTAAAAATTAAGTGATGTACAAAAAGGGGTTGGAAGTAACAATCTTCTGGGTTAGACTGGCATGTATGCAATTAAAATAGTAGAAAAATGCACTTTAGAAATACTGGTATGAAAAATAGGCAGGGCTATCAATTCTACGGAACATTAATTAGGATATTGGCACGTATGCATTGTATAAAACAATGTTACATTTATTGTTGAGCTAACTTATTCAATAAAATGTTTGTTTATTGCAATAGAAAAAAAATAATTTAACCATTTTTTAAATTATTCTTTATGTTATTTTTAATGTTACCAAACCATTTTCATACAGGTCTTTTCAAAATATTGTATTATAGTTTTCATTAAAAAATAAATAATTATTATCAATTTATATTGCCCATTTTTTTCTGTATTTCTTCTGTAATTATTTTTTAAATCTATTGTATGATAATATCATTTTACTTTTGATTGCTAATACTTTGCATTGCTAAATTTTATTATTTTAAGAATTCCAGTTTTACGATTAATGTTTAATATCTCAAATGTAATAAAACATTTTTAAAAACATATTTGCATATCTTTAATATGAAAGAAATATGTTTAATTAAATTCTTTCAATAGTAGTTGAGTATATTAAAGTAATCATAGCTGTCGTTTGCAGTAAGTATTGAATGCATATCAATTATTGGAAAAATAAAAATCCTTACATTTTGAAAGAAATATATTCTTTCCAGATCCATTATCATTTTATGAGCGATGCAATTTAAAAAGTTGACAAACTTTATGCACAGTTACTTTTAATCAGAAAATCTAATATTTATCAAAATGGTGATTGCTTTTATTTCTGATTAAAAAAAAAAAAAAAAAAAAATCTTTTTTTTTTTTTTTTTTTCTTGGACATTGCATGGAAAACTAGAAAATTGTAGATATGCAAAGTGTCCCATAAGTATGTAAAAATTTTAAAAAATTATAAATATTGAATGAATTGATAGAATTAGTTTGCGAAAAAATCTTTCGTGACCAGATCACACATTTTCATGAAAAACTCTATTCATTCGCATACAAATATTTACAGACATATAAACCCTATTCTATGTGTCCGTCATCACCACAAATTAGAGTTTTCAAGCGAGTTATAACACTGCTAACTGGGGCTTCAGTCGACGGTTCTTACCTGAGGGAAGTCATCTTCACTAATAACGCTTTACTAACCAAGACAGCATTTCAGTTAAAGCCTCATGTATGTACAAGTACGAGGCAAAATAAGAAATAAACTGTTCTAATCGCGAAATTGTGCAATTTATAGGAATTTCATTTGCATATTTTTCTTTCACATTCGTGCGAAAAATTTAACTATTTGTCTAAATAATGTAGACAAAAAATTTAACTATATTTTTTTCTTTACCAAAAAAATCCTACTTCACGAGAATGATTTTTTCGCAAACCGCGTTCAATTCTATCAATTCATTAAATAGTTATGAATTTTTAAAATGTCAGCAGACTTAAGGGACATCCTACTTTTTCAATTAAATTTTGATAGTTAAACTAATATATTTATGTATGTAAATTTTTTCGCCACAATTTTTTAAATAATTTGATATTTCTGTAAAAAGACAAAAATATTTATTTTTGTTTCTGGAATGTTGAAAAAATGTGATTTGTTTAGAACTTCATACATGCCAACCATCTCATTATGAACCGTACAATTTTTAGTTCCCGCCTTTTTTTTCACACCAATATTTTTTTAGAGTAATTTTAGACTTATTTAATCGTAACAACATTTGGGGAAAATAACTCTAAATATATAGTGGTGTGAGAAAAGGGATATATATATATATATATATTTTTTTTTTTTTTTTTTTTTTTTCAGGGGGCGTTAATAATTGTACGGTTATTAATGAGATGCTTGGCATGGAACTTAAATAGCAATTTCATGCAAATAGAAAATTACACAATTTTCTAATATTATTAAATTTTACTATGGACGCAGTGTATATCTCTAAAAAAAGTTAAAATCAAATAAGTAGAAAATTTTGTAATTACTCAAATAATAAATTTATACAGTTTTCAAAGTTTTAAAGTTTATATCATTTTATTAGAATTGCCAACATTTTAATTTATTTCGGAGTATTTTTAGTTTAGCCTTTATTTCACACATTTGTATTTATGGAATAATTTTCTTCAATATATATCTATGAAAAATTTGCTCTTTAAAAAATGATATGACATAAATGCGAGGCTAAAAACGGTCCAGAATAAATTGGCAACTCTGGTCTTTAAGTACAACTGTCAATACACCTGAATTCAGCCAGAAATTTAAAACTGCTATTTCCGAATATATTATATATTTTTACACATTTGTATTTATGAAATAATTTTCTTCAATGTATATCTATTAAAAAGTTGCTCTTTAAAAATGATATGGCATGAATGCGAGGCTAAAAACGGTCCAGAATAAATTGGCAACTCTGGTCTTTAAGTACAACTGTAAATACACCTGAATTCAGCCAGAAATTCAAAACTGCTATTTACGAATATATTATATATTTTTTTTTATATTTTATAAGATTTGAATTATCGGAAGGTCTTATTAGAAAACAGTACAGGAAAAGTTGACAGCTATGATATAAAATGTTACTAAATCTATTTAAAATTAAAGTACAAACAAAAGAATATTCCTCAATAATAAAAAGAAAGAAAAAATAAAGAAATAAATAAAGACCCCAATAACACACACACGCACACACACACACACACACAAAAAAAAGACTCTACATTTAAATATCAATGTTTTACTATAGCCTACAATATTAAAATATCTTTTTTTTTTCTTTGTATGAAATACCAATTACAGGGTACGCATGATCTTTTTAATCACTCTTTATAAGGAAAGAACAATTGATCACATAGAAAGATTTCCTATTTTACTTCAGCAAGTTTACAGTAATACAGTTTTGACAATTCTATGCATTATCTTTAGAATCAATTGGACTAAATTCATTTTAAAGATTTAATGTCAAACAAAATCATTTCGAGACGGCGGTTTTGTAGATTACTGAAGCCAACAATCTGAAATATATTATTTCATCGTATAAAGCATTTATTGACACTGAGAACGTTTATTGAAAATATAACGGAAACCAAAGTTTTGATTTTGATTTTGGTTGTTTACTCATCACATTTTTTTTTTTCAAAAAAACTTTTATTTAAAATGATATAGTGGATGAAATTTCAAAATTTCAGTAAAACTTTCAGTGCTGATTCTTTTAAGTAGAATAAAAACATGTGTTAGTAATTTTTATAGGCTATGGAATTTTACTATTCATGTAAATATTACTAAAAATCTATAAGAGAAAAAAAACTAGTACGTTACAAAAAATGCATCCAAATTTTTGACGACGCGATAAAATTTAGCAACTTGCATCACCTATATAAAACTGCTACACCGTAAAAAATTTTGGTAACGTTACACTTATACGTCGGATACGTTCTTGGTTTTTATACACTGTAAAAAAAGTATATATATATATATATATATATAAATAACCGACCAACTGCAAAAAACTCTCTGGCATTGGAGAGTTTCTTGCAGCTGGTAATAGTTATTTTTGTACAGTGTAAGTTTGGAGCAAGTCCCTGAGAGTAACAGGTTTTCGTCCATGGCACGTTCCTTATTTCAAGAATCCAGTATTATTTGAATGAGTGTATGTTTGATATTTATTGGTAAGGACATTACTGGTAATTATTGGGCACATTAACTGTCCAAAGTTTTCCAGGAAAGGGCCAGATTTTTTTTTTTTTTTTACAGTGCATAGATCTTATGTATAAAATGCTTTATGTCTATTTTAAAAAAAGAGGTAACTTGTAGAGATGTTTTTAGCTTTTAGAATTAAAGAAAAAATTCTGTTTCATTCTGAATAAAATTTAAATAGTATCCATGGGTGTAGGCAAGTTATATATATATATATATAAATGAGTGAGTCATGCATTTTTCCTGATATTTTCATTTTTTTTTAATTGAGTTGTAGTTACATGTATTACGAGGGATGAATGACGTAAAGCCTTTTCATGGAGAGGACATAATACAAAGTAAAATATGTCTTTACCAAAACACAAAAAACCTTCTGTAATTCATGACAGAAGACGCGGATGCGCAAATGTAATGCACACAGTATGGCAGAAGAGAGATAAGCATCAAAGCGCTGTATCTAATCTCAGTTTAGTAAAATATAACATAATTATGTGCCTACTCACTAACAACATTCCCTGAAGTCTGTCGATATTTTTTGCTGACACAAAATATTAAACTATCCTTCACAAAATATTGAACACTAGCGCTCAATGATTGTATCTGACATTACGTCCCCCCCCCTCCCCCGAAAGAAAAAACGCTCTGTAGGTGTCGATGGAATCTAAACCACTAGTCCCTTAAGACCATTCAATGTCTACAGTAATGTGCAGTTTCACTTTTAATTACGTTTTAAATACATCTGTTTCTCTCTGTTATGCTGACTTGAACTGAAATGAGCTCGAGCTCAGTGTTTTGCTGCTTACCTTATTTCTTCGGTACACTGTGCATGCGAAATTGCAATAATGTTGCGCTTATTCTACCAGGAATTCGGCAAAGCTTGTTTCTTGTTATGGAAGTTTGTATTTTTCCACACCAACTCTTATTCTCTGAGAAAGAACGTGACGAAACTTATATTTGGAACTTCATTCATATATAGGTAGCTGCCAACTCTTACTTTATTTATTTATTTATTTATTTTTACCGGAATTTTTTAATAGATTTTTTTTTTTTTTTTTTTTTTTTTTTTTTTTTTTTTTTTTTTTGAAAAGTACATTACGGTTTTATATAGAAAATGATTAAGGATGAATTTTTTAATAAAATTTGCTCTCAGACAAATGCTGTTAAAACACCGTATAAGTTGGCAGCTACGTACACAATGTGTTACAGAATCAAGTTTCAGATCTTCTAGAAGGAGTACTAAATGACTCAGGATCATATCAGAAATTAACTGTCTTGCCCCCTGTAAAATTTGTACTGCTTTCCAAAGTACAGAATAAATCTGGAAAAAATATAAACAGCATACTATTCTTTATGTTGTGTTTAGTTTTTAAAATATAAAGACTACTCATTTACGCCTTTTTTTTTTTTTTTTTTTTTTTTTTTTCTGTATGATATAAAGGATTTCTAAAGCATTTCATAAAACTGGATTAGTCAGCGCTTTTACAACTTCATATTTTATAAACTAAATGATTGGGTTATAAATCTTAAACTACAGCAGACAAAACGAATTAAACGTTATTGAAATATATTCTTCAGTTTGCTGCATGCCGTTTAAATTTATGTAAATAAACTCGTTTTGCATCAGACATTTTTAATAATAAACAAAGTTCTATTTGGAGCAGTTGCTACAGTATTAAATTTTATATTGTAAACTTTCTAATGTAAAAATATCCTTAAGACATCTGGTTTAGACGGTATTTTATTTTTTAAAGTAATTTAGGTGTTTTTTGTTAAGCTTAAAAATCGTGCTACATGGATTTCGATTTTCCGGCACGACTTTATGTCGCTACTTTTGGCATTTAAATAATCAAGTATAAAATCATATACTTTTTTTTTTCTTTTTTCCGTAAAACTTTTAAATTTTACAGAAAAGAACTTTAAAGAACTGTACTTTAAAAATAAAATAATTATTATTTTTACTGAATCATCAGTTAATTATTTATTTATTATGCGTAAACTTTTACGCTTTAATTTAGATTTTTGTCATGTAAGAAAGATAAAATATTCCTTGTGTTTTTATAAGGACTGAATAATTACCTGAGTATACGTATATTCAGAATTAGCTTTAAAACGGCAAATTACATATTTATGAGCTAAGAACATTTTTTACGAAAACAAATATATTTAAATTAAAAATAAATAAATAAATAAATAAATAAAATAATGACTTGTTAATTCATCTGTCATAACAGCATAAATATTGAATTGCTCATATTTTTTTTTTTCTTTCTTAAGATATTGTTGAAAAGAAAATGTTGTAAAACGAATGAAAACTTTAACTCATATTTAATCAGACCCTTTTGTCAATATTAATTTTATTTAAGTATTTGTAAAAAAAGAAAAAAAAAAGAAAAAGAAAAAAAAACGAGCGTGGCAAATAAATATTTCGATCAAAAAAAAATAGATATTTTTATTCATAGTATGATAAAATGAGCTCACATTATTTTGAAAAACTTTTTTTATTATTATTATTATTATTCCCTCTTTACAAATGAAAACAGACTGCTTAACCAAAGCATTAAAAATTTTTAAATGACCGTATGTGTGTGTGTGCAAAATAAAAAAAAAAGTACGAATTCGCAAATATTTTACAAAGTTTCTCACTGGAAATAGAACGTGAAATATTGTCAGATTCGGAACAAAATAAAATATTTTGTTGAGACAAAAATATTATTCTTGAAACAACAAAATATTTGTTGAGGCTATATGACAAACAATTTGAAAAAAAAAAAAAAAAAAAAAAAACTTGATTTAGCATTCCTCCCCCCCCCACACACACAAATAAACGTTTTGTTAAAACAACACATATTTTTTTTTTTTTTTTTTTATCAATTTTTTTCTTTTAACCCTTTGCGGCGCAAGACAATTCAGATCATTTAAATTGTACTGCTACCGGAATTCATGAACTAAATTAAACTAAAAGAAATTTTAAATTTTAAGATTAAAAACACCGGCCTTTTCTGATATGTTATAAACGTAAATTTTTGCTAAAATATTTCCGGGATGAATTTTTGCAGCTGGATCTTAAATTTTGCGTCCTCGCAGCGAGGACGCCGCGCGTTAAGGGGTTAAGACATAATTTCAACAAAATTTTGTAAAAACAACAAAATATTCTTTTTGTTTGTGGTAGATATAAACGATGCAATTATTTTCGCACTGATCTGTTGGGTTTATGAATGCAACATTACAGCGTACGAGAGCAACTACGAAAAGAAAGATTCGAAATTTTGATCTTTTACATTTGTAAAATTTGTATCAAAACCAGATTTAAAAAAAAAAAAAAAAAAGGAAAATATTGAATACAAAGTTTGATTTTTGATTTTCCTTTATGGTCATTTTTGGTACATTAAGGACAATAATACAAGGATCGACGTTCAGATCCATTATAAGCTAAGTAATGTCGCTACTATGGATTGCTAAAAGCATGTTTCAATGCTAGCCTTTAACTGATGAATGTAAAAATTTTCACAATTCACTCAAGAGTTTCTACGAAACTATTTTTATCAGATGTGTCAACATCCCTCATTTATTTCGACATGCTGTTAGTACCTGCGATTTTTCTTAACACTTTTTGTACTGCAATTTTCAAAATAGATTAATGGCGATTAAATTACAGTTGGCAAACATGTTAATTGTGCAGTTTTCTACGACCACTGTCACTGATGAATGACTGCCTAAACAGAAGTTGGAACCAGCAAGTAAACATCGGACCGCTTACCATTCGGATACCAATAGATGCGCCTCTCAGTAAATGTCTTAGCGGCCAATTGGTTCTGCTCTCAAAGCTGGTAGATGGGAAGTGCCGGTTCGATCCCAGGTCACACTCACTGTCCTAGCCGCTCAGAGTTTTCCGTCGTTTTCTCCGAAACTCGCGTAAATACGTGCTAGGACCCCTTACAAATAACTCCACGGAAAGCATTCCACCTATAGCTCTAGGACACCCTTAAACGAGAGCATGATATTTTGTGTATATTCATATATTTTTCAAAATAAAATATTTTACTTACAAGGAAACATTCTAAAGGTGGCATCTTCAAAAAGTATTGAAAAAAAAAAATATGTGATTCTACTCTTCATAAAACACCAGAAAATGAAAAAAATTATCGGCTGAAATTAATTACAGCGACAACAAAAAATTATCAAAATTAAGCATATTTGACGATTTAGCGCTGTTAGGCTATACGTTTGCTAGCACCGAGATTGCCGTGTACGAACGGAACCGTGTTTTGCTTTTCCGCCAAGTTCTCAAAATCAGTCACCTAGCAGTGTGAAATTGCCAAATATGCTTAATTTTGATAATTTTTTGTGGTCGCTGTAATGAATTTCAGCCGATAATTTTTACATTTTCTGGTATTTTATGAAGAGTAGAATCAAATATATATATATATTTTTTTTAATACATTTTGAAGATGACATCTTTTGAATGTTTCCTTGTTAGTATACAACGTGTTGAAATATTACAAGATTAAATAAAAGGTACCCGAAAAACTTAACACCGCATTTTATTATCATTACTATTTCTATTATTATTATAATTGTATAAAAGTATTTGTAATGAAATACTTCTAATTTTTATTATTTTTATAATGTTTTTATCATTGATTAATTTCTTATATGATTATTAAAATTTCTATTGTAATTGCATAAGTTGTGAAATAGAATATATTTAAAATTCATACAATCATAAATCACTTATTTCCGTAATGCAAACTGCTGAATAATATATGTCATTGTGAAATTCTGTAATTGGTATCTTGAAATTCAATTTTTATAATGGAAATGTTCACAAATATGACTGAACACACATTATATTATAAATTATTGAATTTTATATATGTGCTAAATTCATAATTTTCTAATGCGTGAAATACATTAGGTTTAGATTTTAAAATGAAATGCATGTTTGGCCGTTTAACTTAATATACTTTACTTAATCAATCAAAATTAATGATGATTTTTCATCAGCTAAGTGATCATTGAAGTAATTAATTTAAAACCTTAATGCAACATTTCATATTGTGTTGGAAACAAAATTATGTTGTCATTCGAGTAAAGATTAAATGACTTGGTCAGGCTGACATTACAAGGCAAAAGAAAAACATTATCATGGATTTTTACAGTAAAATGCAATGCTATGCAAATATAAATG
Source organism: Salticus scenicus (assembly GCA_963930645.1). Taxonomy (NCBI): domain Eukaryota; kingdom Metazoa; phylum Arthropoda; class Arachnida; order Araneae; family Salticidae; genus Salticus; species Salticus scenicus. The sequence continues at coordinate 110,632,137 of OZ005657.1, forward strand.
TTAAAAAAGTATTTTACCTATTTTTATGCTTATGAAATTTATACATTTTTATGAATGTTTTTGGATTGTAAATATAAACGCATTAATAAAACAAATATGCGCATAATATCCATTAAATGTTTTACAACTTTTTACGGACCGTGGTAGCCTGGTCGGTAAGAGCAGCGAGCTCGTGATCGAAAGATTGCAAGTTCGGTCCTCGAGCAGGCCGAAGACCGTCGTGTACGGTAATGGCGACTGGTGCACGCTAAAATCCGTCATGGTCGCAGAGTACTCCAACTTCCCATCAATAATTATACCTCTGTGGACCAATTGCCCATTGCGCAGCACTAGTGCAACGTAAATACCCAAACAACCTCTGGGAACCATGGGCTTAATTCCGCGCTGATCACAATCAAAATTCGAGTTCTAGTTGTTTACTGTTGCTGCCATCTTTCGCCAGTTTCTGGAGCTGAGTCGTTCTTTTTCCCTCGTGGCGCTCCTCTAAAAACAGAAGGCGCTTTGCTCCCCCTTTCGGTGACCCGCAGGAGGTTTTATTTTGGAACACGGAGGACAATACGGCCACAACGGCTTTACGTACACCAACCACCATTAATGTACAGTCGGGGAAAAAAAAAATGCAGCACTTGATGGTATTTTGTTATTAATTGACGCAGAAAAATGTAATAGACACCATTCAACAGGAAATGAAATGCACTTTCTGAAAATGTCATCGAACTTTGAATTAGGGGTCATCTACATATTAAAATGAGCGCCAACTTTGATTTTTTTCAATAGTAACACCCAATTTTGACTTGATATTCGAATTTCTGAGAGTCTGGCAGTGCGGAAAAGTATACTGTTTGTATACTTTATCTTTAGTATTCATAGAGTTATGATCAAAAAGGTGTTAGGGGGCTATCTCTAAATATAGAAAAATAGAATTAAGATCCTACAAGAACTAGACAAAATTATACTGTTTCACACCGGAAATATTTCAAGAAAAAAAAATTTATAAAAGAAATAAAAATATTAACACCTTTGCAGTATCTTAATTATCATGAATGTAGTTTTTTGGATATGTATATACTTTAGTACTTTTTTAGATAATTTTAGGTATATTTAAATACATTACACTTACGATTGGTCAGACAATACTTTTTGTAAAAGTGCAATATTTTTCAATTAAAAAGTATCTATCATGGATATACTGATCACCAATAAAGCTTAAATTTTCTTTCGTACGTGTAACATAATATACAAACTGAAATAATATAGCTATATATATATATATATATATATATACAACAACGGATAAACTAAATCTTTTCGGATAAATTATTGTAAGGTTTCATAAAGTAAATATTAAACAATTTTAATAGCACTTACCAGTTTTGGGTCAGTTGAACTCTTTGGAACTGTACGATTTGTTTTATAATTTCTATGAAAATATAATTTCTTAATTAACGCTTTCGCGACTGCTGACGTAGATTCACAACATTTGAAAATCTGTAACAATGCCAGTGGGCGTTTCTTTCGTAATTTGTGTGTTACTTATTTCTTAAGCATGTACCCAGTGTTCATATTTTTGCAATAAAATATACTATGGATAGAAATATATTAATTAGAAAGAATATAGTTATAATGTATATCCATCAGTAATATAATTGTGGTACAGAAAATTTGTTTTGAAATATTTTATTTTGAGAGTATTTCAAACAGTAAACCCCGCCTATTTAGTTAATTGTTTTCTTCTAGTGTTCGTTTAAAGGATTCTAAATTTATCACCAGTAATCGATGAAGTAAATACCACTTGTGTATATTTTTGTCAATGTAAAATAAGGGGTTTAACACGAATGCTCAAAGGCACATTCACTTTTCGTTTCTGTATTGTTTTGTTTTAAAGAACGATTAAAGGCGGGGCTTTAGAAAACAGGAATTCTTGATGCTAACACAAATGTCAAAAAATCAAAATTTTTGTTTCATTTCTTTGCATTTGACGTTGTTGTTATCTAATTTGACCCTTAAATAAAAATAAAAATATTTTGTTCAATTTTCTCCGTTATTTTTTAAGATTTGCTTCGTTATCTCATTCAAAAATTTTTAAGAGACGGCCCCCTAAACCACTCCAAAAGAAAGATTTATTTATATCTCGAAAACTAATAACTGGAATGAGCTGCAAATTTGCACACCCATATTTTTCAGCATTAGGATTCATTTTATGTAAAAATTCATATAGGTCATAATTCATAATTTTTATGAATATGAATTTATTAATATTTTTCAGAATAAAAAATATTTTTCAAAATCAAAATTAATGATGGATTACGTTTGGGTTTCTTCACTGTATCTCGTAAAAAAAGAATTATATCGATCAAGTTATTTTTTGTGAAGATATTAATAAAAGTTTGAAATATGAATTTAACATTAGCACCTTCAAACTTTGAACGCTTATAACTCAATGAAAAAATAAGTAAAATATACAACCAATATACTTTTTCGCATTGTCGCGATCCCAGGAATTCAAATATAAAATAAAAATGGGGCATTACCATTGAAAAAATCAAAGTTGGTGCGCGTTTTAATATGTAGACGACCCCCAATTCAAAATTTCCGTTCATTTTCTGAATCTACACTCAATTCCCCGTCGAATGATACCTATTGCATTTTTGTGCATTGATTAGCAACAGAGTTACATCGAGTGCTGCGTTTTTTTTTTTTTCCCCGACTGTACATGACGGTCTTTGCCCGTCTCGCGTATCCAACCCTCCCTTTTCCAGTTGCGATAGCAGTGATCTACCAACCAGATTACTGCGACACTGAACTTTGCTTATAAATTCCCTAAACAGTTTGTAAGATGTTAAACATATATATATATATATTTCTAATTGGAAGATGATCAATATAAAGTTGTTCTGTAAAATTTCTTCTAAAAAAAAAAATAAATAAATAAAAAATTCATACACTTGCCTTAAATGTTTAACATTATTAAGTGAATTAAAATTTCCCCAAAACTATTTAAATAAAACACATAAAATTTAACTTTTTTTTTTTTTTTTTTTGGGGGGGGGGGGGTGATATTTTTAAAATGCCACGGTAATTACTATATGTATATATTTTTTAGTTTAACATTATTATTGTTCAAATATGCATTTTGAAATGTTTGGGCATTATTTTGTAGATCATTGATTAGTTAATGAAAATTAATTATTTTTATGTTTTAATGGTGAAATTTTATGCAAATTTTTTGGGTTATTAAGATTTAAAAATGTGTTTTAAACTATAAATATGAACAACAGTTAAAATAGATATATCTAAATATCTATAAAGTATCACTAATATCGCTATAATTTTTACAAGACCCAGTCTATAATTTATATAAGATCTAGCTACTCTGGAGCACGTTAAAAATTTTCCAAAATATTAACTTATTTTTTAATTTATGTAATTTTGAATAAATCTTATCATACTTAATTTTGTTTTGGTTTAATGAAAGTGTAGGCTAAATTTGAGACAATAAAAAAAAAAAAAAAAAAAAAAAAGATTTTTATAATGTCTATCGTTTCTTTTAACGATTTAAATGCACGGTAAACATTATAACTGCGACTTCCGCTTATAAATCTGCCTTCCAAAGACTTTCATAGCCCTCAGGATTTTTCAACAGCATGATTTTAACATAAATATTTTTTGCATTATAAGAAAAAGAAAGAAAATAATCTACAATAATTTAGACGAATTACTAATCTGAAAAATTGTGTTAGAAAACAGAGAGAGTTGGGAGCTATGTAATTTTGAATTTTTTCTTTTTTGACAATGCAGTAACAATCAAAAGAATTCCGATTCATGGCGGATGATGCAAAAATTATCGGAAACTCTGATACAATTTTGACTGTCTAAGACGATATTTATCATTTATTTTGTGCTTTTATACAGAAAATGATCCATTTTTGTTATGATTTTCAAGCTTTTAAAATTCGTGTCGTGGTAAATTTACATGGACACCTGAATTTTTGTGACATGGTACCATTTATTTCGTGATACAATGCTTAAAGTTAGCATACAAATAGAGTTGCATAAAATATAATGTAATCTTGAGCTACAGCGATCAAAAAATACATGTTGCACGTAAATTATTTTTTCTTTAATAGGAAAATAATAGTACGTAGAAATATCTAGAAATACTTATCTTAGAAGCATGTATAATGTATATATTCCAGAAATGTAATATATTAAAAACAACAGTCAAAACCTTTTACAAGCTTACCAACTTCTGTAATGAATAAAAATAAAATAAAATAAATTCCAATATTTAGAATATTATTAAAGCAATGAAAATACTTTCAATTTTTTACTTTCTTCTATATGTAATATAGAGAAAGTATTGGATTCGCGAAAATTTTCGACCTCCGTTTTTTGACGGATCTACACGTTTTGGGATGTCCTGAACACGAATTGATAGTTTTTAGAAAATGTCTGTCTGTCTGTCTGTCTGTGTGTCTGTCTGTCTGTCTGTCTGTCTGTCTGTCTGTCTGTGTGTCTGTATCATTTTTTTGTGGACGCTGTATCTCACGAACATATGAATGAAATTTAACCAAACTTGGTATTTAGTTGCACCCTGACATGAACTGGTGCCCATTAGATTTGGGGATCAATAGCTCAACAGGTGGCGCTGTAATCGCATTTTATGCAAATTTTTAACATGGCAGCATAGGACAAAATTCCGTATAAATGGGCATAATGAGAGTTATTTTAAACTTGTGATTGTAAAATTAATTTGAATTATTGATGATAGTAGTAGTTAACTAGGAAAAAAAAATTGTGCATGGGGGGGCATCGGTTCCCCCCCTGGGGGGGAAGTACCCCCCGGGGGGGGTTAAATTTTGAAGATGGGTATCATTCGAAAGATCTCGTCAATACCTTTAAAACGAATGGTTGAACCATAAATCTGTGATAATTTAAAACAAAGTTATCGATTTTTTTTACTTTTAACAAAAAAAAAAAAAAAAAAAAAAAAAAATTTAGAAAAAAAAATTCGATTTTTTTTTTTTTTTTTTTTTTTTTTTTTAATTATTGTTAGTGATTGAATATGTATTAATTTTCACAAAAAAAAAAAAGAAAAAAAAAAATCTTTTTTTTTTTTTTTTTTTTTTTTTTTTTTTTTTTTAATATTGTTACTGATTGAATATGTATAGGAAAATATAGAAGAAAGTCTTGTGGTGGCCACAACATACTAGTTATTTATTACAAAGAAATTATAATTATTTTAAATGTTTAGAATAAATTAGAATGAAATAAATGGAAAAATTAAAAAGCACGGTAAAAGTTGTAGTATTGATTTTAAATATGCTTTATCATCTGTTTATACAAATAATAATATTAATAAATAAATAAATAAATATGCAGATTTTTTTTTCTGATATTGAAAATTTTAATCAGATGAGTAGAATATATTGAAGATATAATATTTAATAAATGGCGTATGTTTGCAAAATATCATGTTAGCTAGTCATTCAAGAAAAAGTTACATCCGTGATTAAGCATCATACTTTAGTTTCCTAAGTTAAAACCGAAAGCAACAGAAAAAACTCGACTAGTTAATTTGCTAGTTTTTTTTTATATTTTATTTTTTTTATTTTTATTTTTATTTTTATTTTTATTTTTTTATGTTTATTTTTATTTTTATTTTATTTTGTTTATTTATTTATTTTTTTTCTGACAGATTTGATATTTTATGAATGACTTTAATTAAATAATTGTTTACTTATTATAGAAAAATCATTTATTAAAAAAAATAATTTCTATTTATTTTCGTCACTTTACTTCAAAGGATGAGGGTTTTTTGGCCCTGGGGAATTTCAAGTCTCCGTACCAAGTTTGGGGCCATTCCGGTTGTTACACCCAGCTACAGGGGGCTCTAAATGGCGCTCTGTGTTATTGCTCATTTACTCTGAGTCAGATGACTGTCACCCCTATTTTAGCATTGGACTCGTTGAAGTAGCACTTGCGCAGATGCTTCCAAGGTTTCATGAAATTTGGTCGAAGAATATATATCGAAAGATTCTGTTATTGATTAGTAAAAAATAAATAAATAAGCAATTAAATATCTTTCTTCTAATGTCAAAATAAATAAATAAATAAATAAAAAAGAACGTGCAGACATTTTCTTAAATAATTAAAATAAAATTTGAGTAAAATCGTTCAAATGAAAGGGAACAGTTTCAGTATAGAATCCCTTGACAAAATTTGAAATTTGGCACAGAAGTAGCTCGGATGTTTCTTTCCAAGATCTTTAATTATGAAATTGCCATAGCGATTTTAATTCATCGCCCAAATGGCAACAGAAATTTAGAAGACGCCAAGGGGCTCCTATTTAATGCTATATCAAATAAACTTTACGAAATGAATATAGTTAGTGATACTAGAGAATAAAGCAGAGTTACTGCATGTCTTTATATGGAAGAGTACATTAAAATAAGTCTTGCCGTATTAAATTAAATTCTGCTTGCGAAGAATGTAAGCAGATTTTTTTTTTTTTTTTTTTTTTTTAGATAATACATACAATGTTTTTCAATTTAAAGAACTAAATGTAGCAGTTATAAAAACTAAATATAGCAGTCACAAAATAATTTCTTAAAAAGGACGGAAAAAAGTCTTAGCTGTGAATCACCATTGCTTACGATAAAATATATTTTATGTACAAAACAATCTAACATTTAAAGGGAAACATAAATTTAAAAAAGAACTTTGAAAAATAAAAAAAAGACGTCTGCGTAAGTGAATGCAGAGTTTACATCAAAAAACAAAACAACGACGAATAAAAAGCCAAGATTTTTATGAAATACAGTTATTTTAACGTATTTAAATACCAATATTTTTAATAGGTTACAGAAGAGTTTTTTGCTCATATATCTGTAAACCTAATTACAATTTTGAGTATCGATGGATATAATTTTATATTGGGATCAAATCTAAACCTGAGGTAAGTGTCATTGAATTCCTTCTAGCGGTTTTCAAGTGATAACCGGTCGAATAAAAAACTTTCTATTTACATTCACCCCTCCCATGCGTACAGAGAAAATATTCTGAAATCATTTTGGGGTTCCCTGATGTTTAGAACGTAAAGTCCGGTTTCCATTTGCGCTCATTCGGCGGCTTCTATTCAGAATCCTTTGATGTGGTGAGCCGAGCTCACCGGAGCTCAAAACCCTGGAACGGGGTTGGAATCTAACCCCCTGCTGAGATAATTGAGGGCGAGGGGTAGATATCTTTGTCAATTTTACATGCTTTCCTTTGAGGTAACTGCGCAGTCTGATAAAAAAGGGCTACAACTGATGACAAGACATTTGGCTCTTTGTGTCGGAAGCGTAATTAATGATGTTTTGAGCGTTGATCTTGAGCTCAAGTGGATACTGGCCTTAAAGGTAACGTAATCTTTTTTTTCTATTCAATGCGTTTTACTGACAAAAGCTTTATGGCGCATACGCAGGCGTTTTTTACCCATATCTCTAAATCTAATCGTGTTTTTTTTTTTTTTTTTTTTGACATATATTGTGTTAAGTGTCATAGATTTCTGTTTAGTCGTTCTCGCGTGATACCCGGATAAATATGTATTTACAGTCATACAGATGCAACGAAGCACACACACACTCTCTCTCACACACATAGAAAATTTTCTGAAGTCATTTTTGGCTTTCATGGTGTGTAAAACGTGAAGATATCGCAGAATAGTTTCTGACAAATTTACAGACAAAAGTCTGATTTTATTAATGTCGATTAACAAATATATAGATTAAAAAAATCATCATGATTCGCACAGATCAGCTATTTTTTAAGAACGCGTCTACAACTATTCTCTAAATATATATATATTTATTTATTTAATTTACAGGCTTATTTTATGATAAATATTGGTATTAAAAATTAAGAGGTATTCTATTTAAAGGACCTTAAAAAACCTGATTTAATTTTGTAAAATCATACTAACAAAAAGTAGGAAATATCTCCGGACATAATAAAAGAATGTGTCAGCCGCTTTGAAAGCAAATGCTTGATCTGAGAGCTACCAGAATTTCGCACAAATGTCCTTACTGACCTCTCCTGACGCACCTCGAAGCCGAATTTCTAAAATTTTGATTAATCTTTCTTAAAAAATAATCAAAATCTATAAATTTCTGAAATGACCGTCTCTAGAGATAGAAACGTAAAAGTAAAATTACTTTCCGTGGCATATTATCTCAAATGGTTGGCGCGTAAAGCTAATAACACGAAAATCGTGGATTCGATCCTCCTGTGGCCAATGTGGGACTTTATCCAGATAATTAACAGAAGAAATACCAATTGGTAAAAAAATCTTTCTGTGTTCTCACAGTATCCTAAACCGTAATGATGACGATAAAGTGACAAAATACAAAGTTAAACTATGACATGTGTTGGTTACTTTATAGGCAAGCGGCTGATCGCAAAGCTACAACATTTTGCATGGAGGGGCATTTTGACATCTTCTGATGTCGAAGACTGATTTTCGAAATTTCGAAAATATTTTTTATATTATAATTTTTTCAACTAAGTAGATTGCCTGCTGCTATTATCATAGAGTGAAAAAGATAATTTGACCGAGAAATGTTTGTTTTATGTAACTTTTGAATATAAACTGCGGCACTTTTTGTCCAGTTAGCCCATAAATTGAAATGTTCGAAGCGAAATTTAAGCGATTTATTTTATTTATTTATTTTTTTTTTTCTAATGTTATTTAATATACTGTATTTTTTTTTTAACTTCTTTAAATATAGTGACTAATGAAGCAGGCAAAACCTGCTAATATTAAGTATTTAATAAAGAATTTTTAGCATAATATATATATATCCGTTACAAATAATATGAAACCTTTTAATGCAGTTTCTAGGAAGCCTGCTAGTATTTCGATTCTAAAAATAGCGTTTCCTAAAGAGATGCCCGCTTTTCGGGAAAGAGATTTCTGCTCATTAAACATCCTGACTTTATAAGACATGCATAGATATGTGCATGTCTATTAGAATTGTGTGGAATAAATGAATTTACTTTCAGATATTGAAAGGTACTATTTAGGTGATTAAAATTTGAAAATCAATGGATATTATTGTGCAACATTTTAACTTTTTTTTCAAATTTTAAGGTTTCTTCTAATTCAAATATTTTTTTGAAAGTAAGAATTAACTACGACATTTGTTATACGTTAAGTAGAAAATTTGGTCTATTTAATTTTCTGTTTTAATTTATTTAACTTTTTGAATTATATTATTAAATATGCGAATAGAGTAATTTGTTTTTCAACCTATTCATAGTTATCAGTGAACCGTAAATTTCGGCGTATATTCCGTTGGTAAGATATGTCATTTCGCCGCCAGTATTTTTCTTTAACAGAAAAATCTGTATTTTTTTCTAATAAAAAGCTCCTACAAATAAAACTATATTTGTCAGTTAAAATTTCTGGTGCAAAACTGACCTATCTGACCTGCAGATTATACACCGAAAATTACGGTGAGTTTGACTATAGTGGTAATATTAAATTGGAGTAATAGTGCATAGATGCCATTATCTTAATTTATTCCGGAGTATTTTTAGCCCCGCCTTTATTTCGTACTGCTTACATAGCTGCCAATATTTTAATTTATTCCGGAGTAATTTTAGCCCTGCCTCTATTTCGTACCACTTACTTTTTTAAAGTAATTTTTTCTTATTTTATCGAATTTATGTATTAAAGAAAATTTTTCTATAAATAAAGTGGTGCGAAATAAAGGCGCGGCTAAAAGTACTCCGGAATAAATTAAAATATTGGCAGCTATGCACTTATTTTTTAAAAGTAATTTTGTCTTATTTTATCGAAGTTATATATTGCAGAATTTTTTTCTATAAATAAAGTGGCGCGAAATAAATGCGGAGCTAAAAGTACTCCGGAATAAATTAAAATATTGGCAGCTATGATATTGTATTGAACATAATTACAAATATTCGATAATTGCCATAAATGTTTATTTTTATTTATTTCATTTTTTTAAAATACATCCAAATATTCTCTCTGACACTTTAAATTTAAAAAATAATAAGTATTAAGAAATTTACTGTTTTGAAAAAAAATTTACAGTAAAAGCTGCGTATGTCAGTACTTTACAGAATTTTTGTAAAATATAAAATTAAAGTTTAAAAAAAAAAAAAAAAAAAAAAAAAAAAGTCCTTTTTTTATGTAAACCAACTAAATTAAAGTGTGTTGGAAAAATAAAAAATAAATAAATAAATAAAAAATACGCATTGCATTTAAAAGCAACATACCCTTAAAATTGTATCTTAGAAATAAAAAATGAAATAATTAATCGTAAGGTAATGCAAATAAAAAAAAAATTAAAAAAATAGATAAATTTAAAGTACTCTTAAAAAGAAAAAAGAAAATACATAAACAACTAATTTTATGTCTCATTCAAAACTTTTATAGAGGAAATGTGTTTCATTATTAGAATTAGAAAATAGTTTATTAGATTAATGTTTGTTGTACATTTACCGCTTTATCGTTTTTTAAACCTTAAGAATAAAGAAAACATTAATGGAAAAATTTATAAGGCCATTGAATTTTATTTTTGTATCTTTATTTTATTTATTTTTTTTTTCATTAATGGAGTAACATTCTTATATATATGTATGTATTAAAAAAAAAAAAAAAAAAAAACAATATTGTTTGTTTAAACGATTTTTCTTTTTCTTTTTAGAATTTTTTTAAATCTATAAAAATTACAGGCTCTTAAATTAGCATTAATCAAGAAAGTTTTTTAAGTAAAATGTTTGTTATTATTTTATTTATTTTCTATTATTTTCAGTATGCTGTTGTGGAAAAAACTCTAGCATGTGAGTATATATTTTTTAAAGTAAAAGTAATAAACAAATACATAAACCGTGGAAAATTATTTTTTCCAATATTTTATTTTAAGATTATATAAATAAATAATTATATACTAAAGGGAGTTTTTAAACCACAAGTAATTTCTTTGGCCCAGTATATCTTTATCTGGATCTTGCACCACAAAAAGCCAACCAACCAACCACAAGTTATGTCATACCAAAGGAATGTCAGAGTTGCCAACTTTTATATAATTTATTATTTTTTATTATTATTATTATTATTTTTTTGCCGCCTTTGTTTCACACCATTTTATTGTAGAATAATTTTATCCAAAATATAACTAAGATGAATAAGTAAAGAATTACACTTTAAAAGAAAGGGGTGTGAAAAAAAGACGGGACTAACAATGCTTTAGAATAAATTATAAGACTTTGCAACTCTGGGATGTGTTTGTATGGAGAAGTTATTGCAAAATTGTATGTATGAGAAAGAGATCATATGTGAGATTCAAAAGAGACAAGCTAAAATAATTCTACTTTTTTCGGTAGCGCTTTTATTATAGCAAAATTATAAATTGCACTTTAAAATAAAGATTATGCAATCACCTAATGGTTTATTAATGTCTATCATCGATTAAATCAGAGATAATTTAGTTTTATTAGTACAACAGGAGTATATCTTTCAGACAGAGATTTTGCGTTGTCACCATTTCACTCTCATTTTTGTCAAGATGCAGTTTTAACATTTAATTTCATATTTTTTCAAATCCGTAAAAACTTTTACATTTTTCAAAACCTACTGTTCAGCTAGAGATTCTTCCTTGCTTACATGTAGAAATGAATTTCCGATCTTGGTATCCGAGACCATCAACATTTCTGAAACTGGATGGTTTCTTAATATTTAGTGGCAATATTTTCTGAACATGTATTGGTAATGGCTTATAGTAGATATTCTTGGAGATATTTTCTGAAGATGCATTGATGGTGGCTTTTGACCATTTGTTGGCTATATCTAACGAATATATTTTGATGAGGGCATCTGATTATTTGTTGCTGATATCGTTAGAATACATATTGATGATGGCTTCTAACTAGGTGTTGGCCATATCTTTCTGAATATGTATTGGTTATGGTTTTTGAATATTTGTTGGCTATAACTTCATAATATGTATAGAAAATAGTTTCTCAATATTTGATGGAGCGACCTTTATAATATGTATGTTTTATGGCTTCTGAATATTTATTGGCTATTTCTTCTGGATATGTATTGATAATGGTTTCTGAATGGAAGGCTATATCTTCTTAATATATGTCGGTATATACATGTATAAATATTGAAAAAAATATATGGGATTCTACTCTTCCTAAAACACCAGAAAGTGAAAAAATTATCGGCTGAAATGAATTACTGCGACCACAAAAAATTATCAAAATTAAGCATATTTGGCGATTTCACATTGCTAGGCGATTGATTTTGAGTACTTGGCGGATAAACAAAACACGGTTCTGTTCGTACACGGCAATCTCGGTGCTAGCGAACTGAACGCCTAACAGCGCTAAATCGCCAAATATGCTTAAATTTTATAATTTTTTGTGGTCGCTGTACTTCATTTCAGCCGATAATTTTTTCACTTCCTGGTGTTTTATGAAGAGTAGAATCACATATATTTTTTTTTTCAATATTTTTTGAAGACGAAACTTTTTGAATGTTTCCTTGTTAGCATTAACACATTCAAAAAAAAAAAAAAAATTTCTTATTGACGAAAGTGGTGTAAGTATAATAAAAAGAGAGTAAAATTTTAAAAATACATTTCGCAGCATTAAATATTACTTTCTAATGACTTACAGACACATTTTTGTGCGATTTATCTAGCATTGCAAACTAATTGAAAAAAAAAAAAATCAATTTTAAAATCAAGAATATTAATTAATAGTTAATGCAGGCATCATTATTATTATTTTTTTTTTTAAGACTATTCCAGAAATAAGAAATTTCCTCCTTTTTTGCTAGTACTATTTTCATACAGAAACCTTTATTGTATTTTTATAGTAATGAAACGTCATTAAATAGGATAGAGATTATTATATAAAATATTGGTAGAAAAAAAATCATATTTGTATGAGTGTCCTTAAAAAAGGGCGGTGGTGAATGACCCCTTATTAATCATACCAGACAACATTCTAATTAATAATCATAAAATTGATGGTATCCACTATTTTCCCACACCAGTCTTTTTTTTTTTTTTTTTTTTTTGAGTAATTTTCTTCTTATTTAATCGTAAATACGTTTGAAGAAAATTACTCTAAAAGTAAAATAGTGTAGAAAAAAGGGCGAATACTAACAATTTTACAGAATCTTAGAATTTTTACAAGTATGTTAATGTAGTTTTCAGGAGTAGTACTCCTTGCTTTTTTGGGACGTATTTAGGTATGAGAAGTTTCCGCCTTTTACGCTACCATTATCTTTATACAATAATTTTTATCCTATTTTATCACGACATATTAATGTTTGGTATTGGTATCATATTTTGATTAAGATCAATTGACTACTCTAGAATCCTAGGTCTGAGAGGGAATGCCCTCCGTAGGGGGGGGGGTCTTTCTGAGAAGTTTTGGAGAAAAACACAGAAAACCTCGAACAGCTAGGCCGTCGAGCTTAGCCTCGAATATATTACTCTAAAAAAAGGTTTCTTTAAGAAAGTAGTGGTAGCCAAAAAGCAGAAATTTCTAAACCCTGCAATTGTCCTTAAAAATAGGCAGGAAATACGACTCTTGAATTTTTTTATAAATTAAATTTTTATATCCAGTAATTTATATACTATGATATTCTTGACTTGCAAAGCTGGGTAAAAATTCCCATTTATTTTGAAATAATTAATTTGATCTAAATAGAAAATGTTATTATTAAGGAAATAGATTGAAGAAATAAGTAAACATGTCAAATATTCCGAATACCTTAAACAAATTTTTAAATTATATGCATAAAATTAAAAATATATATTTATTTGAAAAGTTTAATAAAACTTTAAATGAAGTTTTACATATTTTTTTTTACATAATCTGAAATTTGTCTTTTATTACGTTTGATTACTTATTTAAATTTGCTTAATTTATGCATGTACTGTCAATTTACTTTAAACGGAATATACAAAATATTTACATGTAGTACTACTTTAGTCTATGGGATAAAAATAGCAATAAACGTTCCTTATAAATCAATAAAAATTGCTGTTTTTGAGAAACAACACGACACTTTAATTAAGGGAAGTTATTTTCTGTTAAGTTTTTCCCTTTCAGCACATAGCGAACGTGTCTGCGTAAAATGCGATATCGACCATTCAAACACTTAAGATCACAGAGACGATGAGTTTTGTTTCATAAAATGCAACGCATGCATTCAGGCATTTATATCATGTATTTATGATAACTTCCTCTAAAGAAATTGTATTTCATAGAATGTTCTGTCAGCAGATTTTTCATTAGTAAGAAATGAATTGTAAGAATGACTATTAAAGTAGAATATTTTTCATTTTGCTTACTAAAGCATTTGACATAGTGTTTTCAATAGAGGCTTACATAATAATTACATTTATAGCATATTATTCTTTCATATTCAAATATTAAATCAAACACTATTAAAGTAATAAATCAATCTCAGGTGTTTAGAATGCAGTCGTTTCACAGGTATGGTTAAAGACAAAGGAATATTTTGTTTATAATTTAAAAAAAATTTTCAACATCTGTGATTCATAATTACCTATATAAAAATTAAATATTCGTTAGGTTAAAATCCGTAATATATTTTATCTCGGATTTTTTAATTACACATGTTTGATTGTAAAGAAGCATATAAAACATAAATGTATCGTGTATTTATGGAAAATTTGCTTAGTCTATATATGTCGACAAAAAACCATTGAATCAATATCTTTTTATACTAATTATTTTTTCTAAAATACATAGTGCATTCAGAGCCTGATTAAGGGGGAAGCACACATTATCTCCGCTCTCACCGGAATATTTTTACAATTATTTTTTACTTCATGTCATAGAAATTTCACGCTTTGACGAGTAAATATTTTTTATAAAAAATGAACGGTGTAAAACAATCCAATTTACTCACCGTTATTAGACACTAGAATTCTTTTAAAATAATTTTTAATGAGAATTTTCTGTTTATTATAGGAGGAAAGTATTTGTTAAAAAATAACGGTGTAAGTATAAATAATGTGTGCTTCCCCCTTAATCAGGCCCTGAGTGCATTAGAACTTACAACTTTCGAGAACAAAGGTTCATAAACACTACCTTAATTGAAAAAAAAAAAAAAAAATCACCATCTGAAACATATTATTAGATTTCAATACATGATTAAATAGGTAGATTAAATAAGAAAAAAATATTACGTAAGAGAATTAAAATTTAAAATATTACGTATGCTTAAATGAAGAATAATTTTAGCAGGCGTGATTTAAATATTAAAATCAATAGTCAGTTGTCTATTAGAAATACAAGATTTGCCATTACTTCTTACTTACCCCAAAGCATTGTTTGTACAAGCCTTTTTTTTTTTTTTTTTTTTTTTTTTGCACCATTTTTTAAAAGCCCAATTTTCTTCTTAATCAACCGTAGACACCCATACAGCCACTGATATCCATTAGAAATCTAAATTACTTCCAATGATCCATAAAATGTACAAAATACCTAAAGAATGTCCATTAAAAGTGCAGGATATCCAGTACTAATTATATAGATATCTATTAGATGTTTAAATATAGACGAAATTTAGATGCGCCGTTTTCGATGTCTAATAGATGTAGCATGGTAGATCGAAACAAGATTTAAATATTTTCAATATCTATTAAATCTAACAAGTTAAATTACTGGATATTTGTAGATTTATTGGATATGTAACAGACATCTAATGGATGTAAAAAAGAGTAACGTTTGTCATGCTAATGGATATTTGTAGGATATTTATAGAAGTTTAATGGATAAATTTTTAACTTTTATATTCGGTGAGTGCAAAAGTTCTGCCCGTTTTTATTACCCATAAAAAAGAGCAAATAAACTCAAAATGAACATTACCTATTATTGTGCATAATTCCTATTGCTATTTATGACCTCTAGCCCTCTTTCTGGTAGGAGATGAATTCCCCAGGCGGTAAAATTCCGGAGGTTTAGAGTCAAAAATTCTTCAATGGCAGATTTCACAGTATCAAGATCATCAAAGATTTTCTGACTGAAGGAATTGTTCAACGCACGAAATAGGTGATAGTCAGTTAGTGCCAAGTCAGGAGAATAGGAAGGGTGCGGTAAAACCTCCCAACCAATGTCCAGTATCCTCTGACGAGTGATGGCAGCAGCATGGGGCCTGGCGTTACCGTGATGAATGATAACACCGCGACGATTGATCACACCTGGCAGCTTTGGTACCAAATTGGAATGCAGCCTGTCTAACTGTAGACAGAAAAAGGCAGCACTGGTGGTTTGGTTGAGTGGCAGGACCTCCCAGTGAATTATTTTCTGCACATCCCGCCACACACTCAACAACACCTTCTTGGGATGAAATTCAGATTTCGAAGTCGATGCAGGCGGATCGACGCTTTACGTTACGGTACATAACCCACTTCTCATCACCTGTCACAATTCGTGTCAAGAATGGGTCATTTTTGTACCGGAAAAGCAAGGAAACACGGGTGACGATTCGGTCATCCCGTTGATTGGCTGTCAGGTTATGTGAAACCCAACGATCCAACTTTCTCGTAAAACCCAACTTAATCAGTCATCTCTCGACCATTGTCCTGTGTACGTTGAAGGTTTCTGCTAATTCTTGTACGGTTGGGTTTGGGTTGATTCTTATGGCTTGGTCAATACCGTCGTCTGCAACGTGTGATGGTCATCCACTCCTAGCCTGAACTTGGCAGCTTCTGTCTCCTTCCCAAAATTTACGAAACCATCGACGACATGTGCTTTCGTCTATTGCATCCTCCCCATAAACTTGACAAATATTGCGACATGCTGAAGCTGACGTACTCTTTTTATCGAACTCGTATAACAAACAATGTGTTATATCCTCCTTTTCGCTTTCCATATTACACCCTCTGATATTTTTTTTTAAATGATTACTTTTGAGAGACACGATGCATTTATATAAGAGGCATCAACACGTTTGATTGGCCGGCGAATTGCGTCATTACAATGTCATGTGTGACGTCAATTCCATTCCAAATTTGCGTACCAAAAATCGGGTAGAACTTTCGCACTCACCCAATACATGTTTATAGATGTCTTATGGACGTAAGTGGCTGTGTGGCACTCACTAAAACTCAATTTTATAAAGTTCGCTACCTCAAAAAATATTTTTTTGTTGAATAGACAAATTTTAAAAATTCAAACAGAAATAGTTTAAAGAATTATCAAGCAATGCGCAAAGTAATACGCAAATATGTTTAGTTTATAATGGTAAACTATAATTTCAGAAGAAAATTTAAAAATTAAAAAGCATGGAGTATTTTTAAATAATAATAATAACATCAATTTAGAATTTTTTTTTTATTTAAATAATATTTAAAAATTATCAGTATACTTATATGATGATATATTTCAATGCATAAGTATGAAACTTTTATAACTCTAAGACAGCAATTTCAAAGAATGATTTCCAAGCCTCTAGTACAAAATATGCAGTCATTGCTGTCGAGTTTTCCATTTTTCAAGACTTCTTACTAAAATTTTATAATAGTAAATTTTATAGTTTAAAATCACAGAAAACTAACAACTAAGGTTTTTAATTAAAAAAAAAAGGAAAGTTGGTTGGTTGGTTGGAGGATTAAGGCCGATTGACTCCTTATGTGTCCTAGGCCTATAGGGGGAATGCCCTCCGTGGGGGTCTTTCTAAGGGGTCCCAGCCCGTATTTACGCGAGTTTCGGAGGAAACCACGGAAAACTCCGAACGGGTGGGTCGATGAGCGCGACCTGGGATCGAACCCGGCACCTCCCATCTACCAGCTTTGAGCGCAGAACCGCTCGGCCGCTGGTGGGCCCCTAAAAAAAAAAAAAAAAAAAAAAAAAAAAGGAAAGAAAGAAAGAAAAGAAAAGAAAGAAAAGTGACATTAAAACTTATTTAAAATAAAAAAAAAAAAAATTAAATCTATGAACATTTATTTGAAAAATTTGTTTCAGCAAAATAATATTAAAAATTACGTTTATACATATTTTAAGGTTTATGTATTACTAATTAAATAACAATTGCATAAATTTATTATTTTCTGATATATCTATATATACTAATATATGTAAAACGGTTTTTACTTTCATCATAAAATAGTTATAAAATAGAAAAAAATATCATTTAAAATATAAAATTGCGTTTTAACAATTGGTCAGGAGGCTCTAATATTCTACTTCAATATTTACATAATACTTTTTTAAAGCTTTAAAAAATAATTGGTTATCAACTAACACTTTTTACGTTTCTATGCGAAAAACACTTTAAAAATGAAAAACCACGAAAATAATTCTTTCTGCCATTCTCTTTCAATTATTATACAAATCATTTCCTAGCCCTAGGGATAACATAAAGCGTCATTTTCTAAATGCTAATAAATGAAAGTTTTATCAAAACCTTGTTTAAACCTTCCCTGTTACTCTCTTGGGAATGAAAAGCCATTAGTTTTAACTCAACTGTATTCCGTTAAATTGCGAATTTTTTAAAAAAGGAATAACATGAATCAATGTTTTGGAGGTAAATACGTGGATTTAAACCGAAATATAAAAAGTAAAGAGTAAAATGCATACAAATGTTTAATTGTATAGTTTATATGAAAATGAAACGAAAAAAGAAAATATCTAGTTTCATATAATAGTTTTAAAATAATTAATTTGAATTGCTGTTTTCTAATAAACTGAAAATATCCACAATTTACAAATCAATAATAAGAATGTTTATAATTGATACTTATAATTAAGATTTTTTTCATAACTGTATATCGTATATAAATTTAAAATACCTTGCATAACACAGAGTTGCCAAATTTTATAATTTTTTCTGGAATATTCTTAGCTCCACTTTTTTTTTTTTTTTTTTTTTAAATACCAGTAAGTTTTAAGAATGATTTTCTTCTTATTGAGTCGTCGTCATGTATTGGAGAGAAATGTTCTGTAAAATTTCTGGTTCGAAAAGAAAGCGTGGCTAAAATGTTCCGGAATAAATTATAAAACTTGGCAACTCTGAATAATAACATATGTGAATATAGAAATTTAATTCATCAACCTCGAAATTAATTTTGATAGAATGGAGTAGAAGGCTGATTTTTTACCAACTATGTGAAAAATACCAGAGCCGGGAATCGAAACCCGGGCCTTCCGCTTGAATTAAATTTCTGAATTGAAATACTGTGGCCGTTTGGAGTTATGCCATATTCAAATTTGTCACTTGATATAGCTGTTTTAATGCAGACTCGGTGACCTTGCCAACGTAAATTATGTGAGAATTGCCGAGCTGGTTATCAGCCAGGGTAGCTCAGTGGTTAGAGCATCTGCGCGTTAAGCGGAAGGCCCGGGTTTCGATTCCCGGCTCTGGTATTTTTCACATAGTTGGTAAAAAAATCAGCCTTCTACTCCATTCTATCAAAATATGTGAATATAATTACACATTTGTTGACACAGACTATTGTTATAAACTTTATTATAATGATAGATGGGTGTTTATAATGGTATGCTTGCATTGCTAATTTCATATTCGGTCAACCTTATAAAACGAAATACTTATAAACCTTTCCTATACATATCACTATGATTATGTATAGAAGGCAATCGATAAATGTCTAATAAGTTTTCTTATCATCAAAATATCTCAAATCACAGGAAATAATTTTAATACAGACAATAGTTATTGATACCATATTCATAGAATATTGTATTTATATTACAAAAAAAAAAAAAAAAAAAAAAAAAAAATCAAATGTTATTTATGTATTTGTTTTTATTATATATATCTAAAAGAAGAAAATATTTATTTATTTTACTTATTTATTTATTTATTTATTTATTTATTTGTTGTACTTATGTTTATAACTTTTCATTGCATTAACTTTAATTTAAGGTAAAATTTATTTAAATCACCTGAAGTTTACAAGAAATATCTTGCACACAGTGAAGAATAAATGTGTTCAGATATCGATTTGAATTTTTTTATTTTATTTATTCTTAGTCCAGATTTATATTATTATTTTTAAACTTAGTTGTACATTATAAATTTCACCTACGGCAATTGAAAAGTTTGTAAAAGAAGATTATAGGCCATATTTTAAGTCATTGTATGTAGTTGAAAATCACTTTCAATGTTAACAGTAATGTTAAAGATAATCAAAATTGTTACGTTTGAAAATTATGTATGAATTATTATGTCCTGAATTTATGTGTATCCAACATAAACTATAAAGGTATTTTTCGAAATTTTTACCTTTTCTTCACTTTTGTGGGCTGGGAGGGGGGCAAAAGACATATTTCCAAGCCTAACTTTGTTCTAAATTAACCCAGAAAGCGATTTGTTATGTGTGGGTTAGTTTTGGGGTCTGAGAATTGATTACATTTACTTCCCTGCCTATAAAATTTAAATCATAGTTAGTGCAGGCCTTGAATTTTCTTGACTTTCAGCGCCAGTAATAATATATAACAATTTTTTTGGTACGGAAAAAGCATTAAAATTAAAATTGAAATATATTGTATAAAATCACTGGTGAAAGAGTCCTTGAAAAAAGGCGTGGCCGTACGAGCCATGTAAGTGGATAGACGGAGGAGGATGCACGTAGCGCGAGTGGGTATAGCCATACCGCTACTGCACTTAGTGGGTATCGGGACCAGACATGGTATAATCGGGAAAGATGGCAGGCGTTTGCGACGCAATCAAAGTTCGGGTCTGAATACGTTGTTCCGCTCGATTAATTCGCTGCTTCGTGCCGCAGGCAGTAGGTTTGGCACTGTGCGAACGGAAAAAACATCACTGAAGGCAGCGGGAATCCAAATGAAGATTTTGACTGATTTAAACATAATAATTTTGATTTTATTTAAATTTTTTTTTAGATTTTTTTTTAAATATAAATAAGTGATATGGAAATTCAAGAGTTCATTTAAATATTGTGACCAGTGAAACGTGCTTAGCCTGGTAAAGTCACAGTAACGCGTAGTCGAGTACAGCTCGTTATTTAATATTTAATTAAAATGCATACTACATAAAACTCTATTTTCTGTGTTGCATGAAAAAAATTACATCAAATAAATATAATTTTAGTTGTAATTATTTTCTTTACAGTAATTCAGTAAATTTAAGTGATGCCTGTTTGATTTGTTTGTGTGAAAGCTAAAGCATGAATAGATCTAACCAGGAAACCATCCCAATAGTGTAAAAATAGAAATCAATTAAATTATGTTCATTTTAGAAGACATAATATAACGTGACTTTTGACGCATAAACTGTTAGCCCTCATAAGCCCGTTCTCGAGCAATCTAAATTTAAGTCTGGGTAAAAATATAGTAATCTGAAAGAAGTGGAAGGAGTCCCGTGAAAACCTATCAGAACCATGACTTTTATCAATTTTTAAATTCTATTTTAGCGAATTTTTAGACATTATATCTCGATTGAATATATATCAAAGCTGAAATGGGCAACTGATTATTCCGTCAAAGAACACATTTGACACTCTTTCGATTTCTGCTTGTTTTGGATTTTATTCATCATTTCAGTAAGGCGTGGTGTTATCGATTCAGGCGTGGTTGCACCGAATATTAGTGAACTTTTAGAATTTATAACTCGAAAACGAGCTGACGAGGACTACTGCTTTATGCGTGAAAAAACATATCTATATATGCTCTTACGATTAATGCTTGTTTGGATATATATATATATATATATTATTTATTTATTTTTTTTTTTTTTTTAATGATTACGCTATGGGAGGGTTTCCTGGTAAAGAACTGATTTCTTTTTAAAAACATCACTCGTGGTACCTGATGCCTGGGATACAGCCGCTTCAAACCTTATCAAAATTCGTTTCTTAAAAATGTATAAATAAATAAAAATAACACAATAATAAAATAATAAAATATATACGGTACTGTTAATTTTTCTTCGACATTGTAGCTGATAATCGGATTAAAACATGTTTAAAAAAAAATCACACTGTTTTAATGTAGTATATTTTATAGTTTTTTTTATTATTATTATTAATATTATCATAGTGATATTTCTTATTTGTTTATCCATGTTGCTTGCAAGATATAAGTTCCAGATATAAATTCCATGATATAAATTCCATAGATATTTTTACTTATTCCATGACTATATATTTTTTTTAAGTTCTAAGGATTATTTCTTTATAATGGAAAATTGAAAATAATTTTTCTTGTGAGGCTTTCATTGATATTAAAGTACTCTAAAATTATCGTTTAAATAATTTGCATTTTTTTTACACTTCCAAAAATTGTATTATTATTTATTTATTTATTTTATGTTTGGTTTATACCTATGCCGATTTCTTTCAAAGCTTTATTTCACTTTTAAAAAAATTTTTAATTCGGTATATAGTGAATAAAAATTTTAATAAATATTCTCTTTTGTAATTCGTTAAAAAAAAAAAAAAGAAAATGCAGTTAATTTTAAATTACATATTATTAACCCCTTAACTACCCGGGCGTATATATTCGTCTCGCTATGCCAATGCGTTAACTGCCCCGGGTGCGTACAGACGGCTTGCCGAAGTACGATCCTCTGTGTTATGCTGCTATTCTCACGGCTTTGTAATGCAATTAAATGAACATGACAGTGTTTTCGAAGGATTTACTTATTTCAGAGACGATGGGGGGGGGGGGGGGTAGGAATCGGAAAGAGAGGGTTTCTACAACAGTGAATGCATAACTACACACGCCTGTGTGAACAATGTCAGTACTGGGAAGCGAATCTCCTAATTTTTCGTCGGCATGTAAGGGGTTAATCTCTTAGAGAAGTTCAATTTAATATTTTTATAATATAATTTTATTTATTTTTCAAAATATATTTATGAAAGCTATGAAAAATTTTCAAAATTATTTTTCTTAAATTTTTATATAATCTATTTCGGGGGGAAGATGCAAGTTGGGGGAAGACGCAAGTTTTTCCTAGCACTTTTATGTGTCAACAAATGATATTACTGACCAGCATGTGTAAGAGGTCTTGTCCGAGTGAGCAAGTGGATTGTGAACTTATCTTAATTTATTGCTTTTAATCGCCGTTATTTTGGATTTCATGAGCATTTAACCTTGTGAGTAAAGCCTTTATAATATTCGGTTGCTCATATTTAAAGTTTATAAACAGTCGTTTTATTTTAAATAAGATATTAGCAATATAAATTGAGTTTCTTATGCTTTTACACACACAAGTTAAGCAGAAGTGGCCTTGACCTCACTGTTAAAAAAAAAAAAAAAAAAAAAAAAAAAATGTAAAATCAGGGGACTTGACCGTATTATTTTTCGGGAAAAGACCGTTTAGGCTCTTAAGATCGTAAATTGATGTCATGAATGTACAATTTTAGAATACTGGCAGTTTTTTGCTGGACAAAACCGTTAATCTACGGGATTTGTTAAAATCTACCATCAGACTGTATTTTCACGGTCAAATCCCTTCAAATATAAAGTGTTAGCTTTTTAGTGACGTCATATAAGAATCATTTAGAGTTTTTAACTGAGAATAAAATTGCAGTTTCATTGATTGAAAGAGTTTAATTATACATTTATACAAATGGTGACAGATATAAAACAACTATTGTTTTCCTAATTTAATTAAAATAGTTTAATCCTAACTTGCATATCTGTCACAACGTAAAATTACGGGGGAATACATTATTTATGGTTCAATCTTTTTTTTTTTTTTTTTTTTTTTTTTTATACAGTGCTTAATGCAATACGAAAATAAACATGCGTGGCATCTTCATCCTATACAGGGTGTTTCAAAACTCATGATCAGATAATACATAAAATGCATGTCCGCCTTTTCTTGATTACTGTATGTTGCCATGCCTTCTGAAATCCACGGTAGAAATGACGATGTGTAAGAAAACGCGCGCTTTATACTTTCCATTACAACGCCCTCTAGCGGTCACCGCTTGCTCTCCACACAAGCATTGTATGAAGAAAATGGCTTGTTTATATATTTTCTACCACTCCTTAAATTTTTGCCATGTGTTTTGAAACAGTCTGTATAACGTCACCCTGTTGGTTTCAGCACACCAGAAAAAAAAAAAAAAATCATATGTATCATCTAAAATTATCAAATGAATTTTGGCCGACATTATATTTGTAGACTTGTGTAATAAACTACCAAAAGAATTATAGATATGGCACGGAAACAATTTCATAAACGAATATTAAATTTACTTTTATGATTTTAATTTACACTTAAATAATTAAAATATGGAATTTGTAATCATTAGATATTCGAACAGGTAATTTTATCTTCAATACTTCGGTACCAATTATTTAACTATAAGAAAAATATTTAGTGGAAATTGTATACTTTATATATTATAGAGTTGCCAAATTTTACGCATTTTGAATACTACTATTTTTTAATATATATATATATATATATATATATATATATATTATTTAATTGAAGAATTTTATACTTTGAATAAATCAAACATTTTTCTACAAAAACAATGGCATTTATAGCGCGTAAAATTAGAGAACTATACTATCATCTATAAACCCCATGTACCATTCTTCTAATTATAAATGTAATTACCCCGGTTTTTAACAATACTTTAATTAAATAGGACTTTTATGTAATAGGAATGAATTTTATATATATATACTTTTTTTTCTACCTCGAAATTGGTACGGAAAGTTAAGGTTCATGTACAGTCGGGGAAAAAAAAAACGCAGCACTCGATGTTACTCCGTTGCTTTTCAATGCACAAAAATGTAATAGGTATCATTCGACGGGGAATTGAGAGTAGATTCAGAAAATGAACGGAAATTTTGAATTGGGGGTCGTCTACATATTAAAACGCGCACCAACTTTGATTTTTTTTCAATGGTAATGCCCCATTTTTATTTTATATTTGAATTCCTGGGATCGCGACAATGCGAAAAAGTATATTGGTTGTATATTTTGCTTATTTTTTCACAGAGTTATAAGCGTTCAAAGTTTGAAGGTGCTAATGTTAAATTCATATTTCAAACTTTTATTAATATCTTCACAAAAAAATAACTTGATCGATATAATTCTTTTTTTACGAGATACAGTGAAGAAACCCAAACATAATCCATCATTAATTTTGATTCTGAAAAATATTTTTAATTCTGAAAAATATTAATAAATTCATATTCATAAAAATTATGAATTATGACCTATATTAATTTTTACATAAAATGAATCCTAATGCTGAAAAATATGGGTGTGCAAATTTGCAGCTCATTCCAGTTATTAGTTTTCGAGATATAAATAAATCTTTCTTTTGGAGTGGTTTAGGGGGCCGTCTCTTAAAAAATTTTGAATGAGATAACGAAGCAAATCTTAAAAAATAACGGAGAAAATTGAACAAAATATTTTTATTTTTTATTTAAGGGTCAAATTATATAACAACAACGTCAAATGCAAAGAAATGAAACAAAAATGTTGATTTTTAGACATTTGTGCTAGTATCAAGAATTCCTATTTTCTAAAGCCCCGCCTTTTATCGTTCTTCAAAACAAAACAATACAGAAACGAAAAGTGAATGTGACTTTGAGTATTCATGTTAAACCCCTTATTTTACATTGACAAAAATATACACAAGTGGTATTTACTTCATCGATTACTGGTGATAAATTTAGAATCTTTTAAACGAACACTAGAAGAAAAATATTAACTAAATAGGCGGGGTTTACTGTTTGAAATACTATCAAAATAAAATATTTCAAAACAAATTTTCTGTACAACAATTATATTACAGATGGATATACATTATAACTATATTCTTTCTAATTAGTATATTTCTATCCATAGTATATTTTATTGCAAAAATATGAACACTGGGTACATGCTTAAGAAATAAGTAACCCGCAAATTACGAAAGAAACGCCCACTGGCATTGTTACAGATTTTCAAATGATGTGAATCTACGTCAGCAATCTCGAAAGCGTTAATTAAGAAATTATATTTTCATAGAAATTATAAAACAAATCGTACAGTTCCAAAGAGTTCAACTGACCCAAAACTGGTAAGTGCTATTAAAATTGTTTAATATTTACTTTATGAAACCTTACAATAATTTATCCGAAAAGATTTAGTTTATGCGTTGTTGTATATATATATATATATATATATATATACAACAGCTATACAACATACATATAGCTATATTATTTCAGTTTGTCTTTTATGTTACACGTACGAAAGAAAATTTAAGCTTTGTTGGTGATCAGTATATCCATGATAGATACTTTTTAATTGAAAAATATTGCACTTTTATAAAAAGTATTGCCTGACCAATCGTAAGTGTAATGTATTTAAATATACCTAAAATTATCTAAAAAAGTACTAAAGTATATACATATCCAAAAAACTAAATTAATGATAATTAAGATACTGCAAAGGTGTCAATATTTTTATTTCCTTTTATAAGTCTTTTTTTCTTGTAATATTTCCGGTGTAAAACAGTATAATTTTGTCTAATTCTTGTAGGATCTTAATTTTATTTTTCTATATTTAGAGATAGCCCCCTAACACATTTTTGATCATAACTCTATGAATACTAAAGATAAAGTATACAAATAGTATAATTTTCCGCACTGCCAGACTCTCAGAAATTTGCATATGAAGTCAAAATTGGGTGTTACCATTGAAACAATCAAAGTTGGCGCTCATTTTAATATGTAGATGACCCCCAATTCAAAATTCGACGACATTTTCAGATAGTGCATTTCATTTCCTGTTGAATGGTGTCTATTAAGTCTTTCTGCGTCAATTAATAACGAAATACCAGAAAGTGCTGCGTTTTTTTTCCCCCGACTGTACATTGAGCTACGAAATTTCTACGGTTTTAGATTCCCCCATAGAAAAGCTACCTACTTTTATATATGTATATATAAGAGTTTTTTTTCTTTTGCTGATATATTTGAAATTCTTATTTTCATTGTCATTTTTTGTTCACATATTTCTACTCACTTCAAAATAAATATATAAATAATAACAAATAAAATGTAGAAAAGCTTTTCCTTATCCTTTTTGTTTACTTTAAAGAAGCGAATTTTTGAACTTTTTTAGACTGTCGTTTCACCATCCTAAAGCCGTATTTTTTAAATTTAATTCTACTTGTATTTTTATAGCATCCAATAGTCTTTCGATTTCTTTCACAAAATATAAATGCTTTAATATAGTTCTCAAACTTTATTCTTTACTAGTTTTATAGTTTACAAAACGTTTTTAAACATGTAAATAAAGTTAAAGGAAACTGCAATTTGTAATAACGACCGAAACAACCAATAAAATTAAATTAATTGTAAGAATGCAAAAAATGTATAAACTTTAAAAAAAAAAAAAAAAAAAAAAAAACTTAAAACCCATTTGAGTTATTGGTTAAAACTACAAAAAGCTCTAAATAACTACTATTGTTCAAGCTTTTAAGAGAAATTCGATTATGTGTTGGCAACTAAAGGCTACCTAAATACATAAATACTTCAAGTTATTGTCTCGAAAAAATCCACCGGTAAGCACCATTCAATCTGTTATTTAAATCAGACGTTCTTCGTTTAAATACAATAAAATAACTGAAAATTTTATAAATTTGTTTTAAATAAATTTAATACTATTGTGATTAGTACAAATAATTCTTTTGTAAATATACAATATATTATTCAAGCTTAAAAATCTTTTATAAGCAACTATTTGAATAAACTTTCCGATGAATTGTTCTTCTAAAGATTAACCTGAAACGCCATTTTATCAACAATTGCCTGTTAATATATATACCCAAGTAGCACAAGAACGTTCTTTGAACGTTTAATAACGGTTACAGTAGTTCAAACACCGTGTTTCGTGTCAATAGAACGTTCTATTGTACGTTCAAAAATAGTATTATTTAAAACGTTCTGAAAATGTGTGCTTTGTACCATCTATAACACGTACAATTCTAGTTCTATATAGAACGTTCAACTATATGACCGTCATAACACGTTCTGTAACAGTGTAATTATAACGAACATGACAAAAAGATTTTTAAGTATACTATTGGTAGGCAAACTAGTTTAATCATGAAAATTTTAGACTTCGGTTTTTGAATTTTTTACACGTTTTGTGGTGTGAAGAATCCGAAAATCAAAGGTTGGTATGGTGCCTGTTAATGGGTATCGGTGCCTATTAGTGTGTTAGTCTGTTAGTCCAGGTAAACGAAATCTTAACAACAAATGATTGCAGAGAAATCGGACCAGTTTTAAAATATCACGTATGATATCAATCCTATTCAGAGATTTGCAACATTCTAATTTAAAATCTTCGTCAGTTATTCGAAATTTATAATTTTTTAACATGATAGCGGATAGGGCCTTTTTTATATTTTCAGTTTAACGTTTTGTTAGCACGTCAATGAAGAATGCTCAACTAGAAGTAGTAGCGGTGAAGTGAAAAAAATTACAAAATTTTAAATTGGTGAAAATAAAATTGTGGATATTTTATTTCAAAAATCAATGGACAGAATTTAACGAAATTTGTTATATAATTGGAACTTGCCCTCAATTGGTGTTTTTTTTAATTGCATATGGGATATTTCGCCTGATAGGTGGCGCTGCTACGTAGTGAATCCCACCAGTTATGTGATGGTTATATCTCAACTTCTATAGTGTACAAATTCATAAAACTTGATACACGGGGTGTATGTATAAGGAGGTGTATATACATTTTGAATGTATACATTGGCCAACAGGTGGCGTTACTAATCTGCAATTTAATTACGTTATCTGAAAGGCAATATTTCAGCTCATGTGATTTAAAACAAAACTTAAACTTCTAAATTTTGTAATATACTGAAGTTATATGTGAAATCGATTTTATGTAAAACGTCACTGATGCACATCGGCCAACATGTGGCGTAGCTATGTTGCAATTTAATCCCATAACGGGAACGAAATATCTCAACTTCTGTGATTTATAAATGTTGTAAAAGTTGTACGTAAAATTGCTAGTATATAAAACTCTACTGATTAACTTTGGGTGCTTATCGGACGACAGGTGGCGCTGCCACGTTCCAATTTATAGCAAGCCTATATTTTCTATTTACGGAAAGACTATATCTCAGCTTCCATAATATATATACTCATCAAACCTTGTGTGTGACATACATTTGATATATTGTTGATACAACTTGGTTGTATAACCAGTAATACTCAATGCTTTTTTTTTCTTTATTTTATTTTATTTTATTTTTATTTATTTATTTATTTATTTATTTTTTCGGGGGGGGGGGTATTCATCGGACATCAATTTCTCTCCAAGGAATAAGTATCCATCATTCCCGAGGGAGGAGAAGGGGTGTATGGAAGATTTTTCAATATGTTTACCTTTAAAATGAATGGTTGAACCATCGATTTCTGATGATTTAAAAACAAATTTATCTACTTTTTTATCATTTTTCATAATAATAACAAAAATGAAAATCTTTAGAAAATTATGTTTTCTAAGATTATATTTTCTAGATCTAGCATAAAACTGATTGTATTCTGATTTATGAAAATCGTATGCATTCGCCAGAGGAAAGTATTTAGATAAATAATAAATTTAATAAATAACATGTTCTGTACTGCAAGAGTTTGAATGGGAAAATATGGACGAATGTTTTGTGATGGCCTCAATGTACAAGTTTTAAAAATGTTTAAGATTTGAGTCTAATGGAAATCGTGAACAAAAAAGAAAATCCCGGATGTTATTGAATGAGTAATATAGTGCATGGTCAGCAGAATTGCAGTCACAAAGATTTTCGCGCTTTAATTTGCAGCTGTTGCGGGAAGTCAAACCAAACGGTTTGGCAACTTTATCGCTAATTTGGCTATATTTTCTCCTATCCTTAATTATTTCTTTTCTTTTATGCATTTTCTTATCCTTAGATAAGATAGAGAAAGTATTGCTTTTTGGGTTAAATTTTGAAAACTGCGTTTTTTTAATACTTACGCGTTTTGAGGTCCCCTGACTCCAAATATCAAGTTTTTACGTTTGATCTCTGAGTGTGTATGTGTGTCTTTGTGTATGTCTATGCGTGTGTGCCTGTTATCAGCATAGCTAAAAAACAAATAATTCCAGAATATGAAAACTTAACATTCTAAATCAGTGTCATATAAGGATGCTGCACTTAGCTTTTCGTTGAGATCATGGAAATGGTTCGTGTACAGGGATATCCATAATAATTCAAATACATTAAGTATGTGGGTAAAATTTTTTGCTATTTACAGTTTAACATCTATAGCCTGTACTAAACAAAATGAAATGAACATATATTTTTTATATGCATAAAAGCATGTTTTGTGGAAAATATGGTATGAGAATCGTTCTCCTTTCCTTTACAGGTCTACCCAGGAATAAAAATTTCTTTATACCTATGCAGAGAACAAAATAAAAAAATTTTAAAGTGAAATTTTTAAGGCTTGTTTCGCGCATAATTACACGTTTTGAGGGTCCCTAAATACTAAAATGTAATTTTAAAATGTTAATCTTTGTGTATGTCTGTTATCAGCTAACTTTAGAACATATATTTG
The DNA here is from genome assembly GCA_963930645.1 of Salticus scenicus. Lineage (NCBI taxonomy): Eukaryota > Metazoa > Arthropoda > Arachnida > Araneae > Salticidae > Salticus > Salticus scenicus. The sequence goes on from OZ005657.1 coordinate 110,662,740, forward strand.
CAGACAATTTAAATTTTGTATTTTGAAGTTGATTATGAGGTTGCTACTTAAAATATTTGACTAAGATTAATAAGCTTCAAAAGTGGTGAGATCGAAGTTGATTGAATAATTTCAAATGAACTTTTAAATTTAATATCAACCAAGAATTATTTATAGTAAGTACTATATTTAACCCCCTCACTAAGAGAGTTATTCATCAAAATTTATTTGTTCCTAAAAGTAGTTTGAAATATTTGAAACGTAGATTTATATATAGTACTTGTTACCTTACACCTTAATCCGCAATTTGTGTTTATAGCATTCAAATGCTAGGTAAGAGTAAGAAAAAGTCGGATGAGTGCCACCAGATTATTATTAAAATTTAAATAAAAAACAGTCTTTTTTTTTTTAATATTGATAATATATAATTAACTAGTTAGTTGGCATAGGTGGACTCTGCTCAGTTCCCCATCTTATTTATGTTCTCATATATTTCTAGTGCGAGACATATTATAATCATGTTAAAAGAAATGAATTTCGCCAAAGCTTGATAGAGTGACAGAATGAAATCCCCGCCTAATAGGCTATCCTTCGTTCACTTCGATATATTTATCTTATTCTAATCTATTAATTTATTTTATCAGGGTCAATTCCGTTGTTTAGTTTTCATGCTACTATTTCCAATGCAATAATCCTCAAAATTCATATTTGTATGAAAAATTTACAATTTCGCTATGCTGGTAAAATCGTAAATTACGAATAATTTACGAAATTTTCCTATTAGAATATTTGTATTCAATCATGTTCAAAAAAAATATTATAAATGTAATTTTGAAGTTGTCTAATGTATTTATGATCCTCAAAATGGAAGTTTATGCTCAATTTTACCCCATTCTGTCATTTTAAGTAAATCGTAAATTCCAAATAACTTACAAATTTTTTAAATTGGAAAAATCATAGTCTATGATATTCATGCCAGTATCCTAAATAATATTTCGTAAGTGGTTTGACATCTTTACGATGAAAACATCCCTCAAGATTGACGTTTATGCGAAATTTTGCTCTATCCTGCCATGTTAAGAAATTTGTAAATTTCCAATAACTTACGAAATTTTTATATTGGAAAATTCATAGTCAATAATATTCATGCCAGTATCCTAAATAATATTTCAAAAGTAGTCTGACATCTTTACGATGAAAATATCTCTCAAAATTGACATTTATGTCAAATTTTGTCCTATTCTGCCATGTTAAGAAATTCGTAAATATCCAATGACTTGCGAAATTTTCAAAGTAGCTTATTTATAGTTACTGATGTTCATTCCGGCATCAAAACTATTTTAAAACTGGTCTGACATTTTTACAGTAAAAAGTTTCCATTTAATGCACGTTTAAGTGAATTTTTGTCCTATTCTCCCATGTTAAGAAAATCGTAAATTTCTAATAACTTACAAAGTTTTTAAATTCGAATGTTGTAAATGAATAGGGTTCTTGCCAGTGTCGAAAGTAATACTTTAAAACTGATTTGACCTCTCTGCGACAATTTGTTCTTGAGATATTGTGTACACAGACTAACACACTAACACACTAACCCACTAACAGACACCCTACAGACAGACACCATACAAATTTTGTCATTTTCGGATTCCTCACACCTGAAAACGTGTAAAAAAGTCAAAAAACCGAGGTCGAAAATTTTCACGATACCTAAGTTCCCCATACCTATAGTATGATGGGGAACTAAAAGTAATTTTTATTTCATTATCTATTTATTTATTTATTTGGGTTTGGAAAGGGTCTGATAAATGAAAAAAAAAAATATGTTTTATGATAAATCTATATTAATAAATCTGACTTTTGTCTGTACATTTTTCGTAATTAAAAAATTTTGCGATATCTTGAAGTTCCACACATCATGAGAGCCAAAAATGATTTCAGAAAACTTTCTCTTTCTATATGTGAGTGCATGTGTGTGTCATTGTGTGTATGTTTATAACGCTATTTTTGTCAGGATATTACATGAGAATGGCATCATTTTCCATTAATAAATTGCTTAGCCTCTGAATAAAAAAATTCTAATCTAATAAAGCCTCTGAAAATTAGATACAAAATAATAATACTAATACTTATTATAATAATAGCAATAATAATAAATAAATAAATAAATACAATAAAAATAAAATAAAAATAAAATAAAATAAAAATAAAAAAGCGTAGAAATGCATGCAATTTTTTCTTGTTGTTTTTATTCATTTTCCCCCTTTCTTCATCGAGCCTGACTTTATCGGTTTTCGTCCGGACTGGGCTCAGGCCTTAAACTTTCGGCTCGTGCAGACCTCTGGTATAACATTTTGTATAAAAATGCACAGATTTTTTTAAACTAAGGATTGTGAAATGAATTTTCTTTTGTTCATATAATATTGATAATCATTCAAGAAAACTTTTTATACAATCGGCAGCAAAATTACTGAACACATCCACATTTTTCATATACCATTTTTTTTTTTTTTTTTTAATAGTTTGACCGTTATTTTTTATCACAAACTTACTTTTCTATGAACAGCATAAGACTAAGACCATGACTCGATAAATATTTACTCAAGAAAACAATAATGTGCACGAAATTTTTATACGATATAAGAGCTATATAAAAAATAACCTATTTTAAACTTTTATTTTCCATATAAAGCTCTAAAGATAGATTTCAGGAGATTTCTTCTTCTTCATTTGAAATCAAGCATATTTTAAGGCATTAACTGTAGGGTTTATCACTAAATTAAACAATATAGTGAAGAAGAGATGGAAACTTTTTTATAAACAATGAGATTCGAATTATTTTTCTCTTTTGTTAATTACGAAATTTATTACTAAAAAATAAATAATTTCTGTATTATACTCGTATCAATAAAAATATAACTATTTTTTCTTTGAGTGACACAACTATAATACAAAATTAGTTACGCTGGGACCATCACAAAACTTTCTTTTATATCATTCTATATGAACAAAGTTAGCTACGATTAGCATTTACAGAATTTTAATCAACTTACCATCATATAAAAAACTTTTTATATATGTAATTTCGTGTAATTTTCAGCAATAGATGCTGAAATGTAGACTGTAGACATCTAGAAATCGTAAAAAGTAATAGCAGCACAACTTGTTTGCCAATTTGTATCCGAATTCAATCAGAATAAATTTTAATAATATATTTTTCACATACCAAGTTTGTGGTATTTAAATGACAAAAGTTGAAATAAAATTTTAACTAAACGGGTAAAACTTCAACGTAGTAGCGCCACCTAACATAGCCGATATGGAAAATTAATTTATTTAACTTTACAATAGCCATCTCACAAACGAAATGTGATGCTTTTAAATATCATAGAAACTGATATACTGCCTTCCCGTTAACAAGATTAAATTGCAGCATAGCAGAAGCACCTGTCGACCGATATGCACCCAAATTGAATCAGCAGAGATTTACATAATGCTGATCTCATATATAACTTTAGTGCATTTATGTATCATACAAGTTCTGATACAACCTTTCCTTATATGGGATCACATTATATCAGCGCCACAAAATGGACAATAATATCTTAAAAGCTAATAAGCACTAATTTACTTCCTGGTCCATTCAAATGTTATGTTACTTTGCGTCAATTGCTTCTAGAGAAACCGCGTCCACATTTATTTATTTCTATTTATTTCTTTATTTTTTAACGAACTCACAGTCATTTTCAAGTGAAAAAAAAAGCCAAATCATACTCAGAAGTCACAAAACGTGTATATTTATCGAAAACCGGAAGTTAAACATTTTCACAAATCTAGTGCTTTTTTCTTATGTAAGTAACAAACATAATAATAATAAACAGTGAAGTGATCATACGTTGTAAATAATCTATGATATTGTAAATTTAGAAGCTGAAACAATAAGAAAAAAATAATAAATAAAGTAGCTAAAAATTTTGTTTTCCTTATTTATTTATTACTTTCTTCTATAATAAAAAGAAGAAAGGTTTGATTCGTAAATATTTTTGGCTCCCGCGTTTCGATAGATTTTTCCCTTTTTAAGATGTTCTAATAAAAAATTGATATTTCTTAGAAAATGCCAGTTTGTCTGTGTGTTTGGACATGTGTGATAAGAATTTTGTGTCATCTCTAGGTCAAAAACTAATGAACAGAATTTCCTGAAAACTTATATTTTGCTCCCCCTTGATATCAGTTAGTGATTATTACCCCCCCCCCCTTTTTTTTTACACATATAACGCTCAACAGGTCGCACTGTCATTTATTTTTTTCAAAATTTTTAATATTACAATAAAGGAAAAAATTTCTTATAAATACACACAATAGGGATTTCTTTAGTTGAACATTGTCAAACTGATTTTTTAAAAAATATTAACGGTGAACAAGACTTTTAACAAGAAGAATAGCAATCCTTCCCCCCTCCTCGGGTGTGTAAATTTTTATAATATTTTTTCAAAATTACTTGTTGATATCTTTTAAAACGAACGGTTGAATCAATTATCTGTGATAATGTAAAACAAAGTTATCGATATTTAAAAAAAAAAAAAAAGTTAATATTATTATTATATATATATATATATATATTTTATTTTGTTTTTCAATTTTACTGTGTAAAATGTGTGATTTGATCTAAACTATGTGAATTGTATTAGAAAATAAAGAAAAAAATTGTGTGATAGTCACAAGACACTAGTTTAACATTTCCTGTAATTTATTGTAATTGATTCATATAAGCAGGCATGCGATTATTTTAGTTGCGATCAAATTTTTATATTTTACTTCATAATAAACGTCAATTATTTTGCAAAATATTATTAAATAGATACGCAATAACACGTAATATTAAAAAAAAAAAAAAAAAAATCTGAATAAAAATCTTGAGTTTTGTATTTCTCACAAAAATAATAAATATAATTAAATTAAATTCCTTTTCAATTAATAATATAAAAGTGATATACATTTTGCTGAATCTTGAATCTTAAAAAAAAAAAAAAAAAAAAAAAAAAAAAAAAAAAAACGAAAAAATTCGCCAAACTGTGAAATTTTTATTGGGTTTGCCAGTTATGACAACGGAAGCACTTGGACTCCAAGGTCCAAGATAGATAACGGTAACTTTTTCTGTCATTATTTTCATTGCGTGTGGTTTGAGAATTGACATTTCTTCCTGACATTTGGATACACTATCTACAGATAAGTTTATTCTACACAATTTTCATATGTCTAGTCTAGGATTTCCATAGTTTTGCCCAAATCTGCATTCAAATTTAACAAAATTAAATAAATTAAAGTTTTCAAAAACCATAAAAAATAAACAAATAAATAAATAAATAAATAAATAAAGAGTAATAATAATAATTTGAAAACATTAATTTTTTAAATTTTTCATGCTAACTACCTTTTAATTATTTATTATTATTATTTTTTTCCCCATTCGATTTTGTATTATTACAGTTTAATGTTAGATATATTTAAGTATATTTGTTTAGATTTTATTGTTAGACTGTAGTATTGTAAAATCAAGGGAAAAATAGTTAGCAGCCGGCTCTCTAAAAATTTTAAAAATATTTTAAATTTTAAAATTTATTTATTTTATATTTAAAAGATTTTCAAGAATTTTTATCGTATTTTATATTGTTATATTTCAATGCATGTGTAAGTAAAATTCATAAACTCTAAATCAATACTTTAAAATTAAATCTTCACAAAATCGATAATAAATAGATTAATTAACTAATTTTAATTTTTTTTTTAATACTTCTCTTAAATATTTTTATTTTCTCCCATCATTTGTACATTATTACTCTTTATCAATAGAATATATAACATATCTAGGTATTAATTTGTGAATTCATTGATAAGTTAAAGTTTTAAAAATAGTTCTATGTTTGAATGCCAAAAGTTTGCAATAAGTTTCAGTATTTAAACATATACAGTCGGTAACAAAAGTGTCCGAACACTAGCAAAAATTCCTATGTAAAAAAAGTACACTTCATACGGTTTTGTTAAATAAATCTTTATCGAATCATGTTCTTACACTGACTAAGAATAGGATTCGACAAGGATTTATTTAATACAACCTTACGAAGTGTACTTAATTTACATAGGAATTTTCGTTAGTGTTCGGACACTTTTGTTACCGACTGTATATATCTCTATATATATATATATATTTAACTTAACAAGAATTTCGCAAATTAATTACCCAAATATGGTTAGGTTCTATTGTTAAAATATATTAATGCAAAATCAAAGGGAAAAATAATAATTAGTCAGTAAGGAGCATCTTAAAACTTTTCAGTTTTCTTTAATTATAGTTTAAAAAAAAAAAAAATGAAAATACTGTATGTTATTATATTTGAAGACATGTACGTAAAATTTTATAACACAAAGGCACACATACATACAAATGAATCACAAAATCCAAAGGGAAGAAAAATGAAAGAAAGAAAAGAAATAAAGAAAAAAAACAAACAAACATAGACAAACAATATGAAGGTGATTCTTAATATTTCTAAATGTTTTAAATTATTTTATTTTATTTATTATTATTATTTTATTATTTGTTTTGTTTGCAGAAACAACTTTTAATTAATTATTTATTTATTGTTCAAAAAGTTTTACCACATTTTATACTGTTATATTTCACTGCATGGTGTATGTAAAATTTATAAACTCAAAATCAATAATTTAAATAAATTTTGCATACGCATGATTTGAAATATGAAAATATTAAGGAAATTTCACGGAATCTATTTAAATATATATATATTTATTTATTTATTTATTTAACGTATTTAAAATACACCGCTGTTCAAAATTAAAGGAACAAACCTGCTTTCCTATTTTCTTCTTTTGTACATAACTTTTAAACAAATAAACACATGGACATAAAATTTGGCTGGCATGTTCTTTATCATACCATTATTCGAATTTTACATAACTTTAGCATAAGCAATAATTTTAAAGTAATAATTATTAATTTTTCTCAAAAGTAAGCTTTGGAAAGAATGAAAAATTTCAACAATTTTAGTAAAGAAAACTTAATGAAAAATTGTGTTAATGATGCATTATAGACAAGTGAACACGCACATGCCCTCAAATGTTAAAAACAAAATCCTGATTTTTTCTTTCTGTGTTCATTTCTCTTTTACTTTAATAATGGAATTTTTGAAAAAAAAAAAAAAATAATAATAATAATAATAATAATTACTAATTTGTATAAACTGTGACCATCACTAGAATAATAAAAACGTCGATAAATAATTTAATAATGAACGTTTTATCCGATTTTCATGTTTCTATGTAAAATTAAAAAAAAATATTCACACGCGAAAAAATAAAGAAAGAAAAAAGAAAAAAAAAAAAATTACTACAAGAAAAAATTTTCGGTTTTAATCTACAAATAAAATATAGATGCACGTACATCTTTAACCTATCTGTAATGCACCTTCATGACCATTTTTCATTAAGTTTTCTTTTCTAAAATTGCTGAAATTTTTCATTTTTCCAAAGTTTATTTTCGAGAAAAATTTACTGATTTTTAGTTTAAGAATTATTACTTATGCTAAAGTTATATAAAATTCGATTCATGGTATTTTAAAAAACATGCTATCCAAATTTTATACTTCTGTGTTTATTTGTTTAAGAATTATGTGGAAAAAAAGAAAACGAGGAAACAGTTCATTGTTTTAATTTTGTACACTTGGGTACTTCTTTTAACTAATTTTAATTTTTTGTTTTCCATTGACTCTGCATTATTATAGTTTAAAAATAGAATATGTAACATATCTGGGCATTAATCTGAGATTCCATTGATAATTTAAAATTTAATAAAAAATTTTTGTGTTTGAATGCTAAAATTTGCAGTAAGTTTCAAAATTTAGACATAAAAATATATTTAAGTTTTTTTGCTTAACTTATTAAAATCAATATCAAAATATGGTTATATTCTATTGTTAAATTATAATGATGCAAAATCAAGGGGGGAATAATAATTAGTTAGCAGGGGGCATATATCTTAAATTTTTTCAAAATATTCCAAATCTTGAATTTATTTATTCGTTTTTGAATTCAAATATTTATCCAGAATATTCAAAATACTTGATCGTTTCTTATACCATATTACAATGCACTACACAAAAAGGAAAAAAGGAAAGAAAAGATAAATAAGGAAAGGAAGGAAAAAAAGAAAAATAAAATAAGTAAATAAAATAACAAGTGCAGAACTTTGAATAGACACTATAAAATTCAAGAATTCGAAGAAAATGGAAGAACTCGCAACAATTGTTCCGGGTCGAGAAAAGACATAACCCTTCATCAACCGAACAAAGTAGGCACGAATGCTGCAAAAAAAACTGCAACGTAGCTCTTGTATTTTCAGCACTCGTGCCTACTATGTTCGTCTGACGAAGGGTCGTGTCTTCTTTCGACCCGGAACAATTGTTGCGAGTTCTTCCATTTTATGATACAAGACATTTTTAGCACGTACAAAGAACGTTCAAAAATTGTTTACATAACGTTGTGAGAACGTGTGTATAGAACGTTTTCAGAACGTTTCTACACTATTTTAGAACGTTTACAGTACGTTTTCTAGAACGTTCTGAAAATGTGTATAACGTTTTGAAAACGTTCTAAAAACGTTTAGAACGTTCTGAGACCGTGTACATAGAACGTTCTCAGAACGCTTCTATAACACCGATGGTGATAGTTACACGTTCATTGAACGTTCTCTGAACCGTACTATTGTACGTCTTCAAGATGGACAGATAGACGTCTATAACACGTTCAGAGTGAACGTTCTTAGAACGTGTTTGCAGAACAATTTTTGAACGTTCAGAGAACGTTTCGGTGCTGCTTGGGTATATATATATATATATATTCATTTATATTAGAATTCATTATATTTATTTACATTAATAGTGGAAATTTAAAACGATTCTAAATTTTTATCGTAACTTTACAGTACTTTTTCGTGATTGAATAGAATATTGATTATTCTTATAAAAGCCCTAACAACACACTTGTCCACAGAACGTCCTGAGGAGCAGAGTTCCCAACTTTTATAATTTATTCACGAGCATTTTTAGTCCCCCCCCCCCTCTTTTTCATACCGGAAATTTTGAAAAATGATTTTCTTCTTATTTAATCGTTGTCACATATTAAAGAGAAATAATCTACAAATTTTCTGTTGCGAAAAGAAGGCGGGGCTAAAAATGCTCGTGAATAAATTAAAAAATTTCGGAATTCTGCTGAGGAGGTCCATGCAGAGCCTGATTAAGGGGGAAGCACACATTATCTCCGCTCTCACCGGAATATTTTTACAATTATTTTTTACTTCATGTCATAAAAATTCCACGCTTTGACGAGGAAATATTTTTTATAAAAAATGAACGGTGTAAAACAATCCAATTTACTGACCGTTATTAAACACTAGAATTCTTTTAAAATAATTTTTAATGAGAATTTTCTGTTTATTATAGGAGGAAAGTATTTGTTAAAAAATAACGGTGTGAGTATAAATAATGTGTGCTTCCCCCTTAATCAGGCTCTGGGTCCATGGGATTTCCCTTTTATCCACAGGATATCATGAGAATGCTTTTCGGAGAGGATTTGTTGTTAGGGAATATTCTTATAAAATATTCCCGGAGGAATTATTTATTAAGAGTTGTCCAACGGCGTATTAGCATGCAGAGTTTATGAAGTTAACCACTGTCTACTCAAAATGACGGCCGTAAAACAAGGGTTGCCTTAGGGGCCATATTGAGTCTACCAAACCATTGACTGATGAAATGTTACGTAATAAACGTAATAAATCATTTTAGCTTCATAATATTCTGTACAGTCACCCAAAAAAAAAACGCCACCCCCCACCTAATTTTGCCGTAAATTATCGTAGAAACATGCGACTGGTACCAATCAGTTTGTAATAACGTCTAGTTTATAATGTTATGGTTAGATTTTACTTAGGGGGTCATCTACATATTAAAACTGACATCAACTTCATTTTTTTCAATGGTAACCCCCATTTTTTATAATTTATTTGAATTCTTTGGATCAAATCATCACGGAAAATGGTATAGTTTATATATTTCGCTCAATTTTTCATAGAGTTATAAGCTGTCAAAGTTTGGGGGTGCTAATGTTAAATGAATGTGACAAACATTAAATCATATCTTCCGAAATAATTATGATATTTAAATTCTGTTTTTTTTATTCGTTAGAATGAAGTAACCCAAACATATTCCATGCAAATTTTTGCTAAAAAAACATTTTTTGAATTATGAAAATTATTAATAAATTCATATTTGAAAAAATTATGAATTATGACCTATGTTAATTTTTGCACGAATAGAACGGGCATCATCAAAAACATGGGTTTCCAAATTTACAGCTCGTTCCTAACATTATTTTTTGAGTTACAGTGATATTTCACTTTTTATTCCTGTTAGGGGGCCGTCACTTGTTATAATCTGTATCCTCTATAAGTAAATGCTTGTATATAATTTGACGGAAAACTATTTTAATTTACCTTTATGTTATTTTTATTGTTTCCTAAGCAATAGTTCGATGTTTATTATACAAATTGGCATATTTTTGTAAAGTTATCACAATGTAGGCGAGGGATTGTGAAAGAATTTCAAAAGAAAAGAAGCCCCGCCTCTGATTCGCTGAAACACTATTTTAAAAAAAAGACAAATTTGCATATTCCTATTTGACTCGATATGTGACGCTGGTATGCATAAATCACTACATCGATTATTGAAGACAAAACTTAAATGATTTAATTACAAATATGCAAAATTATTTTGCTTTATATTATAAAGTTTTAGAAAATTTGTGAAAAGGCGTGGCTATTTACATTAAGCCTTGATATGGAAGCTATGTTGCTGTTTTTCGATGCTCCGAAATTTACAAAATATATTTGTGTTAATATACTATACAGATAGAAGAATAATTATATAATATCAACAAATCTTCTTTAATCAATATGTTTATATACATTACTGAATGGAAATGTTTATATATGAATATTGTATTTATTTTTAATGAGAGATATAAACACAAAATACTAAAAAAAAAAAAAAGAAGAAAATGTGTTATAAATTTTTATAAATCAAGCAAAATATATATCCATACTTGTCAACCTAACCCGTAACATTGTTAGTTCCCGCCCCTGTGTGTACACAATTTAATTTTTAGAGTAATTAACTTCAAATACATTTACGATTAACTCATTGAGCGCCACGCGAATTCTTATGGAAATCCCACTCAGGCCACACGTGCTGCTTAGAAGCGTGTTATGTGTATCGAGTTTCAATAAACCCCATTAGGCCTTAACGTTATAATCCTATAAAAATCCTATAAAAAAAAAAAAAAACATGAAGTAAATTTTAAATAAATTGTCAGTAATTACTTAAAACTATGTAAGTTCTGTAGTTTTATATCATATTTTACACTGCCGGCTGACTTAGCCTAAATGGAAAGATCAGTGTCAGCCACCGATGGCTGACACAGCTCTAAAAAGACTGATGTGAAGAAAATGTACGGAAAGGGGCGGGACCAGTAATCTTCCGGGATAGGTTGACAAGAATGTATATACATAGAGCAATTCCAGAAAATGTTTTTTATTTTTCATGAACCAGATGAATGGTATTTTTTTTTCTGAATAGTCTATGTATTAAATATAATGCTGCTTTAAATACCCTTTAAATGAAAAGTTTTATTACATAAAGTAATTTTCTGGCACTCTACAGCTCCCAAATGACACACAATACAAAACCCCGCCGCCTTTTTCCAGTGTTTAAAGGGTATTAACGTTTAATATGCCTTATATTCGTTTTGATCTTTCTTTCTCCTCCTTATCTTCTTTTTTCCTGAAAAAAAAAAAAAAGAGTTATGTAACATTTTGACCTTTTCAAGTGAAGATTTAGATTAAGGGTAGTCAGCCTTTCTACACCCACCGTCCACTTCGGTATCTGTGTTAAAGTGTAGAATTTTAGAACATTCCATTAAGTAATAGGATTTATTATTTTACATATTAATTTGTTACACATTATAAAATATAAAAGCAAAAGAATATCGTGGAGATTTATGTAAAAGTTTTTAATAATGTCATAAAAAAAAATAATATTAATTAATTAAAAAAATAAATAAATAAAAATAAAAAAATCTGTTTTAATATTTTTAAAAAGTCAATTAAAGAAAATGAAAGTACTGCAGTATCAGAACAATCTCCCATTGTCACTGTGAAACGGCCGTGGGAACCAGGTTGAGTGCCGCCGTTTCAGACAATTATACGGCAGCTTGAGTTAAAATAATTTTGAATTTTCAAACAAATTTAAAACCATTCATCATTTTTTTTTTTTTTTTTACTTTTGATAGATATTTTAATATCTATTCCAGCTATTTAATTTTCTTCGTATGAAGTGAACTATCTGATGTTTAATCAATAGAAACCAATAAAAATCTTTTAATTCATAAACTAACACAGAAAGTTCTGTGAATTTGTCATTTTTTTTATTTTATAATTAACATTTCTGAAATTTTTTTCCGGTGTGAAACTTAATAAATAATGTATACTGGGTGGTAGATCGTGATTTATATTTTCTAAATGTATAGACGGACCCCTAATACATTTTCACGTGTAACTCTATTTAAAATTGATTTAAGGTATATAAATAGGTATGTTTTTCGAACCGCCTTGATCTCAGAAATCTGAATATGAAGTCAAAAATAGGGGTTGCCTTTGAAGAAAATGAAGTTAATGCCAGTTTTAATATGTAGACGACCCCTTAGGCAAAATTTAACTATACCGTTATAAACTAGACGTTATTACAAATCGATCGGTACCAGTCAAATGTTTCTACGATAATTTACGGCGAAATTAGGTGGGGGGTGGCGTTTTTTTTTTTGGGTGACTGTACATGCCTTTTATATACATATACATATACAGAGCCTGATTAAGGGGGAAGCACACATTATCTCCGCTCTTACCGGAATATTTTTACAATTATTTTTTACTTCATGTCATAGAATTTCCACGCTTTGACGAGGAAATATTTTTTTATAAAAAATGAACGGTGTAAAACAATCCAATTTACTCACCGTTATTAGACACCAGAATTCTTTTAAAATAATTTTTAATGAGAATTTTCTGTTTATTATAGGAGGAAAGTATTTGTTAAAAAATAACGGTGTGAGTATAAATAATGTGTGCTTCCCCCTTAATCAGGCTCTGTATATAAATAACAGTCCTCCAAGGAAATTCATCCCCTCCGTGAAAAATCACTGTTTTGATAACATATCTCCGGATGTTCCTTAGGGTTGAGTCCAAGCCTTTTGCAAATCAACATTCCAAAATATTTGTCATATGCATTTTTTTTTTTTTTTACACGGTCTTCATAACTTTTCACTAGTTAATAAAGGCAAAACTTAAATATTGCTGTTGATGGAAAATAATTTGCCATTTGCATCTGCTTTAATTTCATTCAAATTTTTAAATATTTTGCTTTTCACCTCCCCTTTTATCTTGCCAAAAAAAAAAAAAAAAAAAAAAAAAAAAAAAAAAGCAAGAACTGAATTGTATGAATGCAGAGGTTGTGGCAAGATTTATTTACCATTTCCAAAAATAAATTGATTCATCTTACACTTTAAAGCCTGGTGCTATTGTCGACCAAAACCAAATATTTTGAAGATCAAACATAGTGCTTTTATTTTTATTTTCTTTTTCTTTTTAAGCATGTTATTGAATAAACGATTTTGGATATACTCAGAGCCTGATTAAGGGGGAAGCACACATTATCTCCGCTTTTACCGGAATATTTTTACAATTATTTTTTACTTCATGTCATAGAAATTCCACTCTTTGACGAGGAAATATTTTTTATAAAAAATGAACGGTGTAAAACAATCCAATTTTCTCACCGTTATTAGACACCTGAATTCTTTGAAAATAATTTTTAATGAGAATTTTCTGTTTATTATAGGAGGAAAGTATTTGTTAAAAAATAACGGTGTAAGTATAAATAATGTGTGCTTCCCCCTTAATCAGGCTCTGGATATACTTGTAAAAATTCAGTTTATTCCAATTGATATTTGTCATTCAGTTCAATAAAATGTAATATAAAACATAAATTTTGCACAATTTCAAAGGTTACTTTTAATAAATATGATGAGACAAATACTTTTAATAATCTATAAAAGAATCCACTTTAAGACACGTATAAAAATTTTAATTCAAAACATTAAAAATTACATATTGCGTCAAGGCCTTTCACCCTGAGTTTCAGGGCATCATCAGGATATAGCTATTTTCTAACATATAAGTACAGCAACAATATATATATATACAAAAGACTAATTTTCGGTTACAGTTATTAACATAGATGCAACAGTCCAATTAAAATGAAGACACTACGAGGTTGAAAGTTAGAGTACTATCTGGTTCACCACGGAGACACATTTCTGTAAAGTAGTTGAGGTTTAAACTTTAACTTACAGGCAAATAAAACGATCAGCATGAATTAGTAAGAACATTGTCTAACGACTAAATTGAGAAATCATATTTAGGAAGCATCTCAAACATAAGCTCACTGTAGTTACTGCACATAAATAGCCATTAGTCGAAGTAAAATTCAATATACAATAATATCTCATATAGAGACATGTTATCCCACGTGTATTTTGTATAAAGTACTCTAGTACTCTAGTACTCTAGTACAAATAGTACTCTAACCTTCAACCTCGTAGTGTCTTCATTTTAATTGGACTGTTGCATCTATGTTAATAACTGTAACCGAAAATTAGTCTTTTGTATATATATATTGTTGCTGTACTTATATGTTAGAAAATAGCTATATCCTGATGATGCCCTGAAACTCAGGGTGAAAGGCCTTGACGCAATATGTAATTTTTAATGTTTTTAATTAAAATTTTTATACGTGTCTTAAAGTGGATTCTTTTATAAATTGTAGCTTTATACAAAATACACGTGGGATAACATGTCTCTATATGAGATATTATTGTACTTTTAATAATCTTTTAATTTGCGAAACAATGCCACTCCCACAACTTTATAGAGAAACATTGTAGAAAGGTTTAAATATTTTCCGAAATAATTAAAATTACACATGTTTCAATAATAATTTCATTATTTTTTTTTAATACTACATAGTATTTTATTTAAAAATATTGTTACAAAATATCTTGCTTAAATCGAAATATTCCGCTATTGTGCGTCTACTTTTTGTCAGCACAGTATATACATATACACATAGCTGCCAAGTTTTTAATTTATTCCCGAATGTTGTTAACCCTGCTCTTTTCTCACACCGCAATCTTTGTATAAAAATTTTCTTCAATATATAATTACGATTAAATATTAAGAAAGTTACTCTAAAAATAATACGGTGTGAAAAAGAGGCGGGACTAACAACCTTCCGGAATAAATTAAAAAAACTTGGCAGCTATGCATATACATATAGTTCTTTAAACTTAAACAGTGAAATGTAATAATGTAGTATATTTTCGTTAGTTAAACTTCTAAGTCAACATTTTTTTAAAAATAACATCAAATTGCAAAGCAAACTACGACAAGTGACATAAATTTAAAATCAAATAACAATCATACCTTTCATTTCGGGACCTCAACTTTTTAATATGTTATCTTCAACAACAAGTCTCACTTAAGAAAAAGAAAAGTTTTTGAACAAATGAAACGTAAAACATTTAGTAACAAGCAGTGACATTTCTAAATACCATTATTAAGTGATTTATTTTATCTTTCAATAATTGCAGTGTACTTGAAATATTTGAATAATAAGTTGTTACTGAGCTTTCATTATTTATGCTTTATGTTTTATATCTTATGAAAACTTTTCAAATTAGAAACCACGACAGTAATACCTATCGTCATTTCTTTTCAATTATTTCTGAAATCATTTACTACCCCGAGGGAAAGCGTAAAGCGTCATTCTCTAAATGCTAATAAATGAATGTTTCAGGAATGCCTTCTTTAAATCTTCTATGTACCTCCAACGGGAATAAAAAACCATTAGTTTTACAGTCAAATAAATAATTTGAAATTACAAATTATATATATATATATATTTTTTTTAAATAAAAGGTAATTATTGATTTCGAAGAGATTATATCGATTTAAATTGAAGGAATAAAGTGTTCCTCAAAGTGCTTGATAAGATGATCGTGATTTAAATAAGACATAACAAGTTGAATTTAAATTATTTTTAATACATATTTTGAATATTTAAATCAAATTTTTATTGGATAATCAAAAGAAATTTCTATTACAGATATGTAATATATATATATATATATATCCATATAAAGCCCTGGAAAAAAGTATAAGGTCGCAAAAGTTATTAGAAAAAAAAAAGATACAACGAAAAATTTAACATTTCACTTTCTTAGAAATGAATTTAAAAAACATAAATATAAATTATGAACATATCTAAAATGTAATCAAATGACAATTTAGAAATCAGATGGCAGTTCATCTTGGAAATAAATATAAGGTCGAGGAGTTGTGAATAAAAATATAAAGTCAATATTCTACAAATTCACCTTTTTTTCAGTCACTTTTATCAGTCGATCAGTCATTATTGCAGCAAGTCGAGATAAAGTTTCTTTTTTTTGATATTTACTGATGCATTCTTCATCGCATTGATGAATTCGCCTTTCCTTAGTTGCATGTCCTTGAACACATATTGCATAAGTATTCCCCAGACATTGTCCAATCTGGCCAATCAAGCAGAGGGACTTCATTTGTTTCAAACCAAACTTTTGTTGAATGAGCAGTACGGATGCAGGCATTATCCTGCTGAAATGTCTCTAATCTCCTGTGATGTACAGTCGTTAACAAAAGTCTCCGAACACTAGCAAAAATTCCTATATAAAAAAGTACACTTAATTGAGTTTTGTTAAATAAATCCTTGTCGAATCCTCTTTTTAGTCAGTCTAAGAACATGATTCGATAACAGAACCGTATGAAGTGTACTTTTTTTACATAGGAACTTTGCTAGTTTTCGGACAATATTGTTAACGACTGTATGTGTCTTTGTACCCCAAAAGGAATACGCTAATTTATTTCATTAAAAATTCACTTATATTTCTTAGATTGACTTTCAGAAATAACTTTACATTTCTTCTTCTTTTTATTGAGTAAAAACTTTTTTATAAATAAATTGCCAATTTGAAAAGAAATTCAATAAACATTTCTTTTGAGATTTGAATTGATACTGTATAACAGGAGTCGTAGTCTCCGCCTTCTTTTCAGGACACTTTCAAATATGAAGAAATTTCGCCTTTTTTTGAAAACACTTTTTTTTCATAGAGAAATATTCATTGTATTTTTAAAGTAATTTGCCGTGATTAAACACCATAGAATATATTTTATAAAAAGTGTAAGAGCAAAAAAGGAATGAATTTCTAATTTTTCAAAGTGACCTGGAAAATAACCCATACAGCACAGAATGTTTCAGTTATGTTGCAAAAAGCTTACAATCTTTCAAAAACGTAACACGTTTTAGTATGCTCTCTGATACCTTTCTGAAGCATTCGCCCTTTTTGATTTTCTATCTGTTAAGTGATTGTAACGTTACTGTTACGTATCTGATTTTTTGTTACGATCGCAGACATTTCTACGTTTTTGAAACTAATCGGAAAGCAATCTGAAAGTTTTTAAACGTTTCAGAAATGTTTATAATGTTTCAATGTTATATGATTGTTACGTTTCTGGAACATTTTGTGCTGTTAGGGAAGGCGGATACTACGATCCATGTAATATCCTGAATCAGAGAAAAAGAACGATACAAACATTATTCGAAAAGAGTTGTTTTCTACAAGTAATTCATATAATTTTCAAATACAATTACATCATATAATTGTCCTGTTTATTCAGACGGTTTCTCACGATAACTCTAATGTAACTAAACTGTCAATAAAATAAATCGTTCCTTCAAAAATTCAGGTTTTCTGTTAATTTAAAGCCATACTTACACATACTAATTAATATTCCGTAGTGTTGTTAACCCCGCCCTTTTTTTCACACCAGTAAATTTCTAGAATAATATTCTCCAAATGCAATTGCGATTAAATAAGAAGAAAAATACTCTGAAAAGATACTGGTGTGAAAAAGAAGGCGAGGTAACAATACTACGGAATATTAATTAGTATGTCGTCAAGTATGTTACAGTATGATGATACTGTAACTATGATATACAGTACTATGTACAGTAACCATAATATGTTACATATCATGGTTCGTACGGACGCTTCCTTTTGTAAGGGCTCTTCCACCACATTATTTTTATAATGAAATACCATTTAAAGTAATACGCTTATTTTATGACAAAAATTACCAAAAAGGTTTACTGGTAGCGAAAAATAAGGGCTGTTCGAACGCTGTATTTCAGGCAGGGTATTATTTATCTATTTATTTATTTTTATTATTATATATGTTGGATGGTGCTCTCGGTTACTTTATTTAGTTGCTTAATAAGTCGAGTGTCACTTGAATTTATATGGATATCCTCGTCGTTGTCATGCAATAAAACATAGTTGCCAAAGTTTTTATTTATTCCGAAGTATTTTTAGCCTCGCCTTTATTTCGCACCACTTTATTTATAGAAAAAGTTTCTCCAATATATAACTTCGATAAAATAAGAAAAAATTACGGTAATTTCTGGTAGATAACCCGCAGGTAAGACGTGTCATTTCTTCACCAGAAGATTTATTTAATAGAGAAATCTATACTTATTCGAAGGAAGAGCTCGTACAAATATAAATTTATTTATTAATTGAAATTTCTGGTGCAAAACTGGATTACATAACTTGAGGGATATCAACCAGAAATTACGGTACTTTTTAAAAATGGTAAGGAATAAAGGCGGGATAAAGAATACTCCGGAATAAATTTATATATTGGCATCTATGCAAAATCTCTGCTTTAATGGATAATAAAAAAGCACCGTAAAAACTGACGTATGAGCCGCAGTCAGTACTGTCAATCTGAGGGAATTTATAAGTCAATAGTCGCCATTAAATTTTAAATGTGACAATTAATTTATGTCATAGGCGACTGCTCTTCGAAGTGATTAGACAAACCTTATAATTGAGTTTTAGTGATGGCTACTGAATAAAGCACCGACTGCAGCCCATACGTCGGTTTTTACAGTAATTATTATGTTATTGGGCACTGTCAGTCGTTGTCGAAATTTGTCGTCTGAACGGAAAGTTACATGTCAGTCGTCGGTGACTGATGTAACTTTATCGGAAAGTTCATCGTTAATCATCTATGCATACCAGACAACTATCTCATTAATAATCGGATGATTTTTAGTTACTCGCCATTTGTCCACAACAGTCTTTTTTTTAGAGTAAATTTTAGGGGTCGTACTCTCCACCCTTTTTTCAAGATATTCTCAGGCATGAGAAAGTTCCACCTTTATTGCAACCACTTTTTCTATACAATAATCTCAAACCTATTTAACCACGACACATCACTATGAAAATGCCACAGAGATTTCTGCATGAAATTGGCGGTGGCAGAAAAGGCGAAAATTTCTCATCTCTTAGGTGACCGGAAAAAAGGGCGGAGAGTACGACCTCGGCTTTTAAAGTATATTCTTTAAAAATATTTTTAGTTTTTAGAATGGTCTCTTAAAATTCTTATTAGTCAATTGAAAAATCCTTACAAAACAAAATTGCTTCAAAAAACTCATAGCTGCGTCAAAAACATGGCTGAAAATACCTACTGTTGCAAAAAATTCCTACAACTCCAAAAATGGTGTAAGGCATGCAGCATTCTCAGATGTATAAAAGTCAGAGCGCGTTCTAAACTACAAGCTTATTCATGAAAGGAATTTATATGAAATGATCGAATTTAGTATAATTAATTTGTAAATGAATTTAAGTTAATAAGACAATGAATTTAAATTTCATCAAAATATAATATAGGCACAATCTATGTGCCTGTTTTGCTATTTTTACCTATTGTGCTATATTTACCTGTATTAAGTGTATTAGTTTATTTGTAATTGTATATTTTATTATGAAATTATTTACGAGTTTAAAAGACGCATGATTCTAAATTATTGAAAATTTTATTTGAAATAACATTAAAGCATTATTATTATTATTATTTCATTTAAAATAGTCAATATTCTAGGATAAACTAAAAACAGTTTAATTAAACTTACGATGTATAATCATGCAAAAATACATCGATATTCAAATTATTTATATATTTCGTGTTAAATATCGCTGCAAAAGCATTAATAAAATTTGGGATATGTATGACCCGCCATCTTTCCAAGAAATTACACTGACAGTGGTCGCTGTCTCCGCTTTTTCTTGACACATTTACGAATCAAAAATTTATACTTTTTCGCTACTACTATCATTTTACAATATTTTCTATCCTGTTTAATGATGACACATTACTTTAAAAATACAATAAACATTTCTGTAAGAAAAAAAGTGGTAGCAGGAGCAACAGAAATTTCTCACTCCTGAAAAAAAAAAAAATGTACAATTCGTTTGCCTATTTATGTATATTTGTGCTTAAATTATTATAGTATTAGTGTGTATCTAGTAAGAAAGTAAAGGCGTGTTTTCATATATAGCTAAAAGTAAAATAATTTATGTTATATCTTATGAAAATTTTTATATTATTACATAAGGGTTCATATAAAAATAATAATAATAAAACTTTTTAAAATGTTAAATTTTAAAGAGACATATATTTCTGTCTATATTATCATAATTCCTGCTATCTTTCCTATCATAATTCCTGCATCTATTTCTGCTATTCTGTGTATCTTTTAACTGAAATAGTTAGAAATATGTGTGTTTGTACCCGATATAAAAGGAAAACACTAATTTATTTCATTAAAAATTCACTCATATTTCTTAGATTGACTTTTTTACACTTCTTCTTCTTTCGATTGAGTAAAAACTTTTTATAAATAAAATGCTAATTTGAAAACAAATTCGTTAAACAATTTTTTTGAGATTTCAATTGATACTGTATCACAATGATCGTAGTCTCCGCCTTCTCTTCAGGACACTTTCAAATATAAGAAAATCTCGCCTTTCTTCAAAGCACTTTTTTCATAAAGAAATATTCATTGTATTTTTACAGTAATATGCCATGATTACATAGTATAGAAATTAT
This sequence comes from Salticus scenicus, assembly GCA_963930645.1. Lineage (NCBI taxonomy): Eukaryota > Metazoa > Arthropoda > Arachnida > Araneae > Salticidae > Salticus > Salticus scenicus. The sequence continues at coordinate 110,683,945 of OZ005657.1, forward strand.
TTTATAAAAAGAGAGGTAGCAAAAAAGGCATAAATTTCTAATTTTTCAAAGCGGCATGGAAAATAAGGCGGATAATACGATGCATTTAATATCCTGAAACAAATAAGGGCCCACCAGCGGCCGAGCGGTTCTGCGCTTAAAGCTGGTAGATGGGAGGTGCCGGGTTCGATCCCAGGTCGCGCTCATCGACCTAGCCGTTCGGAGTTTTCCGTGGTTTCCTCCGAAACTCGCGTAAATACGGTTTAGGACCCCTTAGAAAGACCCCCACGGAGGGCATTCTCCATCTAGGCCTAGGACACATCAGGAGTCAATCGGCCTTAAATCCTACAACCAACCAACCTGAAACAAATAAACAGAGCGATTCAAACATTATTGGAAAAGAGTTCTTTTGTGTAAGTAACTCATATAATTTTCAAATACAATTACATCATATAATTGTTTCTCACGATATTCTAATGTAATTAAACAGACAATAAAATAAATCGTTTCTTCAATAATGCAGGTTTTTTATTAATTTAAAGTACATACATGGCTCGCACGGCCACGCCTTTTTTCAAGGACTCTCCTACCAGTATTTTTATGCAATATATTCCTTTTAAGTTTTAAGACTTTTTTAATATTAAAATTTGCTAAATAATAATACTGGTGCAGAAAATTAAGAAAATTCAAGGATTGTACGAAATATGATATATCAAGATTCGTACGGACACGCCCTTTTGTAACGGCTCTTCCACCACAATTTTTTTTTTTTTTTTAATGAAATACCATTTAAAGTATTAAGCTTAATGACAAAAATTACCAAAAAATTGTACTAGTAGCGAAAAATAAGGGCTGTCTGAACCTTGTATATTAGGCAGATTATTATTATTTTATTATTTTATTATTATTATTATATATGATGGATGGTGTTCTCGTTTCTTTATTTCTGTTGCTTAATAAGTCGAGTGTCACTTGAATTTATACGGATATCCTCGTCGTTGTCATGCGATAAAACATACTTGCCAACATTTTTATTTATTCCGAAGTATATTTAGCCCCGCCTTTTTTTCGCACCACTTTATTAAAAAAAAAAAAAAAAAAATCTTCAATATATAACTTTGAAAAAAATAAGAAAAAATTACTTTTATAAAATAAGTGGTAAGAAATAAAGGCGGGGGAAAGTATACTCCGGAATAAATTAAAATATTGGCAACTATGCATAAACTCTGCCTTAAGAATGATAAAAAAGTAATTACTTATCCTATTGGGCACTGTCAGTTGTTGTCAAAAATTGTTGTCTGAACGGAAATTGAGGTGTCAGTCGTCGTGACTGATGTGGCTTCATCTGAAAGTTTATTGTCAATCACCTATGCATACCTGCCAACTATGTCATTAATAATCGGTTGTTTTTTAGTACTCGCCGTTTTTTTCACAACAGTCTTTTTTTAGAGTAATATTTTGGGGTCGTACTCTCCACCCTTTTTTCAAGATATTCTCAGGCATGAAAAATTTCCGTCTTTATTGCTACCACTGTTTGTATACAATAATCTCAAACCTATTTAATCACGACACATCATAATGAATATACCACAAAGATTAATGCATGAAATTTGTGCTGGCGAAAATTTCTCATCTTTTAGGGTTTCCTGGAGAAAGGGCGGAGAGTACGATCCTTGCTAATTTTGTATTTATTTAATCGTAAGTACCTATGGTGATAATTACTCTAAAACTAAAATTGCATGGAAAAGGGCACGTGTAATAAAAATCTTCCTATTCATAATTAAATGTGGGCAGGTATACGTATGTCTGAGGTGACATTTAGTGTAATAAAATCAGTGCTTTTCCCCATACGTACTAGGTCAACTTCATCCCTAACTGGAAGTAGTTTACTGCCATAATTATTGAAATTGGAACAAATTCAACAATGCTTTGCTTTTCCCATGTATAAAACACTAGCAGGCTTCGCCCGCTTCCCTGGGCACAATATTTAAAATTTTCTTTTTAATTGAATAATTGAAACGTTTAAATAAATATATTTCGATTGGCGACTAATTTTCCTTACAGTTTTAGTATGGGATCTCCATGATTAAACCAAAAATTTTTTGAACTCGAATATGTGCAACAAAACTATTATTAAAACGAATATTCTCGAAAACAGTGAAATAGAAATGTTAATTCTTCGAATATACTGGAAACAGTTGAAGCTGTTACTCGTACAGTAAAAGTCCCTATTCGATGAATGGTCGAATCAGAGAACACACATAAGTCGTTTTCGCCGCAATCACTATAACGCATTTATGTACGCTTCACGCTCATGAAAAAAAAAGAATCACTGGACAGCCTTACAGCGCTGGGCACGAATCTCAGAAAACACGAAACTCTGTTCCGCGGCAATCACTATCACTCATGTTAAAACCAAAAAACATCACTGGACACCCCTATCTCACTGTGCAAGAATCTCACAACACACGAAACTCGGTTCCGCGGCAATCACTATCACGCAAGTTAAAATAAAAAAACATCACTTGACACCCCTACTTCACTGTGCATGAATATGAATACGCACGAAACTCGGTTCCACGGGAATCACTATCACGCATGTTAAAGCCAAAAAAACATCACTGGACACCCCTAACACGCTGTGCCTGAATCTGAGAACGCACGAAACTCGGTTCCGCGGAAATCACAATCACGCATGTTAAAACCAAAAAAAAGAAAAGAAAAATTCACTGGACGCCCCTACCCCGCTGTGCATGAATCCGAAAACACACGAAACTCGTTTTCGCAGCAATCACTATCAAGCATGTGAAAAGCAAAAAATCATCCTTGGACCCACTTACCTCAAATGAATGAAAATCAAATAAACCTATCAAATCTCTGTAATTCCTCAAAGCGTAGCTCTAGTTCAGCGTAAAGTACACTCAAATCAATGAAAATCAAATAAACCAATCAAATCTCACGTAATTCCTCAAAACGTAGCTCTTGTTCAACGTATACACTCAAATCAATGAAAGTCAAATAAACCAATCAAATCTCTCGTAATTCCTCAAAACGTAGCTCTAGTTCAACGTAAAATACACTCAAATCAATAAAAATCAAATAAAACATTCAAATCTCTTGTAAATCCTCAAAACTTAGCTCTAGTTCAACGTAAAATACACTCAAGCCAATGAAAATCAAATAAACCAATCAAATCTCTCGTAATTCCTCATAACGTAGCTCTAGTTCACCGTAAAATACATTCAAATCAATGAAAATCAAATAAACCAAACAAATCTCTCGTAATTCCTCATAATGTAGCTCTAGTTCAACGTAAAATACACTCAAATCAATGGAAATCAAATAAACGAATCAAATCTTTCGTAATTCCTCATAACGTAGCTCTAGTTCAACGTAAAATACACTCAAATGAATAAAAACCAAATAAACCAATCAAATCTCTTGTAATTTCTCATAACGTAGCTGTAGTTCAATGTAAAATACTCTCAAATCAATGCCAATCAAATCTCTCCTAAGATTCTCCATTCTGCGTCATGATAGGAATGGGAAGGTTTTTTTTTTTTTTTTTTTTTTTTTTTTCATATTTTAATTAATTAAAAGAAAACTAATCAAAAATTCGAAAATCTGTCTTCGATGTGCACAATGACCCTTCAGAGGGCACCTTTGTGTTAAATCACGTGACTGTCCGAGCTACCGTTTTCGAGAACAGTGAAATATACATGTATATATACACAAATATTTGTATATATATGCACAGCTGCCAACCTAATCCAGCAAATTGTTAACGCCTATTGAAAAACGCCCCTTTTTCTACACCACTTAATTTTTAGAGCAATTCTCTTCAAATGTATCTATGATGAATTAAGTAGAAAAATACTCTAAAAATTAAGTGGTGTAGAAAAAGGGGCGGTACTAACAATTTGCCGGATTAGGTTGGCAGCTCTGTATATACAATAGTATAAGATTCCTTGCTATATAATTCACTTTCTCTAAAAAATTTTTGGACAATTTCATATCCAGATAATTTTTAATGCTGAAAGAAGCCAAGAAAATTACTAAAATTTTGAAATTTATTGAGATAAAGAATTTTTGCATTAAAGGGACTTGGCACCCCTGAAAATTTCTAAAAAAAAGTTACTGTTCCTTTTAATATTTATAAATTTAAATATATTAGGTTTCTTCAATAAAATATATATCCAGGAAACAATTCTTTTGGTTTTTAATATTTTTTATCTTTATCCAATATGTTTATCCATCAATCTAACAGTGAGTTCAGGGGGCTCCCCCTCAAAAAAAGAGAAAAAGAAAAAAGATCACCTAGTTTAATGTTGCTATTTCATTAATTTGCTAATAATTTTTATTGTTTTTTGTTTCGTCCTATACGCTGTTTTTGGGAAAAAATAAAAAAGTGCATCTCCATGGGATTTTTTTTTTTTTTTTAATATATTGTAAAATACATCTAGAATTCTTTTCATCAGGCTCCTTAAATAGCTACAGAATATTTAGCATTTTCAAGGTCACGACTTCATGAAAAAATGCAAACTGAGACAACGCAATTTTAAAATTAAAAACCAGTAAAAAATATATCAAAAAACAAAAGAATTGTGGCCTAATTTATTGAAAATACCTAATATAATTCAATTTTTATATATTAAAGGGAAATGTAAGCTTTCATATGAAATATTCAGTTTTAATGGTGCTAAATCCCCTTTGAAACAATAAAACAGTTTACACCACTGGATTCTATGAGATAATGTGTTATATGTAAAATTGAGTTTCACCTTTAGGAAACATCAGCTGTTTTTAGAAAGATGAACTGTAATAAAGTTGATAGAAGAGTTGCCAGATGTAGGTCGGAGTAATCAATGAACTTTGATCTGTTAACATTTTTTATACCGCATGTTTTATCTTTTTGACGATATGGTCCGCCTGTGGGCGTTTTTCCCCCTAGTTACAATATTTCAATACCACATTATATTCACATTTATATTACAAATGGATAAACTTTATAATTATCTTCTTTCTAATAAAAGTATTCGTATCCATAGTATATTTTATTGTACAAATATGTGTATAGGGTATATTCTTAAGAAATATATAATATACAAATTTTGAAAGAAACTCCCACTGGCGGAGTTTTAAATTTTCAAATGACGTGAACCTACTTCAGCGATTACGAAAGTGTTAGGGATTTTTCAGTCATTTAACACTTTCGCGACCGCTGATGTGAATTCACGTCCTTTTAAAATCTGTAACTCCGCCAGCGGGCGTTTCTTTACATTAAATAGTTTACATTATTGCTTAAAAATATATCTAATATTCACATTTTTGCAATCAATGTATTATGGATACAAATACATTGATTACAAAGAGTATGACTATAATCATAGTTGCCAATATTTTAATTTATTCCGGAGTACTTTTAGCCCCGCCTTTATTTCGTAACACTTTTTTCCTTTAAAATATTTTTTTCTTATTTGATCGAAGTTATAGATTAGAGAAAATTTTTCTATTTATAAAGTGGTGCGAAATAAAGGCGATGCTAAAAGTACTGCGGAATGAATTAAAATATTGGCAGCTATGTTATAATGTATATCAATTTATATTATAAATGTGAATACAAAAACATTGATTAAAAATAATGTAATATGCAAGAATAACACCCACAGGCGGAGCTAACTGTCGAAAGTTGAAAAACCTCCGTTCGCGAAAGTGTTAACAGAAACTTTAGAAGACAGCTTTGGAAATGCAAAATGTTTATGCGTTGAATCTCAGACATTATAATCTCAAAAAATTATATATTGTAAGGGCAAAATTATTTATGGAAAAAAAAATGTTTGAATTCATTTGAGTTCAGACGTTTTCATATATGTATAAATTTAATGTCTTGTATTTTCAGAAGAGTAAAGATTATGTTATGCCTTATACAGTTCGGTGAATTTTATGTTTAATCGGCCGAAGATATAAAAACAAATAAAAAGAACAATCTTACAAAAAAAAAAAAAAAATGCTCCCAAAGTTTTATTTTTTTTTATTTATTTTTTTTTTTTATTAATTGATTAGAAATTTTCACCAACAGTTTTCTCACTCATTTCAGTTTCCTTTGTTTAAAAAAACGAGTAATGACCACTTACCTATACTAATATATACACTGAATTTAGGATTTTTTTACTTTTATTTAATTACTCTCGTGCTACCCTCGGAAATTTCATAATCATTTAACAGCCATGATTATAGTAAGTGCCAACTACCGAAATCATCAATTTTTAAATGGGGAAGGCGGGGTAAGCCACTTCACTATTACTGCCGTTTGTATTCTACTAAAATACATTAAAAAACAAAATAAAAGGACAAAATGACACATTCTGTCTCTGTGTGGATTCTATTTTTCTAAAAATCTCTTTCTAATGCCGTAGTAATGAAAATTACCACTAAATTGGGTACTTAGACTAAAACCAATAGGCGTGGACAAACAGATTACCACGAATTTTTTATTTAAAATTAGAGAATTGGGTGGCAAGTATACTTCTTATGACCAAATAGACCATTAAAATTCAGTTTAAGTTTATCTAGTAAGCCTAATGAATTTCCTTTCTTAAATTAATTTCAGTTCCTAAAATATGTTAATGTACGAGATAAGTTCTTTAATGTTTAGTGGCAGATCTGGCTCCACCTACTCATTTTTATAATTAGATGTAGCGCATATGTTATAAATAATGTACATCCCGTACTTAAATTCAATTTATATATTTATTAAAAAATAAATTGGGTGGCAAGTATACTTCTTATGGCCAAATAAAGGATTAAAATTCAGATTAATTTTATCTAGTAAGTCTAATGAATTTCCTTTCTTTAATCAATCTCAAATATGAAAATAAATTAATATACGAGATAAGTTCTTTAATTCCTAGTGGCAGATCTGGCTCCACCTACTGATTTTTAAAATTAGATGTACCATATATATCTATATATTTATTAAAAAATAAATTGGGTGGCAAGTATACTTCTTATGGCCAAATAAAGGATTAAAATTCAGATTAATTTTATCTAGTAAGTCTAATGAATTTCCTTTCTTTAATCAATCTCAAATATGAAAATAAATTAATATACGAGATAAGTTCTTTAATTCCTAGTGGCAGATCTGGCTCCACCTACTGATTTTTAAAATTAGATGTACCATATATATTAGGGGGACCGGAAAAACCGGAAATTTTTGTTTAACAGTATTTACATGGTACTTTACAAATAACCATCTTATAAGTTACCTAAGAATATCTTAAATTTTATCCAGGATAAATTTCCGATGTCAGTATTTTAATTTCAAACGACATTATTTTCCGGTCCCCCTAATATTTTAAATAAAGTATATTCCGTACTTGAATTCAATCTATTTATTTATTTAAAAATAATAGAGCTTTTGAGCGCATAAATATATACACACACAAATATTTGTATGTTTGTGTATATTTGTTCTTTATTTTGAATTTTAAGATTTTTGCAATTTCGCAATCCTATAAGTATTAACTTTCTTTTTTCTTTCTTTATTTTTTCGTCCGTGTGTGTGAGCTCTTGGTCTAAAATCTGTAATATTATTATTATTATTTGTATGAAAAAAATGTTTAAGTAGCAAAAAATGTGTACTAACAATGTAAATGTTATACTTTTCCAGAATTTAATTTAGAATAAATTATTCAAGAATAAATTTTCAGTATCAAACAAAAAATAAATACTGCTAAAGATTAAATCATTAAAGAATTTTTAATGTGCATTTAAAGAATTAAATTTAAGGAGGATTCCCAGATTATCAATAATAAGCTACTGCACCGCACATGTAGATTGAACTGAACAGTCATTGTCCATTTAGTGGAAATTTCTTAATGTTTTTTCATATTTTTTAATATAATCATTGACACAAGGGTCGTACTTTCCGCCTTTTTTTCAGGACACTCTCTAAGATAAGAAATTTCTGCCTTTTTTGCCACCACTGATTTTATGCAAAAATACTTCTGGATATATTTATAGTAATGTGCTCTGATTATACATGGTAAAGATTATTGCATAAAAATAGTGTTAGCAATAAATTAAAAATATTTTTCATTCCTGAGAGTGTCCTAAAAAAAGGGTGGAGAGTACGAACCATACTTGCCAACATCCTAATTAATATTCCGTAGTCTTGTTAGTCCCGCCCTTTTTCTTACACCAATAAATTTTTAGAATAATATTCTCCAAATGCGATTACGATTAAATAATAGGAAGAATATTTTAAAAAGATACCGTTGTGAAAAAGAAGGCGGATCTAAGAATACTACGGAATATTTATTGGTACGTTGACAAGTATGACGACCCTTGTTGACGCCATGTTATAAATGTCTTTTAAGTACAAATCAATGTATAACGATTAGAATCTGCGAATCGTTTCTTTGTTCTATTTTCTGCAATTTATGTTACTCGCAATAACAGATTTGAAATGAGATTTTGCCAATAATTTGCCATTTCAACTTTACAGTTTAAAAATTACTTAAAACTAAAAGCTGTTGGTAAAAAAATTATATTTCAATGTAAATATATAAAATATATTAATGTTTTATTAACCTTTTAACTACTAAAATTAAAACTATACACAACTGGAACGAAAAAAAAAAAAAAAAAAAAAAGTCGAACTTTTTCAAATTATGAATAGGAAAGGCGTGGTAAGAGGCTTTACCTATAGTTTTTAATATATTAGTAATTCCAAAGTTATCGACATTTTAATTTATTTCGGATCAATTTTAACACCGCCTTTGTTTCACACCAATTTTTATAGAATATTTTTCTTCAATATGTAAGTATTATAAAATAAGAAAAAAAAAATACTCTTAAATTAAAAGTGGTACTGAATAAAAGCGGAGCTAAACATGTTTCGGAAAAAATTAAAATGCTGGCAATTCCATGGCACATATATAGGGGTGTTTGCGTACCGGGTTTTTTATTTTATTTCACACCAGTAATTATGAATTGTATTTTTGGTTACATTTAATTACCTTTTATTTACGAGAAGACTTCAGCGCAATCACATGAAGTAGTTGCTTTCCTACTTCAGTGGAGATAAAACGTCATCTCGTGGCAACTATTAATACGCGCTCTACATCGCATCGAAGTGACCATCCCGATCATTGAAAACGGGCTGTCTGCTGAGGGTCATAAAGACTCAGCACTCATGAATGACTCATCAAGGAGTGGATATGTTAAAAGCGCATTCAGCGCCATCAGCTCTGGCTACAGCCACAAAATTCATCCCAACTGGATCAAAGCTATGAACGACGAGGAGTACACTCAACTGCTTGAGACAAGAACCCTAGTTTAAAACGAAACGAAAACAGGCCTACTAAAAGGGTAAATCAAAGACTTTTCCATCGAGCAACTCGGAACCACAATACCTGACTTTCCAGACTTCCGTAGTGACTATCATGCCCCTGTCAGGCCGACAGATAGCGCCAGCAATATGGAGAAAGATGAACCTCTGGAGTTGGAAAATCAGGTAACTGCAGGCCCCCTAATGAAAAAAAAAAAAAAAAAAAAAAAAAACAATTTTGACTTAAACTTTAAAATTGTTTCTCCAAGGAAAACCCGAAAACGTAAAATAGATCTTGAGCCCCCAGCTCAAAAGCAAAAAATTACAAATTCTAAAATTACGCTTCCATTTTCGACCAGGAATTCTTCTGATGTTTTAGGTGAAACTGTCCTTGTGGACAACTCAGTCTCCCAGCCACCCAAAGAGACTTCTGAAAGTAAAAAGCGATTATTCCTAAAACTCGCCACATCACAGTTAGATGTGGAAATATGACCCAAGTAGTCAGAAACTTAGCAAAATTAAAAGATCAATGTCAATTTTCGGCTACCTCTGAGGGTAATTTTCTTAAAATTTATCCGGACATGACTGAAGATTACGAGTTCATTTCTCAAAAACTCGACGAAATGAAAGTTAAATATTACGTAATGCCTCAAAAATCTGTCGCTCCGTTAAAATTCGTCATCAGAGGGCTTCCGAATGATTCCCTTATTTTAGAGATTGAGGATTCTCTTACCGAGCTTAACTTTGAAATAATTAAAACCAATCAACTCATAAGTTTTAAAACCAAATTATCGCTACCCCTCTATCAAATTCAGTTAGCAAACAACCAAATATCGAAGGAAAGCTTTAAACTTGATCGTTTCATGCATTTTTGTATTAATGTTGAAAATTACAGAAATCCTACTCGTACAATGCAGTGTTTCAACTCTCAATATTACCATCACTCTGCTGAAAATTGTAGGATGAAACCCAGGTGTGTGAAATATTCTGGCCTCCACGAATCCAAAAATTGTACTTTCGGTGCAGGTAAAATTGAACATAAAAATCTTAAATGCTGCAATTGAGTAGGTGAACATCCCGCTAATTTTCGTGGCTGCTCCTTCTCTTCTGAAAATCATCAGCGTCGTATACACACCCCTAGGTTCGTCCAATCAGGCATCACTTACTCCCAAATCACTCATCCGATTCCCAAAACTCAAACTAACTCTTCTGTTAACGAAGTGTCGGAATTTTCTCAAATTTTAACCGATATTGCCGAAGAATTTAATGTCAATAGCTTTTCTGAACTCCTAAATACCCTTAGAAATACTCTTGAAAAAATAAAAAAAATTGCAGTAACATGCTAGCAGGGATGGAACACGGGCGCAGAATTCATACCGGAATCTGTTTAAGAAACTGCTCTACCTATAATATCGTTGATTTAACAGGTAGACAATTTTCTTACATTGATAGTGGTATGAATTCTGCGCCCGTGTTCCACCCCTGTGCTAGGAAAAAAAAGTATTATCGAAAGCCTTCGGCGGCCAGTCTATTCTCATGCCTTAGTTCTCGTCAGATCTTTCTTTCGGAAAATTTCTTTATGGTGGCTCTTCAGTTAAATTCTAATTTTAATGTTTTTTAATTACTTTATTTAACTAAGTTAAACTTTTTAAACTCAATTTATAAGTTTTTAAATTGTTTTTTTCTCTCTTAACGTTAAATTCTATTTTCTGCTTGAGAGAATTATCTCCTGGTCATATCGACTAATGAGAGCGCTGGATTTCATCCAATCAGCAGCCACCAGTCGTATCTTGTTTATTTATCTTCCATCTTAGAGATTTTGCTCAGCTAACTTAATAACTTTAACTCTTCCCCCCCCCCCCCATTTTTTTGCCTGCAATATCTGTTCTACACTCCTTTTAGTTACCAGTTAACTTTCCGGGGTATTTATTGAAATTTTTATTTTTCCGACTGAGTGAAAATAATGCCTGGACCGGGAGTCGAACCCCGGAACTTTGACATACAAGGTCAAGGCTCTACCAATTGAGCTATCCAGGCCGACAAACCGGTCAGCATTACTCACTCAGGCAACCTTTAGGCAGAAACATCTCTGGTCTATCATATAGATAGCTCAACAGAAATAAGCCGCAGGAAAGGGAAAACACCATTAAACAATGATAGAAAGAAATACATTTTTTATTAAAATCACACAAACAACTGTGGAAGAAAATCATATTTATTGAAATTTTTATTTTTCCGACTGAGTGAAAATAATGCCTGGACCGGGAGTCGAACTCAACTCCGGATTGTGTGATTTTAATAAAAAATGTATTTCCGGGGTAGATGCGTATTTGAGGAACTACCCAGAAAAAATATCCAGTCTTCTTTACCAGAAAACTACCAATAACATCACTGTTAAAAAATTCTGGTAGCAATTTCTGAGGTCACAAACAGACCTGCATATAGTGTCAGTCACACACGAGGATATTTCACCTTCCAGTAATATTTTCAAACAGTAACCACTATTCTACTTAATCACAAGTATCTGCTATAATATGTAATGAAATGTAAGATTAAAAAAAAAACCTGAAAAGCATGACTTGCTGTTTAAATTATGCGGACCTGAAAATAACATGAACGGTCTATTTAGGACCGCCGGAATCAAGGTAGACATGTTCAGGGATGGAACACGGGCGCAGAACTCATACCACTGTCAATGTAAGAAAATTTACTACTTCTTAAATCAACGATATTACAGGTAGATAAATTTCTTAAGCAAATACCGGTTTGAATTCGGCGCCAGTGTTCCATCCCTGCATGTTAAATGACTTATTGAGGACTACCGTAGTTACAGTATTAATAAACATCAATTGAATTCTTAATCAACACTATGCGAACTTTTAATTTATTTAATCACAGTTATAACTTGCCCATTATCCACTTTCTTTTGTGGGATACCACCACTATTTTTCGTACAAATTTTTGCTCCCAATCATATTTAAAAATCGAAACCTCTTATAAATATAGATTTTGTTTGGTACCTTGCTTATATATATATATATATATATACAGGGTGATTCAACGATGATGGGAAAAACTTTGAGGGGAGGTAGGATCTGAGGGGGAGGAGGAGGACACATCATTAGGACTCAGAATTGCATAGGAACCTATGTTCCTAAACGTCATTTTAACCCTTTACGGACTATGACTATTCTGGGGATTTTAACAGAAAGCTCCGCCCTCCGCCTACTGTCATTGCTTGTGAATCGTGCACTGTTTAACAGAAAGAGTCTGTCTTTTACTGTTAATCTTACAAAATACATGATAAAAATGTTGTTTCTGAATACTTCACATTGATCGAATAAATTCTTATATCGTTAATAATTTTTTATATGTACTGTAACACACGAAATGTAAAACTTACGCAGTAGGCGGAGTTTCAAATACATCGCAAAATGTTTCTTTGAAGTAATATTGACAATAAATGCTTAAAATTGCAGTCACCATCAGTAATACAACTAAACAAAATTGGGGTGATTGACTGGTATATAATGCTGAAAATAGAGAGCTTTTGTGGACCTGGTCATTCGTTATGCGCATCTGCTGTAAAGTATCATTTTAAACTGTGTTTTTCGACGGTGATGGGAGATTTTACTAAAAATGAAAAAGCAGACATGCATCTAATGTACAGTCAGCCAACCCCCCCCCCCCCCACCTAATTTCGCCGTAAATTATCGTAGAAGCATGCGGCTGGTACATATCGATCTGCATCAACGTCTAGTTTTTAATGGTGTAGTTCGATTTTACTTAAGGGGTCATCTACATATTAAAACAGGTATAAACTTTATTTTGTTCAATGACGAGCCCTATTTTTGACCTCCTAATCCGATTTTTGAGATCAACGCAGTTCGGAAAACCTACTTTAAATCAATTCTAAACAGACTTACACGTGAAAATGTGTTAGGGGACCGTCTATACATTTAGAAAAAAATAAATGTTGATCTACCACGCAATATACATTATTTATTAAATTTCACACCGGAAACAAAGTTCAGAAATGTTTATATAAAAAACGATTTTAATTCGCAAAACTTTCTGTGTTAGTTTATGAATTAAAAGATTTTTATTGGTTTCTATTTATTAAACATTGAATAGTAAAATACATCACTTCATACGAAGAAAATTAAATAGCTTGAATCATATGAACCCAATACAATGTTGAATTATAAAAATCTAGGTACCAAGGTAAAAGAATAATAATTATGATGATAATAATATTAATAACGGTTAAAAGAAAAAAAAAGTGTTTAATATTTAAGAAAAAGAATTATCTACTTCTTGTTGGGTATATTTTTATTTTATACAGTAAGCCCCGCATGAAAGTGTTACTATAAAGTTTTACATTTAATTTTAGGCGTACAAACTAACAATAGATAATATACAAAAATATAGATAACAAGATTTAAACTAAAATCTGAGAAAGGATATTTAATATTTTCGCGACTGCTGATGTAGTTTCACGTCATTTGGAAATCTGTAACTCCTCCAGTGGGCGTTTCTTTCACAATTTGTGTGTTACGATATTTCTTAAGAATATTCCTTATATTCATATTTATATAAACAAAATAGTATGAAAGAAATACTTTCATAAGAAAGAGTATAATTATTGTGTATATTCATATGGAAATAAATATGGATATAGAAAAAACGGTTTCCTATTACCTAGAACGAATATTCCCCGTTCTGCAGTCGTCTACTGTACTTGAATTCTTAATTTTAAATGCGTAAAATCTATATCTTTAAAAGTTATAAGACATATTACTTAGTTTTAAATTCTTTTTCCGTGATAAATGTGTCGCCAGTTTTACGCCGTGATTAGAATAATCGAAAATAAATAGTATTGCGCTTTGTTTCAATAATAGATTTTAAAAACTTAAAAAAAAAAAAAAAAAAAAAAAAAAAACACTTAATAAAAAGTTTATATTTTATTATGTTACGTCATGCGATACAATTTAAATTGCATAAACGGTAGAGTAAACGAATGCGAAAATGTCACAACAAGATTAAAACAGAAAATATGTTTTAAGAAATCTGATAAAAATTAATTATATTAATTTAAAAGAAAGCAAAAACAAAAGTATTTTTCAATGCATATTGCTCTTTCAAATAATAGTCCTCATCCTACCGCATTTTCTAAATCATGATATATTACTTGAGATGCACGAATCCTAGAATATTCAAGTTAAAAACAAAAGACAAAAGGGATAAAATAGTATTTTAGCAGTGAGAAACTAGAAAAAGTTATGTAATATTTAAGAACAAAGACTTAAGATTTCAGAATCGAGTAAACTTGCAAAGAAAGCTACGCCTTTACAGAATTTTTCTAAAACTTTACATTATAAAACAAAATTATTTTACATACTTCCAATTAAATCATTTAAATTTTGTCTTCAGCATTCAATGTAGTAAATGCCATTGACATTTATGCATACCAGCGTCACATATAGAGTCATATACGAGTATGAAAACTAGTTTTTTTAAATTAATACTATGCACAGTATACGTATAAGAATTTAATACTGTGTTCTAGACATGTGTATTAATCTTTTTTTCTTGAAAAAAGCAAAATATATTTCAAAATTTAGCTACACCAGCCTTTTATTTTGAGTATGCATACCGGAAAAAGACGGGCTTAACGCTTATAGGGTTAATACTGTTTCCGCAATATAGAGGCGGGGCTACATTTCTTTTGTATTCTTTCCCAATCTCTTGCCTGCATTGCGATAATTTTATAAAAAATAAGCCAATTTGTATAATAAACATCGAAATGTTCCTTAAAGGTAAATTAAAATAGTTTTTCGTCAAAATGTATAGAAATATTGACTCACAGAGGATACAAATTATAACAAGTGACGCCCCCCTAACAGCAGTAAAAAATGAAATATCACCGTAGCTCAAAAAATAATGTTAGGAACGAGCTGTAAATTTAGAAACCCATGTTTTTGATGATGTCCGTTCTATTCGTGCAAAAATTAACATAGGTCATAATTCATAATTTTTTCAAATATGAATTTATTAATAATTTTCATAATTCAAAAAATGTTTTTTTAGCAAAAATTTGCATGGAATATGTTTGGGTCACTTCATTGTAACGAATAAAAAAAAAACAGAATTTAAATATCATAAATATTTCAGAAGATATGATTTAATGTTTGTCAAATTCATTTAACATTAGCATCCCCAAATTTTGACAGCTTATAACTCTATGAAAAATTGAGCGAAATGTATAAACTATACCATTTTCCGTGATGATTTGATCCAAAGAATTCAAATAAATTATAAAAAAGGGGGGTTAGCATTGAAAAAAATGAAGTTGATGTCAGTTTTAATATGTAGACGACCCCCTAAGTAAAATCTAACTATAACATTATAAACTAGACGTTATTACAAACTAATCGGTACCAGTCGCATGTTTCTACGATAATTTACGGCGAAATTAGCTGGGGGGTGGGGTTTTTTTTGGGGGGGTGACTGTACAGTGCTGCTAATGTAAACAGTAGAGCAGCGCTACGACTGTATCAGGAACAATTTCCAAACAGGCGCATGCCGAATCGCAGAATGTTTGAACGGTTGCATCGGAACCTTTGTGAAAAGGGTACATTTCTCGCTAATTCTGACGCAAGGACTGGAACAAGAACTGCTCGACATCCAGACATGGAAGAAACCATTCTAAACATTGTGAATGAACCGACACAAGTACAAGAGATATTGCACGTCGTGTACATGCGAGTCCCTTAACTGTTTGGAGAGTCTTACATGAAGAACATATACACTCATTCCATATTCAGAAAGTCCAAGCATTGCAAGTAAGTGACTACCCTCTCATAGCTGCAAATATTTTAATTTATACCGGAGTAATTTTACAGGGTTCCCACGGCCCATTTTTTTTCAAGGACTCTTCCACCAGAAATACCTAAAAATAAATTTCTTATTAAATATACACTGTATATTTAAGAATAAATTTTTCTTAAGATTATTCTGGTGGAAGAGTCCTTGAAAAAAGGCGTGGCCTGGGAACTCTGTTTTAGCCCCGCCTTTATTTCGTACCACTTATTTTTTAAAAGTAATTCTTATTTTATCGAAGTGGTGTATTGAAGAAAAGTTTTCTATAAATAAAGTGGTGTGAAATAAAGACGGGGCTAAAAGTACTTGGCAACCATGTTTGTTCCATTTTTTTGTTAAAGTATCAGAAAATGGCAAATTTAACTATTTTTTATGATTTTTACAATACAGTCGACAGCAAAAGTCTCCGAACACTAGCAAAAATTCCTGTATAAAAAAAGTACACTTAATACAGTTTTGTTAAATAAATCCTTGTCGAATCCTGTTCTTAGTCCAAAAACAGGATTAGACAAGGATTTCTTTAACAAAACTGTATTAAGTGTACTCTTTTTCAGGGATGGAACATGGGCTCAGAATTCATACCGGAATCTGTTTAAGAAATTTCCATACCTATAATATCGTTGATCTAAGCGGTCGAAAATTTTCTTACATTCATAGTGGTATGAATTCTGCGCCCGTGTTCCATCCCTGCTTTTTATATAGGAATTTTTGCAAGAGTTAGGAGACTTTTGTTACCGACTGTAACTGGTGGGACACATGGAAGTAAAGTATCGCAGAGCATATCTTGATACTTTTCTGCATTCGTTTTGGTAATAATTACCACAATTGGTAACCTGCCACTAGCAGAAAATGCGCCCCACACCATTGCTGATCTACCTCCATATTGCCGCTTAGAAAAGTAATGTTTTATTTTTTTAATATCATGTCAGTACAGGGCCTGATTAAGGGGGAAGCTCGCTCATACCGGAATATTTTTACAATTATTTTTTACTTCATGTCATAGAAATTCCACGCTTTGACAAGGAAATATTTTTTATAAAAAATGAACGGTGTAAAACAATCCAATTTACTCACTGTTATTAGACACCAGAATTCTTTTAAAATAATTTTTAATGAAAATTTTCTGTTTATTATAGGAGAAAATTATTTGTTAAAAAATAACGGTGTAAGTATAAATAATGTGTAAAGAGCGAGCTTCCCCCTTAATCAGGCCCTGTGTCAGTATTTTTTAAAGCCGTCTGGCCCATCAAGATTAAATTCTTTTCTCATCCGACAAAACTATACCTTTCCATTTATCTCCAAGCGAAACAAACTTTTTAGGAAATTGTAAGCGGACTAATATATGCTTCTTTGTTAAGGTTTTTCGAGGTTGTAGTTTTACAAACTGTGTCCTCGTGTTGGAACTTAAA
This sequence comes from Salticus scenicus, assembly GCA_963930645.1. Classification (NCBI taxonomy): domain Eukaryota; kingdom Metazoa; phylum Arthropoda; class Arachnida; order Araneae; family Salticidae; genus Salticus; species Salticus scenicus. Next base: position 110,701,546 of record OZ005657.1, read on the forward strand.
ACATTGCGGATAGTTCGGCTGGAACATGGTAGGCTTAAAGCACAAACTATTTCAAAAGAAGACATTCTTTTGTCGCACGCTTATCGAAAAACAGTCGAATTTTAGCTCCTTCAAAGTGCACTTGGTCTTCCTGGGCGCTTGCATTTACCATACTTTAAAGGATTAAAAAAAAAAAAAAAAATATGGACTGCAGTTTTGGACCAACCGATAGACCTGGAAACAGTTTCACCACTCATTCCACACTTTCATTCTAAGGTTTTCTCGCGTTCTACATCGGACAATTGTTTCTGCTTCGGCATCGTTGTCGATAGCACGGAAAAAATTAAAGTAACCCTAAATGCGTTGTTAGATTGCCTTTTATATTTCGTGCTTTCACAGACCGCAGAAAATTTGCATATCTCTCCAAAAAAATCGACCACCTTATACTTTTTTCCATCACAAAATAACATTAATATCTAATATGGCAATTAGTTCAATTAATTTAAATTTCATTTTAATTAAAGTGGATTATAATTAACAAACCATTTGCATACTTTTTGTATTTTTGTTGTTTTCTCATCCGACAAATTTTCATAAAGCCTGGTTTAACTGGCTATTTAATCGAATTTATAATATCTTAAAGGGCCTTATAAATTAATATTATGTTAATTAATGTGAAAATTTGAAAATGAATTTGTGCAACTATATTAAGCATTATTGAAGTATCTTATTTTTGTTTTTTAGTTTAACTAAAATAATTAAATCAATACAATAATTTGAAAATTTAAACGTATCACCATACATATTATTTATTTATAATTATTTTTTTTTATTTTTTTTTATAGATGTTTTATTAGTTGCTACTCATATTGCTTAATATTGAAATATTCCAAACAAATATGGAGATGTTTAATGTTCAAAAATACATGCTTCTCATAAAATTTTGCACTGTTATGCACTAATTTCTTTATACATATTTCACGAACGAGTACTTATAGTTATTACTTCAATTTTAAGATATTGAATAAACTTTTACTGGGATTGTGATATTTTCAAATATTAAAGGCTAATATTGGAAATAGAATGTGAACTTGATTTAGTAATTGCCATTTCAAAAACCTATATATTTTTATAAATTTCTATAAAAGATAAGCTATTAAAAATGCACCGAGAAAAATAATGTGATATTGATTTAAAAAAATAAAAAAAATAAATAAAAATTGTTATAATACGCAAAAATAAACAAGCCATGACTATCTACAGAAATCAAGCGATAAAAAAAGAAAATTTATTGAATATTTTGATCCTTTAATAGTGATTTTAATTTTCTATGGTTTATTAGGAGACAGTATAGTTATTAGTATAAATATAAAAATATATCTGTAATTCAAATAATATTTTGTAACCTATTAATAATAAGCTATTATTAAATTTTTAGCGCTGCTATTTTTGTAAAAAGAGTATCACTGTATTTTTTATTTTTTTGATTAAATACTTAATAATAATAAATTATACGACGGTTCGTTATTTCAAAAAAAAAAAAAAATAAAAAATCTATTTAATTCTTTTTTTTTTTTTCAGTGTGCTTGAAGTTTAACTCGTGATACCGACGATATTTTCCTTAATTTTTACTTGGTCGTATATTTGCTTAGATTTTTCAGAAGATTATAAATATTGCTATAAATATTGCTACTATAAATATTGCTACAAAATTATTCAAAAGTACTTGCTAATGCATTCGCATACATAGTTATAAAAGTTCATGATTTACCAGATATTAATTTGTTTTTTATTCTGATTTTAGTACTTTGTCTGTATAGTAGTGTATATTTATTTTCTAAAAATGTCATTATATTGGACTGAAAAATTACATCATAACAGAAGAACTGCATTACACTGGACTGATCCTGCAAGTTATAAACAAGAGTCTTGCGAAAAATATACGTGCATTTTTTTTTTCTTTTTACAAATGAATACCTCACAAATAAAAGAAGCATCATAATCACTTGCTATAGATGAAACGCATTTCAAAGATTGTTTTTACAGGGTGATACAAAACACAACTAATTTCTTTGAATTTTTTTCACTTTTTTGCCCTGGTAAAATTTGTATTTCAAAATTATTATAGAAATTCATGTTTATGTAATGGGCGTCCCAGTAGACACTTGGCATACAGAAACAGCCGTCGACTTTTACGTTTTTTTTACCAACAGAAAATTTTAATAGCATTCTTTTTTTTCTTTTTAATGTATTCTTTTAACAGCTTTCACGGCTTACATAATTTTTTTTATTAAAATCTTCTGGTATCGAAAAGCGTAAATGTGACAATTATAATCTAAAACATATATCTTAATTACATTTTCTAAACAAAAACCACTATTTATTAGAAAAAAAAAAAAATCAAATTTTTGGAATTTGGATTTTTGAAATTCACTATTATGAAACTCTAAGGAAAGACGTCTTCGTTAAAAGTAGGAAAGCTGACACATTTGGTCTAAAAAAATTATGATGATGATTATAAAATGATTATGATTAAGATTATGAAAATTATGATGTAGTTTTGTAAAATTTATTTTAACGCCTTAATTTTCATAAAGTATTTGAATACAATACAATTCCCCATAAGAAATTTTTTGATAAATTGTTTAATTTAAAAATAAAATGAAAAGAAAAGAAATTTTTCAAATAAACTTTGTGTTTTCGTAAGGATAAACGATTCATTGCTACTTTAATGCTCCAATCGTGCCGCAAATTTTTCACTTGACACAGACAGGATCGTGCATTGTTAATTTGACCCAAACATTTGGTCATGTCTGACACAGAAAAACACATGTGTTTTTCTTAATTATGATTTTTTACATAGTTGTTATTTTTCAAAATTCAACACAAATTTATGTTGCAAGGTTCTGTAATAACTTAATTTGTTAGCAGAATATTTTGATAATAGGATTTGATTTCATTTCCAAAATGAAATCTGGAATTAAGGAGTTTGACCCCATAGTTACTAAACATATAGAGGGGCTCTGTATTGAGAATATTAAGTAAATTCCCAAAAATTAGAATTCAAAAAAGAAATATATACATATATATATATATATGTGTGTGTGTGTATGTGAGGCGGGCGGAGGGGGTGTATAACTGTTTCTTAAACACTCACTTTCACATGCGAAGTCCAAAGCTTTCTCAAGATTGGAAAAAATCACCGCTAAGTATTATAAATTATTTTGACTTGAATTTGACAGAAATATGTATTTTAAATAAAACAATAATTGGTACTTTCTGAAATCCTAGTTTCTGTTTGACTATTCGTAAAAAAGATTATTGGATACGTTTTGTATTTATAATCATTCGCTAAATAAAACAGTTAATTTCTTCCACGAATAAGTTAATAATTTATCTAAACAGTACTTGTATTGGGGTGTAAACCGTACTTAAACGGCAGGGCATTTAGTGGTCCCTGAATTATATACCATTTTTTAATAGAAATATTTAGTTAACGTTTGTAGTGATTTCTTGGGATTTTGGAAGAAGTCACTGCGAAGGATTTCTGTATTTTTCTATTGAAAATTGTACTAAATTATAGGACTGCTAAATGTCCTGAAATAGGCATAAGTTTTCATTTCTTTACGTCTACATTTTTTTCAGGATAAATGGGGATCAGCGCATTTATTATTTTAATAACTACATCTTTTTCTTTTCTTTTTTTTTTTTTTTTTTTTTTTTTAACATAAATATTAAGTAATCTTTTTAACATTTTGAATCCATTGAACAAAACAAAAGTTGCTTTATATAAATAATGGTGTTCATAAGTGTAACTGCACCGAGCACTGAAATTTCTTACTACTTGACTACCCAAAATCTCTATATACTATTTCTTATTTATTATATTTTATGGAACCCTTTAAAATGAGAAACTGCGGCAATAATTTCTGTCGTAACTTCCTTTCAGTTACTCCTAAAATTGTTTTTCTGTCCAAGGCATAATACAAAGCTTCATTCTCTAAATGCTAATAAATGAAAATTTCAGGAAAACCTTCTTTTAATCGTCCGTGTCCGTCCCACGAGAATAAGGAACCATTAGTTTTACAGTCAATTGAATTCTTTAAATTACTATTTAATTTTTTTACAATGAAACGCAGCCATTGATGTAAAGGAAATTATATCGATTTGAAACTAAACACAGAGACAACAAAGGAACAAAGTGTAAACTTCCTACTTATGTTTTATGACATAAACACAGTTTGAATAAGCGTAAATTTTCTGTTTCAGAATAAAACGTACAAGGTGTTAGTAATTTTAATTACTATACTGCATCTAACATTTTTTTTTTTTTTTGTATTTGATCTGTTAATATCAAGAGCATTTATTTTTTAAATTATTCATACATTTATTTCATTTATAAATAACCATCTATATATTAATACGCAAATGTAAAATTTTTCCTACGTTTTTAACATATTAATTATAAGAGTAGGAGATTAAAAGTGGTATTATTCGAAAGGTATTGTTAATGTGATTTTGTGAAAAAAAAAAAAAAAAAAAAAAAAAAAAAAACAGTTCTCATAAGAGGTCAAGAAGGCCGACAGAAATATCCTTATTTTTATACACACACGTAATGTATTGTATTACAAATTGTTCATTTAAATAATTTTCCACGGTGAATGAAGACGATTTTCCTCTCAAAAAAAAATCTAGATATTAATAAGCAAACGTAAAAGTTGTCGTAACTTTTTAGCATATTTTTTATTCAAGAAGGGGTTTAAGAATAATATCGTTCGAAAAATATGATTAATGTGGATTACAGATCTATATATAGAGAGAGAGATAGATAGATAGATGCATATTCTCATGTGGAACCAAGAAAGTAGACAATATATATATATATATACCCCTTTCATTTTATAGACGTAATCTTTGTATTTAAAATTCCTATGGAAGAGAATTGTTAAATTTGGATATACATTTTTTAAAAATAAAATACAACGGCTCGTGATTGAGATTCTTTTTTGTGATTATGGCATTACATTGTCCTTCCATAGAAAGGTCTAGTTGTTATAGAAAATGAAACGGAGTTTAAATTTTACATACATTGTATTTATTACTTATAATATATTGAAAAAAAAAAAAAAAATTCGCTTTTGCGCATTTTGTTAAACGCTCAGACCACTCATCTATCGCTGCACACACGATTTCAATGAGGATTTCTGTTGCTGTCTTCACTAAATCTGCTTTTAAAGTATCAATATTTCGTTGAGGCTTAGCGTAGACCTTCTCTTATAAAATGTTCCAAAGACGGTAGTCCAGTGGATTCAAATCTGGGCTTCTCGATAGCCAATGATCAGCTCGAATGAACTTGGGTAAGTTGTTCTTACATCATCCCTGGGACGTTCTCGCTTTGTGCGCTGGTTCTAAATCCTGCTGGAATATGCAGTGCTTTCCAGTGTACTAAGTAATACTTAAAGGCTTCACAACTTGTTCCAGAGCATCGATTTGGTCGTTTTTAGCTGATATACACTGTAAAAAAAAATTTCGGCATTTTACAACAAAAGTTGCTGGCACCGCGGCTGCCAGCACAGTTGCTGTAAAATTCACAAGTTGCTGTCTTTTATGGTGCTGTAAAATTAACTGCACTTTGCTGTAAAATTCACAAGTTGCTGTCATTTATGGTGTTGTAAAATTAACTGCACTTTGCTGTAAAATTCACAAATTGCTGTCTTTTTTGGTGCTGTAAAATTAACTGCACTCTGCTGTAAAATTCACAAATTGCTGTCTTTTTTTGGTGCTGTAAAATTAACTGCACTTTGCTGTAAAATTCACAAGTTGCTGTCTTTTATGGTGCTGTAAAATTAACCACACTTTGCTGTAAAATTTCCAAGTTGCTGTTTTTAACGGTGCTGTGTAATTTACTGCAAGTTGCTGTATATTTTACAACATGCTGTTTTTAACAGTGATGTGAAATTTACTGCACTTTTCTGTTAATTTTAAAAGTTGGTGTTTTTAATAGTGATGTGAAATTTACTGCACTTTGCTGTAAACTTCATAAGATGCTGTTATTATTAGTATATTTTATTTAAAAGTTTGTATTTACATTTAATATTTATAAATTTCGTTTGTTCAATAAAATATGTATTCAGGCAACAATTCTCATGGTTTTTGAGAGACTGTTTTTACAGATTTGAAATCTTTAAATAGCGTTTTCTCAGTTTACATTTTTTCTTGAATTTATGATCTTCAAAATCTAAGACTTCCAAAGATATTTAAGAATATACTTAATGTGTATGGATGTTTAATAGAACTTAAAAGAATTGGGGATCGATTTTTGCAGTATCTTTAAAAGAAAAACTAAGAAAAATCTCCCCCCCCCCTTTCTTCCCAAATTTTACCAAGCACTTTTTAAGCTTTTTTTTTTTTTTTTTTTTTTTTAACTAATGAATAAATTTCAAAACCCATACTTAATTCTTTTTAAATTGTTTCTCTTAAACATGCAAAAAAGTTGCCAGTTCTTTCCTAAATATCTCAAAAAGTTTTAGCTGTTTGAAGATTTGAAGATTATTAATTCATGAAAAATTGCAGACTGAGAAAACATAATTTATACATTTCAATTCTGCAAAAATATATATATATATATATATATATATATATTAAAACCACAAGAATTGGTTCCGGAACATATATTTTATTAGACAAACCTAATATAGTCCAGTTTAAAAATATTAAGTGGAAATATAGGCTATTGTATAAAACTTACTTCAATAATAATTATAGAACTTTGGATAAACACCATAAAATGCAATAAACTCGCAACAGTTTTGGGTCGAAAGAACTCACGATCCTTCGTCAGACGTACAAAGTAGGCACGAGTGCTGCATTCAATAATGCCGTCAAAGGGGCCATGTCATCTTAATTCAGTTGCTGCTTCAGATTCTGAGCATTTGTTGAGAATTGTACAAGATCTCATTTTTTATAATTCTGAAAAATTCACTACATTTTGTAGCAAATTTTACAGGATGGTGTTCTTATCGGAGCTATAAATTTCACAACACTGTTGTAAAAAAAAATTACACATGAAAAGATCGGATTCTTTCTTTTTCATCTTTCTCTCCACGTCTCTCTCTCTCTCTTTTTTTTTTTTTTTTTTTCTTTTCTATAAAGTCATGTTAAGCCTGAAATAAAGCTTCAGAAAAGTATAACTGAAGACATAGACTAATAATTTAAACTATTTTTGGAATGTAGTATTTTCCACTTTTCCTCACTCAATAGAGAGTTAAACCTGTTGATTTCGTATTATGGTTTAAAGATTAAAGAAGCATTTTAGCTTGGTTCGTCAAATTTTAGGTACTCTGATTAAAATATCTTCAAAATTTAATGCCATGGATAATTTTTGAAAACTATTTTTTTTTAATATAATATTTATTTTCTTATTGTATTTGTAACTTAATTTTTTGTTTGACAATAATAATAATAATAAATAATAATTCTTCTTCTTATTATTATTATTATTGCTTGAACGTGCTTGCTTTTCATGTTTATTGTTACAGATTTAAATTCCGAACCAACTATAATAAATTTTTAATACTGCTTCCGATTTTTTGTTCAACTTTTTGCATGGTTGCTGCATCCTTTCTATAATTAATTGTTCAATGTTTTTTTTTTTTTTTTTTTTTTTTTTTTTAATGCAGGGTTTGACACAATTACTTTTTTTAAGTACAATGTTTAATTTATTTTTTATTTATTTATTTTTTTTTTTTCCATAAAAAAAAAAAAAAAAAAAAAAAAAAAAAAAAGCAATGATTTTTATCTTTCTAACAGCAGTTATCTCTGGTCGAATATTACAGACATTACTTTATAAAAATAGTGTTATTGAAGAAGTGATAGTGCCGATCCCTGTCTTATATTTAATTGCAGAGATCACAAAATATTTCTTATTTTTATTTATTTATTTATTTATTTATTTATTCTGTTTATGACGAAGTCATGAAAAGAATAAAGTATTTTCGCGCAGATGCCCTAACAATACACCCCCAGTACATCTTTGTGATGTCTCTAGGGAATGTTCTTTATTTCTCAAGATATCTCAAGGATGTCCTGGGGAGAACACCAGGGGAACTGCAGTGTAGGTGCGCCATCAAAATTATAAAGATAAGAATAGGGAAAAGATGTTTGATTCTCTATGAAAACATGATTCTGCTAGGAGTAATTTACGTTATGTTTTTCCAATGTGAATATTAGATATGTTAGGTCTACCGGAAAGTTTTGTATTTTTTAATTAAAATACTTACATCGGAAAGTTATCTTGGATAACATTTAAGGTATTCTTGTGTAACTCTCAAGATGATAATTGTTAAATGAAAATTTTCATTTTATTAATTCAAAAGGACAGAACTTTCCAGTAAACCTAATATTTTAATGACAAATTTTCTAGATGACACATTTGTTATTCCTAATCACAAAATTGATGCCAATTATTCCGAATGGAGATAATTGTCGTTACACTGACAGGAATCCTACCTATTTAATTATTCCTTGTTTATTACCCTTTGATCATTTTCCAATTTCTAGAAAATTCTACCCAGTGTTGCCAGATTGAGGACTTTTTTTATTCAACTATCACCAATAATTTTGAGAAATGATTTTTTATATAAATAATAGATGATTTATCTTCGAAGCGATTAGGTAACCGTTACAATTAAAATTTAGTGGTAGTAATTGAATAAAAAAAAAAGCCCCCAAACTTGTAACACTGATTCTATCTCACAAAATTCTATAAAATTACCATTTTAATTCTTTCTAAAATATATCATTTAAACTTTATTATTCCCAATCTAACTGTAGTTATGAATGTCATTTTTTTACAGTGTCACACTTGGTCAACTAAAAAAATTATCCCTTTCTGTAAGTGAATAGTTAAATGTTATTCTTTTGGAATGCCACAATGCTGCTAATTTACTCTCTTTTTATTATCATTTAAGAACATAGCAATAATTTTCACTTTTTCACTCCTGAGCATAGCAGGATGAGTAAACTGAGAATCAGATATATGTTCTATTAAGGATTCAAATGATACAACTCTGGGGGAAAAAAATAATAATAATGTTTTGTATAGAATATGATATGATTAACTTTCTGATTTACAGGGCTACACTAAAATATTCAGAGAGATCAAAAGCTGTAATTATAATCTAATGACTGCATTTTCTTTTGCGTTAAGTCTTTTTAACACTTTCCAAAATGCGTAAAAGTAATTTTAAAATCAATTAGTTTATCTGTATATTTTTCAGTCATTCTGTTTGTTGTGTGGTAATGTAGGCAAAGAATATTAAAAGTTATTCGATACGACAATTACGTGCAGTTGGAAAGTGTTACTAATCAATGCGTACTGCATGATTTTTCTTTCTTGTTTTTTTTTTTTTTTCTTCAATATATTTTCTATACATACTGTATAGTTATCAACTCTTCTGCTATTCCCGAAAGATTACTCCCCATATGAATATGTACAGTCTTAAAATAATAATAATAATTTCCTTCCCCGACTAATTTCGCCGAAAATTAACATAGAAACCGGCAGTTGATGCCTAACGATTGGTAATAACATCTAGTTTTTTATTCAATTGCTAAATTTTGTTTAGGGTGTCATGCACATATTAAAACTTGTACAAGCTTCTTCGTCTTCCTTTTTTTTTTTTTTTTTTTTTTTTTTTTTCCCGAATTGTAACACCCATTTTTGACTACGTATTCGAACTTCTGAGGTCAAGGCGATTCGGAAAAAGGTATATTTTATATTCTTTATATCAAGTTTTCATCGAGCAACAAGCAAAAATTTATCAAGGGTAATTCTCTATATTTAAAAAAATAAAATTCAGATATCACACAGAAAAGTATTATATCCATTCAGATAATAATCGGAAAATAAATATAACAATTTTAAATATAAAATAATGTAAAGTAATGCTAATTAAGAAATGATGTGTACGTCTAAACTTACTTCAATAACTATTATAATCATGCGCAAGCAAAGTAGTATATGACACAAAAGATAACGAGTGACAGCCCGCTAAGAGCAATAAAAATTGAAATATCACTATAATTCGAAAAATAATGATAGGAATGAACTGTAACCCATATTTTTAATGATGCCCATTCTATTCGTGCAAAAATTAAGGCAGGTCGTAACTCATAATTTTTTGAAATATGATTTTATTAATTATTTTCATAATTCAAAAAATGTTTTTTAATCAAAAATATGCATGGAATATATTTGGATTAATTCATAATAACGTTAAAAAAAAAGAAAGAAAGAAAGAAAGAAATTTTAATCTATTAGTTTTTTGGGAAGACATGAATTAATGTTTATTGCATTCATTTAACATTAGCATCTCCATATTTTAACAAATTATAACTCTGAGAAAAATTGATAGAAACATATAAACTATGTCATTTTCTGAGTTGATTTGTACCAAGTAATCCAAAAAGCTCGTCGAAATTGGGGGGTTGCCTTTGAAAAAAAAATGAAGTTGATGCCAGTTTTAATATGTAGACACCCCTTAAGCAAAATCCAACTAAACCGTTCTAAACTAGATCTTATTACTAATTGATTGGCACCAGCCGCAAGTCTCTACACTAATTTACGGCGAAATTAGTCGGGAAAGGAGGGGGGTGATGGCTTTTTTTTATGATTGCACATACAGTGCGGCCCGAATGAATAAAATAGATTTTCAATGCGGCCCACTAAGTGTTTTGGGTTGGACAGGTCTGATCTAGAGAGTTTTAAACGAAAATTACTCCTACTTTCAGATAATCTGAACAACACTTTTGAAATAATATACTACAATTGGAATACAAATACCTTTCTATCTCAGGAAATATGAACATTTTTATGAAAAACGCTTCCATTGTGCATGCGCGAAAGATAGAAAATCTTTTATTACACAGGGTTGAATGCTAGATATATTGGGCAACTTTGTCAAAAGTTCATTTATGAACAGAGTAAAAATTTAACAATAAGAACTAGCTAGATTTTAGATATTTTTCTAGAGTTGAAATTTAACAAAGGGTTTTTCCCGTGTTGTGCAATTAATTTGAAGATCCAGTTATTTCAACCACGCTCCAAAAGTACTCTTTTGTGAAAAAATTTTTATAAGCCTGTAGACCTAACTTATTTTTGTTTATTTACTAAGATTTGCGAGATCATAAGGGGCTTTTCCCACAAAAAAGAACTTTTACAAAGAGATGGAAATAATTGAATCTTCAAATTAATGATGCGCCGTGTAAAAAGTCCTTATCAAATTTCAACTCAAAAAAAAAAAAAAAACAAAAAAAAAACCTAAAATCTAACTCGTTCTTTTGCCGACAATTTTCTTACTTTTTACTCTATTCAAATGAACTTTTGATAAAAGTTGTCCAAATATCTAGCTTTCAGCCTACGTATTTTTTTTTTTTTTTTTATCTTTTTCGCGTGCGCAGTGAAAACGTTTTTCATAAAAAGACTCACATTTAATGAGACGTTTAAAATATTTGTATTTCAATTGCAGCATATTGTTTCAAAAGTTTTTTTTTTTTTTTTTTTTTTTTTTTTTTTTTTTTTTTTTTGAGTAAATAAATGATTATATCTCCGTTATTTAACTTGCTATCGTCACACAAATTCATCCACAATTTGTAATTGGTTTAAAATAAAACATCCTAAAGTTACAGATCATTTCTTTCATTTAATAATACAGGGTGATCACAAACATTATAGATTTTGCTCAATTTGTTCCTGCTTTTAAATGTTGTCTGAAACCAACCTTCACAGAAAAGCATGAGGAAAATACACTTCTTTAAACACCCAATGTTTGAAAACATTTCATTAAGAGATAAGTTTTTATATTGAAAAACTGATCGTTTGCAAATCTTGTTAAACTTTTGAGCAATAACGTATCAAGCTTTCAACCCGCGTAATTAAAAAAATCTACTTTTAGCGCATGCATAGTAAAAAAAAACTTCAAATACTCAAATCGTAGCGAATACTACCCATGTTAATTTTGTGTTTTGGAGTACTATTTCTTTAAGTTTTGTAAAAATGTTTTGAAATGCATTCTTGTTATAAACAAAATATTTGCCAAAAATAATTTAATGCTTTTTGAAAAAAAGATATATCTTCCTTAATAATAGTACGATTTAAAAAAAAAAAAAATAAAATAAAATGCAAATATTGTACATTGTACATATAGAGTGCAATAATGTGTTAAAGTTACAAGTTATTTCTAGATATTTATAATATAAGGTGATGAAGAATGTTTATGCTTTTCTTCAGTGTATAGTTTGTCCCCTAATTCCATTCGTGACTAACTTGACAGTATAAAATGTAGTTTATAAATGTTCTTTGCATGTTTGGAGTTCCATGCCACTTCATCCAGTATTTTTATTTATTTATTTATTTATTTATTTATCTTTGAAAATCGAAAAAATGTCAAAATTACAAGTATTTCTAATACTTTTTTCACCCACTGCATATAATAAACCATTTAAAACAAAAGGACTCATACGAAGAAAACGAAGTATCCAAATTCAACATAAAAGTAAGAAATTATTCTTACACCAATTGCATCTAAAAATGTTTTATTTAAAGCAAAAAAATTTATAAAGAAAAATTAACGTGAAATTTTTTTAAGGCCGTATATGTACAGGTTCCTTCAAAGAAATTTCCAAAACACTTGTCAATGAAGAAGTCTTGTACCTTAATCTTAAAAAGTAAAAATATAAATAAATAAATAAATAATGAAAATAAAGCTTTGATACATAACAATTAAATATATATATATATATATATATATATATATATATATATATATATATATATATATTTTAAGAATATAATTATTACATTTAATCCTATCAGGATTAAATTCAGGATAATTTGTCTTTAGTTCAACCTTTAAAAAAAAAAAAAAAAAAAAAAAAAAAAAACGAAATACGTGATAATTTTACAACTTATGTTTGAAGTACTGAATAATTTCGTCGTTTGATGTCAAAATTTATGTTTAAAAATGTAAATCATTTACAAAGTTTACAATTTTTTCTCCAATCTCATCTATAAAATTCGCAATTTTTCGAAGTTGTTTCCCGAAATATGCATCAATTATGCAACCTATTAAAAAAATGTGCAAGCATTTCACTCTTCTTTGTTAAAATTTACGTTTAATTGCAATTAATTACTGAAGCAATTTTTTTTTTTTTTTTTTTTTTTTTTTTTTGTTAATCAATAAAATTCGCACATTTCCCCAACTTTTGTATCAGTTTGTACTATTTATATTTACAGCTTTAGATGGTAACTACTTTACTGAAACCGCTATTATTTTTAAAGCTAAGAGATTAACGGTGAGAGAAGCTCGATCTCGTATAGTTGTTGTTGATAATACATATAATGTAATATGTATAATATTGATGTAATATATATAACAAAAATGAGATTTCCTAACACTAATTACCATATCAATTAATTTGAAAAAAAAAATAAATAAATAATATATATATATATATATATATATATAAATATATATAATAAATATATATATATATATAAATATATATAATAAATATATATAATAAATATATATAAATATATATATATATATATATATAAATATATATAATAAATATATATAATAAATATATATAAATATATATATATATATATAAATATATATAATAAATGTTTCTGTAATAGAAACAAGGGTAGTTAAAAAAGAAAAAAAAATGTCGAATGTTATCCGTGATGCATGCTAAAATTCTTATAAAGAAATAATTGATTTCATAATTAATATAACGATAGATATATTTCCAGTGTTATATGAGACAGGAGCAAAAAGTACTTGCTTATAAAGCAAAATAGATAACTAATGCCTTTAGAAGTTGAAAGATTGTTTTGTAAAATTTCTAAATTTAAAATCAGGATTTGACTTTAATATTACAGTTCCATTAATGCCTGACTGTTTTGTTTTCAAATAAAGTAAATTTGCACAGAAATTATTATATTTGTGTTCGAAGTAGCAAATGCTTATCTACTCAATTTAAAATAAATAAAAAGAATCTTCAATTTATATCTAGCTAGAAATAATTTAACGAATTTGACCTAAAAGTCTGTAGACTAGAGTACTAGGTTCAAACATAGTTCATATCCATCATCCTAGTCCTGTAAAATGTTCTGTGATTTCCCCCAAAACTCACAGGAAAAACGCCATGAAATGCACTCCTCCAAAGACCTGGGTCTCAAAGGCAGACAAGCAGGTTAGATTCTGCCATTATTCCTGATACGTTTAAATCAGTCCATAGATAGACGCAGAATAAATTATTAGAAATTTTTATTAGATTTATTAGATTACACAGGCCTACAAAAATGAAGTTAACAAAATTTGATTCGATGATTTCAGCTGATCTTTGTTTTTTGATATGATGAAACCGAAAATGCAGCCCATTTTTCTCTATCACGAAAAGATTTTTGTCAATACAGGGTGTTTACCAACACAATTTCTTACATATACCATCATAACAACAGGTTGGTTGGTTGGTTGATATGTTTTTAAGTCGCACTAGTCCTTCGCAGTTACAACAATAGGTATCTATGATTAATTAATAATAGAAACATACTATAAAACTTACCATATAATTATATTGGTAGAAGAGTAATGGAAGAAATTGTATAGGCAGGCACCCTGTATTGACAAAAATCTATACGTGATAGAGAAAAACTGGCTTCATTTTCGGTTTCAACGCACCAAAAAACATAAAGATCAGCCAAAATTATTAAATCAAAATTTTACATGTCGACCTGTGTTATCATTTATACCCAGATTCATATATATTTTTTTTTTTTTTTTTTTTTTTTTATTTTTAGAAAAATGAAATATTTCTTAATAATTATAGTAGTTTTTATATAAATTTATCGCACTAAGGCTATTATGAAACCTAAAATCGTTATTTTTTGGCATGTTAGAAAAAATCTCTTTCATTCGTAATCAGAAGAATAGGCAGGTATCTTATTCATTCACTAAAAATCTCGCTGTTTTTATTTAAATGTAAAAACAAATGATTTTTGACAATAGCGTATCAAAAAGATTTTTTTTTTTTTTTTGTGTGTGTGTGTGTGTGCCGAAATATGTTATATTCTTGATTTACAAAATTTATGTTTAATTACAGCTAATTACTCGAACACGTATTTATTTTTATCATCCATTGCTAAAATATGGAATTATATCTGTGATTAAGCGTCAAAAATCGAACTGCTTTGCTGATTCCAAAAAAATTAAATATTTACCAATAAATCAGCATATTTCAGAATTAAGGTGTATGCTTACTAAAATATGCCATTAGATTTTTATTAACTAACGCTTAATACAAGGAAATGCTATTTATTTATGGGTTATATTGAGGGAAAAAAGAATAAATAAGTGAACAAACAAATAAAGAAAGAAAGAAAAGGAAAAGAAAGGAAATAGTATTTAAAGTCCTTATTATCATTATTAAAATCTTAAAACGTGAAAAAAATTAAAAAGTAGTACTGTGTAAGCCGAGTTTATATATATATTTATATTAAACGCGCAATAAAATGCATTAAATCTAATGATAGACAGTTATTTTACACTTGGAAATAATTTATAGCAGGCTTATCAATACTATGTGCAATAGATTAAAACCATCTGTGTCTGTGGTTAGTGGTTATCGTCAAATGCCCTTGATAGAAAAACTTCTGCGCTCGAGGCAATAAATGATATAATTGTTTAGGTTGGGACGTTGGGAGTGGATGACCTTTTTTACCTTTCGTACAGTATTTGCTGATCTTACATTCGCAAATTTTTTATTTTTGTTTTTCTGTCGTAACAATTACTCTGTTTAATATTTAATATCAAATTAATATTGTTTCATTTAAACAATATATAAATATCTACGTCTTAAAACCCCCGGAGAAGCCTGTTCGCTCCCCTTAAAATTCTGATCGTAGCAAAATTGCAAAATTGCGTGATTTTACACTCAAAGAATTCATTAATAGCATTACTATTTTTATAGTTCCAATCTTTAATTTAAAATTTTACAAATCTACCTTCACCGCTTTCCCTACTTCGCTGTTAGCTCTTCGAAAGTATGTGTCCACATTTATGTACCCCCCCCCCCCAAAAAAAAAAAAAAAAAAAAAAAAAAAAAAACTCTGTTGCACGGATTTTCTAAGCTTAACACTTAATGTCGAAAGAAAGTCAATTTTATGAAGACATCTCAGTCTATATATATATATATATATATTATATATATATATATATATATATATATATATATATATATATATATATATATATATCTTTTTTTTTTTTTTTCCAAAAAGAATTTTTATGAAAAATAATAATAATAAATTTGTTTTAAACAAATTATTCGTTTTAAGAGTATTGACCAGTTCTTTTGAAATATATCCATACTGAAAAATTACATACTTCCTGGAGAAGGGCGCAATTATTCTCTCGAAAGGAGGGGGGAGATGCCCATACATAAATAACTTTTCCTTGCTGATTATCACAATCATATATATGTATATATATACATAATACATTGAAAAATAAAAATAATTCTCATTATGTACATTTATACGAAATTTTTCCCTACACTGCCGCATTTAAAAAAAAAAAAAAACAGTATGACAGCGAAACCTGTTGAGTGAATGATCACTAAATGTAATCAAAACTAAGCTAAGTCAAAGTCCAACTAAATATGATTTGGTTAAATTTTGTTCATTCGTTCGTAAGGTATGGTGTACATAAAATTTTTGATACACATTGACACACATGCATACTCATACATAAAGAGAGAGATTTTCTAGACGTGGTCTAATCGTGTTCAGAACGACTGAAAACGTGTAAATCCATCGAAAACCGGAAGATCGAAAATTTTCAAGAATTCAGTAAGAAGAAGAAGAAAAAAAGATAGTTTTCTTTTGATTAAAATATTCCAAAAGGGTAATAAATAAATGAATAAGTGTAAAAATAGCTCAGCCTTTTTCTTAAAATATAAAATTACGTTCATTGGCAACGGTTACTTATATAAACCTTTTAAAATTTGTTTTACACTTTTCTATTTGCTGCCAAAAGAAAAAAAGATAAATCGTTTTCAATTGCTGTATTTTACTGAAAGAAATAGATTTCTTGTCCTAATGCTTTTCTTTATAATAGAAATTCAGAGCTCAAAGTCTCCACCGTTTTCATCCACATTTTCCATCACTAAATTTAACCCTTTCATTCCCCGTGATATCAGTTGGAATCATAACAATTCAGATTTTATTTCTTACCATCCAACACTCACGCTGATTCAGAATAAACAATATTAAAATTTCTATACATTTTCCCACCGAAAATATATATATTTTAGATGATTTCACTATCCTTGTTGATAAATGAAAGTATATATTTTACTCTATTCTGATAATAATATTGGAATCAGTTTCCTGTAATCTAAGTAAATTAACTGTTTGAAATATTCTTTATTTTAATTTTTAATTTTTATAATTTGTTTTTCAATTAATTAGAATATGTATTTCTTCCAAAATTTTGACATTTTTATTCATTGAAAAGTTATGATTTTAAGTGGTATCAGTGGTTATATTAAACATAAATAAATACATTTCTAGTTGCTATGTTATCTATATAAATTCATACTCTGCTATTACTCCTATTTTAAATACATACATATATATATATTACCTTTGAAATAAATTTATCACTAAATATAAGATTTATTGTGTTATGGATGGAAAAAGTTGGGAATGAACGGGTTAAATACAATTTTTATCATAAAATTTTATCAGAATATATTGATACTGAATTGGAAAATGTCCTTAAAAAAGGTGGTATTTCGAGCTCTACAAAAATTAAAAATTCAAAGAAGCATTAAATGTAAGACAATATAAAATAGCACATAAATTTAATAAAAAATAGCTTCAAAATAAGTATATCTGTTCGATGGCAGATATCAATTTTGAAAATTAATTAATTAAATTACAATAAATAAATAAAAGTTAGAGAAAACTATTCTGAGATTCAAAATACCATATTATCTCATACATTTCCCTTCTCAATAGAATTCCTCGCTATGTCATTTTTCGGGAGTTTTTTTAAGGATCGCAAACGACCTGTTTCCAAAAGGGGTTATTAAGATATACTGAAATAAAACAATTTTCATTTTAGTTTAATTAAATTATCTAAAATTTGTTATATTTTTACCTCTATTTAAACTGGAATTAATATTCTTAAAATGAAAGAAAATGTAAAATTTTGAATTATATTTTCATTTTAAATGACTCAACAATTTTCAAACTGATCTCTGCGCAAGTTAATATATTTGAAAGTAATTCATTTTAATTAATCAACACAAAATATTAATATTGTAAAAATTAACAACAAACCTTTTCCACGAATTCTCATTCTATGCATGCCTCGCTCGCCGTCAGTTAAGAAGACAAAGAGCATCTACTACAAAGAGACAGTGAGACAGATGTTATGTACCCGCGCAGATGTTTCAGTCTAAAGTCCAAAGGAAGTCCCGCTGCTATTGGTTACGACAGTAAGAAATAAATTTTTACAAGATATTCTGCTGTAATTTTATTTGATAGTGCAGGTGCTTGAAAAAATACAGCAGAAAGTGCAGGAAAAATTACAAAATTTTTTTACAGTGTACCTTTTTCATAAAAATGTAGCCTTGATACACCTTCAAACGAAACCGCCACCAAACCATTACTGAAGCATTGTGGTGACTGGATTTTTTTCTGCAGAATCTTTGGAACTGCGAACTAACACCCTCACCCTGTCATTTTGTTCTTTGAATTTTTCCTCTACAGTAAAAATTTTTTCATCCGAAAAATGTATTTGCCGATGTTTGCCAACCGTATGCCGTTGTAACAGAACTTTCACTCTGGTCTTACGAATATTCTTAAGGCAGTCGTAAGTCGCTGGCGAGTACTTCTACGATAAAAACAAACTACCAGGTCTAGTTTTATAATGCGGGACATTATCCTGGTAAGGCTATTGAATTCAAGAGCCATGATTGTTTGCTTACGTAGAGGATTTCTGCGAGTCCTTTCCTTTACGGCTTTAACAGTTGTTGGCGTTCTGCTCGTACCAGGACAACTAATTCGTGACCTGTCGTCGGTAGAGGATGTTTCATTATACCTGTTAACAGTTTGTGGATTACCTTCGTTGAAATTTTCAGCGGCTTCAGCAAGTTGAAAATTTCCTTCGGTTTCTCGTCACACTTTTTAACGCAATTACTGTGATTCGGTTTCCTTTTTTTCCAACTCCATCTTAACTATGCAAATGTTTAACAAATATATATATTTTTTTTCATACACTGTTTTTACTTTTACGAACATAGCGGTGTCATCTCCAGAACTTAAAAAAAACAGTGGTTGTTTTATTTTAGTGGACAGAATTTATGGCAGGACTTTGTATTTTACCGTATTTATTTTTTAATTTTTCTGCAACAGAAGTGAGTGTCATTTTATTATTTTTAAGCTGTTGAGATATTGTTTTGATGCAGGAAGTATTTTGTGCTACTGAAATGCCCAGACGAAGAACTTTGATTAATCGGATTGAAAAGCAATTTGAGTGCAATCGAGAAAGAATGTCATATGGATATAAATCATCTTTTAAATAAAAATGCTAATAGCGTCTTTTTTTAAGAGAGATTAATTACTACGAATATTATTTACTATTTCTGAATTTCTATTATTATTACTTAAATGCTTACTTAAAAAAATAATGAAAATTGGTCAAGTTTCAACTACTAGACGATGCTAAATTTCTTAATAGTGCTTAAATAATTTAAATTATATTGTTACCAGTCAAACGTCTTTGAAATACATACATGCAGACAACACTTAAAATATTAAACGCGAATACTTAAAATTTCTTCTTTAAAAATAATGCGCAATTTTGTAGAGGAACGCCTAGTTCCGGGGCTCATCTTTTCATAAGACTGTAGTTCTTATTTCGTGCCAAAAATCTGTTAAAAGACACCAATGCACCCAATAATACTTAAAATATGCATGAAATTATGAGAGGAAAAAATCAAAATTTTTCTAACGTAGTTTTAGGGAAGTTTTAAAATTTAACTCGGAGCCCTTTTTTTGCTTTGTCACAAACTCCTAAAACCACATTCTACCAGAATTAATTTTTTGCTATAAATATAATGAATATGCTTAAACAAATTGCATAACGCATTATGGGAGAAAAAAATACTTTTCTTTAGTGTAGGTATAGTAAAACTTCATACTGTATAACTACATATGACTACATGTAGTTATAGTACAAATAAGGTACTTGCCAAGTATTACGCATTTTGAATACTGCTGTTTTAAAATAGTTTATCTTATTAAATTGAAGAAACTTAGTATTTAAATAAAACGAACAATTTTCTAAAAATAAATAAATAAAGTAAATAAATAAATAAATAAATAAAATAAAAAGTGTTTCTAGAATGCGTTAAAAGGGGTACCTATAATTATACGATTTTATAATATCACTACATTTGAATACAGAAAGCAGCCTTATTAGATGCAAATTACTAAAAACTACTGTGTGAATAAATTTGTATGATTAAAGCTTCAAAATTTGGAACTATAAACAAAAGTACTCTATTTCTTGCGACATATTTAGAATAAATTTTAATATATCTCAAAATTGACTTATAATAGTTAAAATTTATTAGCGAAAATCTAAAAATCTATCTAACATTCAGTGAATTAAAATTAAAAATAATAATTTTAGTCGTTCCATTACAGGATTTACCGCATCAAATAATTATTAAAGTCGCAACGTTACTGGCATAATAATTTATATGGAAATTTCCTTAATGTAAGTATGTAAAAATAAAATAAAATGCGACTATTTTATGAGTCTTAGGATAATTTGTTTACTAATAAAATTTTATGAAATGCATGAAGCATTTGGATTAATAACAGTTTCCTATTATTTTTAGCGTTATGACATGTGTCCCGATTAAAAGTAATAGAATAAAATTTCGTGGGCTCAAAATTATTATGTTTATCAAATATATAATTAACGATATAGATCTGAAAGTATTACTATTAAAATTTAAACGCATTTTTTGAGTAGTTACATTATATTTTTTCTTTATCATCTATTTTTAATATGCAGAAATAATATATTTATTTGTTTTGTGCTAAATTTTACAGAATATATAAAATACAGAAATATTTTTCTAGCTATCTTATAAAATTTCTCAATATTGAATTTTATCTAGCTTTAGATCTTTCTTGCATATGCAGATTTTTCTTCTGGTAGAACTTTCCTTTTTGATCGTTTGATCTCTAGTCTGAATGATAAGAATTTTTAAGAATGCACGAACTTTTATTTTATATCATAAATATAAAATGAACTTTTAAATATGCATGAAATAAACTGAAGTTTAAATGCATAATATTTAAAGAAAAGTAATGATAAATTTGGGACAAATTAAAAAGATAAACATTTAAAAAAACTAAATAGTTTAAGTGCTTATTATTATTAAAACGTTTAGGTCTAAAATTAATAATAGAATTTTTATTATCAGCTGACGTTTGATCTCTAGTCTGAATGATAAGAATTTTTAATAATGCACGAACTTTTATTTTATATCATAAATATAAAATGAACTTTTAAATATGCATGAAATAAACTGAAGTTTAAATGCATAATATTTAAAGAAAAGTAATGATAAATTTGGGACAAATTAAAAAGATAAACATTTAAAAAAACTAAATAGTTTAAGTGCTTATTATTATTAAAACGTTTAGGTCTAAAATTAATAATAGAATTTTTATTATCAGCTGACGTTTGATCTCTAGTCTGAATGATAAGAAATTTAAGAATGCACGAACTTTTATTTTATATCATAAATATAAAATGAACTTTTAAATATGCATGAAATAAACTGAAGTTTAAATGCATAATATTTAAAGAAAAGTAATGATAAATTTGGGACAAATTAAAAAGATAAACATTTAAAAATAACTAAATAGTTTAAGTGCTTATTATTATTAAAACGTTTAGGTCTAAAATTAATAATAGAATTTTTATTATCAGCTGAAATAAAAATATTTCTTTATCCACCTGTAAACAAATACAAAATTAAGCACAAACAAGTATTTTTAAAATTATAGCATTAAAAAAAATATTTAGTTTGTATTTACAAATTTTTAAGTTAATTCCTAGCAATTAGAATAATTACCTGAAAATTCTTCACCATACTTGCTCCTAAAAAAGTAACTTGGTATGGTTCACTACATCTTACGATGCACAAATTACCTTTGTACATTTTATTTGCCTTATTGGATTGCATATTACTATTGTTTATACTTATCGAATTGTAATATAATATTGGATTTCTCGTTTCTTCGGGTGATTTTTATTTTCATTTCTACCTGTGATTATATTAGAAATATCATATAATTTGATTCTAAATAATTATGCTGCATGAGCGCGAAACTTTTGAAATGCTGATGCCTTCTTTTTAATATTGTTGTAGATGCTCTTTGTAAGAAAATACTGAGAAATAGAGACCACAGTCTTGTAAGAGAGATGAAATTTTGGAGTTTGGAATATCAAAATGGAAAAGAATTGCAGAAAACTGGGGAGATTACAACCACCTAGGAGAGGCCTTCATTCTGAAGTGGCTTAGTAAAAGCTGAAATCGATGATGATGATGATTAACCCTATAGATTTCCCTTTGTTGGCTATTGATTATTTTAAAACATCGGTTATGAATACACGAATTGATTAGCTTTTCATGCGTAATTTTCTTGTTATTTTCGATTTTTTCTTCCATAGTTTATATAACATCAGTCTCACAGTCACATCTCATCACTTTATTTTTTGCCTTAATGAGTAGTCTGATTACTATTTTTTATAGTTAACCACTTGTAATATCATATTGGATTTTTCAATTATTCCTGTTATATGATTAGAAGGGTTTTCATATGTATGTGTGTGTGTGTATGTGTGTGTATATATATATATATATATATACAAGGAATGGCTGCAACTTTGTGCGATTTTTTGTTACTACACGTGGTTTCAATAACTTTAATAGTTATAGTCAGATTGTTAAACTAAAAAATTTGAACCAAAAATTACACAGGGTTCTCCGCAGTCACATATTCAAATACCAATTTCTTTTATTAAAAAAAAAAAAAAAAAAAAAATCTTTGTATTACTCTTTTGAAGATGTGTATAAAGTACAATTAGAGAAGATTATAGTAAAAAAAAAAAAGTTATATTCAAAATAGTAGCTGCTGAAAACCCAGCGTTGCATCAATAATAACAGCATTTGCATATCGTCCTAATAAAATAATTTTCAATAAAATATTGAATTTAAGCGGACAGCCTGTTTTTAAAAATGAGAAAATAAAGAAATTTCCGATCAACTTTCAGAATAAAAAAAAAGGGGGTGTTAACTAGTGTGACATTACTCTATTGATTAAAGATATTATTTTGGTTTACTTTAATGTAGAAAATTATTTCTATTACAGATTATTTTAAAAAAAATCAAGGGTAGTTTCTCAATGCGCGTAGGATATCTCAATTGAATTGACTGAATACACGAATTGATTAGCTTTTCATGCGTAATTTTCTTGTTATTTTCGATTTTTTCTTCCATAGTTTATATAACATCAGTCTCACAGTCACATCTCATCACTTTATTTTTTGCCTTAATGAATAGTCTGATTACTATTTTTTATAGTTAACCACTTGTAATATCATATTGGATTTTTCAATTATTCCTGTTATATGATTAGAAGGGTTTTCATATGTATGTGTGTGTGTGTGTATGTGTGTGTATATATATATATATATATATATATATATACAAGGAATGGCTACAACTTTGTGCGATTTTTTGTTACTACACGTGGTTTCAATAACTTTAATAGTTATAGTCAGATTGTTAAACTAAAAAATTTGAACCAAAAATTACACAGGGTTCTCCGCAGTCACATATTCAAATACCAATTTCTTTTATTAAAAATAAAAGAAAAAAAGGGGGTGTTAACTAGTGTGACATTACTCTATTGATTAAAGATATTATTTTGGTTTACTTTAATGTAGAAAATTATTTTTATTACAGATTATTTTTTAAAAAATCAAGGGTAGTTTCTCAATGCGCGTAGGATATCTCAATTACAATTTCATTTGTACTTGAAATTTTAACATTAAATGAAACAAAACATTCAAATTAAGAATCTGAACTAAAAGTTTTTAATTATTTTAATAATATGGAGTTTAATTAATAATTAAATTTGAAATATGAAACCATCATTAAAATATTTATAGTTCCACAATCATATTTTTTTTTCATTTGTACAGAACTTATTATTTTTAGTTCATTATATTCATTATGTCAAAATGTATGGTTGAGAAAAATTTTAAGTTCATACCTCAAATACTTTTTGAAATATCATGCGCGGAGTGAGAAAAAGCACTCTTGATTTTTTTTTTTTTTTTTTTTTTTTTTAATAATCTGCAATAGAATAACTTTCTATTTTAAAGTAAACCAAAATAGTATTTTTAATCAATAGAGTAATGTCATACTAGTTAACACACATGCACACACACACACAAAAAAAAAAAAAAAAAAAAAAAAAAAAAAATGTTAGTACATGCATTCATTCTTTTTTTTTTTTTTTAATTCTGAAAGTTGATGAAAAATTTCTTCATTTTCTCATTTTTAAAAGTAGTCTGTCCCCTTAATGAAGCTATTACGCTTAAAAGTAGTACCATATTTAGCAAAATTTTGGCATTTTGAAGACCACTGTCGATTTTTTAAAAATTATATTTAGTCTTTGAATAAAGGAAACATTTTTCTAAAAAAAAAAATCTATTTCAAAATTTATAAATATTGGTAACTATGAATCATACTACTAAGTTTCTACGCCTACTTCTCGTCGATTTTTCTGCATTTCACTGGCATCCTAAAGTAGTGGTTGGATTATTCTACATTTTGTAGACAGGAATAATAAAATCGATCTCAGTGTTAAATAAAAAAATAAATAAATAAATAAATAAATAAATAAACACATTTAAAAAATACAAAATAAAAAAAATTAAATTTAAAATCTAAATTTAAAAGAACATCAAACACATATAAAATACACATTACGTTTTATATATATATACGAATGTAATTCCTACCTATTTTCTACCAACGAAATATAAAACTTTTACGAAAAATTTATATATATAGTGTAGGGTATCTAATGCTCTAAATTATATATATCAGACTTGCCAAATTGTCAATTATTCCATAAATTTGTTAAGATCTCCCTTTTTTCACTTCACTTTGTTTTAGTAGAACAATTCTACCCGATATATAATAATTATTAAATTTGAAAAAACGTACTATACAAAAAAAAAAAAAAAAAAAATGACGTGAGAAATGTTGGGTACTAATAATATTACAGTATAATATAGAAATTTTGGGAGCTATGCATATATATACAGGGTGATTCAAAAAAACGTAGACAAAATGGCATGGTAGATCATTCATACAACAAGGATAAAAAATCGCATAGGAACACAGGGTCGACACTGCGATCTGGAGCCGCTACAGGGCGTCTAAAACAGTACATAACACTAAGAAAAGAAACAAAACTATTACAGATCATTTTATTGATAATTACTCACTCACATGCGACTAATGCAAACCAAATGTTGAGCCTACAGGAGATGCTCAAAGTTTTTACCACATGCATCGAGACACGCCTGGCATCTACATTGCATAGAGCG
Organism: Salticus scenicus; assembly: GCA_963930645.1. Classification (NCBI taxonomy): domain Eukaryota; kingdom Metazoa; phylum Arthropoda; class Arachnida; order Araneae; family Salticidae; genus Salticus; species Salticus scenicus. The sequence goes on from OZ005657.1 coordinate 110,727,315, forward strand.
CCGCACCTTTTCAAAGATACCAGGTGTATCTCGAACACATCCTGCTGCCACAACGGTTCTTCCTACCAAGTCTTACGGCATTGCAACAGGTGTTTCATACACAAGTCCTTTTAAAAATCCCTATAAGAAAAAAATCCAAGGGAGACAGATCTGGTGATTGTGGTGGCCATGCGATTGGTCCACCGCGACCAATCGAGCCGTCAAGAAAAGTAGCCTGCAGATGTGCTCTGGCTCTGATGTCTGTGCTGAAATGTGCAGGAGCTCTGTTGTGTTAAAATCGGATGCGTTGACGGATAGGCATCGGAACAACATTCAACATCTCTGGCAGAACCTCTTGCAAGAATGTTAATTAAATGGGACCGTTAAGTCTTTCTGGGAAATGTACGGACTAAATAAACAGTCTCCTACAATGCCAGCCCACACGTTAACGGAAAATTTTCGTTGTGCGCCGTGCGGACGTGTAGCATGCGGGTTTTCATCCTCCCACGTATGCAGGTTGTGAAAGTTCATCACACCCTCTAATAAAAACGCAGCCTCATCCGTGAAGAGAACACTTGCTGTTTCAGTCTGCAGCACTTTCTTGCAAAAACCACCGCGCAAAATCCATACGATTGTTGTAGTCTCCCGGTTCCAGTGCCTGGACAAGTTGTAAATGATAAGGATGTAGTCCTTCGTCGTGTAGAATGCGCCAGACGGTAACTTGGGGGATATGGGTCTTTCGGGGTACAACTCGTGTATTCATTGAAGGATTATGCTGGAGTTCTTGGACAACTCTTCCTTAAGTATCAACTGTCTGAGTTATTCGTTGGCGACCAGCATCCGGCTTGTGCATGTCGAACGAACCGGTTTCACACAATCATCGATGCAGACTGACATAGAATGAGCGGCTAGGCACCTTTCTACCAGAATATTTCTCACGATACATTCACAAGGCTTTTCGTCCATTGCAGTTGGCCATGCCGTAAATTAAATGCGTGTCAGCCATTTCGTGGTGCGTGTAACTAGCCATGTTACGCTCAACGCATTCACAGTTCGAATGAAGACAATCTCTGTTTGTTCAGCTCGTGTTTGCATCGCAACGCCCTCTCGTCGCTCTAGCGCCCGCTACAGGCATTTGCGACCCTCTGTTCCTATGCGATTTTTTATCCTTGTTGTATGACTGATCTGCCATATCATTTTGTCCACGTTATTTTTAATCACCCTGTATATATACATATATGAATCATATAAACGCTTTATGTAGATAAATACAAAGTTATACAATGTTTAACTGTATCCTCTGCATACCACCAAATCTGTCTTTAGGCTGTAAAACTATATCAGCAAACATTTGAAATTTCTTCTAAAATAATACATATACGGTTAGCAATAAAGTTTTAAGATTTCCTTTATTTTAAAGAGTTTAATTAAGGTGGTGTTTATCTGATGTCGAATGGACCAGTAATATATCGCTTCCCGCGATATCTGTAAACGTAGACAGAAAGTAAATATTTCAATCTTAAAGATATACCAAAAGATGTCATTAAGTTTTACGAGGTACAATCTAAACTATAATTTGAAAGTTTGAAATAACATAATTAATTACAACTTTACCTGAATGGTCGTTAAGAGAAGAAAGTGTATTCGGATACAAATAACATGAGAAGTTAAATAGCATTATTTCCTGAGACCATTCATATTGTTCATTAAGTCAATGTAATTTGTGTTTATTAATTTATCTTCTTTAAAATTTCTTAAAGAAATAAACCAAATTCTAATATTTCATTATCAACCAACATTCTTAAATTTGTATTTAAATCGACATTTTTCGTATGATAAAATCTGACGTATTCCAAGTGAAATATTTGAATATAAGATAATAAAATCTTCTTTGAAATATACAGGGTGATACAAAAGTCTCAGAAAAAATTAAAAATATATTATTCAAAAAATATAGACTCTACCATTATGCAGTTTTCGTGGCCTTACGGCGTGGTGGTTAGCGTCCCTGACTCTCACACGGCAGGGCTCGGGCTCGAATCCCGGACAAAGCATGAATGTATTGTCTCTGTTAGGGCTAGCGAGGGCCTCCCACCTGGTGCTCCTTTTCAATTCGGCAACCCACGGCGTGCCATTGGGGGAAAAAATGAACGTGGTTTTGCTCAAATGCACAGAAAAGCATAGGGCATTTTCAATTTATAAGAAAAACCATATTTGTTATATTTTCACCGACAGTTGACACTGCATTCACATTATTCTATCTTTTTAAACTGATCCGCCTTCATAAATGACGCCATATTAGAATACTGTATAATTTGGATTTTGTGTGTTTTACAGTTTTTCAGATGTTTACGATTATTTAAATTAGGCATTTGCTGCTTATTATTGCTGCTAATCGTTGCCGATATTGTTGAGAGATAAATGTCAGGTAAGCTTTATTACGAGAATTTCTAATGCGCAACGTCTGACAGTAATTCTCATAATTGACGGTCGTCACATTGAACATGTATAGTTCTAGTACCGTAGTTTAATGCACTGTGCCATTGTAAAAATGCAATTCAACAATTAAAGCTCCACCTAATGGCGAAGAATTAAACTAATTCTTTTGTTACTTAAAAAAAAAAAATCCCTTGTCTTTATGTGCATTTCAGTAAAAATCCCATAGTTTTTTTTTTTTTTTTTTTTTTTGAGTAATACAACTTATATTTTTTCTGCGACTTTTTGACCATCCTTTACTTATTATAAACATTTAATGGGCATTATTTTAAATTTTGTTTGCGTAACATAATGAATTTGATAAGGCCACCAATAATTCTTGAGTATAAAAGAACGTTTTAAATTATATATATATACATTAGGGTGGGTCGAAAAACGATAATTATTTTTTTTCGAAACGCTATACCGCGGAAAACTTGCCTCTGGGGTAGTTAAGTAAAATGCAAATTAAAAAAAGAAATTGTATTGAACCCCCAGCTAGCGCATTATACTTAAAATTTCGATTTTTTCCGAAAATTATGTCATTTTACTCGTTTTTTCACAATACTCAGCCAATAATATTTTAAAATGCTATAGTGAAAATCTTTTATTAAAAGTGTTGAAAAACACAAAAAAAATTTAAAACCGTCAAAATCTTTCAATTTGCAGTAGCGCAAAAGACTCAAAAATCGGTAAATTATTGCATTTAAGGTGCGTACTAGCACCTTTGTAGTCAAGTATGCTGAGTTGTGTGTTAACACTTTCTCGACCGCATGTTTTTTGTCTTTTATACGGTAAGGTCCGCCTGTGGTCGTTATTCGCCTCATTTACAATATTTAAGAATAAAATTTTCCATATTCACATTTATATTACAAATGTATATACATTGTAATTAAGCTTTTTCTAATCAGAGCATTTATAACCGTAGGGGGACAAAACTTCGCGAGAAAAAATCTCGCGTGAACAAAATATCGCCTATATAAATGAATGGAATGTAAAAAGGACTTGGTAATTATTAATAAAAATGTATAAAATTTCATGACAACACATACCACCGTCAGAGCACTCACATACTGACAAATCCACTTCCAAAATTGTTATAAATTTTGCTTAAAAGAGTTTAAAGACTATGTTAATTAACCTTTGTCAAGATTAGTTATAAAGATTTCAAGCGTACTTATCTATTTTAAAAATTTTTAATTAAGGTTTCTGAACAGTGTTCAGCTTTGATGTCAGCAGTGTTATACAATATTTTTTAAATGTATTTTGAATGGTGAAAAGCAAATGATAAAGTAACTTAAAACTAAATGTATATAAAATAATAAAATTCCATTCTATAATATATTTATTTATTTTAATTAATTAATTAATTTAGACTTCTAAGGTCCTGTGGCCTTCACTAGAGATCCCACGTGACACAAATACAAATTTTGAAATAGATCATACTATTTTTTGACGCGATATTTTGTCCGGATCCCCCGTAGTAATGGCAATGTATTGATAGTACAAATATGAATATTGGGTATGTTTTTAAGAAATAAATAACATAAAAATTGAGAAAGAAACGCCCACTAGTGGAGTTAGAGATTTTCAAATGACGTTAATTTACGTCAGCTGTCGAGAAAGTGTTAGTAGCCCTTTCCTTTTTTTTTTTTTTTTTTTTAACATTACACTACAATTAATTGTAATAGAATGACCATATAAAGTATATAGATAAAAGAAAAAATTAATGTTTACTTTTTATTACAGTAACATAGTTACTAAAAATCCAAAAAAAAAAAAAAAAAAAAAATTGCGCTGCATTGCAAAATTTAGATTCTATTTTTGGGTAGGCAAGTTGAAGCTGTACTTGCTGGCAATTTTTTTTTTGTAAATAACCTATGTTACTGTAGTAAAAATAAACATTGGTTTGTTATTTTATTTATATCCTTTGTATGATCATTCTATTATAATTAATTGTAGTGTAAAATAAATAAATAAAAAAAAAAAAAAAAAAAGTAATGGGCTACTAACATTTTCGCGACCGATGACATAGATTCACATAATTTGAAAACCTCTAACTCCGCCAGTGGGCTTTTCTTTCTCAATTTTTATGCGTTATTTATTTCTTAAAAACATACCAAATATTCATATTTATAATATCAATATATTACGGATATAAATGCTTTGATTAGAAAGAACAAAATTGCAATGTATATCCATTTGTAATATAAATGTGAATATGTAAAATTTTGTTCTAAAATATTGTAACTGAGGAGAATAACGCCCATATTTGAACCTTACTGTAAAAAGGACAAAAACATGCGGTCTCGTAAGCGTTAACACACAACTCAGCACGCTTGACTACAAAGGGCTAGTATGCACCTTAAATGCAATAATTTACCGATTTCTGAGTCTTTTGCGCTACCGTAAATTGAAACATTTTGACGGTTTTAAATTTTTTTTTGTGTTTTTCAACCCTTTTAATAAAGGATTTTCACTATAGCAGTCAGAGCCTGATTAAGGGGGAAGCACACATTATTTATACTTACACCGTTATTTTTTAACAAATATTTTCTTCCTATAATAAACAAAAAATTCTCATTAAAAATTATTTTAAAAGAATTCTGGTGTCTAATAACGGTGAGTAAATTGGATTGTTTTACACCGTTCATTTTTTATAAAAAATATTTCCTCGTCAAAGCGTGGAGTTTCTATGACATGAAGTAAAAAATAATTGTAAAAATATTCCGGTGACAGCGGAGATAATGTGTGTTTCCCTCTTAATCAGGCTCTGATAGCAGTTTAAAATATTATTGGTTGAGTACTGTGAAAAAACTAGTAAAATAACTTGATTTAAAAAAAAAATCGAAATTTTAAGTACAATGCGCTAGCTGGATGTTCAATATTTTTTTTTTTTTTTGCATTTTACTTAACTACCCCAAGGCAAGTTTTCCGTGGTATAGCGTTTCGAAAAAAAAAAAAAAAAAAAAAAAAAAAAAAACATTTTTTTCGACCCACCCTAATATATATATATATGTGTGTGTGTACATAACTGTATCCCGGAGGTAAAGGACATCATGTCATGTCCTTCATGTGTATTTTTAGGTTTATACAGAAGCCTTAAGTACTAATGTTCAGTTACTATTATAAAGGAGATAAGTCAGTGGAAAATAAAACCATGTCCGCTTTCTTTATTACTAACAAATGTATTTCATTGTAGCACGCCAGAGACATGGTGGTAACTATTTTCACAAAATGGAAATGATGTCCTTTATCTCCGGAGTATAGATGTAATATGAATCACCTTCCTTCTTTAAAAAAATTTGTGCTATCAGTGAATCGTACAGAAGCCTAATTACGGCTTTGGTATTCATAAGAAAGTGTTTCCGCTGCCCATATTTTTTAATACGACCGTTTTTCTATTACAAACTTTACTTTATTCAATCGCATAAAAGTACTGCAAAAATTACTATTCAAATAGTTTGGAGACAATAAAGGGTAACAGCTATTTTTTTTTTTTTTTTTTTTTTTATGATTTGTACACTAAAACTGTAATCGACAGCACATTCTCTTTCACGTTGTTTAATCACAGGGAAGACCAATGTTTCCATTGTGTTAGGATTTTTATAAAACATTCTTAAATTTTAATATGAGTGGCTTTTTAACTAATATATATTTTAAAAATTGGACCATTTTTGAAAAACAGTGAAGGTTTTAATTGTCTAATATAGAATACCACTATTTTTAATAGTAAAATTCAGCAATGGTTTGAAGTTCATTTTTTTGATTAAATAATACGAAGATTACTATATAAAAATAGTTAAATTTCATTAAGAGATCGTTAAAAGTGCTAAATAGTGGTAACTGTAAAAAGTATAACACAATAACACAATCTTAACGTTCTGAATATAATATTCTCATGTAGCCAAATGAATAATTAGTAATTATAAAATTTACTTACTTTAATGTGTATTTATTTTAATATAAACCAAAAGCAATTGTTTAAAAATAGCAGCGAGGGATTGTGTTGGTCTTAATCAGCCCCTGGAAATTATTATTTTTTATCCATGATTTTCCCATTTTATGATTCTATGTGAATATTATAGCAGCATTTTCTTTCAACAAAAATGTAAAAACTGAACTAGAGTAGGAATAGATGCGCAGTTTTATTTCATTATCAGATGAATAAGGGAAAAATTACTTAGCATAGGTTTACAGGAAAATCTAAAATTAATATCATCATCTTTTACATCTTATTGTTTAAAATTTCAGAAAGCTATAAGAAAAAAAGCATTCATAACATTTTAATTCATCTTGATGTTATATTTCATCAATTAAATACACTGGCATTCAAAAGTTAAGGTACAACCTGTTTTCTCGTTTTCTTCTTTTGTGTATAACTTTAAAGCAAATGAACATATCAACATACAATTTGGATAACATATTAGTTTTTTAATCATTAATGGAATTTTATATAACTTTAAAAAAAGTAATATTTTTTAAACTGATATAACATCCATTTTCTACAAAAGTAAGCAATGGAAGAAATAAAAAAGTAAATAAATAAATAAACAATTTTAGCGACGAAAATTAAATGAGAAAGGATTTCAAATTTACATTAAAGATAATTAAAGGTTGACATTCCTACAAAAGTTAAATTAAAATTGGATTTTTCTTTCTGCATTCACTTTTCTTTTTCTTCCATAAGGGATGGATTGTAAAAATATAATGTTTAATTTGCAAATTTTGAGCTTCGTGAAAACAATAATTATATCAATAAGTATTTTTTAAATGGATATCTCATCCAATATTCGTGTTTGTATGTATATCTTTTAAAAGTTATTCACATATGTAGAAAAGAACAAAAGAGGAAAAGATAAAAGTTAATGCCGGAACTAAAAATTGGTTTCAATCAAACATTTCGATGCATGCGCATCTTCAACTATCTGTAAGGCACCTTTAACACCCTTTCTCATTTAGCTTTCTTTCCTAAAATAGTTTAAATGTTTCATTTCTTCCAGTGCTTACTTTAAAAAGAAAAATATGTTATATCAGTTAAAAAATTATCACTTATTCAGAAGTTATATAAAATTCGATGAATTATTTAATAATGAATAGGCTGTCCAAATTTTATGTTCATACATTCATTTGTTTTAAAATCATGTTCAAAAAGAAGAAAACGAGAAAACAGAATGTACCTTAAATTTTGGAAGACAGTGTATATTAAATACATTTTGTGGCTGCTATCACTTTTATATAACGAATGGCAGCAACTAAATTTAAAATATAAAGGAATAAGTATTAACATGCTAACAGAAATGTGAACTCCATTAATGTGTTAAGCACGAAATAGTTTTTACATTTCAAACTACATTTTCTGAATTTCTGTTTCGAAGTCAATATGCAGTATATTTTCTTTTTTCACACTTGCAATAGTTTACCTTTTAGAATGATGTTGTAAATAAAAAAGAAAATGTGTAGCGTTAATTCACTTATTTATTTAATTACTTTAGATTTATTTTTATTTGTTATGTCATTTCAGTTTGATTTTGCGTTATATATAGTTTTCAGATTCCATGTGTCATCTGTAGTTTTAACATTTTTTTTGGATTAGGTGCAATTTTACACATTGTGACCCATTTAATTACTCGTTTTTTTTTAAACATTATTTTGTTTCTTTTGAAGAATAAATAAAACTTTGTTTTCGTAATTTTAATTCGCTGTTAAAGCCTTATCTCTTTTTCAAAAGAAAAAAACTTTTTTTTTTTTTTTTTTTAAGTACATTTTATATTATTTATAAAAGAATAAATAAGATCTACGTATATCGTATAATAATTGTATTCAATGATAATATAATGTGATGCTATTTTAGTGTAACACTGGTCTATAGAGTTCGAAAAATGATCAAGACCATTAAAAAATGTATTTTTTTTTTTTTAGTTATCTTTATATTTTTCCTGAGATTGATGGTAGATACTTAAGGTAAAATAAAAATTAATAACATATTTGAAGACAATTAGAAAAAGCGACAGCATGCTATAAAGCACCTTTTTAAATAAGAACGACTTCATGAAGCAACTAGTGCCAAAGAGTGAGATTAAAATAAAGTTTAAAAATTCCATCTTTATAAATTTCTTTCCCTAAATTTGATTTTATACGCTTTTTTAATATAGTGAGACCTTAAAGTTCCATCAGTACATAAAGAAATGATAATAAAAATAATAATAGGGATGGAACACGGGCGCAGAATTCATACCACTATCAATGTAAGAAAATTTTCTACCTCTTAAATCGACGATATTATAAGTAGAGAAATTTCTTAAACACATTCCGGTGTGAATTCTGTGCCCGTGTTCCATCCCTGTAATAATAAAACAATGTTACATAAAATTTTTATACTTACACTTCAAAATATACGTAGAATTCAAATAAGTTACAAAAACAGTTTGCATTTTGAGGAGATTTCCCCTTCCCACCAAGAGAATGCACAGTCAGAAAGTTAATACAGAAATTAATAAATCATACAAGAGTAAACCCCACTTCTTTATGGATTGTTCGTAATTTATATATATATATATTTGTTTAATAGTACTTTTTTATAATAGCTATCTGCAATTAAATAGAAAGGAAGTGGTAGTAAAATTATTTATAATTATTAATAAATTATTACCCATAACTATTTTTAAATATATATATATATATATTAAATAAATATATAAAAAAAATACATATTTTTTTTCACAAAAGAAAGCGTAATTGTTAATTAGTGAACAAAAACTGCAACAAAAGTATCTAAAAAATATATTAGTATGCGATTAAACAAAAGCATTAGAACAAAATTGTCTACAGAAAAAGTTAAGAGGAAAACAATTAAAGGAAGTGTAAGGAAAAATCGTGAATAAATGAATAAATAAATAGGTAAAATTAAAATAAAACACCCTTTTTGATTTAAAATTATTTAACTGCCGTACCATTGAAAAAGTTCTAAATTTATAAATATATACATAATAAAAGGCTTTAAAAATGTGAATGTAAAATATCGAAATTAATAATTTGATTCAAATGAAAAATTAAATACATTGTGTCAATTACATAATGATAAAAGCATTATGTTTTGAGATCTTTTCGCTTGTATTTTTTTTAACCCTTTCAGCGTTAGCCGTTATTCGATATACCTGTTTAATGATTCATAAAATTAATACTATGCACAGTACAAATATGAGAATTTAATATTATATAATACAAATATTTATTAATCTTATTTTCTCGATAAAAACAACATATATTTCAAAATTTAGCCACACGAGCCTTTTATTTTGACTATGAGTGACAGAAAAAGACGTGCTTAACGCTTAAAGGGTTTTAAGACGTACATTAAAAAAAAATACAAAATAATCATTAAAACATAAACATACACTATTTACCAATAAGTATTTGGACACTTTCGCATTTAGACGTTTTGTCAAATATCTAGGAAAGTTCTTTAGGAATCATCTTGAAACTTTAGTAGTGTAGAGAACATGCTATAAATTATATATTTCAGTGAACGTTGTGTCCTGAAGAGGAAAATGAGAGCAGTAAAAAATTGAAAAAAATCAATATGTTTTGGATCATCCTATAAAAAGTAATGCTTTAAATGCATTTTGGCTGTAGCATGTAATTGTGAGATTTTTCTCATTATCTGTACACATTTTTTGAGGCTACATACAGTCGGCAGCAAAAGTATCCGAGCACTAGTCTAGATCCAATCCCTGTCTAGAAAATGTGCACTTAATACTGCTTTGTTAAATAAATCCATGTCGAATTATGTTCTTAATCAGTCTAAGAACATGATTCGACAAGGATTTATTTAACAAAACAGTATTAAGTGTACTTTTTTGATATCGAAATTATTGGCTACTGCTCGGATACTTTTGCTGCCGACTGTATTCATGGAGATGTAACTGGTTTTTGTTTTAAAAATTTAAAAATAAAATAATAAAATAAAATAAAATAAATTCACTTTTTTAATTATAACACGTAGGGTATTAGACCTGTGCAAAGCTATTTTTAGGAAATTTAGCATATTACATTAGACTGCAATCAGAATGTAAAAATGTTAAATATCTTGCGAAATATGAGAATTTTTCCTAAATAATTTTTAGCTCCACATGCGCTAGTTTTAAATAAAATTCGTTTGCATAATTTAATAGCCAAATGTATCGAATATGAAAACCCCAAACAAATACCGTGTAAATTTAAAAAGTCATGAGAGATAAAATGAACAGAATTTCAGTTCTTCGGAAAAAAAAAAAAAAAAAAAAAAAAGAAGAAGAAGAAGAAGATGATGATGATGATGATTAGGGGGTCTTTATCAATATTTATTTACAATCAGCGAACAGTGCATCAAAATTGGGCATTGATTGAATAAAAATAAAACTGTGAGTAACCTTTACTAGTTTTTAGCTTTTATTTCGAGAGAACTGAAATTCTGTTCATTCTATCTCTCATAACTTTTCGAATTTAAACGATATTTTTGGGGCTTTTCATATGAGTTGCTCAATGCTTTTGGCTATTAATATATGTAAATGAGTTTTTTTTTTTTTTTTTTTTTTTTAAAGCTAGAGCATACGTAGTAAAAAATTATTTAGTAAAAATGCTCATATTTCGTAAGACATATAACATTTTTGCATTCTGATTGACGTATGCTATATCTAATGTAGCATGCTAAATTTTCTAAAAATGTTCTGGTTCTAATACCCTACGTGTTATATTTTAAAAAGTGGATATATATATATATTTAACTTATATATCTATGAATATATGTCCTAGACTCATAAAAAATTATACAGATGATTAGAAAAGTCCTCATAATCACATGCTACTGCTAAAACGCATTTAAATCATTGCCGTATGCTGTGTGTAATGTAGTATGCCAAATTTTCTAAAAATGTCTTTGTACTGTGTCTAATACCCTATATGTTATATTTTAAAAAGGGGAAATATTTATTTTTTGCAGTTAAAAAAGAAAAAAAAAGTTATATCTCCATGAATATATGTGGTAGCCTCATAAAAATTTATGCACGTAATGAGAAATTTCCTCATAATCACCTGTTACAGCACAAACGCATTTAAATCATTACTTTTTGCCGGGTGATCCATAACTTTTCTTGAGATAAGGAAAATTCAAATCGAATCATCATACCAAACCTCTAACTATAATTTCTTATTGAAATCGTTCAAGAAGTTACCTAGTAAACCAAACCTCTGCTATATTTTTTTCCAAGCGTAGACCAGCGACGGCTATTTTTTCTGGGGAAAAAAAAAAAAAAAAAAAGTGAAACCGGTTTTTCGTTAATAATAAATACTCTCTAACTTTTTTTTTCTTTTTTTATTTTTCCCCTAAATTGTTCCAGCGTTTTCCGAGAAAGCAAAGTTTCTGCCGTACTTCTCCAAGGTGGTGTGCAAGTAACCGGTAAACGCTAATTACACTAAAGGTCATATCAAAAACACACTAATTCTATATATATATGAAAATCATTCGAATCGAAGTTTCTGCTATATTTTGCAATAGACAAATAATAATTAACAGTGAGTAGTTTTCGCGAATATAAAACAGATGAATTTGTCATCTCAAAAAACACTTATCCCTAATTTTTTATCAAAATCCTAACAGACATTTTCCAAAGACGTATTTTTCAACGGAAGGAATAAGAGTTAACAGGGAAGGCACATTTTCTAGAAAATGAAGATAAATCAGATGGGTTTGTCGTCTCAAAACAGTTTTGATCGAAATCATTTGAACTATTCTCGAGAAAACCTATATTACGCACAATTTCTGCCATATTTTCCAAATTTAGGAGTGAGGGTTAACAATGAATGCTAATTTCCCTGACCATGAATCGGAATGAATTTCGTTTGTTATCTCAAGTAATCTGTAACTCAAAGTTTTTACAAAAATCTTTAGATTCATTTCTATGAAAACACGCTTTTTGTCATATTTTGCAGAAGGCAGCGTTATGGTTAGACAAGAAAACTAATTTTCCTAAAAATGAGTATAAGTGCAATGGCTTTATCTTCTGAAAACATCTTTAGACCTAATTTTTTATTAAAATCGTCAGACCCATTTTCTTGAAAACCAAAATCTGCAATATTTTGCAACCGGCAGCTAATGGATTAGAAGCGAATTTTCCTGTAGATGAGGATAAGTACAATCAATTTTTACCCTATAAAACAATTAACCCCAATGCATTTCCGAGTAAATCCAATTTCTTCCATATATTGCATAAGGGCGAAAAATGGATAAAAGAGACAGCGATTTTTCCTAATATGAAAAAGAATGTAATCGATTTTTCACTTTAAAGCATACTTAACTAGACATTTCTTAACACCAAGTATTCATCAAAATCACTAAATCCATTCCGCTTAAGCCAATTCCTCTCATTTGTTTTAACCTGCGATTAAACGTTTAACACCGGACGTAAATTTTCCTGATGATGAGTGTTAGTCGAATCGATTAAGCACTCAAAAAACAATTAAAGAAAACATTCATCAAAATCCTTATATATATTTACAAGTAAGCTCAAATTCTGCCGTACGTTGCAACCAGCAAATAAAGGGTTATGATCGAACACAAATTTTTCTGCAGATGAGGATATGTCCAATCGATTGAGCGCCTCAAAAGACACTTAATCCCAAGTTTTAATCAAAGTTATTACATTCATTTATGAGTAAACCCATTTCCTATCGCATGTTGCAGCCGGTGAATAAAAGGTTAACATCAAACACGAATTTTCATGGAGATGAGGATATGTGCAATCGATTTAGCATCCCAAAAAACACTTAACCAAAACTTCTATCAAAATTATCACATACATCTCTGAGTAAACCCAGTGTGTGCCAAATGTTGTAAACGGCCGATGAAGGGTTAACAGCAAAAACGAATTTTCTTGAAGATGAGGATAAGCTCAATCGATTTTTTCTTCCAATATTCTCTAGCTCCAAACTTTCATAAAAAATATTAGAACAATTTCTGAGATCCCCAAGACACATGTATGTATATATTTAGACAAGTAACAAGTCACATTTTTAATTCGTTTAATATAGGAGAAGGATTTTGTTTTTAGAATTTTTTTCGCTAGTGAATTTTTATTTTCCTTACTCGTCTAACAAAAATTTATGAATAATTTATAATTGCATTGTCTTTCTACATACTTTACAGAATAACCTGTAATTAATATGCCATGTCCGAAGGTATCAAGTTATAGCAGAAGCTAACATAATTAAACGGATTTTAAATAAAATTCTACTGAAATAAATTAATACAAAATACATACGTTTTTACATATATTATAAATTTTTCCTATGGGGTTTATACTACTAAAACATTACAAATTTAACTTTTATCACATTTATTATAAATATTTTTTCAGTGTGGTTAAAGTCCCGCCTTTTTTCCCTGATTCTTTCACCAGAATATTTATATGATAATTTTTACTTAGTTAATGGTGCAATCATACTATTGAAAATTCCGATAGAAATATATTGGTGGAAGAATCAGGGGAAAATGTGGTCTGTGACCACCCTGCTTTTATTTCTGTCTTAAAAAGTAGGCTTTTTCTTATATACCTGCCGACATTCTAATTAATATTCCAAAGGACTGGTAATACCTGCCTTTTTTCCCCACCAGTCTTTTATTTTTCTTATTTAACCGTAATTTCATTTGAAGAAAATTATTCTAAATATAAGGAGGTGTGTAAAATAACGGGAACTAACAATACTGCGGAATATTAATTAGAATGTTGGCAGGTATGTTTTTTTTCCTAGATGTTTACTTACGACAGCTAAATTATCGTAATTTTTTTCTGAACTTTTTATTCGTCATCCAAAAATAACATTGGCTTAATATGATTCGCATTGTTTTCTGTAACATTCAATAACACTGCTCTGAAAAAAAATAAAAAATAAATAAATAAATAAATAAAATGAAGATCTGATACCATTTTTGCAGATTCTTATGTAAAATGACATTCTGAGTCCGAATATGGCCCCATTTTTCTCAATCACCCACCGTTTTCTAGATATACCCCCTCCCTCATTTTTACCATTGTTTGATAATTTTATACCCATCAGTTTTATTTGGAGAGGAACGATCATTATTTTAACCATTAAATGTCTTCTGACCTGAGGGGCTACAGAGGAAAAAAGTTTTAAAACACGAACATTTGTAGTAAGGAGGAAGTTTGAGGGGATTTGTGCCCAGAAAACAATAGAAAATCAGTCAAAACAATCAGTTTTTGTTCCTGTATCTTTTTTTTTTTTTCGACGTATTTCTCTTATTTTTTACATATTCCAGCTTCCAGTGCTTTCAATAACTCCCACGTTAAACGTTTTGGGCAGTAAGACATGAACAGTAAAATATCCTTCTTTGACACATGTTAAAGATCACCACACTAGATCACCACCGTCGAGAACACCATAAAGTTCACTCTCTTATCGCAAAACGTGTACTAAAGGTAGATAAAGACTGACGACTACAATGATAAGAGCAATGACCTTTAACACGTGTCAAAGCAGGAGATTATGCAGTTCATGTTTTACTGCCCAAAACATTTAAGTGGTAGTTATTGAAAGCAAACTTCGTACTGTGAATCAGTCAAACTTTCTTGCGAGGGCTTTGAGACTTTACTCCATTCACCAACATTTTGAAAAAAATTTCACGGTATAATTTTTATTATTTGGGGTGTTTTGGTGAGAAAATGACAAACTGGAAGCTGAAATATCTAAAAAATAATAGAAATATTGCGAAAAAAAAAAAAAAAGAAAGAAAGAAACAGAAACTGTTTTTATTGTTTTTCTTTTGTTTTCTGGGCACAAATCTTCTCAAATTTTCTCCTTACTACAAATGTTCGTGTTTTAGAACTTTCTACCTCGGTAGCTCCTGAGGTCACAAGACATTTAACGGCTATAATAATCATCGCTCCTCTCCAAATCAAACTGATGGGTATTAAATTACCAAACAATGATGAAAATGAGGGAGGGGTGTATTTAGAAAACGGTGGGTGATTGGGCAAAATGGTGGTCATATTCGGATTCAGGAGGTCATTTTACATAAGAATATGATGAAATGGTGTCAGAGGCAATTTTCATGCCAAGAAGTGTAAAATTTCAGGCTTTTTTTTTCCCCCATAAACATACTTTAATATATTTCTTAAATTTTATCCTTTACTAGATTTATCAATAATATATATATATATATATATATTTCATCTTATGAATGAAATCAATGTTAGCTTCAATTTTTTATATAAACAAAAGATGCAAAAAAAAAAAAAAAAAAAAAAAAAAAAAATGTATAATATAATGCAAGCATTTCATACATTTGAAAAAATAAAAAAAATTATTTACAAACCTATATGAATTATTGATTAATGTTTCGAAAATCTCTGTCTAACCACTATTGTTCAAGCTTTTAAGATAAATTCAATTTTGTGTTGCCAACTAAAGACTACCTAAATACAAAAATACTTCAAGTTATTGTCTCGATATAAATAATCTTAAAGAATTATCCAATTGGTGTTTTAAATGAGATCGTCTTCGTTGAAATACAATAAAATAATTGAAAATTTTATAAATATGTTTTAAATAAAGTGAATTCTTTTGTGATGTGAACAAATGCTTCTTTTGTAAAAGTGTAGCACATTATTTAAGCTTAAAAGTCTTTTAGAAGCAAACTATTTGAATAAACTTTTCGATGCATTGTTATTCAAAAGGTTAATCTGATACTCCGTTTTATCTGTATTTGCTTGTTAAAAAATATTCATTTATATTGGAATCCATTATATTCTCTTATATCAATATTGGAAACCTAAAACTTTTATACAACAATTTCCATTTCTTTCAGCCACGATATATATATATATATATATATATATATATATATATATATATATAGAGAGAGAGAGAGAGAGAGAGAGAGAGAGAGAGAGAAAGAGAGAAAAGAAAAGAAAAGAAAAAAGTAATTGGGAATTTAGTTTTAAAAATTCTATATTTAAAATTCCATGAAACATTCACAGCTGCCAACCTAATCCGGTAAATTGTTAGTACCGCCCCTTTTTCTACACCATTTATTTTTTAGAGTAATTCTCTTCAAATTTATCTACGGTGAATTAAGAAGATAAATACTCTAAAAATTAAGTGGTGTAGAAAAAGGGGCGGTACTAACTATTTGCCGGATTAGGTTGGCAGCTCTGAACATTGGTAGTTTGTGTAGGACAAAAAAAATTAAATTTCCGCTTTTTTACTATCACCCCTATTATACATATTTTTTTTACCGCGTTTTATTTATTTATTTATTTTGTGATTAAATATGATAGTGATATGTCATAGAATAGTGATCAGAAGTATCAGTGTGTTTGTCTGGCACTACGTTTACCAGGGAATTATGCAATTAACCCTTTAAAGGGCGGTAATTACATTGCAGCATCACCTAATTTTAATTTTAAACTGCAAAAACTCACCTCGGAAATTTTTTATACAATTTTAATTTTATAGCTTAAAAACATAGCTACCAAGATTCTTAATTTGTTCTGGAATGTTATTGGTCCCGCCTTTTTTATACACCGTAATCTTTGTAGAAAATCATAGTTGCAAAAGTTTTAATTTAATCTGGAGAATTTTTAGCCACGCCTTTATTTCGATCCACTTTATTTTTAGAATAATTTTCTCCAATATATAATTACAAATAAATAAAAAATAAAAATTACTCTAAAAATAAAAGTGGTATGAAATAAAAACGGGACTAAAAATGCTCCGGAATAAATTAAAATGATGCCAACTCTGAGAAAAATTTACTTCAATCTATAATTACAATTAAATAAGAAGAAAGTTACTCATATTCTGAAAAGATTACGGTGGGAAAGGGGGTAGGCCTAACAAAATATTCCGGAATAAATTTAAAAATTTGTCAGTTATGCTTAAAGGGGAAAATTCCATTTATTTATTCTTTTTTAACGTTGTTCGTAAATTTTATGACTTTTAATTTTAAATGGGCAAAATTACTCTTCTCTCCAAAGGATTAACATTCACTATAGACGAGTTGCACTTATGTCTTTGGAATACATGTTTAGTCATAGATAATATGATTTAAAGTATACATATCTGATATATATCTGATACTTTTCTCTGCTCTCTAGTTTTTGCTAGAAATATTGTATTAATTTTACCAAATTAAGCGGATTTTCTAAACCACGATTCTCTATTATTTTAAAATTTTAACGCTTGCAATGTTTTATCTGCATTAGATAAATGGAATTTTAGTAAACAGAAAATAGGAAATAGGATAGACATAGAAAAATCTTTTTCAATAAGCTGAAAATCTACTGCATGAATAAATAATTTATAAAGTACTTTCATATCGATTAGAAATAAACTCATGCAAGAGGATATAGTTTTGTAACATTTATATTTTTGTGACATTTTAGTATTCCGCGCATATAAGAAGGTAGTAATTCGCGCTAAATTTCCACTATAATTACTTTTCAAGGTATTTATTATTATTATTATTATTATTATTTTATTTTTATTTATTTTTATTTTTTGTCGGATTTAATCTCATAAAAATATTTCAAAAACAAACCTTTCCACAGTCTGGTCTATAATCTTCCAACTTACTTGACATATTCCAAAAATATTTTCGAATTAGACATTCATTAAACTAATGAGCAGATTTTACAGAAAGAATTTTGAGAAAATTTACACTGAACACCTTGATTATTTCATTTATTATGTTTACAGTGTTAATAGAAAATATTAGTTATAGTGATTTAAAATTTTTCCCTATGCTAAAAAGTAAATGAATGAAATGAATATTCAAAAATAAAAGTTTCTTACTTAAATATCCCTTTAAAAATTTATCCAAACCGATAAGCAATATCCATTATATTAAAAAAAAAAGAAATAAACCCTAATTTTTCAAAAGATATTACCAGTAGCGGCTCATGCCTGTTTTTTCAGGCGGAGCTCGACCCATTGTTCGAAGTGTGGAACTTAGCATTAATAATATTCATTAAACAAACAAAAAAAAACTTTTTTTTTTCTTTGCTAATCATTAATTTAACATTGTGGAAAAAACTGCATAAAAATATGTTAAAAATTTAAGTTTTTATGACTAACAGATAAAAAATTCTGCGATGCATTATCGATGGAATATCAGAATTCAAATCTTTTGAAGTTGGTATGCGAAAAGTTTTAAGTTCGATTCTCATTCGTTTTCGCCGGCCTATCCGTTTCAAGTTTTCCGTATTGTTGTTCAAAACTCGCGTAAAGATGAACTAGGAACCGTTTCAGAATAATTTCCCAAGGAGGGTTCAACACTTAAGCTTAGGATCCCCCTTTAACTATACATCATCAAAATTTCAATTTAATTTTCTATAGATGTAATAAATATATATATATATATTAACTGCGCACATTATATCTTCACTCCTTTTAACAATAAAAATTTCAAATGTTATATCCATATTTCTCATTTTTAAAAATGAAATAAAATTAAAAAAAAACTCGCGTAAAGATGAACTAGGAACCCTTCAGAATAATTTCCCAAGGAGGGTTCAACACTTAAGCTTAGGATCCCCCTTTAACTATACATCATCAAAATTTCAATTTAATTTTCTATAGATGTTATAAATATATATATATATATATATATATATTAACTGCGCACTTTATATCTTCACACCTTTTAACAATAAAAATTTCAAATGTTATATCCATATTTCTCATTTCTAAAAAAGAAATAAAATTAAAAAAAAACTTAACCAAGAAATTATATTAAAATTTAGAAACTCGTGAGTACGGTAATATAAATACAGATTAGAACAAGAACGAAAATTTCTGCGTTGCGCATTGATTATTAACACTTCTAACTGCACACTTTTCCTATCGTATAACATTCTTTGCCTATGTTATCACAAAACGGACAGACTAAATGAATTAAAACAAACAGTTAGACGAAATGAAATCATGATCACTCTTAAACATCGTTGGAGATATTTAAAAATGCTTAACGCAAAAGAAAATGCCGTCCTGATATTCTAGTTGCAGCCCTTAATGTACAGTCAGCCAAAATAAAAGCGCTCCCCCCCCCCACACCTAATTTCGCCGTAAATTATCGTAGAAACGTGTGGTTGGTACCGATCGATTTGTAATAACGTCTAGTTTATAACGGTATAGTTACATTTTGCCTAGGGGGTCGTCTACATATTAAAACTGGCATTAACTTCATTTTATGGCAACTCCTATTTTTGACTTCATATTCAGATTTCTGAGATCAAGGCGGTTCGAAACACATACCTACTTATATACTTTAAATCAATTCTAAATAGAGTTACACGTGAAAATGTATTAGGGGTCCGTCTATACATTTAGAAAGTATAAATCATGATCTACCACCCAGTATACATTATTTATTAAGTTTCACACCGGAAAAAATTTTCAGAAATGTTAATTACAAAATAAAAAAATGACTAATTCACAGAATTTTTTGAGTTAGTATATGAATTAAAAGATTTTTATTGGTTTCAATTGATTAAACATCAAATAGTTCACTTTATACGAAGAAAATTAAATACAGTCGACACCGGTTATAACGTACTGTCAGGGGACCAGAAAATATGGTACGTTATAACCGAAGTACGTTATAAGCAATATTTCCAATATAATTTAGTGCCTAACGAAAGAAAAAGGTGCATAATAGCACTCTCAATAATAGAGATTTTAAATAGAAAGTTTATGAGTTTCTCAAAATAAAATAAGAAAAAAGAAAAAAAAAAATTTACTACTTACATGTTTATTTGGAAAAATAATCTGATATTTTTCGTTGTTTTCTTTGATTAGAGGACACAGAAAAAATTACATTTTCAATATTTATAATGGAACTTTTCAGAGTCTCTGAATAGTCAGTATGGAATTCAACGAACCGCTATAAAGTTTTAAAGGTATAAAGGGGATATAAGCCGATAAAGGAGACATCGAAAGACGGTATCCAAGAAAATATACCGATTTCCAAACCAGAAATACAAGGTTGACATCCAATTTTGGCTTTTCGTTCCAGTCTAAAAAGTACGTTATAACCAGATTAAGGCTTTTGCATTGTCCGTTATAGCCAAAGATGTAAACCATTACATTATATAGGGTTTCATTCGGGACCAAGCATCTGAGTACGTTATAAGCGAAAGTACGCTATATCCCAGGTACTTTATAACCGGTGTCGACTGTAGCTTGAATAGATATTAAAATATCTATCAAAAGAAAAAAGGTAAATGGTTTTAAATTTGTTTGAAAATTCAAAATTATTTTATCTCAAACTGCCGTATAATTGTCTGAAACGGTGGCACTCAACCTGGTTCCCACGGCCGTTTCACAGTGAAAATGGAAGTTCGTTCTGATACTGCAGTACTTTCATTTTCTTTAATTTAATTGACTTTTTAAAAATATTAAAACAGATTTTTTTTTTTTTTTTTTATTTTCTTAATTAATTATTTTTTTTCATGACATTATTAAAAACTTTTACATATATCTCCACGATATTCTTTTGCTTTTATATTTTATAATATGTAACAAATTAATATGCAAAATAATAAATCCTACTACTTAATGGAATGTTCTAAAATTCTACTCTTAACACAGACACCGAAGTGGACGGTGGGTGTAGAAAGGCTGACTACCCTTAATCTAAATCTTCAGTTGAAAAGGTCAAAATGTTACATTACTCTATTAAAAAAAGGGGGGGGGGGAAGAAAGAAAATAATAATAATAAAATAAAATAAATAAAATAAAAATAAATAAATAAAAAATCTGAACAATAAACTATGGGAACAGAAGGAGGGAAGCCATCGTCTCCGTGAACGATAAAAATTACGATGGCGTGTCTCCGGACCATCGTAGGGGTGCGTCCCAGACCGTCACCAATTACCCATAGCGCAGTACTAGTGCGACATTAAACCCAACCTACCTACCTACCAATATATTGTGGTGTGAACTCGCGTATAAGTGACCGATTACGCATGTATTTCAGTGTGGAATGGCTTTCTTAGTAGGAAAAATCTGTTTGGATTTTCAGAAATATATATGATTTTAAGTTTATTTAAAATTTGCCTTGGAAGAAGATGATGACTCCTCATTTAAATGCTAATGCTGAAGGTCGCATGTGGATAGCGGTAAAAAATAAAAATCTATGTTAAAGTAAGATAAATTTCTCTTAAAAAAAAAAAAAAAAAAAAAAAAAAGGAATAACAGTGGGCTAAAAATACCCCGGAATAAATTAAAATGTTGTTTATTCTGGTTTTAGTCAGGTGATATTACTTGTGCTAAATAGCTGGATCCGCCCTCTCTTAAGCTCAGGTTCATCTCATCATTAAAATATTGTTTTTAATATCTGCCGCACCAAAATGTTCAAAACACAAATGCCAATTTTCATATATTTTGAAATCTTCCCGTTTCAACTTTAAAAGCATTTAGATTAATTTATTTTATTTTTAATTTTTAAATTTAGACGATTAAAGTCTTTTAAATGAAATTTCAGGATTCTGTAAGATCAATATCTATATATTTGAAAGTAATAAGACTATTCCTTTGTTTTAAATTTTTATTCCATAATAACTGTGACTTTGATTTCGTGATTAGGAAATTGAAACTAATACTATTGAGCTATGTTCCAATAATAGATCTTATTAAAAAAAAAAAAAAAAAAAAAAAAAAAGCAATTTTTCACTATTTGATTCTGTATTAAAAAACTTTTAATAGAAATTTGATATTTTATTTTGTTACATTATGGGATAAATTTTAAATAACAAAAGATTACAAACGGTACAGTAATCAAATGCAAATATGTCACAACAAAATTTAAACAGAATATTCATGGTAAAAAATCTTTTTAAAATTATTAAATATTTATAATAATAATAATAAAACGATTGTCGAATGCATAATTGCTGTTTCATGCAATCAGTTTCGCTGTACCGTGTTTTTTAAAACATGATATTTAACTAGAGGTGTACGTACTCTTGAATATTGAAATCCGAAAAAAAGTGTAACAGGGTTAAAATAGAATTTTAGCAGCGAAAAACTAAAAAAAGATATTTAATACTTATGAAGAAAGACTTAACATATTAGTAATGGATATATTTCTCTCTTGTACCGTAAGCCACGCCTTTTCACAAATTTTCTAAAACTTTATAATATAAAACGAAATAATTTTGCATATTTGTAATTAAATCATTTAAGTTTTGTCTTCAATAATCGATGTAGTAAATACCATTGTGATTTATACATACCAGCGTCACATATAGAGTCAAATAGGAATATGCTAATTAGTCTTTTTTTTTAAATAGTGTTTCAGGGAATCAGAGGCTTCTTTTCTTTTGAAATTCTTTCACAATCCCTCGCCTACATTGTGATAACTTTACAAAAATATGGCAATTTGTATAATAAACATCGAAATATTGCTTAGGAAACAATAAAAATAACATAAAGTTAAATTAAAATAGTTTTCCGTCAAATTATATACAAACATTTACTTATACAGGATACAGATTATAACAAGTGACGGCCCCCTAACAGGAATAAAAAGTGAAATATCACTGTAACTCAAAAAATAATGTTAGGAACGAGCTGTAAATTTGGAAACCCATGTTTTTGATGATGCCCGTTCTATTTTTTGAAATATTAACATAGGTCATATAATTCATAATTTTTTCAAATATGAATTTATTAATAATTTTCATAATTCAAAAAATGTTTTTTTAGCAAAAATTTGCATGGAATATGTTTGGGTCACTTCATTCTAACGAATAAAAAAAGCAGAATTTAAATATCATAATTATTTCGGATGATATGATTTAATGTTTGTCACATTCATTTAACATTAGCATCCCCAAACTTTGACAGCTTATAACTCTATGAAAAATTAAGCGAAATATATAAACTATATCATTTTCTGTGATGATTTGATCCAAAGAATTCAAATAAATTTTAAAAAAGGGGGGTTACCATTGAAAAAAATGAAGTTGATGTCAGTTTTAATATGTAGACTACCCCCTAAGTAAAATCTAACTATAACTTTATAAACTAGACGTTATTACAAACTGATCGGTACCAGTCGCATGTTTCTACGATAATTTACGGCGAAATTAGGTGGGGGGGGGGGCTTTTTTTTTTTTTTTTTGGCTGACTGTACCTAAATATTTTAGTGTAGTCCTGTAAATCTGAAGGTTAACCAAATCATATTCTGTAAAAACATTATTCTAGCATATTGACAATAAATATCAATTTCTTTATGATTTTTTACAGTTGAAAGTAATTTAAATGGGATTTGTTTAAATGTCTGTCCTAAAATGCAATGCAATGACATTTTATCCGTTTGACCCGTTAATGTCAATTTAAATAGGAAAAATTCCATAGTAAGGTCAATAGCAAACATAATATTTAAAAATTCTGAAAATATTTACGGACGCTGATAGCGGGAAGATGCGACAGATATACAGATGGACAGTCGGACAGACAGACATTCAAATTCAAAACATTTCCACACTTAATCGTAAAAAATTGTTAAAAACGCTTAACGTAAAAGAAAATACAATTCCAGCAAATATCCCATAATATCCCATAATATAACTTAATATTTTTGTGTAGCCCTGTAAATCTTAATGCTAATCATACTATATTTCATAAATAGCATTCTTTTGTGAATATAAATAACATATTTTGATTTCATTAAGATTTGTGCAAAGTAAAATTATTAAAATTTGGCTTATAAAAATACCTCTCACAGAACGTAATGCTTCGGAATACTTTCGGGTGTCCCTGTACACAGACTAGTTTTAATATTTTCTCCATTTTCTATAGGAAACATCCGGTAGTGAACTTGAAGAACATATTTTAATTTAATAAAGATTTGTGTAAATTAAAGGTATCAAAATATGGTTTATAGAAATAGCTCTCATAGAGCACAGTGCTTTGAAATACTTTCGGGTGTCCCTGTTTACAAACCAGTAAAGGTATTCACTCTGTTTTCAATAGGGAACATCCGATAGTGAATTAGAAAACATATATCAGTTTCAAGATATTCCACGAATATTTACTGGAGTTAGAGCGAGGAGAGACAGACAGACAGACGGGCAGACGGACAGTCAGACAGACAAACTGAAGTCCTTAACTCTTTTCAACCTTGTTGAAAAATGTTAAAAATATCATGTTTCTCGCTTTAAGAGCTTAATATTAGATGTATTATTTTTCTTTCTTTTCTTTTTTTTTTTTTTTTCTGATTCAGCTAAAATCAATTGGGGTAGAAATAATGCATTTGAACTTAAATACCTTTATCCTTCGAATATTTCGAACATTTAAGTGCACAATTTCAAAAATATGCATGTGGGGAAAATTCCATTTACTTTCAGAATTAAAGGTTGACTCTTAAATGAAATAAAAAATAAAAACAGATTTTTTTTTTTTCTTTCAAGAAAAAAAAAATAAGAAATTGTTAAAAATAAGCAAATTAAGAAAAAGTCTGTCATCTTAAAAGAAAAAAAAAATCGTGAAGCTGCTTGCATGAAATTGTATTTTTGAAAAATCAGTTTTTAATAATAATAATAAACACTTTTATGCAGATATTTAATTTATCATTATAAAACTGTTATTTATTTACATAAATATTTTATTCATTTATAATTCATTTGCATGAAAGTTTAGCATGTGACATGCACATCTGAAGAAGAATATCGCAACTGCATTTTCTTTCCATTTAATTACCTAATTTCAAAATAATTTAGTCAGTGTTGTCTCAAAATATTAATTACAAGTTTTCATTTTATATGCTGATCTAAAAAGATGTTTGTAATAAATCATTAAAAAAAAAATAAAAAAAAATAAAAAAAAATAAAAAAATAACTCTAATATTTTGAAATATCATATATAAATTTTAAAATTGCATTGAAAAATCATACCATTAAAAAAATAATAATATATAAAAAACAGATAAAAAAGTGAAGCAGAAGACGCCAAATTTTATCCAGGTATTGTAGGGTTAACATAGTTTAAAACAGAAATTATTTTTCTCTATATATATCTTCCAAGGGCCCTCTCATCCTGGGCCCTAGAGCCCAAAACAAAAAAAAAAATTCTAGTGTATTAACACTGATAAAGCATAGCGTAGCCAAATCTGTTCGCCTGCTGTACTAGTTAGGCCGGCGCATCACCGCTATTTTTTTGCTTCCGAAGAGGAAGCATGCATTCCATTTTTTGCATTCTAGCTTGGCGTCCTTATCGCTTCCCTAATGATTTTAAGAAATCTTTATCTGAAGCAAATCCGGTCAAGATAAGAGCAATAAGCAAGAATAATATTCCTAAAAACACATTTTTTTTCACAGTACATTTTTAGGATGTCATTTTATTTTGAGGATATCCTATGCATGTACTGAGGTAAAATGTGTTGCTAGGGCGGTTTCTGTTTCTTTTACAAAATGTCGCCAAAACTCAAATACACAGTAATAGAAGGTCTGTGAACACTTTATATTCAATTCTTGAATGATTATAGCAGTTTATTTCTAAACAAACTTCCATATCATAGTTTACTTAGCTAAAATTATGAAATATAATAAAACAAGTTACTCTAAAGTAACGTGAGACAATAAAAAAATAAATAAATAAAAAATAAATAAAATATTTGTCGTTTGTTTATCAGAGAAACGTGCTGGGTACATGTGGCAACCCTACGGCAACAAAATGCCTGATGCGCCAGCTCGTATATATAGGAGCCTTAGTACTAGTAGAATAAATACTATAAAAATGAATATGTCGAGCTGGTTGCTACTCAAGAAGTGCTCATTCTCTACAAATAACGAAATGTGCAGCGGCCCGTCATTAAATCATTTATAGTACCATTAAAAGGGCATGTTGATAAAATTGACGATTACGAGAAGAGGGAAAACAGAAAATGATGGACGTTGTTATTTTGTCTATATATTTTTGAACGGTTACAATAATGAAAATAGAAAGTAAAGATTAATATAATATTATTTAATTGATTGAGAATAAAAGTAAGTCGGGTCATTCCTTGTCGGCCCTTAATGAAGGACCGCTCCTGGTTATTACTATTAGAAAATAAGATACAGAATATACAGTTTAATTACAGCCTCCTAAACTAGATGCTTTCCGCGTGGTTCGGAAACTTGGCAACAGTTCAAATAGTAGACACCGCCAACTGGTACATATTGCGTGACTTTTTTATTCAACAGCCACTAAAAAATATTTAATGTGGGATTTGATATACATAAAAGGCGAATAGAATCGAAGAAACGTCGATTATATAATATATTTTTGCGTACATGGGGGTTCGTGAGTTGTCCGAGAATGAAAGGCAAAACTTACAAAAATTCAGTAATTTAATCACAGAAAGTTCCAGAAAAATACAGGTCTATAAACCAAGTATCAGCTTCAATTCAACCAGCAAACTCAGCTTAAACAACGGCTGTCAATTGCAAACCCCCAGTACAAACTGTATAGCAATAACACTTGAAGCAAGTCTCTTTCAAAGAGGCTCAAAACAATGCAAGCATTAGCGAAGCTGGCAGAGAACTGAACTGACTGACTTGCCTTGGCGGTAAAACGTTCCTTATATACCCCTGTAGAAAAGTGTGGAAGGTTCCAGAAATTTCCGTATCTCATCAGCCAATGAGATTAGAGCTTCCATATTTGGTATATCACTTATAAGGATTTTCTCGCCAAGGTCGCCAAAAAATTCGCCAAGGTGGGAAAAAGTCGCCAAATTTGGCGCCAAATCCATTACCTGACTTATTGGGGCTTTTTAATGCGTTTTTAAGGGAAAATAAGGCTATTTCAACGCTAAAAAGACTAGAAATGCACGAAATTAGCACTTTATCAACTTACTACACCTCTCTGAAAGAATTTATACAAAAATAAACACAATTATTTACAATTTTGTAACTCTGCCCCCCTCCCAAGGTCTGCACGCCCCGGGCAGTGCAACCCTTGGTCAAGAGGCGAAACTAAACAAATTTACACAATCTAAAATACAAAAACTAAGTTGCATATAACGATAAAAAGAAACAAAAATCAAGTGAGAAATATTTACAAAATTCACAAATATGTACAAGTGTTTATATACAAATATTTACATTACGCATGCGCAAATTTTACCAGTATTTACATTTTAACCCATTCATGGTCACGCCATTTTTAATTTTTTTGTTTCGAAGCCATTTTAGTCGGATGTGTTTTATATATTTTTAAGTCATTAAATACTAATAATATTACAAATTTATCAGGAATACTGAGAATCTGATTGTTTTCTATTTAGCAAATTCGTAGCAATGAATATATGATTCAGAAGTAAAAAACTCTGACCGTGTATACGCGTTCATGACCATGAAAGGGTTAAATTTTAATATTACCGTAAATTGTGGTATTTGGCTAGCCTGTTATAGTGCACCACCTTCGGTTTTGATGAAGGTGTTTTAGTGGTCCGCCCTACTACATCATTGCGCCTTTTTAGGACTGTGTACGGTCCGTCCCAGTTGCACTGTAACTTGGGAGAGAGTCCTTTGCGTCGAACAGGATTCCACAACCAGACCTTGTCTCCTTCCTGGAATTCATCTTGTGTAGCCTTTAGATCGTACCTTGTCTTCATTTTCTCCGTTCCCATGTGAATCCGCTCCCGAGCAAAGTTGTCTACGTCCTAATATCGTGCCTGGAGATTTTGAATGTACTCCTCGGGCGATGAAAGCGCATCGGGTGGACAACCAAACGGGAGATCACATGGGAGACGAAGTTCATGTCCGAACAGCATCTGGGCTGGAGTATAACCGGTGGTTTCATGGACAGCACTTCGATAAGCCAGCAGGAACAATGGCAACTTCAAGTCCCAATCTTGCTGGTTCCTTGACACTAGAAGAGAGAGGTTATTCAGGATAGTACGGTTGAACCTCTCGACCATGCCGTCCGACTGAGGATGTAAGGGTGTTGTCTGGGTTTTGTCTACGCCGAGTAGTTGACACAGTCCTTTGAAAACAGCAGAGGTAAAGTTCGTACCTTGGTCGGTATGAAGTTGGAGGGGCGTGCCGTATCTTGACACCCATTGTTGCACTAGGACCTCCGGAACTGTGCATGCCTCTTGATCTGGAATAGGATATGCCTCAGGCCACTTGGTGAAATAATCCATCACGACGAGGATGTATTTATTTCCACTGGAGGTCCGTGGCAAAGGACCCAAGATGTCGAGTGCAATCCGTTCAAATGGTGCTTCCACGTTATACCGTTGCAGTCTTCCTCGACTTCGTTTCTGCGTGCCTTTAGGTGCCGCACAAGCATCACAGGATTTACACCATTTCTCCACATCCTCCCCTGCCTTGCATCAGTAGAAGCGTGCCCGAACTTTCTGAAGAGTCTTCATTACACCAAAATGGCCTCCGGTAGAGCTACTATGCAGTTGTTCTAAAACATCTGGAATTTTTTATCATGGTAATACAATCTGCCATCTGAAGCTTTTCCCATCATCAGATTCCTACTTTCTGTATAATACGCCGTTTCTGATATGAAGAGAGTACCAAAGTGCCCAATAACTTTTCGTAATGGAACTAAATCTGGAAATGTCCTGCCAGGTAGGTCTGTTGCTGGTCGTCTCCTTCAGCTGTAATATTGGCTTTATGTCAGGATCTTCCAACTGGACTTGTCTATGTTCTTTGTCACTCCATGGATCGGGATCTTGTTCTGATGGTGTTAACCCATTAAGCGCCGCTATATGTTCCAACGTAATTTTTTATAAAGGAATTGTTTTTTTCCCGAGTAGACTAAGGGTTTAATAAGTTTCCGCAAAAAAATACCAAAAAAATTTTTAAATTTCAAATTTAGACGATGTTCCCAAAATGGGAACATTGGCGCCTAATGGGGGTAGAGATAATCATGCAAATTTTTTCATTAGAAATTAGAATTTCTGTATTTTACAGATTATTAATTATTACTTATTAATAGAAAATGAATGAAAAATAATTTACCTGTATTTTCTTTATGCACACTTCTTTATTTTTATAAATCACACCTCACTTTTTTACATTACTTTGAATGAAAATAAGCTAAACAGTTCTTATGCAGCATAACATTACATTTTTTGCAATAAAGTCTAGTGTTTTTCATACATACTCTGCACCTAGATTGTCTTTCTGCATTTTCAAGAAAATGATTGATACCGTCGAAACGTACATCTTTCAGTATGGTTCCAGAAGGGCCAGGACGAAGATGTTCCGCAGTTCTCGGTTCCTCTCTTTTCATCAATGACGTTGTAATTTCCCGAAGAAATTCTAGCTGGGGGAGTTTTCCTTTGCATTCTCTATGTATCCGCCAAGAAGCTACAACTGCCATATTTAGAGTATTTGTAAAAAATGGACACCACCATTTCTTGCCTTTAATTTTTGGCCGATATTGACTCAAAAATTGATCAAGAAGATCGACGCCTCCCATGTATTTGTTGTAGGAGGCAACAACGTGTGGCTGTGGTATATCAGTTTTTTTTTTTTTTTTTTTTTCTACAGAATTCCATCGTTTAGCCGAACCAATTGGTTCTAGTGGTTCAAAATTTGAAGCTAAACAAAAAACTTGATTGTCTTTCCATTTCACAATACTGATAGAGTCGGTGATAATGGAATTGAATATCCCTCTCTCTTTCTTTTTCAGCTCTTTAGAACTTATTACAGGACAACTTTTTAATCTGTTTTCTCTGATAGTTCCAGTTGTTCGGAAATTTCTAGCTCTCATTTCTACCAATAATTCCACCGAAGTAAAAAATTTGTCAATATAAAGTTCATGTCTTGGAGGATATGAAATGCATGCAGTCAAATCTAATACCACTCTTGTTCCCAAATGCAATGAATTGTTTGGCGTCTGCTCTTTTCCAACATATACTTGCACATTAAAAGGGTATCCTTCTGAGGATGCAAGAACCCACATTTTATATCCAAATTTTATGGGTTTTGATCTCATGTACATCTTTGCAGAATAGCGACCAGTATAATATTATTGGTTTAAAAAACTAAAGAAGGCGCCAATGTTCCCAAAATGGGAACAAGCTATTTAATCTTCCACTGAGAACAGGTTGTTGCAATTTTTCATTTATAATCAATGCTATTTGATACAACAGACATTTATAAGAAAATTGCAACAGATAAAATAATTTTTTATTTATACATTTAAAAAATATAAGCACACATACTGAGTATGATGGAAAGATAAAATTTCCCATTTTTTACAATTCCATAAAAAATACAAATTATGAGAGAAACTTTATAAAAAAAATTACACAACTTGTCGCATTTATTCTAAAATGAAATGTAATTAACCTTGTAACAATAATTTTAATATTTAGTTTTAAAAAATAATAATAGCGAGTGTTCCCAAAATGGGAACATTGGCGCCTAATGGGTTAAGACAGTAACTTGGCAGGCAACCAGAATTATTGGCAGGTATTTCTGTTCGGCTCTAGAGCAGTACTTGCAGCTTTCCGAGCTGGGCTTCCGTGACAAGGCATCTGCATTACCATGTAGAGTCCCTTTACGATGACGTATCTCGAATTCATATTCCCGGAAGCGTTGTATCCACCTGGCAATCTGTCCTTCCGGGTTCTTGAACTGGAGCAACCACATTAAAGATGCATGGTCAGTCCGGAGCAGGAATCTTCTGCCATAGAGGTAATGATGGAAATGTTCTATGGCTTTTACGATGGCGAGTAGCTCTTTCCTGGTGGTACAGTAATTTCGCTCTGGTTTAGACAAGCATTTACTCCAATACGCAATGACATGTTCTTGACCATCAACTTCCTGCGACAGAACAGCACCGACACTCTCATGGCTAGCATCTGTATCAAGTATGAACTGTCTGTCGGGCTGTGGATAGGTCAAGATAGGCGATGATGTTAAGGCCTCTTTTAGTCGCTTGAACGCTTTTTCACATTCATCTGTCCACAGGAACTTCTGTTTGGCTTCCATCAGCTTGTGGAGTGGTCTGGCAATATTTGAGAAACCCTTGACAAACTTCCTGTAGTAAGTGCATAACCCCAGGAAACGTCGTAGTTGGTGTACATTTTCAGGGCGACTCAGTTCTCGACTTCAGAGATCTTCTCAGGATCAGTTCTCACACCTTCGGCAGAGATGATGTATCCGAAGTAGCTCACTTCTCGACGGAACAAGTTACACTTGCCTGGATTCAATTTGAGGTTAGTCATTCTGAGTTTCTCCAGCACCTTTCGGATGTTTCGTAGATGGTCTTCAAAGGTGCGCCCAACAATGATAATATCATCCAAATACACCAGACAGGCTTCACAGGAAAGTCCTTTTACCACTGTCTCCATCAGGCGTTCGAAGGTGGCAGGTGCATTACATAATCCAAATGGCATAACTTTAAATTGCCACAGTCCTTGTCCCGTGGTGAATGCTGTCTTCTCACGATCATCAGGATGTAATTCTACTTGCCAGTAACCCCTCTTTAGATCCAAAGTCGAGAACCATTTATTGCCAGCAAGTGTGTCTAATGTGTCGTCAATTCTGGGAAGTGAACCATCCTTTTTTCGCACCAGTACTATGGGAGAGGCCCAAGGACTCGTTGATGGCTCGATGACGTCATTGTGCTGCATTTCATTTAGAAGTTCAGTGACCTCTTTCTGTTTAGCAAATGGAAGCCTTCTTGGATGTTGTTTGATTGGAGGATGATTCCCTGTATCAATTCTGTGCTGAGTGATGTTCGTTCTCCCGACGTCTTCAGGTGTTCGAGAAAAAAGGTCTTTAAATTCTTGGAGTAGCTTCTCCGCAGCACACCTCTGTTCGCTTCCCAAATCTGCATTCTTGAGTATTTCCGTCGTTAATTGCTCAGAAAACTTGGATTCAGTTGATTGCGTGGGGTGGTTGATGCATGTAACAGGAGTGCAGGTTGCTAACACTTCATCCTTCTTCACTGTCCGGACCTTATCGCTGATGCTTGCGACTCTCACAGGAATAGTACTCTTTGAGAGATCAACTAGAGATGAGGCTAACAGAACTCCTCTTGGGTTATTGTCTGTATTCGGGTATTGAATCAGTCCATAGCGGAAGTATTGCTCGGTAGGTGGTGTTCCTGAAACTATTGTCTCTGTGTGTGGAGGGATGGAAATTTTAGACTTGGCTGTTATCTGGCAAATTGGCTGAATGTCTTGATTTTCAGTGTTGAACACAGTTATGTCTTCCGAATACGAATGTAGTTCATTATTCTTGAAGTCCAATTTAAAGTTAAATTTTCTCAGGAAATCATTGCCAATAATTAAAGGATCTCTTATATCAGCCACATATGCGATATGATGGTAACTGGCATTTCCAAAAGTTATGGTCAAGTTCATTTTTCCATATATTTTGATTTCGTCTCCGGTCACAGTCTGGAGTTTACAGCAGGGCGGAGTCCAAATGATCTTCTCTTTTAGTTCTTGAGCCAAATCCGGTCTAATGATGGTCACGTTGGCTCCCGTGTCCAGAATCATCCGTCAAGTGGTGTTGTTAACTTGGCCATAGACGTAAAGTCCATTATCGCCGCCACTCATCGATGAAACATGAAATACTGTAAACTGGGGCTCTTTAATTTCAAGCAACCTCCGCCCCGCGAGATGGCCTTCTCCTAGTTTCCCTGCAGTGATGGTGAAGCCGGGTGATTTCCTTTAGTTGGTCGTACAGGGCAGTTCCTTTTCACATGACCATCCCCTCCACAGCCCCAGCACTTTATCTTCCGATCCTTTATTTCCTTATTATTTTCCAGGCTGCGCAATCTCTTTAAGATCTCTGCGAAACTTCTCTTCATTTCATTTTCATCAGCAGGCGTATCATTAAATGAGACTGCTCTTATGGTATGGCGGTCTTTACGTGAGGCTTGTTGGGCTGCCTCTATCCTAAGTGCATAGCCTAAAGCTGATTCTGCGTCTTTGATATTGGAGAGTCTCATCGCTTTTGAATTTCTGGATCACGAACAGCATCGATAAAGTACTGAAGAGCTAAGTCGTTTCGAGTGTCAGCATGACAGTCTGAGAATGCTAGGTGTGACAGTCTCTGAATGTCCGCTGCCAGCTCTTGCAAACTTTCGCCCGTTTTCTGGTAACGGGATTTAAGCTGGAGGCGACTATAGTCCTTAGAACACTTCTCTCCGAACCGTAGCTCCAGTGCTCTAGTCAGGGCCTCGAAGTCGTTCCTTTCTTCTTTAGAAACATTTCTCAGTATCTCAGCTGCATCTCCCCGTAATGCTGCTGCTAAGTGGACTGACTTGGCGGTAGAGTCCCAGCCGTTAGCTTCAGCTATGATGGAAATTCGTGCCAGCTATGATGGAAATTCTATGTTCGAAATTCCGAATCTTGCTCTGCAGTTCATTCCCTATTACTTTTCCGTTCCACTCTTCTTTCATTTTTCTCTCAAGATCTTCCTCCATTCTCTTAAACTTGCTTTCTATCTTTAAAAACCTTCCTTTCAGCTCGTGATCAAAGTTTTCTTTAAATTTCTCCTCAAAATTCTCTTCTATCTTCATAAATCTCTCTTCAAAATTCTTTTCTACTTTCATAACATTTTACTCTATCTTCATAGATTTCTCTTAAAAACTCTCTTCTATTTTCAGAACTTTCTCTTCAAAATTTTCTTTTATCTTTATAACTTTCTCTTCTATTCCATCCATTCTATGTTCCATCACCGTTAATTTACCCTCTATTGATTCTTTCGCCGTTGAAAGCTCTCTCTTTATCTCATCTTGATAAGATTTGATTTCTTCGGTCAAACTGGCTTCCATCTTTTCCTGAACTGCTTTCATTTCTTTCATCTCCTGACTCAGGCTATCTTTCATCTCTCTCTGCTCTTCTTTCATTTGTTTTTATCCTTCTTTCATTTCATTCATCTGGGTATCAAAGCTTTCTTGAAGTTTCTTCATCTCTTGCTCTAGTTATCACCATTCACAGACAATCCCACTTCTGACACCAGAAATGTTGCGTACTTGGGGGTTCGTGATTTGTCCGAGAATGAAAGGCAAAACTTACAAAAATTCAGTAATTTATTCACAGAAAGTTCCAGAAAAATACAGGTCTATAAACCAAGTATCAGCTTCAATTCAACCAGTAAACACAGCTTAAACAACGGCTGTCAATAGCAAATCCACAGTACAAACTGTATAGCAATAACACTTAAAGCAAGTCTCTTTCAAAGAGGCTCAAAGCAATGCAAGCATTAGCGAAGCTGGCTGAGAACTGAACTGAACTAACTCCCTTGGCGAAAAAAACAGCCCTTATATACCCCTATAGAAAAGTGTGGAAAGTTCCAGAAATTTCCGTATCTCTTCAGCCAATGAGATTAGAGCTTCCATATTTGGTATATCCCTAATAAGGATTTTCTCGCCAAGGTCGCCAAAAAAATCGCCAAGGGGGTAAAGTCGCCAAATCCATTACCTGCCTTATTGTGGCTTTTTAATGCGCTTTTAAGGGAAAATAAGGCTATTTTAACGCTAAAACGACTAGAAATGCACAAAATTAGCACTTTATCAACTTACTAAGCCTCTCTGAAAGAATTTATACAAAAATACATAATTATTTACCATTTTGTAACAATATATGTCATATATCACTTCTTAAAATTATTGGTGAGAGTTGAATAAAAAATTAGCGCAATCTGTACCAAGTGGCGGTGTCTACCACACTGAACTGTTGCCAAGTTTCCGAGCCACGTGGAAGGCATCTAGTTTAGGAGGCTTTTGTTTAATAACCTGATTAAAAAATGCGTTTCATATCACACATGTTTTCATTGTTTCAAATGCTTCTTTTTGCGTGACACACTTCTTTGCGTGCTATAATTACAAGATTATTTCACATATCCTTAATGTTTTTTTCATTTTAATGTATTTTTCTAGTCAAACAGGATGTACTGTGTTCAGAAATTTGATCAAAAAACTGATCTTTGTTATAATTCACCCTCTCAAAAAAAAAAAAAAAATTCATAAAATATACAACTTGCAATACTATTGGAAATATCTAATAGGAAACAGCAAGCTAATTTTAAATATCAAAATCTCTAATGATATTTTGATATATTGTTGCCAGTTAGAGTGTTTCCGAAATACAATATTTATTTTTTCACTTATTTATCATCTAAAGTAAATTTTTCTACTAGTGAAAAGAAATTTACATGAAATAAAGAAACTCAACCAGTACGACAACATTGGATAGAATTCTGCAGTTTTTAATTTTACCAAACAGATAAATTTATACTTAAACACAGCTGTCGTAACCCGTAACGCTCTCCACTATGATTAAAAAATAATCTATTTAATATTTCTTCAATGTGGGCCAGTTACGATTAAACTTTGTTGAAACGATTCGATAGTGACACAAGGTGTTGTCTGATTGGTCAACACAGACCCATAGCATAAATTCGTCGTTTAGAGATAAAGCGATTATAAGTGCTTTGACTAGAGATTTCGGCTACAAAAAGTTTAATCTAATACACATAAAATGTACATTTTCTTAAAGAAATTAAAAAAAAAAAAAAAAAAAAAAACATTAATTTTTTGTGTTGAAACATATGCTCAAAATCTCATATTTAGAAATATATTGTGAAGAAGTTAAAGCCAGTTATGTTTCTCATTTAATGGTGGCTATTCGGAAGAAGGGTAATGGCGCCATCTATGAAATATGTTTAGATTTTTTTACTCATTGGAAATAGAATAAAAGTTATTTCTTTTTATTTATGTACTTATTTTGTAGATACATTCAGTAATTATGGAATTTCTGTTATGCATGGTTATATGATAATTTCATTCCTTCCAAATTTTAGGAAAGAATTGGTTTTTAAAATAACAATAAATGAATTTAATTCTAAGCATTTTTAACTTAGCAGCGGGAAAAAGTTGTTTTATAAATTTTAAATCATAATGCAAATGTCAAATATTTAAATATCTTTTTTAATTCGAGAAAAAAAAAAAAAAAAAAGGAGGGAAAAAAAAAAAAAACTGAAAATTTCTAGACATTTTATTTATGAGATTCCTCTGAAAATCATTTTAGGTAATGCAAATGCCAAATATTTAAATCTCTTTTATTAATTAAAATAAGGGTTGGAGGGGGGGGGGAGGTACTGAAATTTTCCAGTGATTTCAATTATGAGATTTATCGGAAAACCATATTAGGTAAGTATGTAGGTGTTATCACGCAAATGATCTGCGCTGGAAAAGCTAGTACT
Source organism: Salticus scenicus (assembly GCA_963930645.1). Lineage (NCBI taxonomy): Eukaryota > Metazoa > Arthropoda > Arachnida > Araneae > Salticidae > Salticus > Salticus scenicus. The sequence goes on from OZ005657.1 coordinate 110,764,007, forward strand.
TTTTTTCATATGTTTACAGTATGTGTTTATGATTCGATAAAGAAAAGAAAACTTTAAAAATTTCTGCTTTTAGATATGCAAATGTACATGTATCTTAAAAGCAGAGACAAATAACGAATAATTAAAAAAAAAATCAACATGTACTAAGAAATTAACATTTACTTTAAAGTCCCAAATCCCTTCCAAAACAATCGTCATGCGCTTTTACCCTGTCTTCACATATTATCACTAGATAAGAAAAATAAAAAGTAAATTATTTAATTTTTACGGAAGGGGGGAGGATTCGAAACTTCTGTTCACCTTCATTTCGTTTAAATTTTCATATATTTTGCTTTTGAATCCCTTTTTTTCTAGTTCGAAAAGAATTTAAATAAAGAAACAGAAGACTGAATTATTTAATGGCCGCAGTGGTTAGGGCATAATTATTTTCCCTTTTTCAAAAAATTGGTTTACGTTACAATCTCAGACATAGTGTTGTAAAAAAAGAAAAAAAGAATTAGATTTTCAATTTAATTGAATTTATCGTATTGAACTTTCTGCTCAATTTATATAATAAACAATTTTGCATATACTCTTAGCTTTCTCATTAAAGTACAATGACTCATCTGTAAGATTAGTCATTTCTGCTGCGACTTTATCAAAGTCAGAGGAAAAGTTTCGGAAAATGTTCATCTCAATGTCAGCGTCCACCCCTTATCGAATAGAATCGTCTTTGTTTGTTTTGGACTTGAATTAAAGAGTGGACAGCACTTGTGGCAATACACATTTAGTCAATTCCTATTTGTTAAGGGCTGCGGTAGCCCAGTCGGTAGAGTGCCGGCCTCGTAATTGGAAGATTGCAGGTTTGGTACTCGAGCCGGCCAAAGACCGTCGTGTACACTAATGATGGCTGGTGCACGTAAAATATGTCGTGGTCGAAATGTCCTCCATGTTCCTATCAAAAATTATACCTCTGGGGGTCACCGAAGTGGGAGAGCCATCCCTTCCGTGGAGGATCAAAAATGTGATGGCATGTCTCCGGACCACCTCTAGGGGGGTGTCCCAGACCGTCGCCAATTGCCCATCTGCGCACCACTAGTGCGACGTAAAAACCCAACCATCAACCTATTTGTTAAACTAATATATATATATATATATATATATATATATATACATATATAAAAAATAATAAATTTTTGAATCATTTCAACAAAAAATTGTAATAAATATGATGAGAATAATAATAATAATAATAATAAATATTTCATTTGTGCCACAATGCTATCAACTCTATTTTTTAATCTCACACCTTTTAGAAACATTTAAAATCACCCCGAAATAATTAACACCACAGTTTTATGATAATAATTTTCATTAATATTCGAAAAATAATACAATTTTTTTGTTTGAAAATTCTATTAAAAACATCTCACTTAAATCAAGAAAATTTTTTATCCTGCATCTGCTTCTTTCAATATAAAATTTTTAATATTATTTTTGTTCCTTATATCTAAACAGGAAAATATAATGTTTTATAAGTATTTATTATATTTTATTATTATGAGTTAATATATATCCAAGCAGAGTATCATAACATCCTTAGTTAAATTTCTTAGTTAACATTTTCGAAAAATAAATTTTCATTATAAAACATACTACGACAAATGACAGAGATAGATTAAAAAAAAATTTATCAGTCATAATTTTGATTTAGAGATCTAAACCATAGTTGCGAACATTTTAATTTATTCCGGAGCAATTTTATCCACACCTCTATTTCGTTTCACTTTATTTACAGAATAATTTTCTGCAATATATAACTACTATAAAATAAGCAAAAAATACTCATAAAGTAAAAGTGGTATGGAATAAAGGCGGTTCTAAATATGTTCCGGAATAAATTAACCCTTTGCTCTCAGCATATTTTTCTATTTTGAACAGTAAGACACGCCTTTTGGCGTTCCTTCAAAACGTCACACGTATAGCTTCCAATTTACTACCTTTTGGCTACCGAAAAATTGTAATAATTTGTTTTATTTTACTTCATTATTAAATAAAATAAATCTGTCTGTTAAAATTTTCCGGTAGCCGAATGGTAGCCTATAGTTACACGTTTTCGAAAAATAACATTTCATTTGCAGAGGAACACCTTAAGGCGTGGCTCGATTTTTTAATGTCCCTTCAAAAGGGACATACGAGCGATAAGGGTTAAAATGTTAGCAACTCTGACTGAACAATTCCATATATTATCTTTAATAATAAGTTATGTTTTAGAAACAAAAAACAAAGTTTTTTAACAACTGAAACGTAAAATGTCTACTAACAAGGAGTGATATTTCTAGATATCATTATTCAGTCATTTATTTCATTTTTTCTTTATTTTTCTACATTTGCACTACACTTGAAATATTTGAATAATAATTTGTTACCGGCCGTACATTATAAATGCTTTGTGTTTTATATCTTATGGAAACTTTTCAAATAAGGAACCACGACAGTAATACCTTTCACCATTTCTTTTCAATTATTTCTCAAATCATTTACTTGCCCGGGGGAAAGTATAAAGCGTCATTCTCTAAATGCTAATAAATGAATGTTTCAGGAATGCCTTCTTTAAAACTTCCATGTACCTCCCACGGGAATAAAGAACCATTAGTTTTGCAGTCAAGTGAATACCTAGAAATTACGATTTATTTTATTTTATTTTATTTATTTATTCTTTCTTTCTTTTTTTTTTTTTTTTTTTTTTGAAAAAAAAAAAAAGAAAAAAAAAGAAAATTATTGATTTCGAAGAAATTATATCGATTTAAATTGAAGGAGAAAAGTGTTTCGGAAAGACTTTGGTGATATAATCGTAATTTAAATGAAACATAAAAATTATCTCTATCTTTATATCTCTTAATAAATATTTTGAATTTTTAAGTGAGACTGTTATTCCAAAATGAAAGGAATATTGTATTCATTGCTTAACATTATCTATAAAAGTGTTAATTAGTGTGAAAAAGTGTAAAATAAGTCAATACTTTTTTTTATGCAATTATATGAAGAAATGCTGAAATGCATTAATATATTTTTTTATTTAATAAATTTAATTACATAGTTAAATATAATTATTAAAGACGTTGAATATAACACCACATATATTTTTTCCCTTTATCTATGGATAGTTTTAATAATCGATACCCATACTTCTTAGTGTTAAGACACTTAACACTTTCGCAACCCCTGACGTAGATTCACGTCATTTGAAAATCTCTAACTCCATCAGTGAGCGTTTCGCTCGCAATTTGTATGTTATATATTTCTGATAAATATACCCAATATTCATATTTGTACTATCAATATACTATGGATATACATGCTGTCATTAAAAAGAGTATAACTATAATTTATATCCACTTGTAATGTAAATGTGAATACGGAGAAATTTGTTCTGAAATATTGTAACAATAGAGGATAACGCCCACAGGTAAACCTTACTGTGGAAAAGACAAAAGCATGCGGTTGCGAAAGTGTTAAGACAAATAAGTGGAATTGTATTGTTTAACCCCTTAACAGTGCCATATTTTTTCAAAGACACGCCCATAAAGTCCACATGTTTGTCAAATTAGAAAAAGAAATTGATTGAAAATAAATACATGAATAATATATAAAGTTATTCTGTACATATTTTCAAATACATTATACATAGTTTGGTACTGGCCGGTACTTTCATGTACCCTAAATGTTAAAAGAAAAATACACGTGGGGTCTGGTCACAGCCAGAGCCTGATTAAGGGGGAAGCACACATTATTTATACTTACACCTTTATTTTTTAACAGATACTTTCCTCCTATAATAAACAGAAAATTCTCATTAAAAATTATTTTAAAAAAATTCTGGTGTCTATTGACGGTGATTAAATTGGATTGTTTTACACCGTTCATTTTTTATAAAAAACATTTCCTCGTCAAAGCGTGGAATTTCTATGGACATGAAGTAAAAAATAATTGTAAAAATAATCCGGTGAGAGCGGAGATAATGTGTGCTTCCCCCTTAATCAGGCTCTGGTCACAGCCCGTGAATATCACGGGAGCGAGAAGGAAGGGGTTAAATCAGAACTGCTAATATTTTAATTTATTCCAGAGCATTTTTAGCTCCCCTTTTATTTCCTACCACTTTTTTCTTAAGAGTATTTTTTTTTTTTTTCATAGTCATAAATTGGAGAAACATATTCTATACATAAAGCAGAGACTCCAACATACTAATTAATATTCCGTAGTATTGTTAGCCCCGCCTTTTTTTCACACCAGTACAGGGCTGCCAACCATCTCATTAATAAGCGTAGACTTGTTAACGCCCCTTGAAAATACGCCCCTTTTCCCACACCACTTTATATTTAGAGCAATTCTCTCCAAATAGTGTTACGATTAAATAAGAATGAAATTACTCTAAAAAATTACTGGTGTACAAAAAAAGGCGGTGATTAAAAGTACTACGCTTCATAATGAGATGGTTGGCAAGCATGCCAGTATCATTTTAGAGTATTTTTCTTCTTATTAAATCGTAATTGAATTTGGAGACTATTACTCTAAAAATTTACTGGTGTGTAAAAAAAGGAGTGACTAACAACACTACGGAATATTAATTAGGATGTTGGAGTCTATGCATAAAGTCATGGTTCGTACGACCACGCCTTTTTGAAGGACTCTCCCACCAGTATTTTTATTCCATATATTTACTTTTAAGTTTAATGCTTTTTTAATATCAAAATTTGCTAAATGATAATACATATTTTATTTAATTGAAAAAATTTTGTCTTGAAATAAAGCAAACATTTTTCAACAAAAATAGTGGTGTCCACAATGCATAAAATTTGACAATTATGCTTATACGCATTTATAGTATCATTACTTTTGAATATTAACATCTGCCCCTTACTTCAATTTATTGCAACTTACTGCGTGAATATATTTGTATTATTAAACTCTAAAATGTTAAAACGATGAACATAAGCTCTCGCTCTATTACGACGGTAAATAATACATCTTACTAGTAACTCTAGATTGATTTATTATAACTAAACTTGATTAACGAAAATCAATTTAACTTTTACCGAATTTAAATTAAAAAACAAAAAATAAAATAAAATAAAAATGATTTTATTCTTTTTATTTTAGAAATTACTACAGCGATTAATGTATATCTCAATACCTCTTGTATAATTGGCAGGGGCGAGGCGTGGTTCTGACAACTATGGAAGCGCCGAAGCGAAGCGCTTCCAAAAGCAGATGAAGAATCAATTCAGTCTTTCTACGAAGCGACGTTACTTGATTAATTTTTAAAAATCTTAAATACGGGAAGCGCTGCTTCCATCGCTTCTATGGACGCTTTGCCACTGATAATTGGATATATCATAATTTCTTTAATCTAAATATGTAAAACTAAAACAAAATATCGCTTTTTTATTGCATATTTCATGAAATTTTATTTATTCATAAAAGTTCATGAGAAATATTAAAAAAAAGAAAAAAAATCGTAATATTTTTCTATCAATTTTAGCTTTATGGCATTTTTCTGTTTAAGTGTAGTAAGAAAAAACTTCATGGAATTTAACTTTTTGATGAGCAAAATAATTTTGCTTATTTAAAATAAACTGCCACCTAAATTTACGAACAATTCTAGAAAAAAAGAAATAAATGAAGTTTTTCCCTCTGTATTACTAAAGTGAAATTTTGTCAACTTCCCGGACAAGATTGTGTAGTTGGGAGTTAAAATTAGGGGGGTTCCTTGAGAGGGTTAAAATGTTATGTTTATTAAATTTGAAATTAAGGTCCTTGATGGCAGATAATCATAATTTGAAATCAAACTTTTTTTGTTGTTGTTGTTACATTTTATTTTGTTTATCATCTAGTTTTAATCAGCTTTTTCTACCGCATTTTCATAGAAAATATAAAATAACGAAATATTTTTCTAGCTCTCTTTATGAAATTTTTCAATATTGAATTTTATCCAGATCCATATCTCTTTTACGTATGCAGATTTTTCTGCTGGTACAACCTTTCTTTTTAATCTTTTGATCTGTATGATAAGAAATTTTAAGAAACCGTGAACTTTTATGTTATATCATAAATATAAAATAAGTTTTTAAAAATACATGAAATCAACAAAAACTTAAATGCATAATATTTTTAGAAGATAATTTTACTTTTGGAACGAAATGAATAATTAAGATAAACATTTAAAAATAATTCAACATTTTACGTATTTATGAACTTTATAACTGTTCTGGTCACAAATTAGAAATAACACTTTTATCATCAGCTAAAATTAAAATATCTCTTTGTATACGTGCAAACAAGGAAAAACGTATAGCGTTTATTGAATAAACATATAGCATTTATCGAATTATGTAAAGAACTGATAAATTTGCATTTGCGAGTTTGAAAATAATTTCAGGCAATTTTTTATTTAAAATTCTTCAGCATATTCGTTTCTGTGAAAGGTGTTTGAATATGTTCACTGTATTTTATAATGTACAAATTACGTGAATGTACCGGGTGTCCCATAAGTCTATAAACATTTTAAAAAATCATAAAAATTGAAGGAATTGATAAAATAGAACAAGGTTTGCGAAAAAATTCTTCTCGTGAAGGAAGATTTTATTTTTTTTAATAAAGAAAAAATAGTTAAATTTTTCGTCGATAGAGGACACTGCATGGGCGCGTAATAAGAAATAAGCTAATCATATAATAACAGGAGACTTGGCGTTGGAATATTAAAACCCGAATAAACTACTACATTAGAAACGAAAAAAAAAAAAAAAAAAAAAAAAAAAAAAAAAAAAAATTGAGATGCATACAGCTGTTTCGGTAGCCATAAGCGATATTTATAAAAAAAATTAAAAAACGTGTAAATTGTGATTTCGCTGTTCCCTATTTGTCTGATTGTTGGAGATTTTACATTCAGTCCACATTTTCTTAATTTTTCTACTGTTTACCTAGCTAACATTCCTAATTTCCTATTGGCCACACTCCCCACCTTTCCCGTAATCCTATTGGTTGAAATAAATTCAGTCGCTCTCCTATATATACTAGCACTTCTCCAGATTCAGAATTCTTTTTGCACTGAAGACGGTACGCTTAAGGCTACCGAAACAGCTGCATGCATCTCAAATATTTTTCTTTGGTGTTTCTGACGAAATAGTTTATTCGGGTTTTAAGCTAATCATAGTCCTATAAATTGCACAGCTTTACTATTTATACAGCTTATTTCTTATTTAGCATCTTACTTGTGCATACATAAACAGGGTGTCGATAGTCCAAATTTTTCGCCTGATTCTTTCACCAGTATTTTTCTTTCGGAAATTTTGTTAGTAATTTTTCAGGATCAATTAAGTAAAAAATTGTTATATAAACATACTGGTGGAAGAATCAGGGAAAACATTTCGACTGTCGACACCCTGCTAAAGTTTTAATGACATTGCTGACTTGGTGGATAAAGCTTTCTTGGTGAAGGTGTTTTCCTTCAGCTAAGAGCCACCAAATGAAATTAACTCGTTTGCAAACTGTAATTTGTGGTGATGGCGGACCATAGAATATAATTTATATGCCTGTTAATGTTCGAATGCAAATAAATATAGTTTTTTTAAGGAAATGTGTGATTTGCTCACGTACAGCGTCCTCTATCGACGAAATTTCTAACTATTACTTTTTTCATTACCAAAATATATATATACATATATATATATATATATATATATATATATATATATATATGTATATATATATATATATATGTGTGTATATATATATATATATATATATATATATATATATATATATATATATATATATATATATATATCCCCTTCATGATAATAACTTTTTCGAAAACTACGTTTAATTCTACCAATTCTTTGAATTGTTATGGATTTTTAAAATGTGTACAGAGTTATGGGACACCCTGTATATAAATTTACAAATACCACCGAAATTATACGACTTTTGGTTACTACAACTGATTTGATATTCTTAACAATTACATTCAAATTATTAATTTAAGAAATTTGAATCAAATGTTACATTATTGTGCCTAATTATCGCTTACTATCTCAATAAAAGTTTATATATATATATATATATATATTTCTGAAATACTGCGTTTAATGAAACTACTAGCAGGCTTTGCCCGCTTCGCTGGCCACTAAATTTAAAGGAAACTCTTTTCTATATAGCTTTATAAAAATAAAATAAAATAAATTACTGAAATTGTTCAAAAGCTCGCTCCAGGTCCCTGCTGCATTCGGCAGCACTTTGGTCATCCACTGCAACTCGGGCGCTTGTCCCTATTACCTGCGACAATAGTTTACCAATGAGCTTCCATTTAGGTGCTTATTATATAACAGTTTAGAAATAGATAGTATCGAAAAAATTGGAGTTTCCCTTTTATATTTGAATCCCAGTTACATGTGAACAACACGTATAGTGTTGTTCACATGTAACTCGGACTGGACTCAAATATAACTGGGTTTAGACAACATAATATTTGCTTTTACGTTATTTCATATGTTTATTTTGTTTATCCAATCAACCATTAAATGACAGCAATTTCACGCCAAATATTACAACATGCTGTGACCGGACCGGCTACGTCTGTCGCATGAGACAATTAATTTTTTGTGTTTATATATAATTCATGGGTTGTGAACCTGATAGTACAGCTTAATATAGTTCTCTTTGGCGGCTTTTGAATTTTTGTCACCATTTTAGACTTAATCCATTGTAACAATAAGACTTAATCCCTTGTAACAATATGCTATGAGCGCTATTTCTGCCGTATTTTAGACAACTAATCTTTTTATGGTTATATATATTTCCCATTAAACATATTTTTATTTATTTATTTAAATATTAATTTGAATTTTTCAAATATTTCTGTTCGACAGCGTGCAAGTGCAGTAACACACAGAGGCTCATTTGTTTGTATGATAAATTAGCATAGTGATAATTATATATAAAAAAAAAAAAAAATAGGTAAACATTATCGTGTTACACAACTTTATTATGTCGCTCCATTGGCGGCTTTTGAATTTTTGTCGCCATATTAGCGATGGATTTTTTTTTTTTTTTTTTTTCTTTTTTGTATGAAAAGGGGAAGACTATTTTGCTAATAATTTTATCAGACTCTTTTTTGCTTATACATAAGAATCCTTTATATTCTGCTTATATTTTTAATGGTTTTTAGGTTTAAAATAGTGCTTGTTGGAATAAATTTCCTATATTTAAAATTGCATTTGTTCTGTAAATTTTGTGTAAAAATAAATCATTTATGTTTTTATATATTTGATGCGCTACTTAGATTAAAATGGTTGTTGCTATATTAAACTTTTTGTCGAAAAACGTTCGGTGTACATCAACACCAAAATTTTAAAAATCGCCTAGCAGGATCTGTTAATGAAACTGATAAAATAAAAATATGGTTCATAGAGTTTAAATAATCTAATTAAAAAAACTTTCAAAACCCAAATTATTAATGTATCGTATCACATACATAGATATAGTAATAATATATAGATTGATCATTGGGGAGAAAAAAGTGATTCCTTTTCATTCGGGAAAAGACGGCGATTTTACCAAAATATGGCAGTCTTTCCCCGAGTGAATACACACGGAAATACACACGAATGTTTTAGCAAATAAAATTCATTAATAATTTATTTACTAAAGGTGAATGAAAAGCTCCAGATATAGTTTCAAATTCGTTCTTCTTTTTTTTTTCCTTTTTTCCTTCAATACCACTTAATGGCTGATTCCAAAGCTTCTTTTTTAGGCTTCAAAAATCTTTGCACGATAATATGGGTATGATGAATCTATATATATTATTATATCTATGATCACATAAATCTTTTCAAAGATAGAATAAAAATTAATTTGAAAAAAAAAATAATAATAACTTTTGTTTATTAACCAAAATAACTGATGAAATTTAAAATGAAAGTTGGTCTTGTGGGGTACAGGCTGTATATTATATTTTTGTGTTCGTGAGAGAAAATTTAAAAGAATTTGAAAACTGCAATTTTTAATCCCACTTAAAAATCATGTGACTTAAAGTGAAGCAGATTTTTCATTTTTTTTTCTCCTAACGGTTTCCATACAATCTTCTGCTGTTGCCACCTAAAATTCATACTTTAGTTAATTTAAAAAAAATCTAATTGTCCGATTGATAACTGTTTAATGCATCGGATTTACAAAAAATTGCCCTTTCATTTGCTATCTTATTTGTAACGATGCGACTGATATTTCTAATTTATTTTCTAATCTTTCTGATTTATTTTCCTCATTTTAAATAAATGTACGTTTTTTTTTTTTTTTTTTTTTTTTTTTTTTTTTTTTTAATTATTATTATTTTGTGGAAAAAAAAGTTGCCAACAATTAAATTATAGATAAAATTTTAAAATTTAAATGGCTTATTTATCAGAAATTAGAAGGTTATTATTTTCACATTTTAATTAATTAAGAAAAAACTAATCATCCGATTGATAAGCTGTTTAATGCATCGGATTTACAAAAATTTTCCCTTTCATTTGGTATCTTATTTGTAACGATGCGACTGATATTTCTAATTTATTTTCTAATCTTTCTGATTTATTTTCCTCATTTTAAATAAATGTACGTTTATTATTATTATTATTATTATTATTATTTTGTCGAAAAAAAAATTGGCAACAATTAAATTATGGATAAAATGTTAAAATTTAAATGGCTTATACATATTTGAAAAGCTTTAGAAGGACGAATTAACTTTAAAAAACATTAAATACCTTTTGCAATCCTTCATTTTTGGCAGCTTTAATTATTATATATTTCGACTACATTCGTAGTCGTCCTCAGATGTTGGTCACCTGGCAACAGGTGATAAAAACGTACCGACGGAAAAATGACGTAAGCAAGAGGGAAAGTGATGTGGAAGAAGATGAAGACATGTTTCAACAGTGCAGCAAAGACAACATCTGAGGACGACTACGAATGTAGTCGAAATATATAATAATTAAAGCTGCCAAAAATGAAGGATTGTAAAAGGTATTTAATGTTTTTTAAAGTTAAATGGCTTATTTATCAGAAATTAGAAGGTTATTATTTTCACATTTTAATTAATTAAGAAAAAACTAATCAAAAATTCGAAAATCTGACTTCGATGTGCACAATGACCCTTCGGGGGGCACCTTTATGTTAAATCTCGTGACTGTCCGAGCTACCGTTTTCGAGAACAGTGAAATATACAAATATTACACTTAATAGTATAAGATTTCATTTAAGGGGGGAAATACAAATAGACGCGTCTATTTTACTTGATTTTGATTTGTATTTCATTTAAAGAATAACTCGTTCAAAGTTTTTAAAACTTGGCATATGGTTTATTTGTATTTTTAATTATTACTTTTTTTTTTTTTTTTTTCAAAATGGCCGATTTATAGTCCATCTTCTTGGAACGTTGCAACGAGAGTTGTTGATTTGTGTGACATGTAGCTCCTGTTGTATTGGTCTGAAATGAAAAAATAAAAGTTCTTAGTGTTTATTAATATTATCATTTTATAGATGAATCACAGGTTAAAATATTTAAAAAAAAAAAGCACTTCATTTTTAAACCAAATTTTACAATTTTTTATGCTTCGAAAAAATAATTTTTCATCAAATTTTTCAAAACTAATAGGTTTATATAAAAAAGAATATCATTGAAAAGGTGTATACAAAATTTCAGCACGATTGATAAAAAACTTTTTGAGTTATCGGTCACGCAAATTTGAAAAATATAATTTTGAGAAAAATGCGTTTTTAAATTTAGGCACATAAAAATTCAATAATAGCGGTAACTTACCGATTAGATAGCAATTCCAGCGCCATATAATAGTCCTTCGATATCCTCGTAGAACTCATTTTATCTTCAGACGTTCCTCTTGACGTACTTCTTTAGGTGCTAACAAGATACGCCGATTTTCTCGAGTTACTCTCTGTTCATCTACTTTTTCTGTGTAGAACTCACATTGTTTACCAGTTATTATCTCCGAAATGTTCATCACTTGTAAAAGAGATGTATACATTTCATTGAACAATTCAGCGGTTATATACGCAGCAATTTCAATGTTTTTTTACCCTGAGTGTATATGCTTTGGACTGAGACGCCAAACGGTCCAGTTGAAACTGTCATTTGCATTCTGCGTATAGGCACCCAAACAACTTTCAAGTAAGTCATCTCGAGATAAATCTTCAGATATTGACTGTATATATTTTTGGACCTCTGAATGCAGTGGTGCAGGGTGTTTAATCAGGTTTACATTTTCTCCAGAAGCGTCAGTTTTTCGCCACTTGACCAGCTGTCGGAACCCGGTGGACAGTCCTCAAGAAAGTCCTTATCCATGGAGAGCATGTGATAGTAAGTGGTCATTTTTTTCATATCCTGAAGGCTGTTGATATTTCTCCGGATAGCTAATCCGTAGTATAATGACTTTTTTTTTTAGAGCTTCGGTTAGTTTGCCCTTTTCTCGAAGATGGTAATATTGTTTAACTTTTCGAAGACGAGTACTCATTCACTTCTGCACGTGGTCAATACATTCATTTTTTATCTCTCGAAAATCGTCACCATACGGATTTACATTCACTTGTGACAGCGCTCAGGACGCTAAGTATAGGCGGGACAAGTTTACAAGTTTAAACATAAGAAATACTTTGAATTAAGTTTTAAAATTTGGCGATATACTTTTAAGATGTTATACTAACATTTCATTAAAAAAAATAATAATAATAACTTTTCCCAAAATTTTATATGTATTTCCCCCCTTAAAAGTAACACATATGTGCCAACAATTTTAATTTATTAAAAAGCATTGTTACTATTTTTTTTTCCACACCACATTTTTTTGCAGAATATATATATATACAAAGGGCATTCCATAAAAACTGAGAGTAAAATCATAAAAAATCATGAAATATATTTACAGCAAAAAATACATCATTCTTTTTCAAAATACCTTCCGTCAGATGATATGCAACGGTCTCATCGTTCAACCCACTTTTCAAAACAAGTAGAGAAGCCCTTTTCTGGAAGCTGATTCAAAGAACCCTCCACTGCTGAAATAACTTCAGAATCTGTATTAAATTTTCTGCCACGGAGCTTCTCTTTTAACATCGGAAACAGCCAGAAATCGCATGGTGCGAGATCTGGACTGTAAGGGGGATGTGGCATGATTTTAATATTGCATTTACTAAGATATTGCTGAACAGAAGTAGCGACATGCGGGCGAGCATTATCGTGATGTAATGTCCAATTCCCTACCAGTTCATAACGCTTTCTCGATATGTGTTGTCGCAAAATTTTCAAAACTGAAATATAATATTCACCATTCACAGTAGTTTTTGGAGGCACAGCATGCTGATAGATTACACCTTTATGATCAAAGAAAATAATCATCATGTCCATTCCAGCAGATTTGATTTGTCGGATATTTTTCGGAGGCGGAGAATCAGTATGTTTCCATAGGCTTGTTGCGGACTTGGTAACGGGATCATAATGATGCACCCAAGTTTCATCACCTGTTATTACAGTCTTTAGGAGATTTGGATCATTTTGAAGCATCTGTTTCCATTCACAACATTGGTGACTTCTTGTTTTCATTTGTCCTTTAGTAAGGTGATGAGGGACCCATCTGGAAAAAACATAGCGAAGCTGTAATTTGTTGCGTAGAATGCGAAATATCGACGTTTTCAAAATGTTTGTTGATGCTGCTATCTCCTCATATGTCATTCGCCGATTTTCTTGAAGGATCAGGGCCCGACTATGCTTTTTGAAGACCCGGGGCACTGATGCTATTCGGAGGCCCCCATACCCTGCTCTAAAGAGCTCACCAAAAGGACCCATTCTCAAAATCGAAAATAAATAAATAAAAATATTGCGTTTTTTATTTTTTTTTCTTCAATTATACCTTCTATTTCCTCATTTTTTTTTTTTTTTTTTTTTAGCAACCTATAACAAAATTATTAGTTTTATGTTCAAGACAAATGAAAAAATGTAGCACATTAATCATCCAATGTGTAGGAAATTAGTCACAAAATTTTATAATTGTTTAAGCTCTCTAATAAAATATAGACAGAAAAATGTAACCAATTTTTGTTTTTAATACACATATAATGAAGAAATTTGTACTATTACTTCTCAATTTTTGGAAATGAGCCCCCCTAAATTTGGAGGCCCTGGGCCAGTGCCCCGTGTGCCCGTGCCATAATCTGGCCCTGTGAAGGATTACCCACACAGTGTCAACATTTCTATCATTCACAACACTTTTTGGTCGCCCAAGCCTAGGAACCAGTTCTGCAGACAAACGGCCTTTCTTGAAATCACCATGTCATCTAAAAATTGTAGACTCACCAAAACATTTGTCTTTGTAAGCTTCTTTCATTAACTTAACTGTTTCTGGAGCTGTTTTGCCCAAACGGTAGCAAAATTTTATGGCACAACGCATTTCGTTTTTTAACTCTAAATCACTCATCTCCATTTCTGTAGGGCAAATAAAACAGTTCTTTAAACAAGCACGGAAATAGGAAAATAAAATCGTCTGCTTCGTTTAGAATTTTGTATAAACGTACAGTTATCAGTTTGAAAAAATCGCGTGCACTTCTATTTTTTAGTTTCGCGGTGTTGCCACTACGTAAAGAAATAACTCTCAGTTTTTAAGGAATGCCCTTTGTATATATATATATATATATATATATATACATTTTTTTTTAATGTAGCTATGACTAAATGAGAGGAAAGTGAACGAAAATAAGTTAACAGTAAAACTAGTGTAACTATTTTCCATAAGAAAACCATTTGAAATATGTGTGTGTGTATATATATAAAGTAGCAATAAAAGTACAGTGCATTTTTTTTAATGGCTCGGCTCTTGCTACCTAACCATTGGTAGGGAACTATATCGTGAATTAATGGATATTTTTGAAGGGGCACCCAATAAGCGGCTGTCGCTACCCTAACACAGAGAAAAACACCCATATTATGTCCGGGATTCGAACCCTAGATCGAATCCTACATCTTCCCACGGGCCCTATCGTGTGGGAGTCAGGGAGTCATCTGTTT
This sequence comes from Salticus scenicus, assembly GCA_963930645.1. Classification (NCBI taxonomy): domain Eukaryota; kingdom Metazoa; phylum Arthropoda; class Arachnida; order Araneae; family Salticidae; genus Salticus; species Salticus scenicus. Next base: position 110,779,095 of record OZ005657.1, read on the forward strand.
AATTTTTTGGTAAAAATTAAACAGATGATAAATTACCACCATAATCCGCAAGTACCTAAATAAATTAATAAATGACTATAATAAAAATAACAATTAATTATTTAAAAGATAATATTAATGACATAACAACCAGTGTCTATACATTAATTGATGAAAAATGAATATAATGCAAAGGGGATAAATTAAATGAAATATTTTAATGAAAAATCTAAATAGAAATTAAAAATGTTAATAATTTTAATTTTTTCTAATTAATGCAGGCAAAAAACTTAAAAATGAAACCAAACAGAAAATATTAATTAACCCAAAAAACATTCAGCACGTCGTCAAGGGAACTCCTCAATTGAAATAACTAGTTTTTCAACTTGTTAAATGGGGTGCTTAATGTTATGAACGTATTTTAATGATAAATAACAATAGTCCAGTTTTAGGTTATAGAAACTGCAATTCTATAATATATTCAATTAACATTCTTGATTTTGAAAATTTATTTAGAAGTATGTCTCTCGTTATGACATTATTATGATTTATAAAACATGGGAACTAGTGGATTAATTAGTTAAATTTTGTATTTTTGAAAACATTTTATGTAATGGTAATGATTATTTTTTACAAATTAAAGAATTCCTATTAGACATTGTTTTTCGAATGCCTTTGCCAATATATAATAATTGAGAAAAAATTAGTTTGTTCTAACAAAACTTTTAGGTTTGTTTATCTTTTTCTTATAATATTTAATTATAGTAAACGTTTAGAAGTTTCTGCTGATATTTATCCTCAAGATTTACTTTTAAAACACTAATAATAAAGGTTAAGGTTTAATTACTTTTTTGTGTTTAAAAATTAAGTTAGTTTACGTGTCTTGGAATATTAGTTTTTATGATAAAATGATATATTTTGGTTTTAAAGTTGTTAGCTAAACCTACTGGTTATCATGTATAAGTATTAAAGTTTGGAAAAAATATTTTATTTTCGCAAATTGCAAGGATTAGAAGAGTTTGCAACAATTGTGATAGTCTTGAAGAAGCGTTTCGCAATTTGTTCTAAAATACAAAATCGTCTAATATTGTAACTTATATCCATAACTGTTAAGATATTGTAAATATTAATCCTTTGGTGTTTGTGTATTTCCGTGTTTATGTTTTTTATTCGTGATGTTTAGCATATTTACCAGCATTTTAATTTATTCCGGGAATTTTTAGCCCCGCCTTTGATCCACACCACTTTATGTATAGAATATTTTTTTTCCTATATATAACTGCTATAAAATAAGAAGAAAATACGCTTCAGAAAAAAGTGGTATGAAATATAAAGACGGAGCTAAAAATGTTCTGGAATAAATTTAAATGTTCGCATCTCTGTGTTTAGTCATTTTTTGTAAGTGTTTTTGCAATCTTTATATAAGACTTTATACAGGGTGGTCACAGACCACAATTTTTTGACTGATTCTTCCACCAATATTATTCTTTCGGAAATTTTAATAGTATGTTTGCACCATTAATTAATTACAAATTATCATATAAATATTCTGGTGGAAGAATCAGGGGAAAAAAGCGGGTCTGCAACCACTCTGTTATATTATTGCATAATATTGTGTAATTTTAAATTTGTTCCTTTGTATCTAAATAATTTTTCATTTTCGTATTCATAAATTGAGTGGTTAGGTTCTCGTATCTTAGTAAGATGTAGGGAGCTAAACTACATTTTGCTTTTGTCAGTAAATCTTGAAACATCTTATTGTTTCCACCCTGTATTACTGAGCCCGATGGCTTCAATGCTTTTTAAGTTAATTCATATTCCCTATCTCGTTCCTTTCTATGTTTTCTGCTACATTATTTTCCAAAATTTTTACATTAAAATTGTTTTTGCATGTCTTCAATATGGTGCATTTCCTTCACATTGAGCATGTGCCTTTGTTGTTTTAATAATACTTATTTTATTAATTTTTGGTTTATTAACATTTCAATTTGTATATGTGTGTGTGTGTATGTGTGTGTATTAGTATGGATATCTGCACCAGTAGAAACTCAATATTCATTAAACAAAAACCTTTAATGTTATTGTTTTCGTACGCTGGTCTTCAAACAGACATACAAGATTATTATACTACGTCAATTTTTTAGATACTTTAAACCTAGCAATAAAAATATATATTAAAATAAACAAGATTATTCCATTTAAATTTTAATTTTTATCAGAGCGTATTTAATTATGTATTAAAAACACATTTTTATAAAGCTCTGTTGCATTGGTTAAAGCAACTATAAAGCCTTTATATAAAGATCTGTTGCAACCAATGCAACAGAGCTTTATAAAAGTTATTTTTAAAATAGGATTATTCCAATTAAATTTATCGACAAATATATTTAAATTAGTTCACGATCTGGTTTCACGTATTGCAGCTTGTGGAAACTCAATGGTTTTGACTCCGATGAAATGTGGGGATGAAAGTCCGATGGAATCGGGTAGTTCAAATATAGATATATTCCAAATGCGTTCGCATGACTTGGAAAAGTTAAGGAATACTCATATGTTGAGAAAGAAATGCACCTTAAGCTCAGGGTTTATTGTCAAGATAAAGTGGCAATAGTTCATATATTTCATTACGAATACACTGAGAAAAAAAAATACCGCCTTCATCTGGAATGAATAAGTGGTCATTTCCTAAATCCCTTAACTAGAAATGTAGATTTCCGAGCTGTGCGCATAAGGAACGCCAATAAACTGAATAGATGAAATGATCGAAAATTTCTAGTCTGCACATTTCTAGACGGTGAAACAATATTCTGAATATTCTGAATCGTTTGTATTGCGAGAAATTCTCGCTTGATTTTCTAGAATTGGGTAATAAAACAAGATTATAGTTGCTGAAACCCGCCTCTTGTATTCGCATTTATTTGGAGAGATATTTAAATAAATTTGGCCCTCGAGAATATAGGCAAACGCTCTAGAATTCTAATAGGGGTTTCCAGAACTCGCTTTCAAAGGGGACAAGAATTTATAAGGATGACAATAAGGAACTATATTTTCTAGAGCCACAATTTAAATTCTAGATGTCAGTTACAGAATTTTTTCTCAGTGTAAACAATATAAGAAGCTTCGTTGTTTGTTGTCCTCTACTAGGTTAGTGATTGTAATAGCGTTCGGATGAGTTCAACATATTTTCACATTGTGACAGCTATGTAGTTTAATTTTACACATATTTTAGATTATATGTCTTTTGATGCAGAATGTGTGCTCGGTTGAAAAAAAAAAAAAAACGCTGTTTATTTTATTTTGATATGCACTTACACCCACTGATGAAATGCTTTTGCTCCGTTTTCTGGTTTTAAATGTTAATGTCGTTAGATTTCGTGTTTTCTAATTACTAATGTTGTTAATTTTCCTTAACTATTAATACTTGTATGTTCTTAAATAAGTTTTGATGTCAAATATTAAATATTAGTTATTTTATTACCACACATATACACATATATATGTGTGTATGTGAAAAAAAGCGGGTAATAACATTATTTTTTAATATATTTAAAAGATAACATATCTGTGTATATATCAGTAAACACATAGCTGCAGGCATTTCCAGTTTATTCCGTATTGTTTGTAACTGCGCATTTCCACATTCCACTTTTTTTCTTAGAGTACTCTTCTTTAATATATGATTACGACTAAGCATGAAGAGAATTACTAGTCAAAAATGTGTTGTAACAAAAAAGCTGGTAGTAACAACTCTATAGATTAAAGGGATGTTGGCGACCTTATATTAGTTTATAAATATATATGAGCTTTATAAAACTTTTTGCTAATAAATGTACATACTGTTTAAAAGTATTGCATGACTCTCAATATCTCTTTATATACGAACTAAAGTTATTTCAGTGAACATTTGAAATTTCTACGAATATAATATATATAATAAACGTCTAGCAATAGAACTTTTAGAATTCCTTTATTTTAAAGAGTTTAATTAAGGTGGAGACATTTATTTAAATGTTTATCTGATGTCGACTGAACCAGTAATATATCGTTTCTCGCGATATCTGCATTCGTAGATAGAAAGTAAATATTTCAATCTTAAAGATATACCAGAAGATGTCATTAAGTTTTACGAGGTACATTCCAAACTATTATTTGAAAGTTTGAAATAACGTAATTAATTACAATTTTAACTTACTGGTCATTAATAGAAGAAAGTGGATTCGGATTCAAATGATATGTTAAACAGCATTATTTCTTGAATACATAGATATAGTATTTTCAGTCAAAGTTATTTATATTTATTATCACTTTAAAATTTCTTAATCTACCAATAAATTCTAATAACTTAATTACTAAATTGCATAGTTAAATTGATATTTAAAATAAATTTGACAGAAACATAAAATGGACTTTTTTCGGGAATTAACACATTATTTATCTTAAACATTAAAAATGAAATATTTGAACATAAAATATAGTCTACTTTGAAGGCTGCGCTGTCAGTGAAACCTATAAAATCTAAATTAAGATTTTAAAATTTATAATTAATGGTTAAAATTATAAATTTGAAAAATCTGTACTAGGAATTAATATGTTTATTTACAATGTCCCCCATTTTATGATGCTATCATCAATTATAGCAGCGCTTTCTATCAGCAAGAATGCACAAAAATAACTACCGTAATTTCTTGTAGATAGCCCTCAGGTAAGATGTGTCCTTTCTCCACGAGAAATTTTATTTAATAGAGAAATCTATACTTTTTCGAAGGAAGAGCTCGTAAAAATATAAATTTATTTATCAATTGAAATTTCTGGTGTACAACTGGATTATATAACCTGCGGGGTATCTACCAGAAATTACGGTAATACAGAAACGATCACGAAGTTTTATTACCTTGAGGAGGCTTGGCTTTTTTGATTTGGCACTTCGGAAGGTTTCATATAAAAGCTTATATTTCCATTTAATATATATAATTTGAACTATATTAGGTTTTTTCAACTAAATATATATTTAGGCCACAATTCTTATAGTTTTTGATAAAATTTTTTGCATATTTGAGATTATTAAATTACGTTTTCTCAGTTTGCATTTTTTTTTTTTTTTTCACAAATCAAGAAATTATTTAGCATTTCTTCGAAATGCTAAAACTTCTGCAGATATTTAAGAAAAGACTTTATAATTTTTGGATGTTTAAATAAACCTAATTAAAAAAATTACGGATGGACTTTGCAATATATTTAAAAGAAAAATATTAAAATTTAAAATACTATAACAAAAATCATGGTTTTCCTTTTGTAACATTTACATAGATATAAAATTTTAATATTTTCCTAAAAGTTAATTGACAAATTTTCAAATCCATCCCCAATTCTTTTATGTAGGCTCTATTAAACATCTAAAAAAACATAAAGTCTTTTCTTAAACATTCGTAGAATATTTAGCATTTTCAAGATTCATATATATATACATATGGCTTTATTGAAAAAATAATAATAATAATTCATACAAAATGAACAACACAAGCAGAACAAAAGCAAGAGCCATAGACAGAAACAATAAAATTCAGGCAGGGACAGTTCACAGGAGGTTAAGAAGATGAGCCCTGGCTCATCAAGATTATAAATTCATAAAAAATACAAACTTAGAAAACACATTCTAAAGATATAAAAATCTGTAAAAAAAAAATATATCAAAAACCACATGAAATGTTGCCTGAATATAAATCTTATTAAATAAACCTTATAATGTTTAATTTATAAATATTAAATGAAAATACGTATAAGTATTTATATGAAACCTTCAATTGTACCAAATCATAAAATGGTGGTTAAAAAAAAAAAAAAAAAAAAAAAAAAAAAAGAAAGAACAAGTGATACCAGACTTCTACTAAAAAGAGTAATGGGATGCGTAGTCTTGCTGCGGAAACAAAAAAAATTTATGTTGAAAATTTAATGTTGAAAAAGTTGTTGATATTAAACCATTTAAGGTGAGATGACATAAAGTTTAAAATTAATCAGTAAATTAAAAAAATATTGAAAAGACTAAATTTAAAAGAAAAACAACCAAAGGAATAACGAAAAGGAAATTTTGAAATGTCAGAAGAAAAAAAGAAATTAAAAATCTGCGCCAGCAAAAAAAAAAAAAAAGTTTACAGAAAAGAAGCATGGCGATGAAGGCAAGCCTTCCATATATGTTTGACAATAAAGAAGCTGCTTGCCAAGAAGTTCTGTGAACCTCAACAATAGTTATTTTAAAAGGCGATTCCAAAATGTATGTTATAAATGAGTTCAGACCAAACAGTTTTTAAATGTAGCTGTAAGTTTTGTTATTCAAATTTTTCTGTTTTTTGTCAATTAACAAGATATTCTAACAGTTTCTTGTGCTAATTTATTCTAATATTTATTCTAAACATCTTTACTACTAGTAATGAAAAAATTTTTAAAACATCATTTTAAATGGCTCTAGTAGGCCGATCTACCTTAAAGTTACAGTAAAATTTGACGTTTAGGTAACATATGTCATTCCGCCACGAGAAATTTTTAGAAATATCTATGTTTTCTCGAAGAAACAGCTAGTGCAAATGTAACTTTTGTCTGTCAATTACAATATCTGGTGCAAAACTCACTTATCTGACCTACTGATTATACGCCGAAAATAACAGTAATATAATGTCAAATCTTACATATTGTTTTGGGGAGACATAATGCCACTATTTTAGTGTAATAGTTTTCAACATATTTCATTGTTGAAAACTAATACGAGCTTTTTTTTTTTTTTTTTTTTTTTTTACAAAATTAGCGGTGCAAATTCTTTCAAAACATGTTAAATCTTCTCAGCTATGTATTGTATACAAAAATTAAATGACTTTGACGCAATTTCTCTAGGATTAAGGAAATTATAAGAGATTGGTATTAAAAAAGAAAATTTCAAAGACTTTATTTATTTATTTATTTATTATTCATTTTTTATGTGAATAATAGAGAAGTTATATAAAATTTTTACAGTATTTATTAAAATAAAAATAAAACATTTTTGGGGGAATATAAACATATGAAGCCATTTTTTACGTTACCCTGCCAGAATTGCTTGAAAATACGGTGCTATTAAACCAGTCGGTTTCCGCACTTTAGTGGTCGATATTTCCAAAGCGAAATATTTACAAATATATAAAATTAGTCTCTGCCTATTTAGCGCTAATACCAGTTTATATTACTTACATGAAATCTGGAAATCAGTTACATAAGTTTTTACATCATTTTGTTCCAAATTTCCGATATCACTGGAAAAAAGAAAAATTAACATCATAATACTATTCAACTTTATATTATGTTATAAAACTTCATTAATGTATAAAATCCGAAATAGTTTTCATGTAAAAAATTATATTTTCTGTATCCTTTACTTCGATAACATTTTATTGACATTAGAACTATTCTTGTACATTGTGAGGTCAGTTTTTCTGTTAAATTATTTTCTTTTCCATAATAGTATTGAGTTCCTTTCAACTCATGGATAAGGTTTTATTTTCTTAATCACCATAATTTGTTATACTGTATACGCCTCACATTCTAAATGCATTATAGTGGCTCAGGCCGTAAATGTGTTCCCCAAGAAATAAAGACAGTTTAATATGATTATGACATGAAATAAATGCGATTTTGCACCGCTCACCTGAATAAATACTCGTAAACACCTAATTTTTATACAATATTTTTAAATTAATAACATGGCATTTAAAATTATTTGTTATTTCATTGAAGTTTAATTTAAAGTAGCAGTTTGTTATTTTAAATTGATTAAGTTTCTGAGTCTTAATCTAATTATTTTCATGAGGAAAGTCTATGTTCCAAAACATACTCACCTCGCTATATTCAAAGGCGTGCGTCTATTATCATTGTTATTATTATTGTTATTACTATTTAGATTTTTCTCGCTGCTTTATCCGTAAATATTCCTTAATTCACTTTCTATAGAAATTATACTTTTAATCAAGATTTGTTCTACAGAGACGGTTTATTGTCCACTTATATATTGTCTATTTATTTAAGAAAAGTTCACGAATTTGGTTTTCCGCTCTACTTCTTTGCGTATTATTATAATATATGACTCGTGGGAAATGGTCAGCGAATGAGAAAGCGTTTGTTTTTCATGAAATATGGAATTTCAAAAGTGATATCAATTATTATTTTTAAAACTTTAAAAATATCTGTTTTCAAGTTTTAAATTGTTAACTCATTATTTAGCACATTATCAAATAAAAAAATGTATGTATAAACTTTTTTATTATATTGATATTATATTTCAGTTACGTAAGATGCAGTTTTAAATAATAAACGATAAAATCTATGTTTATCATCTTATTATAGTATTTAATAAGTTAGTATTTTACTTTGCCACTAGTACACAGAGGCCAAAAAAAAAAAAGATCAAGACCTTCAATATACGTAATATATATATATATATATATATATATATATATATACACAGTCGGTAACAAAATTGTCCGAACACTAGCAAAAATTTCTATGTAAAAAAAATACACTTCATACTGTTGTGCTAAGTACATCCTTATCGAATCCTGTTCTTAGTCAGTGTAAGAACACAATTCGATAAGGGTATTTTTTAACAAAACTGTATGAAATGTACCTTTTTTACATAGGAATTTTTGTTAGTGTTCGGACACTTTTGTTACCGACTGTACATATATAATACATTTTTATGATCTTTAGAATCAAGTTTTTTTCTGTAGAAAAAAGTGTATATAGACTTAATAATTTTCTACGGGACCAAACAAAATATTTCCAAAAACGTTATACATTAATCCAAATGATGTAAGATTTGGTACAAATATTTTCAGATTATATGGAATTAGGTGTATAGTTTTTATTTGTGTACATAATGTTTGTGGATCCTATATAAAGAAACACAAATGAATTTCATCCTATTACGTTCTATATATACTGAATTAATTTTAACTAAAATTAATATACGTTATTAGAATGCTTAGAAGCAAGGTTTTTGTTAAAAACGCTTGATACAGATTTAGTAATTAGTTTACAGATCTAAGCAAATGAATTCCAATACATTTTGCAATCACTTTGCATTAAAATTGATACAAGTATTTACGAGTTACAAGGAATTAACACAAGGAATGAGTTAGAAAGGAATATATATACACATATAGAGCGATAGATATAGAAATATAGAAATATTGATAAAATGGAGGAAGTTGACGGGACGATAGCCTCCTCAAAGAAGTATCTGTTAATGTAGCGAGGTAATCATACATATATAAATATGTGTTTATATATATGAAAAACCTTTTGCAGGTAGAAATATCATAAGCACATCATAAAAACATTTCTCGAACAAAAATGTCACGACGAAGCATCTAGTGTCATAAGATGAGATTGAAGTGAAGCTTATGAATTCGATAACTATAAATATCTTTTTCATTCATAAATCTGATATTCTACATTATATATCTTATGAGACTTAAAAGTCCCCTCTGTACATACAGTGCTAAAATTTATTTGTTACAAAAGTGTGGTTCACTCTTCAATTAAAAAAATAAGTAGATTTAAAATATGTGATAAAAATATCAATTTGTTAAGAGATTTTGTCAGAACATATGATGTCAGAGGGTTAATCAAAAATTGCAAAAATAAAATCAGGGTAGATACTACTTACATGCGGATTGTCCATTATATTTACACATTTTAAAATAAAAATTTTAATATTATTTTTTAATAGTGCTTATCTGGAATTAAATACGATAGCGTGATATGAAAAATATTTCAAATTCGTAGTAAATTGTTACATATAATTTATATTAATTTATATATTTATAATTACTTATATTATAAATACATGTAGGCAGAATAGATTTCTTTTACTGTAATTTTTATCACAGAATAAAAAGTTAATTAGTTTTCTCAAAGCTAAGGCAAAAGTAACTAAAAAATACTGTATAATGCAATGAAACAAAATCGTTAAAAAAAAAAAAAAAAAAAAAAAAAAAAGAATACTTACGAATAAAATGTAAGGAGGAAAACCAGGAAAAAAGTTTAAATGAAAAATAAGAGAGAATGATAAAAAATAAACGAAAAAGAATGATTAAAAAAAATACTGCTTTTTAGTTTGAAATTCATTAACTGCTGCACCCTTGAAAACGTTTTAAATTATTAAAAATTGCGTTATTTTTTTTAAGGAAAAAAATGTGAGTGTAACATATTTAAATTAATAATTAGATTCTGAGAAAAAAATACATTGTGGCAATTACCTAATGCTAATAGCATCAATATTTTTTGTTTTTAATTACTTTTAAATAATTACATTTGAAAAAAAGTATTTTGTAAAGTAGTCATTAAAATATAAATATAAGTACAATTGCTATAATTTCATTAAATTATTTGAGTAAAATTCGCTTTAATAATTTTCTTTTAGTGAAGGCATATTGATTTTTTTTTTTTTTTTTTTTTTTTTTAATAATTAAGGACAATATTTTTAAAAGTGCATTTTTTTTGTGTGTGTGTGTATGTGATATAAAAAACGAAGTAACTTTTTTTTTAATTAAAAAAAAAGAGGGATTTTTTTTAAATATTTTATATTAAAGTAATTAAATAACCTAAAAATTAGAAATATCTTTTATAAATAAAAATAAACAACAATATATATGTATATATATACACATATATGTATTAAACTAAAATAATTGCTATCACGTCTGAAAAAAAAACTTTTCCTAAGAAGATACTTCATATTAAAACAGCGTAAACAAAATTATTCAAAGACAGATTATTTGTTCGAACATCATACTTCATAAATGATTCTTTGACATGAAAGTTATATTGTTTACTGGCCAGGAGGTACAACCTTGGGGGCAATCAATCATTTGACTTGCAATATTTTGCACTCATTACAAATTTTCTTAAATTTCGGAATTTATAATCGGGAGAAGCTTATTTTCATTCTTACTTTAGTGCTAAACACAAACTGTACAGAAAAGTTCTGTTGATGTTTAAATTAAGAGTAATTAATACCAGAAACACCTACTCAACATTTCAAACAGAAACTGAAAATGAGAATATTGGACAAAGCTGTATTGCGTAATTTTTGATATAAAAATTTGTAAAACATTTAAAAAATCTGAATATTTCTGTGTTTTCTTTTAATTAATTCTAACAATTTTTTTTTTCATAAAATCGTGCTTTTTATATATTGTTAGCTTATGCTTTTCTTGAATTTATTAAAAATTACCTTATTAGTGCTTTAATATTCAAATTATGTAGTTTTATATAAAAATTAATTTTAGGGATCGTTCAATTCTAAATTACGTATACAAATTCGACTTGAATTTAGTTATGAATTTTCACATAAAGAAAGCATTAGTCTTTTTTTTTTTTTTTTCAAATCCTTATAAGTAAATCATTCAGAACAAACTATTTGCAAAAGCTTAAAATTTAGATTTAAACAAAAACGTCCAATATTAATACATAAAAACTGAACAAAATTTTTTATTTATTAGGTATAATTTATTAGGTAAAATATAGGTTTATTTATTAGGTACAAAACGTGCTCTTTTCCATTTTTTTAGGAAAATTTTTCATTGACACTTTTAGGCTTTCGAACAAAACGATTGATACGGTTTGTATTTTTCCCTGACTCTTCCACACGAATTATTTTACAATTCAGTGGTACAATTGTTAAAATAAAATATAATATAGAATTATGGTAAAAAAAAAATTACCCCGTGAATTTTCAGGTGAAAGAATCTACGTAAAAAATCAAGATCATTTGTGTTATTTGTAGCACTCAAATAGTAGTTTAAACAACTGAAAATAGTAATTTAAAAAACTCAACATTAATTAATAGAATAATGACAGCTTATTATTAAATGTTGATCAACAAAATGTACTTTTTTTTCATTTTCTTTTAGGCACTTTTCGTTGACACTTTTAGGCTTTCGAACAACACGCTTGCTATGGTTTGCATTTTACCCCTGACACTTCTACACGAATTATTGTACAGCTCAATGGTGTGTTTCCACGATTGTTAAGATAAAATACAATAAGTAACTAGGGTAAAAAATACTGCATGAATTTTCAGGTGAAAGAATATGCGTAAGATGGCGGATCTCATGCAACCCTGATCAAGACAATTTGTGCTATCTGCAGTACTCCACAGGAAAAATATTTCAGAATATTTTGATAAATAAAGACAATGCAAAATTGATATTTAATGATGCTAAAAATTTTACGACTGTTATAAAAATATCTCTTACAATGAATACAAGGTTAATTTTAAAGATAAATAATTTCGTAAAAATATTTAATCTTAAGTTGTACATTCCACAAAAATTTATTTGAATGAATCCCGATAACACTGCTCGGCATGAAAATTGCTTCTGACACCATTTCAGCATATTCTTATGTAAAATGACCTCCTGAATCCGAATATGACGACCATTTTGCCCTATCACCACCGTTTTCTAGGAATGACCCCCCCTTTTTTTTAATTTTTCGGTGATTTAATGCCTATAAATTTGATTTTTAGGAGGGGGAGGATTATTCTAACCGTTAAATATCTTCTGAGGGGCTACAGAAATGGAAAATTCTGAAACATGGACATTTGCGACAAGGATTTTTTTTTTTTTTTTTTTTGGGGGGGGGGGGCGGATTTGCTACTGAAATTATGTATTACATATCTTGTATTCTTTTAAATGTGTTATTAATGTTATTTTTTAAACTTATATATATATATATATATATGTTGTTGTTAGGTGTTAAATTAATCCTTTTTCTTTCTTCAAATAAAATTCATGGTCATAAAATTATCGAACAGCGAAAAAAATTGAGGGTGGTGTTTCTAGAAAACGGTGGGTGACTCGGCAAAATGGGAGTCATATTCGGATTCAGGAGGTCATTTTACATAAGAATCAGAAAGAATAGTATCAGAACTGGAATTTTTTTTTTTTTTTTTTTTTTTTTTCTTGCCGAGCAGTGTAATTAATTAAAGTACTAATTTATTTTAGGATTTCTTTTATTAGCAGTTTTGTGACGCACATCTAAAAGTAAGTTATTAAATTTATTTAATTGTGAAATATAAAAAATTCTTTTTTTTAATACATGGATGTAAAAAATAATGACCGTAGCAACTATGCTGTCTCTTATAGTCAATCGAGAAGTTACAGTATTTTTTTAAATATAGTTTTAAAAATGTGCATTAAATTTTCAGTATTTTATTAATATAGAAAGAAATGTCAGAGGAAAAACTAAAATTATAATTATATTTTGTTTGTTTCGAAACTATTGTATTATTTTTTGTTAAATATTCTAATTTTAATATAAAACAAATCAAGCGCACTCCATACGAAAAGTATGTAAAGAGGAGATATATGATTACTATACAAACAAAAATATAACTTGTTAAAGCAATATTAATTTTGAAACTTGTTATTCAAACATAATTTTTTTATTTCGGGAAATTTTAGAATCTAATATAAAAGAAAATTAAAGTCGTATGTACAATTATTAAATTTTTGACTGACAAAATTTTACCTGTTTATAAAACAAATATTGATATAGTGTGATAACTTATGCAAGCTAGGAAAAAACGCAAGCTGAAATATTACCTTTTGTGTTTAATGAATCGATTGTTTAAACACTAAATAAATAAAACACTCACACTCACTTTCACGATACTTAGATATTTAGTTATTTAGAACAAAGTAATAATTAGATTTCAGTTTCTTTTAAAATTATGGAAAAAATATATTCGCATCAAGGATTATAAATTAACATCGTTGATGTGATAACAAGAGAAAATTATGTATTCTCCATTCCAATCAATTAATTTAAAGGAGAATTGAAAGTTTTTACACGAATAAAACTTTTTTTTTTTTTTTTTTACAAATATTTTACAAATTTAATTAGGCTTTTGTAATTAAAATCTGACTTTAAATTTATTGTTTCTTATTCGAAAGAAAAATATTTATAATCGTATATATATATATAAGTGCTCCGAATATATATGTGTGTGTGAGTGCTCCGAATAAGCCAAGTTTAATTACTATCAACCTGCATTTCATTTAATCGTTCTATTTAAATTAGCTTCAATTCCAAAAAAAAAATCATAAGGGATATTTCTTCTATTTTTTTTTTATATTATACTTAAAAAACACAAATGTATAACCATGTAAAATATAAACATACAAAAATCTCCTGCTAATTTCTATAGTAAACTAATACTAATACCAATTGAACACAAATAAGATCTGACAATTTAATGGTTCATTTAAAATACAGTATGAGAATTGTGTGGATATTAAAAAGTACGTATTATATAGATTTTCAATGTCACTGCCATATAATTAAATAAATTTATAAAAATAATCTAATTGAAGGTTTTATTATTTGGTCATTGAAGTATGTATTAATTCATAAAAAAGTTTGATGTATGCTCTATTTCGGTAGCAGGAATGGTACAGCATGCGGTGAACAGTGAATTCAGCATTAATAGATAGTGTTTTAAAAATTCAATTTAATTTAATGGATAACTTCCAACACTTTTTATACTCATTTGTATTTAAATTCTCAAATTTAAAGCAAATTTTTAGTTTTCAAAAATTTATAAATTTTAATAATAATAATAAAATTAAAATGACCAACTCTCCAAAGTAATACTGAAATATGTTTATGAAATATTGTTAAACTGTAATAATTATAAAATGGAGGAAAAAATAATAATAATGGCGCCGAACATTTTTTTTTAAATAAAATAAATTTAAATTCTGAATTTATTTTAATGAATGTAAATATTTTTCAAAAAAGTCAAGTTACCATTTTTTTAAAAGTAATATTTAGTCGTCGTTTGTAGTTTGTTTTTTTTTTTTTTCGATTGAATATTATGAACATTGTTTTTTTATAATTATTAATAATTAATTAGAGATTGCTACACTTCATGCTTTTAAATAAGTTATGTAACACAGAGAAATAGTTTTGAAAAACTGGATACATTTTATAATCTTTTTAAAGTATAAAGTTTTAGAATTTCAGAACCGTAAAATTATCTTAGTATCATGTTTATTTATTCGAAACGAAATAAAATCCTTAAAAAGCATTAAATTAAACATGGGTTACAAATTTTATTTTATAAGAAAACTCTATAATAATGTTAATTTTATGATTGTTCTTTTATTATTATTTTTTTTTTTTTTTTTTTTTTTTTAAACTGATAATTTAGATAAAATTATTCATATTATTATTATTTATTGTCATTTTCAATCGACAGCAAAATTATTGAAACACACATCCAAATTTTTCATTTTTTAAATTTTTATTTTATTTTATTTTTTTATTTTATTTTATTTTTTTAAGTTTGATCACTAACTTTTACACCAACTTACTTTTTTTATAAACAGCATAAGACTAAGATCATGACTTGACAATTATTTACTTAACAAAACAGTATTAGTAGCACATCTTTTAAATAGGAATTATTGCTAGCGCTTCAATAATTTTGCTGCCGACTGTATTGACTGCAATCTAATAAATGATATAATTTTGAATTAGGAAACAAAAAACTAAATTATTAGAGTGTTGAGAAGGAAAAATATAAAATACCGAAGTACAATGAAAATATTTTTTAACTGCAAATATACATAGTTAATTGTACCAATAACAAACATATTATGGAAATTTTTCGGCTATTTTTGTGTAGTGTTCTTAATTTTGCAGATTAGAACTACAAACAGTGTTCGATACCATAATAAATTTTTCTGTACACGATATTTCTGTGGAATATGTTAATTGAAGCATATCTATAAATAAATAAATAAAATAAAAACCTATTTATTGATTTTTTTTATTTTTCCGACTGAGTGAAAATAATGCCTGGACCGGGAGTCGAAACCCAGATCTTTGACTTACAAGGTCAAGGCTCTACCAATTGAGCTATCCAGGCCGACAACCGGTGCACATTACTCACTCAGACAACCTTTACGCAGAAACATCTGGTCTATCATGTAGATAGCTCAACATAAATAAGCCGCAGGTAAAGGAAAACACCATTAAACAATCGGAGAAAGAAATACAATATATTAAAATCACACAATCAACTGATTGGGAAGAAAATCATATTTCTTGAAATTTTTTAAAATTTTTCAATAAAAATGATTTTCTTCCCAATCAGTTGATTGGGAAGTTAATATATTGTAAAAATCAGTTAATATATTATAATCAGTTAATATATTGTAAAAATCTATTTACCGAAGAGCTTAAATTGATTCAATTCAAAACATTTAAAAGCCCAGTAATGTCAAGTCTTTTACTAGTCCCTTAATTAAATACCACTTTGTGAAATTTTATTGCGAAAGAATAATACTCTAGAGATGTGCATCTTATTTGCATAAAATTATGTTTGAAATAATTAATAAAGCAATATATTTAGACGCGAAAATTATTTGGTTAAAAAATGTTAATTTTTAATTCAAATTCTCATACAAGAAAAATATTAAGATGAATGATGCAGTAATTTATTTAACCTTAGAAAGCGAATCTGTTACTCCATAAACTTGAACAATTTGTGCATAACTGCTTTTTATTTTTATTTATTTATTTTTTTTTTTTAGTCTTTTCTTTCGCATAATTACTTACACTTCAATATTAAACAATATATTTTTCTGTTTTTCATGCATATATATATCTTTATATATATACTAGCAGACCCGGCCACGCGTTGCTGTGGCTATGTTATACGTTGAATTATAATGTAGTAAAATATTCAATATATTAAAATTATTATTTACGAATAAAGACCATCCTTGATAACATCCTTGATCTTAGCAGACTTAGCCCGCTTCGCTGGTCCCTATTTTTAAATGATTCACTATAATTAAAGAATTCTCAAAATTGCATTAATTTTTAACATGTGAAAAAAAAAGAGAAAAAAAAATCTGATCGGGAAAAATGATCGACACTCATAATGAATCCATATATTATCGAAAGGAAAATGATATAAAATACAAAAAAATCTTCTCTCATTGGTGGAATAATCTGTTCGGACCCCCACTGCCTGCGGCAGTGTATACCTGCGCAAACCATGCGCACCGTTTCTTCATCCACCGTTCCCGCCCTTCTTAATAACTCTATACTTTCGAAAATATCCGCAATCGATTTATCGGGCCTTAAAACTTAATAATACTAATTTTCAAAGTTCTAACTCTTATTTCTATTATTTTGCCCCTTTGCCCTCCCCCCTCCCACTATTCTAAATAATTTTACAAATTCGAAAATATCTACAGTTTATTTGTAGGTGTCAAAAACCTGTATGCACCAATTTGAACGATCTAACTATATTTTTATTTTTTGCCCCTCTGCCCCCCTTCCCGCCCCTCCTAATAAATTTACAAATTCGAAAATATCCGCAATCGATTTGTTGGTATCAAAAATTCTATGCACCAATTTTGAATGATCTAACTCCATTTTTATATTTTGCTCCTCTGCCCCCCCCTTTCCCGCTCCTCTTAATAATTTTACAAATTCGAAAATATCTGCAATCGATTTGTACGTATCAAAAACTTCTATGTACCAATTTTTAGCGATGTAACTCTATTTTTATTTTTTTGCCCCTCCGCCCCCTTACCCGCCCCTCCTAATAACTTTACACTTTCGAAAATATCCTCATTCGATTTGCAGGCCTCTAAAACCTCTCTATACCAATTTTGAACAGTCTATCTGCATTTCTATTTTTTTTTTTTTTTTTTTTTTTTTTGGTTGTTGTTGTTTGTTTGTTTGTTTGTGAAATCACGTTTTGGCCCCTCCCCCCCCTTTTGGGAGGCGAATTTTGCAATAAAAACTATCCTATCTCTCAAGTTGGACCAAATTGCACACAGTGTCCAAATTTCATTAAAATCGGCTCATTAGTTTAGGAGTTCATCGCGGACAAACATAATAAATTTTATATATAAAGATATATATATATATATATTATATTAAATTATAAAGTTTTGATCAATGAAGCACAAATAAGTAAAAAACAGGATTAATTTCACTGTATTATCTTCATTATAATATGAATTCAATTTACACTTCAGTCTAAGTAACACGTGGCCGGCTATGCTAACACCAAAAATTTAAAAAGTGGAAATAATTGAATTATACGAAATTTATTAATAGGTTAAAAAGTTGAAGATTCTTTGTGTAGATGGCAGCACCAAATATATTTCAGCTTTCATTTCAACCCAGTCGAAAGGTATCGACATCTGTTAAGTGGAAATAATTGAATTATACGAAATTTATTAATAGGTTAAAAAGTTGAAGATTCTTTGTGTAGATGGCAGCACCAAATATATTTCAGCTTTCATTTCAACCCAGTCGAAAGGTATCGACATCTGTTAAGTGGAAATAATTGAATTATACGAAATTTATTAATAGGTTAAAAAGTTGAAGATTCTTTGTGTAGATGGCAGCACCAAATATATTTCAGCTTTCATTTCAACCCAGTCGAAAGGTATCGACATCTGTTAGAATCATTTGGAGTTAACAGATAATTGTGACTGTCAAATAATAACAGACAAATAATTAGCAATAAATTAAAATTGCGACTATAATTTGAGATTTAAACTATCCTATCTCTCAAGTTGGATCGAACTGCACATGGTGTGCGAATTTTATTATAATCGGTTAAGTGGTTTAGGAGTCCATTGAGGACAAACATTGTGACACGAGATTTATATATATTAAGATTTCTTTTGTGCGTGTGTATGTCACTGAACTCCTCCTAAACGGCTGGACCGAGTTTAATGAAATTTTTTGTGTGTCTTCAGGTGGGTTCGAGAATGGTTTAGATTTACAATTCAGTTCAATCGGATAATTGGATCAAAAGATATTAAATAAAAACTCCATTCTAACTTTAAAATGATTAAAAAGAAAAATATATTTTATGCCAAAATAAACAAAATTCACGTTTATTTATTTTTTTCCGGGAATAAAATATTTTTAATTTCGCGTGATAAATAATAAAAATTAGAAAAAAAAATTAATATACTATGAAATTATTCGCGTGTAAATAAGTATTTTCATAGAGATACTTGGTTTTAGCTTAAAATTTTTATTTAATTTAGTAGTACTTTTCTTTTCTACAGTAAAACAAAATTTTTAGTTTTAATTTATACTTTATATGTAACTTATAAAGGTTCTTTTATGTTTTCACCTTAATTGTAAATAGTAATAATTTCGAATTTATTAGAATTTTTTATTTTTATTTTCTATATATCATAAAACAGTTTTTTTTTTTTTTTTTTTTGTATGGAACAGCTTTAGTTTGGAAAAATTTGAAATTTGGCACCGAAGTAGTACGGACGTTTCTCACCAAGATCGTAGGTTACGCAATTGAGATAGCCATGTTAATTCATCGCAAAAAAAGCCAAAAATATTTAAAGTCGACAAGGGGGGGGGGAGGTCTATACTAAAGCTGTGCCTTTGTATTTATCTTTATATGCATATTTCTTTTGTGCGTGTGTATGTCACTGAACTCCTCCTAAACGGCTGGACCGAGTTTAATGAAATTTTTTGCGTGTCTTCATGTGGATTCGAGAATGGTTTAGATTAACAATTCAGTCTAATTTAAAGTGTTTATTTAATTAATTTATCACTTATAAATTGTTGTTGATTTTGGAATGTTTCACATTGGATCCGGCAGACTGCGCTACGATCGTAGTATCGAATATTCAATAATACGCAAGCGAAGTGATGACGTCACTGGCCGTCCGTGGATGCAAGAAAAATATTTCCTACGTTAATCGCCCATTGGATTTTTTGTAAAAAATTACTAAAAATCGAGGAAAATTATTTCCTGATTTTAATCCCCATATTTGCGTATAGATATGTATTAGTTATCATGTACTTGCGTTAGATTGAGTTGTTTTTGCTGTAAAATTGATAAAATTTGAATTTTTAATCTCAAAACTACTCTGTCATCCTTGGCGGAAAAAAAAATATCAACATATCATCTGGCGAACATATTTAATTTCTTTCAAAAATAATGGTTATTTCAACAAGGAGGAGACATTAGGAGAGTAATGAATAATATGAAACAATTTCGTACAATACATATTACAAAAATATACATCTGGCATGTATATTTTCGTATTACATTTTTGATCGCCAAATACAAAGACAGAGTTTTGAAATTTAAAATTAAAATTTTGCCAATTTGAGAGCAAAATAACTCAATCTAACACATGCATACGATAACTAATACATATCTATACCCAGGGCCTGATTAAGGGGGAAGCTCGCTCATACCGGAATATTTTTACAATTATTTTTTACTTCATGTCATAGAAATTCCACGCTTTGACGAGGAAATATTTTTTATAAAAAATGAACGGTGTAAAACAATCTAATTTACTCACCGTTATTAGACACCAGAATTCTTTTAAAATAATTTTTAATGAAAATTTTCTGTTTATTATAGGAGGAAAATATTTGTTAAAAATTAACGGTGTAAGTATAAATAATGTTTGAAGAGCGAGCTTCCCCCTTAATCAGGCCCTGTCTATACCCAAATAAGGGGATTAAAATCGAGAAATAATTTTCCTCGATTTTTAATAATTTTTTATAAAAAATCCAATGGGAGATTAACATAGGAAATCTTTTTCTTGCATCCACTGACGGTCAGTGACGTCACACTTTGCTTGCGTATATTCTATTGTAATTCCAGTTTGTCCCGACAGTTGGTGCTGCGATCAAATTCAGGAAAATATTTTGTAACTTCGTGTTATTATTGTTATACAAAAAATTGTGTCATCATTGAAATATTACATCAAGATGTAATTAGTGTTTGAAGAGTTTTGAAGTGTGCATAAAAAAACTATACATTTTGCAAATTTAGTGCGGAATTGGAGTGAGTATTTTATATAATTTTCTATCAAATTTATACGCGCGTTGATTAACTACCACCCTAACCTACAAATTTATTTATGTAGCTAATTTATTATATTTTATTTATTTATTTTTTGAATGGAACACCTTTAGTATCGGATCCCTTTGGCAAAATTTGAAATTTGGCACCGAAGTAGCTCGGACGCTTCTCGCCAAGATCTTTAGTTCCACAATTGAGATAGCCATTTCAATTCATCGCAAAAATGGCTTAAAATATTTAAAGTCACCAAAGGGGTCCCATACTTTTGTGCGTGTGTATGACACTGATATTTTATTTATTTATTTTTTGTAAGGAATACCTTTAGTATCGAATCCCTTTGGCAAAATTTGAAATTTGGCACCGAATTAGCTCGGACGCTTCTCGCCAAGATCTTTAGTTCTACAATTGAGATAGCCATTTCAATTCATCGCAAAAATGGCTTAAAATATTTAAAGTCACTAAAGGGGTCCCAATTTGTGGCTTAGATTTAGAAAATCCGTGCTTTTCTCACGACCAATTATATGTTGCGGGTTCCAGGTTTGGAAAACCTTCGAATTTGTTTGTGTATACTCCTCAAGGATTAACCAAAAATATTGTACATCCAATGGCATTACGATAAATTAAATTTTTGTAGATTAAAAAAATATACCTGTTATAAAATAAATTGAGTTTCAACTTTTTCACCTTTTATTAAAACAAGTTTAAGTTTTTATTTAATACGAACTCTACATTTCACTTCGCTCATACTATACACATACTCACATGCATCGATTGATTGAATTGTGATAAATGTACATGTAATGCTGTTAGATATTGTAATATCTTTTTGATAAAAATTTTCATCAAATCGGTCCAGATTGTTACAGCTTATTCAAAAAAGACGGAATTTCCATGTGAAATTCGTTGCTATCAGAGATTCTCTCATAAAATGAAATATTTGCCATATGAAATAAAATTTTGTGCTGTTCGACATTCAGCGGAGCTTTTAAATAACAAGTAGCAAGTAGAAAGTAGCAAGTAGCAAGTAGCAAGAAGCAAGTAGCGAAAATTTCGGTAATTATGTCTTTTACGTTATAATCGGAATTCACAGTCACCGTTCACAGCGCTTCATACCTGTTTCACTTATATACCACATCCTTACACACTTACAATAAGTTAGTTATTTTTTCTAGCAAAATATTCTCTAAAAATAATTTATATGACAAAACAACGTTTGTCGGCTCAGCTAGTATATATATATAAAATTAGTTTAGTAAAATAAATCGTTTTTCAAACACTATAGGTTGCGAATCTCATATATTTGTTATGCATTTTACCAAAGAAAGTTAAACTCTACACATAAAATTTAATATAGTAATATATATTAAGCTTTAGACATATTATCGATAGTTTTATTGCAAAAAGGGACCGTTGAAACATAAAAATGCGATTTATTTTGTAAATACTAGTACATAAATTATCATACAAACACTCTGGAATGCATAGACCTTATATATAAGGTCTATGCTTGAATGTGTGTTGGGGGGAAGAGGGTGGGGGTATGATTGGGAATATACAAGTGCTCAGTTTGAATAAAGATTCGGAAAACGGAAAATTTACTTGTAAAAAAATATATTTTTTATTTATGCACTAGGAAATTTTAAAATTAATATTTAACAAAAAAAAAAAAAAACGAAATCACATTCCACTTTTTAAATTATTTTTTAATGTAAGATAGTCAATGTGGTCAGTATTAGTTGCCTAATCCAAAAACCAAGTAATGAAAGATATCAGAATTTCAGGAACTTCAAGTGCGTGAAACGATATGCCTTTAAAGATACAGTGTGTAGCGTTATCTGTTTAGACTATATTAGGACGTAAATGACTAATATATATATTAGGCTACTGTCAATTCATTCAGATTCTGTGATTCCTTCTTCAATTGCGATTTGTGATCGCAAACAAGTAATTTACTAACAAAGTCCGTGATTTGCTGTTAAAGACTGTACCTGTGTTTCATTTTATTCTTGACTGTGTTGGAGCAGGAATAATACTGAAAAAAAGTAATCAGTTACAGCAGGGATGGAACACGGGCGCAGAATTCATACCACTCTCAATGTAAGAAAATTTTCTACTTCTTGAATCAACGATATTATAGGTAGAGAAATTTCTTAAACGGATTCCGGTATGAATTCTGCGCCCGTGTTCCATCCCTGGTTACAGTCAATAATAGATTATAATTGTGAACGACTGATATTTTGAAGGAAAATACAGCATTAGTAGTAATACACTAATTTTCACTATAAACAGTAAAGCAACAGTTGCTTTTTACAGTATACGGCTTATATGAAAATCTGATTAATGTATGGGATTTACAGATCTTTAAGAGTATTTATGAACATGAAAGCACAGGCAGACTGACAAACAAAACGAACTGATAAATGTATCTAAAATTTGTTAGAAAATGTTAAAAATAACTAAGTTATCTAATAAACTGTTCTTAAAGCATAAAAAAATAAATTATGCTAACAAGTGAAATTGTTTTTTGAATCATAGAATACATTAAAAGAATTATTAAAACCAAAAAATTAAAAATGCATAATTATTTTAATTATTTTTACGTGTCTGCTTACTGTATATCTTCTACTAAAATGATTTAAAAATTTTTAATTATAGATTTAAAATATGGTGGTTAAGATTATGAAAGGAAATTAATTCATTTTACTTAATGCTGAATGCATAAATGATGTAAAAAATGTATTTGTATTACTATTTTAATCATTAGGTAATTATATTGTGTCATCTTGGAAAATTTCTTAATTACATATATTTATACAAGAAGATACTAAAGATAATAAGCAAAAACATATTTATGATAATGAATGAAATTCATAATTAAAACAAATATATAGCAAAATATTACCAAATAATAATAAAAAAAAATTAAGATTAATAAAATATGTTTAATGAAAATATGTTTAATGATATGCTAAAAAACGTTTCGTGAATTTAAAGGTTGATTTTTTTTTTCTTTTTAATGCTGAAGTCAATATTTTACTGACTTACTAAGACTCATGCATTCGTACAGACTGCGAAAATAAAAATTAAAAAAAATAATCGAATTTCCAAACAAAATAAATACATATACACATTAAATAGAGATAAAATGCCTTAGAGGGATTTTTTGTAATAATTTAAAAGAAATTCGTTTAAACATCAATTGTCTATTAAAAGTACAATGCAATATTTTTATACTTATTCCATATACCTATTCCACTTTCTATTCAAACAACATTAATTTAATATCATATAGAAAGAAAAAATCTGTAGTTTTCAAGTGGAGAAAAATGCACGAACCGTAAAATTACAATATCTGGTATATTAAATTATAAAACACATACTAAATTATGCGCATAGCATATCTGTCCAAATTTTGAAATTTTATATCAGACTAGCAGGCTACGATATCGCTTTATAAATAATAACTAAAAACTATTGTTTTTTCATAAACTTTATGGGGATTTCAATTAAAATACATAAATTTCGATTATTATTTTATTATTATTCAAAATAAAATATAGCCTATAGTACTCAGGGATAGTGTAGCTTTTGATTAGTTAATTTATTTATTTATTTATTTATTTTTAATCGGTTAAGTAGTTTAAAAAGTTACCCTCCACATATAAACAATCTTTTCCTCTTTATATATTAGTATATATAAATACATAAACATAATTAACAGAATGACATAATGAAAAATGCATAATTTAGATTTTCGCGAAAACTATTTTTAAACTACTTCCCTTCACGGGGATCAAACTCACAAACTCTGGATTCAATAAATATTCAACATTCAATGAACTATATATTCAGTATTCAATGAACTATATATTCAATAACAATTAGTTTTAAATAGTAGTCGTTCGTAAAATATATATGTGAAGTAATATGTAAAGGAAAAAACTTCTATTTTCAAAATATTAGTACAAAACACAGACAGCAGCTAACATCAAGGAACAGCTTATTTTCATTAGCAGAAAATTAATATTCCATGACATTTATATGAAATAAGTACAATATATATTTTAGCAGATTTTCATCACAAGATTTGGAATATTCGAATAAGTAACCCGAACCCTTTTTCAAATTTCGCGGTGATTATCATTTAAAATATGGCTTAAATTGAAATGCTTATATTAAATATTTGTCAATGTGAGTTTTATAATAATATACATTATAATAAATAATATATATAATATGATATAATTACATTGACAAATTAGTAATTAGTGATTAGTATTAATAATATAAATTAATATTTATAATAATCAAAATATAGATTTATTTTAAGTAAGAAATAAATGGTGGTATATAATAGGTGAGCTAATCATCATTATTATTTTCCTTTTACATATTAAAACTTCAATTAATTTACTTTTAGGTGGTACCATAAAATATTAATATATAAGATAATATTATACTGATGGAAATAAATAATAAAAATAAGTTAGTAATTATTCCATCCAAAGCAATATTGTTTACTGTAAATTTTATGTTTGTAGAACAACTTATTATTTATAACATTTCAAGAACATTTGTTTCTACTAAATGTCTATAAAATAATATTTTTTATGTATTTTACCTTTTTATGTGTTTAACTATTTCTTTACGTAAACGGATATTTCGCAACGTAAAATGATTTATGAAAATATGAATGAAAAATTAATTTAATTATATAAAAATATTTTCAGTTTAAAAGAAAAAAATTAGCATTTTTAATTTATATATGCATCAGTTACTTGTCTGTCAAACAAATATTAAACATATTATCTTTTTTTTTTTTTTTTAAGCCTTTAGCAAGTTACTGCATGCCCCAAATAATATTACTGTCTTAACTGACAAATGACTTTTCTTTTAACGATAAACCGTCTTAAATTAAATTTTCTTCTTGCATAGCGTATCAATCAGTTTTTTTAAATAAATAAAACTAATATAAGACGATTCTAAAATGATATATGACTGTATAACGTCTAAAGCATCTGCTAGCATGTAAGATTTGGCGTGTTTGCGGAAATAGCATCTGTTACTAAATTCAAAATAATAAAGATTAAGTGGAAATTTTTATATTTTCTATTGCACTTACTTTTTTTTTCTGTGTAATGTCTACAGTGATTTTTTGTTGGTATTTAATTATATTCATATTCTCTTAGTAAAGATAATTTAATTGTTTGACACATTAAGGGGAAATAATATTATATCGATTAATGGATTTCATAAAGTACATTTTGGACTTATCGCAGGTAATTTATGTTAAATTACGGATAAAAATAAGTAAATAAATAAGTAAAGCATATTGATGTTTCTCTTCGACATTCAGGAAAAATTAGAGTTTCGTTTACTTATACATTATTTTCTAAAATACTTAATTTGTGTATTTAAGAAAATGAATAAAATATGCATAATATTTTCATAAAAAATCCAATTTAATAGTAGGATAATTTTTTCCCTATCGGTCAACAAAACTGGACACATTTTAGGTGTGAATTCTGTTAAGGCTCCATATTAGTCAGATACGATCTTTTTACTGCTTTATATAATCCTATAGGGTTCTGTCTTTCCGTGTTATGAATTTTTGTGATTTTCTTTTTCTCTTATTTGTATGGGTTTTTGATTATTTAGTATTTTCGATGCTTTTATTTATGTTTTTAATAAAAGATGAAAAGTAATATTTGTTATGAGAAAATTTTCTAAATAATAGTAAAATAGGTATGATAAAATTAATAATTAATAACTAATATTTATATAATATGCAAAATTTATTTAAAATCAGTAAAGAGTGATGTAAAAGCCATACATTTTTTCCTCTGCCCTCCATCTCCCCCAAGAATATGAAAATTATATTGCTTTTTTTTCTTTCTAATTAATAATTATTGTTAATAGTTTTCTTGGAATCGAAAAAAAAAAAAAAAAAAAAAGGGACAAAATTAGTTTTTCTGTACTTCTTCTCAGAATTATCGGGTGAGTTCGAAAGTTCTACCCGTTTTTGGATATGCAAATTTGTAATGGAATTCACGTCACATATGACATTGTAATGACGCAGATCGTCGGCCAATCAAACTTGTGACTGCCTCACATATAAATGCATCGTGTCTCACAAAGTTAATCATCTCAATATATATATATATATATATATTAAAGTGTGTAACATGGAAAGCGAGAAGGAGCATATAAGACATTGTTTGTTATAAGAGTTCGATAAAAAGAGTACGGCAGCCGCAGCATGTCGCAATGTTTGTCAAGCTTATGGGGAGAATGCAATAGATGAAAGCACATGTCGTCGATGGTTTCGTAAATTTAGGGAAGGAGACAGAAGCTACCAAGTTCAGGCTAGAAGTGGACGGCCATCACACGATGGAGACGACGATATTGACCAAGCCATAAGGAACAACCCAAACCCAACAGTGCAAGAATTAGCGGAGACTTTCAGCGTACACAGGACAAAAGACGACAGACGGCTGGTTAAGTTGAGTTTTACGAGAAAGTTGAATCGTTCGATTCCACATTACCTGACAGCTAATCAACGGGATGACCGAATAGCCACCTGTGTTTCTTTGTTTTCCCGGTACAAAAATGATCCATTCTTGATATGAATTGTGACAGGATATAAGAAGTGGGTTATGTACCGTAACGTAAAGCGTCGTAGGACTGTGCGTCGCCCTTCTGATCCGCCTGCATCGACATCGAAAGCTGAATTTCATCCCAAGAAGGTGTTATTGAGTGTGTGGTGGGATGTGTAGGGAATAATTCAGTGGGAGGTCCTGCCACTCAACCAAACCATCAATGCTGCCTTCTGCTGTTTACAGTTAGACTGGCTGCATTCAAATTTGTAGTAAAGCGGCCAGGTCTCATCAATCGTCGCGGTGTTATCCTTCATCACGATAACGGATAAAGGAATGGAAAAACATCCAGGCCACATGCTGCTGCCATCATTCGCCAAAAGTTACTGGGCTTTGGTTGGTAGGTTTTACCCCACCCTCCCTATTTTCCTACTTGGCACCAACTGACTATATTTCGTGCGTTGAACAATTCCTTCAGTCAGAATATCTTTTAAGATCTTGATGCTGTGAAAACTGCCATGCAAGATTTTTTTGACTCGAAACCGCCGGAATTTTACCCCCGTAGGATTCATCTCCTACCAGAAAGATGACAAGAGGTCATAGATAGCAATGGGGCTTATGCACAATAATAGGCGCTGTTCATTTTGCGTTTATTTGCTCTTCTTTATGGGTAAAAAAAACAGGTTGAACTTTTGCACTCACAAAATACGAGTAATCGTAATAAGTGTGTATTCCGAATTATATAACATACAAAGTTCAGTTAAAATCAGTAAAAATTTTTTATAAAAGTCATATCTGACTTTCCTTTTGACCTCCGCCCGCAAATCCTGCCATGTATTTCTTACCAATACAGTATTTTTCTTTCATTGTTATGAAATAATAATACATAGTTTTCTTGAAATTGGAAAATAAAATATATTCTTCTCCCCCTTCCCCCCGCAAATCTCTAAATATATCAGAAGTCGTTATTTTTTTTTCTCTTGAATTAGAAGTTATATATTTAATGTTTCATCTAAAACAAAAGTATACACATAAGCATTGTTAAACAGGAATTTCTCATATGCAAATTCAATGTCTCCGACAAGTAAAGGAGGAGGATAGCATAATGACGCTATCGGAAACAAGAAAGAACAGGAGAACGCTTCTAAGAAAAATTTTTTCTGCCATACAACTGCCATTGCCCAACATAAAAAAGAAAAGAAAAACTTTTGTGTTTATACCTGCCGAAAAAGTAAAATTATTCTCCATTCCCTCACCCCCGACTCTTTCTTTCTTTCTTTTTTTTTCTTTTTTTTTTTTTTTTTATTAATTTTAGCATTAATCATTTCTTAAAAAAAATAACTGACATTGAAGTAAAATCGCACAAATATTGAATATGTGAATAAAGAAAGAGATAAAGGCTTAATTTCAATCTTTAAGACCGAAAAATGTTCCAAAATATGTGAATAATTTAACCCCTTATAAGAATAAATTTTTATCTGACGGTGAAATAAACTATTTATATCAAATATGAAATAATTTCGAATCACAGTTCTGATATGGGCATATTTAGTATATCATTCGTAAGTTGTAATTCGAATTTTTTTTTTTTTTTTTTTTTTTTTCGTTACCCATTTTTCTGTTACCCATTTTTTCGCCTCTCCTGTGGAACTGATACTTTATACGTATAGTCGCGTTAAGTTGATCCCCTAAATCGAGAGAAAAAGATCTTTTGCACCAGAATTTTAAACTCTTTTTCTCCATCTTGTATAATCGTAAAATTAATCGGGATAAAATAAGTGAAAGGAAATTGATATAAAATACTGGTATTAAACAAGTTTCATTTTTTGAATTTAAGGTTCGACTTATGCGAGTATATACAGTATTTAAATTTTCATGATTCACATTTTACAAAATGACCCATTATGCAAAATAATTTCCGTTCATTCCCCTCGAGACACTCGGGCACCAAGTATGAAAGCAGAATATTTCCTTTGAAAG
This sequence comes from Salticus scenicus, assembly GCA_963930645.1. Taxonomy (NCBI): domain Eukaryota; kingdom Metazoa; phylum Arthropoda; class Arachnida; order Araneae; family Salticidae; genus Salticus; species Salticus scenicus. The sequence goes on from OZ005657.1 coordinate 110,808,573, forward strand.
GAGATCCCAGGTCGCGCTCGTCAGCCTAGCCATTCGGAGTTTTCCGCGGTTTACTAAGAAACTGGCGTAAATCTTGTCTAGAACCCCTTAGAAAGACCTCCATTGAAGGCACCCCCCCCCCCTCAGGCATAGGACCCTATAGCAGTCAGTCGGCCTTATGCCCAAAACACCAAACACCAAACACCTTTGACACGAATAAATTCCATTTCCAAACTTACACCAGAACCTGAATTGTACAAAAGATTTCATATGCAGATTTTTCTCACAGACCGGCAAATTTTAGCGATGAGAAAAATGGATTGTTTTCTGTTAAAAAAACAAGTTCTTTTTTTATGTTAAAAAATTTAGAGGAAATTTCTAGAAGTTCTATTTTTTCTTATAGATATAAATATAAAAAATATTTTTACACATTTATTATTTTAATTACATGCGAATTAAGTAATTAAAAATATACATAGTAGGGGATAAAATGTCATGATCTCATCATGACAGCAAGGACCCACCATTTTTCAATGGCTCTTCCCTACTATGCCCTAACCTTTAATTTTCAAATTACAGCCCTATTTTATGTTTTAAAAATGCAATTAAAATTTAGTAGTATGCAATTCCAAAGTCCGTACAAACCTTGTGTATATCTTTGTAAGGTTCATTTATGTACATTTACTTTCTAAAAAAATTATCATATGTATATTGCAGGATTTCCATTAAAATCATAAATTCAATTCAAGATCTTGGATTCAATTAATCTAGTTTTGATTCGTGCAACAATATCGTGGCAGCATTAATTAATAAATACTTTTATAAACATATTTTAATTTTCTTAAAAAGCATTAATACATTTCTTTACGTAAAATATTAAACTTCACATTAAATTCATAAGTTTATAATATATCACAAAACTTTACTTGTAAGAATAAAATTACACAGGTCTGCGGCGATTTTCTTTTTTTTTTTTTTTTTTTTTTTTCTTCTTTTTTTGTTAGGGGATGTGTTTTTCTGATGTATTTTTGGATTCTGGTTAAGGAAACAAATAATCAAAATTTTCCATTACGTACAGTTTTGACAAGAAAATGGGATTTTTTAACAGAAATCAATATTTTTTCAACTTCAATCTAAGTTATTAACCTAAAATTCTAGGCGATGTGAGTAAAGAACAAGGGGAGCTATTTCATCAAGACATAAGAAAATAGAAAGGAAGTATCACGGCCTACGGAGTGTTAAAAAGTTACCAGATTGTTACAGGATGCAGAATAACCCCTTCAAGGCTCTCAAGCCGCGCTCAAGAGAAAAAACTTTCAACGGAGCTTCGGTATGAAGAAACACATTTAAAAGATAATTTGTAAATAATAGCGTATTTTAATGTATTTTATTCATAAACAGTTTCGAATTTGTTATAGACTCTGTGTGAATCCTTACCATAGCCTCCTTAACTAGATGCCTGTCGCGTAGCTCGGAAACTAGGCAACAGTTGAAGCGGTAGACCGCGCCACCTAGTACAGATTATGGGACTTTTTTATTCAACTATCACCAATAATTTAAGAAAATGATACATGATATATATAACCGACGTTTCTTCGATTTTATTCGCCTTTTATGTATATCATATCCGACTTTTAAAAAATTTTGGTGGCTGTTGAATAAAAAATTCATACAATCTGTACCAGGTGGCGCTGTCTACCGTTTCAACTGTTGCCTAGTTTCTGAGCTACGCGACAGGCATCTAGTTAAGGAGGCTATGTCCTTACTTTATATAAAACCATTACGTGATAATAAGAAAAGACAAGCATTTTTGAATTCAGCGTATCGAAACACATAACAGACACCCAAATAAATGAAAAAAAAATATATAATTACGATTTCTTAGGCGTGTGTTTTAAGTTATATTTACTTATTCATTAAAGAAAATATACTGTCAAATAAATATTCCTATTGGTTGTATTCTTAAAATACTAATTTGTGAAATATTTAATCATTATTTTCTTACATGTAATATATTTTTATACATAAAAAAATTCAGCAACATTTAAGTAACTATGAAAAATAAAATGCTCTTCACAATTTCTAATTACCGAATTTTCTAAAAGATTCCAGAAAACTAAAACATTTTTTAACATTTTTTTTTCTGCATATGATAAAATCCACACAGTAAATACTTATAAATATATAAATACAGTAAATAAAGAAATATTTCTAAATTATAACATTAAAAGAAAGAAATACATAATTTTTATTTAAATATTAAAGGGAAAAAGTGTTCAACGAGTCTTTTGCGAACATTAAAGCATATTTGCAAATTTGCCAATTTGTCATTTTTTCTTTTTTAAATATAAAGCATTAATGCCACAATTTTTCAATATAAACTTTCAAAAGAAATTCAAAATTATAAGATGTGTTCGAAATATTATTTTTTATAAATAGTGAAGTAAAAATTTACATGAAGGTATTTTAAACAATTTATCTAAAATACCAACTTAAGTGCCTATGGAATTAAAAGATTCATATACATTTTCATCCATATTCATACACCCACGTACGAGGTCACGAATTCTTTCTACGCAAAAAAAATTAAAAAACGTGTGAAGTTTATTAAATCGCTTCACAATTAAATCATAAACAGAGTTGCCAACCTAATCCGGCAAATTGTTAGTACCGCCCCTTTTTCTACACCGCTTAATTTTTAGAGCAATTCTCTTGAAATGCATCTACGATGAATTAAGAAGAAAAATACTCTAAAAATTAAGTGGTGTAGAAAAAGGGGCGGAACTAGCAATTTGCCGGATTAGGTTGGAAGCTCTGCATAAATATGAAGAAATAACGAAAATAAAGTGCTTTTTTTTCCTCATGAAAAGTTTTCATACCATTTATGCTATGAATACCACATTTTATTCAAAAATTTAACTAGAAAGAATGCTTAAATTTAATCAATTTTAGAATAGTGTGACACATTTTTTGTTATTATTTATAATTTTCTAGAAAAAATCCTGTGTTACAAAAATGCATTTTTTTTTTTTATTTATTTAATATTTAATTTTAAAAAATAAAATGCGCATACGTTTTTCCTAGCGTGTTTAATATTTCAGAGGATATTTAATACGCATTCCTTCATCAATTTTATTTTTATCTGTGTATGGAAAATGAAATATTTAGGAATAAAAGCGGTTTTAAAAGACCAAGGCTGTTGAAATTGTTTGAAAAAAGAGTTTGCTTTGATTAGCATTTTTATTACTTCAATCAATCATGTTTAAAGACTTGTTTCATATATATTTGCTCTTTTTTTCAGGCGTTACCTTTACAAGATCGTAGCGATAAGCTTTGACATGGTGTTTAAATTTTGCTGTTTAAAGAATTTTATATATTTTTCTGCATAATCCGTTCTTGTCTGCCACATTTATTTGTAGGTAAAACATTTATTTTACCTTCAAATGTATAATTGATACTTACATAGAGTCCTAATTTTAAAAAAATAGCAATTTTTTAAAAAATCGCTTTAATGCTGAGTTGTTGATAAGTATTAAAAAACACATAATATATCTTTAACTTATAAAAAACACATAAAATAAATAAAAACTATTTTTTTACGTGTACTTTTCCTATCTTTACATTTCTTTTTATATTTCACAAAGTTTCTTTGCTATATTACTGCAATATCATACTTGCCAACAATCTCATTATGAAGCGTAAAATTTTTAATACCCGCCTTCTTTTCACATCAGTTATATTTTAAAATGATTTTATTCGTATTTAATCGTAACAATATTTGGAGAGAATTACTCTAAAAATAAAGTGGTGTGGAAAAAAGGGCGTTGACAATTTTACGCTAATTAATGAGGTGGTCGACAGGTATGCAATACATTTATAGAGACTTATAATGGGTTGTTCGGAAATTAATTTCGTTTTTCTCAGCAGAAGACTTAATTGTATTTTTTTCATACCATCTTCACAATTAAGCCGCATTACCATTATATATTTTGGGAGCTGATATATGAAGGATTGCTTGTGAAAAAGTGCGTTTTATTCTTCTCAATAGATTTTGATTGGTGCCCTATTAAATAAAGGAAATCGGAAGCGACATTCTCGGAATATTTTGTTTTTGCTATCAAGAAGGCGAAAATACTGTTCAAACAAGGCGAAACGTATACAATGTATAAAAAGAAAATTTATTTAAAGAACGACAGTGTCAAAACTGGTTTGCCAAATTTTGTTCCGGCAATTTTGATGTTGACGATGCATTACGTACTGGAAAACCAGTTTATGGTAATGAAGACCAAATAAAGTATTGATTTATGAAAACTGCCAAAGAACAACTCGTGAGATTGCTAAGAAACCGATCAAAGTAGAGAATATATAATTCAATAAAATATTTATACAATATAAGAAAATCGTCTTTCATTTTCAAAGAGAAAAACGAAATTATTTTACGAACAACCCAATAAAAATAATTAGGTGACAAGGGTTGGTGAAATTCATCAAAACCGATGCAATTAAAAATATCTAAATAGTTATTAGAAAATGTGCGAGGCTGTGTGATATTTTAAAATTATCATTCTGTATTTCTTTAAGCATTATCTAAAGTTTTTGTAACAAAATTTAAAATTTATTTTTATTGGGCTCTTAATTTAGGGAATAATTATTTGCTTATAATCAGATCTGCCAACTTTTATAATTTATTCCGGAGCATAGATAGCTTCGCCTTCTTTTCAATATTTATTGATAGCATATACACCAGATTTGTATGCTTGATTCGTAGCCTGCTTGTAAATCTCCGTCAGATAGTAACAGATAGCACATGACAGAATTACAATACGAAGGAATGGAAAAAACACCTAGGACCAGCGCGGGAATCGAACCCGCTCTCCTACGCTCGAAGGCGATTAGCAGTGTGGGGCCACTTCTTTTATTTCGACTATATTTTTAGAGCAATTTTCATCTTATTCAAAAGTTGTTACATATTCTTGAAAATTGCAAAGAAAAAATATATATATATGGTGCGAAGAAAGGGCGGTGCTAATAAATTTCCGGAAAATTATAAAACTTGGTAAATCTGTTATAATGCTCCTGGCGAATTTGCTTTCATACAATACCTTTAAAAGTTTGTGTGAATGTTTATAAGTGTATTTGTCATAAAACGAGGCATTCATTTTGAGTATTATTTGAAAAGAATAATTTAAAGGAACATATTTTTCTTTATTGCACCCTTTTCTCTTTCCTAAAGTTTAATTTAATTTTTTTTTATAATTTTACGCCAAAGCCGCTGGTAGGAAATGCTGATCTTCTACTTTTAATTTTGTTATTTTTTATACATAAAAATAACCATTTTATTAAATTATTAAAACAATTTATTTCAAATGATTTTTTTTTTTTTTCGAATGATGGTGCAATGAAAAATAATATTTATAATGTATTTTTTTTTTCATTTGCTTTTAATTGCATATTGCGCTATTATTCATACGTAAAAATAAAGAACTTTTACTGATTCTTATTATTCTGTTGGCCCTTGCATATGTTTATATCTCCAAAATTCAGGGATGGAACATGGGCGCAGAATTCATACCGGTATTTGTTTAAGAAATTTCTCTACCTATAATATCGTTGATTTAAGAAGTAGAAAATTTTGTTATATTGATAGTGGTATGAGTTCTGCGCCCGTCTTCCATCCCGGAAAATTTAAAAATCTAGTTGTATATGTATCAGTACAAAACACCCTTAACGGGTTAAAAGTTTGTGACGCCGCTACTTTATGGCTATAAGAATTAGAAATATGAGTCTTAAAAATAATGATATCAAATTTTAAGTGGCGCTTTGCAATTAGTTAAAATATACATAGATTTTCTTATTTGATCATTTACTTTCTACTTTTATTTATATTTATAATGCAAACGTAATATTTTTAGCTTCAAGATCAGACAGATATATAAAATACACTCACTGATGCTTTTTCATTCACATTTCAAATTCAAAATAACAGTTTTAAAAGGAATAATATAAAAATTCCAGTGGCGCCTCGGTGTTATTTTAAAAGATTTGTTTTTAGATTCCATTAAAATTACTTTTGTTTTGTCTAATAAAGTATATTTACATATTGAAACAGTGCTTTTAATTTCCAAATATACTGTCAAATAATTATACTTTCACTGAGTTTGCATTATAAATTAAAATTATTTATTTCAATAAATTGATTTATCTTTTGCATCACGCTATCCAAAACATAGTATCATTATCATAGTATCCAGCTGAGTGAAAATTTGCGCAAAGAGGTAGTGTAACGTAAAGAAAATATTTACACAGATTTTACTTGCAGTTTTGGATAGCGTGACGCAAAAGATAAATCAATTTATTGAAATAAATAATTTTAATTTATAATGCAAACTCAGTGAAAGTATAATTATTTGACAGTATATTTGAAAATTAAAAGCACTGTTTCAATATGTAAATATACTTTATTAGACAAAACAAAAGTAATTTTAATGGAATCTAAAAACAAATCTTTTAAAATAACACCGAGGCGCCACTGGAATTTTTATATCATTCCTTTTAAAACTGTTATTTTGAATTTGAAATGTGAATGAAAAAGCATCAGTGAGTGTATTTTATATATCTGTCTGATCTTGAAGCTAAAAATATTACGTTTGCATTATAAATATAAATAAAAGTAGAAAGTAAATGATCAAATAAGAAAATCTATGTATATTTTAACCAATTGCAAAGCGTCACTTAAAATTTGATATCATTATTTTTAAGACTCATATTTCTAATTCTTATAGCCATAAAGTAGCGGCGTCACAAACTTTTAACCCGTTAAGGGTTTTTTGTACTGATATCATTACTTTTTAGGGGTTATTGATCAAAAAATTAAAACGTCCTTCTGGCTCCTAGAAAGGGTAAGCTGATTTACCTTTTATTATGAAGTTGCCACCTTTTTTTTTTTTTTCAAAATTCTACAATTCTACAATTTTTCAATTCTACAATTTATTAATGGACTTGGTGGATTTATTAATGAAGTCTTGTATATATGGTGTTTTAACATAGAACCTTTCTAATGTAAATTTGAAATTTTCAGTGGGCTGGCACAGGGAAACAAGAGGGTAGATTAAGTTGGCAAATGGACATAACAAATACATTTCTGAGATAAATCCAAACTACAAATTTAGTTTGAATTAATTCAATATTTCAAACGTTATCATGCCGACAAATTTTCAAGTAGCCTGCCGCTTGGAAACAAAATGGAAAAGCTTCACACTAGAAAAAAATATTGAGTGGGATTCTCAAACTCTTTAAAATAATAATAAGTGGGAAATTTCAAATTTAAGTTTTAGAATTACGTAATTTACATTTTGCAAGTTTCTTTTTAGAGAATTACAAATGCAAATTAAACAATTTAAAAAAATCAAGTTAATGTTAAAAATGGAAAATTATTTATTTTCTTTTCCCTTTTGACGCTAGGCTCCAATATTCACAATTTTAATTTTCTTAAAAAATGCAGGTAAAAATTATTTCATAAAAATATTTGGTGGAAAAAAAATAGACAAAATATAAATTAAGCTCTACATTTCTATAATTTTAAAAATAAGATAAAATCATTTGGAGAAAAAAATTATGGAAAATACAAGTTAAGCTAAAGTTAATACAAGTTAATTAAAATACAAGTTAAGCTTAAGTTTTATGGAAAATACAAGTTATATATATATTTCTTTTTAAAAATTAAAAATCTCTTTTTAAAATACAGTTAGAGTTTATTCATATATTTACTTTTCAGCCTTTAAAATGACACATGTTTTAAATATTAACATAAACTAATTTTTTTATTAGTATTTAAAGCAACAATGGCTAGGGAATGAAAGAGGGGATAAACACGCTATATATATATGAAAATAGAATTAAAATTCATGAAAAATGTGTCAAATAGCAATTATTGAAAAACACGTCAAAATAAATAAATAACATCTTTACTTTGAAACCCATAATAATTTATTTAAAAAGTATAATTCTCTCTTTTTTTTTTTTTTAATTAATTAATTTATGCATGAAAAATTCCATTTCATAAATATATTTACAACTACAATAAGCAAAAAAAAACCCTCCTTTAATTGTAAATAATTATTTCTACATTTTTCTAAGCAATTAAAAGTGTCTTTTTTTTTAAAGAAAATTAAATTTAATATAGGAATGTATATGGTTTCAATACAAGCTACGAGATGGCGCCACTAGATGGCGCCACTTTATGATAAAATCATATACTTTCCGATATTTAAGCTATTTTTCTTAAAAAAAAAAAAAAAAAAAAACACTTTTAATTGCTTAGAAACATGTAGAAATGGATATTTAAAATTAAAGGAGGGTGTTTATTGTAGTTTTAAATATAGTTATGAAATGGAATTTTTCATGCAGAAATTAATTAATAAAAAAAAAAAAAAAAAAAAAAAAAAAGGAAAAGAAAGAGAGAATTATATTTTTAAAATAAATTATGGGTTTCAAAGTAAAGATGTTATTTATTTATTTTGACGTGTTTTTCAATAATTGCTATTTGACACATTTTTCATAAATTTTAATTCTATTATCATGTTTTTTTTTTTTTTTTTTTTTTTTTCTTTTAATATACAGTGTCATGAATATCCCTTCTTTCATTTCCTAGTCATTATAGCTTTAAATAATAATAAAAATATTAGTTTTATTATGCTAATATTTAAAATATGTATCATTTTAAAGTCAGAAAAGTAAATATATGAATAAACTAACTGTATTTTAAAAAGATATTTTTAACTTTAAAAAGAAATATATATATATATATATATATATATATATATATGCAAAAGTGTATGTTTTAATTTAAATTAAAGACAAAAGATGGCGCCAAAACACCATTTACTGTTTTTTCCCATCTCTGCGCGGAATGATACATGAATAGGAATCGCAAATCATTGAGCTACTATAAAATCTATGTTTATGAATGATTAAAAATTTTTTCTTTAAAAAATTGTAAATTCATCATTATTATGATAAAATGGAATATCTAAAATTACAAAATACTTCCTTATTTAAAATATTATCGAAATAATTTTTTCACGAAATGCGAAATTTTGAAATCTTAAATATTTCCTTTATAACAAAAAAATATATATATTTAAGTGAAATTTTATTTCGTATATATACAATAAATATTTAAAAGAAACAATAAAGTTTCTTTCTTGCATTAAAAAACAAAATCTTATTTTTTTATTGACTGCATTCAGATTGAACCAACTACAAGACCAAACCGAATAACACCTGTTCAGAATTCTGAGAATTATCAATAGAAATCTTTGCATCGCGTAGTAAAAATAGTTCGATTTTTAAACTGAGTTATAAAAAAAACAAGAGTTTTCCCAGGGAAAAGGGAGATGTCAGGCACTTCAGATAAAAGCGATTAATATCATTTATAAATTAAACTAAATTCGCTCGAGCCATATTCGAGAAAAAATTCTTACACATTAGGCCGCCCATTTATAGCTTAAATGAGCCAATTCATATCTCGAAATATATTGCACGCAGAAATGTAGCGATTTCAGGGTAGGATCAGACAGAAGGTGAAAGACTATTTTGAAATTATCAGAACATAACCTCCCATATTTCCTGAGATATTAAGTGTCGGCTTTCAGCGGTTTCTTTGATCTTTAAATTGGTGTATATATAAGTGTCGCAGTTTCGTTCGTTTTTCCGTTTCCGCTGAGTGTCGTGGCGTTCGTTTGTTTTTGCGCTTGCGTCACTTGAGACTCTGCCGAGTCTCTTGATTTTACAAAGCTGGTTATCTCGAAGAAAAACCCAATAATTTCTAAAATGTCCGCGATGAGTATTTCAACGTTAAACAAGATTGTAATGAAATTAATTGTGATAACTTTTCTTTCATACGTTGCTCTCATCGGGAAAAGTTCTTATGCTTACTTCCAATCATAAGTCATTAACTTGAAAATAAATTCTTAAATTTATACGTGATTTTTTTCTTCATAAAGAAGTAATTTTACACTATATATTTCTTAACTTTATCTTTATACAGAGTATATTTATTTATTTATTTTTTAATTTCTTAATTAAGATTAATAATTATTTTCTCTTAAGTTATTCATTTATTTTAAGGTTTTGTTTTATTTCATTAATAAATTTAAAGTAATAATAAATAAAAAATAATAATGCACTCCATCGGTGTTTGAACTCAAGAAAACTTTAGGAAAGAGAAAAATATGTAATAAAGAAAATATTTAAAAAATTATATTTAAAAAAATATATATTTTTTTTTAGTTGAAATAAAATATTTTAATACATAAAAAAAGTATCATTATATATATTTTTAATTGAATTTAATGCATATCCCTCTTAAATTATTCATTTATTTAAATATTTTGTTTTATTTTATTTAAATTATTAAAAAAAAAAAAAAAACTGCGAGCAGTCATCCGGATTTGATTTCACGACCTTTCTCACGCAATCTGAACACTCTAACCACTACGCCATGCTGTTTGGTCAAAGGGCTCTTTTTCGTTGGTTTTGATAGAAACAGCTAAAACTTTAGGGTCGTTTTTTCGTTCCATGGGTGTTTGTTGCAGCGATTTTGCCCTCTACCTTATGTTTTCGACTCTGCTCTTTACTCTAAGATTTGTTTCGTTTCAATAGGAATTTTACTGATTCATACTTCCCTTGTAAGTAAAAGAAAAATTACAACACAGACTCTAAAACTGGCTATAAAACATACTTTTAAATTTAATAGAAAAAAAAAAGAGTGATTAATTTAATGTAATCATGGTAGAGATTTCAGAATTATAGACCATTTAAAAATGGGAAAGTGGTGAATAATTCATAGAACATGTTACAAAAGTACACGTATAATAAGACATTGCTAAAATACTTATAAAAAGTTAGAATAAAAAATACCAGTGAAAATCCATACAGGGAACAATAAAGCAGTAAATAAAGGAAAAAACAATATCCTTTAGAATGTAAAACAGATTTTGAATATTAGAAAAGAGATAGGTGATTAACTTAATCTAGTTGTGGGACTGATTCCCAGAAGCGCACATATAACAAGAAACAAATAAATCTTTTATACCGCATATGATTAAGTCATTTTATGGAATTACCGGATTTATTAAAACAAAAATGAAAATAAAATGGATGCTTACTTTAAAAACAGAAAAGTACTCTAGCATATTATCATGCCCATGTTATAGTAAGCTGCACTGTAAACGTAAATGTCTTAAATTCAATTTAAAATGTGTCTTATGCGGATGGTCATTTTTAAAACGAAAAAAAAAAAGATGTCTTACTTTGTAAAAACACCTTTTTGCAACTGAAATTAAGACATTGTAAATGCCTAAAAACACCGCCCTGTTTTGTGGGCTTGAAAACACCACCATGTTAGGCTTAAACACCGCTATTTTTAAGGCTTTTTGATAAATAAATAAAGGTAACCTGTGATTATGTTTTTCTGTTAAAAATAGATTTTTGAATTTTTAGAGCAGAAGTAAAATATAAATATTTTTTTTTTAAGAAAGTATATTTTATCCGGCTCGAAAATCGAACCGATATCAGCCGTGGAATGCGCAATCTGGCATCGGAGAGTGTAGTCACTGTCATGTATCTTACCAAACACGCCACCAAGTAACATGACAAAGCTTCTTTTTATGATATGTATGCCAGTATTAGCAAAACAAAAGCAGTAATTCATATCAAATATGTGAAATACTGCCGTTACCTAGTCCTCAATATTTTTGGATAACAATATATTTCCTTAAACTGATATTTAAAAGAAAAAAAAATTACGAAATTGAATACCAGAAAACTTATTTACTTGCACCTAAATGCAAGACAACATGTGGAAGAAAACAGTTTTAAAATCGAAATTAATATTAATAAATAAAAAACAGTTATGCACAAATTATTCAAGATTCACTTTCTTCTCTATAAGTTATTTGCTACGTTCATCTTAATAATTTTTCTTTTAATATCAGAAAGCTTTAAATACAAAGATTTGTTCTTAAACCAAAGAAGTTTCGCATCTAAATGTGTTGCTTTATGAGTTATATTAAACATAATTCCATGCAAATCTATCATACACATACATATCTAGATTTTTATTCCTTGAAAATTTAATTTCAAAATCTAATATTGTTTAAATAGCTTGTGCTTAACTACTTATTATGTAAAATAGCATTATATTTATTGAATGATGGAAGAAGTTTAAATAGGATAAGTATGTTGCTTAAAGTAGATTCCACATGAAAAATTTGCTAAGTAATACAAATTTCCAAAGTGTCTGAAAATTTAGACGCGTTTTCTGTCGGAAATTTCGAATATTTACGACATTTTATGTGCCTGAATTGATATTTCAGACACATTTCTGTCTTAAATTAAAATATCTGTTATGTCTAAGCTGTGTATTAAGACATTTACGTATCTTAAATGATTTTTCAGTTGTTTTTTATGTCTTACTTTAAGACCCTCTTTATTTGCAGTGTGGGATGTCGCAATCTTCGTAGATACTCAAATTTTTAAAGTAAACATAGAGGGAAAAAAATAATTTTACCCGTTTAGAATAACATTATTACTAAAAAAAAAAAAAACAATTAAATAGTTTGTTGCCTACAGATTACAATATATAAAAATTCTACTTTTTAACACATTTAGAACAACAATGTAATTCTAAATACAAAAGTTGCTTGTATTGAATGCTTCAGTAGCCCAAGGACAAATTGTCCATATCGTTTTCTTTTAAATAAAACAAAAAAAAAAGTTTAGGGATTACTATAGAATTTAATAACTTAACTACTAAATAGTTTGAAAATATAGACAACAATATGATAAAATCCTAATTTGTGTACTGGTTTAAAAAAAACTATTAATCCTACAACTACGTTAATCTGTAAGGTAACATGCCTAACAAGGTAACATGCCTATATCTTAATAGAATGTAGAATTTAGACGTTAGCACACTTCAAATATATCGATTCTATATGTACATAATAACAAAGAATTTTCTTTTCTGTCCCTTTAAACCAACTATAAGTTCTACACTCATCAAAATGTATAGAAATTGTGTAGCCATGACCTATGATATACGTACGATTTTTGTGCCCAATAGGATAGTGCTTTTATGTAAATTGAGTCCATCATACACATAAACGCACTCACACATACCACCGTAAAAACAGCAAAAGTGAATTTATGACATCTTAAAAAATATAGACACATCAAAACTTCATAGCAGAATTTTCCATAATTACGATAATTTACTCACATAATGTAATATTCGGAAAAAATTTGAAAGAGGAAGAAAGAAAGAAGAATAAATGAAGAAAAATAAATAAAAAGTAATATACGAAATCTATTTATTAAAACAGAACTAATTATAAGAATTGAGATCATCTTTTTAAATGGTGAATTGATTCTGAAATTTAACTTTAGATTGATCTGTTCCATTAAGTTAAAAACGAAAATAAGAAAGAAAATAAAAAATCAGGAAATAAATTAAAAACGAAATTTATTTATTAAACAGAACTAAAAAGAAGAAAAATTAATATATGTCATCTTTTTAAATGGAGAAATTAATGTTAAAATTTAATTTTTATTTAACTGTTACATTAAAAAATGTAATTAAGAACGAAAATGAAAAAAGCATGTAATACAGATTCCAAACCATGATCTGAGTAATGGGTTAAAACAAATCTAGAAAAAAAAAAAAAAAAAAAGATTTTTACTTTTGCAACAGGGCAATATCTGAAGGACTAGTAAGATGGTTTACAATGTTGAATCCTCAACCAACTGCACATTTTTAAATACTACATCAATGTGTGTATTCATTCACTAACTTACATGAAACTTACGTTAATTAAAAATAAAAAAATAATAGTAAAAAAAAAAAAAAAAAAAAAAAAAAAAAAACACCCATTTATTTGCTTCTTTTTTTTCTGCAATTGGAATTCAACTCAATCGATCAATTGTATTATCTTACACAAATTTTACGGTTTGGTTCTGTTTTTAATAGCAGTAGATTTTTTTTTCTTTACATTTAGATTAAAAAAAAAAGTTGTTAACGCTTGCGTAAGTTCAATGAAATATTATTTTCTAACAATGCTCCAATTTTATCAGACATTTAACATTTTTGTAATATGAATGCTGTATCTTCATCTAATAAAATATCTGAATTTTCCGATGGCATTGTATTTGTTTGAAATCTCAGCATATTATTAAACAAACACGTACAAAAATTTTCAATTTTCTAATGGAAAATTATCTTTATGAATATTTGTGCTATACTCATAAAAGTGAATATAGGTAATTAGAAAAAGCATCATAATCATATGTTACATCTAATAAACAAGACGAGCATTATTTTTTATAGTTTCACCCAAAACACGGTTTTTCCATAACATTATCTCCATAATCTTTAATTGACAGTTCTCTGATTTGAGAAATAATTTCTGCCATAGCCTCCTAAACAAGATGCCTTCCGCGGGGCTCGGAATCTTGGCAACTGTTCAAGCGGTAGACAGAGCCACCTGCGTCCGTAGAAAAACTAACACAAAAACCTCTTCTCCTTAACGTGTTACTTTTCCTATAGCCTCCTAAACTAGATGCCTGTCGCGTTGCTCGTGAACTTGGCAGCAGTTCAAGCGGTAGACAGCGCCACCTGGTACAGATTGCGCAACTTTTTTTATTCACCAGCAACCAAAAAATTTTAAAAGTGGGATCTGATATACATAAAAGGCGAATAGAATCGAAGAAATGTCGATGACATATATCATATATCACTTCTTAAAATTATTGGTGACAGTTGAATAAAAAAAGACACGAAATCTGTACCAGGTGGCGCTGTCTACCGCTTGAACTGTTGCCAAGTTTACTTTCATCTAGTTTAGGAGGCTATGCTTTCCTATTTCTGTTTCTTCTGGCCAAAACATTTACTATGGTGCATGTGGTACATCTTGACCTGACACCCCTGAAGTTTTAGAATGATTTACCTAGTACTTTTCTAATAGATATTTGATAAAATGTGTAAAAAGACAGTGTTCGGTCATTTTCTGGAAATCTAGTGTGTTATGAAAAGTAAGCTTAAAAAACAAACAAACAAACAAACAAAAAAAGTAGATACCCGCCCAGAAAAATCAGGAAATTTTACAACTGGACGTTTTTAACACTATATATATGTCATGCAGTAATTGTTTTATTTATGTACAGCAATTTCATCAAACAGATTTCAAATTTTAATATTTAATTTTTATTTCAATGAAACGTGTAAATTTAAATTTTGTATCTTCAGAATTATAAATACACGGTTTCTCAAATAGAAAAAAGAGCCATAGGTAAATTGAATAACTATTTTCATAAAATTTTTATTTATTCTAAAGCACCATTCTTAGATAAATGTACGAAACAACGACGTAATTTCGTATCTGTATCCTGTTATGTCCTTTATTGCATTCCCTTAATTTATGCTATTTAAACGTCTTTATTTTATTTCAAATATTATGTAAAATTTATTACCATTGTAAGAATTCATCAGCGGCCTGTGTATATGGAAGATGTTATTAATATATATATATACAATAGCTGCTGCTGATACACGGAATTAGCACCTTTTAAAATTTTAAATATTAAGATGATTTATATCAATTCTTAAGATGATTTGCGTCTAATGCATTTGAATATGTATCAATGAATGATATTCAAATGCAAAATTAAGAATAATTAGTACTAAAAATATATAACGAAATCTTACAATATAAGGCATTCGCGTATTGTTATTATCATATTTAAAATCCAAAATGAAATACTAATTTTTCCATTGTGTTATTCAGTAAAACTCAATAATTAATTCATTGGAAAATAAAAGAATTAGTCAAAAATATCTATTTAAATTTTCTTTCAATTCTGTAAATAAAATTCTTCAGAGCTTTATGCAAATTTCTCTTTTGCTTATACTTAGCATAATTTAAATATAGATCAATGAATGAGATAAGGTTGAAACTATCTTACTGAATCTATTTAAAATCAATATTAAAAAGATACATCAATAAACGCAATTATAAATGTCTTAAAATAATAGCATACTTTAATAGGACTATTTTATACTAAAAAATTATAAGAACATCTATAAATATCTACCACGGAAATCGATCCTTTATCACGTTTCTCCCAATCCGCATGCATAAAACATATTGATTTAAAAATATGTTAATATATATATATATATATATTTTGTATGTGAATAGTTTTCTGTAAATATAATTTTAATTAATGTATGGACTTTATTTCCCTTATCGCACGATATTTTTCCTATCCGTAAATGAGAATATATATATACATTATTCTTAAAACTGAATACAGTACAATAGTAATAAGAATAAGAATAAGAATAACACAATCGTTTTGTACCATTTGTTACTATCTAGAGAAAAAAAAAATGAGGTTAGTGATGTAACTTCATAATTCAGAGATTAATTAAAAGATAGTTCTGTTTTCTAAAAGTTTAAATCTATATTCATAATTTATTAAACATAAAAAACAATTTTGAGTAGTTAGTATGTTACAGTGTCTATTTTATTTATTTATTTTGTTTGTTTAAACACACTACAAAAACATTGCATATTATTCTAGAGAACTCTCAAGTTGTTGTCTGAGTTAATTCCGATTAACTGCGTGGGTCTTGATTGTCCTAGGACTAGGTGGTACGCGCTCTGTGGGCAAAGTTTCTGAGGCTATTTTACCGTATTTACGCGAGCTTCACCAAACAACACGAAATAATCCAAACGGTTGGGCCGTCTATAGCGACATTGGATCAAACGTGGGACAATCTGACAAGTTCCGAACATGTCGGTTGTTCTTGCTACGCTAGTGAACTCTGAAAGATTAATTTTCTCCTTTTGATTTTAATAGCACTTCAAAAACCGAATATCGCTTGGTGATTTATTTTTTTATCTACTTCTCAATATTATAAATCCAGACTCATTTAATTTATTTTCTAGATTTCATTTCTAATAGCTAATGAAACTAATTCTACCTGTTTCTGGTTCATAGAAGTGTTTAAGATTTGATCATGTTTAAACTAATATATATATTTTATTTTTGTCAAATTAAATATATATATATGTAGGGGCAACAAAGTAGACTTGACTCATAGGGAGACTTGACCAGAGAGGACTTTTCCTTTGAAAGGGAATCTTTAGGAAAATGTTAGTCATTATACTGATTGAAAAATCATACAACAGCATTTTGCAAGGAACAGCCATTGCAGAATTATCAGTGGTTTTCTAGCAATTTAGTATTGATTGATACCCATCTTTCATGTAAATTTTGACGATCTTGGACTATATTAAATTTTAACTTCCAGTTTTAGGTAAGTCAATTTCGAAAGTATAGCTGTTTTAATCACTCTCTTAGCTGCATATTGGTGTATAGTAGCTTCATATAACTGTAATCCAAGTTGCTAAAAAATTAGGATTAACAAAGCAAAGCAACTTATAGAGACT
Organism: Salticus scenicus; assembly: GCA_963930645.1. Taxonomy (NCBI): domain Eukaryota; kingdom Metazoa; phylum Arthropoda; class Arachnida; order Araneae; family Salticidae; genus Salticus; species Salticus scenicus. The sequence goes on from OZ005657.1 coordinate 110,826,065, forward strand.
TGACCCAATGACTAACCATAGCCTCCAAACCTAGATGCCTGTCGCGTTGCTCGGAAACTTGACAACAGTCGAAAATGTATACAGCGCCACCTGGTACAAATTGCGCGACATTTTTATTCAACAGCCACCAAACATTTTTAAAAGAGGGATGGAATACACATAAAAGGCGAATAGAATCTAAGAAACGTCGATTATTTATATCATATATTACTTCTTAAATTTATTAGTGACAGTTGAATAAAAAAGTCGCGCAATCTGTACCAGATGGCGCTGTCTACCGCTTCAACTGTTGTCAAGTTTCCGAGCCACGCGACAGGCATCTAGTTTAGGAGGTTATGGACTAACACTTTCGCGACCGCATGCTTTTGTCTTTTTGACAGTAAAGCCCGCCTGTGGGCGTTATTCTCCTGAATTACAAACTTTCAGGACAAAATTTTCTGTATTCACATTCATATTAGAAATGTATATACATTATAATTTTATTCTTTCTAACCAAAGTAGTTGTATCCATAGTACATTTATTGTACAAATATGAATATTGTGCAGAGCTGTCAACCTAATCCGGCAAATTGCTAGTTCCGCCCCTTTTCTACACCACTTAATTTTTAGAGTATTTTTCTTCTTAATTCATCATAGATGCATTTGAAGAGAATTGCTCTAAAAATTAAGCGGTATGGAAAAGGGGCGATACTAACAATTTGCCGGATTAGGTTGGCAGCTCTGATTGTGTATAGTCTTAAGAAACAAATAACATACAAATTGCGAAAGAAAAGCCCACTGGCGAGGTTACAGATTTAATGAAAGTGATAATTTTATGTTCTTTGTTTGATTTAATGGATTTTTATTCTATGAATAACTTAAATATTATGACTTAGGACTAATGATTTTTCTTCTTTTTTTTTTTTTTTTTTTTTTTTTTTAAGAAATAAGTAAAACATTGCGAATATTTAGGACTAATGAATTCTTTTTATTTAAGAAATAACTAAAATATTTTTAATCTGATTTTTAATCTGATCTGTAACAATCCAATAAATTGTTACATAATTTTTAACTGAGAAGAAGAAGGATAAGAATATGTTAGCTCTGTCACGCCAAACAGAAGAGAAATAGAAGAAAGAAAGAGGCAGAAAAAAGAAAATAAAAAAATGTTGACAAAAGAAAGGCAAAAAAGGCTCTTAATGTGAAAAGCACAAAGCATTAGAAAAACAAAAGAAAACAATAAACAATTTATTGTATTCACTAAAATCTTCTACAAAATAAAACTAGAAAATATTTAAATCACAAAACCTGTGTTTTTTCTTTCAATACCTATGCGTTTTCTCACTTTCATGAGGGTGGTCATGTCTCCCTAAGTATGGGGTCAAGTCTCTCCAGGCTTAGGGACACTTGCCCCATGTGCTGACTTAAGGAATTTACTTTTTATTTTTTTTTCACCATTTCTAGTAAGAACTATGCAATCTTTTTTAGCCGCAGTATGTACAAAATAACAGACTATTTGCTCATATATTTTATTCAGCTCCAACTGTTATAAAAAAAAATATGAAAAAAAATTAAAAACCAAAAACCTGGTCAAGTCTCCCTAGTTTTCCCTACTGAATACATATTTAATTTAGTAAATCTTTAGATCTAACAAATAAAAGTTTTATTTTATACATTCAAATATAACCTGTTTGCTTCATATAATAAACCATAATTGAATATAAAGTGCATGTTTATTATATTACATTTAAAAATAATATTTTATACAGATTTTTATTGAGTACTTCGTAGAGTGTAATAAATATAATTATTAAATTGAAAATATGCATGCGTTTCAAAATTTTCTCTTTAGTATTACGCAAACATGTCAGTTTTATTTGTTTCAATGATTAATTTTGAAGTTATTAAAAATAAAGAAGTACTTCTGACTCATTCGGAAGGGTAGGTTATATTTTTTTTTTATGAAGTGGCCGCCATTTTGTAACAAAATGGTGGATAACATTTATTAAAAGAGTTGGTGGCGATATTAATGTAGGCTATGTGCATATGAAGTTTTAAGTAAATCGATTCATAAACACCTTTATTTATGGAAATTTGAAAATTTTAGGTGTCTAGCTCTTGAGAAGAAGATGAAGGATCAAATTGCCAAACAAACATATCAAATGCGTTTCTAAAATAAGTGTACTCTATAAATTTGTTTGAAATTAATTTAGTATTTCACAAGTTACGATTATGACAAATTTTCAAGTGCCCCTCACTTGAACAAAACCTCAGAGCACGTTGCTCAGTGAACTTATCTATATATTTGTAAGCTAATTCCACAGTCTAACTTTCGTTCGAATAAATTTCGTATTTCAAAAGATATCGTGATAAAAAAAATTCGAGTGTCAGCATGATTTCAAGCGACCGCAACTTGGAAACAAAATGGCAGAGCAACTTGCTCAGAAAAATCACTTAAAATATTTGGATGACAATCCGACTGTGCAACTTTGGTTTGAATTGGTTAAGTATTTCCAACGTTATCGTTATGAAAATTTTTTAAGTGGCTACCACTTGGAAACAAGATGGCGGAGAAAGTTTCCCTGCGAACTCGTTCAAGATATTTAGGGGGAACGGAAAGGTAATGTAATTTTTTTACAATAAATTCATACAGATAATTTTTTGACAAGTTTTTATATTTAATCAGTTATGTAATTACCCTCATTATCAACAACTTTAGGCATCTAGTGTACAAGTTTTCAATGCCGGATCGAGAAAAGCAGTTGTCTTTGGAGCAAAATCTCTGGAGGTTGCATTTTAGACATTATCCAATTATTCAATATTTTTGCCACGAAGAAATTATTTTATCGATCCAAATGAATGGAAATACGATGGTGCAATATTGGGCGAGTATGGTAGGTGAGACAGAACCTTCCAACCCTATTCATTATTTTTTCAGGGTTCGTCTTCCGCAGTGCGGTTTTGCATTATAGTTTTGCAGAATAACGCCTTTTCTGTTGACAATCGCTGGGCACTTTTCAATTAAAGTTTGATTTACTCGGCCTATTTGTTCTCAGTAGATGTCTGCATTCACAGTTTGTTTAGATTTAGGCATTTCAAAATGAACTACCCAGTGAATATTACACCAAACACACAAAAGCTCTTGTTTGTGACATAAACTTGTATTAGCTGTACTTTGTGGCGACTCATTCGAAGTGAGTCACTACATTTTGCCTTTTGGATTATCATAAAGGACCCATTTTTAATCTCCAGTGATCAAGTGATTAAGAAACGCTCCTATGCTGTACCGCTGAAGCATAAGTTCCATGCAGTCGATTTGTTAGCTTTGTTTCCTTCGGACAGATTATGCGAGACCCAAACACTTGCTATGCTTATTTTACCAATTTGCAGCAAATATTCTTGCTTGCAAATATTCTCTTAGGCCAAGGTTGGTTGAAAGTGTTAGACAGTTTCTCGTTTGTTTGTCACGGATTTGCTTCCACTTCCGCCCTTAGCATGTCATTGTCTAAACTTGTTTGTCTTCGTGATCGATATCAGTTAGGAAGATCAAAATTACTGAATTTGAACCTAAAAAATCACCTTTAGTAATTACAAATGTTTAATCCATTTCAATGGCTATTGCAAAAGATTTTTGTAGCAACTGCTGTGTTAATACCCTATCGAAACTCAAAAAACATACAATACGGGATATGTACCTCATCTTTTGTTTGGCTGGCGTTTTCACTATAAATAGAAAAAAAATTAAGTTTTACTGATTTATTAGTAAACAAGTCTCTCTATCCAAGAAATTTCTTTGGCGCGAATTCAAGCACACAATGAGCTGATACATGATAATCGAATATCGGCATGCGCAAAAACGAAATTTTTTTCCGGTTCCCCTATTATTTGAAAAACAACTTCACTGTCCAACTCTGGTTCGAAATAGCTCAGTATTTCCCAAGTTATTAGGATGACACATTTTCAAGTCACAGCCTGATTTCAAGCGGCCGCAACTTGGAAACAAAATGGTGGAACACGTTGCCTAGCGAATTCATCCAAGATATTTGTATAATAACTTCAATGCATTGTTTCGAATTGATTCAGTATTTCAAAAGTTCTTGTGATGGCATATTTACAAGTGGCAGCCTCATTTAAAGTGACCCTTAGTTTGAAGTAACCACTTTTTTGTTGCAAAATGACGGATAATGTTCATGTGTGAACTTGGTTGAGACCCTTATATAGTCCATGTATATATGAAAATTAAAGCAAATCCGGTCATTAATACGCTTTTTACAATATGGATTTGAAATTTTCAAGCGGCTGACACTTGAAAACAAAATAGCGAAGTTACTTGGTTAACGAACTCATCCAAGGTATTTCTAAGATATGTTCGCTGTCCAACTTTGGTTCGATTTCGTTCATTATTTCGGAAGTTACCGTGATGACAAAATTTCCATTATATAGATACATATATAGATACACAGATAAATAAACGAATACAATAGGTCGATTTCTAAAAAAGTCTCCCCAATTGCCCATTGCGCAGCACTAATGCGACATAAAACCCAACCAACCAACCATCTAACGAAATCAACCTAAAAAGAGTATAAGTCATTGCCCCGTAGTGTGTGTGTATTTGTATATACATATAATATTTTCGCTATCAAATAGTTACCCTCTTCGTGCTTTCTGATATTTAACGATTAAATTACTATGAAGGTGATTAATTCTATAGTGCATTTATTCTAAAATATAATGTAGTTTATTATAAATCTATGATTTAATTTAGAGTATTACAGCGTATTTGTTCATAAATATAAATTTTATTTTATAATATTTCGAATTATTACTAACAATACTTTACCTGTATTCTGACTAATCTGGATACTATCCATTCTTAAAAAGTTATCTTTATTTATTAAATAATTGTAAGGATACTGCACACAGGAAATGCTATTAAAAATTATGATTTTCTGGACGAAAAACTTGGATTAAAATCAATACAAAAAAATAAATGTAGCTTTAAAACAATTAACACGTATGCAAATAAGTATGATTAATAAGGTTATTAAATAAGGTAAATTAATAAGGTTATTAAACAACAACAACAAAAAATGAATACTTTATTCTTTTTATTTATTAGACGGTAAGCTGTAAGATTTACAAAAGAAATGAAAAAGAAAATCAAAATATATAGGGGAGTGTGGGGCTAGTTGTCGCAGGGGTAAGAAGTAAAACGCAATTTACGAAATAGTTTGTAACTTTTGTAATTAAATATTTTTATAAGCATAATTCTTCATGACGCGCTTTATAATGTAAGCACAATCAGTGCTTCACAAAAATGGTTAATGAAAGGTCTGTGTGTGGGGATATAAAATGCATGATTAATTTTTCGTGTAAATCTTTATATTTTTTTTATAAATAAACAAAATGTCCAAAATCATACGATGGGGCAAGTTGAAACAAATTTTGAGGCAAGTTGTAACATGTTAGAGGTGTGGCTTCTGGAGATGCCTACAGCTAGATCTCGAAAACACCGCCCATTTTCAAAGACTCCAACATCCTAATTAATGTTCCGTAGTGTTGTTAGTCACGCCCTTTTTACACACCAGTAAATTTTCAGAGTAATAGTCTCCAAATTCAATTACGATTAAATAAGAAAAAAAAAATACTCTAAAATGATACTGGTGTGAAAAAAAAAAGGCGGAGCTAACAATACTACGGAATATTAATTAGTACGTTGAAGTCTCTGCATTTTCAGGAAACATTCAGAAATGAAAAAATTTTTGGCTTCTTTGACACTGCTATATTTATACAGAAATATTCTCTGTGTTTTTATATTATAATGCCGCGATTATTTAATTACGAATTATAATCACGAATTAGAGAATATTGCATAAAAAAGTGGTAGAAAAAAAAAAAAGCAGAAATTTCTCATCAATGAGGGTGCCCTGAAAAAAAGGCCGGAAAATTCGAGCTCTGCTAAATCCTCTCTGTGGCAGAAGAATGGGTATAATGCTTAATTTGCAAAATATGAGCACATATTAAATGCATGAGATTAACAAAATATCATTTGCTTGAACTAATTTCAACTCTAACTAAGATTGATTTCTATGTTGATTTTATCTTTTATTTTATCTTTATTTTACTATAGTCCATTTGATAGGATTCATTTTTACTATACCAAGAAGGTTATAATTTAATATTAGCTAATAATTGCCTTTTTTATTAAATTAATAAATGATTGATAACAAAAATCATTTTGAAATATCGCCGTTTTTATTGTTAAGGTTCCCTTTGTATCAGTTACAATTTGCCCCACGTGCGTTACAATTAGCCCCAAATCCGGGGCAAATTGTAACAGGCAAATAATTTTGAAAAAGTATTTTTTGTGCTAAAACTGGCAACATTACGAAAGTTTTTTTATGAATATGATAGATGATTACGTATGCTATGGAAAACAGCAATTGTAAACAGGAAAACTTAATTACATTTCACAATATATTTAATTTTGTAAAAACTGCTAAAACCTGTCCCACGCTTCCCAACCTGCAAAAATGCAAAAGTGCATATAAATTAATCAATACACATGTACTGATAAAGGCATTTTTAAAATGTAATTTAACAAAATTTATTTTAATGGAGTGATTGCAATCTCCATTTAGTATTTTAAATAGTAAACTGTTTATTTACATACATAGTAGCCATAAAATTCATTGTTTTGGGGCGTCTACAGCTAAAACTATTAAAGCAAATGAAGCAGCGAATTTTCATTTTCTGTTTGTAGGACATGGGGAGATTGTTTTCTGTGAAAATGAAATGCCAAAAGTTGCCAATAGGGGAGATTGTTTTCTGTGAAAATGAAATGCCAAAAGTTGCCAATAGGGGAGATTTAGGGACTGTTCTCACATACGCAGTATTAACCCTTTGCGCTCGGCATATTTTCCTATTTTGAACAGTAAGACTCGCCTTTTGGCGTTCCTTTAAAACGTGACACGTATAGTTTCCAACTTACTACCTTTTGGCTACCGAAAAATTGTAATAATTTGTTTTATATTACTTCATAATTAAATAAAATAAATCTTTCTGTTAAAATTTTCCGGTAGCCGAAAGGTAGCCTATAGTTACACGTTTTAGAAAAATAACATTTCATTTGCAGAGGAACACCTTAAGGCGTGGCTCTGAAGGGACATACGAGCGATAAGGGTTAAATTTGTACATTCGAGATAGAATATAAACTATCTTATTACATATGTGATTTTGGAACTGTTGAAAACGAAGTAAGTAAGTATCTTAAATAAAAGTCGTTAGTACGACATGCCATTAATTTCTGCCTGTGCATTTTTATTAAAACATTATCAAAACTTTGAATAAACTATCTCTCGTTTATTTATTTAATATATTGACTTATTTCGCTTGCAAGAGCTCAAATATTGCATATACAATAGAGAAGTTCATAATCTACTTCGAATGTAAAAATTCAACTGTATATACGGGACAATAGCGCTTTCTTTCGGAGACTTTTGGTTCTATTTTTTTTCTTCTCTCTGCTAAAATCATCTCCCCAAGTTTTCCAAAATCTGTAAAAGAAATTTGGTTAACGGGTCATTAATTTTTGTAATAGATGCCTTAGAAAAGTGAAAGTTATTTTAAGGCTACCCTGTAATTTCAGTAAATTTCTTATAATTAATATCATTTTAATTCCGTGTTTATTCATTTTATTGTGTACGTCTTAATGCCAGAATTCATTTTTGCGCATCGGTTTTGCTATGATAAGTAACAACAAAACAGCACTTTGAAAACATGAGATTTAATCAATTAATTTCTTTAATCTCTTTTGTTTTACTTTTTCTTTACAATTAAATAAATATATTTCAAGTTTTTAAAAGTGTGTGTATTTTATTTTTCATTAGTGTTTTCTAATACGTAATGTTTTCTTCTTTAATTCACTATATAAATTGTTATATTCAAAAAATTTTAAGTATATTCTTATAAGACATTACATTTATTTACTTTACAAATCCTTCTTAATAAGAAAAATTCCAGTCTGAAAACATTAAAGTTTTTTAAGCAAGCATTAACACAATATCTTATATTTCTATAGAAAGTAAAGCATTAATTTATAAAATATCTTTACAGCAACTATTTTAAAAGAAAAATAAGCATTCACTAAAATTCAATAAAATTGTTTTGGTATTTTACATTTCTCCCCATCCTTACAAAGATATACATTTCATAAAAAGTTAGATACTAGTTTAATTATATAGTCCGAAACATAATATACATTACTAATTTTTTAATTTACCTTGAAATACACATTTAATGATCCTCTTTCATAAAAGATAGATTAACTAAGCTAAACGTACTTAGTAAGCGAATAAAATTATGAACTAATAATTACCAGAGAAATCAATAAAAGCGCTATTTAATAAACTGCTCTAGATATTGCAATTAATGCCGTAAATAAAATTTTTAAACATAGAACTTTTTACATTATCTAAATATCGTAGATCTTAAGTGCTCATTAACAAAATGAGCTAAGATAAGCTATTTTAAATGATATTTTACCTTAAGTAGCACTTAAAAGAACCATTTCATTAAGTTTTAAACAAAATATGATGTGAATACATTGATGGAGGTAGTAAAACCTTATTACAAAAGAATATAGATGCTTTATTACCGTGGAATTAGAATTGTAATCTTATAAAAAATGGAAATCAATACCAGGTGCAGCGTGTATTTTCTTAATGATAATCATAATGTAATAAAAGTAATGGTTTATAGTAATAAAGATTTAAAATATAGGAATTTTTTTTTATATATAGAATAGCGTAAATTAAAGCTTCCTTAGAGCTTTAAATTCCATTTTATGTCAATAATGTTGCATTTACATCTAATAACCTGGAAGGATATTAAAATGATATTTTTTTTATAATAATAATAATAATAACAATAAAGTAAACAAATTAGTGATTTACCTAATTTAATAACACTGTGCTGAAAAAAAAAAAAATTCGACCTCTGATACGATTCTTGCTGATTCTTATGTCACCTAAAAACAAAAAATATCTTATATTTAATAAATAACAATTATAAAAGATTTAAAAAAAAATATAAGAAATGTAATACATAATTTCAGTGGCAAATCCCCCCTCCCCCTAAATTTTCCCTTTGCTGCAAATGTTCATGTTTTAAAATTTTCCAACTCTGTAGCACCTCAGAAGATATTTAGGGGTTAAAATAATCCTCCCTTTTCCTAAAAATCAAATTTATAGCCATAAAATCACCAAAAAGTGATAAAAATAAGGGGCTCTCCCTAAAACACAGTGGGTGATAGAGCAAAATGGACGTCATATTCGGAATCAGGAGGTCATTTTACATAAAAATTTGTGAAAATGCTCTTGGGAGCAATTTTCATGCCAGGCAGTGTAATTAAATGCAGTTCATTTATAGAAAAGTAAAAATTATAGAACTAGAAAAGTTTATTAAAGTAAAATTTAAAGATGCTTTTATGTATCCTCCACTTTTTCTAAAACTAATTACAACGAAATGCTATATATCTCTCAAATATCCCCAAATAATATGCATGGAATATATAATATTTAATATTATTAGGGGGACCGGAAAATAATGTCGTTTTGAATTAAAATACTGACATCGGAAATTTATCCTGGATAAAATTTAAGATATTCTTATGTAACTTATAAGATGGTTATTTGTAAAGCATACTTGCCAACGTACTAATTAATATTCCGTAGTATTGTTAGCCCCGCCTTCTTTTTGACACCAGTATCTTTTTAAGGTATTTTTCTTCTTATCTGATAGCAATTGCATTTGGAAAATATTACTCTAAAAATTTCCTGGTGTGAAAAATAGGGCGGGACTAACAATACTACGGAATATTAATTAGGATATTAGCAACAGAGCTACCAACCTAATCCGGCAAATTGTTAACACCTACTGAAAAACGCCCCTTTTTCTACACCACTTAATTTTTAGAGCAATTCTCTTCAAATATATCTATGATGAATTAAGTAGAAAAATACTCTAAAAATTAAGTGGTGTAGAAAAAGGGGCGTTTTTCAGTAGGCGTTAACAATTTGCCGGATTAGGTTGGCAGCTCTGTAGCAAGTATGTTTGTAAAGTACCATGTAAACACTGTTAAACAAAAATTTCCGGTTTCATTTTATTAATTCAAAACGACATTATTTTCCGGTCCCCCTAATAAATACAATGGTATAATTTAAATGTTGTTTAAATTTAATTTTATAAAATATTAAAACGATTTCTTTATTAACTTAGTTATAGAATTTAAATTTGTGACTAAACAGAAATATAAATCTAACACTTATAAATTGTAAAATTACAAGTATAGCTTATATTTAAATTAACTCATTAAAATTTCATATTATATAATAAAACTAAAAGTCCTTAAATAAACAGTTTAACAAAAAGGTAAATTTTTTTATGAAAATCGTGTTATGAATGATATATTTTTAACTCAAGAAACCTCTAGTCTGAGTCAATTGAAATGTGAAGATTTTAATGCTATTTACAAACATTTGGTATTTTGATGCGGTCAACATATAAATTATTCATACGTTATTCGTTTAAAGTGTGTTAGATTTCATTTATGCTTCACCCTTAAGACGTAGATTCCCAATTTAAAAAATGTGACGATCATGTAATGTTAAATTATTTTATGATAATGTTTAGATTTTATACTTTAGATACGTATTCTTGAAATTAAAAATAAAAATCTAAAATTACACTAAAGATTTTTTTAAAATGGGTATATACTAATTTGACTTGAAAAAAATGTTAAATTTTATTAATCATATTATTGTTTATTTTATGTATTTTTATTCCCTCGTCTAGAAATTATTCGACTCACATTATACAGGAAACAAAAAACAGTAAACTTATGTATTTAGAGTCTGCACTATTAATTTTTTATGATATTGCACTTTTTTTATACATAGTTCCCACGTCCGATTCTTATTAGGGATGTCTTTCACCCAGTTTAACATAATTCATCATTCTAATCTAAATTTCTTAAAAATTACTGTAATAGCAAAAAATTAATTACAACTTACCGCAGTCTGGATTGACTAGTGTCTTTCAAATTTTCTATTTTTCTTAGTTTAAATCTTTTAAACTGCAGTATACGATGAAAGATATCGGTCTCAAAGTACGTCAGTAGAACCTAATTCATAGCTTTCATTAAAAATATATAAAAATTATGTATCTCAAGATTTATGAGATTCTTGAAATTTATCATTATATTAAACCAATCTTACAATTCAAAATTTTATAGATTTACTTTAAATGTCAAGAATTTCCTCATATTTCATTACTTATAGATTATATGAATAGGTTAAACGTGACTACGTTTTCAGTTCTGTTGATGTTCCGAAAAAATACTAGTCAAAGCAAATTATGTTGTTTTATTTAGTTTCTGCGATGAGTTTCTAATATAATTTATGTTTTATTACTATATATTATTATTGTATAATAGCATTGTATAATGAAATCTTTAATAGGTTAACTCTAACTTTATCCTAATAAACAATTAAAGAAAAAAAAAAGGCCTGAGTAGACCATTTTGGGAAGTAAGAAAAAATAGTTAGATGCCATTGACACCTTTCACATTGCAATTTCTAACTCTGAACAAGATACAGCTAGCTCGTCTTGTCACACATGAATCAGAAAATGCATAAAATACAGTAGAAAATCACAGTATATAATAACTTCTTTTTCAAAAATAGGCCAAGTGTACTCTTCTTTAAATATAGCGTATAAGAAGCAGATTAAAGAAAATAAACTAAATAAAACTTACTGAAAGCTTTCCTCTTCTTTTTTTCCTGTAGCAATCAATTTTACAAATACATCTTAAAAATTAAATCATAACAAATAAAATTAGTGACAGCTTGTTTTTAATTTCTTCTTTTAATTAATTTATGCGACTAAAAAACCTCTTTCACAATTGGTCTGAAATCACAATACTTTCGAAAAAGGTTAATCCTGAATTAACCTTTCTGTAAAAGTTTTATTATTATTATTATTATAGTATTTAATGCATACTTGCAGGGGTCGTACTCTCCACCCTTTTTTCAGGACACTCTCAGGAATGATTTTTTTTTAATTTATTGCTACCAGGATTTTTATGCAATAATATCTGCCCTGTATAGTCATGACAGTTTACTGTAAATATATCCAGAATTATTTTTGCATAAAATTAGTGGTGGCAACAAAGGCGAAAAATTCCTATCTTTGAGAGTGTCCTGAAAAAAAAAGGCGGAGAGTACGAACCCTGATACTTGCCAACATCCTAATTAATATTCCGTAGTGTTGTTAGTCCCGCCCCTTTTTTCACACCAGTAAATTTTTGAAGTAATATTCTCCAATAGCAATTACGATTAAATAAGAAGAAAAATACTTTAAAAAGATATTGGTGTGAAGAAGAAGGTGGGGTTAACAGTACTACGTAATAATAATTAGTATGTTGGCAAGTATGTTAATGTATCTCTTTAGTATAAATTCAAAAACTTGTACTTTAATTATCATATTTCAGAAAATTGAGTAGCATTTTGCGAAAAAAGTGACCGTAAATAATGGAAACACTGGTTTGTTTACATATCACAATATTTCGTCGTCTCAATTCTTATTCTTACTCCAAGCTCTGAACGTTCTCCTATCTCAGACGCGGATTAATATGTACATGATATTAAAATAAACCATGGAGGCGGGGTATAATTTTAGTGTACAATAATGGTTAAACTTTTTGCTTTAAAAAATTGCAAATTTATTATAAATAACTATGAAATAGAACATATATAATTACAAATTACTTCATTATTTAAAATATTATCTAAATAGTGTTTTGACGAAATGTAAAAATTTTAAATTTAAAATATTCCTTCATAACAAAAAATAAATAAATAAAATAAAATAAAAAAATAAAATGTATTTAAGTGAAATTTTAATTAGCACATATGAATTAAATATTCAAAACAAACAATAAATTTTATTTTTTGCATAAAAAGAATGTAAATATTTGATTGACCAACCAACCCATGTAAGCCCAAGCCTTTACGAATCGAATTTCAGCCCGTACGAAAATGTGCTGAATAAACACATGTAAAAAAAAAAAAAAAAAAAAAAAAAAAAAAATGTTACTGCATTACTCCTGTTCCTTTGAAGTCTTAATATGAAATTTCAGATTTCAAAATATACTGCATGTAGCAGTGTAAAAAATTCAGGATAGCAGCAATCAGAAGATAAGAGACTATTCTGAAAAAATCAGAACAATTTATGACATGTTTGCTGAGATATTAAATGTCGGAATTCGAGGATTTCTTTGATGTCAAATTAGCCGTATATATAGTGTTGCGGCTAATCTTCCTTTGGGCTTTGCTGCGTCACTCGAGTAACTTCCGTCACTCATGATATATATATATATATATATATTGTTTGTTTGTCCAGTACAAATCTTGCAATCGATTTTTAACTAACTTCCCGACTAGCTAGACATTTAAAACTTTTAGAATAGCTCAGAACTCAATGACAATGCATTTTTTAAATAATTTTATTCGATTAATAAAATGCTTGATAATTTCTTATAAGTGTTCTCTTTATTATACATTTGATCATAATTTTCTTTCAAGTTAATGGGGTAATTCATCAAAAAAAAAAAATGTTAAAAATATATTTATTAGTACATAGAATTGCCAAGTTTATTTGATTCAACAGAAAGAATCTGGAACGCATTTAAGAACGTGAAAGCATTTAAGATAGTGGCATATAAAGAATATTTTCTTGCAATTATTAATTGTTTTATTTTATCATCTACGTTTGTCCATTGACCATTCATAACGAGATAAAGGGAGACCGGGGCAGAGTGGACCACTTTTACACTCTTAATTATTTTTTCACAAAAAAAAAAAAAAAAAAAAAAAAAACACAGAAAAGCAATGTACAGTCACCCCCCCCCAAAAAAAAACCGCCCCCCCCATCTATTTTCGCCATAAGTTGTCGTAGAAACATGTGGTTGGTACCAATCGATTTGTAATAACGTCTAGTTTATAATGGTATAGCTAGATTTTGCTTAAGGGGTCGTCTACATATCAAAACTGGCATCAACTTCATTTTTTTCAATGGTTCCACATTTTTTATAATTTATTTGAATTCTTTGGACCAAATCATCGCGAAAAATGGTATAGTTTATATATTTTGCTCAATTCTTCACAGAGTTATAAGCTGTCAAAGTATGCGGGCGCTAATGTTAAGCGAATGTGACAAACATTAATTCATATCTTCCAAAATAATTATGATACTCAAATTCTGTTTTTTTTTTTTTTTTTTTTTTTTTTTTTTTTTATGATACAATGAAGTGACCCAAACATATTCCATGCATATTTTTGATTAATTTTTTTTTTTTTTGAGATATGAATATTATTAATAATTTCATATTTGAAAAAATTATGAATTATGACCTATGTTAATTTTGCATAAATAGAATGGGCATCATCAAAAGCATGGGTTTCCAAATTTAAAGCTCGTTCTTAACATTATTTTTTGAGTCACAGCGATATTCCATTTTTTACTGTTGTTAGGGTTTCGTCACTTAGAATAATTTCTATCCTCTGTGAGTAAATATCTGTATATATTTTGACGAAAAACTATTTTAATTTACCTTAATATTATTCTAATTGTTTTCTAAGTAACATTTCGATGTTTATGATACGAATTGGATAATTTTTTATAAAATTATCGTAATGCAAGCGAGAGATTGTGAAAAAATTCCAAAAGAAATGAAACCCCGCCTCTATATTGCGTAAACAATATTAACCCGATAGTAGTCGCTAGTTGGTCGATTTGCCGCCCATCCTTCAGTGTTGGCAGATATTTTTATTCAATATCCACCAAAAATTTTTAGAGGTGGCATTTGATATATTAGGGGGACCGGAAAATAATATCGTTTTGAATTAAAATAATGACATCGGAAATTTATCCTGGATAAAATTTAATATATTCGTAGGCAACTTATAAGATGGTTATTTGTAAAGTACCATGTAAAGTACCCGTTTGCAAGCTTTGTGTTATTTAAATTTTATCGCATGACGTAACATAATATTAAATTTTTATATAATGTTTTTTTTTTAATACAAAATCAAACGAAGGAAGATTTTTTTTTTTTTTCATTAAATGTATTATTGAAACAAAGCGCAATATTTTTTATTTTCGATTATTCTAATCACGGCGTAAAATTCACATTTATTATGGGAAAACAATTTAAAACAATGTAATATGTCTTATTACTTTTAAAGATATAGATTTTACACATTTAAAATTAAGAATTCAAGTACAGTTGACGACTGCAGAACGGGGAATATTCGTTCTAGGCAATAGAAAACCGTTTTTTCTATATCCATATTTATTTTCATATGTTTATACATAATAATTATACTCTTTCTAGTGAAAGTATTTCTATTCAAACTATTTTGTTTATATAAATATTACTATAAGGAATATTCTTAAGAAATATCGTAAAACACGAATTGTGAAAGAAACGCCCACTGTTTTGTTGAGTTACAGATATCCAAATGACGTGAAACTGCGTCACCTGTCGCGAAAATGTTAAATATATTTTCTCAGATTTTAGTTTAAATCTTGTTATTTATATTTTTGTATATTATCTATTGTTGGTTTGTACGCCTAAAATTATATGTAAAACTTTATAGAAACACTTTCATGCGGGGCTTACTGTATAAAATAAAAATATACCCAACAAGAAGTAGATAATTCTTTTTCTTAAATATTAAACACTTTTTTTTTTTTACCGCTATTGATATTATTATCATTTTTACTATTATTCTTTTACATTGGTATCTAGATTTTTGTAATTCAACATGTAGGGTTAATATCATTCGAGCTATTTAATTTTCTTCGTATAAAATGATGTATTTAACTATCCAATGTGTAATAAACAGAAACCAATAAAAATCTTTTATTTCATAAAATAACATAGAAAGTTCGGCGGTTTAGAATCGTTTTCTATTTTATAATTAAAATTTCTGAACTTTTTTTCCGGTGTGAAATTTAATAAATAATGTATATTGGGTGGTAGATCACGATTTATTTTTTTCTAAATGTATAGACGGTCCCCTAACACATTTTCACGTGAAACTCTGTTTATATTGATTAAAACTATATAAATAGGTAAGCTTTCCGAACTGCCTTGATCTCAGAAATCTGAATATGAGGTCAAAAATAGGGGTCGTCATTGAAAAAAAAGACGTTTATGCCTGTTTTAATATGTAGATAACCACTTAAGCAAAATCTAACTGCACCATTAAAAACTAGACGGTATTACAGATCGATAGGTACCAGCCGCATGTTTCTGCGATAATTTACGGCGAAAATAGGTGTGGGGGGGAGCTTTTTTTTCTTTTTTTTCTTTTTTTTTTTTTTTTTTTGTGACTGTACTTGAAAAAAAAAAAAAAAAAAAAGGAAATAATCTTTAGCCCTTCTTAACATGTCTTAATTTTTTTATAACAATATTTTTAATCCATTATGAATTAAAAAGTAAATTGTGAGCGCTCACAAAGTGGACCACTGCGCCCGATAACCAGAGTACAGTGGACCAGCCTCTTGTTTATATTAAATTAACATAAATTAGTTTTTTTTTCTCTCTCTCTCTAAAATTAGTTTCTTTATACTAGTCTAGTCTAAATAACATAATTCTAGAATTTTCATGAAATAAAATAACTAAAATTAAATTAAAATAAACGAATAATAAATCATATCTTAGTAAGAAAATTTATTAAGTTTAAATAGATATTGTTTTTTATTCTTTTATTAATATTATATAGACCAAATATTTTTTCTTAATTCATATATTAATAAATATTTTACTACTATTCAAATATTTAATATTTTTCTAATTATTCTGAGATATAATTAATTTACATTGTATTTGTAGGATAAATTTAAATAAAATATATTAAGCTACTTCTTTTGCTTTTCACATGCAGGGATGGAACACGGGCGCAGTATTCATACCACTATCAATGTAAGAAAATTTTCTACTTCTTAAATCAACGATATTATAGGTAGTAAAATTTCTTAAACAGATTCCGGTATGAATTCTGCGCCCGTGTTCCATCCCTGCACATGTGATAATTATATTACTATTCAAATACTTACTCTTTCAGAAATTTATTATTTTTTTATTCTATTATAACATTAAGATATCTATTACTTTGAGATATACTTTACATTATATTTGTATCTATAATTTTAATTAAAACAAATGTATTAAATCTAATTTGACCTTTTAGGCACACTGGAATGTACTCCACTGCGCCCCATGGGTCCCGTGTCAGAGTAAAACGAATAATAATAATAAAATAATATATAGACTATAAATATGCTAATAAATTTTAGGAAATTAAAAACGGCAATATCTTGCCTTCCTTTGACATCTAAATAATACTCATAGTCACTAGTTCAATCTTTTTAAAACCTTCAATGTGAAAAAATTACTTTGAGCAGCTCAAAACATAAAAACTGCTCAAAAGGGTTATGTTACTATTTCCCATGTGATGTTTTTAGCTGCATACAACTAGTACTATGCTACCATACATGTGTATCCATATAAACTAAAAGAGTTGAATATTAATAAATTTAAATAGGGGTGGTTCACTGTGCCCCATCCTCCCCTAATCATTTCATGCATAAATGCGTTTTTATACTTATGTTTAAAAAAGTGTGCATATCTGATTTGAACATATTTCTAAAATTTCAATTTTTATAGCCATTTTACAACCTGAGACAATACTATAATAATATTCGCAATTTAACTGATAAATGACATCCCTTTAAGCGACCATAAAATGCATTAAATTAAATTTTCCACTTATATAATACATCAATCAAATTTTGCAGCTTAAATAAAACTAGTAAATGAAAATTTTGAAATGATATATTAATGTTAAACGTCCAAAGCATCTGCTAGCGTGTAATATTTGGCGCATATTAGAGAAAGCGCGGCTGTTACTGAATTCGAAATAATAAAGATTAAGTGAAAGTTTTTGACTTGGTAACATTTTTTACCACTTTTTTATGTTATGTTCAGTAGAAATATTTGTTAGGATTTGATTAACTGTTTATTAATGAAGGGTTACAATGTATCGCACATAGTTAAAAAATATTATTATGCATTTAACTGCAAAAAGAAAGTCACAAAATTATTTATGCATATTCTTTTAAAAACCTTAGATATTGAAAGCCAAATTTAAAATTACCCTTTTGAATTTAAAGAAAATTTCTGAAACATTTCAACTGGATAATCAGTTGGATTGTTTATCGTGTCAAGAAATTTTCCTTAAAAATTGTCTTTACGTTAGTTTAAATGTAAATGAAAGAATTTTTCTTTTTTATGTGTTATTAATCATAGAAAGACATG
This sequence comes from Salticus scenicus, assembly GCA_963930645.1. Taxonomy (NCBI): domain Eukaryota; kingdom Metazoa; phylum Arthropoda; class Arachnida; order Araneae; family Salticidae; genus Salticus; species Salticus scenicus. The sequence continues at coordinate 110,844,492 of OZ005657.1, forward strand.
AATATTTCGACATCATATTTACATTTGTTCCGCTAAAGCATGTTTCAAAAAAAATACTAAAAACTTAGGGTCATCTATAACACTTATATTTTGTATGAAAATTTTTAAATAAAGTAACTCATATCAATAAATCACATAGTTGCAATCTTTAACAAAAAAATATTTTGCTAAATTTGTGTTTGTAACTTTTTAGTTTTATATTCCCCTAAGCCTATTGGAAAGTTTTAAAGCATCGTTGCATGCAGATATACCAACATTTTAATTTATTTTAAATTATATTTATTAGTTAGTTTAGGAAGGTTTGAATCCAGTTGTTATATTTAAATAGTCTATTTTGTTTTAAATCGATTTTATTATTTTGATTACACATTTGAAACAGCGCTATTTTTATTTCATTTCGATATTATCTAATATAGAATATGTCATTCAAAATTACTAGGTGGTTAACAGAGTACAAAGTGTAATAAAATAAGTGATCACAAATCTGAGATTTTTTTCAATATTTATTAAAACTAGTGATATAATAGCAGTCTAAAATATTCTGTCGTAGTGTAAAATAATTTTATGATACTTTCTAAAGTGTTTTATCGGCAGCAGGGAAACACGTTCCCCACAAAACGTTCCCTGGCAAAAACATCTTTAAGAAAAAATGTCCCCGGAAAAAACGTTCCCTGGAAGAAAAGTTCCCAGAACTGTCATTCGAAATTATAAACGGAATTATAAAAAAATAATAAAAACATAGTATGCTTTCGCCATCACAAAATTGCGTTCTATACCATTTTATGTTATAGCTGTTGACATGCATAAATACAGGCGCTACTTCTCAAAAATTTTATTTGGGGCACAATCCGCCTTTCATTTCTTCTGAGAGACAGTTCTTTGCTCACACCCACCTCCCTCTATTCCTTTGCAGTCAAGTTTTTATTGATTTGAATTTAATGTTTTTTTTTTTTTTTATTATTATTATTAAAATCTTATATTAGAAATAATGAGTTACTTTTTCTGTTCCGGGCACTCTTCTGTGTTTTTTTATATCAATGTCGAGTGAAAGGTTGTTACCACTTAAATGGAAAATGGCCTGATTGGAAAATATTTCAAAAAAGTAATTTTATTTTGTGACTTAAAATGTAAGATGATATAGTAATAATGCAATTCAGAACTTGCATTACGCTGAATCCAGGTTCCCACTTCCTACGGGAATGCCTGACCCGGGCGCTTTCTCGACACAATATTTTTAATCTTTAAATCAATACTCAGGATGGCTTCAAAATCAAAATGATTCAAAATACACTAGTTTTATACAAAAAAAAAAATAAAATAAAATAAAAAAAAATCCCCCTTAAATTTGTTTAGTACCCGAGTCATATATTTTTCTGAGACATTCCCTTTTTACGTATTTATAACCTGTATATAATCTTACTTTGGAAAATTGAATGTGATCTACCGGAAATGATGACGACACTTTTTTCCCATCTGAAAGAAATAGGACTGTGGTTCTCGCTATCCAAAGAAAAAAAAAGATACAATTTTTATTTATATTTTTACTTCCTTAGCGATTTATTTTTTAATTTTAATTTTAATCATTACTATAAAATCGGCAATTCAGTTATTTTAAAATCGGTAATTTAATTATTGAAAGCCTGTTCTATTTTATTATTTATTATTTATACCACTTTTTTTTTTTTACAGAGTAATTTTTTTTTTCTTAATCGTAGTTATACATTGGAGAAAGATATTTTTAAAATAAAGTGGTGCGAAATAAAGGCGGCGCTGAAAACGCTCCGAAATAAATTAAAATGTTGGCAACTCTGTTATACTACAAAGAATATTGCATAGGTGCCTAGTCTTCTGTTTTTCAAGGGAGACTTCAATCCGGAAAATTTCTATAGCTGTTTTCGGTAATAATCATCGTCGAAAATATGTATAACATATTCTATTATTAAAAAAAACAGCTGTCAATTCTGTTTTAAAAGTTTAAAATGTTGGCAGCCATGATATTACAACTTAAACTCGAAGTACTATTCTTTACTTATCAGGCGTATGAAAATTATTTATTTTTTAAATATTTATTGTCTGTTAAAAACTTTTTATTCAGTTTCCAAGTATAATGGCAAAGTCTTGTACATTAGTTGATTTTTTTATACTCAGCCCTCTTTCTATTAAAAAACCTATTGCACTGAGTAATGAATTTATACTTTTTAAAAAAAACTGGACCAAGCGATGGAGCAAATCCTTATTCACAAATAAATTAAAAGCTATTATTTTTAATCATTCCTGTCTGATCACTTTGAATAATTTTTTATTGTAAATTAATATTAATTGTGATGCATACATTAAGATTAAGATTTTGAAATAGAATTATTTCTTCTCCTTTCTATAAAATAGCGCTGTAATTACTTACTTTTAAAAGAAATTAATGGATGGATTTAGGAGATTTAAAACGAATGCTAATATATATATATATATATATATATATATATATTTGTATGTATTCTCTTATTTTAAAATATTCTAAAGACAGTTCAAATATCTATATTTATTAAAGATGCTAATTGCAATTTAAAAATTTTTAAAGACTTTATTATAGACTAAATTTAGGCAGACTTTAAATATTTTGAATGGTTGTGCATTAATTATAAAATTTTGTTTAATCAAATCGCTTTAAACAGTTTGATATATATTTTACGAATACATTGCTACGAATTCTAGAAAATGTTTTTTTTTAAATGTATGCATTCGTTAATAACTTCAGATCTTATGTTTTCCATATTTATTAATGTAGTTAAAGAGAGGTATAAATTGAATCAGTTTCCTTTTTGGGGCAATTTAAATTAACTGTTTTAAATAACTTTAATTTTACTTTTTACTGCTAATAATTTGTATTTTAACTAATTTTAACAACTATTTCTTTGAAAAGGTATCATATTAAATGGAATCAACTGTTATATTCAGTACAAATTAAAATCAAATAATTGATTCGTTAACTGATTCGTACGTTAACTGATTCGCTTAACTGATTCGTTAACTGATTCGCTTAATTGATTCGTACACTGTTTTAACTTCTATTGTCAAAAATTATTTTTTTTTTATTTATTTATTTTTTAACTTTATGTTTATTTATAAGAATTATTGTTTTGTAGATGAAAAAATTTAGAATTGAGAGGGCTAAGCAAAAATTAAGAGACTACTAATTTACAATATATATATAATAAGAATCTTATAAAATAATATCTATTGTATCCACAACTGTTATTTCTGTGTTTAATATTTAATGCTAGTGAAAACTATTTTCCACAAAATTTTTATTGGTATACCATCAATATTTAAACTTTAAAAATTACCGAAATTTTTTTTAATATCAAATAAAATTAAAAATAATTTATATATCTACATTAAAATCTATAATAATGACAGTTTTCTTGTTCAAGAAGTATTCGCATCACTTTAAACATACATTCCAGAAAAAGAAAGAAATTTAAAAATCATTTGGTCTATTGATTTTCCATTATAGGCCATTATTTGAAGAACTTTTGAAAAGTAACCTTCTCATTAGTGGAAATGACTTTGATAAAATCTTTCCTTGGTTTTTCTGGATTATCTTTGAAATGATAGCTTTTTCTTTCAATTTTTGGCCTTGATACGAAAATTTCGCAAAAGAATTACCACAAATTGCTATCTTATGCAAATATTTAGCGTAATGTGTCCAAACTAAACATTTTCTATTTTTTAGTCATATACAAAGGGATTTTTTTTTTTTTTTTTTTTACAAATTTCGAATTAATTAGAAAAAACCCTTTATTCAAATTTTTCTTTTTTGATATTCTTTGAAATAAGGCCGAATCATAGAATTCTCGGTTTTTTTAAAACGAATAATGTGTTGTTACAATATTATATGTAACACATAACAATGTTAATGTGTTAACTTCATTTAGCGTTGTACACTTGAATATTGAAAAAAATAAAACTTACTTTTTACATGAAAAGGGTTAATTAATGTATGCAATAGACATTGTGAACATTCAATTTAAAAATGTAAGAATTAAAATATTATATATATATTTAATTATCATAATATTTAAATTAAATTTCTTGCCTTTATTAATTAAATTTATTCAAAATTTCTTTTTTATATAAAACTATTTTCAATTTATCTTGGACCATGAACACTCATTTATGTAGACTGATAATGCATTTTCTGCAAATATTCAGTTTATTTTTTTCATTCTTAAGTAATAAATAAATTAGGCAATCTACAAAATTTCGAATACATCCAGTGAGATTCTTAAGAGGGAAATATTGGTCTACAAAAAGAAAAAAAACAATATATATATATATGTATATATATATATATATATATATATATATACAAACAGAGCCGAATTAAGCCGTGACATAATAACATCTGTAATAAAGGATTTACTTATGATAAAATTATTATTATTATTTTGAAATGAATACATAAAATAGTGATGAATTTTAACGTAAGGAGAGCCAAACAGGCAAAACTGTTTTTAAAAAATAATTACAAACATGAATTTCTGCCATTATAATTTAAATATTAGGTCTACCGTAAAACTCTGCAGTTTGAATATTTAAACATTTGACACTGGATAATATTTATGGAAAAACTATTATCATTATTATTATTATTTTCCAAAACCATATAAATATTGTTAAACAAAAATGCCTTGCGTTATTTGTTTTCTTCAAACAGACAAGATTTTAATATAAATTTATTATAATTAGTACAAAACACGGGTGGTGACAACGTGCGCTGGATTTAATCAGGTTCTGAATGCATTTAAATAATGATTTGGTCGTAAAAGTAAGCAAACATCTGATATTTTGTAGTTGAGTATGCTGATAATTGCAGATCTGCAGTTAAGCATGCATGTTTATCCCGTGATTATAGTTTTAATAAAGCGAAGGAAATTGGTAAGTGACCAAACTGGAACTATGCTGTCTGTTATGGAATCAAAAAGTTTGACCAATTTTACATTTCAGAAGATACTTGTGGATTGACAAATGCCTAGATAACGACACCAAAGGTTATTCTGGAAATCGGACGTTTATATGAGCGGATACATTTTAGCCTCAGTTCCGGCCGAAAAGTCTTACGAACATAGCACTGCTTAATCGCTCGTTGATGTTTCCAGTATGTATCGAGATTGGAGCAGATGAATAAAAAAAGGATAGAAATAGGAATCTCTGTAAAATACAACAATAATATGACAATAATAATATATATACAACGTTTCAATTCAACAACTTATCAGAATAGATGCGACAGAAGCCTCAAAATAAACTACTCTTAATATTTTGCAGGATTAACATAGATGCTACTAATGCTGGCTGCATAGATGCTGGCTAATTACAGCTGGACTATTGGCATAAAGTAACTTTCATGCAAGCAGCCATTAGCGAAAATTGTCACTGGTTTTCTGGCGAGAATAATTGTGATGATGTCCTGAACGAACCATTTGGATGACAGAAAACTAGAATGGGGTTTTTCAGGAATGAGTCCAACATGATCACTATTGTTAAGCGCTTCAAAATTATTAACTAACATGGATTTAAACGGATGTGCCAATATTTCATAATTTTTTTCCGTGGAGTTATTAATGTTCTTCTTTTTAGTTGGGAAATAAAAAAAGATTGTTTTTTAATTCGAAGAAACTTTGTATCATCTTTGTTTAAAAAGTAATTTTCTTCTTGTTTAATGGAAATTACATATTGTAGAAAATTACTCTATAATAGTGGTGTAAAAATTAGACCATTACTAACAACGATATGAAACAAATTAGAAACAACATCATATAGGCGCAAAACCGCTCATCATAATTGCGTAAATTGATCATATCCCATATGACTGAATCACAAATCAACTTTGGTGCTCATCAGAGAAATACTGACGACACGATGATACATTAATGATGTGCTTTAGTTTTTTGTTACCTTACATTAAAAGGTTTTAAAGTATATTTTTCATGCCGTCAGTCCTCAAATACATATGTCTATTCATCAACACAGAAACATTTGAAAATATCTAGATGTTTTATTGGCAGCAATATCTTTTGGTCTTTCTCCTATTAATCATATCTATGTAATTAGCGTCGTTTATCTATTTTTCGTCCTCTTTAAACAGAGGACGAATTATGGAGAATGGTTGAGAACTTTTGAGCTTCCATCCTTAGTCACATATAGGACACTCGTTGAATCAATATCTTGTTGGATTATTACTAATGTAGCCGCAAGCTTTTGCCCGTCTTCATATTTATCAAACATAAATATAATAAATTATTTTTTTTTGAATAGAATTACTTGTTTAGATATGCATTCCTGTATTGTGAACCAAATTTTATCGCACATTTTGTCTACTCTTTCATACTGTCAATTTTTTATGCCACTGAATGGTAGCATTATATTATTCACACTTACAATATTTTTAATATTTAAAATTTTATCTAAAAATTGTATATTAAATCTTTATAAAAAAAAATTGAGCTTCTTAATCGCAAATTAAAAATAAATATTTAGAATATACATCTTTGATTTCCTTAAAAAAAAAAATCATGAAATACTTTATTACAATTAGGAAAAAATGAAGTTTTTATTTTATACGACAAAAATTGATTACCGCAATTTTACCGTATAAGACGCAGTCAGATACGTTCGCTGTACAGTCGGTAACAAAAGTGTCCGAACACTAGAAAAAATTCCTATGTAAAAAAAGTACACTTAATAGAGTTTTGTTAAATAAATCCTTCTCGAATCCTGTTTTTAGACTGACTAAGAACAGGATTCCACAAGGATTTATTTAACAAAACTGTGTTAAATGTATTTTTTTTTACATAGGAATTTTTCTGGTATTCGGACACTTTTGTTACCGACTGTACTTAGAAAGTTTATTAAACAAACAGTGACGTTATAGTCATAGTTGCCAACTTTAGCACATTTAACTACTGGAAACTTTAATAGAAATTTTGATTTGATTTATTCAGTTGAAGTTGTAACAGAAGTAAAAAAAAATTTTTTTTGAAGTTCTATGATAGCTAAAACGAGTTCAGTTGGCAACTATGGTTATTCTATCTAATAGAATTATGAATATATCTGGTGCATAAAATATGCAATATTTTTTTCCATGAGGCTAATACACTATTGATTATGATTATATCAGACCTGCCAACATTTTAACCCTTTGCGGCGCAAGACAATTTGAAACATTTAAATTATACTATCACCGGAATTCATGAACTAAATTAAACTAAAAGAAGTTTTAAATTTTAAGGTTTAAAAAACCTGCCTTTTCTGATATGTTATAAACGTGAATTTTTGCTAAAAAATTTCCGGGATGAATTTTTGCAGCTGGATCTTAAATTTTGCGTCCTCGCAGCGAGGACAGCGCGCGTTAAGGGGTTAATTTATTCATCAACGTTGTTAACACGCACCTTTTTTTTTTTTTTTTTTTTTTATATAATAAACTGTCCTTTTTACGGAGTTATTTTCTGAAAAACGTAACTACAATTAAGAAAGAAAAAAAATATTCATTAAAATAAAAATTGTGAAAAAAAGCGATTACTACAATGCTACAGAATAAATAAAAAATATTCGCAGCTCTGTTATAATCATAATCGATGCTATAACCCACATGTCAGAAAAATCCATTTTCTATCGGATATTTTACTTATCAAACATATTTATAATTGAATCTGACAAAATTATGCTTATATTCGAGATATTTATACTTGTACTTATTGGCAGCCCTAGGTTATATAAGTATAATCATAGGCTTTTATTTAACTCGGTATGTTATTTGTGTTTGTGGATTAACCCTCTCAGGGGCGCCGTTTGCTTAGTGCAAATACAAATTTTAATTCCCAATTCCAAAAACTAGTTCCAAAAATTTTTTATAAAATTTTCTTTTATAATTTAAAGAAAAAACTTCATTTATTTCTTTTCTGATAATATTGTTGGTGAATTCTGATTGATTTTAATTTTAAATAAGAAAATTTGCTTGCCCCTCAAAAGGTTAAATCTAAATAATTAATTTTTATCTGCATCCTAATAACAGACTGAGCTGAAATTTCGCATATAGGTATAACTACGATGACAAGAGGTGCTTAAGTACTAACGGATGTAAGGATGGAGGCCATGGGCCCCAATCACCAGTTATTATTTTTTTTTTCTTCGAGTTTCAAACTACTTCCTACTGTTCGGTTGAGCTCAAATTTTGCAAACATATATAATTCCAGATACAATAAATGATCAAGCAGTAACGGAATTAGAGAGGTGATAGCTTAAGCCTTCATCTCCAGTTCAAAATTCGTTTTCGAACTTTCTCATTTCCAATATGAAATTATGCATATACGTATAATACCGACATCAACTGAATTTGATTTTTAATACGTTTACAGATTAATTTAATTTTAAGATTGTGTTATATTAAGCAGGGAAGGGATGGAACATGGGCGCAGAATTCATACAGTCGGTAACAAAAGTGTCCGAACACTAGCAAAAATTCCTATGCAAAAAAAGTACACTTCATACGGTTTTGTTAAATAAATACTTATCGAATGATGATCTTACACTGACTAAGAACAGGATTCGACAAGGATTTATTTAATAAAACCGTACGAAGTGTACTTTTTTTACATAGGAATTTTTGCTAGTGTTCGGACACTTTTGTTACCGACTGTACCACTATGAATGTAAGAAAATTTTCTACTTCTTACATCAACGATATTACAGGTAGAGAAATATCTTAAACAGAGTCCGATATGAATTCTGCGCTCGTGTTCCACCCTTGTATTAAGCAATAGATCAATTTTAATATATGTTATAGCACTGTAAACTTATTCTACATACTTTTGTCTTAATTACGTTACATAAATCAGTGAGCGTAGCAGTCCTATATATATTGGGTTGTTCGGAAAGTCATTTCGTTTTTCTCAGCAGAGGACTTAATTGTATTTTTTTCACACCTTCTTCACATTTAAGTTGCATTGCCATTACATATTGTGACAGCTGATATAGCAAGGCTTGCTTGTGAAAAAGGTCGTTTTATTCTGCTCAATAGTTTTTGATTGGTGCCCTATCAAATAAAGAAAATCAGAAGCGACATCTTCGGCATATTTTGTTTTTGCTATCAAAAATGCGAAAATACTATTCAAACAAGGAAAAAAAGTATACGATGTGTGCACAGAAAATTTATTTAAAGAACGCTATTGTCAAAACTGGTTTACCAAATTTTGTTCTGGCAATTTTGAGTTGAAGATGCATAACGTTCTAGAAAACCAGTTTGTGCTAATGAAGACAAAATAAAGTATTGATTTATGAAAAACTGCCAAATAACAACTCGTGAGATCGCTAAGAAACCGATCAAAGTGGAGAATATATAATTCATTAAAATATTTATACAATATAAGAAAATCGTCTTTCATTTTCGAAGAAAAAAACGAAATTACTTTCCGAACAACCCAATATATATATATATATATTATATCAAAGTTTTTGTGAATGTTTTACTTTTACAATGGTATTAAAAAATTTGCTGGTCGAAAAAATTGGTGACAAAATAATAAATATCAAATAAATATGTAGGATAACTGCGACTCCTGATAAATGTATAATCGTTTTTCATTGAAATTTTAAATATATTATAATGCGTGCTACATTTACATTTAAAGAAAATAAATTACAAATAGCAAAATTGATTTATTTTTTTATTTTATTTTTTATTTTATTTTATTTTTTTTTTTAATTGAAAATCTCAAAAAATAATTTTAAAGTATCGACTTTTTAAAAATTGTGATATATAGTATGTTAATATGTACTTGATAATCAATTAAAAATATAAAACTTTTATTACCTAAACTATCAATAGTAGTTCTATTCAATACACTTCGTTAGACAATGATTTCGTTTTCTTGCAACAAAATGCCTTTAATAAATTCCATGGAAAATTATACATTAATTGAAAAACGTGCTGAATAAGTACTCATTATTACAATACGCGTTATAATTTACTCAGAATAGCAGATTGATTATCAAAAAAGAAATCTTTTGTAAGATAAAAATCTGATATCAGTATACTCATAAAATTGTAAAATAATGTTGTGAAGTTAGATTATGATAAAATAAATCGTATGATATTTTTAAAAATATCGATAACAGGTGGACTATATAGTCATTTCCTTAACGAATATCCGAACACAATAATTATAATTTTTCATGGATATGGAATAATTAATTCAAAACTCGTTATTTGGTTTATATTTCATCATTAATTTATCCACTTTATTAAATGGACTTTAATGATTATTTTTGTAACTTTACTTTATGGTAAGTTAACGATGCATGAAAATAACCCATATACCAAAGAAGTAACTGACAAATTGTTTGAAATTATTAGTTCAAAAGGAATAACAGAGTACGTTTTTTTTTTTTTTTTTTTTTTCGTAAAAGAAATGTGTAACTTACGTTAAAAATGTTTTTTCAATTTTAATTAAGAAGCTTCTTTAAGTAAAATTTTCTGGTTATAAATGCATTTATCTTTTCGCAGAGATAATTTTAGTTTATTGAGCGATTATCTCAATTGTTTTCCAGAGAAAAAGACTGAAAAGGGGGTTTAAAAATGAGGGGAGTATTAGCTCTAAGAAGATTGAATGCCCAGAAGGCGGTATGTGTAGACAACTTCAAAGCGAGGTACCAGTTCAAAGCAAATAGCTGTCGCACACTTTGCCTTTTTTTTTTTTTTTTTTTAGGAACTTTCGCGGCTGAGATTTTTTTTTTCTTTCTTTCTTTTTTTTTTTTTTTTTTTTTTTACTGCAACTGCCTTTATCGAAAAATCTCTATCCTGTTTTATCACGACACATTACTATAAAGGTACTACAATAAAAAAATTCTCTATAAAAATAGTGTTACCAGAAAGTCAAAAATTTTTCTTCCCTAAATATGCCTTTAAAGAAGGTGGAGGATGCGACACTTGAGTAATAGTAGATGCGTGCTCTATCTACCCCTTCCTTTTCAAGTTTATCGTAATTAAAATATAACAAAACATTTTTCTTGCAAAGTTTGTCTACTTTAAAGATATCAAAGTACATATTTTTCAAAAAAAAAAAAGAAGGAAAGAAAGCAAAATGTTATTTTTAGAAGAAGAAAAAAAAGGAATGGGGGTTACATTTTTGGGGGAGAGGTTCGAACAAGAAATTTTTGATCGGGAATTAAAATTTCGGATTCCAAGACCTCAGAATAAAGAGAGCCAATTTCCATAAATACTACGATATTTTTTCCAGGTAAGGCCCTCATACGTTCTCATACTTGCCAACATCCTAATTATGAACTGTAAGATTTTTAGTACACGCCCATTTTTCTACACCAGCATATTTTTAGATTATTTTTCTCTAAATGTAATTACGATTAAATAAGAAGAAAAACACTCTAAAAATATACTGGTGTGAAAAAAGAACCGTGTACGAAAAATCTCTCGGTTCATAATTAGGATGTTGGCAAGTATGCATTCTTTATTACCTGGGCTATATAACATTTCCATTATTTTGAGACTTCTATTATATTATCTAAATATCAAAATTAATTTGCTACTAGCATTTACAGCCACTAATATTTGCATTTTGTGTCGTTGAAAAATATTACAGTCTGTGATTAATTCACAAAAAGTGGTTCCTAAAGATCGCGAAATTTATCGACGATAATCATTAAATAAAACATAAAAAATATATAGAATACTTTTCTCAACGAAACCAAAGGGTATTGCAGGATAAGCATATGAAAACTGCACCAGCGTCGAATGAAGAGTTCTTGCCTGCTATTTATTTTTCTTTATCTGAAACATCTTTTGCACACAATTTTAGACTTCTACCCTCAACGATTAGGGAGTAATGGGGGTGGCAACCTAAAACGTTAAATTTAATATAAAAAAAACTATTCAAGATATCTTAACGAGGTTGAAACTATTTATAAATGTTTATGAAGTACATAATATATATTTTTTTCAGAATTTTCACTCGATTTTAAACGGTAGAAAATGATAAGTATATTTTTGATGGGCGATTTTTTATACTTTCCACCAAAGTGACACCTACCAAAAAAATACAGTTTATTTGTTTATTAGTTAGCTATTACATATAAAAATTACAGAAGGGTCAAATTGGTAAAACGTAGTGAAAAAAATAATAATCACTTAATAATAGTACCAATGATATTATATTTATTTTTAAAAACAACTTAATATCAATAAATAAACAATGAAAGCAAATATAAAAATGCTCTATTAACATTTGTTATTAAAACGTAACAACTAGCAATAATAATAATAAAAAATTTATATTTATTTATTATCAGGGATCTTACATCTCGCCCTTTTTTCAAGACACTTTTAAGGATGAGAAATTTCCGTAATTTTTGCTACCTTTATTTTTACATAATAGTATGTATCCTGTTTAATCACGTCACAACACTTCAAAAATACTGATATAAAAATTCCTATATGAAAATAGCATAGATGGCAAAATTTTACTTATTCCGGAGTATTTTTTAGCCCCGCCTTTTTTCCATACCACTTATTTTTTAAGGATAAAATTGCCTGATTTTATGGAAGTTATATATTCCCTAAAATTTTTCTGTAAATAAAGGCTGGGCTAAAAGTAATCCGGAATAAATCAGAATATTGGCATCTATGAAAATAGCAGTAGCAAAAAAAAAAAAAAAGGCGGGTGTTTTCCCCATTTCCGAACGTGTAAAAGGGGGCATGGAATGTGAGCCATATAATTAGCTATAAATATAGCTGCCAACATTTTTATTTTAATTCGTAACATTGTTACGCAGTTACTGATAATGTTGCAGAATGAATTTGAAGTCTTTCAGTTTTTAAATCTTTTTGCGCTTACTTAAATATATAAGTTGTAACAACTTTGCTAGAGAATGAACCCCTTGACATACAACACAGAATTGTATACGTCTGAAAAGTACTATTTAATTTGGCTAAAGTATATTTATAAGTTTTTCCGTTCTTTTAAATAATAATACTTTGATAAAGGTCTACCAATTCATTTATTCTACATGCATAATGTTTTATTCATTTATTTATTTATTTACGAGTGTGATTTTTATAAATCATCTACTATTGTTAAACGTAATCAGGTACAACTGACATAACATCCTTTATAAATCTGTCACATAGCTCCTCCTATCAAAAATGACATAGTTCGTACAATCCTTGAAACTTCTTAATTTTCTGCACTACTATTAATATTTAGCAATTTTTTATATTTAAAATATCTTAAAATTTAAAAGGAAATCTATTCCATAAAAAAACTTGTGGTAGATTTCTTGAAAAAAGGCGTGGCCATTATGAACTATCAATGGAGAAACAGCTCTTGACAGATGCATGAAAAAAGGCGGCGCTAAAAATACCCCGGAATAAATTAAAATGTTGGCATCTATGCTATTTTCATACAGAAATCTTTATATCAGTATTTTCATAGTAATATGTCATGATTAAACGGGATAGAGACTAGTGTATAAAAATAAAGGTAGCAAAAATTAGAAAAATTTATCATCCGTAAAAGTGTCTTGAAAAGAAAGTTTAGATGTAAGATCCCTGATAACAATTAAATAGAATATTTTCTTTATTATTGCTAATTGGTACATTTTAATAACAAATGTTAAAAGAGCATTTTTATATTTGCTTGCCTTGTTTATTTATTATTATAAAACAGTTTTTAAAATAAATATTACATCATTGGTATTATTACAAGGGTGCAAGAGTTTTCGTCCCAGCACGGAAAACCTATACCAGCGTACTTTTATCAATAATTTATATCATACATGTGGTTTAATTTATTGCGATTGAAAATAATAGAAGCTATTGATAACGAGTGCTGGTGTCAGTCTTTTATTTTGAGAATGAAACACTTGCACACAAGTATTATTGTTAAGTGATTATTATTTTTTTTCACTACGTTCTACCAATTTGACCCTTCTGTAATTTTTATATATAATAGCTAACTAATAAACAAATAAACTGTATTTTTTGGTAGGTGTCACTTTGGTGGAAAGTATAAAAAATCGCCCATCAAAAATATACTTATCATTTTCTACCGTTTAAAATCGAGTGAAAATTCTGAAAAAAATATATATTATGTACTTCATAAACATTTATAAATAGTTCCAACCTCGTTAAGATATCTTGAATAGTTTTTTTTTAAATTAAATTTAACGTTTTAGGTTGCCACCCCCATTACTCCCTAATCGTTGAGGGTAGAAGTCTAAAATTGTGTGCAAAAGATGTTTCAGAAAAAGAACAATAAATAGAAGGCAAGAACTCTTCATTCGACGCTGGTGCAGTTTTCATATGCTTATCCTGCAATACCCTTTGAGCGAATACTATACTTTGTTACGAGCATCCTACATCATTTAAATAGACACGTTGAAAGAAAACATTTTGTTAAATCTTTAAAAAATAATATAGATTAAAATTTATATGCACATACTAGTAACAGTTTTTTACTTTCTCTTGTCCACATAGGTAGAGAAAGTATTGTTTTGGGGTAAAATTTTCAAAAATAAGATTTTGTTATATTTACACGTTTTTAGGTCCCCTGAATCCAAAAAATCATGTTTTTAGCGGTTGGACTGTGAGTCTGTCTGCGTGTGTGTGTGTGTCTGTCTGTTATCAACATATCTCGAGAACAAATAATTGAATAAAGTCCAAACTTAGTATTCTAAATGTGTATCATATAGAAATTCTACTGTAAAATTTTCGTTGAGATCAAGCAAATGGTCCGTGTACAGGGACATCCAAAACAATTCAAATACATTATGTCTACGGGGAAATTCCTGGGAAGTACAGTATAACATCTATAGGCTGACTAATACGAAACGGAATGAACAGAATTTATTATATTTATAAAAGCATGTTTTGTGCAGATTGTGGTATGGAAATCATTCATCATTCATTTACAAGGCTACCCAAAGTATTTGGTTATATTCGGGCTATACTTGGAAATTGCAGGAATCATAATTCCTTTTGTGTTAAATGTTTTTCAAGTAACACTAATTTTAAATGCAGAGTATTATTAATAGTGCATATTGATTACAGACAATATACAGGGCAATATCCAGCATTCAGCTAACGCTATTTTCTTTTGAATGTAATTAATGGAAGTGCTTCTTACATTTTACTACATCGACGAATGCTGTAAAATTTATTTTTCCAACCCGTTCTGTAAATAAGTATTTTTTGAAGTTCTATTTTCAACTCTCTTTTTTTTTTTTTTTTTTTTTTTGTATAATATCACGTTTTGATGTGGTCTGATTACGAAAGTCCAATTTTTAGCGGTTGGTCTGTATGTATATCTGTTATCAGCATAACTTTAAAAGAAATGACTGCGGGAAATTCAAATTTGGCATTTTGAATTTCGTATTAGATTACCATTTAAGAATCTGATCAAGACTGGCAAATTTGAAGGTAAATTAATAACAGTCTGGATTTTTTTTTTATATAATTCTATGCATTGCAATTGAACGGGTAGTGTGAGGGTTCGGTAGCCCCCCTCAAGCAGAATTACATGTCAAATAAAACTTTTCCTAAACCTATTTTAGAATATTTTAATATTGTACATTGAAATTGATTATCTTATGCAATTAATCTTAAAATTTAATACGCAATCTATCATTATAATACTGAAATGCAGTGTAAAAGAAGCTCGTGTGAGTAACACATCAGATTATTTTCTAATCTGTTAGATAAAAATTGTTATAAAAATATATAAAATATGATTAAAGTTCGAAAATTTTGTTTTTGTTAGACCTATTATATGCTCTAGATGCTTTTATTCAGTTTATCGCCGCGTGTCGATGACGATTATTTCCATGAAACAAGAAAAAAGTAAAAAGGGACTTTCTCAGTTAATGGAACCAATATCTGTTAACATAAAACAGTTAATTCTCAGAATAATTCTTGTTTATATATGTGTGAATCATTACTAAATTTTTAACATTTTATAAGACTTTCCCAAGTAAATATATACTAAGAATAATAAAAAAATATATTACGATGCATAATTACCTTTCTCGGTTTAATGTTTGCAATTACAATTATAAGAAAAAAAAAACAATAGCATTTTTACAAATCTAATTCTAAGTAAGAAAGTTTCATTTATATTTATTATTAAATTGCGTTAAATATGAATGAATGAACTTTAAATAATCAAATTTACCTATCGCAGTAATTAGATTACTAATGCTGATTTGACTACATTTGTTCTGGATAAATGGTGTGACGTTTCATGTAACAATATTTAGTTAAGAAAAATTTAATTATAGAATATTAGATTCTGTAATACTTTTATTTGTGAGCTAAAACATATCTGCTCGATAATTTGCCAAAGGAAGGGAGAATAAAATTAAATTTATATCAATGATTATTCTATTAAATTCTGTGCCTTACATAGTTCTAATAGTTTTTTTTTTTCTTCTTTTAAGTAATGTGGCTTTAATAACTTAAATTTAGACCTTCAAGAATAAATACACAATAATTTTAGTTATATATATATATATATTTTTTTTTAACTTAGAATATTTGTTCTTAAGAACCATTCATTAATAATGTTTCCATTATTAAAATATTTTTAATAAAGAAGTATAGAATTTATGATAATATTATTTGATAAGTTATCTCAAGTCTTTGAATTGTGCG
This sequence comes from Salticus scenicus, assembly GCA_963930645.1. Classification (NCBI taxonomy): domain Eukaryota; kingdom Metazoa; phylum Arthropoda; class Arachnida; order Araneae; family Salticidae; genus Salticus; species Salticus scenicus. Next base: position 110,861,209 of record OZ005657.1, read on the forward strand.
ACAGATTTTTTAAATAATAAGAAAGCTTCTGCCACTTACTTAATATGAAGAAAAATATCATTAAAATTACCTTTTAAATTTTTTTTTCTGTTGATATTTATATCACCTAATTACTCATACTCCTATATCGCAATCAGTGGCGGATTTAAGGGGGGGGCTAGGGGGCTGAAGCCCCCCCCAAAACACTGACATTCACTATTGAATATTGCAATTGTAAATTTTTTATTGGTCTAGAATAACACTTTGAAAAATCTTAGCCCCCCCCAAAAGTCAAGTTCTGGATCCGCCACTGATCGCAATCTCCTATAAAATTACTTTTGAAGCTACTCAATTGAAATTTCAAACTTTTATACAGTAGTATTGCAACAAATAATTACAATAAATTTACCTTCCTTTCCTTTAATAACAATTTCTTGATTTCATAGTTATAATAATAGTTATAGTTAAATTGTTTTGACGATGTTTTTTGGACTTCGATTTCATGCATCATATTGTAAATTAAAATTAAGTAAATATAGAAAAAATATAAGAAACTAGCTGGCTTTGCCCGCTTCGCTGGACACTATACTTAAATGAGTTGTCGAAATCTCATATCATTATTAATAACCTAAGTTCTTGCTGTATGCGGTATAGATTTTTCTCGCTCGCAACATGAGGACTCCGGGTCCTCACAGTCTTTGGCAGCAACTACCCCTTCTTACTTCCCCTTCCCCAACAGGTAAGTTTGAAGTTTTGCGAAATCCCACCAAAGTACATAATGCGCACACTTGATCAGCCTCCACACACCAAAATTCGCCATTCTAAAATCATTTAAGACGAATTCAAACGGGAAAAAGTGTTTTTTCACGTGATTATTGTCCCCTGACCCCAATGGGATGTAAGGGCGGAATCTTGTAAAATTCCGTTACTCTGAATGCCGGATACATATAAACAATTTACGCACCAAATTTCGTGGCCTCAGATCCTATAGATTTCCCCCCAAAAAAATTAATGCTAAAAGGAGGGTATCGAATTTGTACGTAACTCCCTCTCTGCCCCCTCAAAAAAAAAAAAAAAAAAAAATCGAAAAATCACAAAAAAATGAAAATGTGTTTTTGGAAATATCCTAAAGAAGACTGTTTTCATTACATTTGTACCATTTTTAGTAGATCTCTTCTCGAAAATCCAGAATTTCTAAAATTTCTCTTCGAAAAATGATTTTTTCCCTCCCTCCTTTAAGAATCAAGAATTCCAAATTAGTACATACTGTTTTATTTATACACAAGTCTAGTCTCTTCATGTGCAATTTCTTCACTGTGAAGTAATTTGGGCTGAGTTATGCTTACAAACTTTTTTTTAATGCCGCAGGGTGGAAGGGGGGGGGGAAATTTCGATAAATACATATAGTCAATTCAAGAATCTTTGTGACAGCAGATTTCATAAATTTCTCAGGACAAATTTAGCGCTAAAAGGGGTGTCTCGAATTTGCCCTTCGTAACACATACTTCTCTCCCCCCCGCAAAAAAAAAAAAAAAAAAAAAAAAATGGCAGATCACAAAAAATCAAAAACGTGTTTTGGAAATATCTTAAGAATACGTATGGCTGTTTTCATCATCTTTGTTTACTTTTTGGTAGCGTTCTATTTAAAAATCCGGAATTTGTAAAATTTCCCACCAAAAATCGATTTTTTTCCCTCTTTAACCCTCAAAGATCGAAAATTCCTAAACCGCAGGTAATGTTTTATTTCTGCTCGTGTGTAGTCGTCCCATATGCAATTTCTTCAATGTGAAGTAATTCGAAGCGGAGTTTTGCTTACAAAGGTGTTTTTGCCTTCTGTCCTCAACAAGGGGGCTAAAGGGGGTGATTTCGGTAAATCCCGTTACTTTAAGTGTCGAATACATACAAACAATTCACGCACCAAAATTCGTCACCGCAGCTTCCATAGACTTCTCAGGACAAATTTAGCGCTAAAAGGGGTGTCTCGATTTTGCCCCCTCAACGCGCTCCCCCGAAAATAAAATACAAATCACAAATCACAAAAATGTGTTTATCGGAAATATCCCAAGGAAGTCGCATAGCTTTCTTCATCTTTGTTCCATTTTTGGTAGAGTTCAACTAAATAATCCGGAATTTGCGAAATTTTCCGCCAAAAATCGATTTTTCCCCTCCCTCCCTTTAAAAATTGAACATTCCTAAACCGCAGATAACGTTTTATTTTTACTCATGTCTAGTCTCCCCGTGTGAAATTTCTTTACTGTGAAGTACTTTGAAGCCGTGTTGTGCTTACAAACGTAATTTTGACTTTTGCCCCCCACGGGGGAATGGGTGGGGGAGTTTCGAAAAAGTTGAAAGATATAATTTTAAGTTGGGTTAAGATCTAAATTCCTGCCAAGCGCCGTTGAATTCCGTCAAGTCATTCTTACGTGATAGCCAGACAAAAATAGCGTTACAGACATACAGAACGACGAATCGCACAATTTTCTGAAGTCATTTTTCGCTTACGTGGTATGTGAAACGCAAAGATATCGCAAAATGTTTTGATTCTGACAAATTTACAGACAAAAGTCCGATTTTATTAATGTACAGTGCGTGTCGAAATGATAGGTCCACCAGTAAAAACGAAAGTTATGTTGGTAAAAAAGATTTTATTGTGTACAAAGTACTATTTTATAAACTACATTACTTCATTCAATGTAAAATAATACATGAATAATATACAAATAATAGGAATAATAAGAAAAACAAAAATTACATGAAAAAGCTGTTTCAAAAAGATAGGTCCACTGAACCAAACATCAAATTAATGTTGAATTAATAAGAAATTTTGTCACCTTGTTTCAGAATAAGCTCATAAATCCTATTCGGCATGGTTTCTATAAGTTTTTGCAAAAACTTTTTCTCGATTTTTGACCATTCGGAGGAAATAGCCTTTTTCAAGTCTGCAGTACTGTTGTACTGCCTTCCGCCTGCATACACCGCTCTTGCGAGTATACCCCACATGTTTTCTACCGGATTCAGGTCGGGGCTGCAAGGTGGCCAATCGATAACATGTACGCCATTACCCAGAAACCATTCGAAAGTGGACTTTGCAGTGTGTACAGGAGCATTGTCCCGTTGGAACATGAAGACTGGGCCCCCAATGTGCTCTGCTTGTGAAAAAAAAATATTGTTCAAACAGCTGTTGATAGCCTGCAGCATTCAAACGATTGTCTACAAATGCTATATCAGTTTTTCCTGCACCTCCGAAGCCGGCCCATACCATAATGGAACCACCACCAGCTTGCCTCTTTGAGAATATCTGTCTATCGTTACGCAGATCATACCAGTAGTACTGCCAGCTATCTGGACCATCCAGGTTGAATTTCTTTTCATCACTGAATATCACACGATGCCAATCTTGTTTCTAGGACATCACTTCATGTGCGAATTTCAATCTCTTTTCTTTGTGCATTTTAGTCAATTTCGGAGCTGCTTTCCTCTTCACGTAAACTATATTGCCGAACTTCTTTACCACTCTATGGACTGTAGATTTTGATATTGGAGGGTTTTGTTGTCTGGCCACAGTGGATAAGCTCATATTTCCAGATTTTAACTCCTTTACGATAGTCCTTCTTTGTCGGGGGTGTAACGATTGATGAGCGGTCAGAAGATTTTTTACTGCCATAAGCATTTCTAAGTCGCAAATAATTGTTTACAACATTATGTGATCTGTTTAAAAGTTTACCTATTTCTCTATTCGATTTTCCACACGTTTTAAATGCATCAATTTTCCCTGTTCAACCAGCGAAAGACTGCAACGACGACCCATTTCGTTTGATTACAACGTGATGTTCAAATCTGTTTAAATACCTCCACAACAGCCAGCATAATCCCACAGTAAGACTAAGCAACGATATTTATGCAAATTTTTGGGAAATAAACGTGATTGGTGCAAAATTTCTGTAGGCGGACCTATCTTTTCGAAACGGTCTGAAAATGAAAATTTGCATAAAATAAAAAGGAATTATTTATTTTTAAGAAATTTCTTCATAAATAGTTATAACAATTACTGATTAATTATCTCTACCAAAAAAGTAATTCTTATTCTCAATTAAGAGTCGAAATTTTGAAAAATGCGGGTGGACCTATCATTTCGATACGCACTGTAGATGTAAAAGTTCAATATATAAAATATTTGCATAATTATCATCATCAGTTTTATATTTATGATGCAATGCAAGTATAAAATAAATTTTAGTGACGAATGCTGCTATTAAAAATTGATTAACCTTTACATTTTCTAAGCAATATATTGAATCATATTCAGTTTCAAGTAAATACTATAATTTTTTATAAAATATTTCAATTTGAAAAAGGAATGCTTCTGGGAGAACAGAATTAGTAGCAAGACGGACAAGTAGTAACACTAACGGTCATATTCACCATTAACTTCAACTCCCGGTTCAACAAAAAAACTTGAAAAGCGTCTAAAGGCAGGGTGCAGCTTTCTTTAAAAATTGACCGGCTCCTTCCGCCATCTAGGGACGATGATTTCATATAATTTTTGATTGGTTATTTTCCGCTAAAAAATCGGAAAGTAACTATGGTGTGAGATGGCTTAAGCAACGCATCCAACTTTGCTGAAAAGTTGTACCCTGACTTTATGCGCTTTTCAAGTTTTTGTGTTCAACCGGGAGTTGAAGTTATTGGTGAATACCAGCCTTATTAACGGCTGTATTTTGCAATAGTTAATAATCTTCTTATTAATCTCAATTTTTTCCACATAATAAATACATTTTATAGGGTACATTCAAACCATCTTTCTCAATAGTGAGACTAACGAAGGTCTCCATACGAGCATACCCACGAAAAAAATTACAGTGGACTCCTCTCGTAAAGTTAAGTATGTTTATTAAAAAAAAAAAAAGAAAAAGAAAAAGAAAGAAAAAATCGGCTGAATCTCTATATATTGTCTGTAAAAAAAATAATGAAAATGTCCGTTTCTTGGCTATTTATCGCTCTTTCGCGACACAATAAATTTTAAAACAAAACTGTTTTTTGATATATAGGGGAGAGTGGGGATGAATGGGACGCAGGATGAATGGAACCATAGCAAATTTTTTATATTTTGCAAGCACCGGAAACGTGACAATTTTTCTGATATATGGCAGCACTGAGGTCATTTATCAAGTGTAGTTACAGAATTGTGTTACACATAGAAGGGCAGAAAAAAATTAAAGCGTCTTGTTCAGCTGCCAAAGTAAGTTTGTACTGATTCGGTTAGGTAGTAGTTAAGAAATTAACAATTTGCTTAAAGTTTGCTTAAAGTATTTCCTGTTTTATATGATCATGTGATGGTTGTAATGAATGTGACAGTTTAAATGGGGATGAATGGGACATTCCCCACTATGTACTAATTTAAAATTTTACAGAAGAACTATATTAAAACGTAAATTAGCCATATTGATTATCAGGATGCTTAATTTTGTGGACTTAAAAAAAATTTGAAATTAATTGTTCTGATTTTTGTTTATAATAATTATGATTAAAAAAATTATAAGTTAGAATATTCAATGAAAATTAAATCAATAATTAAAATGAATAAATAAATTAATTAATTAATAAATTAATAATAATTTGATTAAAAATAACAATTTCAATCAAGTTAATTAAATAAATTCTGGTGATTATTAATGTAATACAGAATAGAATGTTGATTTTCCCGATTAGTCGGAAACAAAAATTTATCTGGATAATTTGTACTCTATTATAATGATTTATCTCTTTCTAGTGTCTTATTTATTTATTTATTTTTAGATTAGGTTTTATTATATTAAATTACCAAACCCTAGAGCTTTAGGAACTGCACGAAACAAAGGACTTTTGTCTTTTGGTGTTAATTTGAGTCAATACATCAGTTTATGTTAATTTTAGTGATTTCATAGTGTGTAATAAAATCACATAAACTAATTTAAATTTAAAAATTTATTTACTTTCCATTTTTTTTCTTTTCTTTGTTAACTCCAGTCCTGCCCCATTTCTCTCCATAGGTGGGGATAAATGGGGAAATGCATACGCATGTAAAAAATAAAAAATAAAAAATAAATAAAATTATTAATTAAAAATGATAGCTTTTTATTAAAGTTAGTATGTTTATATGTAACTGATTAGTGAAGTGCACTTATGAGCAATGTTGCAAAATTCTGAATTACATATGGTCGGCGTTATCAATAAAAACATGTTATAATAAAAAAAAAAATCTTTTTTTTTTTTTTTTGTAATGAAATCATTATATTTCCGTGAATATATGTGGTAGCCTCATAAAAATTTATACAGATAATTAGAAGAAGCTTCGTAATAACATGCTATAGCCAAAACATTTTACAGGGTGACCCAAACTATTTTGATTTTTTTTACTTTTTACTGGTCAACATTTTCTTTTCAGTACAAAACTTTTGCTGATATGTATGAGGCACAATTAGTTCCTTATACTCCCAACGTTTCAAGAAACTTTCAAGTCTAAAAATTTTGTTTAGATATTTGACAAAAGGTCTAAATTCGAAAGTGTACAAATACTTATTGGTAAATAGTGTATCATTAAGGATGTTTAGACGTTGCTTAAATCAACTTATCTCAGAAAGGCGATTTTTTGTTGCATTGATTGTTTATATGCACCCAATAGATACTATAAAAGGATTCTGCGAAACTTTCCTTTTTCCTCAAGTTTCGGGTGAGGGGAGGGGAAGTACTAAAAACACTCTTTTCAAGCGTAACTCTACTCCAAACTGTTTTAAGAAGGCGATCTTTTAGTGTGTTGTTTGTTTTTGTGTATCCAACGCGCACTCTAAAGGGATTTTGCGAAATCCCCCACTTTCCTTCCTTTTAGTGCGTTGATGTAAAAAAAACACGTTTGCAATCGTAACATTGTTCGAAATTACTCCTTGGAAGGCGACCTTTGGTGTGTGTGTTGGTTTTCGGGTTTCGGAATTGAATGCACGTACTTATGTGCCTGGAAAATTAAAATGGGCAGATGGAGGAATACTTTAAATATAATGCTATATTAATAACACATAGCACCATCTTAAATGCACTTCTATCAATTTCCAAGTAAGATTCCACTATATTCTAGCTATTTTGTGTAACTCTGTAAACGAACGGTGAATTATTTTCATATCATTTCTACACAAATTACGCTTTTATACATATAAAGGATATATTCTCATTTAATTTTGTTTCGTGTAGCCTATGGATGTTAAACACAATCTTCCCGTAATTTCGTTCATAGACGTAATTTATTTGAATTCTCTCGAATATGCCTGTACACGAACTGTTCCTGGACACGAATCTCAACGAAAAATGTATTGTGCAATCCCTATACATGATACAGATTCATAATACCGAGTTTGAATTTCCTGTTGCTATTTGTTCGTGAAATATGGTTTTAACATACACATACACGCACACACAGAGACCGACCACTAAAAGTCTATTTTTCTGATTCAGGAGACGCAAAACATGTAAATATAGCAAAAACACACTTTTGAAAATTTGACTCTAAAGCAATATTGTCTCCAACGTATTTGGGTTAGTTAAAGTAAAAGTATTCTGAAATACGTAAAGATTTCGTAAAGAAATAGTTTTAATAGTTTTAGCATAAACAATAAAAAACAAAAGAAAAGATGTATAACATAAGAAATAATAGAAAAGATGGGGAAATCCACTTTTGTCTATTAAGTATAACGTCACAAATTTGCACCTAAACTGAAGTATTTTATTGGGATTTATAGTTTTAAAAATGTAATTTCTTGTAATAGAAAAAATAAATTTATAGAATATATTGATTTCTGTCTAAAAGAAATAAACTTTTGTAGATCTACAGTTACTTTTCATAGATGAAACTTATCAACTTTTGTGATTTCTTAGCTATATTTAATTTTAATAAAAAGAAAATAATAAGTCTTTCATAATGAAAAACTTGTACACATTTTTTATCAGATCTAATTTTCAAGAATTATATCATTTTCACTATTAATATAAGTTCTTTATATTTTTTTCTTCAGAGAAGACGAAACACACCAGAAATTTCTGAGTTTAACCTCAAAATTCTTTTCATTCTTTACTACCTTTGGAATTAATTACAAAATTATATGCGAAATATTCTGAATAGATGTTGACGAACGATAGCGAAATTCTTCTGTGTAATCAAACTTGGACGTGTGAATGTATTAAATGATGAAACTATTGCATAAAATTTACAAAGGTATTTGAAAGATGTAAATCTGTGTGTGGTGAAAAAGAAAGGTTATTTAGAAATGTTTTGGTAAATCTGAATAAATAATATATGTACATATACATACATATATGTGTGTGTGTGTTTGTGTTTGATTCAGTTCTTTTAAATAAAATCCTTTTATACTTGAAAAATTAGCTGAAATAATAAAATTAAGTTTTATATAAAGTGATTGTTTAAATTACAAGTTTGCAGATCTTGTTAAATCTCATGTCATTTAAAATTTAAAAATTGTTCTAAGATATTAAATTTAATATTTAAAAAATCGTGTACCGTTAGTTTCAACACACACGATAAAATATTAATGATATTCACAAGAAAAAAAATCTACAAAAGCTATTTCCTTAATTGACATATATTCTACGGTAACTCCTGTAAACAATCTATTAATATTATATAGCATTATTGCATTGTTAGTAACCATATTTTTTTCACACTTTTTTTTTGTGCGCACTTTTCAATTAATTTAATTGTAATTACATTTAGATGAATTTCGCAATATTTAGGTAATTTTTTATTCAATTTCAACCAATATTTTTTAGGAGTGATATTTGATATACACAGTGGATGATTAATCTTCGAAGTGGTTAGGCAACCGTTACAATTGAAATTTCGTGATGAATATTGAACAAAAAAGTCCTTAAATTTAGCAATACTGAACTGGAGAAAATTACTTTACAAAAAATGTGTAGGTAAAAAGGTGTGTGTACTAATACTTCTATACGGTAAATGAATTACACTATCTACCAATGAGTATTTGAACACTTTTTTTATGTAGACATATTGTCTAATATCTACAAAAATTCTTCAGAAATTATCTTGAAATCCTGGCAGTAGAAAGAACACTATGCTTCACATATTTTTGCAAACGTTTTGTCCTAATTAAGAAAAGGGGACCAGTAAAAATTTAAAAAACAATCAAAATGCTTTGGATCACCCTGTAAAAAGTAATATTTGAAATGCATTTTAGCTGTTGCATGTGATTATGAGGATGCTTCATGAGGCTACCACATACAATCATACAGATATAACAATATTTAATACTATTTCTGGATTATATAAACGGTTTCCGGTAACATAGTATATTAACCCCAAGGGAACAACATAAATCTAAAATTTCTGAATATTCTTCTAAATATATTCAAGATTTGTAATGTCTTATCAATCAGCAAAAGCATTAGTAAGAACATTCGAAAATAGAACACTTACAGAGCTTCCGCAGTTGTGTCAAAGTTACGGATAAAATAGTTTTACCTGCACAAATATTCTTTTAAAGTGAATTATCAAATAGGTTCTTCAAGAGAACAAGGATCAGAATTTGGCGTAGAATTTATACCATTATTTACAAAAACAAATATTCTTCTTATTCATTTTGAGTTTAGCTACTGACACATTTCATTTGAATTTCTCAAAATATGATCAAAACTGATTGATCAAAATTGGTTCCTGATTCTCGATACTTTTGATCTCAAATAAAAAAAGTAGTCCACCCTGTTATTGAGCGGAACGACTTTCTTGTGCATCCCGAGAATATTCTATTATCGAATTTCTGTGATCCTAAAAAGACATTCGTGAACTCGCTGTCAGAAAGATCTTAAAAGCAAGAGACTTGTTTCATTCTGGAAAGCTTCCTCGTATATTTGAGGCAAGGGTGCAAGAGCTTCCGTCTCATGACGGAAAACTTACACCAGTGTACTTTTATCAATACTTTGTTTCATATTTGTGCTTTAATTCATTGCGATTGAGCATAATAGAAATTATTGAAAACGATTGCTGGTGAGAGTCTTTTATTTTGTGACTCTTGCGCCCCTGATTTGAGGTCCCAAAAATAAATTTTGAGGCCTAATCATTGCACCAAAATTATTAATTAAATTAATCAATATTTATCTGCAACACTTTATGTAGTGACGGCACTTTAAAGAACCGTTAGTTTAACTAGTAATAAAATCGAATTTATGCAACAAGTGTTAAATTTATTTATAAGAATAGAACTTATATACCTCATTTTCATTTCACAACATTGTATTCGCTACATGTAGCCGTTTTTGTTCAAGGAAGGTCTTTACTTTATAGAGTGCTATCTCTGTTTCCGCTTTTCATTTTTCAAGATCTCCGTGTGTGCTATAATTAATTCCTATATTACCTCACGAATCTACACTGTTAAATATTTTGTCCGAGGTTGAACCACTGTAACTGCAACCATGCGGTGGTGAAAACTTATAACATTATTCGATACTTCGTTAAACTAAGACTTGGTACTGCAATAGCTACATCCATAAAGTGGAGAAATCTTTTACCATAATTTGGTGCTTTTAGCACCAAAAAGAAGCACTCAATCATGGTAGACGGTTTCACCATCGCATGTTTGCAGCTACAGCTGTATCAAGTTTTGGTTCAACCTAGCAAATTGAAGCTATTGTAGTCCCATTAGTTCAAACTTGAACTAAAATTTTTAACAGTGTACCATTAACCTTAGAAAAATATAAGGAATATAAAAAGTAAATACTTTTGTACACTTTTTTTAAGGTTCTGATCTCTTTTTTTTACCGCTATTTACAAATAGTACTGTAATGTACTACCTCACAAAATCCTCATTACTTACTTTGAAGAGGTAATATACGTATTTTATAATGCATATATCATTAAAATTATTTTTAAGTAACTAAAAAAATATTTTTTAAATACATTTTTTGTCTGTTTCAAAATGTGGTAGATAAAGGATTAAATTACTTCTGTCTTTTAATTTAGTGAATGATGATTATGAAAAATCTTGTCAAGTAATTTCTTGATATTACATTATCTAAAATATATTTACACAAGGGCTTATGTTTTTACTTATATTTTCAAACAATAAACCTTGTTAAGAGATATTTTTTTAATTATCCCCATATGAGAATGTGTGCACATAATTCAGTGTACAGAATTTTGCAATCTGAATAAAACGTTAAATTATATAAACAATAAGAAAATGGAAATTTTCTCATTAAGTAAGATTTTATACACTGTCCAGATAATTTAGTACATATATATATATATATATATAATTTTACCTATCCCGCATTTACCTCTTAAACAACTACTGTCTATATAATATTTAAATAAATTATCGAATATACTCATTTATAAAATATTACTTCTTATATGTTTTAGAAACCGGGTTAAAAAGCTGCCAAAAGTCTTTAAACTTTGAACAATGCTGACGATATACTTCATATCAAACAATGACGATAATGGTATATTTTGAAAGAATTATTTTTGAAACAATGTCCTTCTTTCAAATGATGTCAAAAGAACATTGTGTCCGATCAGTTATAAATTGCTGCTGAAAGTGAAAGGGGATGCTGCTTTATGACATTTATTGTCCTACTAAATATTAATGGCAAAATGGAGAAAATTAATTTACATTTTTCATTGTAATCTTGTCATATAAAATGTTATGTAGTCAAAGAAGCTTAAGAGAAGTATGATTTTTACAAAGATATGAAAAGCTTTAAAATTGATTACAATAAAAGTTGATTATTTTTTATTTTGAGTTTTCCCTTTTAAACATTTTTTTTTTGTAACATTCCATACATTCATATATATAAAATGGTAAAATGCAGGTATCTAAATTAATGTTGATTAAAAGTCTCAGGAAACAATTTTAGCAGTTTTGAACCAGTTCTAAATTCTGTAAATAAAATATTCATGGTTTATAAGAACACCTTTAAAGTTTATTCATTTAATATTAAAAGAAACGGGGTTGTCACAGGAGACATTTAACGTATCAATGTTGCTAAGTAGTGATATTTAATAATAGTTGAAATGAATAGTTGAATGAAATTTTTTTTTAAATTATAAATTTACTCATAAATAGATAGACTTACATTGTCTAAAATTCATATTACATCCTTTTATAAAATTAAGTTTATAAAAGGGTCATCCAAGTAAAACAAACATTTATTTTTATCTTGTGAGGTTTGAAGAGTTCACTTTGATTCGAAAAAAGAAATGAAGAGAAAAGAAGATGAAAGACGTTCAAAACTATTATAAAACTGAAAATATGTCTCGTAATTTCCAATTTTTATTTATTTATTATTTATTTTTTTTTTCTCAGTAGTGACTTAGCGAAATTTTAAATCACCGAAATATTTTCCGTATAAAAATTCTAAATTACAAACAAAAAGTTTTTGTTTTATCAAACTATAATCACTTTTTTTTTTCGTGTATTTATAATGTAAAAGATTTTGAATGACACTTTATAAAGATTTACCCATTTCAAATACAAATAAATTAAAAAAATTAATAAACCAACATAATATTGATTCCTTAATATGTCTAAACTAAAGTACATTCCTTTCCTAGCACTGATGCGAGCCTAATAAAAAAAAAAAAAAAAAAAAAAAAAAAAACTTCATAACAAATTGGAGGACAAAAATTTACATGAGAAATATTCCAAAACACTTTATGTGTACTTTTAAGAGCAATCATTATCAGCTTTAATTATGCTACATAATTATAGAAAAATTACTTTGTAGTTTCTCTGCAATTACTCTCACAGCTAAAAGTATTTTTTAGTGTTTTACTCATTAATCGTACAAATACATTGTACAAAAGTTTGCTTATTTAAAATTCTCTATGCGTAAATGTTTTACACATTAATTTTAATACACTTTTCTTCAAATATCAAAGAAGAAACTTAATTTTTTTCATTAATTAGGGGTGGTTGCGGTCCGATTTTTTTTTTTTTTTTTTTTTTTTTTTTTTCAACCAGTGATTGCGAATTTTTATTTTCATTATCGTTATTACAGGTAATTGCTGAAAAATTATCGATAATACACGTCTGCAACATCTTGCTTTTCATTTTTTTTTTCTGCTTTGGGATGTTTCTAGAGTTTTTTGATGCGCTCAATTCAGAAATACTTATCTTTTCTTCTTATCAAGTAAGTGTTTTTCGAAAAGTAAGGATTTTAAAAAATAAAGTTCTGAAACATTGACACAGAAGCTATAACAGAATCAAAAATTTTATCATAGATGCCAACATTTTAATTTATTCCGGAGTAGTTTAAGCCCGGCCTTTATTTCATACCACTTATTTTTCAAGAGTAGTTTATTCGTATTTTATATACTGGAGAAATTTTTTCTATAAATAAAAAGGTGCGAAATAAAGGCGGGGCTAAAAATACTCCGAAAAAAATTTAAATGTTGGCATCTATGGTTTTATGTATAAAATACATCGAAATGGGCTATTACTATACTCATTATCTTCGAAATGTCTGTTTGTTTGCATCAAAGCCCCATTTAGAGTGTTTTCACATATGCAGGGCCTGATTAAGGGGGAAGCTCGCTCATACCGGAATATTTTTACAATTATTTTTTACTTCAGGTCATAGAAATTCCACGCTTTGACGAGGAAATATTTTTTATAAAAAATGAACGGTGTAAAACAATCCAATTTACTCACATTTATTAGACACCAGAATTCTTTTAAAATAATTTTTAATGAGAATTTTCTGTTTATTATAGGAGGAAAGTATTTGTTAAAATATAACGGTGTAAGTATAAATAATGTGTCAAGAGCGAGCTTCCACCTTAATCAGGCCCTGCACATATGCATGGATTGAGGGCACTCACTATGCAGCAACGAACAATAATCTGATAACATGTTCACATTCCAGTTACCCTTATATTCTTCGACCACATTTCATTAAACCATGGAAGCATTTGCGCAAGTGCTTACTCAACGAGTCCAATGCTAAAATAGGGGGTGGCAGCATGGCGTACTTGATCTATAAGGCGTGTTCATTTGCCTCGGAAAGGTGAAGCCGATTTTATTTGTGGAGGGCGCTCGCGAGCCTGCACCAAATTCAAAGCCTGTCCGTATTTTACTATAGTTTTCAATGGGAACAGGCAGAGCCTGATTAAGGGGGAAGCACACATTATTTACACTTACACCGTTATTTTTTAACAAATACTTTCCTCCTATAATAAACAGAAAATTCTCATTAAAAATTATTTTAAAAGAATTCTGGTGTCTAATAACGGTGAGTAAATTGGATTGTTTTACACCGTTCATTTTTTATAAAAAATATTTCCTCGTCAAAGCGTGGAATTTCTATGACATGAAGTAAAAAATAATTGTAAAAATATTCCGGTGAGAGCGGAGATAATGTGTGCTTCCCCCTTAATCAGGCTCTGGGAACAGGTGCTAGAATCAAAGTGCTTTAATCAAAATTGGTTTAAATATATCACATATAAAAAGAAAACATTAGGTATTTATAATTTATTTTTGAATTTAATAGCAAAAAAAGTCATTTTTTTAAATAGTTAATTTCTTTCAATGCATGTAAAAGCAGTGAGAAACAATTTATAACATTTCATGTTTCATTATCAGTGACAATAACTGAAATTAGATAAAATCTAGCAATTTTTAAATTAACCCACAAAGAGCATAGTTTTCGAAAAGCCATTGTTTAAACATCGTATTAAGCTTCAAAAACATTTTCATTATTTCTTTAATATTTTCTTTTTCTATCCTAGAACAATGTAACACATAAAGTATTTCAATAACGTAATGACATGTGAAATATTTGTTAATTAATATTTATAGTATCTCTCGGAAGATATTTACATAACAAACAATATATATGATTGAAAAGTGATCGACGGTCACGATCGCGTTGAAACTTAAACAAAAGTCAGCTGAATCATGGAAAATTGTGACAGATCTCAGGAGAAAACGTCTTCACTTTTTTCTCCCTCTTTTAGCGAAATTAACACGTCTTATAGATCAAGTACGCCATGGTGGCAGTCATCTGACTCAGAAAAAATGAACAATAACAGAACGCGGGATTACTGGATGTTTGCTAAATCTCAAACTGTCAGTCAAGCTGGCATCCCTCCAATATTGTGGACGCGTCCTCACTGCTAGTTTTAGGATATGTGGCTGCACTGTACCTCCTTTTCATTTCTTTGATGTCTGGGCACGACTGAAAAAGTTCCGCTTTCTTTTTCTGTCACCAGTATTTCTATACAGACATTCTTATATTTTTACAGTTATTTTGTGATTTTATAGGGTAGAAAATTTTGTAGGAAAATACTGGCGGGAAAAAAAAAAGAAAGAAACGTAACTCCTTCACGCCTGTCTGGATAAAATCAATTTACTTACATCGCTTAGATTATCCGGCAAATAACTCAGATGGAAGTTAAGAGTCTTAAGCTCATTTATGTATAAAAATCTTTTTTTTTTTCGTTAAAAATGTACATGATAGAAATTTTTGAATATTTTTTCCATAATCAGCATAAAAAGAAAAAAAAAAAAAAAAAAACAGGAAAACACACCACGTTGAGGAAAAAAAAAAATAATCGCAGACCTGTGTAATGTTCATAACGCCTGGTTGAAAAATTTCTGGAACACCCTGAAAGAACTATTCTTTTCATGCTTCATTTAATGAGTAAAGCAATTAAAAAATTATTATTGAATTACGTAGTTAAATAATATATATATATATATATATATATTTTAAATTAACGTAAAGAATCTATTTTCTGAAATTGATTTTTTTTTTTTTTTTTTTTTTTTTTTTTTTACATTTTAATCTTAAAACCTAGTATTTCCCTTTTCTTACGTTTAAACCCTTTTTCTTACGTTTTGCATTCAATTTTTCATTACACAACATATATGAGTTTGTTAGATGCCCTATCCAAAAGACATATCCAAAATGAACAGTTATTTTGTAGTCAATTCTGTTAGACGACATATCCAAAAATGAACAAATATCATTTAAATAATAAAAGGATTTTAATGAAATGATAATCATTTCGGTATAAAATGAGATTAGTTTCATTTATTGGGTAACAAGAGAAACTGTTTCACCGTATGCAAATCTTCTTTAGAGTCGTCATAATTATATCATTAATGAAGTTCGTCTTTAGTAAATGTGTATAATTATCGATTCAATAATTTCAGATGTTTTATTAAAACAGATTCCTTCCAATGAAGGGAATTTATTAGCAAAAAAAAGCATTTTGATATAGTTTTTTTTTCTGTCTATCTTAGTATGTTTTGGTATAATACACCTTTTTTTTTTTTTTTTTTAGTATGTATACGTCAAAAGGTTACGTTCCTTATATCTTACGTCATATACTTACGCTAAAACAATATGTATAAAATCTTATAAAATGTATAAATATATTTTACAAGATGTATAAACCTTGTTAAATTTATAAAAATATTTTACAAGATGATTCATTTAAATAACACTATCGAATGTATTACTGTAAATAACATTTAACAATTCAATACTGCTAAAATAAATTTAAATAAGGTAAATCTTTGAATTTTTCCTGTAATTTTTCCTGAATTTTTCCTGTAGTGATGTGCATCCGTATTATGAAAAAATTAAATAATGTAAAAATGTGAATTTTAAGGACTTGGAGTCTTTGACAGCGCCCCTGAAGTAGGTTTCATATAAAAGCTTATATTTTCATTTAATATTTATAAACTGATCTATATTAGGTTTGCTTATTTAAATACATATTCAGGCAACATTTTGTATGGCTTTTTATATATTTTTTACAGATTTCAAATTTTTAAACTGCGTTTTCAAAGTTTGCATTTTTTCAGGAAATTAGAGATCGTCAAAATGCTTAAATTTCTACAGATATTTAAGAAGAGACATAATAATTTTTTTTTAGTTTAAAAGAACCTACTTAAAAGATTTAGGGATGGTTTGTGAAATTTTTAATTTAGTTTTTGAGAAAAAAAAAAAGTGCACGTCTATTGAAAATTTTGAAAAAAAAAAAAAAATATATATATATATATAAAGTTACATTTAAGATTTTTAAATGAAACTAAAAGAAGAAAATAGTTGATAAACTGCAGAACTACTGTTGGTTTCGTTTGGGTAAATTTTATACTTGTTAAATTACCAATAGCTTTGATTTAGTAAATTTATCAGTTAATAACCAAAATTATATTTATTAATATTGTAAATAGTTCTTGCGCTTTATGTATTAAAAAAAAAAAAAAAAAAAAAAAAAAAAAAAAAAAACTAGTGGGTTGTGACCATGAAAAAACTTAATTTCGAATTTTTCTGTACAACTTCACGCAGTACAAGTGTTATTAAAATGATTAAATTATTACGCAGTTGTTGTTCTTATTAATATTATTATTAGTATTATTTGTTAAAATTATTTTCTTTGATAAATGCAGACGATTCTCATTGCAGACGAAAATCAGCATTCCTAGTGAGGAATGTCGGGGTTCTATTTGTACAATAGTTTTTTTTTTACTAGCTTATTATTAAAATTATAAATAATCCTTTTGATTTTAGCAATAATTAGTTAAAAATAATTCTTATTGTTTCCATTTTAAACCTATTTAATCAGGAGTACAGTTAGCAATCATTCTTTTTTCACAGCACTTTTTCGTAGTGAATTTTTACCTAATATACATTTGCGATTAATTAATAAATAAAGTACTCTTCAAGAAAAGTGGTGTAAAGAACGTATGAGCTCTAATAATGCCCCGGAAAAAATCAAAATGCTGGCATGTCTGTATTAGTTTGTTTTTACCAAATATTATTCATATTTCTAAGTACTTGCAAGTCCTTTCTCATAAATAGTCAACTATCAAAATTGCTTCTTATGATATATATAAAGTAACATACAGATAAAAAAATAACATAATCGTGTAAAACCATATAAAAACTGTTTAAATTTATTTAGTTCTAGGATGTTTTTCCCAAATTATTTTGTGTGTGATGTATCTCTAATTAATGTGTTCGTTTAATACAAATTTTCAGCAATTTCCTTTATTGATTAAATATGTCTTTCATGCTGAAGATAAGAAATGCGCTAGTTTCAAGTATTGATTTTCAATGCGTTTAGAAATTCTTTGAAGTATGACATTTAATCATATAAAAATCTAAATTTATACACGTAAACGTTAAATATATTGATGTTTTACTGACTTTTTCGTTAATAAATATCTGTAAAAAGATTCAGTAAATGACGAAAAGCAAATATCGAAGATCTTATCAATGATTAATCAGAAATAACGAAGGAACTAAGGAGGTTAATTATTGTTTAGAAAAAGTAAAAAATATCTGGATTTTAGCTTTTTTTTTTTTTTTTTTTTAATAAAAATAAATGCATTAAATATACAGTAATATAAGGAAAATCAAATTGTGTGCAAGTTTCATAGAGTAATTTGAAAACATTTAATTATTCTCTGCCTCCCAAACTATCCCCATTATCTTTTTATTACTATTCTGTTATATCCTTATATATTCTATTATCCTATTTTAGTATATCATTTTTGCTTTTCAAGTGTCACACATTACAGAATTTCGATTCATGACCAATTTTTTTAATTGACCGTACGAATATATTGCTATGTTCACTTGCTTACTATTTTCCCCTTCATTTTTCACCTTTTTATCGTCTTGTTGTAAATAAAAATCGGAATAGCACAATTCCGCCAATAATTTTAATCCCTATTACCCACATAGGGCAACTCTGCCGCGCCATTTTCCTGAGAGGAGAAGAGGGGCCTGTAATAATATTTCCGTTTTTGGCGACATATCTCGTGCATTATAAGAACCCTTCCTCCTCGCTTTGGAAAGTTAAATAAAACTGAAGTAGAATTTAACCAAAATATGAATAAAAAATTCTACTCATAAACATGCATTTAATTTTATTTATTATTATTATAATATGATCTTTTATTTAATAAATATTTAATCGTAATAATAAATTTCTGCTATTATTATGTTTATTGCTAATTTTCGTGTACCACTTAAATATAAAATTCAAGTAACAATTAACTTAAGAAAAATTACTAATCTTAGTTTAAATTGTTTCGATTACATTTACAAAAAAATTATTAAAGGATAACATTTTTTACATTTATAGTTATGTCTCTGTTTACATTTATAATATTTTTTATGTTTAGGTTCTTTCTTTACATTTGGGTCTTCATATTTAGGGACTTTGTTTACATTTATAGCCTTTGTTTACGTTTCCATTTGTGTACATTTTGGTCTATGTTTACATTTATAATCTTTGTTTACATTTAGGTCTATTTACATTTAGGGTCTCTATTTGCATTTATAGCATTTGTTTACATATAGGTTTTTGTTTACTTTTGATGTCTTTCTCTAAATTTACAGTAGGTTTATATTTAGGGTCTCTGTTTACATTTAAGACTTTTTTGCTTTCAGTTCTTTGTTTACATGTAGGATCTTCTCTTACATTTATAGTCTGTTTGCATTTTGGTTCATTCTTTACATTTACAGTCTTTGTTTGAATTTAGGTTTTTGTTTACATTTGTATTCTTTGTTTATATATGTAGTCTTTGTTTATATTTAGGATCTTTGTTTCCATTTATTGTCTGTTTCCATTTATGGTCTTTGTTTAATTTTAGAGTTTATTTACATTAAGTGTTTGTTTACATTTTTATCTTTTAATTATACTTAGTGTCTCTTTTGTACCTTTGGATTATATTTAGGACATTCTTTACATTTAGTGCCTTTGTTTATGTTTATTTTCTTTGTTTATATAGGGCTTTTGTTGACATTTATGTTCTTCCTTTACATTTGTAATCTGTTTATATACATAGCCTTTGTTTATTTTTATGTCTTTGTTACCCTTATACTTTTTGTTTACATTTAGGTCTTTATTTATATTTAGGGTTTTTGTTTACATTTACACAAAATGTATATAGTCTGTTTACATTTAGGGTCTTTGTTTATATTTAGGTCTCTTTATATTTGTGGTCTTTGTTTACATTTAGGGTTTTGTTTATATTTAGGTCTTTGTTTACGTTTAAGGTCTTTGTTTACTTTTATGGTCTATTTACAATTAGGTTATTGTTCACAATTGAGATCGTTGTTTTTATTTGCAGTGTTTATTTTTATTTAGGGTCTTTTTACATTTAGGGTCAGTGTTTACTTTTATGTTCTGTTTACATTTAAGGTCTTTGTTTACATTTATAATCTTTCTCAGCTAGGTCTGTTTACATATACGGTTTTTTTTACATTTATAGTCTTTTTACATTTAGGTTCTTCGTTTACATTTAGATCTTTCTTTAAATTTAGGGCTTTCTTTAACTTTAGTGTCTTTGTTAGCATTTAGGGTGTTCGTTTACTTTAATAGTGTGCTTAGGGTTTTTGTTTACATTTAGATTATTGTTTATATTTATGTTCTTTGTTTCCATTTAGAGTCTTTGTTTCCATTTACAGTCTGTTTCCATTAATAGCCTTTGTTTTCATTTAGATCTTTGTTTACGCTTTGTTTCTTTTGCGATTGCTGTCTTTGTATAAGTTTATTGTCTTTTTACATTTATAGACTTTGTCTATGTTTAGGTTCTTTGCTTACATTTGTTGTCTTTGTTTACATTTAGGTCTTTTTTACATTTGTACTCTATGTTTATATTTAGGTCTTACTTTACATTCAGCTTTTCATTTACATTTAGGTTCTTTCTGTACTTTAATAATCTGCTTATAATTAGGGACTTTGTTTACATTTATTACATTTTTTATATTTTATATTTTCGTTTAGATTTATAGTTTTTGTTTACAATTAGGTTTTTTTACATTTAGCGTCTTTGTTTACATATATACAAAATGTAATTCTCCGTATGTACCCTTTGTTTACATTTAGTTCTTTCTTTATATTTGTGGTCTTTGTGTAAATTTAGGTTCTTTGTTTACATTTAGTTCGTTGTGTACATATTATGGTCTTGTTTACATTAATAGTTTGTTTACATTTAGGGTCTTTGTTTATATTTAGGTTACTGTTTATATTTGTAGTTTTTGTTTATATTTGTAGTTTTTGTTTATATTTAGGGACTTAGTTTACATTTATAGTCTGTTTACATTTAGTGTCTTTATTTACAATCATAGTCTATTTACATTAACGGTTTGTCTACATTTATATTCTTTAATTATGTTTAGTGTCCTTTTTTGCATTTAGGACCTGGTTTACATTTATAGTCTTTGTTTACGTCTAGGTCTTTGTTTACGCTTAGGGTCTTCTACAATAACTGTCTTTGTTTACATTCAGAGATTTTGTTTATGTTTGTGGTGTTTGTTTACATTTATATTTTTTGTTTATATTTAGGGTCTTCTTTTACATTTAGGGCTTTCTTTGCATTTATAGGCTTTGTTTACACTTAGGCCCTTTTACAATTTGGTCCTTTTACAATGTTTGCTTACAGTTAGGGCTTTGTTTGCATTTAAGGTCTTTGTTTGAATGTATGGTCTTTTTACATTTAGCACGTTGTTTCCATTCATGTCTTAATTAACATTAAGGCTTTTATTTACATTTAGTGTCTTTGTTTACATTTAGATTCTTTGTTTATATTGATAGTCTTTCTTTGCACTTAGGGACTTTGTTTGCATTTATTTGTTTGTTTACATTTAGATCTTTGTTTACATTTAAGGTCTTTTTTACATTTATAGTCTGTTTACATTTAGGGCCTTTGTATACATTTATCGCTTTGTTTATATTTAGGTTCCTTGTTTACATTTATAGACTGTACATTAAGGTTTTCCTTTGTAATTCTAATCTTTGTTTATATTTACAGCGTTTGTTTACATTTATGGCCCTTTTTACATTTATAGTCTGTTTACATTTAGGACCTGTGGTTATATTCATGATCTTTCTTTACATTTATTGTCTTTGTTTACATTTATAATCATCAATTATATTTAGGTAATTTGCTTTCATTTATACTCCATGATAAGATATTGTTTACCTTTAAAACCTTTGTTTACATTTAGGTCTATTTATATTTAGGGTCTTTGTTTACAATTATACTTTTTGTTTACTTTTAGTTCTTTGTTTACATTTATAGTTTTTGCTTACATATAGGTCTTTTTTTACATTTAGGTTCTTTGTTTACATTTATACAAAATGTAATACGCTGTATACACTCTTTTTTTAAATTTAGAAAACAAAGTACTCTTTGGTAAACTTTGTTTTCAAAGTACTCTTTAGTAAACAAAGTACTCTTTGTTTACATTTAGGCTCTTTGTTTGCTTTAATAGTATGTTTAAGGTGTTTGTTTGCATTTGGATTATTGTTTATGTTTGTCTTGTTTTGTTTATATTTATGTTCTTTGTTTCCTTTTATAGTCTTTGTTTCCATTTACAGTCTGTTTCCATTAATAGCCTTTGTTTTCATTTAGGTCTTTGTTTACGATTTGTTTCTTGTGCGATTGCTGTCTTTGTATACATTTATTGTCTTTTTACATTTATAGACTTTGTTTATGTTTAGGTTCTTTGATTACATTTGTCTTTGATTACATTTAGGTCTTTTTTGGATTAACGATCTTTGTTTACATTTATATTTAGGTCTTTGTTTACATTTATAATCTTCTTACGTTTAGGTTCTTTATATTTAGGGACTTTATTTACATTTATAGCCTTTCTTTACGTTTCCATTTGTGTACATTTAGGTCTATATTTACATTTATAATTCTTGTTTACATTTAGGGACTGTTTACATTTAGGTCTATTTTTACATTTATAATCTTTATTTACATATAGGTCTATTTACATTTAGGTTCTTTGTTTGCATTTATAGCATTTGTTTACATATAGGTCTTTGTGTACTTTTGACGTCTTTGTCTAAATTTACTGTCGTTTATATTTAAGGTCTCTGTTAACATTTAGGACTTTGCTTGATTTCATTTCTTTTTTTACATGTAGTTTCTTTGTTTACAGTTATAGTCTGTTTACATTTTGGGTCTTTCTTCTCATTCATAGTGTTTGTTTGAATTTAAGTTATTGTTTACATTTCTATTTTTTGTTTATATATGTAGTCTTTGTTTATATTTAAGACCTTTGTTTCCATTTATAGACTTTCCATTTATTGTCTTTTTTTTAATTTTAGTCTTTATTGATATTTATGGTCTTTGTTTACATTTATAATCTTTAATAATACTTAGGTTTTTTTGTGTCTTTGGTTTATATTTAGGACATTCTTTACATTTAGCTTTTTTTTACATTTAGGGACTTTGTTTACATTTAGTGTTTTTGTTTGCATTTAGTGTCTATTTATGTTTATGGACTTTGTTTACATTTAGAGTCTTTTTTTACATATATACAATTTCTTTACTATTAGGTCTTTGTTTACCTTTATAAACTTTGTTTACATTTTTCGTCTTTGTTTATTTTTATGTCCTTGTTTACATTTATAGTTTTTGTTACATTTAGGTCATTATTTACATTTAGTGTTTTTTTTACATTTACACAAACTGTAATGCTCTGTATATTGTCTGTTTACATTTAGGGTCTTTGTTTACATTTAGGTCTTTCTTTAAATTTGTGGTATTTGTTTACATTTAAGGTCTTTGTTTAGATTTATAGAGTTTGTTTACATTTAAGGTTTTATGTACATTTAGTTCTTTGTTTACGTTTAGGGTCTTTGTTTAATCTTACAGTCTATTTTCATTTAGATTATTTGTCAGAATTGTGATCTTTGTTTATATTTGTAGTGTTTGTTTTTATTTAGGGTCAGTGTTTTATTTTATGGTCTGTTTACATGTTGGGTCATTGTTTACATTTATAATCTTTGTTCAGTACTAGGTCTTTGTTTACATTTAAGGTTTTTTTACATGTATAGTCTTTTTATATTTAGGGTCTTTGTTTACATTTAAATCTTTGTTTAAATTTAGGTCTTTGTTTACCTTTGAATTTTTTACGCTTATTGTCTTAGTTTACATTTAGGTTTTTTTTATATTTAGGGTCTTTGTTTACATTTATACCCTTTCTTTATATTTATGTTCTTTGTTTCATTTATAGTCTTTCTTTGCAATTATAGACTTTGTTTTCTTTGTTTACTTTGTTTTCTTTGTTTACATTTAGGTCTTTATTTACATTTAGTTTTAATATTTACCTTTATAAACAGTCTAATATTCGCTATATACTATTTGTTTGCATTTAGGGTTTTCGTTTACATTCAGGTCTTTGTTTACATTTCGGATTTACTTTTCATTCATGTTTTTATTTACATTTATGTTCTTTCTTTACTTTTATAGTCTGCTAATAATTAGGGTCTTTGTTTACATTTATTATATTTTTTTTTTATATATTTTTTTTTTGTTACATTTATTGTCTTCGTTTATTTTTAGGTCTATCTTTATATTTAGATTTTTCTTTACATTTGGGATCTTTGTTTACATTTACGACTTCGTTTACATATTGATCCTTATTCCCATTTAGGAACTTCGTTTAGATTTATAGTCTTTTTTCAGATTTATAGTCTTTGATTACATTTATGGTTTTTGTTTAAATTTAGAGTCTTTGTTTATATTTTTTGTCTTTTTTTTCCGTAACAGAACAAATGTTACAGAAACGTAACAATCATATAACACTGAAACATAATAAACATTTCAGAAACGTTTAAAAACTTTCAGATTGCTTTACGATTAGTTTCAAAAACGTAGAAATGTCCACGATTGTATACGTTACAATCACATAACAGATAGAAAATCAAAAAGGGCGAATATTTCAGAAAGGTATCAGAGAACATACTTAAATGTGTTATGTTTTTGAAAGATTGTAAGCTTTTTGAACATAACTGAAACAGTCTGTTCTGTATGGATTACATTTAGAACTTTGTTTGCATTTAATTATTTATTCACATTTAGGACTTTTGCTTACTTTTATAGTCTTTTTTTACATTTAGTATTTTTTTTATATTTATGTATTTCTTTGTATTTAGGGCCTTTGTTTACATTTATAGTTTTTTACAGTTAGGTATTTGCTTATATTCAAGGATTTTGTTTATATTTGTAGTCTTTGTCTATATTTATAGTCTTTGTTTACATTTAGGATATTGTTTATATTTATGTCTTTGTTTACATTTAGGATATTGTTTATATTTATGTCTTTGTTTACATTTATAGACTTTGTTAACATTTAGGTCTTGTTTTAAATTTAGGTTCTTCGTTTACATTCTGATCTTTGTTTAGATTTAGGGTCTGTTTACAGTTAGGTCTTTGTTTATATTTAATGTCTTTGTTTATACTTACAGTCTGTTTACAGTATGGGTCTTTGTTTACATCTAAGTCTTTGTTTACATTTGGTTCTTCGTTTAACTTTAGAGTCTCTGTTTACATTTAGGATTTTATTTACAGTTTGTGTCCTTGTTTACATCTATGTCTTTTACAGTGCATTTACAGTCTTTTTACACTTAGGTTCTTTACTTACAATTAGGTCTGTTTACATTATATTCTTTATTCCATTTATGTTTTTATCTACATTTAGTTCCTTGTTTACATTACAATCTTAATTTACGGTTAGTTCCTTGCTTACATTTAAGGTCTCTGTTTACATTTATAATCTTTGTTTACTGCTAGGTCTATGTTTACATTTAATGTCTTTGTTTACATTTATAGTCATTTTACATTTAGGGTCTTTCTTTACATCTCGATCTTTGTTTAAATTTAGGTCTTTGTTTACCTTTAGATTCTTTGTTTACATTTATTGTCTTTGTTTACATTTAGGTCTTTATTTATATTTAGGGACTTTGTTTACATTTATACTCTTTGTTTTATTCAAAGTCTTTGTTTACAATTATAGCCTTTTTTTATTTTAAACTTTTTTATATTTATTGTCTTTCTTTCCATTTAGATCTTACTTTACATTCAGGTTATTATTTACGTTTAAGTTCTTTCTTTACTTTTATAGTCTTTGCTTGTAATTAGGGTCTTTGTTTACATTTATTATATTTTTTTATATTTAGGACCTTTGTTTCAATTTATTGTCTTTATTTAGATATGTCTTAATTCCTTTTAGTTTTATTGTTTACATTTATAAGAAATGTAATATTCCCTATATAGTCTTTGTTTACATTTAGGGTCTTTAATTACACTTAGGTCTTTGTTTATATTTTAGTCGTTGTTTACATCCAGGTGTTTACTTAGATTTATTTTCTTTGTTTACATTTATTATATTTGTTTATATTTAGGATCTTTTTTTACAGTTAGGTCCTTATTTATATTTGGGATCTTTGTTTGCATTTATAGTCTTTTTTTACATTTAGATCTTTGCTTACATTTAGTGATTAATTTGCATTTAGATCTTTATTTGCATTAGGTTCTTCGCTTTTATTTATAGTATTTTTTCATTTAGATTTTTGTTTACTTTTAGGGTCTTTGTTTACATTTATGTCTATGTTTACATTTAGGTCTTTGTTTACATTCAGGTCTTTGTTTGCATTCATGCTTTTATTTACATTTAGGGCCTTTGTTTATATTTATACTCTTTGTTGAAATTTAGGTTCTTTTTTAGATTAAATGTCTTTGTCTACATTTAGAGTCTTCGTTTACATTTAGTTTTTGTTTACATTTACGGTCTTTGCTTACATTTATTGTCTGTTTCTTTAGGGCGTTTGTTTACATTTAGGTCTTTGTTTATGTTTGAATTCTTTGTTTACATTTTGGTTTCTTGTTTACATTTATAGTCTATTTACATTTAGGGTCTTTGTTTACATTCATAGTCTTTTTTTACATTTACAATTTTGTTTACATTTATATCTTTTAATTATATTTGGTATCTTTGTTTACATTAATAGTCTTTAGTTACATTTGCGCCCTGGTTTACATTTATAGTCTTTGTTTACATTCAGGTGTTTGTTTAAGCTTACAGTCTTCTGCGACTGTTGTCTTTGTTTACATTTATAGATTTTGTTTATGTTTAGTGTTTTTGTTTGCATTTAGGTTTTTACATTTATAGGCTTTGTTTACATTTAGATCCTTTTACATTTAGGTTTTGTTTACATTTAGGTTTTTGTTTATATTTTGATTCTTTGTTTACATTCCCTTGACTACATTGTCCAGATTCCTTGTTTACATTTATAATCTGTTTATATTTAGGTTTTTGTTTATATTTGTAGTCTGTTTATATTTACTGTGTTTGTTTACATTTATGGGCCTTCTTTATATTTATAGTCTGTTTAAATTTAGGGTCTGTTTACATTCATTGTCTTTATTTATATTCAGTGTCTTTGTTTACATTTAAAATCTTTAATCATATTTAGCATCTTTGTGTACATTTATAGTCTTTCTTTACATTTAGGTCTTTCTTTATATTTAGGGTCTTTGTTTACATTTATAGTGTTTGTTTATATTTACAGCGATTGTTTACTTTCAGATCTGCTTACATTTATAGTTTTTGTTTACATTTAAGTCCTTTTTTACATGTAGGGTTTTGTTTACATTGATAAAATATGTAATACTCTGTATATACTCGTTGTTTACATTTATTTATTTAATATATTGCGGTAGAAAACAAGAAAACAACACAGTCAAGCGTTTTTATCTGTAAAAAAAGTATGGGTCAAAATGAATAATAACAGTTAAATTTTAGTTAACCATCATCTTTTTCGGGTGTTTTAGTTTTCTTTATCTAATTCTTAAAATTTTTCATATTTTAATATTTTTAAAATTGTTAAAAAGAATGATGATGGAATATTAGGAGATCCGTAACGTGCGTTTGCTATATTTTAATTTCTCTAATTTCTGCTCTTTTTAACTTTGTATAATGTTCCTTTATATAAACAGCACATTTATAGTCTTAGTTTACATGTAATTTTTTGTTTATGCTTAGGGCCTTCTGCAATATCTGTCTTTGTTTACATTTAGAATATTCGTTTACATTTATAGATTTTGTTTATGTTTGGGTTCTTTGTTTACATTTATAGTTTTTTAATGTTTAGGGTTTTTGAATACATTTAGATCTTTACATTCATAGGCTTTGTTTACATACAGGTCTTTTTACATTTTGGATCTTTGTTTGCGTTTAGGGTCTTTGTTTACATTTATAAAGTTTGTTTACAGTTACGTCTTTGTTTACATATAACCCGTTAGTAGTCGCTATAGATAGCGCCACCTATTACAGATAGCGCACTTTTTATTTAACTGTCACCAATAATTTTAAGAAGTGATGTGATCGACGTTTCTTCGATTTTATTCGCGTTTTATGTATATCAAATGCCACTTTTAAAAATTTTGGTGGCTATTGAATAAAATAATCTGGCAACACTGAAGGATGGGCGGCGAATCGACCAACTAGCGACTACTAACGGGTTAAGGATTTTTTTTGCATTTATAGTCTTTTACATTTAGGCACTTTGTTTACATTTAGGTCTTTTTTTACATTTAGAATTTATTTACATTTAGGGTCTTTGTTTACATTTATAGTATTCCTTCATATTTAGGTTCTTTCTTTAGATTAATCTCTCTCTTTCTTTACATTCAGGGTCTTTATTTGCATTTTGTTCTTTGTTTACATTTAGGGTCTTTGTTTACATTTAGGGCCTTTGTTTACATTTAGATCTTTGTTTATTTTTGGATTCTTTATTTACATTTAGATTCCTTGTTTGCATTTATAGTCTGTTTACATTTAAGTTTTTGTTTATATTTGTAGTCTTTGTTAATATTTACGGTGTTTGTTTACATTTATGGTCCTTGTTTATATTTATAATCTGTACATTTAGGGTCTTTGTTTACATTCATAGTTTTTATTACATTTAGTGTCTTTGTTTTCATTTTTCATTTTTAATTATATTTAGGATATTTGTTTACATTTATAGTCTGTTTACAGATAGGTCTTTTTAGAGTCTCTTTAAATTATTTTTTTGCATTTAGGTCTTTATTTATATTTAGGGTCTTTGTTCACAATTATACTCTTTGTTTACATTTAGGTTCTTTAATTACATTTATAGTTTTTGTTCACATTTAGGGTCTTTGTTTACATTTATACAAAATGTAATAATCTGTATATACTCTTTGTTTACATTTAGTTCTTCCTTTATATTTGTGGTCTTCGCCTAAATTTAGGTTCTTTTTTACATTTAGTTTCTTTGATTACATTAATAGTCTGCTTACATTTATTGTCTTTGTTTACGTTCAGGTTATTGTTTATAGTTGTAGTTTTTTTATATTTAGGGTCTATTTTTGCATTTATAGTCTTTGTTTACATTTATAGTCTGTTTACATTTAGGGTCTTTGTTTACATTCAGGTCTTTGTTTACCTTTAGAATCTTTGTTTAGATTTAGTTCTTTTTTGCCTTCAATGTCTTTGTTGACATTTATAGTTAGATCTTTTTTTATATTTAAGGTCTTTGTTTATATTAGTAGTCTGTCTTTATTTACAGTCTTTGTTTACATTTGCAGTCTTTGTTTATATTCAGGTCTTTGTTTACATTTTGGTTCGTTGTTTACATTTATACTCTTTGTTTACATTTAGGGACTTTGTTTACATTTAAGTCTACGTTTACATTTATAATCTTTGTTTACATTTAGGGAATTTGTTTACCTTTGGGTCTATATACATTAAGGTCTTTGTTTGCATTTATAACATTTGTTTATATTTAGGATTTTCTTTACTTTCATACACTCTTTACATTTATAGATTGTTTACATTTTGCTCTTTTATCACATTTTTAGTCTTTGTTTATATATGTTTTCTTTGTTTACATTTAGTGTCTGTTTATATTTATAGTTTTTGTTTAATTTTAGGTCTTAATTTACATTTAGGTCTTTGTTTATATTTATGGTAGTTTATTAAATTTAGGGTGTTTGTTTACGTTTATTGTCGTTATTTACATGTAAGGTTTTTTTTCTTACATATATAGCCTTTATTTTTTGTTTATATTTTTTGTCTTTGTTTGCATTTAATGTCTTTGTTTAGCAGTGGCGTAGCGTGGTAATTGAATCTGTGCGTGCTCGAAAACCGGCTATGAAAAAACCATTACTTCACAATGGGTTATTGTTTCATATTTAACACAAAAATTTCCACTCTTTTAAAATCACAAATATAAGTTTGTATGCATATTTCTTTCGCACATATCTTAATAAAATGTATACATATAGCAAAATTTGTTTAGTTTACACGAATATATATATATTTTTTAAACATGTCTGTCTGTGTACATGCTAGTTAAATGTTGTGGACTCTGAATCTAACGAACCAGTGTACGGAATGTTACTGAAATTTAATATTTGGTAATAGCTGTAACTAAAATTTGGAATATTAAGTTTGCACATATATATTGCTCAGCAGGTGGCTCTGACATGTTTTGATTTCACCCATTCTAAGGAAGATTATATCTCAACTTCTACTGTGTAAAACTACACTACTGTGTAAATTCATGCATATATCATGTGAAATTATGCTAATTTAATTTGGTAACATATCAGTCGATGAGTGGCCCTGCTATACTGAAATTTTATCCCATTTATAGGATCACTATATCCCAAACTCTATATCATAAAAATACTCCAAACTTGGTGTAAGATATATAAATAACAAAAAAAAGTATGCTGATTGAAATTTTCATGTATGTCGTACAAAAGGTGGAGCTACTATTATTATTTTTTTTTAATATGAACAATTTATATATGAAAATTGATGCAATTTTTACCAATAGATTTGAAATTTTAACCATTTGGAAAATTGTAAAAAGTAATAGCAATGTCACCTGTCGGTCGGTATACACACGAATAAAATCAGCATAATTTTTCATGATATATATCTTATATAGTGAGTTTGTTGCAGATATATAACTTAAAAGCTCAGATGGTCTTTACGTAAATGGAGTTAAATTGCAGTGTCATTTTTCGCTCAATATGCATTCAAATGAATCAGCCTATAGTAATAAATACACTAAAAAAAAGAAAACAGTTCCAGATGATTGAATTACATTACGTTATATATATACATATATGTATAAATAAAATAAAATAAAATAAAAAATATGTTTTTCAATTATAGCTGACGTAAATCACAAAAGAATTAATCATATCATAAATAAATTAGAAAAAATAATTTGAAATTTCATAAATCAACTCCTTTTTTTAATTTTTTGCATGTTCAATGGTATTGAATTGCGATCTTCCATTCGTTCAATCAATAAGTATTTCTATCACTGTAAAGGTTGTTACCTTTTAAAATGAAGAACCTGTAGTTGATAATATAGGGATGCTACATCTATACAAATTACTGTGCCTATGGTTTTCATTGAATTTTAAGAAATTGACAAATTAAACAACTTTCTTCAATAGGAAATTTTAATATAAAAGATTACATGTATAGAAGGAAAAAGTGCATAAAAATAAAGGTATATTTTTGAATACCTTTTTGACATCCTAATAAGAAATCCCCCCCCCTCAAATTCTCATTAGTTATAACTTTCTAAAAATACCGATCCTTTACTCCTATATTTAATATGTTAAAAACGTATGACAAATTTCATGTTTGCGTATCAATATGTAGATTATTACCATTCTTTTGTGCACTTATACTATTTATTTTTAACAAAATTTGAATGAATGAAGTTTTAACATGGAAAGTGACGCCAACTTTTAATTTTTCCAAAGGTAATGATTCCCCCCCCCCCCTCATTCGGCGGAATTGTCACATCGAGGGAAAATGGCGGAAAGTAATGCGGCGGAGATGTCCTATGGGGGTAAACAGCTGATAAAATTTTCGGCGGAGTTGTCCTATGCATCGGAGGAATCACGTCGTGCCCATAAGAATTCTATGGTTAGACCTTTTTTACTGCCTCCGGTTACGGTTTTCACGCATGCAGTTATTGCGAAAGCTTAAGGTTTTATATAGCTAAGCAACCACTTATATTATCTGTTTTGTTGCTAATTTTATTTTTTTTTTTACGTCGCTATTCATAAATAGAATTTAATAAAACGTGCGCTTTGCGACTCTTAGAAATTGAAAATATCATTCGGCTTTAAGGGTTATAGTGCGGAATAAAAAACGGGAATAAATGAATATAATGAAATAACTAAACAAGCTAGTATAACTTACTTTTAAATTGTATACAACATTTCTATAACTGCAAACGTTTCCGCTTCCTTAATCCCACTTTTTAAAAACAATTATCCGCAGTATAAATATTAGTCTTTAAGTTCTTTTTTTTTTTTTTTTCACACCATCTTCTATACTAGTTTATTGGCACATTTTGGGTTTTTGTTTAGCGAACATGTCATGTTATCAACTAAAATGCCATGAAAAAAAAAAGTTTAGAATCTGTTTCTGTTTATTTTTAGAAAAAAGACGACTATGTATTACTGATATACTTGCATTTTACTATTTTTTAAATTATCTAACAGAGCTTTTTTACAGGGAAATTTTATTTCTTATTTTAAAATAAAATAAAATGCAGTTTAAAAGATAATTGAAGTCATTACCAATAATTTTGGATCTTTATTTAAATGATTCCACTATTGATTGTAATCCTCTTTTGAAGAATAAATGAAAAAAAAAAAAAAAAAAAAAAAAAAGGAAAACTGTTGAACGCAGTCATCATAATACAGTCGAATTTAGTTCATAAAATAAAATAAATTTCTCATTTAGAAAATTCGCAGATCGCATTAAATTGCTATATTTCAACTATCCTCGTTCAATAAAACAAAAAGATTAATGGAAGTAAAAGTTTTTCAGTAAAATTATGGTAATAAAATTTTGTATTACCAAAACCAATATTAAATACGTTTAAGTATTTTTTATCAAAAACTTGTATAATTATGAAATGAAGAATTGAGTTAAATTGTGCATTAGAGATATGTTAACATAAACATATGAATTTTGACTTAATAATGGTTTTCTAATGAATCGTGAGACTAAAAAAAGTAACAATATTTTTAAAAAAGGCTAACACGTAAAATTTCCTTAAACTGTTTTTAACGCAGTAGTTTTTGCTTTATTTAACCAAAATAATTATAGATAAAAAAGCTATGGAGAAATAGTTCTGCTTTAAAAGTTGTCTGTAGCAGATCAGTATAAAACCTCATCTTTAATAAATAAATAAATAAATAAATAATAATAATAATAATAATAATAATAATAAAAGAGAGACTTGGCGATGGATTATTAAAACGAAGCAAATCTTCAAAACTGAAAAGAAGACAGCTGTTTCGGAAGCGTTTAACGTACCGACGTTAGTGCAAGAAGATGTGCAATGGACTGAAGATGGCACGCTAAATGCTACCGAAACAGCTGTCGATTTTTCATTTTTTTTTCTTTTTAGCGTTCAAGACATTGAAGATTTCCTTGATTTTAAATAAAAAGTATTTTTTAAATTTATTTATATTTATAAATTCAATGAGTTTATTTCCACATGGCCTAAATGGTTCCGTAAATATATTTTCGTTCTCCTACTTTGTATTAATAAAAATTTTAAAACAGAAGAAATTAATTTTAAACAGATTAATATATATATATATATATATATATATATATATATATATATATATATATATATATTAAGGTTCCTAGTGAATATATCTTGAATTATATAATTGATATCTTAAATAATTTATGTGAATTTTTTGGATATTCCACAAATTTGAATGCAAAATAATTAACATTCTAAAAAAATCATGACTTTGTAGACATTAATTATTCTTGTCATGTTTTCAGATTTAATTTATTTAAAAATACAAATTAAATGTTGTAATATTTTAAATTAATCCTTAATTAAATAAAAAAAAATATTGATATTTCAAAAGTGATATTATATATTTTATATAAATTAATCCTTTTATAAATAACATTTTATTTCATTAATCTACGTTTACGCATAGTTGACAAATATTCTGGAAAAAAAAAATATTTTGTTGTTAAAATAATCTTAATCTTTAATCATACTGTGTCATAAAATAAATTATTTCGTTTTATTCACAATTTAAACAACTTTACTTTGCTTGAACAGTGCTTTAGTGAAATGATTTATTTTCCAAAGCAGAACACTTCATAACATTATGTAACACTTATTTTTAAAATCTAGTGTAAAAAAAAAAATCTTTTCTTTTCTTTTTATTATTATCAAGTTTCTTTAATGTAAACGCAAACTTAAATCTTTCCTATAAAATGAGCATTTGTGTCAGGTATTTTTAAAGATTATTATTAAGCTAGAGAAACACTCTGCTTTTAAGAACATCATTATTCACTTCTTCATAAACACCTGTGGCAAGTTTATATTTTGAATATCTTTCTTGACATTGTTTTATTAAGTTACACAAAATTTAAAGAAGATTTTAGGATATGAAATCTTTGTGTAATATAAGTTACTTAGATGTGCACTTGATATAATTTTCTAAAAATGTTTCTTGATAATTTTTTTAAAAAACTCCACACATTTATCAACCTTTATATGAAAGTTTTATAAAAGAAGCATATTTATTACTGTTAATAATTTTATTATATTTCTTCTAACAGTGTGAAAGGAATAAATCAAAAATTAAAATGAACAGCCTTTTTAATTGAAAGCAAATTATAAAAGCACTTTTATGCATTTTGACTGATATAGTCTGTATAATTTTTTTCGACACATTATAAAGTGTGGTACTATGTTACATTATTATAAATTGAAAATAGAAAATGGCTAGTTTTATTTCACATTTATTTATTTATTTATTTATTTATTTATTAATTTTACGCTCGTTAGTTGGAAAAAAAAAGATCTTTCGAACAGCTAATATTACGTAGAATGTTCAAATAAAAGAATGTAATATTTTTCACAGCAATAAAATATTATTGCCTGATTCTCCATTTACACGTACTGCAAGAAATTTAAACTCTGACAAACTATTAAAAAGTATATACTTTCCAGACCGTTACAGTCTTTTGTGCAACTGTTTTATACATCTTAACGATACGGAAATTATTATTACAAAATGCTCATGTTAAAATTTTTGACAAAAATTACGTTACAACGTTACTTGTACAAATTTTTGTACTCATTACATCTTAAGTTTCAAGCGTGGCCCTCTTTCAACTTGCTTGTAATCGGTTATACTGTGCTGAATTTCCTTCGTTTTTTCCTTCATCAATATAGCGAAGTGCAAATGAAATTTAGTTTTAACAGAAAAAATAAATCAAGATTCAATGTAAAGAAAGGAAACAAATATGACATAAAAATTGCATTACAATTACCCATAATCAGAGCTGCCAACCTAATCCGGCAAATTGTTAACGCCTATTGAAAAACGCCCCTTTTTCTACACCACTTAATTTTTAGAGCAATTCTCTTCAAATGTATCTATGAGGAATTAAGTAGAAAAATACTCTAAAAATTAAGTGGTGTAGAAAAAGGGGCGGTACTAACAATTTGCCGGATTAGTTTGGCAGCTCTGCATAATTAGTACCAAAACGAATTTACAAGAACCGTTAAACAGTTATGATATGGTGCTTCATTGTAAAGGACTATTTGGGTCTCTTTAATTCTATGTTTTTACGAAATAATATGCCTCATTTGAGATAAAATTGAGTTTTGATAAAGCATCTTTTTTATGCATCTTTTTAAAGTATTGTGTTGCGATTTATTTATTTATTATTTATTAGATCGCTTTTATAATAGCACAGATTCACTTTTGTCTAGTTTCTCTACAACATCTTTTCTAAAATTACATAAATGTAAATATCCTACGGATTGGCCCTGTATAATGAACCACTATTTTCAATACTATTATTTCATAATATTGATATGCATTGAAAACTGATAAAGATTATTCTTCGTAAGTTAGTGGTATGATGCTTATTTAAAACTTGTAATTATTCGGCATCTAGTGTTTTACATCATATAAATTCGTCACTTCATAAGAGTGGTAACTTCAAGTGGTGAAGTCAAAAAACAAAAACTGGTGTATAATGGAAAAAATTATACCAATGCATGAATGCACGGCAACGATTTAATTTAAGTTACAACTTAAGCATCAAGCTTTATAATCATAAATAAAAATTTTGTAAATAAACGTTGTATATACGAAAAAAACATAATTATTTTTTCGGATGGGAAAAGTTGAGCATGCATTTTCACCAGGCAAAATAAATAAATAAAATAGGAAAGACGACAGATTGCGTGATTATTCTTATAGTGTTTAATTACAAAGTATTATTTGCCATCATTCAATACCATTATTTTGATAAACTCTATTGCAATCAAACTTTATAGTTTTTCTGTCAGTCCACTATCTCATTCGCATTACTGTGCAACCGCGAAAAGATGGCATTCGACCTTGGAATAGTTCATTTTGAAGAAGGGGCGGCCGAATGAAATGTAAATGATGCTTGGCGGCAGTTCTTTTCGTCAAACAATTCTTTGACTTACCAGCTTCTTTGGCACCTATACGAGCAGTCAAAGTGTCTATTGTTGCTAATTAAATAGAAAATTGCTAAATTTTTGTCAATTTAAATATTGTTTTAATTATTTCTTATAATTTTTTTTTATCAGATATGCAGAAAATCGATAAAACAAAGTAGCTTTAAACATTGCTTATAATTTGTGTTCACATGTATGTTTATTTCTAGTATTTAAATTAATTGAATCCCTAAAATTTACTCGTTTAGCTTTTAACTTCTCGAAGTATACGTAAAACAGTTCCTTTTTTTTTTTTTTTTTTTTTTTTTTTTTTTTTTTTTTGTTGTTGTTGTTGTTGTAAATATTCACTATCGTGATTAGTTCAATTGTTTAAATCTAAAAATATATCATAATTGAATGTTTTGTAAATATTAACTATCGTGATTAATTAAATTTCTTCCTTTCTACTTTTATTACAACCATTATATGGTTATGTCATGTAATTTAATGACAATTACAATAATTTAATGTTTATTTTATCGAAACTGTAATGGTATTAATCTTGGTTTCTTTTATTTCATACATTGTAGAAATAAACTTTTTAAAAGTTTATATAAGTTACTTCTTTCATCCCTTTCTGCTGATAATGATTGTACTTAAAAATTTCTTCTCGGAAGCCATTAAGATAACTTTATTTTCAAAAATCAAAATTACTTTTTGCATGTTATTTGATCGCCGAAACTTTAAAATTTGTAAACAATAGTACCCCCGAACACTTCTTTTAAATAGTAATTAAGAATACCTCCAAACATTAAGTTTATCAACAACTTCAAATTATAATTTCACACTTAGAAACGGGCTAACAATGCCAAATCTGGAAGCCACTCTACTCTGTGTTACCATGGAAACACAACCTCCTACCTTATTTCATTAATGGAATGATCTGAAAACACGTGATTCGCGTGCCAAGTTATCGCGGTTGTGCAATACCTGTGTTCGCATTACTTTTACCTCGTTGTACTCTTATTTACATATTATTTTAAGCATTTATAAAGCGTTAGTAATCTTTCAAAGCTGGAAGAAATTATGTATTTTTAAGTTGGCAATAAAAGTTCGTTTTCACACTGGGAAAATTTCTGAATAAAACATCATTGTCTAATCTGGCAATCATGTAGAGTTATTTGGATAAACTTTTAAGTTTTGTACGGTAATAAATAGAACACCTGCATTGAGATAATTTAAATGTGTTTGAAATCTCATAAAAATATACCGGTAATTTACAAACTGTACAACTCAGATTCGTGTATATATGTATATATATTGTAAAAACACAAGAATTTTTTAAAGATAAAATGGGAGCATTTGGGCATGTATAAATATCTTTGAGCAAATCAGGAAATATCACATTTCTGTTATTAGGCGAATGAGCAACACTAACTAAGTACCCCATTAAAAAAAGACGAGAAAAAGGGCATTTCATTAGTTCATTAGTTGTGTTCGCCGTGTGTTGACTTACAAATGTGTGAAGAAGGGTGAAATAATATAAAAATGCCTGGTAAAAGAATTTCACGCGAAATGCATGCACAAATAAAGATTCTGAGCGAAGAAGGTTATAGTACTCGGGAAATTGCTGCCAAATTACAATTGGCACAAAAGACAGTTTCCAGATCTATAAGTAATTCCAAAACAACCGGAAATTATGGATATTCAAAGCCAAAAGGTCGTTACAAGAGCACAAGCAAGCTCATAGATGAGTCCATAATTTTGGCAACGAAGAAGTCACCCAGAAAATCAGCGAAAGCAATCCAAGCTGGTTTACCAAAAGATGTTAATATCCCTAGCCAAAGGACAATCCGCAGGAGGCTATTCAATGCCAATTTAAAGTTCTACAAGCCTGCTAAGAAGCCTAAATTGTCTCCCAAAAACACTGCTGACCAACTGACATTTTGTAAAAAGTATTAGGGTTTGACCGCGGAGCAATGGAAACATGTGATGTTTTCAGACGAGACTCAAGTATCGCAGTTTTATGCATTTTGTAGAAACATTCGACGGCCTCCCAATAAAAGAGACTGTCAACGCTACATTATTCCCATCATGAAGAATGCGGCAAAACTCATGGTCTGGGGAGCCATTTGTGCCAAAGGAAGATGTGGATTGTGATTCATGCCTGAAGGCACATCAATTAATGGAACTGTCTATTTCGATGTGCTAAAAGAGAAGTTACCACCGTTTATGAATATCAACCAGTGCACACACTTCCAACATGATGGAGCACCTTGCCACCAGACTAAATCTGTTAAGACATGGATTGCAAAGCAGAGGTTTCAGATCCTTGGGCCGTGGCCCGGAAATTCCCCGGATCTAAACCCAATCGAGAACTGTTGGGTAATTTTAAAGCGCAAAGTTGCTGAGCGTAACCCCACTTCACTTTCGGACTTAAGAGAAACTATAAAACAAGTGTGGATTACAGAAATTACACCAGACTATTGTGAAAAATTATGTATTTCCATGCCTGATCGTATACAAGCTGTATTGAAAAAAAAAAGGTTTCCAAGGTTTCCACACCAAATATTGAACCCTTTCTCAATTATGTATGTATAGTGTGCTTATATAACTAAAATTAATAATTCCCATAAAATAAATACTTAGTTAAATGCAATTATTCTTATGCATTCATAAACATCACATTTTTTTTGTGGTGAGTCATCCATTCTGGCCAGTACTGTATATATATATATATATATATATATATATATATATATATATATATATATATACATACTTATTGTTTTCAAAATGTCATTTCTAAGGTGCTTAGCACGGATAGTTATTAAATACGTTATCATTTACATCGTCTGTCCCACATTCTAAGGGAGCCCTTATCTTTTAGTATGTAATTTTTAAGTAGTCGAAAAAAAAGAATACCCAAGATTTCATTTCTTACCTTATTTTTAAGAAATTCTATAATATGCATCTTTTTATAGTGTCCCATTGGGCGCAATTTTAGTTAAAAAAAAAAAAAAAAAAAGTGAAAATTACATCTCTTCACATTTTGAAGTGTGATAACTTTCCTGCAAATGCAGTCAAAAAATTTTTAATGTATGTATGTAAAACATCTCGCTGCAAACTCCAGATGAGTTTAAGATGAAGTGAATTTAAGATACCACTGGAGTTCCACAATAGGCAATGGTGATGGTTTGCTACTCCAATAAGGTGCAGACATGAATGTAATTATTTAAGACAATAACCGCGATTTACATTTACGGTAAACTTGCCTAATAGGAAATAATTTTTTTTGTGAATTTTGCTTCAAATATTTCACATTTTAATAAACAGTTTTGTACTCAAGCAAGCCTTACAAAACATGTTATTTTTTATTTAGAAATTTCGCTGACGTCTCTATAGAATTTGCCATCAAAGACAACGGATCAAACTGCTTTATTTTATGTACACTCTAATTTATAAAAAACAGCGCACCAAAAAGGAGTTATCCAAATAGGACGAAAATCCGTATATGTCATCGGCTCAATTCGAGCGGGACTCATCACTGAAGACAATTCTACTTCAGACAGCGACATTCCAGGTCGTATGTGGACGACACAACTGCAAGAGGGCTTGTCAGTGTTTAGAGGTCAGTTATAGTCGACGGAAGGAGCGATGTGAAAGCATAGCCTCCTTTCTCTGGGCCGCTAATTATTAGTCCTTGCTATTTATAAGCTTCTTTTGGTGCTTCTTTCGACTTATTAATAGTCCTTGCTATTAATAAACCGAAAGAAG
Source organism: Salticus scenicus (assembly GCA_963930645.1). NCBI lineage: Eukaryota > Metazoa > Arthropoda > Arachnida > Araneae > Salticidae > Salticus > Salticus scenicus. The sequence continues at coordinate 110,901,326 of OZ005657.1, forward strand.
CACCAGTTGCACCTAGGATCGATGATAATGATCAATCTGGGTTCTGCGCGCTGCTCCGACGATTGATCGGCCCTCACGCTTTGACGACTTTATAGGTAGACCGCTTCCTTTTTGACGCAGTGCTCGGGCATAATTCAGCCGATCCTGCCAACATCGTATAATAGTGGCATCGCTCCTATCAAAATGTCTCCGATTATTAAAACTAGCTTCTTTGAGCCCAACAACACGTCATCTCTCAAATGTTGACATCTACCCATATTGTTCGCAGTCCTACATGTGAGGCATAATTACTGTTTATCTGAGTGCATGGAATAAAATTATCAAAGAATTTATGACCTGGAATTGTAAATTCTCCTCTTTAATATTTTGACAGTTACCCAGTGAAGATGCGTCACATGTTCATTTATTGGTTATCAAATTTTAAAATTTTGCATTTTCTGACGAAACCTGTATGTATATCAAATTCTGTCGAGTTCAAAATACTCCTTTTTGGTATGACTATTTTTTTTTTTTTTTTTTTTTTTTTTGGTCTTACAGTGAATTAAAAGAAGCTTCCTTGTTATGCGGGCTAAGCCAATTCAGACGTATTATAAAAATAGTCTTAACAGCAGAATAGATTTAAATTTTTCGAACATAAATAATTTTCTTCGAGGACACTCTGTATTAAATATGTTAGAAAGATTTAAAAATATTTTTTGTGTTAATACTAATTTAAAAAAAAAAAAAAGTTTGCAGCGAAAGAATGCTTTTTTTTTGTAACAACATTTTCCGGTTATAATGCAACATTAGGACACCTCACATTAAATATGTCAAAACGATCATACCAATAATATATATCAAAATCTACAAACATCTCACGCTGCGTAAACAGTGGTGCACCTTATATTTACTGTTTAAAAAATTCCGTTTGGTGTTATAATTTTGAATTTTATTCTAAATATCGAATTTATTTATTTTGTTTTAATTCTTTTTGTCTCCAATTTCTTTATATACATATATATTATAACGTTCTGTATTTGTTTTTTTATAATTAAATAAGATAAAAATGTGTACATACTAACTCATAAAAAGTCTTATCAGGTACCAAACTGGAAAATAAAATAAGTCACCGCAAAAATATATAAATGAATAAATAAAGTAAAATAAAATAAATAAAAATAAATAAATACATAAATAAATAAATAAATAAATAAAACGAAAATAATGCTAAAACAATAAGAGCAAAATTTTTGTAATGAAGTAGTTGTACTCTCCTGCGCAATAGTTTAGCAAGATTAGCAAACGATCAGTTTTTTTTTTTTTTTCAATTAAAAAACTTATCTCTTTATGAAATGTTTTCAAACTTTGGGTATTTAAAGAACTGGGTCTTCCTCATGTTTTCTTCAGTTAAACTTTGTTTAATACAACATTTAAGGGGGGGGGGCAGTAACAAATTGAGAAAAAATAATAATGTTTGTGATCACCCTGTATCGTTAAGTGAACGAAATTCAGTTTCATTTGTAGATGAATTTGTGTGGACGATAGCATATTAAATAACGAAAATATAACCATTTATTTTAAAACTCCAAACAGAATCAGCATATTTTTTCTTTTATAATATGCAGAGTCTTAAACGAAAGTTACTGCCAATTTCAGATGAGTTGGAAAAACACTCTTAAAACAATATACTGCAATCGCAATACAAATATCTTAAATGTCTCATGAAATGTAAACAATTTTATTTCAAACTTTTTCACTGCGCATGTACGAAAAAAAAAAAAAAAAAATGTATAGGTTGAAAGCTAGATATATTGGGTAAGTTTTGTGAAAAGTGAATTTGAATAGAGTAAAAATTTAGCAAATTATCCGAAAAAGAACGAGCTAGATTTTCGATATTTTCCAAGAGTTTAAATTTCTTAAGGGGTTTTTCACATGCCGCTTAATTAATTTAAAGATCCAATTTTTCTATCCACTTAGCAAATGTTCTTTTGTGTGAAAAATCCCTTATCATCTCACAAATCTTAGTAATTAAATAAAAATATGTTTGAGTTACAAGCTTATAAGAGGTATTTCACAAAAAATTACATTTGGAGCGTGGTTGAGATAACTGGATCTCCAAATTAACTACGCGGCATGTGAAAGACCCCCCTTAAGAAATTTCAACTGTTGAAAAATATCAGAAATCTAGCTCGTTTTTTTCCGGATAAGTTGCTTAATTTTTGCTCTATTCAAATGCACTTTTGACAAAAGTTGCTCAATATATCTCGCTTTCAACCTATGTAAGATTTTTTTTTTATCTTTCGCACATGCGCAGTGAAAACATTTTTCATAAAAGTGTTCATATTTCATGAGATATTTAAGGATATTTGTATTCTGATTGCAGTATATTGTTTTAAAACTGTTTTTCCAACTCATCTCAAAATGGCAATAATTTTCGTTCAAAACTCTCTATATTATATATTAAAAAAAAAAAAAAATGCTGATTTTTTTTTTTTTTTTTTTTTTTTTTTTTGCGTTTTAAAATAAATGTTTATATCTCCGTTTTTTAATATGCTATCGTCACACAAATTCATCCACAAATTGCACTAGGTCTATATTAACATATCGTAACGTTGCAGTTCATTACGTTCACTTAACGATACAGGGTGATCACAAACATTATTTATTTTGCTCAATTTATTACCAGCCCCCCTAAACGCTGTCTTAAACCAATGATCACTGAAAAACATGAGGAAGATCTAGTTCTTTAAATACACAATGTTTGAAAACATTTCATCGAGAAATAAGTATTTAAATTGAAAGAAAAAAACCCTGATCTTTTACAAATTTTGCTGAACTTTTGATCACGAGATAGATTTATAGATATGAGTGGGTGATAAATATCACGCAACATCCCATCCCTGCATAGATATGTGTGGTTACGTTTGTGCTTTAAATACACAATGTTTGAAAACATTTCATCGAGAGGTAAATTTTTAAATTGAAATGAACTAATCGCTTGCAAATCTTGGTAAACTTTTGAGCAGGAGTGTACAAAAAGAAAACAAAAAATGCTTAAATATATCCTCACTGTGATAAGTTTTTAATATTAAAAAATTTTAAATTAATACTAAACACTGCTAAAATTTCCGGAAAAAAAAATGATAGAAGATAATTGTTTATTTATTTGGAAGCACAATGAAAACATTTTTTTTTTTGCATACATAAGCTGAAATCTTCCGAACGGTCTACTTTTTATCAACTTTCACGATGATCTCCACATAATGCTCTCAATCTTCTTTTGTAAGAATCGTCTCCTATAAGAACTTTTTATTTTGTGTTTAATTTTAAAACATTATGTTCTTAATTTTTAAACAGACAGAAAAACTTTATATAAATCTAGAAAATAATAATAATAATAATAATAATAATTAAATTAAAAATATTTCATTTGTGGTTGTTGACAATATTTGCACATTTTGATAAACACTATTTTATTTATTTATTTATTTATTTTTAAATTGCTTTATTTAAATTCCAGTGTTCAGTTAAATAAAACATGAAAATCTTTTTTTTTTAATAGTGATATTCGATAATAGTAAAACTTGGCAACTATCGTGAGTCGTAAAAGCAAGAAAGAAAACAATTTTATTCTTAAATTTCTGTGAAGAAATATAACACACACAAAAAAAGGGTAATTTGCCCAATAAAAATCATTATTATAGCATCCTCTAATAAATGACATTGATTACATTTAAACAATAGAAAAAGTAATTAGAAACAAAGTTCTTAAAGAAAAAAAAATAGCAAATTATTTATTTATTTTTTTAGTAAATAAGATGACGTACTAGATTTTTTTAAAGAATATATTAGATAATATTTATAATTAAATCTACTGCATAACAATAAAAAAACTTAAATATGTATTATATTTTACTTTGCAAAATTTCAAAGATTTTCACTTATAAATTAACTATTTTATCAAAGAAAGGTACTTAAGTTTAGTAGCAAAATATTTGCGTTACTATATCTGATTTTTTTTTTCAAATAAATGATGCATTAAAATAAATGGGTTCTGCATAAATTTTAATTACTTTTAGAAGTTCATTAACGAAAAGTTTATTTTTGTAAAGTAAAGGGCATTGCCCAACACCCATTATTTCTATTTTAGAATTTATCGAAGTAAAATGCTTAGAGCATTAATACTATCAAGAAAAAAAAAAAAAAAAATAGAAATTACTTTGATTATTTATTATTTTTTTAACTGCATAGTTTATATTTTTGCTGAACATCGTACATTCAAAAGTTTTTAAAGAAAACATGCTCCGTGAGAAGTCAACAGATGTTGTCTTTTTTATTTTTCGTAAGAAAACATGGCTCACGAGAAATTTTATTTATTAAAAATTGTGTCAAAAATGTTGTGCATGTAATGACATAAAGGCACGAAAATCTCAATGTTATAAGTCAGCCAGTACACTTACAATGACAATATATTTTATACAGGAAAATACAGAGTATGTTTCGGGAAAAATTCAAGCCTACATTTATTAAATATTATAAGAAATAAAACAAAATGAATAAAAAATACAGGTGTTGCAAGAAAAACATTAAAATTTTTTTCCTTGAAAATATAAAATTCAAGTTGAAGTAAATATGGCTAAATAAAGGGAAAAGATATTTTTTTTTAAACATTGTAAAAATATTAATTATTTAAAAAGTTGGTTTTGTGTTATCGTCTACGGATTATAAAGTTGCATTATTTCTTTTAATCATTATTCTATAGAAATAATTTCGCTAAACAATAAATGGTGTGAATCTGATATTAAAAGTAATGAGTGCAATAAAATTAAAGTTTTGATCGTTTTTGTAAGATTTATTATTTTTATTTAGTAATGCAAAAATATACTGTAACACAAATTACCTATTTAGGATTAAAAGCAAAAGTAATCTTCCTGGAAAAAGCTTGATGATGTTAAATAAAAGATAATAAATTGATTTAATATATTTGTTTTTATTTAATATGTATTCTTTTTGAGTTTGCTTAATATCAATATCAGTTATATATATATATTAAAAAGCTGTTTAGTAATTTTATGTTTTAGAAAACATTACTAATTATATATTTTATTGTATTTATACATATTTTAAAACTAATTTGTATTATTATTATTTTAATATATGAATTGTGTATAATTGTGGTACTGCAATTTGTAATAGATTTTTTTTTTTAATTTTTTAAAGAAAATATATAAAGAATAAAATCTATAATAAAATCCACAAAAATATTTATACAAGTTTTCTACTTAAAAAAAAAAAAAAAAAAGAGTTAATGATTTAAATGCAATTATAAAAAAAAAAAAAATTAACTAAATTTCAGCAATTTATTGAGGAAATTTTATTCCAATTCCTATATAATGAAAAAAGGGTGTTTAAAACGTATTTCGATAATACTTAAATAGAAATTAATAGCTTATGTATAACAAATTTTGTCTTTAACGCCTCTGATATATTTTTTCTTACAGCGTACAGTAAATTTACTCTAAATTACGGATACGTTCCATCACTCGTAGTATACAAATCAGTAATTATGATAAATGAAAATGCATTCCTTTGATTGAAGATATTAATCAATAAAAATCGTAGTACAGTATATCCATAACACTAATCTTAATAATAATAATAATAATTTTTGAAGTTACATTTATTCTAATTTAATCATAATGCTATAATTTTTTGCGTGTTTATTTATGATATTTAGAAAATTTAGTTTCAAAAAAAAGATACTCAATGATTTAAAAATATAAAGAAAATTAATATTTATTAAATAGCGGATACGTTGAGCAGACTTTCACAAAACTAGCATTCACTGCTTAATTTTTAACACTGAGAAAAAATTCTGTAGCTGACATCTAGAATCTAAATTGTGGCTCTAGAAAAAATAGTTCCATGTCATCCTTATCAATTCTAGTCCCCATGGAAAGCGAGTTCTAGAAGCCCCTATTAGAATTCTAGAGCGTTTGCCTATATTCTCGAGGGCAAAGTTATTTAAAAATCTCTGCAAATAAATGAGACTACAAGCACCTATAATCTTGGTTTATCACCCAATTCTAGAAAATCAAGCGAGAATTTCTCACAATATAAATCATTCAGAATATTTAGAGTACTCAGAATATTGTTTCACCATCTAGAAATGTGTACACTCGAAATTCTCGATAATTTCGTCTATTCAGTTTATTGGCGTGCCTTATGCGCATAGCTCGGAAATCTATATTTCTAGTTAAGTGATTTAGAAAATGGTCACTTATTCATTCTAGGGAAAGGCGGTATATTTTTTTCTCAGTGAATTCAATATAAGCACAACTGCAGAATCCACAATGTTCTAGGCAACATTATTTGGGAATAAATTTTTTTAAATAATTTATTCAATAAAACTTTCTTAATAAAGTAAAATTCTGTTTCAAACTAAGTGTAATTGAGTATTCATAACATTTGGAAGCTGTTGTTCAATTATTCGATATGTGATCTAAACAAATTGAAACTGATAAAATCTAAACAAATCGTAACTCATATATTGATACTTAAAATAACAAAATAATCTCTCTTTTTTTTAATATGATAAATTTTTTTTGAAGCATGAAATGTTACTTTAAAATTAACAAAGATTTACTGTATACTATCCATATAAAATCCCATTTAAAACACATAAAATATCCGATGATAAATGAGAAGTTCAGAAAAAAGTACCGTGGTAACTATAAAACCCATGATTTGGGCTTTAAACAAATTATAAATAAACAAACGGATTTCCTTTGTTATAATACCTGAACTCACCGTATAGATCACGCTCCTTGCAGTAGAGTTTCGGAGTTTTCCATGATTTTTTTCGACATTCGCGTGTGGCGGGGAGTGGAAGAAATGATGCGCAGAACGGAACTCTTTTGTGTCGGCGCTGAGCAGATTGTAGTCAGTCGCTCATTCGAATCGAGAAAGAGATGCGATGCATCTTAAACCGAGAAACCAAAACTTATTCTAAATAATAAAACTTATTCGTCCTTATTGAATTTACATAACTTAAGTTATGAATGTAACAATAAATAGTATGTAGTAAGCAGATATTAGATGTCAGAGTCTTTGTGTGGAGTCATAGTCGTTTAATCTCCGTGAAAGCAGGCAGAGGGTAAGTAAATTTAAACTTATTCCTCAATTATTCAATTGCATGTTATTTTGATTTATATTCGAGTTGAATTTGAATCTAGAATAAAGCGTAAGAAAATCTTATCCGATATTCTGGTTTGAAAAAAACTAAATCGAAATTCATAAAAATGAAATTTAGTCGTATATTCTTCTTTTGGCTTCAAAGCCATTAGTGGTCCGTCGTTACACGGAGCCCAATTATCTATTAATTAGATAATTAATCGTAATTCGTTAAATTAAAAAAAAAATTTTGTAAATTAAAAAAAATTCTTTTGTTTACGTAATATAAAACTCGCTGTATAAGAACTTCGAGGTAAATTAAAATTAATTTGTTGAAATAAATCATTAATATGAAGTTAAATTGTTTTGATATAAAACGTAATTCAAAGTAGTTTGGGTTTCAGAAGTTTTGGTTTGAGAGAAAACGTAATTCAAAGTAGTTTGGGTTTCAGAAGTTTCGGTTTGAGAGAAAACGTAATTCAGAGTACTTTGGGTTTCAAACCGTAACAGTTTTGGTTTGGAATTTAAGAAATAAACTTTCATATTAAATAATGGTTGAATAAATAAGTGTATGAGAATGAAAAGGGTACATTTAATATTTTATTAGATCATTTATTTCAGTAAAAAAAAAAAAAAAATCTATTCTATAGGTGTTGTTTCTTTTCATTTGTTCTTATTTATTTATTTATTTTTGTTTTGTTTTACTTCCTGATCTGCAGAATAATAATTTAATTCGATCGATTAATTCATATTTAAATTTAATTATTTGTAATTAGTTTGCTCAAAAGATGGGTAGAAAAGGGAGAACAAGGGCGAATGACGCCGAACAGAGTGCGTTGTTCCCAAAATCTAATGAAGTGATAAAATTTGAAAATGTGATTAAAGAGATAGATTTTATAAAATCGAAAGTCAATATTTGTGATGAAGGCGATCAAGCCAGATTAAAGATCCTAAAGGATAAGGTAAATGTACTGGAGGTAAAATTCGAGGAAATAGTTACAAATTTTTCCGAAGAGGAAAACGATGAAAACTTTGAAGAAGTGATGAAAAATCGGGACATTCTGTTAGAATTATCTGTAGTGTTAAAGAGTTAATCGCAATAAAATACTCCAAATGTAAATAATGATGCACGTACCAAACCAGGGACTTCTGTTAATTTGCATATTAGTCTTCCTAAACTTGAAATTCCTTATTTTTACGGGGATAATGAATCTTGGTTGTCATTTAAAAAATTATTTAAATCATCTATTCTGGATAATGACAGCCTTAGTGAGGTTGAAAAGCTACAATACCTCCAATCGTGTGTAAGAGGTAGTGCATCAAAACTTATTCGTGGATTTGCGTTACAATCGGAAAATCTTAAACACTGTTTTGAAATCCTTACTCAGCGCTATGAAAATAAACGCCAATTAGCTATAACTCAAATAAATAAAATCTTTTCGGTAAAGGTAAACAAAGCGGATGATCCTAAATCGTTTTTCAATTTAATAGATACTTGTAACGAAGCGGTGCGAAATTTATCGACCCTCGGATTGGAATCTAATCCTCTTAGCGATCTTATTCTTATAGATTTCATGATTTCAAAATTGGATTCATCCGTTAGGCATTGGCGGGAGCTCAGTCTAGAGAATACGCAAAGTATTCCCGATTTAAACTCGTTTCGTACATTCATTGAAAGGGAGGCGTCGAGTCAAACAAATCTTGAAAATAAACCTGGGATGTTTAAGAAGCCAGTAGAAGGTAGAAGTGTAAAAAAATCTTGTGTCAATAATTCAATAATAGTCAAAGAAAATAAATGCGTCGCCTGTTCTCAAGTACATCAATTGTTTAAATGTCCCAAATTCAATCGAACTAGTGTTCAGGAGCGATGGGACTTAGTTAAATCTAAAGGTTTGTGTGAAAATTGTTTGCGAACTAATCATCAAGTGCGACAATGTAGAATTAATATTAAATGTAAGGTATGTGCAGGTTCACATCACACTCTTCTGCACATTTATACACAGAATTCTGCAGATCAGGGAGGTGGCCTTGTTACTACGTCGGTGGCCAATAGTTCACAATCTAATGCAAATTTTAATAACCAAAAGGTGTTGCTGTCTACCGCCCTTATAAAGGTTAGATCACCTAACGGTAAAATTATTCACTGTCGGGCGTTAGTTGATAGTGCTTCACAAAATAGTCTCATAACAAAAGAGTGCGTTGAGAAACTAAATTTGCCTTTGTTTGGCACTTCGCATCGACTTGTAGGCATAAACGGTCTTTCCGCAGAAACTGTTTTAAATTTTACGGAATTTTCATTCTCGCCATATTTTGCTAACGAGTATAAAAATTTGAAGGCACTGGTAGTAAATAGGGTTACTGCCCCTCTGCCAAATTTCCGGGTGAAAACGACGTCTTGGCCACATACAAGAAATCTTCAGTTAGCAGACATTCATTTCTCAAAGCCACAACAAATAGATGTGCTGCTGGGTGCAGACATCTTTTCCTCATTAATTTGTGGCAAACCAATATATGGAAGGCCAGGAGAACCCTCTGCTATTCCCAGTTCACTTGGTTATTTACTGAGTGGCCCCCTCTCAAGGGATGGAAGGGAGCCAGAAAGTGAATCTTTACAGTGCTTAAACTTAAACGAATTTTTCAACAGTGAGCCAATACTTGCTTCTAAGGGTGGTAATGACGAAGCCGATCCGGCAGAGGAATTGTACAAAACTTCCACCAAGCGCAACCCCGAAGGTCGCTATGTTGTGAAATTACCCCTCTATGATGAGATAGAGTTGGGTGAAAGTGCCAACTGTGCACTAAAAATGTTTAAAGGGCTAGAAGCTAGATTTATTCAGAACCCTAATCTAAAAAAAGAGTATTGTATGCCTCATCATGGAGTTATAAATGAAAATAGTAGCACTACCAAACTACGGGTAGTGTTCAATGCGTCGGCCTTGACAACAAATGGCCAATCACTTAACTCTAACTTGCATAAAGGGCCAAAACTTCAAACAAGCATTTTTAGCAATCTAATTAGATTCCGTTTAAATAAAGTCGCCCTCTCGAGCGACATAGAAAAGATGTTCCGGCAAATTCTAGTCGCAGAGCCTGATACAGACTTTCAAAGAATATTTTGGAGGGCCAATATGCCAGATCCACTCCGAGTGTATAAATTAAACACGGTTACTTATGGTACAGCCTGTGCACCATTTTTAGCCCTGCGTACTATACAACAATTACTGACAGATGAGGAAGCCAATTTTCCCGTAGCTGTGCAGGCTGCCCGTAATAACCTGTATATGGACGATTTCCTTGGAGGGGCTGAAACAATCGAGGCCGCTCAAGCTTTGGTCACAGACCTTCAGGCTTTATTCCATGCTGGGGGCTTCAAGCTGCGAAAGTGGGCTTCAAATTATGTGGAAGCTCTAGTTCAGGTTCCGGAAACTTTAAAATCAACAAATCAGGAATTTTCCTTAAACCCCGATCAATCCCAACGTATTTTAGGACTAAACTGGAATTTAACATCGGATACCCTACAGGTTGGAGTTAACACCGAAGAAAGCGTAACAACAAAAAGACAATTATTGTCCGTAATTGCACGCATCTTCGACCCTTTGGGTCTGTTATCCCCTGCCACTATCCTTTTAAAATTGCTCTTACAAGAGGTTTGGAAGCAAAAACTTGGTTGGGATAATCCTTTACCACCAGACATTCAAAACAGGTGGAATGAATTTTATGAAAAAATTGCCTCCTTTAAGGCCATATCAGTACCCAGATTTTTACATTTGAAATCCGAATCGATTTACCAGGTACAGGGATTTTGTGATGCGTCAACAAAGGCATATGCTGTCGTAATTTATATACGTCCAAGTCAGAACTCCTCTTTAAAATTGATTGCAGCTAAAATACGTGTAGCTCCTTTAAAACACATTACCTTGCCTAGGTTGGAGCTATACGCGGCTGTATTGTTATCGGAGCTTTTGTCAGTCGTCCAGAACTCGCTAGATTCTCAGGTGGAGGAAATTCTCCTATGGACAGACTCCACAATCGCCCGTAGTTGGATCTTAAATCCACCCTTAAAGGGCAACACATACATCCTACACCGAGTCAACAAAATAAAGGCTCTGACCGACCCAACCACATGGCATCACTTACCAAGCAAACACAACCCAGCGGACTGTGCAACTCGTGGGCTGTTATCAAACAAATTACAAACCTTTGACTTGTGGTGGTCTGGACCTGAGTGATCCAGGTCTCAGATCACGATTCAGAAATGTCGACCTCAGTCAAATGTACAGCTGTGAAAACTCCAGGTCTAATAGAGTCAAACCCAATGAATGACTCCATGATAGACGACTTGGTTTCAAAATTTTCTTCAAGTACAAAACTTTTTCGTGTAATTGCATTTTTGAAGCGGTTTATCAATAATAGTCGAAATCCTACAATGTTGAAGGGACCAGTCTCAGTACAAGAAATTTCAGAGGCTAAAAAAATTGTAATTAAACTCGTCCAACAAATGTCCTTTGCTTCAGAAATCGCCCTTTTGCAGCGCGACAAACAACAGTAAATTAAAACCTCTCAATGTGTTTATTGATTCCGAAAATCTATTAAGAGTGGGAGGTAGAATTGACAAAGCCAAGACCCTTCCCTATGACACTAGGCATCAGTTATTGTTGCCTAAAATTCACCCTTTTACCTCCCTTATAATCAGACATTTTCATGTGTACAGTCTGCATGGAGGTGTCGAACTAGTGTTAAAACTAATTCGCCCGTATTACTGGATTCCTGATGGGAGATCCACTGTGAAAAGGGAGCTTCGACAATGTGTCACTTGCGCTAAAGTCCAACCAACCCCCATTTAGCAAATCATGGTGACTTACCCAGTGCCAGAGTCAACCCTTGTCGACCATTCCAACATGTTGGCCTTGATTATGCAGGCCCTATTCAAACGAAGTGTGAACATAAACGAAAAAATATAAAATTTAAGTCCTATATTTGCCTATTTATCTGCATGTGCACCAAGGCAATTCATCTCGAATTAGTCACTAGTTTATCCACAGAACATTTTTTATATGCCCTACAAATATTCATAGGGCGTCGCGGCTATCCTACAGACATTTACTCCGATAACGGACGCAACTTTATTGGTGCCAATGCCCATTTAAAGAAACTCGTGACACTTTCCACCGAGCCCAATAATTTCCTGGTACTTGCACCAGGACACTTCCTATTTGGGGCTCCGCTTCTTCAGCTTTCTGAACAATCTCATAACGTACCTAATAAAATTTGTACCAGTTTTTATTCCAGATGGAAGCTCCTTCAGCAGATCAACAGGAGCTTTTGGAACACCTGGCAAAAAACCTATCTTACCTCTCTCCAGTCCAGGGCAAAATGGAAAAGGGATGCCACACAACTTCAACCGAGTCAGCTCGTCCTAGTTTTGGAACCTTCGATTCAGCCAACACAATGGACATTAGCCCGCATTCTGGACGTCCATCCGGGTGAGGATGGAATCATTCGAGTTGTAACACTGAAAACGCCAGTTGGAATCATCAAGAGACCAGTGAATCGAATTGCCAGTCTGCCATGCTCACCCCCCCCCCGGAGGATGGCGGGGAGTGGAAGAAATGATGCGCAGAACGGAACTCTTTTGTGTCGGCGCTTAACAGATTGTAGTCAGTCGCTCATTCGAATCGAGAAAAAGATGCGATGCATCTTAAACCGAGAAACCAAAACTTATTCTAAATAATAAAACTTATTCGTCCTTATTGAATTTACATAACTTAAGTTATGAATGTAACAATAAATAGTATGTAGTAAGCAGATATTAGATGTCAGCGTCTTTGTGTGGAGTCATAGTCGTTTAATCTCCGTGAAAGCAGGCAGAGGGTAAGTAAATTTAAACTTATTCCTCAATTATTCAATTGCATGTTATTTTGATTTATATTCCAGTTGAATTTGAATCTAGAATAAAGCGTAAGAAAATCTTATCCGATATTCTGGTTTGAAAAAAACTAAATCGAAATTCATAAAAATGAAATTTAGCCGTATATTCTTCTTTTGGCTTCAAAGCCAGCGTGAATATGGTCTTAAGAATGGAATACCTTATTAATACTTTTACGGAGGCACACCACAGATATCTAGGTACCTCAAACAACCTATTTACCCAACCTGAAACACTGCATTGTCTAAAATATTGATATAACAGTTTATATGCTTTATCATCTTCCTAAGGAATTTCCATATCAATAATGACGGTTACTTTTAGGAGCAATAACTATGAAATTATATATTAGGAACACACACAGAGAGAAAAATTAATTAACAATAACACAGAATTTAACAATTTTTTTTTTCGGGGTGGGTGTGGGGGTGGACAAATATTAAAGAAAAAAAAAAAAAAAAACGCGTCCATTAAAATCTCCTGCATCGCAAATTAAATTATGTTTTGTATTTTACACAACTACACAAAAATTGAATTGTTTGTACAACAATAAAACTTAACAAGTAACAAAAATATTCGTTCTGAAAGATTAAAATAATTATTATTACATTTTTTTACGTTATTGCTTTTTTAAAATCAAGTTTGCTGTAGTAAGTTTTTCAAAGAATAGTTATTTTAGAAAAGAATTCTTAGCTTCATTTGCAGTACAAAAGTAATGCAGAAAACTAGTTTTAAAAAGACTTAATGTTATACAGCGCAACAACCTCAATGAATATAAATATCTTAAAATAATATGTCTCTGAAACTGAATACTTTTGCTTATTTTTTTATTATTTTTTTAATGCTATTAATAAAACTTTATTTCTTTCTGTTTAAAAAAATAATAAGCATTCTAGTAACATAAAAATAAAAATGATAATGATATTAATGATATAGTATTACATATAAATGTAACACTATACCTGATTTAACTCTATTTAAAAAGCAATGTTTCTTTTTGAATAAGAAATAAATTAGCAAAATATTTTAGGCGTATTAAGTTTGATGTTAAATTTAGCTTAAAATAACAATAATGAACAAAAAACAATTTGGTTTACTTTCAAATAAATTACTACGAAAAATGCAACGTCATTTTAACTGAATTGTGAATGTTTAATTATTTATAAAAGAAAAAAAAAAAGAAAGAAAGAAAACTATATAAGCGATAAAGAAGTTTGTAATCTTTAACTGACAGTTTGGGGAAGAACTTTTTTTTGTACTGTGTAATTAAAAGAAAAAAATAATAGAAGAAACACATTTATTCAGAAATTCGATGAATTTAGAAAATAAACCATGAAGGAGGTGATTAATTAGTGCAAGGAGATATACTATTAAAAACATTATTTGTTTTTTCCAAAATAAGTGAATAATTATGTTCTATGTGTTAGAAATCAATTCATGTGAAAATTTATCGATATTCAAATCCATGATCGTTTTTAAAAGGAAACGGATTTTAAATAACCTTGTTTAATTTGAATATAATCATATCAGAAAAAAAAAATCAATAGTTTAAAAAAATATTTTTGATTAAATATATTAAAATAATTAGATTATATTGTTTTATTGTAAACGATATTTTATGTAATTTAATTAATTATAGAATTGTAATTATCCGAATAGTAAAATTTCTTTTATGTGTTTCTAGTTTTGAATTTTTACCACTTGTATGAACATATATGAAAACACATAAAATAACATTCATAAAAGTAAACAAGATAAAATTAATTTATAAGAGTAAACAATTAATTACAGAAATCACTAATTAAATTTTTGAATAGACATTGTCTCTACTCAAACTTTATTAAAGGTTATGTTTTCTAAGGAATTTATGTTAACAAATACAAAGATAAATAAAAATATTAATTATTTTTTGCTTCATATGCAGTATGCATATCATATCTAATTTTATTTTACAAGAAAAATAAATGAAATAAATTGATGAAAATTAAACGAAAATTAAATTTCTATGCAATATCCTACCAGTAAACTAAATTTTTGTTGCAATATACATGATTGTATATTAGTTGTTTTTATAATTATATATTAAGTTAGCTAAAGATGTAAAAAATTATTTATTAATTTATTTATAAAATCACAATTCCCTGCTTAATTTTTAACCCTTTCGCTACCAGCGTCACATATATGTGACAATCCGATTTTCTTACCTGAGCCCGGCGTCACAAATATGTGACGGGTGTTCATTATCAATTTATGATAATTGTTTGCACTAAATTGTGTCACACACAGACGGGTTATGTTAAAAAACAATAAAATAGATACAGGATGTTATTGATTTTAGTTAGAAAGTTATAGATACATTCCACAAAAGTAAATGACAATTGGTATCATATTTAAATAATAAGACGTCTGGGCTGTGGTAGCAGTTTTTCTCCTGAGGCTCTGGTAGCGAAAGGGTTAATATAATAAATTATCGTGCTCCATCCACGATTTTCTAGACAAAATTATTTGGCAATAAATACATTTTCGTAAATTTCTTCAATAATTATCTATAAACAAATAAAGTAAATATTTATTTAAATTTAGTATTATTAAATATTTTTATTATTTAGATGCTATCGTATAAACTAATGGATAACTAATCTAATCAAATTAAAACTATGTAAATCCTAACTCAGATATTAAAACAAATATTTCAACAAATATCTTTTTAACTAAGCATTAAATATTATTTTAAAAATTACATGGTTTACTGTGCAATATTAAAAAAAAAAAAAATTCCCGTTAAAAAGAACATAAGCAGAACATATCCTGATTTTTCTAAACTTTTAACATAGTGCAAAATTCACTATAAATGTGCGCAATGAAAATTAATTTTAATGAATCCTTATACGATTAAAAAGAGTTAATTATGATAATAATATTTAACGAGGAAACTTTTTTTTGGACACTTAGGTATAACACTCTCCCCCTATTCTGGGGGAAGCAAATTTTCCAGAGCGGTATCTTTAAGAAGAAACTCAAATTTTCAATAAGGGTATATTTCAAAAGAGCTCGTCTATACCTTTAAAACGAATGGACCACCATACCTTTAAAATGATTGGACCACTAGATTGTGATAATTAAAAACAAATTTATCATTTCTTTTCATTTTTTTCCAAAATAAATAAATAAATACACCCCTGTTCAAAAGTTTAGTAAGATTTGCAAACGATCAGTTTTTTTCAAATTAAAAACTTATCTCTCATTACTATGTTTTCAAACATTGGATATTTAAAGAACTGCGACTTCGTCATGTTTTTCAGTTAAGACTGGTTTAAGACAACAATTAGGGAGCCGGTAAGAAATTAAGCAAAATTAATAATGTTTGTGATCAATTTTAAAAGAACGAAATGAACTGTAACTTTAGGATATGTTAACACAAACCCACTTCAATTTGTAGATAAATTTGTGTGACGCTAGCATGTTAAATAATAGAGATATAAGCATTTATTTTGAAACTCAAAAAAAAAAAAAATCAACATGTTTTTTATTTCTAATATATAGAGTTTTTAACAAAAAATATTCCCACTTTCAGATACGTTGGAAAAACACTTTTAAAACAATATACTGCAATCAAAATACAAATATCTTAAATATCTCATGAAATATGAACATTTTTATGAAAAACGTGTTTACTGCGCATGTACGAAAGATAAAACATTTTTTATTGCATAAATTGAAAGCTAGATGCATTGGTTAACTTTTATCAAAAGTGCAATCGAATCGAATAAAAATTAAGAGAATTGTATAAAAAAGAACGAGCTAGATTTCAGATATTTTCCAAGAGTTGAAATTTCTTAAGGGGTTTTTCACATGTCGTGAAATTAATTTGTAGATCCAATTATTTCAACCACTTTCCAAAGGTTGTTTTTTGGGAAAAACCTTTTATTCTCCCACAAATCATATTAAATAAACAAAAATATGTTAGAGTTACAAGCTTAGAGTTACAATTTATTTTTTTAGTTAGAGTTACAATTTATTTATATAGCATTACATACGAATGTAACACTGCAGCTGAATTAAGACTATTTAAAAAGCAGTTCTTTCTTTTGCCTAAGAATTAAAGTTAAAAATAATATTAGAAGTTTATTAACCTTCATGTTAAATTTGACTTAAAATAAGAGTAATGGATGAAAACTAATTTCGCTTAGTGTCAAATATATCACAACAAAAAATATCAGCGTCATTTAAAAAACATCTTGAAAGATGCGATTATAATAAAAAATAAATAAAATAAAATAAAATAAATAAATGAATGAATGAATGAATGAATAGAAGCAATCAAGAAGTTTTTAATCTTTAACCGACATTTTATGCAAGAAGTTTTTGCATAATAAATAGAAAAAATAATAAATTGAAGAATGACATTTATATAAAAATTTGATGAATTTAGGGAGTAAACTATGACGAAGGTGATTAATTAGTGCAAGCAGATATCCTATTAATACCGTTTTTTATTTTTTCAAAAATAATTGAATAATGATGTTTTATGTGTTAGAAAACAATTCATGCGAAAATTTATCGACATTTAATCCATTCTCATTTTTAAAAGGAAATGGATTTTAAATAATCTTGTTTAATTCGAATACGCTTATACTGGAAAACAAATAATATTCAATTCGTTTTTTAAAAACCTGAATTTTGATTAAATATTATTAAAATGGTTAAAGAATATTGCTGTATTTTGAACGAAATTATTTAAAATTTAATTAATTACAGAATCGTAAATATTACAGCATTACATTTACTTTCATGTGTTTCTAGTTTTGAACATTTAACATTTGTATAAACATATGCAAAAACCTAGCGAACTGCATTCATAAAAGTAATAAGATAAAATTAATTTATTAAAGTAAGCAATTAATTACAGAAATTACTAATTAAAGTTTTGCGTAGGTATTGTATGTATTAAAACATTATTAAAGCCCCTGTTTTGTAAGAAATTAATGATAACAAATACAAGGGTAAATAAATATTATTTAGATTTTTGTTTCAAATGACGTATGTATATTATATCAAACTTTATTTTAGAAATAAAATATTAAATAAACAAATGAATTTTTTTTTTTTTTTTTTGCAATATCCTCTCAGTAAAATTAATTATTTTATTTTATTTAATATTTATTTTATCTATTTATTTTTTTATTTTTAGCAAAATACGTGTATGTATATTAGGACTTTTATAAATTAAAATAACTAAAGATGTAAAAAATTATCTATTTCTTTTTTATCTCTAAAATTTATTTGTCTATTCAGAATCTGACTAATCCCGGGACATACAATTTATTTAAAAGACTTATTAACTAAATTATTACAAAAAACCTATGCTTAATTAAGGTATTCAGTTAGTGTAGGGTTAACGCCGATTGATTGCACATGTGACCTAAACTTGGGTTTAATACCCTCCGTGAGTTCATTTTAAGGTTGTCTATCCCTTATTTAGACGAGGTCGGAGAAAACCAAGAAAACTCAGAACGGTTAGGCCAACGTGCGTCATTTGGGACCGAATACGGTACTTCTTGCCAAACCGGTCCAAAAGCAGAACCTTTCGGGCCCTGGTTGGAGGTTTTATTTAGAAAACGATTATAGTTAGAAAATAGTGGTGATTATATCTCTAATTTGAAGAGAGGCAAAAAATATATATATTGTATTAATATAAGTCTTTCAATTATAAGTCAAAAATAGTTGTTGAAAATTAGAGGTGGCAAAATGCCCCAAGGCTCTGCCCCTCTCTACACTAACGTGCGACTCCTAATAAGCTAAGACATTTTTATTATAAAACAATTAAATTGTAGTAAAGTGCCTTTTGCTGTCACGAAAATGAAAATTAACTGAGTACACTGTTAAAAGTTCAGGGATGGAACACGGGCGCAGAATTCATACCACTATCCATGTAAGAAAATTTTCTACTTCTTAAATCAACGATATTATAAGTAGAGAAATTTCTTAAACGGATTCCGGTATGAATTCTGCGCCCGTGTTCCATCCCTGAAAGTTACAACAGAAAAGGTCTGTACTTATTTTAATTTATATGTAAAATAACAGTGAAAAGTAAGTGAATATGTTGTTTCTTTTATAGTAAATATTAACTATTCTGGTAAATATTAACTACATTAATAGTAAATAATGAATATTAGTAAATACTAACTATGTTAGTGATCTGTAATATTATTTCTGAAATAGAAACAATTATTTAATTTTTTTTATTGAGAAATACAGCATTAAAATACTGATGTGTATAATAATTCATAATCTGGATTACACTGCTCTGCATGAAAATCGGCCCCAACACCATTTTTACCAATTCTTATGTAAAACAACCTCCTGAATCCAAATATGACACACTTTTTGCCCTATTGACCACAATTTTTTGTATACGCCCCCTATTTTTATCACTTTTCGGTAATTTTATGGCTATAAATTTGATTTGTAGAGGAGGAAAGGATTATTTTAACTGTTAAACATCTTCTGAGGGGCTACAGAAGGGAAAAATTCTGAAACATGAACGTTTGCAGCAAGGGGAAAATTTAGGGGGGATTTGCTACTGAAATTTTTAATTATATTTATTATATTTTATTTATCAACTATTATTATTGTTTATCATACGTTATATATTTTTTGTTTTTAAGTGTTAAAATAATTCTTTTCCATTCTCCAAATCAAATTAATTGCTACAAAATTACTTAACAGTGATAAATAATAGAGGGAGGGGGATGGTGTCACAAGAAAACGGTGGGTGATTGGGCGAAATGGAGGTCATATTCAGATTCAGGAGGTCATTTTACATAACAATCAGCAGAAATGGTATCAGGGTTCGATTTTTTTTTTTTTTTTTGCAGGGCAGTGTTATTTATTTTCAACTGGAAAGTCTAGTAAATTTACATGAGACTCTGGATACATATTTTTAAAAAAATTACGAAATTTTCGTATTGATTTATTCAAATTGATGTATGCAAATACATAGTTACAACTTTTGTAATTTATTCCGGAGCATTCTTAGCTCCGCCTTTTTTCATGCCCGCAATCTTGAAGAATTATTTTCTTCTGATTTAATCGTTGTCACATATACGAAACGAAAAATATTTCACAAAAATTCTGGTGCGAAAAGAAGGTGGGGTTTAATATTCTCCGGTGTAAATTATAAAATTTGGCAACTCTGCAAATATCACGAGTATGACGTCCGTAGTAACGTGAGGACACGCTAAATGCTCAGAGTCAGCAAGATCAATGCCCCCCCCCCCCCCCCCCCAAAAAAAAAAAAAAAAAAAAAAAAAATATATGTCGCATTTTCAGACGTTCGTTCCAGTTGAAAGTGAAATCGTAGCAATATCGCTACAGGAAATCACCAAAACGTCTTTACATGTGTAGAATAAACAGAATTTTAAAAGAGAGGCGTATTGTAGCAAATTTTACCAACATGTTTGGGTTTGGGAGAATTACTGATACAGAAGTTCGAAGAGTTTTATAGAAGTTCTAAGTAAGTTTTATGGTGACCAGCGAAAGATTAGCGAAGGAAAACAACAGAAAATACTAAATGAACTTTCTAAGTAATTCAGAGACTTGGTTGTTTTTTTAAATTTAATAACATCGTATATACTCTGTTCGCCGAGAACTGATAGCAAAAGTAAATAAAGTAACGTGATTCTTGGCAATACTAATGAATGGCTGGTGTTCGATTGAAGACAAACGGCGTCTCTCTGACAAGTAAACGACTTCTTTTTTTGTTTGTTTATTTCCTAGCGGTGCTTTTCTTTCTTCAGCAGATTAATGAGGATTATGGATAATGAAAGCATGGAATAAAGTCCTCGGAAGGAAAGATAAATACAATGAACCAAGAGAATAGTTTATATCCAGCTGTCACAAACTATACTCTTTTAGAAGGCAGGGAAAGCAAACCTTCGGTCAGTATAAACAGAATCGCCGATTCAACGAGAAAACGTAAATGTGGCAAACTCTGGTGATAAAATAACAACCCTTTATGTTTACTTTTGCTATCACTTCTCCGCGAACAGAGTATAGAAATTTATGAAGGAAACATTATAAATCAATTTAACTCAAAAAACAAACAAAAAAAAAAACTTTAAACGCTAGATTACTTTTTAATTAAACTTTTTAATTGCTGTACACCTTATAATTTCTTAGCTGTTCTTTTTACATTTTTTAATGACACTTTAATAGAACAAAATGATTATTTTATTTGAACAGCAAAAAATATTACTGAAATTTATTAAAGATTATTATTAAAAATTGCTTGCATCCAGAAAGCGCAGTATTTGGCAGTTATGTTGTTTATAAAATCTAGTTTTGATTAGGAACTTTCTAGCATTTGTAGCAGTAATTTGTGTGCTTTTTTGCCATAAAATATATTAAAACTGACTACAGAAGACTCTTGATCCAGTTCTCAATTTTTACGCAAAGTGTTTCCTATTAATAATCGTCTCCTGAATAATCGTATTGAATTATTAAAAAAGTAATTATAGAATGAAATATTGATAATAAAATGTAATACACTACGAGCATTAAATTTGTTTGTTTTTCTGACAACTAATAATTTTTACCAGTAGAATAAAATATTTCCTTATTCTAAAGGAACTATTTAACTTTAAAAAAAGCACTGGAAACAGTTTAATTAAATATATTAAAAAAGAACATGTATATAATTATTCGAATAAAAACATAAACTAGTTCAGAATTTCAAAGTTCTTATTATATGCGTGAATAATGACTTATAAGAAATAAACAGAAAAATAAATTTGAATAATATGTTTAATGCTGAGTATTTAGTTAAACTCATTTTTATGTAGATTTTTATTTTTAATTTCTTAATTTATAGATATTTTCAATTTAAATTATTTTAAGCTTCAAACCTTTCAAAAAATGTTTCTAGGGGAAAGTTTCTCGTAGAATATACCCGGTGTTGCATTTATTTATGCTAGCTATTGAACAAATACTTTCGGGTAAGAGGAAGATTTACAGTGATATTCACATTTTATCAGGCTGACTGAATGACTTTGGGGATTGCCTTTTCGTGTAAGGGTCACAATAAGATTTCCTTATGGACTTTTCTTTGTAAATTGCGGCCGTACGACACACAAAAAAGCTCCCTAAAGAGCAATCTCAAAATACATTCAACAGGATCGAGTTAACAATTGAAAGATACAAAAAAAAAAAAAAAAAAGCTCTGTTCGTTCTTTAACATTTTGAAGTTTGTTTATTTATTCTAAGGATATAATTCCTTAAACATATTTACAATAGTAGTTAATTATAACTGAAGCTTTATGAAGTGTATGTTTGAATAATAGAGTACTATAATATTTCTATTCAGGATACTTTCAACAAAGAGATGTTTTATTTTTTCTTTTAATTCAGTGCGTTTGTTTATTTAATCAAAGTAAAAGGTAGATCGACATTTTTTCTGTTTTAAATTTTAACGACAAAAGTAAAATACAGCTAAAAAATGTATTTTAATTTATTTATTTTAATAAATTAATTCCGTTATTATAACTTTAAAACAAAACTGTTACGAATTAATATATATATATATATATATATATATATATATATTCTTTTTTCTAGGGCGTTATAAAACTATAGTCTTTCATATATCTATTTTGAGTAAATTGCTTTATTTTCAAAAACTGTCAAACTGAAACTTTTAACCTTTAAATTTCATATAAATATTTTACCCAATTATTTATTTTTAATGAACTCCATTCTTCTCTGTAATTAAAACTTTATAAAATATTCGGAAGTAAAATATATCGCTGCCAAAGCTTCCGCTTTTTACGTACAACATCCTATATAACCACAGAATTTTAATGTTTAAATACATAAATACAACATTTACTCGGGAATAGAGGTGCTAAAAATCGGAAGAGTTGGCAGATTTGGAAATAATAAACTTATACATTGAGCACTATATTTAGGCTTATTTTCCGCTTAAGAGATAATGCAACAATTCATAGTTAACTAATGAAACATTTTTTACTTATGAAGGCAGAGGAAGTCTTGTTTCGGGGTAAATATTCGAAATTATAGCTATATTTTAGCTATATTTACCTGGTTTGGAGTCCCCTGAATCCAAAAATATTCTTAGTGGATGGTGTGTTACTGTCAGCATATCACAATAGAAAATGTAGCAGAAAGTCCAAACTAGGTACTTTTAGTACGTATCATATAAGGATGCAAAACTAAAATTTTCGTTAAGATCAGGCAAATGTTTCGTGTACAGGGATATTCAAGAGGATTCAAATACCATATGTCTATGGGAAAAGACTCTGATAAGCACAGTTTAACCCTGTATCGTTAACTCTTTTTTTTTTTTTTTTCTTAATGTCATCATAATTAAAAAAAAAAAAAAAAAAAAAAAAAAAAAAAAAAAAAAAAAAAAACTAGCAACTAGATCCAGAGCTGATCATAATTATCTAAAAAGAAAAAAATAATAACATTTTTAATTTTCGAGAAAGGTTTGCTTTGAAACTTCCAAATGTTAATCTGATTAAGTTCAAATAATAATAAATTTAATAAATAAATAATTTTGCATGTAAACAGTATAAATTTATAAAACTCGGAAAATTCATTTCAGGTCAAAATAATACCTCGGCCCTTCAACAAGCGAAGAAACTAGACACTTGTGCATCATGAAAGCAGCAAGGTGCACTCACCACTTCTAAGAAATTTTAAGCGACATCCCCATACAACCGCAGTTGTCTTGTGAACGTCCTATTATTAGCATACCGATCTCGTATTTTTCATATCCTATGAAAATTATCCACTGAATTCACAAAGGATACAGTAAACGGATTATCCAACCATAATTCTCCTCCACCGTAAAGCCTATAGATTTTTTAATTGGACAATCCGATGAAGTCATCCTCCGAAAATCTTATGGATTTTCTGATCGGACACGCATGTACAATCGACACACTTGCAATTTTATGCGGGGGAAAGAGATAAGTGTTGTGTTTGGCCGCCATTACATTTCAAAATAGAAGATAGGCGGTTGGGCACACTTTCTTTTTTCACAAAATTTAAAATTGATAGATAACATAAGTGTTTTTATTTTTATTTTGTTTTGTACAATTCATGTATACGTAAATTCACTTCATTGTCTTCATTGTGATCAATAAAACTTGGTCTCGTGTTATCGTAAAATTTAAGCGACGTAAAATTTTGGTTTTCATATTGAAAGTTTTAAAGTTTGTTACAATTTCAGCATGGAGACTACGCATAATCAGAGAATATATTTTCACAGACTTTAAGACATTTTTGTCATTCACAGGATGTCAGGTCATCATGAATATGCTATCCTCTGGATAGATTAAGGATGTCAGTAGGCATCCAGAGGATGTCAACATTCCTCCTATAGTTGCCACATAAATATCATAAAAAATACATCCTTGGGATGCCTGCAGGTGCGTCATTTTTAAATCCAGAAGACATCCTCCAAATGATAAAAAAACAGTTTCTGTTGTTCAGAGAATATCAGGTTATCCAGAAAATGACATCCTTTGCATTTTTTTAGTATGACATTGTGTTGTCTGGGTATGCATTTTGCTTCGTCTGAAACATCATATGTTAAATTTTGAAGTAGGGCTGCTTTCTATCGAACAAAGAACGAACATATGTTTAAAAATCGATGAAAACAAGGAAAAATTTGTTGCATAAAAATGTCAAATGATGTCAAATATTTGGTTTCAGCGTAAAATTAATGAACGTTAAAGTATTAAAACATTCAGACTGAATGTTTTAATCAGTCTTCTCGTATTTTTCATATCCTATGAAAATTATCCACTGAATTCACAAAGGATACAGTAAACGGATTATCCAACCATAATTCTCCTCCACCGTAAAGCCTATAGATTTTTTAATTGGACAATCCGATGAAGTCATCCTCCGAAAATCTTATGGATTTTCTGATCGGACACGCATGTACAATCGACACACTTGCAATTTTATGCGGGGGAAAGAGATAAGTGTTGTGTTTGGCCGCCATTACATTTCAAAATAGAAGATAGGCGGTTGGGCACACTTTCTTTTTTCACAAAATTTAAAATTGATAGATAACATAAGTGTTTTTATTTTTATTTTGTTTTGTACAATTCATGTATACGTAAATTCACTTCATTGTCTTCATTGTGATCAATAAAACTTGATCTCGTGTTGTCGTAAAATTTAAGCGACGTAAAATTTTGGTTTTCATATTGAAAGTTTTAAAGTTTGTTACAATTTCAGCATGGAGACAACGCATAATCAGAGAATATATTTTCACAGACTTTAAGACATTTTTGTCATTCACAGGATGTCAGGTCATCATGAATATGCTATCCTCTGGATAGATTGAGGATGTCAGTAGGCATCCAGAGGATGTCAACATTCCTCCTATAGTTGCCACATAAATATCATAAAAAATACATCCTTGGGATGCCTGCAGGTGCGTCATTTTTAAATCCAGAAGACATCCTCCAAATGATAAAAAAACAGTTTCTGTTGTTCAGAGAATATCAGGTTATCCAGAAAATGACATCCTTTGCATTTTTTTAGTATGACATTGTGTTGTCTGGGTATGCATTTTGCTTCGTCTGAAACATCATATGTTAAATTTTGAAGTAGGGCTGCTTTCTATCGAACAAAGAACGAACATATGTTTAAAAATCGATGAAAACAAGGAAAAATTTGTTGCATAAAAATGTCAAATGATGTCAAATATTTGGTTTCAGCGTAAAATTAATGAACGTTAAAGTATTAAAACATTCAGACTGCATTATAAAAAAGAGAATGAACTTATATTTTTGAATGCATAAAGCATGCGTAGTATAGAATATGATATGAAAACCATTTACCACATGTTTACAGAGACACAAAAAAGGTTTCTGATATATTAAGAAAGTAATTTGTAATTGCTGAAATTGCATTTTAAGTTGTGTTACGTGCTTTTCATACTGCGCTAAATTTAAATATACTATGGTATGTATATAAAAATTTATAGACAATTTAGGGGAGACCCGTGTACCTAGGGCCGCTTTTTTTCAATGGCCGAAAACAGAGCCCTTGATCTGTTTAAAATTATGAAACAGATATTTACATATCTTTAGGATTATTTACTTCCAATTGCGATTAATATAAATACGTAAAATAATAAATCCTGACAAATAGAAGGTTTTAAAATAAACTTTACTCATGGCCCTAGGTACAACACCCTCATTGTACCTAGGGCCGCTTTCTTTCAATTCCCAAAAACAGAGCCCCTGATCTGCTAAAAAGCATGAAACTGATATGCACATATGTTTAGAACTAATTTCTTTTAATTGAGATTAATATAAACACTTAAAATAATAAATTCCGACAAATAGAAGGTTTTTAAATAAATTTCACACATGGCCCTAGGTACAACACGCTCATTGTACCTATGATCAGACCACATTATACCTAGGGCCAGACCTCATCGTACCTAGGGCCAGACCTCATTGTACCTAGGGCCATTCCCTTAAAATTAGATTTCACTTTGTAATGAATAGAAAATGAACATATAAACATATATTTTATAAAAGAAACAATATCAAGTAACACATTTATTTATCATATGATAATTATCTCGATGTTGCCTTAATTTGAAAAACCGAATTTTTCACTCTTTTTTTTTCTATGGGATGTATATTCTAATAGCATATTTATTTCATTTTTTTTTTCTGGAATGTTTTTAAATTTCTAGATCTTCCTGGTTTAGGGCCACCTTCTTTTCTTTGAGTAGTTTTTGTACGAGGTTTTGCTTCAAAAAAAGTTGTACCTGTTCAAGCTTTCTTCCCGAAGAAAATCTTATTATTATTATTATTATTTATTATTTATGGAAGAAGCTTGTCTCTCGGCCACATTTGAATTTAAATATTCGCATTCACCAGGAAATCATCCCAATAGTGTAATAACAGAAATCAATTAAAGTATGTTCATTCGAGAGAGCATAATATAACATGATTTTTTATACACAAACTGTTACCACTCATAAGTCCGTTCTCGAGAAATCTATATTTAAGTTTGAGTAAAAATGTATTAACAGGAAAGGAGTGGGAGGAGTCTCTTTAAAATCTGCTAGAACCATGACTTTTGTCAATATTTAGATGCTATTTTAGCGAATTTTTAGGCATTATATCTCAATTGAATAAATCTCAAAGTTGAAATAGGAAACTAATGAATGCATCAAAGAACATGTTTGTCCATGCTCTTTCAATTTCTGCTTATTTTGGATTTCATTCATTATTTCAGTAAGCCGTGGTGTTGTCGATTTAGACTTGGTTGCACCGATTATTAGCGAACTTTCTGAATTTATAACTCGAAAACGAGTTGACGAGGGCTAATGTTTTATGCGTCCAGAAACAGATTTATAAATGCTTTTTCGTTTAATGCTTGTTTGGAATTTTTTTTTTTTTTTTTTTTTTTTTTTATGATTACAGTATGGGATGGTTTCCTGGTCAGTGAATATGTTTTGATTCATTGGCTATATGCCAGTTACACGAAAACCTGATAGATTGTTCACAGGAGTAAAGACCGACGGATAGAACTTGCGAACATTTTCAGCAACGTCATATATAGTGATTGGTTTGCCAGGGTTCGCCAGCATCCAATTACTACAGGCTGTACTGTAGTAAATTTTATAAGCATAGCTGCCAAGTTTTTAATTTATTCCGGAATGTTTTTAGCCCCGCTCTTTTTTCATACCGTAATATTTGTAGAAAAAATTTCTTAAATATATAACTATGATTAAATATGAAGAAAATTACTCTAAAAAGATAACGGTGTGGAAAAAAGGGCGGGGCCAAGAACATTCCGGAAAAAAAAAATGGCAGCTATGTATAAGGTCAAAACACACCTCTGTCCAATGGTTGAAGCTTATGACTGGTGGTGGGTTGAAGCAATGTCCCTCTTACAACAATATGCTTCATTTAATTATAAAAGTTTATCAATTAAATTGTAACAACATGAAGAATAAGATTGCAATTGTACCTAGGGCCATGTATGGCCCTAGGAACAAGTTTCGGTAACTTCATTCAAAATACCTTCCACTAAAAAACCTACACACAGAGAGGGCTAATTAGATATTTCATTTATTACTCAATATAATGAGAAAAATTATACACTAGAAATAAAAGAAAATTATTTGACTGACTTTTGTAAAACAGCAAAAGAGATGTGCAGCAAAATTTTACTTCAAACCATGTAAATTCTTTTTGTACATGTAACTAGTATAAACTTTCTCCTGAATGGTTTCAAAGTGATTGTAAATGTATCAATTGGTGTTGTTACTCGCCCAACTGAATATTAAAACTTAAAACTAAATATTATTCAAATAAAGTGGAATGGACCTAGGTACACGGGTCTCCCCTATATGTTACACAAAATTGAGTAAAAACATCCTTAAAAACCAAAAATAAATTCAAAAACTGGCGTACAGACAATAGCAAGAAATTAAAACTTCTTCACACACCATAAATTTTAAATGAGCACAACTGGTTTCGAAAGGACGTAGCCTTTCTTCATCAGGTGCAAACACGTGCAACTTCCTTGGAGGCAAAAGCAAGACTGACTTCTTCACACACCATAAATTTTAAATCAGCACAACCGGTTTCGAAAGGACGTAGCCTTTCTTCATCAGGTGCAAATACGCGCAACTGCCTTGGAGGCAAAAGCAAGACTGAGCAAAAGCAGTCTTGCTTTTGCCTCCAAGGCAGTTGCACGTGTTTGCACCTGATGAAGAAAGGCTACGTTCTTTCGAAACCGGTTGTGCTGATTTAAAATTTATGGTGTGTGAAGAAGTTTTAATTTCTTGCAAAAACATCCTTATTTACTAAATGTATTAAATGAAACTGCTTTGCTAAATTTACGAAGTTCATGAAAATTGTAGCACAATGAAAATTTCTTTTCATATTTTATGGTAAACAAATTATTTGTTTAGAGTTCAAATTTGAATACTGATTTTTGCTATAATTACGCGATTTGAGTTCCTCGAATTCAGAAATTAAAATTATGGGTTTTTTTTAAGTGTGTATTCCTGCTGAATGTAAAATAATAATAATAATTACAGGAAATTCAAATTGGGTATATTGAAGATCATATGGGGTTACTAATTGAAAGGTTTGACGAAGATTGGAAAGTTTCAAGGAAGGGTGTGGTTAAAATTTGTCTAAATAATTTGAAATAAATTTTAAAAGTAATAGCAGTGTTAATTATTTTACAAATGTATTTATTATGCTGAATCAGGAGGATGAGGGGGGAAGTAGCCACTTCATACAGAAATATATATATAATAAAACTGTTTCTAAATCTATTTTCATCTATTTTAAAAGAATGTTTATTTACATTCCCTGTTATCTTATCTTTTAATCAATAATAAGTCTTTATATTATTCAAAAGCAGGGTAAGATAAATACATGTGAGTGACACACCAAATAATTTTTTAAATAAATTAAATTTGTATCTGTGAAAGGGAAAACAAGCGAAATTAATTATATTACTGAAAACATTTATGGTATTTTATAAATACTGGAATCGTTATCTTTATATAGCAATATGCGCCAATTTTAATTCCAAGGTTTTAACGTATAATAATAATATTTCGAAACAGTACAGTAAACTTAT
Organism: Salticus scenicus; assembly: GCA_963930645.1. NCBI lineage: Eukaryota > Metazoa > Arthropoda > Arachnida > Araneae > Salticidae > Salticus > Salticus scenicus. The sequence goes on from OZ005657.1 coordinate 110,931,072, forward strand.
AAATAGAAGGTTGTGAATCCTTAAAATTAGCAATCAACAAATCAGAAAAATACATCGCATAGATTAAAAAATAATAATAATAATAAAAAAATAAGAAAATAAAATAAGAAACTCTAATTTTAATTATTGAAACTCTAATTTTACTCTAATTTTTGAGTACTATTTTATCATTATTCCTAACTAAAATATAGCTTGAAATTTATTAAGAAACTGTAATACTACTCGTAAATGCTTTAATGCTGTATTAATGCTTTATTAATATTAACTGTATTAATGCTTTTTCTCTTCATTTAAAATTTAAAAAAAATGTAGATATTTTATAGAAAAGCGATCATCAGGAATAATATTGAAATCATCTAAAAAGATATATATTATAGAAAATGCTAAAATTTACCAATAAAAATCTAATCGTAAATACTGAATGCAAAATATTGGTAACTAGTGGTTTCCTTCTTTATAATAGTGTGTATAAACCAAAACCACAAAATATAGTCATTTTAAAACGTAATAATTAAAACAGAATAATCTTCAATTTGTCCTAAAATTTTAATGAAGAAGTTTAATATTAAAATCGCTAATGGTACGCTGAAAAAAAATTCTGTAACTGGCATCTAGAATCTAAATTGTGACTCTAGTAAAAATAGTTCCATGCCATTCTTATAAGTTCTAGTCCTCTTTGAAAGAAAATTATAGAAACTCCTATTAGAATTCTAGAGCGTTTACCTGTATTATCGAGGGCCAAATTTATTTTTAAAAATTTCAGAAAATTAATGCGAATGCAAGAGGTGACTTTCAGCAACTATAATTTTGGCTTATGACTAAATTCTAGAAAATCGAGAGAAAATTTCTCACAATACAAATGATTCGGAATATTCACAATACTGTTTCACCATCTAGAAATGTATAGACTAGAAATTCTTGATCATTTCGTCTATTCAGTTTATTGGCGTACCTTATAAGCATAGCTCTATAACCTATATTTCTAGTTTAGGGATTCAGGAAACGACCACTTATTCGTTCTTAAGACGGTATATGTTTTTTTCTCAGTGTAGGACGGTAAATACTTCCTATTAGATTATAAGTGAAATACACTCCTTTGTTTAGATTGGTGTAGCATTTAAATGCTCATAACAAGAAATATAAGAAAAAATAAATACATAGTCTTACAAGCAAAATATATTTTAATAAAAAACTTTAATTAGCTTTTGTGCTATTAAAATTCAAATATTGTCGTTTCACTAATGCAGAAAGCACAGCTGCCAACTATTCAAATTTTTGAATACTTTTTTTTCTTTTAGATTTATCAAAAAGTACTGTTATACAGAAATAGGAAATGTTGGTGCCTATGAAAACGGTTAAAAAACTCTATATTTTATGTTTGGTCACAAATGATAGAAGTTTCAACTCTTGTTAGTTTGTCTGAAAAATATTTAAATTTTATTTAAATATTTATGTATATATTTAAAGTAACTTTTTTAATAAATAAAAAAAAAAAAAATTAGAAAAATTTAATACAGCATTCAAAGTACTAAATTAACCCTCTCATTTCCATATTTTAATCTATTGTAGTCGCAGCTTAAACAGTTTTGGGAAGACTATTCAAGTATAATAATTATTTCTTCTATTTAATTGAAGAAAAGTAGTATTAAAGGATAATATATTAAAATAGTGGTGCCAAAGCTTCTGCTCTGTGAGTCCTCTTTATAGTAGACTACCTCAATGAATTTTTACGAATTTTTACTTTGTATTTTAAATCAAGTAATGTTTGAAGTTCACATTAAGAATTGTAATATCTAAATGTTTGCTTTAGGAATTATAAAACCATAATGTTTGTTAAAAACCGCAATGTTTCATCTGAATCTGACAATGATTACGACATTACCGAATTACTGTCCGTAGCCATAATGATTAAAATGTTTTCTTTAGGAATTATAAAACCGTAATGTTTATTAAAAACCGCAATGTTTCATCTGAATTAGACAACGATTACGATATTGCCGAATTTCCGTCTATAGCCATAATGATTAGAAAGAATAATAAATTTAGCTGAAATTAAATGACTTTCCTATTTTCCAATGAGGACGTGGTACCTAAAATAAAACTGCTCAAAGATATTTAGCGTTGGTCAAATTCTTTTTCATCACTGAGATATTTTTACTCTTGTGAAATCTTACCACGGAGCAAAATTTTTGTTGAATCAACAATAATTTGATGTGTACGATAACAATTTCAATAGAAATTTTGGTAAGGTTAACAAAATAATTTTGTTTCAATTCTCAAAAAAAAAAAAAAAAAGAACGTTTTGCTTTTCTTATATATATATATTTTATATTTACTTTTAAATATGCATAAATTACTGTAATGTTAAACAAAATATTCTGTTAATATAATCAAATACAAAGAAATTTTGTTAAAATCTTGTAAAATTGTTAACAATATATATTGTTTTGAAACAAAATTGATTTTTTCTTTTAATGAAAATTTGATGTTAAACAACAAATTAACCTCAGCAAATTTGCAGTTTAATTAACATTTTTTTTTCTAGGTGATGCATCATTTGGTTTTTAGATCTTAAATGTATGCAGTCGGAATTTTTTAAGAACCAATGGTTTCATGTTAATTCTTCTGTTAACCCTTTGCGGCGCAAGACAATTTGGATCATTTAAATTATACTGCCACCGGAATTTATGAACTAAATTAAACTAAAAGAAATTTTAAATTTTTCAGCTAAAAACCCCGACCTTTTCTGATATGTTATAAACGTAAATTTTTGCTAAAAATTTTCCGGGGTGCATTTTTGCAGCTGGAACTTAAATTTTGTGCCCTCGCAGCGAGGACAGCGCGCGTTAAGGGGTTAAGAGATTTAAAAAGATGCAGTTTTGATATTGTATCAGAAAAATCAAATATTCGAAGAAGTATTAAACATATATTTCAAAGTAAAAAACTAAAACAATTTTGTGTTTTTACTTTTTTGATTTATAAATTAAAACAATTCAGAGAAATTTGCATGTAATTGCAAGCGTTTCATCTGCAGTAAATTTTAGTACCACTAGTTATGAATAAGATTTTTTTTTTTTTTTTTTTTTTTTTTTTTTTGGCAGAAATGTATAATATATAAACGATTACTATTAAAAAAAAAAAAAAAAGAAAAAAAAAAAAAAAGAAAAAAGAAATCTAATACTAAATCTTGCTTTCAGAGCGAGCATAAAATTCGTTGTAAAATAATAACATTTTAAATTTTATTTATTCATTAATTTGTAAACTATAGTTTAAATTAATAGTTTTACTTTTTTTAACAGTTGTAATTTTATATTTTAATTATAAAAAGCTAAATGACACATTAATTCTACATTATATATCTCATAATTTAAGCAATTTTTTATTTGATATAAAATTTTAATTTTCTTTCAAATTATAATTTTATCAATAACAAAATCTGCTTTTAAAATTTACCGTAATTCTTTTTTTAAAACCAAAATAAAAAGATCTGTCTTAAAGATAACCTATCATCTCTTTAAATATCTTTTCATGTGGAAATAGAAAACGCTGTAACAAAAACATAATTCTCAGTCTTGCTGGATAGATAACTTATTCAATTCATAAAAAGAAAAAGATTTTAATAAACGGGAAACATTTTTATATCTTATTATTGCGTACGATATACTTGGTATGTTGAACTTTTGTTGATTAAAATAGCATACTTCACTCTTTTATTCAAAGACACATTTTTAATCTTTAATTATTTTAACAGAACTCGCTCGCCCAATTTCCTTTCTTATTGAAAATGTTTCCTTGATGTATAGCTACATGTATTCACGTGTCGTTAGGCTGAAGAAAGTCATAATTATAAAGTTTTTGTCACATCAAGATATTTTTAGCGTGGATAAAATTACACGGTTTTGCAATTATTTTACTAGAATTAAAATTTCAAGTTTCTTTAAGTATTAAAAATAAATTTTCTCTTGTTGATTTCTTGATTATTCTCTCTCTCTGTATATATATATATATATATATATATCTATATATATATATATATATATATATATATATATATATATATATATCTATATATATAATTTTATTTACATTTATTTCGAAAAGAATTACTGTCTACTATTATCTTTTTTTTTTTTTTTTTTTTTGTATATGTATATATTTTTTCTAATGAGACAGATTTGACACTGATATTTTAAAAATCAAATCTTTATAAAATTTTTCAAGCGTAGAAAATTACATAGATTGTCATTTGGATAAAAAGGAAAACAATCTTGAGTCGATATAGCGGACTTTGGAAATAAAAATTACAAGTATAAGAATATTACTGAGATAAATTATAATTTCACATCGTCTTATTTAAGAATTAAAAAAAAGTCCATATTAAAATTATCATTCACATTACAATTATTAAAAAATACTATATTGAAATTAGCATTCACATTATAATTAAGATACTAATTAAAATTGTTAATTAATTTTATAAATTATCAAATCGTCCTTGCGCATTAATTTTTGACTTACACTTCCAAAATTTTTTTGCAGGTAAATTTAGATGATTTTAGTAAAACTTAGCTTAAAATTTCTATATACAATCATAATAATAATTAAAAAAAAAACAGTGTTTTTCGAAAAAAATTCTTTTTTTTTTTTTTTTTTTTTTTTTTTTTTTAAATCTAAATTTTAATGTTTAAAAAAATGCAAAATTGTAACTAAGTTTTAAGCTAATATATATATATATATATATATATATATATATATATATATATATGACAAAATAATGAAGTTTCATGAAGATCCAAAAAAAAAAAAAAAAAAGATGCATGGAACATTTTATGCTTGACGCAACTACGTAAAAATTACTTTTTAGAAAATGATGTTTAAGTTTTTATTTTACAACAGATTCAATGTCGCTTTACAAATATAAACGCTTATAACTCAATATATAATGGTATTAATTGGAAAATTCTTTTTGCCACACAATACTACTGTTATTTAGTTTCATACTTTAATAAAATAAAAATATTGAATTTTTAGTCGAGTTTTGCCACTTTCAAAGTTCACCGTCCCCTTAAAATGTAAATAGGAGCAAATCATATATGGGAAATTCGGTACTGAAGATTAAATAATATAATCACAACGAAGTAAATCAATAGAAATGTTATTCCTGCTTGTGTTATGTTGTCGTTATGTATTAATGTAAAATAATAATATAACGTTAAATTATTAATAAATGTAAAATAATAATATAATGTAAAATAACAAAATAACAATATTTCTCTAACGTGGACCAGTTACAATTAAATTTTGTCGAAATAATACGACAGTGACGTAAGATGTTATTTGATTGGTCAACCCAGACCCAAAGCATAAATTCAGCTGCTAGAGACAAAGTGATTATAAGCGCTTTGGCTAGAAATTTGTTTGTTCATTGATAATATATACGTCAGATTTGTATGCTTGACTCGTAGTCCTCTTGTAAATCTACGTCAGATAATTACAGATAGCACATGACAGAATTACAATACGAAGAAATGGAAAAAAACCCAGGGCCAGCGCGGAAATCGAACCCGGCATCCTACGCTCGAAGGCGATTAGCAGTGTGATGACATAACCACTCGGCCACGGAGAGCCCAGCTAGAGATTTCGGCTACAAAAATTTAATCTGATAAGTATGATATGAATTTTTTGTCAACTAAATAGAAAAAATATCAATATTTATATATTTGCTAACTTATCTCACATAAGTATAGATAAAGAAATTTTTGGATTTTAAGACATTTTGTAGTTCACACACGCGAAAATAATATGATATTAATGCATTCCATATTTACAACATAAAAATTTACATCTGTAACTTTCATTTAAATTTGTAACATTTTAGAATTTATAAAAAAAATACAGTATTCAATTGAAAAACTGGCAAAAGTCCTAAAATAAACACACATAAATAAAGTAGTACAAAATTTAAGATACAATTCAAAACTATAAAATCAAGAAACAGTTCAAATATTTTTTAATAAAATAATTTATAAAAGTTATGAATCAATTACGAATTCTTTTATTCTTTTAATATTTTAATCAAAAATAATTTTTCGTTTCATTTTTACTTCAAAGCAATTTAAATACCAAATACCAGAGATTTTATTGGTCCCTAAATTTAATACCACTTTTTAACATGTTAAATTTCAATTTTCATTTCAAGAGCTTTTTTTTTTCCTTCATAAAAATGTGGTATTCAATTGAAAAACGTGTAAAAGCGCTAAAGCACTGACATAATGATCTTTTTTATACCTTAAATAGCATTCCCCATTTGGGAAGCATTCATTGTCAACAAACTAGACCTGCTAACTAGACAGAGTGTGTTTCCAGTGGCAGTTATGAGGATTACAAACCAATGAAATTTATGCAACTATTGTATGAATTTAATTGATTCTTTTTTTTTTAATCAATTCCTACAATTTGCACCAAATTAACATAAATGTAACATTTTCATGTGCATGACAGACAGAATGTGTTCCACTTGCTCGACAGCCAAAATGATGTTTTTTAGTTTTAGTTCGGCAAAAGTAAAAAATCCAATTTTAATTTTTGGATACTCATCCTTAACCCGTTAGTAGTCGCTATCGACAGCGCCACCTATTACAGATTGCGAACTTTTTATTTAACTGTCACCAATAATTTTAAGAAGTGATGTGATCGACGTTAAATCGATTTTATTCCCGTTTTATGTATATCAAATGCCACTTCTAAAATTTTTTGGTGGCTATTGAATAAAAAAATCTGGAAAAACTGAATGATGGGCGGCAAATCGACCAACTAGCGACTACTAACGGGTTAAACTGGTTAAAGCCTCTATTAAATAACACAATTTCTCTAACAACACATTTTCTATAACATTTCCTGTATATGTCTTTACTGTATTAACTTTCATTGATGCATAATATTAATAATAGCAGTGAAAACTATACATATTAATAGTTCTAATAAAAATCTACCAAAAATTACTCTAATTGTTATAAGGCTGTTATTTTACTTTAATTTTTCGTGGAACTGAACAACACCTAGATCCCAATTATTACTAATTAATGATAGATAGGGTACAAATATTCAATGCGAGCAATTGAAAGTTTCAATCAAGTTTCACTTACATTGTGTATTTTATTATATTTGCAGAATTTTTTGTAAAACTTACGTTATGTTAATATGAAAATACTGATGGAGGAGGGTTGCATTTTATTTTATAACTCAGCCTCTTAGAGACGTCCATACTGAAACTCACAATAAGTATAGAAAACAAAACTAAGAATAACATATAATTTTTAAAAAAGAAATTAAAATATGTATTTTTTTGAGATATTGAAGGTCAAAAGTCAAAATGTTTGACCTTAAAATGACAGTTTTGAAAAGTGTATATACATGCTATATCAATTAAAAGCCTGTGTTATAAGCTTTCTATTGATTTCAATTTTATATCTCTAAGTTAATTAGGGAACAAAATATGAGTACATTTGTAGTAGAAGAATTTGGAAAATTTGCATTTTTTAAAAACTATTTTTTCATCCCTGTATATAACAAATTAAATAAGATAGAGACTTATTAATTAGTATACATTCATTTCTCTATAGAACAAATAAATTAGCCCAATTTCATATAAATCTGAGGAAGTCAAATTAAAAATGCAGCTTTTTTGTATTGATTTGGCATGGAATGACTCACATAAGAAATAGTTCATACGTCGGTAAAAGTTAATTCAAGCGGAAGCAAGCGGGTGTTACCTTTTCAGTTATAGTACTATATGCTGCATTTTACTTAACAAATATTTTTAATCTTCTTAACATTTCCATAACACTAATACTCATAACACAAAAAATCAAACAAACAGTGTTACATGGCTAAGTAGAAATATCGCTTGTGAAGAAACATTTCTCAATAAGAACTGCTGATTCCAAAGGTATGATCATAAGCGAACTGATTCGTGAGTACGCTGCATCATTTATAGTCACAGTGTCCCTTACACGAAAAAAAAGAAATATATAGTTCGTTCAGAAAAAAAAAAAATTAGTGTTTCTCTCTGAGGTAGGGTTTTTAGATTTTGGCAATACCAAAGTACCATTTATACTAAATTTTATCGCAAAAGTTTCCTAGCCACAAACTTCTTTGAAATTAACAGACAGCTACTGTTTTCCTTTTATCTGGATTTGGGTTCAGTATTGTGGTTTCGCGCTAAGCTTATTTCATTTCTTGGGATACTTATAATGATGTACTAATTCACACAAGTTTATTAGAATACCAGGAAACACTCCGAACGGCTTGGAATAAGAGCGGGAACTGGATTCGACCTCGGAACCAAGCGGCTTCCATAGCGTTTGGAGCAAAACCTCTTGCGATTGATGGATATATTAAAATTAACTTTTATCGCAGATGCCTGGGAAAATTTCGCCGTTTCTACTACCAGTATTTTTATTCATATATTTTTTATAGTACTTTACAGTCATTTTGTAGGAAAATAGTACTGTTCAAAATTGTAGTAGCAGAAAGTCATAATCTTTTCATTACTGATTGCAACATTACGTAAGTAAATCTGTTTGACATTTTTTTGTTAAACATGATTGTTTGATATATTTTATTTATTTATTTATTTTTTAATTTATTCATTTTAGCATTAAATTTTCAAAGTAAAAAAATGCAATTTTTTAAAGAATCATATACATTTAATAAGGTTATTAATTTCATTTTTATATTTGGTTCAGAAAAACTGACAGAGGCAAGAGGAAATTATATATATCTATACTAATATATAAATGCGAAAGTTTGGATGGATGGATGAATGTTTGTTATTCAATCATGCCACAACGGCTAAACGGATCTGCATGAAATTTGGTACAGAGATAGAGAATAGTCTGGAATAGAGCATAGGCTACTATTTATACTGGAAATTTGATTAGATTTTTTAAAATTAATTAAAATATGAAAATAATAAACTGGTAATTGACTTAATATAAGCCATTTAAATTTTTAATTGTTGCCAAAAAAAGTTTACGAGATATTTTTATTTATTTATTTATTTATTGTTTTCAACATAAAATAAAGTATGCTTTCATGCGAAAAATAAAAAATTACTAAATGTTAAATTGGTCGATGAAAAAATGACACTTTATAATTTTAAAATAAAATAGTAATATTACAAATCTAACATATTTCTTCTGAATTTTATTTCATAGCATTTTTTTATATACCTCAACTTCAGATTTTTTTTTTTTTTTTTTTTTTTTTTTTTTTAGTACGGCGGATGAAAAACGCTTGGCATAAAAGCTAATTCAGCATTATATTAAAGGTATTTTCTTATTGATAATTCTGGACAATTTTTTTAATTTTGATGCTGAAGTAGATCGGACATTTTTCGCCAATGAAAAGATAGAAAGAAATACGCAAGCGAAGTGATGACGTGACTGGCCGTTCGTGGATGCAAGAAAAATATTTCCTATGTCAAACGCCCATTGGATTTTTTGTAAAAAATTATTAAAAATCGAGGAAAATTATTTCCCGATTTTAATTCCCATATTTAGGTATAGATATGTATTTGTTATCATGTCCATGCGTTATATTAAGTTATTTTTGTTGTAAAATTGACAAAATTTGAATTTTTAATTTCAAAACTCTAGAAAAAAAATGGCAAACTTCCATATTCGATTGAAAACACAAACATTTCATTTCAAAGGATGATATTAACACAATAAATATCCAACTAATATACTAATTAAAAGGAAAATGATAAATATTCTATCATAATTTGAAGTCAAATTTGTTTTCAAATGTCTAAATAAAGTATCTGATATGAGATACTAATATGTTGCAGCGGAATAGATTTGATATCGGTTATCCTTGGCAGAAAAAAAAAATATCGCCAAATTATTTGGCGAACATAATGTAATTCCTTTCAAAAATCATGGTTATTTTAACAACTTATATTAAGAGAGTAATGAATAATATGAAACAATATTTCGTACAATGCATATTACGAAAATATACATCTGGCATGTATATTTTAGTATTACGTTATTGATCACCAAATACAATAAGCGCCAAGAACGACAGAGTTTTGAAATTTAAAATTAAAATTTTGTCAATTTGACAGCAAAAAAACTCAATCTAACAAATGCACATGAGAATTAATACATATATATATATTCCCAAATATGGGGATTAAAATCGGGAAGTAATTTTCCTCTATTTTTAATAATTTTTTTCAAAAAATCCAATGGGCGATTAACATAGGAAATCATTTTCTTGCATCCACGGACGGTCAGTGACGTCACACTTCGCTTGAATCGTATAAATTATATTTTGGTCTAAAACGCAACAAAAATTCAAAAGTCGCCAAGGGCATTAAGGCTGTACCATGATCAAGTTTACATATTAATTAATTTATTTATCTTTCTATGTACCAACTACTATTAACTAATCATGAAGTATATATAACCACAAAATAATAATAATAATAATAATAATAATAATTGTCTCATGCGATAGAAGTAGCCGATCATAGCATATTGTAATATTATACGTGGTTTGAAATTGCTCTCTTTCTATGGTTGATCGATTAAATCAAATAAATATAGGAAATAACTTGAGAGCAAATATTATGTACATCACGTATAACTTTGTTCATGTGTAACTGGGATTCAGATATAAAAGAGCTACTTCAAATTTTTCGATACTGTCCGTATCGAAACTGTCATATATATAAGCACCCAAATGGAAGCCCACGTGTGAGCCATTGTCGCAGGCAATAGGGACAGGAGATTTCAAGGACGAACAAGTCGCTGCCGAAGGCAGCGGGAACCCAAACCGAGCTTTTGACCGATTTCAGTTTTTTTTTTCTTTTTTCATAAAGCTATGTAGAAAAGAGTTTGCCAGCGAAGCGGGCAAAGCCGTCCAAAATTGCTTAAGATGTAAAATATTATTCAACAGTTCGCCGGGAGATGAAAAAAAAAATCATTTCTTTGTAAAAAAAAAAAAAAAAAAAAAAAAAAAAAACTTAAAAATTTGAAACTCATAAATATTATATGAATTTCACCACATAATTCAAATTTTAATTCACCAGTCACCAAATTATTGCCGAAACGTCAGTGGAGGCCCTACATTGAGACTCAAAACGGTTTTGGGCTGTGTCTGTCTGTCTGTCCGTCTGTCTGTCTGTCTGTCGCGCGATAGCGGCCGCAAAATTAGCGCTATTGACTTGAAATTTGGTACACATGTTCATGAGCCCCACGAAATTAGCTGTATAGTTTTTGGTATGTATTCCATTTGTAGTTCGTATACAGGGACACGCAAAAGTTTTTCTTATCATTACGGCCTATGGGAGGAATTTGTACGTATCGCGATAGCGGCCGCAAAAATAGCGCTGTTGACTTGAAATTTGGTACACATGCTCATGAGCCCCACGAAATTAGCTGTATAGTTTTTGGTATGTATTCCATTTGTAGTTCGTATACAGGGACACGCCAAAGTTTTTCTTATCATTACGGCTTATGGGAGGAATTTGTATGTATCGCGGTAGTGGCCGCAAAAATAGCGCTATTGACTTGAAATTTGGTACACATGTTCATGAGCTCCACGAAATCAGCTGTATAGTTTTTGGTATATATTCCATTTGTAGTTCGTATACAGGGACACGCCAAAGTTTTTCTTATCATTACGGCCTAAGGGAGGAATTTGTATGTATCGCGATAGCGGCCACAAAAATCACGCTATTGACTTGCAATTTGGTCCACATATTCATGAGCCCAACGAAATTAGCTGTATAGTTTTAGGTGTGTATTCCATTTGTAGTTCGTGTACAGGGACATGCCAAAGTCATTCTATCATTACGGCCTATGGGAAGAATCTGTATGTATCGCGATACCCACCGCAAAAATCAAGCTATTCACTTCCAATTTTTGCAGAAACGTCAGTGGAAGGCCTCTGTTGAGACTCAACAGGATTTTGTGTTCCGTCTGTCCGTCTGTCTGTCTGTCTGTCGTGTGATAGCGGCCGCAAATATCACGCTATTGACTTGAAATTTGGTACACATGTTCATGATCGCCACAAAATTAGCTGCATAGTTTTTGGTATGTATTCCATTTGTAGTTCGTATACAGGGACACGCCAAAGTTTTTCTTATCATTACTGCCTAAGGGAGGAATTTGTATGTATCGCGACAGCGGCCACAAAAATCACGCTATTGACTTGCAATTTGGTACACATATTCATGAGCCCAACGGGATTAGCTGTATAGTTTTAGGTGTATATTCCATTTGTAGTTCGTGTACATGGACACGCCAAAGTTTTTCTTATCATTACGGCTTATGGGAGGAATTTGTATGTATCGCGATAGCGGCCACAAAAATCACGCTATTGACTTGCAATTTGGTACACATATTCATGAGCCCAACGGAATTAGCTGTATAGTTTTAGGTGTGTATTCCATTTGTAGTTCGTGTACAGGGACACGCCAAAGTCATTCTATTATTACGGCCTATGGGAAGAATCTGTATGTACCGCGATAGCCACCGCAAAAATCAAGCTATTGACTTCGAATTTTTAACGAAACGTCAGTGGAGGGCCTCTGTTGAGACTCAAAAGGATTTTGTGTTCCGTTTGTCCGTCTGTCTGTCTGTCTGTCGTGCGGTAGCGGCCGCAAATATCACGCTATTGACTTGAAATTTGGTACACATGTTCATGATCCCCACGAAATTAGCTGTATAGTTTTGGGTGTGCATTCCATTTGCAGTTCGTGTAAAGGGACACGCCAAATTTTTTTTACCATTACGGCCTACGGGAAGAATTTGTATGTACCGCAATAGCGGCCGCAAAAATTCTCCGATTGATTTGCAAATTGACACATATATTCAGGCTCGGTATAGAAATAGCTATTTATTTTTTTAGGCCTATACTTTTTATGGATTGTATGGATTGTAGACAGGGACACGCCAAAATACTTCACATTACGGCGTATGAGGTGAATTGCGTTTAAACGCATTTTAACATCTTTACTTTGCAATCAAGAAAATTAAACTAGCGTACATGAGTAAGATGTTTAACTTATGTTGTTTGAAGGAAATATGTGCTCTTAAGCTTTCTAATTAATGTACAGGACCTTACAAAATTGTTCTGACAATGTCACGTAGTCATCCAAACGATGTTAAATTTGGAACAATTATTAATTTTAAACGCAAAGTAAGCTGAATAGTTTTTACAGGTGTATAGAATGTTTATGGTTTGTTTACAGAGACACGCAAAAGAATTTCGTAGCATTAGAGCCTATGGACAAACGTTTATTTAAGAGCGCACTTTAATGCGTTTATGCTGCATTGAACTTAATAAAATTATCATACATTATAAAGATGCTTAAAATTATGTTTACTCTTAAAAAAGGTTATGTATAGACTAAATAATTTATGGGACCACATGAAATAATTCCGAGTATGTATTGTAATCATCCGAATGATGTTAAATTAGTTTGAAAAATTAATGAGTTAAAATTAATTAAGTTTATTCTTATTATTGGCGTTTATAATGACTGTGGCTACTTTTCCGGGATATATAAAATAATTTCGTACTATTACGGTCTATAGTCGATATTTCTTAAAAGTTTATTTTAACATGGTTACACCCCATCAAATATAATGAATTTATGTTAGAATTTTAAAAGCATGTTTTCTTGTTGATAATTGTGGGCATAGAATTGGAAATTAGTTTAAAGGTTACGCAAAATATTTCCGATATGCTATGTAATTTTTTTTTGTATGAAATTTGGTAGTTATGAAATTTGGTATTTATGAATTTCAGGGAAATAATACAAGACCGTCGTTCATTAAGAATACATATTGTTGCGTACTTGGGGGTCCGTAAGTTGTCCGAGAATGAAAGGCAAAACTTGCAAAAATTCAGTGATGTATTATTCACAGGAAGTTCCAGAAAAATACAGGTCTATAAACCAAGTATCAGCTTCAATTCAACCAGTAAACACAGCTTAAACAACAGCCGTTAACAGCAAAACAACGGTACAAACTATTTAGCAATAACACATAAAGAAAGTCTCATCTAAAGAGGCTCAAAGCAAAGCAAGAATTTCACGAAACTGACACAGATCTGGGACTGACTGCCTTGGCGAAAAAATGCTCCTTTTATACTTTTCTATCGAACACAGACTGTTCTGGAAAATTCTCGTATCTCATAATGAGATTAGAGCTTCCATATTTGGTATATCCCTAATAAGGATTTTCTCGCAAAGGTCGCAAAAAAAATCGCCAAGGAGGGAAACAGTCGCCAAATTTGGCGCCAAATCCATTTCTTCCCTTATTGGAGCTTTTTAAAATGTTTTAAAGGGAAAATTAGGCTATTTTAACGCTAAAACGACTAAAAATGCACAAAGTTAGCATTTTATTAACTTTACTAAACTTCTTTGAAAGAATTGTTACAAAAATAAATGCAATTATTTACAATTCCGTAACACTTTATAAGATATGCAAATAGAGACATAGCGGGGGGTTGAGGGGGGCTGCAGCCCCCCTAAGGAATGTATCTGATTATGGTAACAAGTCGATCGAATCAATATATACGATTATATAATAAGGAATAAATAAAAATGACCTATTGAATAATGTCTGATGTAAATAGGACGTTGAGGCTCCTGATCTGCAGATCCACTAGTTATTAGAACCAGATTAATATTGTGCAATAGTGAACTAAAATCATGCAAAGAAAGGTTTCGAAATAAAATTCATAATTGACGACCCAGTTTTTATACTTCCGCAACGCAGTACTGTTTAGTACAGGATCCCTATGAACGAATTATAAATTTTTATCGCCATGTTGGCGATAACTTTTTATTTATTTATTTTGGCTTTCAATGCGTTACAATTTTTTTTTAGTATACTTTATCAGACTCTGTTTTGCACAGCACCACAATGATAAGGTTTCATTACAATATATACTATGATCAAACCGTCAGTTCCCACACATACACATCAACATTTTCACGTGAATGAAGTCGCCGGTAACAGCTAGTATATAATAAAAAAGACGTATGAAGAATTTTAAAGAAATGATTAATGCAGTATTTCGTCCTTGATTAAATGCTATTGAATAAATGCCTTGAATAATATCTATTTATATATACATTTATATATATATCGTTTAAAGCAAATACCCTGCATAAATATAAGGAACGTGTAATTGATTTTCGGAATTTCATTCTGAATTTAATATGATTCTAAAGGGGAAAAAAAATAAAATAAACAGAATTTTCAAAATAATTATGATTTTAATTTTGCTGAAACTCTTAAAGAGTGGGAAATAAATATATTTAAATATTTTTCTTTTTAATATAGTGAAGTACTTTTATAAAAAATTAATACATGTTACTGTAAACACTGTAATGTTTTACATAATACGAAATGTACCATTAATCTAATTCTATCAGTGTCATGCATTCTCAAAGAATGTTTTTATGATGCCAGTATAAAAGCCTAAAACTTTTATCTGTTTTAGAAATATTTTATTAATAGCTCTTATTATTATTTTTTTTAAATGCG
The DNA here is from genome assembly GCA_963930645.1 of Salticus scenicus. NCBI lineage: Eukaryota > Metazoa > Arthropoda > Arachnida > Araneae > Salticidae > Salticus > Salticus scenicus. Next base: position 110,946,647 of record OZ005657.1, read on the forward strand.
CATATATTTATTATTTTTTTCTTTATTTCTAATATTATCAATTTATTTTACAAAAATTAATTTACAAAAATAAATTCTTTAAATAGAGTTTTATATTACATCCTTTTGAAGTAAAGGTCATAGAATATCTAAAATATTTTCAAAATATACATCATTTCTCTATTCATAGGACCATTTTTAAAAGTTCCTTTCATGAAATTTTATTTTCAGTTGCACTTTGATAAAAACTATTTCCTTATTTTGCATATAATTAAAATATTTAAAATAATAAAAAGTTTTAAAACATAAATCTATAAATATATTAATGACTTCCTTTTATGTTGGATCGTCAAAGAGAAGTGTAATTTTAAGAAGTTTAATATATTTTTTTATGCTAAATAATTAAACTAAATAATAATAAAAATAAATAAATAAATAAAATTTGAACACAATTATGCAGATTAACAACAGTTTAAAAATTTTAAATTAAAAAGACTTATTATATCCATCAATTACATTTAACTTAAATAAAAAATTTAAATTTTCAAAAATGCTAATATTTTGTTCCTATTTTTTCAGCAAATGTAATGCAATATTCGGTAGTATCACTATTTATTTATTTATTTATTTATTTATTTTATTATTATTATTATTTTTTTACGGTTAGGTTTTTTTGTAGTAGCTAAACACATTTTGGAAATTAATTATCTTACCTATGAAAAAAAAAAAAAAAAAAAAAAAAAAAAAATGTGACTTCTACCGAAATTATTTCAATTACAAAAGTTTAGTGTTTCTGTAGATTATCCAAGCGTATATATTAGGTTATTAATGCAGTAGATTTGGCCGATTATAAATGCAGCAAAATTAGAAAAACAATTTAACTATACATATAGGTGATTCTAGTGTAAGGAAAACTATTCAAACCTCTTTAGAACACTTTTTTTTTTTTTTTTTTTTTTTTTTTTTTTCATTTCAGGACGATTTTGGCACATGTGGATAACATACCTATGTCGACGATGAAATTTTTTTCTTCAAAGTGATGTGTTTTTCTTTGGGGTATTTTTGGTTGCTGATTAAGGAAAAACTATTCAAATTCCGTCTCGTACAGTTTTGACAAAAAAAGGGATTATTTGAGCTTAAAGTTCCACTTTCTCAACTTCTATCTAAGTCATTTCCCAGAAAATCTGGGTGATGTGAGTAAAGAATAAGGGAACCTATTTCATCAAGACATCAAAGAAATGTAGAGGAAGTATCAGGGACGATGGAGTGTTAGCATGTTAGCAGACTGTTGTTGCATGCTGCATAGGGAATCTCCCCCTCCACAAGGCTCTTAAGCAGTGTACAAAGTATGAAACTCTAAAGGGAGATTCAGTGTAAAGAAACGCATTTAAAAGATAATGTGTAAATAATATCCTATTTTAAGATTCAGTGTAAAGAAACGCATTTAAAAAATAATGTGTAAATAATATCCTATTTTAATATATCTTATACAGTATTTGTTTCCAATTTGTTATAGCCTCTGGGTGAATTCTTCCGATCTTCACCCTTACTTAAAAATTCCTTTCGTGTTAGGAAGATAAGACAATAATTTCTGAATTCAACGAATCAAAACACATTAGAGATATCCAACGCAACATAGAAAAAAATTGAAAAATATAATTTCGCCGATTTGTGTAATTAATTACATGAACAAATATCAAAATGCTCATAACACTCATTTTAACTAGCCCATTCACTTCAACCAGATACAACTTTCTTTTTCATAAAACCATCGAGCAAAATAAGGATAAATATCTCTTGATGAATCTGATTTATATGGAAAATTTATACATATAGAAAATATCTGTTTTCTCGGAAGTATTTTTACACAATCTTTCAATCATTCAAATACAATAATAGTATAGTATCCATCCACAATCCGTCGTATTCTGTACAACTTTCAGATGAAACAATAGATATTTTTCCTATTTATAACTGGATTTTTAAAGAAATTCTTCAATGAGGTATATAAATAATAAGTCTAGATGTTTTATTATTAGAAATTACTAAGAGGTGAAATTAAGTTGCTTTTAAACGGTAGTTTCAATATTTTGATATTTATCGATGTAAGATGAGGTCGTTTAATAACAACTTTTTATGCGCAGGGGTAAAACTTTTCAGGGGCTACCCCTGAATTCAGAGTTTTTGAAAATTTTGCTATTCTCAATTTTATATTAAATTATTTTGTTTTTATAGATTTTTTTTTTTTTCATTTTGAATATTTAATTCGCCTCATAAAGTATTAAGAATTCTCAAAATATCATTTTATTGTAGATAGCCTTATGATGCATCATTAATAAATCTTCCCTATCTGCATGCAAGTAGCAGTTTTCATGGTTTATTGCATGTCGGGAAGTTTCACCCGTTCGCTTTGTTATATATATATATATTCTATTTGAGTGTTTTAGTAGCTTAAAACACATTCATTCCACATGTAAATCATAAGACTTGCAGCTTTTTACCGTGTTTTAATATTTGGTTGCTTTTTCGTTTTTGATGAACAGTTTAGCTTATCTATATAAATATTACACTGATATGAAAAAGGAAATGTATAAAAATCTTCTTAAAACGCGATAAGAAGGAACTGCTTATAGACGTTTGAAGAATTTCTCTTGAATTATAATCACATGGTATACCTGGTATATATATATATATATATATATATATATATATATATATATATATATAGATACTACTGGCATTTAAAATTGCTACACCAAGAAGGAATAATAATAACGGAATGAAATTTGTTGGACACATACATTATAGTAGGATGAACAATTGATTAAAATTTTTAGGAAATTTGGAGTAATATGTACTGAGAAAACAGTACGTAAAGCAGCGACCTCTGTGAGCAATAACATCACATATCTGCCTAGGCATTGAGTCGAACAGCGATTGGATGACATGTACGGGTAGAGCACTTCATGAAGTTTTAACACGATGCCACAATTCATCGATCGAAGTTACTGGTGAGTGGTGGGGGGCCAGGCGCTTTTCAACGATTAAACAGTCATTTTCATTGGTGCGAGATCAGGAGAACGCGCTGGCCAGAGCAACAGTCGAACACATTCTGTATCAAAGAAGGTCCGGACAACACAAACAACTTGCGATCGTGCATTAACTTGCTTAAATTTTGCGCTACGGAGGCCTCGAAAAAATTTCCTGAAATTTTAATCAATTGTTCTTCCTACTATAATGTATGTGTCCAACAAATTTCATTCCATTATTATTATTCCTTCTTGGTGTAGCAATTTTAATGGCCAGTAGTGTATATATTTCAAAATAATATATTTTGACAATCTGCAAGAAGAATAAGTTTTGGCACTATTTCGATTAGAAACATTTATATCGCCTTTATACAAATTGATTTCAGTAATTAAAAATCTCCTATACACTAATAAGTTAATGTATAAAATTGCAAAGTGGTGCAGCAAATGTCCCAGGGGTATGATAAGATAAGTATGCCCACTTAAATCACCTTCCTAAGCCTTACCAACATATTTCTCAGGGAGAAAAGCATGTCAGTAGACAGGATTTCAGAAGCAATACAAAAATTACGAAATGAAGAGAATGCTAGTGAAAATAAATAAATACATTTATATTTGAATTTTAGGTTTAATACCTCCACGAGTTAGTTAAAACAAAAACTTTTTCGATGCAAAAATATTTTACGTTACAATGTTGAAAAATATTAAATCCATTTATTATTATACGTTCTATATATTGCACTTTAAAAGATTTTTTTTCTTGTTTTATAAGACTATATAAAGTATCAATTTTGCAGTTTTTCAAGCGAAGGTTGTGAAATTTTTAATCTATTTCTTAATTTTTTTTAACAATTTGTAATACAAAAAGAGAAACATTTTCAGTCATATCTAGAGCCTCATCAGTTTAACCTAAATGTGGGAAACATGCGGACTCCAATAATGATGAAAAAGTAATAACAATTCTTTGATAATAAAAGCAAATTTGATATAAAAAAAGGAGCAAAAGGAAATAATGATAATAATTAAATAAAAAATTAACAATCGAATCAACCTCAATACAAAGTAAATATCCACTGATCTCTGTCTCTCCTATTACTCATATTTTGATTATATCAAAGCACAACTAACACAAACAAGCACAACAGCGTGGAAAATTTTAAACAGTCTCTGAGGGTAGAAATGGTCACTATAAAAACTGGTGCGTTCACTTAATTTTGGGTACGGTGGGTGCTTTCGTATATAGGACAGTACTTAATTTTCTCCCCCTCTACTCGCACCTCCCTCAACATACAGGGAAGTGGTTTCATTGTTTGTTAAACTGGTGCGTTCACTTAATTTTGGGTACGGTGGGTGCTTTCGTATATAGGACAGTACTTAATTTTCCCCCCTCTATTCGCACCTCCCTCAACATACAGGGGAGTGGTTTCATTGTTTGTTTTGTTACGGCTTGCTGATTTGGCGATCTGTAGTTATCTCGGTCTCGTCTTGACATTAATGAAAATCTAGTTATTATTGTTTTACTTATTCTGCGGTTTTACTAGCACACAGTTTTTTTTTTTCTTTTAAGAAGTATAGTTTTCCTAAAGATATACTTCGATGTACGTTTTTGTTTCACCATGTCAAATTGTAAGAGAAGAAAATTAAATGAAGAAAACGGAACATTCAATGCAGAGTGGAAGTTAGATTTTTTCTTTACTTCTGTGAACGATAAAATGGTGTGTTTGTTGTGCAATACAGTTTTAACTACTTTGAAAAAAGCGAATGAAAGAAAAAAAAAACTCTATTTGACTTATAAAGAAATTATATATTTTAACTTCGAAGGCGAGTCCCGTAAAGCTGCGGTTGAAAAATTGAAAAATAAAAAGCAACATCAACAGATGCCTTTTAGTGTTTTGTAAAAATAACTAACACTGCAGTTCATGTTACTTATAAAATAGCACATATATTTGGAAAAAGAGGAAATCCATTTATGGATGTAGAAATAATTAAAGAGTGTATTGTTGAGGCAGTGTCTATGTTAAATCCAGAACAAGTAGACAAGTACAAACAATTGCCTCTTTCAAGAAGAACTATAACAGATCATCAACGCGAATTAGCTCAGAACGTAACAAAGCAATTTTGTACAATTATTTAAAATGAAGATGTTTATTTTTCAATTGCTTTAGATGAAAGTACTGATAAAGCTGACTCGACACAAATTTTATATTTCATTCGTGCAGCAACTAAAGATTTTCAGTGTTATGAAGAACTTCTTGCTATGGGTACACTATCTGGAAGAACTCGCAGAATTGACATTTTCAAAAATTTCAGAGAAATACGTTATCGGTTACAAATAAATGTCAGTAATTTAGTCAGTATCTGCACCGATGTTTTATCTTCTATGAGAGGTAAAAAAGAAGTCTTTTTTGCTTTATTGAAAAAGGAAAACTCAAACTTGAAAAAATTAATATCATTTCACTGCATTTTGAACCAGCAAAATCCACAGTTTTTTTAAGACACTCTGGATAGAATTATTGCGATTGTCAACTATATTCGCTCAAATCCAATGCGTCATCATGAATTTCGTGAGATGTTAACTTTAGACGAGGAAACATACAGTATCGATCTACCGTGCTACTGCAGGTTCGCTGCCTATCAGTAGAACAGGTTTTGATAAGGGTTTTAACTTTACGACGATAAATTTTAAAATTTTACCAAGAACAAGGAAAACTCTGTGATCTATCAGATGAAGTGTTTTGCATAAACATTGCGTTTTTGTCTTATATCATGGTAAAACTAGAACAATTTAAATATTTGTTTTCAAGGTAAAATGAAGGATATGTACGAATTGTGGAAACAGATCCAAGCGTTTCAAAACAAATTAAAATTCTTCAAATTATTGTTTCTCGTTTAGAAATATCTTCAGAAGATTTCTGAGAGCTTGCAAAAATGTTGAATGAACAGATATATGAAAATACAATATTCGATAGATATGTAGGTGTCTTGGATTCTGTAACAGAAGAATATACTGAAAGATTTTCAGATTTTGATGAGCACACACCTGCTATGAAACTGGTACTTGAACCACATTTAGTAGACGTATTTGTGGCTCCTGAGTAACTACAAATGGAGTTAATTGAGTTAGGAGAATATAGTCGCTCCAAATCCCTTTTTGAAGCTAAAAATGATCTTGTAGCTAGATGGAAAGTTTCTGTTGAGCATGTATGCCCAAGGCTCAACGAATTTGAAATAAACTGGACGCCAACAAATATTTCGGATAGCCAGTCAAAAAATAATCCCCACCCACCTTTTTACTTTTTATTTTAAAATTATTTTGAATATAGAAATTAAAATTCTATGCAATAAACACCAAGTATTTACTAGTTCTGGATGATACACCAGAAAAAACCTGTTTAAAACTAACGTCACCAAACCAGTTTTATTACTTTCTCTAAACCGATATGATCACGACATCGGTACATCATTACACTAGCACAATGATTCAGAGTCAGATCATACGCGCACGTGAACGGATCAGTGTAATACCCTAACGGTGCACCAGTCCATCACTGGGTAGTGAAACATGCACAGAGGATAGATTTAACTGGATTCAACACCTTCAAGAAAATCGTTCAAAAATACTGAATTTCATAAATAATATATATTAGAATTGTTAGAACAAGAGATGAAGGCCTCAAACTTGATATTACTAATACATGGTACAATACTGTTACGGTTATGAAGTTTGGTTTGAGGATCTTAACTGACATGGATATCGAAACCTCTTCTCCAATCAACGGCTTACATTACTAATCATATTAAAACCATACAAGAGTATCTCTACAGACACATTATGCATTTAAACAGGTACTCCTCCCATCATAACTCTTTTTAAGCAATAAATTTAGACAACATAATATTTTAAAAGGCATTTCCACAATCAATATCGATAATACTATCATTCACAACAATAACATCATGAAAACAATTCCAACTTACGAACTTCCAAACTATTACATTAATAAAAATATAACAATCACAGACAATCCGAATTACACAACTCTCAAAATATATATTCAAAAATGCCAAGGGGAATCTCTTGTGATTTCGTTGTCTTATTATACATAAATTAAAATCAAATTGCATATACATAATTCTATTTATCAAGCAGAAGCCCTAGCTATCACAGAGGCAATTAAATGGTATTTAAGTTCCAACTATGTAAATACCCCAGTAACAATAATAACAGATAATAAATCAACATTAGAAACACTAAAAGTTCCATTTCCTAAATACATTATCCTTTTAGAATTATATAATTTAATACTTAGCAAAGATGTCTCATTAATACAACTTTCATAGACAAGAGCACATGTAGGTATCCATGGCGACGAAACAGCAGATGAACTGGCAAAAGAAGTATTAATAAATAATTCATATAATTATGAGATCTCTCTTCCTTTCCCAATCTCACTTATACAATCAACTGTAAAAGCTAAAATCCTTAGTGTTTGGAATTGAGAGTTTCAGCATTCCCATAAAGGTAGATATACGTACCAGTGTTGCCAGATTGGGGACTTTTTTTATTCAAATATCACCAATAATTTTGAAACGTAATGTTTGATATGCATAATTGACGATTAATCTTCGCAGTGATTAGGCAACGGTTGCAATTAAAATTTAGTGGTGGATGTTGAATAAAAAAGTCCAAAATCTGGTAACACTGATACGTACGCAGTTCTCAAAACAGCTAATCCTAATTGCATATGCCCAAATAAAATACCTTTATGTTTTATCTCAGGGCATGGGTGTTTCCCCACTTTCCGCTTTAAAATCAATAAACTACCAAACGCACTCTGTAAATGTAAAAAAAATCAGGTAGCCCTTTTCATTATTATATTCAAAAAATGTTAATTAATTAAAAACAATTTTAAATTTAATAGTAATAAAACAATAAGACAAAACTTAAAAGTAATAATATTAAATCCAGATAATTATAATAAGCTAAAACATACTTATAATACCTTGAACGAACATTACCCATTTATTAAATATAAATTTTAACACTACATCCGTTGACTTACTTTTCTCTGTTAATGAAATGTAATTTATCTAATTCCAATTATTATTATTATTATATTTATTTTTACTTTTTAAGCTTTCCTAAAAACAATCTTAAGTACAGTTTTCTATATATATCCTTTTAATAAATTAAACTACGGTCTTCTGCCTAGCAGGACCGTCGACAATTTTTTTTTCCAGTGGGAACAAAAATCCCTATAACTACGCAGTTTGGGACCCACAGGGAGAGACCAATATACGAATGCACAAAGGATAGCAATTGTACATTGCTCAATGGTGTCTCAAACCATGTGTTGATAAACATTATGAGAGGAGCAGCAATCGAAACGACGCTAGTTAAGCCCAGAGAGCCTCCAAGGAGGGAGACGACAAGTGATGAAATTACACTATGGCGCATGCTTGTAGCATGTTTTTCTACCAAACTGGATTAGAAAAATTCGAGCACTTCTCAGTCGAATACCAACAACAAAGAATTTTTTTTTTTTTCTTTTGGTAATATTCCTTTATTTTAGCTATAGTTTCGAGCTAAGTGCTTTAAAGCCTTTAAAAATGCTTTTAAATGTGGATTATTGTCAAAAAAAAAAAAAAAAAAAAAAAAACTTTCAAATCAATGAGAAGCTATCTGGCTATTCTCGCCTCTCACCTCGTAGGCTCTCTAGGTAAGACTACATTGAGAATCGGAACTAGAATCGGATCCCTATATCGAAACCATTTTTTTTTTCAAAATATTTAAAATAAAATATTGAGCTTGCATAAACATTGAAGAAACAGTCTTCAGTCTAAATGTATTGGTCGCCAATGGTGACCAGGCGACTTATTTCACAAGTCTTGTCCATGCCTACGAGTGGTTACGTAGTATATGCACTCGGTGGTATTTGCGCTTACCACCTACTTCCCCTTATTCTAACATCTAACTTCTTAGAAAAAAGGTTCTATCTGTCGTCGTCTTACTGATCGCGTGGGTTTTGCGTTCAAACACAAATAGCTACAACCCCTCCCCTTCCCTTTATATATTTTTAAAGTAACGTGAGAAGTACGTTTTATTTGTATTTAGTTAAGTGTAGGCCAAATTCCCAAAGAAAAGTCTAGACCTAACGCATGGAAATCCTTAATTAAAAGCCACATTAATAAACTTAACAGGCTAAAAAAAAATTTAACGAGTTTTTTTTTTTTTTTTTTTTTTTTTTAAGGTACAGAAGAATTAGAAATATTTCTATTTTTATTTATTTATTTACTTATTTTTCATTGTTTAAATATATTCCGTACTTTCTGTATTATATGTATAGTAGAGAAAGCGTAATTTGTGTTTGAAATTTTAAGATAGTTTCCCGATAAGTACATGTTTTGAGGTCCTTTGAACAGGCAAATAAGGTTTTAAATATTTCGTCTGTATGTCTGTCGCCAGCATAACTCACAAACAGATATTAGCAGAAAAACCAAATTTGCTATTCTAAATCTTTATTACAGGAAAATATTACTTAAAACATTTCATTGAGATTGTGCAAATTGTCCATGTGCATGGATAAACAAAAGAATTCAAATGCTTTACGTCTAATGTATATTTCTTATATTAATGTATATTTCTTATATTTCTTATATGCACGTTAATGTAATAGATGTTATATTAAATATTATAAGAGTCATTCATTATTCCTTTACAGAGCCATACAAAATAATTCGAATATATATAAATTGGTAATATGGTTAGTATAAAAACTATGTGGTTTGTATGGATATAGTGAACCATTGCTTATAGCGGACATATTGCTGGGTCTTAAGACGGTTCACTATAGTGGGGTTCGACTTATAACTTTTACAGATTATCACACACTTTATTGTATATATGGTATACAATATTACAAATTATTATCAATTTTACAAATTACATAAAAAATCAAAAAAGAAATCTCATGAAGCAAAATTTCCTTTATTGAAATGAAACATAAATAAAAGTTTTATTTTGCCTTATTTAAATAATTTGTTATAAGTATGCCATCTTTCATACAATCCATATGTGCCTGAAACGCAGATTGATATAATCGGTATTATTTGCATTACATTAGATAATGTGAGCAGAGTAATTACGGAATAAATTAAGCAGTTATCTTCTTGAATATCAAAAAATAAAAAAAAAAATGATACACTGAAGAGGGTGGAGAATAACTGAATAAAAAGAGAAAAACCTATCGAAAGATAATCTTCAATTTTATTCGCAATGAACTAAATCTTATATAATGAAATGAAAAGATTTTATTTAATACTTGAGGAACTAATTTGAAAGATAATATATAATTCGCACATTAATAAAAACATTTGCATAAAACTGCAATATTCTTTTAGTTCCATTAATGATGTCAGGCACAAAACTATTTGGATAGTAATTTTTGAATAATTATTTTAATAAATCTTTATTTAATAGGAATATATTGTGTCATTATATATTTCATGCATTCGTCTTTATTTTAACTAATGTGCAATTTACCTTGTTAAGATTTAGAGCCAGTTATTGAATAAATTCATTAAAGAAATGAAATTTCAGTGAGTTAATATTAGTTATGGAATAAATATCTTATTTTCAGGATTAGATTACTTTTCGAAAGTAACTATAGCTATTTTTCACTAATTATTAAAGCATTAAGCCTTTTAATGATTTCATTTGTAAACGAATATATATGACTAAATAAAGCAAGAATGTAGATATATTTAATAGGAATCAATATTAATTTTTTGAATATATGAAAAACATACTGTTTTCAGATTTAACTATCTATGATTTATTTAAAAGCATATTTTAATTTGAATCTTAATGTTAAACAAACACATGTTTTTCAAACACAATTTTCGCTTGCTTCTCACAAGTTTAAAATTATTTAACAAACATACAAACAAAGAAAAAAAAAACTCTTATTGAAATTTTATATTTAGAAACTCATCAAATGTTAACGAATATATGTGACTAAATAAAGCAAAAATGTAGGTATATTTAATAGAAACCAATATTAATTTTTTAAACACATGACAAACATACTTTTTTCAGATTTAACTATCTATAATTTATTTAAAAGTATATTTTAATTTGAATGTTAATGTTAAACAAACCCATTATTTTCAAACACAATTTTCGCTTGCTTCTCACAAGTTTAAAATTATTTAACAACCAAACAAAAAAGAAAAGAAACTTCTTATTGAAATTTTAAATGTAGACTCTCATCAAATGTTAACTAACACAAAAACTGAAATTTCAGGACAGGAAAATAAAAAGTTAGACATAAAAATTTAATTTTTTTTAAAACCCTTTTAGGATGACTGTGGCATGGATGGCTTTGAAATCCTGAACCCCTCCTTCCCCAACTTTTTTTCCCCAATAGAACCAAAAAAGGAAAAAAAAAAAAAAAAAAAAAAAACTTAAGTTAACGCTAAAGAATTTTTTAAAGCATTCTATGTTAAACAAAAATTAACCATTTATAATAATACACAAAAACATATTTGGGAGGTTCCATGGCTTAAAAAATAAAATTGATTTCTTACTTTAAATAGCTTGAAAAAAGGTAAATTAAATTAAACAAATAATTTCTTATACAGGTACAAGGTGTTTCCATTTGACGACCTTCATTTTTACAACCGTTATTTAAAAGTACATCATTCAAAGTGCAAAAATGTTTTAAATAAAGTAAGAAATGATATCGTATGCCGCGGAAAATTTACAAAACCTAAATAATTTACGGGCTCTAGGTCCCTACACTTATATTTAGTAAAATAAATTTGGTAAAGCTAACACTAAGGTAAAAAAAATAAAATAAAATAAAATAAAATAAATAAAATAATCTTTTATAATTGAATTTAGCAGACTTTGCCTTCTCTGGTCATTATGTTCCAATAAAATCTCAAAATTTCCTAACATTTATTATTATAAAAATCTCAAAGTATCGAAAGTGATCGTAATGATGATAATAATAATAATAAATTGAACAAATTCTCAGTGAAGTTCTGTCTCCCAACATGCTACGTTCTGGTTTCCACATCCTGCGGCAGCGTTCTCGCCAAATGTACGTGCAAAGAGCAACGCGCAAATACTGTAATTTCCTGGAAGTGCATTTCAGGTTTTGGGATGCACTTTTTGCCTAAACTAAATAATAATACATTATCATGTGCTTATATGATTTCTAAACAATATATATAGCTACTGAAAATGAGTCGAATACATTCTTTTTGTGAATAACAATGTTTCATTTTAAAATGTACGGTAAAAGAAACATTGTACAAAAAGGACAGGTTACAAAGTTTGTCAATATGCATTATTTGCATATATTTTAAAGTTTATTTTTGTAATCGTTTAAAATTGTATCTTTAATGTTATAATTAATATTAAGGCTTTTGTTCTCTTGTAATATAGGATTTGGCAAGGGGATCAGAATTTTCAAAAAGTATTTAGCATCCAGTATTTGTACCTTGGTACTTAGGTTAGTACTACAATTTTAACATTGTACATTTTAGCAATGCTATTTTTACCGTTACCCTTTTTTTTTTTTTTTTTTTTTTTTTTTTTTAAACCATGCATCTCTCGAATACTACCTGTTACGGAAAGTTTCATTAGTAATTCTCTAAAATTTTTGGAAACTTTTCCCCGGGCCCATACTTTGTTAGGAACATTTTGTTGTGAGCGCATTTTTTACTTCATAACTTTTTAAGATCAATCTCTGAAATGAAGCCTTATGTTTAACTTAGCCCAAGGGGCTCCATATCTCAAATTGCTATTTCAATATTTATTATTCTGTTAAGCTTTGTTTATAAAATATTGTTAAATTATCATATATATTCCCCCATCTGTTTCGAAAGGGACAAGGATTATAATTTAATAATGATTCTCTGCCATAAAAAAACGTAAGTAAAAACTGCGTTCATAAATAAAACAGCATTGACCATTCATTGCCTAAGGCCCATGTAAATCATAAGATAAGTTTTGTTCCCTGGGTAGAGAGGCATGTGTGTACATGTTTCTCTGTGCAATTTTTTCCTAAGACCCTAAGTCCCTAAATTTTGCAACTGTGGTGAGTGGATGTACTGTTTTATATATATAAATTAAACAAATAATTTAATTTTTTAAATTAAAACTTTTATAGATTTTTGTTTACTTTTTGGTTACAACAAGTATACGTTTTCTTCAGTTATTTTTCTGCTTTATTTCAAAATTACTTTCGTCACATTTTTTACGACCCTGAAAATTTAACTCAAATTTTAAGATGAAATAACTCGCTAAGTTTTAATCATAAGAGGGCTCTTTTATTTATTTTTTCTATTTCCTTTATTTACGATTTACATGCTATAGTGTCAAGAATTTTACAAAGTATAACTATAGGTTCCCGGAGGCTCAAGGCAAATTCATCTTTTGATATTATTGCAAAATTGATTTTATGGGCTTTTTCTGGTGAATGACGTTGTTAAATACTTCATCTAAAATATTTTTTTTCACCTGGAAATAGTTAGTCATGTTTATGAACAACTGCAAAAATAATAAGTGGTCAAATGATAACACTCTTCATTCAGTGTTTTACTCTTCGTTAACGTTATCTAAGTTACAAAGTTAATCAGCAACTAAACAGTATTTTTAAGATGCTAATAATAATTCAAGATCCTCTACGTATCTTTCACTAGTATTTTTAATCTTATTGAACTTTTTATCCAAAGTCTTTCAAACAACACTCACGCATCCGACTTTTAGCACATAAAGAATATGTTACGTTGATGAAAAATGCATTAAATTACTTATTCTAGGTTATTAAACTTCTCTTTTACAATGGCCACATTTTAAATAATGAGTCTTCTTTTGAAGATGAATGAAAACTTTGTAGGTTACATTACTCTACTCACAACAATTTTTTAGACAAATTGAAATCTTGTACTTAAACACTTCACTGGCCATCCCGAAATATCTCTGGGGAAACATAGCTTTCTACACACTACAGTGGCCGGTAAAGTGGCCGATTAAGTGTATTTTTACAAATTATAGCGTTATCATACAGTATTTTTACTCCTTTTTATTCAGAACTGGTTTTCCTGCATATTTTTTATGCACTAAGCTTAACATTCTAAAAACATATAAACTTATTATTTAAATTTATTTTTTGTAAATAGCGGTAGCGACATCTATATTTTCTACGAGAAGCGTAGTATAAATCTGATCCAAGAAACTTACACATTTACTTGTAAAATAATGTTTGTGGTAACTATAGGATAGATGGCCACAGAGGAGATATGGCCAGTCTAAATATTTCCTAAACTTGTACATAGATGGCAACATAAACTTTGTTCGCAGGAAATAATTCAATGAATTTATTCATTGCGACGTGCAGCTGTGTTTTTCGATTATAAAAAGCACAGTCGGTAACAAAAGTGTCCGAACACTAGCAAAAATTCCTATGCAAAAAAAGTGCACTTCATACGGTTTTGTTAAATAAATCCTTATCGAATCATGTTCTTACATTGACTAAGAATAGGATTCGACAAGGATTTATTTAATAAAACCGTACGAAATGTACTTTTTTTACATAGGAATTTTTGCTAGTGTTCGGACACTTTTGTTACCGACTGTAAGTGAAATTTTCATTTTCATTTAACTTTGTGATTGAGAAATTTTGTTGAGAATATCTGAATGTTTTAGAATACCTACATTACGTTTTGTTTCCCTATACGGACTCTAATGCCCGTATGTAAAACAATCTTTACTTTTAAGCCTAAAACAAGAACGTACAGTGGCAGAATGATGCGTTAAATTGGGTGGATGTCGGTCCTTCAATTTCAGGAGAGATGGCCACTTCAAATCGAGGATAAATGGCCACACTTTCAAACATCACAAATGCATGATGTACCATTACCAACAAACATACTTTATGATATTGCACCGGTTTCTGATGTAACCAATGACAAAAACAGTTAGAAAACGTACTAATGGTATGTATGGCACGTTTTATCGTAAAAAGGTAGCTATGATTTGACATTGCCAGGAAATACTGAAAACCTTCGGACATTTTCTCATTAGAAAGAGACAAAGTTAATAAATAATCTTAAACCCTTAAAAAAGTCTTTGAGAAACGCAGAAAATCGACACTTCCATCAGCGAAGAAAATAAAATACAACTGAAAGTATCATATTTTAGAGATTCCGAGGGAATAGAATTTAATAGGGATCACTGTGTTTGTTGTGGAGAAGAATACAATATTACAACCAACACGAATAACTGAATAAAATGTATAAGGGGCTTGAAGTGATTCCATCAAACGTGTACAAACTATCAAGACCTTTGTCAAAAATATAGTTTTACAAAAAGTGAAAGATTGAAATTACATTTCAAATCTTATGTAATCGAATGTTCTTCACTCATTTTCCGCGACATAATTGCATCTTTACAATTTGATATACATTTTGCATGATTAACTATAAAAAATGTGTTATTTTCTGTTTTTTTAACTACGCTGTTTCTTTCTTGATTTGTATGGCCTTCTCTCCTCCATTTAAAGAAGGCATGGTCACCTGCCATTTTAATTTCAAACTATGTTTACCACTTTTTGTTCTCAATATTTAATTATTTTTTGATAAGCATAAGAAATTTAAATATGCATAAATATTTCTTATGCTTGCATTCTAAGAATTTTTATTTTAACCTTTGAAAACTATGTCCATCTTTCCTAGACTTACAGTCGGTAACAAAAGTATCCGAACACTGGCAAAAATTCCTACGTGAAAAAAGTAGAGTTAATACTGTTTTGTTAAATAAATCCTTGTCGAATTATGTTATTAGTCAGTCTAAGGACAGGATTCGACAAGGATTTATTTAACAAAACAGTATTAACTCTACTTTTTTTATACAGGAATTTTGCTAGTGTTCGGATACTTTTGTTACCGACTGTACCTTATAATGAAAAATGTGGTTAAAATACTTTTATATTTGATTATTTCCAGTATTGGTTTTTGGCACACATTTCTTACCTTATTTTATTTAACATCTTACGTAGTACTAATTTCCGTTTTATGTTATTTTAATGATAAAAAATATATAGTTTTTAAAGTGATGTGCATGTTATTAAAATATTTAATTTTATTTATTATTAATAAATATTCATTTATATCCCTCTATAATAAACAATACAATTACAAAAGAAAACAATTCATTTTTAACATCTTAATAAGATGAATAACAGTTTTACAATTCAAAAATAATGACTGTTTAATAATTGAAGAACATCCTTTTAATCTTTCAAATACATTTCCAGGATACTTTAATATACTGCGAGAATATCATATTGAAATATTTCTACTAAACATTTCACCGCTTTCTGCAGAGAGATTTTAAATCAATGATTTTACCCTGCACTTAACCAATAATTTTCAAAGGTATGTTAATATTCCGAAACGATTCTGACACATTAATATTGATTAAAATGATGAATGTAGTTGCCTCTGAAATGAACATTTAACGATTTCCTATCATTAATTGTTTGTTCCGACTCGAATAATATGATAACTTCTTTATCATCGTAGAAGTGAGTTGTGAATAAATATTAATTTCCACGTGATAAATTTATTCGGTTTATTTATTAAAACAATTCGTGCAAGTTTTTTGTTGTCGTATTTAAATAAATATATTTCTATTAAATATATATATTTTTTGAAACATAGTAAATTTTTATTTGCATTTGGTAAATTGTGTGTAGAGGGTTAACAAAATTACACTGTCAAAAATTTCAGCATAAAACTACTGGTATTCTATTATCTTAAGTCTTATGTAAAATTACAGACAAAAATAAACGGAGATGTTAAAAAAATCTATTTTATAAATGCATTTAATGACTAATATTATTTTAATTGTTGGCGAGAATATATTTGCGACTTAGAATGCTTTTTATAAAGTAGAAGCAGCCATTTTTAGTTTTAATCGATAGACTAAATAAACAAAATAAGGGAAATTACAGTATAAAAATTGAGAATCTCGATTATTTACTTTTAACTAAGAATTACTGGAAATTTATCGAGACTCTGAATACATATTTCAGTAAATTTACAGAAATTTTTTACAGTGTACGTATGACACTAGATTTTGAATAAATTTAAATTTTTCAAAAAAGAAGAATAGAAAATTCAAATGTTACTTTCTCGTATTTAAACAACATTTATTATAAATAAGCTGTAATTGAAATGTCCCAAAATGTATGTTCAACTACCATTTGAAGACCAAAAATAAGCATCATTAACTATGGTCAATATTTAGAAGGGTTATGCAATGTACTATTCGTTTATGTTCGATTACCCTTAGAAGATCAAAAATTGAGCATTATTAAGTACGGTTAATATTTAAAAAGGTTATACTTCTCTTGACTTAGTCTACAGTGGGATAAATGGTATAGCAATATCTGGTCCTTTCCTCGTTAAAGATTGTTTATAAGGACAGAGGTGCCAAATGAAAGAAAAAAGCGCTAAAATGATTGTAAAAACATTTTTTTTTTTTTTTTGAAGCAAACAAATGTGTGGTAAAAAACGAAGACTAAAAATAGAAGTTAATAACAACTCTATTTTCCGGCGTATAACGAGCAGGTATGATAATCAATTATACACCGGATATTTAAATTTAC
This sequence comes from Salticus scenicus, assembly GCA_963930645.1. Lineage (NCBI taxonomy): Eukaryota > Metazoa > Arthropoda > Arachnida > Araneae > Salticidae > Salticus > Salticus scenicus. The sequence goes on from OZ005657.1 coordinate 110,964,339, forward strand.
AGTAAAAGCTATTTTTAACAAACTTTTGTTTCTCACAAATATAGCTTGATTTTTAAATTAAATTTTCTGGTGTATAACTCACTTTTGTGACCTACGTGTTATACGCCGAATACGGTAAGTAAAAATTAAGATATTTCAATCCTTTTGTAATCGATAATCAGCGTCAATAACTTAATATATATATATATAATATTAAATGTTGGCAATCATGTATAATGTAATACTTGTCAATGAAATATCATTAATTTCCATTAAATAATTTAAAAGAAACATTCGGGAAACTTATTAATATGTAAATTTCCAAAATTTGAACTATGCACGGTGATTTATCTAAAAGTTCTATACAACATGAAATACAACAGTAAAATTTACATACAACTTTTGACATTTCACAATATTTTTGCAAATATTTCAAATACACTATGAAAATAGCGTTTATAGCAAACTGTGTTGGTATATAATATTGTAAGAAAGGTTTTTAGGTTTTGATGTAAGTCAAAATTTACAGTACTTTCTTTTCGGTTTTTTGTATTAAATATGCTATTCTCATAAATAGAAAAATCCATTAAATGCAGTTTGGGTAAATATTCTTAGAAAGTTGAACAAACAATTAATAACACTGCACAGTAATGAACGCGAAATATTTTATTTATCATTATAAACAATATATAAATAATATTTCATAGCTGCCAGCATTTCGACTTTTTAAATAAAACTTAACACCACTATTTTTATAGGAATCTGTCGCATTTATTTTTTCTAATTAAATAAACTGAAAATAATTAAGCATACTGATACGGGAAGAAACGTTCGCGATATTGTGTTTTCATTGGACGAAAAACTTTCAATAAAATTGTTGTAATGTGTTTTGCTGTACTCCTGAATTGCAGCTTTTGCCTTCCTACCAAGTTCATTATACATGCTTTTAAAAAATTAGCACCTATAAACCTGACATAGTCTGCGAGCACGATTTCTTTCTCTGACCTTTTGCTAGATCTTATCCGGTAACCGAAAATAATCACCTGATCTCTTTGGTATGCTGATAGCACTTTCGGATTCGAATTTAAAAGATGGAATTAGTGAGGGTGGCTGACATTCAGTTAAGGTTAGGTTGTAGTGGCTCCATCTAGTGAATACAGAGCCTGATTAAGGGGGAAGCACACATTATTTATACTTACACCGTTATTTTTTAACAAATACTTTCCTCCTATAATAAACACAAAATTCTCATTAAAAATTATTTTAAAAGAATTCTAGTGTCTAATAACAGTGAGTAAATTTGATTGTTTTACACAGCTCATTTTTTATAAAAAATATTTTCTCGTCAAAGCGTGGAATTTCTATGACATGAAGTAAAAAATAATTGTAAAAATATTCCGGTGAGAGCGGAGATAATGTGTGCTCCCCCGTTAATCAGGCTCTGAGTGACTAGAGCCTCAAGTAAATCCAAGTTACAATATTTTGTACGGAAACGAATAATTACAGGCAGATCATCAGAGTTAAGGTCCTGTAGCATTTGAATGCTATGCGTAAATGGAAAATTGCAAGTGATTGCGAAATCTATGAAATGATTACTTCTGATGGAGGTTGGATCTAGGGGACCTAAAATTTGCGAATGATTTTCATCCGCCTATCTCTGAATTATATTACCTCTAATTTGAATAAATGTACAGTTCCAGGTTAAATGTGTTGCATTAAAGCACCACAATAATAAAATTGGAATAACGATAAGTGAGATTTGATAATTCTCACTCAAGCAGTTTATTCCTTTCGCGATACGAAGGAACATAAACTGCTACCAACAAGTAATTTTAGAATAGTGGAAAAGTCCAAAACAACTGCCATGGCTTCAATCGAATTCAAATTTGAGATTTTAATCAGAGTTAAATTAAAGCCATTTTAGCCATAAATATCAGTGCTGCTAAAAATGTGCCATTATAAGGCCTGTCAACATTGAAAAGCTTATAACTAGCCACCCTAAAGTGATTATCCTGGGAAAAGTGTGTCTCACTGACTAAGATAATATCTAAATTATTGTTATAGATAAATTCTTTGAATTCAGCCGTTTGCCTTCGGGGGCCATTGACATTTCAAAAACCAAGCGTTAAAAATTTCAGATTCCGATTTGAGTTGAATGAGGAAAAAATGCCGGAATGAATAAAAGGGGGCTCTAGAGTGGAGGAAATCGAGGGATTTCCCTAGCCCTCGAGAGTTATTAAACTCTTGTATAAAAGGATTCTATCTAAGTTCGAGGATGCCTCTCGAATTTTCGAAAGATTCTGTTTCCAGGCCTGAACAATTAATTTTTTGTCGTAATTTTTTTCTTAAGTCTTCACGTAATTTAGGAATTCGGTATCTGAACTGGTGTCGGATGGGAAAGAGGAATTTTGGGGGGTGAATTTGGAGGGAGGCGGGGCTAATCTATCGCTGCGCCCTATGGCTATACAGCCAAAGGAGAGGGTTGATTTAACTTTCCTGCTACGAAACTGAACAGGCTTGGGTGTCTCTGTGACTTCGCGCTGGGCGCACGTTGTGATTTTGCGTGTTTATGATTTTTAAATTTAGTGGTGGGGTACTGACGGCAGCTACGAAAATTGGCAGGGTGCGCGCCCCGCACTGAGCACGAACAACTGCACTACAGGCCTGTTGAAATGACTTCCCAGCAAAACTTATACTGGTGGGCTCGTTTTGGCCTACTGCTGGCATCCTGCACTTGCCATCAGTTGCCGGTTGCCCCATATAACTCCAGTAGCGGGCCGTTTGTGGCTGCCAGCTGTGATGGAAGCCTAAAGAAAAATGGTCGGTGGCCCAGAAGTGGCATAAACACAGTTGGCCTTATGCAGGCTATCACCACACGGCCAACATCATGTTTTTCATGTTGTGGCCGCAAATTATTAGGCCATAACCAATTTGTATGCATAGAGGGCGCTGTGATTCTTTTTCTGTTGATTTGAAATTCCCTCGCTGTCCGCCATTTCATACGAAGTTCTTGTTCGTTGTTGTTGTCTGCGGGTGCGAGATTGAAAATCTCGTAAAAATAATATATGAGTAAGTAATTCAATTATTAATTTGTTTTTGTATTATTTTTTAAATACTATTTTTTTTAAATGTTTGACTCTAAAGCTATTGTTGTAACAAAAGGATTTCTAGAAATATATAACAAATATCCAGTTGACCCGTTTTAGTAAATTATGATAGCCGCTAACTTTCTAGTATTTTATTATTGTTATTATTATTTATTATTATTATTTATTGATTTTTTAATTTTTGACCAAAAAACTAGTATGATGTGGCACCACAAAACTTTCTTCTATATTTTTTATTATGCAAATTCGCGTAGTGCAAATAATTTGTTAAAATCATTTTCCTGAATGCATGCAAACGATTTTCATTTTAGAACAGTGTTTCTCAATAATAATAATAATAAAAATAATAAAATCAATTTTGTGCCAACTTCTGAAAAAATGCTTTCTTCTTCTTCTTGGTTTTTTTTTTTTTTTTATATAATTTATAACTTTGCTTTAATTTTCCACAAATTTAATTCAGTCATTTACTTGAAAGTTATTGATGAGTTTCTTTTGAAAAATACCAGCATTGAAAATTTATCCCCTCATGGGGAAGGGCGAGCGATTCTTCAACTTATACAAAAAAATTTTCCTAGTTTGTTGTTAGTTATTTAAATATTTATTTTTTAATTCATAATACAAATTAAAAAAATAATTATCATTTATTTGAAATCATTTATACTGTGTCATATTGAAAATTACGAAGAAGTAGAAATATAGAGCCATGTGTTGAGTGAATGATCCACAAATGTAATCGGGAACGATTTTAATCAAGTTTGGTTAAATAACACATTTGGTTAAATTTCGTCCATTGGTTCGTGAGATACAGCGTCCACAATTTTTTTTATACACACTTACAGAGTGAAATTTTCTAAAAATGGTCAAATCGAGTTCAGGAATCTCAAAACCCTTCATCACAGAAAATAATTTTCATAAATAATAATTTTCAAATGTAATTTCTATAAACTATTAAAGGAAACGAAAAAAAAAAAAAGTGGTAGCCATAACAAACTGTTTTATTTTATTTATTTATTAATTATTATTTTTTAAATGCAAGTGAGAAAAGTAATTTCACTTTTACGAAACTGAAATACTTCCCCCCTCAATTTCCCGTAACGTATAAGAATATTTTTGAGCATCATTATTAAATGAACCACAAATATTTATTTTATCATTTTTGATCGGAACCATTTCTTATTGCATCTATAAAATTTATGTTGATCTGTATTTTAGCGTTGTATAAAGATTTTTACGTGCGCTGATAAGAAATGTCTCTTTGACTGTAATGTATCCAAATTATTTTATGAATTTTTATACTGAAACCATTTGGGTTACCTGTACAACTTTTTATGACAAGCGTCCTATAGTAAATCTCGAAAACCTGTATAACATATATGAGTTTTATGGAATTCTAAAAATATTTTTCAAATAGGTAATCGCGGATAAATTTATCAAATATTTACAGCTACAAAGACAAACGCACTCTCGTTTTTCTGCCTAATTCCGTTATCTCTTTTCTTTACTCAACCGAACAATATATATATATTTTTTTCAGCTGAAGAATATGCTTTCCAAACCTAATGAAAATTAATTGGCACAGGTCAAATGCTGAATATTCGCTTAAAGTTCAAATAACGTCATCTGTATAAAACTGCAAAATCATCTTTCGGTATGGCACGTGTCGGAAAATTATTCACTCAAGGACTTTGAAGAAGTTGGAGAGAGAGTAAAGATCCCACTGGACTATCAACAACGCGAAAAAGTTCTTTGTGGCGGCCTGGTTAAGAGTGACAGCTGTGATAATTAATTCTAAATGAAGATAAACACAGAGAGAAAAAAAGGAAGCTGATTCATCTGCCCTGCTGTTTTAAAAAGAAGGGAAAAAAATTATCAACTGGGTACCATTTGATGTAGGAGAAAATAAAAATATTCAAGATTTTCTGGATACTTGAGAGTTATAATAAAAAAGCACCACAGAATTGGTGTTTAAAAGTAATAAGAGTAACCACAATAAAATGTAAGAGCTCGCAACAATCGTTTCGGATGGAAAGAAAACATGATCCTTCATCAGGCAAACGAAGTAGGCACGAGTGCGGCAAACAAAGCGCAAGCGTTACTGCCTCCGTTTTGTTTGCAAAATTTTATGGTGTTTATTCAAAGTATTGTACATGTTACTTGAGAGTATACTCCAATTTCTTAAGAAATCGCACCCTCGGGCGGCGTAACCTAGTTATTAACTAAAAGGACGTTCGGAATGGAGATGTCCGTTTTCTTATTGCCGTAAATCAGAAAGTGACCTAAAATCCGGAAAAGTCCGAAATCCGGAAAGGCCACGGTCCGGACGATTCCGGATTTGAGATTTTGTACTGTAGTAATAAATAGAAAAATTTGTAAATAAACATAATCATTGCCCCCCCCCCCCCGAAAAAAAAAAAAAAAAAGATGCATCAGATCTTTTAGGTTGAAATAATAACACATCCCTTCGTGAGTTTAACAAAAAGCACGATTGCAGCAAATTACTTTTGCTGCACTCGTGCCCACTTTGTTTCGCCTGATGAAGGGTCTTCGTGCTATTTCAACCGGAAACAATTGCTGCAATTTTTTATTATTTATTTATTATTATTTTTTTTTAGTTTATGGTATTTTTTACAATGCTCACTTTATAACAATTTTTGTTTCAATAATTTATAATTTTCACATGTAAAGTTACATTTATTTATATCAAATAGCGTAACAAAGTTAAACATATTGAAATTTGAACACTTTAAAAAAAAAAAAAAAAAAAACATAATCTCCTTTATTCCAAAAAATGTAATATAGAGAAACATTTGCACTGAAAACAAAAAATTAAACTTTTATCATAAGGAAAATGGATCAACTGACTATTTCCTATATGCTGCACTAGAAATCCTGAATTTACAACCATAGTGTATGAATAAAATACTTGTAAATAGTATTTAAAAATGAATATGTACAAAATCAAATTAAATATTGGATGCATAGAAAAAACTGGCTGCTACTTCATCAGAAGAAAGAGAGAGGAAAACAAAAGAAAGAAAAAGAAAAAAAAGCACGAATAAAATTAAGGTTATCACCAATAAAATAAATATATTAGCTATAACTAAATCACTGCTGGCCTATTAACGGCCCTCTTCACTTTCCGTCTCCGGAAGTCCGAGGCAATGTTATTCTATGGGAAATTTTCTTTACAAACAACTTATTAACTAATACATATTTTTAAATTCTGCTTTCACATTCAGAAAATTCCCAACTGTTAAATTGACGGACCTTTTTAAAATGTATTTTTTAAATTTTTAATATTTTATTTTGAATTTGCAAAATGAAAAATTTCACACATTGAAAATTCGTATTTTGCAGCTTCAAAATAAAATATAAAAAAATAAAAAAATATTTTTTTTTAAAAAAGGTCCGTCAATTTAACAGTTGGGAATTTTTAGAATATGAAAACAGAATTTAAAAATATGTATTAGTTAATAAGTTATTTGTAAAGAAAATTTCCCATAGAATAACATTGGCTTCGGCTTCCGGCAACGATGAGTGAAGCGGGCCTTTAATGGGAAATATAAAGGACCAATGAAGACTGCCGGCAGTAATATAATTTTTTATGTTTGCTACAACTGGCCCACTGCAGGCTTCCAGCAATAACATAGAAAAATTATGTTTGCCATCAGGTAGCCCAACACTGGCCCACTAACAATTTCCAACCTAATGTCGGTTACCAACAGTGGCCCATTACCTATTTTCATCATACTGCTCGCTGCCAGCAGCGATCCATTCACTGGCCCACTAACTTATTTTTAACTTACTGCAGGCTGCCAACAGTGGATCGATTGAATATGGCCTACTGACGGCCGGCGTAACATATTCCCTGCGGCAACGTTAACTTTTGCCACCGACGGGCCAGCTGCAGCTACTGCTGGCAACCAGCACTTGGCCTCATGCTGGCCGTCATCTGAGGTTTTGCTGGGTTACTGCGATTTTTTGAGGAATGCTTCCCTGCGCATTTTACGTACTGGGGCGCAAGACTGCACGAAAGAGCCGAAAAGCCCTAGGAGTTGTAAGAATTCGAGGGCCCCTTCTTCCCCTTCTAAATTTCGACTGTCACGTCAGTCCCCATAAATTCAGTTAATTAGAAAATGGAGTCCGCTTCAATTTCTAATTGGTTCTTGGGAATGGCCAAGTGAAAGAGGGGCAGGAGAACCTTTTTAGAAACAGGTCCTATGTACATACATCTCTGTCACAGTGACACATAAAATCTCTTATAAACCTAAAATTCTAGCAATTTCATTAGAAGCGGTGTTGAAGGGTAAGTCTCGAATAACCGCTTTTATGCATTTACCAACTTTTAATAAAAATAATTTGTACCGTACACCTTCTTTCTTTTTTAAAGGCCCTGAATAACTTTATATTCCTCTTCATAATCTATGCTAAGTTTCAAAAACCGCCCTTGGGCTTTGCTTCTGAGAATACAATCAATATTTCTCATTCCAGAAAGCAAAATTTGCCAATGATTTCTTTGGAGCTATGTGGACGGCTGGAACTTTCCTACCTTTAATTTTATTGGTTCCTTCATTCTGTGAATTATTAACAGGTTGACTTCCCTTCCTAACATTTCTCTTTCTTTAACTAGATTCCAATTATTCCCCTCTTCACTATCTTCCTCGGAATAGCTGCCAGAACCATTAACACGCGAATGCTTTAGCTGGACAGAGCTAGTCCAGCTTCTACGCTCACGTTACTATCCTAATAATTGTTAATTTTAACTGAATTTCATGATTTATCTGGGACATTTTCAGAAAAATTGACAATAATGTTATATAAATAATCACATATTTTTTAGCACAGTTCATTTTTCCGCATGAATACCTTTGAAAAACAAATAAACAGATGGGAAGAAGTTATACATGTTGTGTTGGAAATATATATTATTTTGAGCCCCCCCCCCCCAAAAAAAAAAAAATAAATAAATAAATAAAATAAAATAAAAATAAATAAATAAAGTAACCTTGTACATAACTTCCAACTGTCTCCATACCTGTCAACATCCTAACTATGAATCGGAAGATTTTTAGCACACATCTCATTTTTTCTACACCACTGTTTTTAAATTATCTCTAAACAAAATTACGACTTAAATAAGTATTAAATTACTCTAAAAAGGTCTGGTGTGAAAAAAAAGGCGGGTACTAAAAATATTCCGGTTATTAATGAGGTGGTTGGCAGGTATGCATCTCATTAATAATCAAAAGTTTTTTAGTACCTGTCTTTCTTTCAAACCAGATTTTTTTTTTTAGAGTAATTTTATAAGTATTTAATTATAATTACATTTGGAGTTTTTAGAATATTACTCTAAAAATAAAGTGGTGTGGAAAAAGGGGTGTATTATAAAAATTTTCCGATTCAATGAAGAAAAAACACTATTAAAGATATTATTGGACTGCACTAATTATAAACATCAGAGTTGGCAAGTTTTAAAAAATAATTCAGAAGCATTTTTAGCCATGCCTTCTATTAACACCAAAATTTCTGCAGAACATTTCTCTCCAATATGTGATAACGATTAAATAAGAAGAAAATCATACTTAAAAATTACTGGTATGATAAAAGGGCAGAGCTAGGAATGTTTTGGAATAAATTATAAAAGCTGGTAACTCTTTACATACATACAAAATAAATAAATAAATAAATAAATAAATAAAAATCTTATATTTTAAATGTATCTATTTTTTAATTTATTAAATAATAATTCAATTTGTTCTTTTAAAAAATATTTTATAGAAAGATGAACTCTAATTATTCAGCATGTCTTTATACTGAGAAAAATTAGAAGACAAAAAAAAAAAAAAAAAAAAAAACTTTTCTACCATATTTAATAAAAAAAGAAGAAAGAGTTTTAAATAAATGTTTAAGTTGTAAGACATAAAATATTCAGTGGTATTATTTTAAACTAACGTTCATTATCGCTTATATATCACGAGCATTGAAGCTTTACTTACTTGAAAATGAATGATATTCCGTTCTAGTTAATAAGACTTTTCAGGCTAGAACTATGAATTTCTCTGAAATGCGATTCGAAAAATTTCTTCGACATTTACTTTCTGAGAGTCATCATATTAAAAGAATCGGGTGTTAAAGATAAAGTTATTAAGATCTTAATGTGATTTAAGTTAAATGGGAAGGATAAAAGGAAATTAACGTTAAATATAAAGGAATACTAGAATTAAACTTATCTTCTATCGCTCTCGTAATGATACTCTCTATTTATAACTTGTATTGCTTTTTTTTTTTTTTTTTTTAAACCTTACAAAATCAAAAATAATGTTTCAGATATAAAATACAGGTATGTATATATAAGATATTTTAGTGACGTATAATTTCTATGTTTGTATTCTTAAAAAGATGGTTGTAGGTTGTACAGTTTAAGGCCGATTGACTACGTTAGGGTCCTAGACCTATAGGTCGAATGCCTTCCGTGAGGGTCTTTTTAAGTTGTTCTAGTCCCTATTTACGCGAGTTTCGGAGAAAACCACAGAAAATTCTGTACGGCTAAGTCGATAAACACGACCTAGTATCCAACCTGGTACTTCCCATCTACACTGTTAATTATGGGTTCTTATTATTGAGACAGAATTGCTTGTTTTTAAGCACATCACTTACTCAGAATAGCCCCGAATCAAAATGGCTTAGATTTGAAAAACTGACGTTCTTATTTTTGAAATACATCATCTTCTCAAATATGACACAACATGTATTTATTTTTGAGACACCACTCTACTTAAAAATGATTCGATATGTGCTTATTGTTGAGACACCCATCTTCTCAAAAGTGAGTTGATACGTGCTTGTTTTTAAGACACCACTCTACTTAAAAATGATTCTACAAGTGCTTATTTTTGAGACACCATTCTACTTAAAAGAGATTCATATTTGCTTGTTTTTGAGACACCATTCTACTTAAAAGTGCTTTAAAATGTGCTCATTTTTTAGACTCTCCTCTACTCAAAACTGATTTGACATGTGCTCGTTTTTAAGATACCCCTCTACTCAAAATTAATTAGATATGTGCTCATTTTTGAGACACCCTTCTTCTCCAACAGTGAATCTTGCCTTCGATTGGGCATACTCTTTCCCACTGAAAATTAAAGAATTTGCTTTTTATTTAATCCAAAAAGTACCCTAGACAATTTATTAGAAAAAAATTACAAGAAATTACTAGTGTGAAAGAGTACGCCTAGATTGAGGCTAGGATTCACCACTGTTCTTCTCAAAAAACATGCAAAATAATTCAGAAATTGCATTGCAGCAATGAAATGTTTTGAACAGATAAAAATAAGAAGAAATAAAGTGTGAATCAGGTTATGAATTTTCCATAATTAGAGCCTATGAAAAATCAAGAGTGATTTTAAAAAATAAATAATAAATACTTATGAGTTAGGGGGTTTACTTAAATATATTTTTACTTTTATGCTGATTAAATGTTTAATCTTCACTCATTTTTAATACTTGTCCATCATAATTAAAAAGCATTTATAACTTTAGTTTTCTTGTTTTTCCACCCTAAAATCGTACTTTTTTTTTTTTTTTTTTTTACTTAGACACCAATTGAACTCGGTATACATGTAGCATCTATAGTTCATTTACAGAATTGAACAAACTGGATGATTGTTTTAAGATAATTTTTTTATATTATGCTATTTCAAAAGTAATGAAATTAATATAAGTTATTGAAAACACTACTTGTCAAACTCATTTATTTTTTATTGATGTATTATATGTTTTCCATTTAAAATTGTAGAATCAGTGTTTCGTATACAGGACTCAGGGGTTGATCCAGGTTTTATTTTTGGAGCCCATCTTTGTGAAAAACAAATTATTTTTGTGAAATTTTTATTTATTTTTGTGAAAATCTATATCTTTTTACGATAAAAAGAATTATCACCTGAAAACTATAATTTTAGGAGTTTATCTAATTTTTAATATCAAATTAATGGCGTTTTATTAAATCAAATAATGACACTCGTTAAAAATAATACTGTTAACAGAAAATTTTTACAAAATTATCATTTTTATAAAGAAATCTATTCAAAGGGCTGTATTTATAAATCTGAATTTTCTGAAGGGACAGCAAAAGGGACCAAATTTTTGCCTGGATCGACCCCTGGGACTACACATAGATTTTTCTACTTAAGGCTGTTCACAAATGAAATGTTTCTCCCTGTTGGACAATGGAAAACTTCTCTTGAGAACTGCTCTCATTTTTAAATTTAGAAGCTTGATATATGCAGGTACAAATAATAAAGAGGTTCTGATCATACCGTTTTCCAAGTTTTCCAATAACATAATTAAATATTGAGTTATAAGTGATTTTGGTCACATGAACCTTTGGAGAATGGCCATTTTCCCAAACGAAAGAAATAGACTCTAGGAATTTTGAACTGAATAACGTCTTTGAGACTTTTGTGAAAGACCTTTTGCCGACATAGAAAAGTGGGAAAAGCAGTGATTACAAAGTTCCTGAATAACAGCATTTGACAATTGGGTGCATTTACGAACTTAAATGAAATCAAGAATGTGTACAAAAGTAGTCTGTTTAGATTCAGAAGCACTCTAAATGCCATCTTTGACACAAGTTTTTGAAAGATCTTGTTCCTCTATCAAAAACTGGAAAAAGCACTATGATATCGAACTTTCTGTACAAAAAGCCCTATAGTCCAGTCAATAAATACATTGTACCTTGCAAAAGGTGAGGTAGAAGATTTTATTTTTTTAATTTGTACATATTAGTACTAATATGCAAAAAACGATTTATCCAACATGGTCGGCCCCGGGAGAACTTTTGTCGGCTGAAAAACCTCGAAAATTTACCAGTTTTTTGGCATTTTTCGAAATATCTCAGAAATGGCTGAATTTAGCGATATTTTTCTATTGTAATGTTTAAAGAGGATTAAATTTCCTACAATTTGCTTCATTACACCTTTTTTGTAGTACTAATAGCAAGCGCGTAACAGCTTCTTGAAAATAAACAGTTTTCTCAACTTCGTAGAAAAAGCGCATTACTCCTTCTAAATAATGTGTAGTAATAATTAGAATTAAAAGCTTTATTTACAGAAAGCTTAACAACTTTTAATGGTATAGATCTGATACCTGTCGTCCTTGGGATTTTTGGATTTGGTGATCAATAACGTAATACGGAAATACACACGCCAGATGTATTTTTTTTTACAATATATATAGTGTAAGAAATACTGTTTTATATTCTTGATTGTTCTCTTAACATATACACTGTAAAAAAATTTCTGTAGTACTACTAGAAAAATTCTAGGAAACTGGTATTCCATAAACTTTTCTAGTAGCCAATACAGATTGTTCAAAAGTGATCTTACTACGTTAGAGTTAGTAAACATTATACGCATTTTGTTAGTAAATATACTAAGAAACTCTTAGTTCACGGGTCAAGTGCTTTTTTTGTATGTTTACTAAGATTGTGTTAGTATCATTACTGAAAGTAATACTGCAATTTTACCAGGAAATGTTTTGTGTAGGATACATGGTTATTATTAGTGTAAATTCAAATAATATCCATGTAACCTTACTAAATTTGTTTAGTTTAGAATACAGATTTTTTGTCAGTAATTGTGCTAAGAAAATGTAATTAATAATGCAAATGAATTTCGGTTATATTCACAAAAAGTTTACAGTTACGTTTACAGAAATACTACAAGTAATATAAATAAATTTACCCTTAAATACCCCATGTTACCTTACTAAAATTTTTAAATTAACAATATTTAATATTATGAGTAATATTGCTAAACATTTTAAATAAATAATGGAATAATAATAGAAAACCTTTTATGTTTAGTTTTAGTTAAAAATGATGGCTGATCGAAAATGTTTATTTAAATATATACTTTTACAAAATCAAAATTGTTTGAAATATTAAAAACATATATCAATATCATTACCTTAATTTTTATATATAACTTATTGACCTTTTTTTTAAAGTCAAAATTATGTTTTTTCTTTTAATTATCACATTTTTTTTTTTTTTTTTTTTTTTTTTTTTTTAATATGAGCTTATAAAACTGGAATAAAACTGACTGCCTTTATACATAGTGAATTAGTAAACTGTTATGTATATATATATATATATATATATATATTATTATTATTATTATTATTATTAGGCAGTGAAATAACATCCATTACATGTTGTTATGACAAAAAAAATAAATAAATAAATAAATAAAAAAAATTAAAAAATATAATAAAGTAAAATAAAATACACTTTTAGAATTTTAATAATAAATAACAATAAAGGTCATTTAATATTCTTATATATAATTTATTAAACTTTTTTTTTAAGTCAAAATTATGTTTTTTTCTTTTAATTATCACTTTTTTTTTTTTTTTTTTTTTTTTTTAATATGAGCTTATAAAACTGGAATAAAACTGATTGTCTTTATACATAATGAATTAGTAAACTGTTATGTGTATATATATATATATATATATATATTATTAGGCTGTGAAATAACATCCATAACATGTTGTTATGACAAATATATATATATATATATATATATATATATATATATGTAATAAAGTAAAATAAAATACACTTTTAGAATTTTAATAATAAATAACAATAAAGGTCATTTAATATTTTTATAAATATATGTCGGTGAAACTTAATATGGTATTTCTAAACTGCATAAATTATGCATACAATTTTCAGGGGTTAATTATGTAATACTTATTTTACAAAAAATAAAAACATTAAATTAAATAAGTACCTCAGAATAATAATAATTAAAACTACATACCTTTTTAACTTTTTGATTCTTTTTATCCAACTTGTTTTCTGAACGTTAATATCACATTAGTAAATTATGCTTTGCCAGGAAAGTATTTGCATAGCTAGCAATTTTAAATAAATAATCACTAACTGACACAAACCTCCACCTAGCAGGGGTTGTTTATCAGAAATTTAATCCCGTCCATCATACAATCTTAGTTTTTCAACACAGAGTTCCAAAATCAGGCTTAAGAGTTGATGTTCACATCAAAATAAAAGTTTAAATTAAAATAAGATAACGTCAAAATAAGCATCCTGTATTACAAATTAAGGATTTCTATTAATGAATTCTTACTTTTTCTAAAATGCAGATGTGTATAACGTTAACAATAAATAAAATATCACAGATGCAGATTTAAAAAGTCCGCCTCCCTCATTACGATCGAACCGACGCTTCGGCTCGGCTTGGCTTCTTCTCTGGTATCTTCTACGCATGCGCATAGTATGGCGTTTGCTCTGGCTCAAAAGAATTCGCTCTCTCGCTCTCCCAACGGGGTCGGGGAGGGGGAGAGGGAGAGACAGAGACGTAGAGATACTTGGAATATAGTAGTAGAATTACATATGTTATTTAAGCATTGAATACAAGGAGAATCTGGTTACAAAGTTTTCCCTAGTAGTTGAGATAATACCTGTACTATTACTAAGCAATAATTTGTAAATTGCCGTAAAATTTTTTACAGTGTACCTTGTTAAAATAATCGTGATTTTTGAAAGGAATTAAATATGTTCGCCAGATAAATTGGCGATCATTTCTTCTTTTTTTTTTTTTTTTTTTTTTTTTTTTTTCACTAAGGACGACAGGTAACAAATCTGCTCCCTTCTAATTTTTACCTTCCTCTTTTTACAACTCTCCCCCTATGGCCACGCACTGACAATTCTGGCCTAACAACAGGAGTCATCATCAGACTCCAATAACTGCCGATGTATAGTATTCTATCACTGCAATACATAATACACACTCAAACACAAACAAAGAAAAATAAAAAATATTTGTACATAAATGTAAATGAATAAATACTAGGGTGCTAATAAGCAAAAACTCAATGCATTGATACATAAATATTTTAATTCTGCTATTTATTAAATTATAAAACATTAATGATATTTAGATACAATACATAATGTTGTAATAAACATTAATTATTGCTATATTAATATTGATGATAATAACAATGTACAATCTTAATTTTAAATGAACTTCCTAAATAGGCAAACTTGTTTGAAGAACAATAGCAAATAATTACAAAAGTAAATTGTAGAAATTTAACTTTATATATAAATTATAGGGAGACTCATTTAGCCTTGAAACAAATAAAGAAACGTACATTAATGTATAATATACATGTTCATTTACTTCGTGGTTGTTTTGAAAGCCCGGGTTCTTAAATTTCAATAGTCATCAGAAGTAGAAGGAAGGTGTGTCGTCCTCAAATTGTTCCTCTCCGTCTTGCAGTAATTATATAAGCTCTTAGAATAGCTTATCATCTTCTTCAGCCTCGTCCAATGATGAAATTAGTACGACATTTTCCTGTTGAGGATCAGAGTCCTTGTTACTATACCAGTTTCACTGAGTATTTTATAGCCAACATTTTGGAAGCAAACTGCTTTCTTGTTGGCAGTTTCGGCTATTAAAACATCTTCACCATATTTTTTGCAAAGGCATGATGTAACCGTTCTGATGCCAGGACGAAAATCACCCTCTATTTTATTCATCAAATACTTTATGAGACTGGCACTCCTCAGAGTCGTTTTCAGGGTAGGAGTAAATTGATTCCATTGCCTCATCTGTGTTACTTGCAGGGTAGTATCCTCGTTTCATCTCACTTTTAGGCCTCCAGTGCAGTTTTTGATGACAAAATCTGTGATACCCAGCATTTATAGCAACTAAACCTTTTACATTTCCGATACATTCAAGTACTTTTTTTCTTCTCTCATCCCCACGATTTTCGGCACCATTTACAATTGTTTCTTTCACACCCAGTTTCATAGCATGGTGGATAAAATTTCTTTCATGCTCAGGAAGTCGTTCCTGTTTTTTAATGAAATCTTCATGTATCCCCTCTCCACACAAGAAACACTGATCTTTAAAACTTAGACCTTCAGTTCTTGATGGAAGACATGGAACCGCACTGTTTGGACCAGCTCCATCACCAGTTGTATGACGCCGTACATATGCTGCAATCATTCGCTCATTGATGTATCGTTTGTGACAGGCATTGTTAATTCTTATTTGTTTTAGGTTCTTCAAAAAACACTGGTCTTCATTTTGACGTTTTGCTTTGCACTTTTACAGAATTTTTGTATGCCTTTCTCCTTCAGGATCTTTACTTCACCTTTATTCAAACTGATTTTGAAAATGAAACAAACACTCTGGTTATTGTAATAGAAAACGCTCACGGGTTGAAACAGTACGTTCGAACTGAACTGAATAGCTTAGATAGATGTAGATGTTCAGCCGAGGCAGCGTACTACAGGATGAGAAGAGGCGGGAGGAAAGGGAGAGCTTTTTAATTGAAAGGGGGGGGGGGTTGAAGTCAGTTTTTTTTTTTAAATCTTTGCTACAAAGCAGATGTCATTTCCTAAGGCCAGACAGCTGAATATGTCTTTTCCTTTCTTTCCGTTTTCTAATAAACGTTCATGCACCGACCCATTTCTTTGAGTTGCATTTTATTAGCTTGAGAAAAAAATGCCTACTTTCAAGAGGCTGTAACACGCTTGCTATTAGTACTACAAAAAAGTGGTAATGAAGAAAATTGTAGGAAATTTAATCTTCTTTAAACTTTATAATAGAAAAATATCGCTAAATTTAGCCATTTCTGAGATATTTCAAAAAAAGCCAAAAAAGTAGTAAATTTTCGAGGTTTTTCAGCTGTCAAAAATTCTCCCGGGGTCGATCATGTTGGATAACTCGTTTTTTTTCATATTGACACTAATATGTACAAATTAAAAAAGAAAAATCTTCTACCCCACCTTTTGCTAGGTAAGCCCTTTTTTTACATACCTATTGACTGGACTACTAACAATATGAAACATTTGAGAGCAAAAGTGCCGTTAGGAATGTGTACAAAAGTAGCCTGCTTGTATTTAAAAACTGCCTTAAGGGTATTATAACTATTTTGTTTACAAAAAAAAAAAAAAAAAAAAAAAAAAAAGAATCATAAGAATAAGAATACATGGATAAAATGTTAAACTTTATTTTTAATAAGACTTTGGTCAAGTTATAATCTTTTTTTTCTTTGAAGGAGAGGGGGGGGGGGGGGAGATATATGAATCAATAAATGTATGATTGTTAAAAGCAAAAAAAAAATGTAATAACTGCTTGAGTTATGAATATTTAATTTTGGACTTTTCTATAAGCCTTAAAAGAAAAAAAAAATGTAGAGAGATTCAGTTTTATCATTTTTTTTTACAAAGTGTTTTTTTTTTTTTTTTTTTTTTTTTTTTTTTATGAATTGTTCTGTAAAAGAACAAATAAAATTGACAACCATAACCTGTTACAGCTGCCAACTGCTGAACATTTTCAGAGTACATGGAGACAACATTGTTGGCATCATTATTTCTAAGTAATGATTTCTATTTCCAATAAATTTAAGATTAATAAATCACAAAGTATAATATTTAGAAATAATGGATGCAAAAGTAGGGATCCGCAGCCACTGTGATCTGAAATTTTTTACCGAAGTTGGCAGCTATGCTATCACCCATTAGCAGAAATGTCAATCATATTGGTCAATGGGAAAAATACAAAATACAGATTTTGCAGAGAATTTGATTTCAGATATTTTTATTTTAGAGATCTTTGTCTCATATGGATTAATGAAGTTATTCCACACTTAGTTATTAACCCTTTCAGGACCATAAGATTTCCAAGACTAAATATGCCAATACAACACAATATTTTAGATAATGTGGGTGTAAAGTAAGAGAATTTCACCAGAAAAACATAGCAGGGTGTATAGGTTTCCTATAATTTCATGGGAAATATTTTCCCTATGGACCATAAAAGTAAATAAACGAAGAGTTAGGTTTATTATATCGGTATTTTATTTATTGCTTTGTAATACAAATTTATTGCTTTGTAATATAAAAATTATCAGAAAAGTAAAATAAATAGCTAGTTATGGTATTCTATGAAACAATTTCGTTTACTTATGAAGCACAAGTGGACATTGCACATAACACATTTATTATGTGTCCTATTTTCTATACGTTTTTTATTTATTCGTTCAGAAACACATTTGCTGCCTTGGACACACGTTTTATTTTGACATTCAGTAAAAAAAATATCGATTCAATAATAATTGAACAATCGATAACGATTTTTGTAGAAGGGAAAAATATTTCCCTTGGGCGTGAAAGGGTTAAAACTTTTTATTTAGCAGATGTGACCATCATATTTAAAAAAAAAAAAAAAAAAATGATCATTTTTGTGTTCTGATATAAAAAGTTGAACATATTCTGAATTCTTCTCTAACAAAAAACAAAATAAAAATTCAAATAAAACAAAATGTACTTAAGATAAATGAATAATTTTAATGATAATGATCTTTAAGTGATACATTCCTTGCATGCACAGAAATTATCCATTCAAAGAAAAAATATATAAGAGTGCTTTTCATGAAAAAGTAATACATATTTCTTACTACTGTCAAGAAAAATACAAACAACAAAACTCTTATTTTAATGTCACAAAGAATCGCATTTTAAACAAAATTTTCTTTTAATAAATTTTAACTTCCAAAAATTTAAAAGTAAATTGAATGTAAAATGCAAATGCAATCTACGGGTATAAAATACTGCTAAATACAGGGTGTTCTCGAAGTCTCTTTTCAAATATGGCGTTCATTAAATAAAGTTTTTTTTTACAATTCAGTTTAAAGTTCTAGGTACACACCTGCGGTTGGATCTTAACACGAAATATGCAAAGTGCAAGTTTAATACATGCTTTATGAAGACATTTTAATTATATGTATATGTATATATATATATATATATATATATATATATATAATATATATAAACAATATTTTTTTTATCAATAAAACATTTTAAAATAATATAAAAAGTAATCAATTCTAAACTTCACAAAAAGTATTGCTATACAGTACAGTTGTCAATAGAAAACACAGTATGTCCTTTATAAATCGTCATAGAGACATGCGATAAGTGCCATTCAACTGAGAATTAAGTCTTCTTTAAATGTTAAAAGAAAAAGCTTAGAGGTTGTCTACATAGGGAAAAAATCAAAAATATTTTATATGAACAACCAATTTTACAACAGATTTTGTATTCTCAGCTTATTTTACCACTGGAAAAAAATCGGGAACTCATTCAGATATCTAGTTAAAGAATTATGAAGGTTCAAAGTGTTAATGTTAAAATCATTTTAAATCATTGCAAAACAAATTGAAAGGCGGGTAGTTTTTCAATCATAACTCAAAAACTACTTAACGAAATGACATGAAATTTTGTATGCTTATGTTTTACTTTAAAAAAAAATAATTTCTGTTTAATAAATTATGTGTTACATTTGAGATTTTATTTAAAATACGTTTTAAATATGAAAAATCCGAAATTTCAACTCGTTCTATGAACTAGTTTTTAAATTATATTTAAAAAACTACCTACAATTAAATCTGCTTTTCAATGATTTTAAGAGTTAAGATTTTTGAACTTTTATAATTTTTAAACGAAAAATACGGATGACTTTCGCTCTCTGCCTTTCAAATTATGCCTAAATTTTCACTAGTACAACAAGGCTTGTGCTTTAATGAGATATACATAATACGATCATCCAGTCTATATGACTTCCTTATATGAAGAGTCTCATAACTGTACAGGCTTTTCATATCTTTGAAATTAACTGTATGTGTATTTATTTTATTACTCTGTAACAGTGATATTGATCATCAAATTCAGTTGATTTAAAGCTGTTATATATAATATATGCATTTCTAATATACACAAATAATTTCTCTATTTTACCAAATAAAATGATTCATTTCCGAAAAAAAAAATGAATTAAACTACTGCAAATTAATGAAAAGATGATTGTTTAGTTCCAATATACATGATAGCACTTCAGCAGAAAATTCATATTTATATAAAAAAAAAAAAAAAAAAAAATTAAAAAATTGCCAAACATTTCGGCAATATGGTGAAAACTCCAAATTTAAAATATTGCTTAACTTAAAACATATATCAACAGATTTTAGTAAAGAATTTGTTGTAATACAATTATTTTCAAAAATTACAAAAGTTTGAATTGGACTGTATTTGTCTCCAACGGCTAGAATAAATGGCTGCTTTCGTTCGCCTCCAAGACTTACGTCATCTATCATTTTTTTTCAATTTCTTCACCAATCTGAAATTAATAATTCATTCATAAGTAAAATGTATGTCTACCAGGGTGTTCACAAATGTCTTAACACATTTATATTTTTAATAACAATATTTTGTCGTGCCCTTAACAACGCCCCCTCCCCCCCCCCAAAAAAAAAAAATAAAAAAAATAAATAAATAAATAAATAAATAAAATAAAATAAATAAAATAAAATAAATTAATTAGTTAATTAATTAAATTAAATTAAATTAAATTAAAATAAATAAAAACAGAGATGCTGCACTTGAGAAAAATAAATTTAAAAGTAACACTTTATTGGTTAACCTATATTAAAACTAATGCGTATGCTTCTCACTTTCATGTGAATAAATTGGGGAGTAAAGATATGATGCTTTTCCTGCATGTTGGGGAACTTCATATGCATTTTTCAATGACAAACTCAAAATTGCAATTTTATGACTTATGTCATTTTTCTTGCCAGATTTGGATGTGAACTTTGTTTGATCTCTTAAAGTTTTCAAAATGGCTACATCATGTGAATTATTTACGATCTTTATTGATTCAAATTTAGAAACATACATGATACAATGTTATACTACTATTGATAAACACAACTTTTGTTAGATATTTTTAAAGGTTATGATTAATATGTAACTAATAGTTATTTTTCTTCAATGTTACTTGAAACTAAATAAAACAATTGTTTTTATTTAAATATAATCTATTTATTAATTACACTGAAATATTTTAATTTATTGATGATTATAAATAGCAGATTTTTTCAGAAGATACGGATTACTTTTTATTTGATTAGTAACCGATGCAATCGTGGTAGGTTTCTTTTAACATTTTATATACTTTCATGATATTCTCTGGTTTAACCTAGTACTAATATGTATGAATTGCAGGATAATGAATAGGCGAATCTCTCTCTCGACCATCCCCCCCCCCCCCCCCCCCACCAACTACTGTTATGTTGACAAATAGGAAATGTAAATAAAACAAAAGTTTGAAAATTCAGGATGAATAAAAAAAAAATTATAGTAATAATAATAACTTTAAATAAACTGATCATTTATCAATAAAATTTATTTTGTGGTTATGGAATAAAATTAATATTAACACATAGATATAAAATATGCACTGAGGAAAAATTTGGAAAATCACTATGCCACATCCAGCGTTTCACATTCGAATTTTTTATATTTGATGGTCATGAATATAGTAACCCTTGCATAACGAATGTAAATAAGACATCAAAAATTGTTTTTGTTTGGTTTGGTTTGATGAGTACTAAGATTTATTGCTTGCCTCAAGGGCCGCTTATATCTCGAAAATCCACACCACAAGGGTTTACAAGTTTTTTATTATAACAAGAACAGATACATGAAATACATATCATAAGACATCACAAACATAAATGCCCGCGCCAGGATTCGAACCTGGGACCATAAGATTCGGAAGGCAGCGTCCTACCGACCGAACCACCTGGCCGGATTGTTTTTGTTATTCATAAAAATAACAACAAAAAGCTGAATCAAAGAATCATTAAAAATAAACCCCTCATACTCAACAACAAAACGAACATTTAAAAAACAAAAAGAAGGGATCAACCACTCATTACTTTGAACAGAAGCATGGGCCTTATTTCCCAACTTAAAATTTTACTCATTTTCGAAATTATTTATTAATTAATTAGTCATTAGTTTAAAGGACTAACAATGTGTAAATTAATCTTCGAATTACAGTTGCTAAAATTCTAATTCTAAGATGAAAAGTGGTCGAAATAACAAAATTAATATTTGTCTACGGCATGCTATTCGAAATTTAGCTCAAAAGAAAATCAATTGCATATACTGTATTTGAATGGCTATAATTAAACAAAATTTACGAAATGAAAATAACCATATCTACACCCGGCATTGTTTACAATTGGCAAAATTTTGTTTGATGAGAATTTTGATGAAAACATTCGTCAAAATATGCATCGCTCTGAATAAAAAGTATGAAGAAGCACACAAAATTAGATTAACTAAACAATGTTAAAACATATGAAAAATGAAAATGCTGAAATTAGTTCTTAATTAAAAACGGAAATAGCTGTTTATATTAAGATAATATACAATAATTTTGATCAAATGCACAAGCGGCATAAATACATAATATTCTTAACAGAGAATTTTACTCAATTAGAAATAAATATATATTTTAATAAAAAAAAATGAATTTAATCTGAGAACAATGTGCATACAACTTTGCAGAAAATTAAACAACTTATTTCTACCATGGAAATCATATAATATAGTATTTGCATAGATTAATTATCAAAACTAAAAAAGTAGTTAGTATTATTAAAATAAATATTGCTTAAGTTCAAAGTTTGGCAAATATTCCTCCAATTCCCAGGCAGTGGCAGTATTTCACGTAATCCATAATTGCGTTTGTCCGGCCACTTTAGCGGGATCTCGATCTTTCCAATTTTCAGTCGAACCAAAGAGAGAATGTACATGATGTCACCAGTGACGATGTAAAGAATTTTCAACTCATTGGCTGAAGGAAATAGCAGAGTTTTAAGAAAGTATCCTTGCTTAAATCTGAGAACAGCGAGTACTCATTTTCAAGTCGAAATTGCTTAGAAAAAGTAAGCAGGTCATTGTTCTTATTTTCGAGCATATATTATTTAACAGTGTACCAGCTTTAAGCGCAGAACTGCGGGGCTGCTGGTGGGCCCCTATTCTTAAAAAGAACTTTGTTGAAAATTTAACTGAATTCGAAAACTTCCAGTTCTAAATTAATTAAAATTTCACCATTAATTTTTTTTCTTTATTTGAAGATTTTTAAACAGTGTTTAAAAGGACGCGAATGAGTGATAATACTTTCAGCAGTAAGCACTGATCATGAATCTCACCAATTACATTCTCCATTTCTATAAGTTCGATATTTTCCATACTTTAATTTAAAAAGAGAAAACACTAGTTTTTCAAGAATCAATGAGAATTTATTATTTTTTATGACAGCATTCCTTATTATAATATGTTTCGAACCTTTCCTTTTTTTAGTTAAGAAGTAATTATAGTAAACACAGCGTAAAGTGTCTTTAACAACAACAGCTAATTTATACACATAAACTTTAGCTATTTCTATATATTAAAAAAAAAAAAAATGTCCTCGACCGCATCTCCTCGTGGAAGGCAGGGTTCTCAACGTCTTGAGAGGTATCAATGTGTCTCGAATACTCTAAAGAAAACATTGCAGTCAATTAGAAATTTCTATCATCTTAATTAATGAAGTTATTAATTACAAACTTTGGTTTATAAAGTTACTCTATTTACCCTCTTACAAATAATTTCTGTTATTACATCATTTTGCGCAATGACGTCATTTTTCACAGGGAAATTAAAAGGAAATTATGTTTGTGTCTGTATAATTGACTGTGTTTATATTTGCTTTAAAGTGTATTTATCACTTTTATTTAAAACCATATTTTAAAATACTTCGGATATATTTTGACATAAAAAATATTTAGAATTCAAACACATTTATAAATGAAAGAATTTTATAATTTAACATCAATATTTTTTTAACATTACAGAATTAGGCATTTCCATGATACATTTCATATTTCTAATTATGGCAAGAAAAAATTCATCATCTAAAATTCTTAAAACCAATCGAGTAGATTTCTTTCTTCATTAATTTAAAAAGTAGATAGGAGAGGAGGTACTTTTCCATTTCGTCGGCGCAAATCTCGCCAAGCAAACTTTATTGGCGACAACAATAGTTTAATGGTTTAAAAGTTCAAAACTTAGATTTTTTTTTTAATTATTTATTTAAAGTTTATTTATATACGTTATTATGAATTTGATAAAATAGATGTAACATTTATTTTGCGACAACACTTTTAAAATCTTGCTTTAAGCAAAATTTACTTAAAAAAAAAAAAAAAAAAAAAAAAAAAATGAGTAAAAGGTTACGTTTCCTTAACTATTTTCATATTATTACTCAAAGTATTGTGAAACAATTACTCTTTCATAGGTGATTAATGACTGGCGTTGGTTACATCAATTTTGGCGATTTTATCACCTGCGTCTACAAAATGAAAAAATACCGGAGAGAATTAATAATTGAAGCTGTAGGAGGTTATTCCCAATTAAAATAATAATAATGATAATAATCTTTTTTTTTTCTTTTCAGATACTTCCGAATGTATAAAATTATTGTTTAGCTGTACATTAAAATTATACAGAGATTATTTTATACTGCCTTAAATTGACTAAAAAATTCAGTTGTAAAACGTACAGGCATTAAAAAAAAAAAAAAAAAAAAAAAAAAAAAAAACTACTAGATTATTTATTTATTTATTTTTTATTTTTTTAACAAGGAATTATACCAAAACTTTCATAATCGAATAGTGACAAAATTTTAAAAGTGCCAAGGAGCTCATATACTAAAGCTGTAACGCTAAATTGTCTAGATATTACAAATTTCTTTCTATTCTGAAAACAATTACTGATTTTTAGCATATTATTTCATTAAATATATATATATTAAGTATTATGCATTTCAATTTGACACTGAATATTGCTAAGTCGGAGGGAGGGGAAATACATCCTCGGGGATTGGTGAGCGGAGCGAACAGGGAGCAGAGCCCCTAGTTTATTTATATAATTGTATTTTTCACCACAGATAGTTTTTTTTTTTTTTCAAAAATATATTTTTAAAAACTTTACCTTAAATTATTGATGTAGCAAACATGATTTTTTGTGCACGTACTAAAATAATTGGTGGGATTTTGGCTCAAAATACCTTCCTCTGTTTATTTGACAAAATATCTACCAATTAAATATTCGATTTATAAAGATATCTCTTATCCTTTTCCAATATAAAAATAGCGTTCTTCACAGAATTCTCATTCCTAATATATTTAAGATAGTGCATCAACATTATTTACTACTTTAATTTCAAATAAATATTATTTATTTTATGTAATCGTAAGAAATTTTTATAAAATGTTACTGTTTTTTAATTGCATTTGTTACTGCTCATTAAATGTATTTGAAAATTTGAAAATAAATAAATTAATGAAAAAGTGAACCATGTTATAACCATAGCTTTTTTACCCCTGTTTTCCTTGGACGTGAAATTGCCTATGTGAAATATGTAATAATAAAAGTAAGTGAGGCACATCAGATGTTGAACAATAATGTTTAGTAATAACTGATACAATTGTTTGTTATAAACATTGGGGTTGTAGCTAGGATTTGTTAAATGAGGCAAAGTTTATACGTTCAAAGAAAGATAAATAACATGCAGGCAATGAGCCTCTAATTTGTTATCTAGTATTATGTTTGTAACTATTTTAGGTTACAAAACAATGTTTCTTTTCATTTTCAAGCCAAAACACAGTTTTGGTGAAAATTAGTGATACATAAAAAAATAAAATAAATAAATAAATAAATAAATAAAATAAATAAATAACACGATAAAATGTGGCTAGTAGTTTAAAAGTAGAGAATAAAATTAGCATGGTAACAAATGATTCTGCAAATCAAAAGCTTGAAATAGTAATCTTTTGGATGGTCAACTAATATAATTTTTCAGTTTCAATGGTTATTTTTAACATTTTTAAAGCAATAAGTTTTGATATAATTAACTTAGACGTCGATTTAGCCAAATCGACTTTTTGTGTTTGTACAAATGTACGTGTAATAAAATAAACTTAACACAGAAATAAATAGATCAAAAGTGAAAAAAAAAATAAATAAAAGGTTTATTAGTTAGTAACATAGTTCAAAGACATAATAATTTACAGAGAAATTTAGTTCATTTTTTCTTAATTAGAATAAACTTAAATACTTAACTACAGTATTTTCTGACTTATTGAATAAATAATAACTATTTACTCCATATTTTGATAACTGTAGGGGGATACAGTTACAACCAAATTAAACGGGTAAGCAGATTTCCACCAAATTCGGTACGTTGATTCATGAGATACGTTCAAGGAAATTTTGAAAAATAAACGAAATAAAAAATGTACACCAGGGTCGCTTTACACGAAAAGCTGATAATAGAACAATAGTAATGACAAATACGGAATGCATAATTAATTTTATCATTTATTGATTAATTTTTTATCTCATGTGAATATCGCAGGGTTGCCAACATTTTAATTTATTCCGGAGTAATTTTAGCTCCGCATTTATTTCGCACCACTTTTATTTTAAGAGTAATTTTTTTCTATTTTATCGTAGTTATATATTGGAGAAAATGTTTCTATAAATGTGATGCGAAATAAAGGCGGAGCTAAAAATGCTCCGGAATAAATTAAAATGTTGGCAACCCTGAAATCGTAGATATTTCACAAGTTTGTAATTTTTCATGGAAAGCTCCCTCTGACTGATATATATTTTTTAAATATATACTTTTAGTTCTCTACCGCATCTAATTAATAACATGCATACAAATTTGGTAGCAATCGGCTCGCCCATTTTAGCTGAGTACGATGCTGTTTATAGCAGAATTTGATTTATAACCAAACTGTAATTTAGAATCCTACCACGGAACGGGTTTGAGTATCAAATAAAAACCCGACCCGAATCCGATAAAAAAATTAACATCGACCTAAAAACTGACTCGAATCCGAAATAGAGAATTTTGACGACCCGCATGCGACTCGAACCCGACTTCTGTATATCCGAAGTCGACCCAAAACCCAAAAATTAAATGAAAATTAATAATTCATCTAAAAATCATGCAAAATTATTTTAACTTATAGATAAAGTAAATATTCATTGTCAAAGATTTGGTAAATCATTTTAAAAAGAATTAAAATTGTAATTGCTAATGCAGTAGGTTAAAAATTTAGGAATCTAAACAATTAATTAATAAGGGTTTTAACCCTTTATGTGTGTTGTGTACTTGAAGTTTAAAGTTTGTAGCTTATTGTTCAACAAACTAGGGGGCTCTGCCCCGGCTCGCTTCACTTACTAACCTCTTCTCGCATATTTGCTGCTTTGCCTTTCACTGAATAGGAATATTAATAGTACATAACACAAGACAAAGCAGAAAAATGTTATAAAAATCCCCATATTCAATGTCAAATTCAAATACATAATATGTAGTACCACATTATTATTATTATTAATATCATTATTAGTAGTAGTAGTGAAATATTATGCTAAAAATCAGTTTCTTTTTTTAATAGAAAGAAATTCGTAATATCTAGACCATTTTGCGTAACAGCTTTAGTATATGACCCCTTTGGTGACTTTTAAATTTTTTACGTTATTTGGAGATGAAGTTTTTGATATACTTGCTTGTTAAATGAAAAAAAAAAAAAAAAAAAGAAAGA
The DNA here is from genome assembly GCA_963930645.1 of Salticus scenicus. NCBI lineage: Eukaryota > Metazoa > Arthropoda > Arachnida > Araneae > Salticidae > Salticus > Salticus scenicus. Next base: position 110,991,980 of record OZ005657.1, read on the forward strand.
AAGAAAGAAAGAAAGAAAATCTAATACTTAATTTTTCTAATGCCTATACTTTTTACTATTGAATTTTTTTTAGTTAATTTAGGACAGTATGTAATACTCTCTATATATATTTCTAATGTACAGCCAGGTAATAATTTTACACATTCGAAAATATCTGAAAACAAAAATGTTTATTAAATGCATATATAAAATAGTTTTTTTTAACATCTCCGTTCATTTGTCTCTGTAGTTTTACACAAGACTTAAGATAATACATGACACAGAGTCTTCTGTTGAAATTTTTAACAGTGCAGATTAAAAATATATTCCTTAAAATCAATTAATAATTCGCTCTTCTGAAAAAATGCAGATATGATATAACTTATATGCCTGCAAAATACAAACATACTTCAATATAAACATCAATTCATTTTATCTAAGCATGATATAAACACTGGATGATTTGATTGCGTATAAGATGTTACCAACTCCAATGAGCTATGAACGTTTTAATTTTAAAACCCGAAGAAAAAAAAAACACATTTAGAAAAAAAAATATTCAAGTACTAAATGAATATTTTAAATCATATTTTAAAGTATCTAAGTCAGAAGATGGCAGCAGCTGAAATTTATAAATATTTTTTAAATAAATTATTAAAAAAATTCTGTTGCCGTTTACATTAGCATGTCTGGTGCGTGTACCCACTGACATTTGCTTACGCCATTACTTCAGCTGCGTATAGCAAAATTGACTTTTATTTTATTCTATTTATTTATTTTTATTTTTATTTTTTTTTTTTACAACATAGATCACATTTTAATTTAACCGTGAAAAATGATGTCATGACAAATAAGCAACTTGATAAGAGAAACTGTTTTCAAGGTGGCAAATAGAGTACCTTTATTAAACCGAAGTTTTTAATTAATAGCTTCGTTAATTAACATGATATAAATTTGCACGCAACTGAAATGTCTGCCTTGGAGTATTTGGCGAACATTGCTAACTTTCATGACGCAAAGTACACTGCCCACCGCGAGGACATGCGGTTGTAGAATAAAATATAAAAAAATATGACACAAGTGACAGTAACTTTTTGCAATATATAGAAATATATTCTTAATTAATAATAATAGTAATAATAAAAACTTGATGTTTATTTGTTAACTGCCTTTTTTTCGATATGTTAGTTTACTTTTCGATAATAATTTGGGTAAGTTGGGTACGCATATATTTAATCATGGGCATATATAGTATGTTTGCATTAGTTATACAGTTTTAATTCTATCGAACAAATTTCTGCTAAATGCGGAAATTTTTTTTAAAGATGTTCTCATGTCGATCCGACCCTCAGAAAAAAATTCAGTCAACCCGACCAGAACCCGATCCACAAGAGAAAAAAAAATAAACGACCTTACCTGAAAGACCTGGCTGTATTGTATTTTCCATAAAATCCATTTTTTATAAATTAACTAAAATTTCTTAAAAGAAAGTTAGCGCCATTACATTCTGAAAGCGAGTTGAGAAACATTTCTAGTCCCCGGGAAAGAAAATGAAGTTAATTATCAGTAGAATTTTAATGGTACGCCAAAAATATTTTAAAACCAAATCTTAATCTCCGATATGTAGGTCTGAACAATCATAAACCCAGCCTGATTTATCAGGGGCAGCACTTTCAACACTATATATTAAGAAATACTTTTGCCTTATATATGACAGAAATTTGTCAAAATATGACAAGAATTATTTTTTGAGAAGAGTGGTGTTTGTTTAGTTCTGAGTAAATTGGATTCTTACACTCCACTGATTTGTACATATAATCATTTCTTAATTAAAACATAAAATTTTTATCATAATTAAAAAATTGTTGTTAAAAAAATAGTAATGTATGTTTTTCATTAGACTAACCAGACTCTCTGGAAAAAAAAAAAAAAAAAATCGGAAGTTTGCTATACAACATAACTGTATTAAAAATTAATTATTTTCCTTCTTGATACATAAATAATAATATTAATAATAATAGCACATGATTAACACTTGCCTAAAAAAGAAAAATTTTAAAAATTTAAATTTAGAAAATTTATGTTATAAATACTGAACTGTTATCAAATGTATAAATTTGATAGAAGATTTTTAATCTGTTCGTAAACATGTAACGAAATATTTAAAAATAATGCGTACCTAACTAACGAAACAGTGGAAGCTTTGTAGGATAAATTATCTTTTGCCGCCGTATCGTAATTGCTTAAAACATACTTATTTAGACTCGAGCCAGCAAAAATTAATGAAATAAAATATTTTTCATTACATATTCTGCACATACATAATTAATCTTAATACTATTTGTGTTAATCAGCCCGTAAGCGACATTGATAAATAAAATAGTAATATAGATTTATCGTAACTGCCATCATTTTAATTTATTCCGGAGCTTTTGTAGCCACGCCTTTCTTTCGTACCACTTTATTTTTAGAATAATTCTGTCCAATATATAACTAGAACAAAAAAAAAAAAAAAAGTTACGAAATAAAGGCGGGGCTAAAAATTCTCTAGAATAAGTTAAAATGTTAGCAACTTTGAATTTACACCTGTTTTCACCAACTAAGGAATAGACTAGACCAGGGCCCGAAATTTCAACTCAGATTACACACGCCGAAACAAAAGTTTTACTCGCCACAAAAAAGGGTTGTATATATTTTTTTTTCTTTTTGTACGCATTTTGGTTTTTTTTCCCCCCTAACTATCTGGAAGGCTTTTACAAATATGCCTAAAATTATATATATTAAAAGTGTATCGTATGTCATCATGCCTCATAATCATCTCTAATTAAAAATCATTATAATGTATTATATTTGAGATTTCAGAAAGGTTAAAATATCTAATAACATAAATGCAAAGAGTCATTAAAGAAAAAAGAAGAAAAAAAAATCTTTGTCAAACAATATCCTGTGAAAACCTTTTTATTCTGAAAGATTAAGCTTCCTTATTTACCTATTCATTTATTTAACTTTTTACATCTAAAATGTTTTTTTCGTCCATTTTATCTTTGTAATCAGACGGAATGTCGATGTGTGTAACTTGTTCATTGTTGTCACTTTAAATAGCCATTTCGGAATAACATTAAAATAAATCGATAGTTACAAATCGATAGTTACAATAAATCGATAGTTACAAATCATTACAAGCGCAAATCATTGGCGTTTCAGTAAAAAACTGGAAAAATTGAACCGTTTTTTGATCATTATTCAACAAAATAAACATAGGCAGTATCGTTAGAAAGGCTCCGGCTCATGACAATATCGCATAGGCAAACTTTCGCATATCTCTTCTCCGGGATAGTGGGTGACGGGCAAAAAGGCTTTCTGCTCGTCTATTCTCACTCTGCTTGGAGAAATAACAGTAGGAGAAACGAAACAACCGAAGAGATCAAAACTTTTATGTATGCACTACGTATTTTTCCTTTCCCAGGCTGGTGTGATCTCGCGCCGCGCATACACAGACTCGACTCTCCGAGAATCTAAAAAGGATAGCTTAAATATGAGGTTATATAGCGACAAGATTTTCCATATTTAAATCTATTTAAATCTATAAAAAGAATGTTTTCTGTCACCGTATCAAGTAAGAATTCTATCTATAAGTAGACCAAATATTTACTCGCCACATTAAAAATTCCATTCGCCAATGGCGAGCTGGCGAGCGGAAATTTCGCTCCCTGGACTAGACCCGGCAAGACGGTCTTAAAAGTGAAGTCCCAACTGTAACCGACCAGCCATATTTGTGAGAAAAAATCTTTAAGGTGTGTTTAATACAGTTTTATTGTTACGAGTCTGTGTTGTTTGGAAAACGGATTATACTAAATTGTAGCAAAAATATGTAATTACAGCAAAAATTCAACTTGGAATTTTGAATCCAAATTAACACTTTGTTTACCGTAGAGTATAAGAAGGCAGTATAAGAAAATAATTATTATTTCGTAACAATTTTCCCAGACATGTTAAAAATTATTAAAGTATTTCCATAAATTATGTTCCGTATCAGAGTTCATGCTAGAAAAAAATACTGAGTGGAATTTTACAACTTTAACAAAAAAGAAAAAAGAAAGAAACAAAAGAAAAAGAAAATTAAATTTGATTTTTAACAGTTAAGTGAGAAATAACATTGTTTAAATTTTGTGGATTTTTTTCTTTTTTTCCAGAATTACAAATACGCAAATCAAACAATTGTAAAAAATCCAGTAAATGTTAAAAATGGAAGTTTAATAACTTTTTTTTTTTTTTTTTTTTTTTTGTAGTTAAGGGCCGACGACGGTACTTCATTATTCAGAATAAAAATTTTCATGAGGGAGAATATGAAATTTTGGCCCCAATAGCGGCCAGGAGCTACTGCTCCCAAAGCTGATAGAAGTGAGGCGCCTCGTTTGATCGCTGATCACGCTTGTCGTCCTGGCCGTTTGTAGTTTTCCATGGACTTCTCTGAAATATGCGTAAATACGGTCTAAAACCACTTAGAAAGAATCCACACAGAAGGCAGTCACCCCAAACCCTGGACTTTCAATCTAATGCAGTCAATTGGTCTTAATCCTAACAACAACACCAGGGAACTTCAAAATGTTAAAATACAGCAAAAACCCAAACACGAAAATATGACTCCAAAACGCTTATAATCATTATATGTGTTGGGAGTAAGAGAAACTAAAAATTAAATTAAATACGATTATATTTGAAAATTTTATTATTGAAATTAATAATTTAAATACCTATATATGATATATTAATATTATAAATAATTTAAATTTATTTTTATTTATTTTTATTTAAATTTGAAATGTAATAACATACAAAGTTAATTATTAGTTTGCTTTTAGTAATTTATCAAATTTTAAAAGAATTAATTTCTTTCAAATTTGAAATAGTGCAATTTAAGTTAAAAGTAAGTAAACTTCAAACTATTATTTTTTTTTTCTTTTAGTATGTTAAATTGTGTAAGAATTTTCTTTTTAAAATGTAACAAACAAAATTATATACTATCAAGTCTATATCTACGTCATTTAATATTAACGCTAAATAGCTGAAAAAAAAAAAAAAGAAGATGGTGTGGAACTCACACAGTTTTCTTTTATCCTGCATTTAAATGCTATAAAGACAAATAACAGACTAGTACACTGCGGCCACCACGAAACTTTCTTATATTTTCCTATACAAATTCACTCAATAAATATTATTTATTAAAATTATTATTTATCAGAATTATTTTTCATGGTGAATGGAGATGATATTCATCACAGAGATAACACTGAATGTCCAAAGAAAATCATCTTTATGCAATTCAGAAAATATCTCAGGAAATGCTCCCCCCCCCCCAGTATTTTTTTCATTTTTTGGTTAAAAAAGAAAAAGGTCGATAACTTTGTTGCAAATTATTCCATATCTATGGTTCAACCATTTGTTTTAAAGGTATTGACGAGTTCTTTTGAAATATATCCATATTGAAAAAAAATTACCCTAAATAATATTCTTTCCCCGGGAAAGAGCAAGCGATGCACTTTAATATACAATTTATTTTCCTGGCTTACTATTTTTAATATATATATATATAATTTCGTATTGCAAATATAAAAATAATTCTCCTTATGTATATTTATACGAAATTTGTCGTATTCTGCAACATTAAAAATTATGAGGAAATGGGATGACAGCTCCAACACCTTGAGGAAATTGATCCCCAAAAGTGATCAATATATAGGAAAGAAAGTAATTAATATAGGTATAATATGAGAATTATTGTAGTATAAGAATATTCTTTTAAAAAAAGTTCAAAATAGTTTTATTTCACATATATTTCTGTGTGAGAGGGGCCACCGACTCTTCAACCCCTTTTTTGAAGCTGATGTATTAGCTGTTTTATAAGTAGATATTACATTGTTACTCGTTTCGTCCTCAGACTAATATGGCCGCTATTAGCTCTAAGCGCCATACAGTTACTTTACTTTCTCCCACAGCAGATAGCCGTCTTCTCAGGTCTAGTTTATTCCTTAGTCTGTGCCTGTCTTATGTAGTAAAATTCTAATCCAAGTATTTTATGTTCAAAAATAAATATCCAACAGTAATTCATGATTGCAGTAACTTATTTCTTTTGTATATTTTTGTATTTCTGTATTTTTTTTTCAGTATTTCTTAAACAATTCTAAATCAGAAGACAAACGGAAAAAAAGAAAAAAAAAACTTCAGATTAAATATACATAAACGTTGTATATGTCTATAAAATTAATTACTTAGTTACAACTAATAAAAATATTTGAAATTTCCAAAATGATAATAAAAACAGGAAAATATAATTAAATTTCAATCATTCAACCCGTGTTCCTTGTTTTGAATATAGAAAGATTGCAGAAAGAGATTACGAAAATTACTAAATTATGTAATTACTTCAATCAGAGCTTGATTAAGGGGGAAGCACACATTATCTCCGCTCTCACCGGAATATTTTTACAATTATTTTTTACTTCATGTCATAGAAATTCCACGCTTTGACGAGGAAATATTTTTTATAAAAAATTATCGGTGTAAAACAATCCAATTTACTCACCGTTATTAGACACCAGAATTCTTTTAAAATAATTTTTAATGAGAATTTTCTGTTTATTATAGGAGGAAAGTATTTGTTAAAAAACAACGGTGTCAGTATAAATAATGTGTGCTTCTCCCTTAATCAGGCTCTGACTTCAATTCCTAAAATGTCATAATATTCTTATAACTTTTCTATGTAATTAAGAAAAGAGCTTCATGAATGCATTTTTCATATAATATTCTCTAAAAATCATACGATATTTATAGTACCTAAACTATCATAGGAGATATAAAGTAATTTTAAAAAACTTACATGTATTCTTAACTTGTGAAAATGCTACAGAAATATTTCCCTTCGTGAAAATAGAAAAAAAGTTACTTGTATTTATTCGATACTGCGATAGCGTGCAGAATTTTCGTTGCTATATATCTAAAAATTTTATATTACTTTTACATCTAGTTCTTATGGAGAGAAAAAAATCTTTACCACTGAAGCTCTTTTATTCGAAAATGTAAAGTATTGGTATTGCTTTATAAATTATTCATAAATCAGTGAACATTATAGACAGCTGGGAATGAAAAACATTCTAGATCTATATTAAACTTAGTTAAGGGTATGCATTAATCTTTCGGAACTTAAAAATTCGTAAAAGAGATCTAGATATGAGAAATTCGTGTATCACATTATTGGAAAGAAATTAATCTAAGTTCTTGGATAGCCACTTTAATACATATATTAAAGTAGTTTATTTGTATGTGATATATTTTCTGAAGACCTGGTTTTCATGTATTTATTCAAATTAATTTACAATTCATTATTACAAATAATATCAAATTTGAAACTGCAACGATATCATATGCTCTTAAAAAAGCGTATTGTTAATGCATTTTTTTTTTCATAGATTTACTAAACATGAATAGTAATTTGGAATTATGTTGTCGTAAAAAAATTATTCCAAATAATTTCGATACAGAAATAATTGTGCAGAAGAAAAACATAGGGATGACAGACGCGATATAGGATTTAAACGTTTGTACATTAAGTATAAAATTTAACAAAAAATAAAAAAACAGTTCACTTCATAATTTCAGAAAAAAATAATTTAAATATTTCAGATTAATTTATAATGCTTTTATATACATATAGTGTAACCACGTTTCCTAAAACTAGCATTAAAGACCAGTCCAAATTCTTGGAGGGGTGCCAAATTGACCGAAAGCTTGGGATTTGAAAAACGTCCAGTCATTCCACGCTCTCTCTTATCGCTTATTTTTTTCTTTATCACCCTTGTTTTAACCCTGGACTCGTTGAGTCAGAACTTCCGCAGATGCTTCGATGGTTTCAAGAAATGTGTTGACGAATATCTGTGTTGTGCAACAATAAAATGAAATTTGTTTTTATACAGAAATAAAAAAACGTAACCATTTAAAAATGCCTTAAATTTTTAAGCATCAGTGGAATCTATAATTAAAAGAGTCACCTTTAAAAATATTGTGAATCCTCAATTTTAAAACAGTCTTTTCACAAGAGTAATTTGTACATTTTTTAAAGTTTGATTTTTATGTTACTGTCTTAAAAGTTTATAAAGGGGTTTATAGACATACATTATTTTTATACATACCTAAATAAATTTGAATTTTTTCTTATATTTAAAAAAATAAATATTTTACTTTTGTTGTTATATTCATGTTTGTTTTTCTTTAAGATACATTTTTCATATTTTCATTTATTTATTTATTTTACTGTAGCGCATAGAGTAAATATATTTGAAGATTTAATTGTATCTGTTCCATAGTGCCTTTTATTGATAATATTTCTAATACTTACGTGTTCTAAAATTAACCATTTGCATACTTGCCAACCACCTCATTATGAACCGTACAATTTTTAGTACCCGACTTTTTTTTTTCACACCAGTCATTTTTAGAGTAACTTTATTCATATTTAATCGTAACAATATTTGGAGAGAATTATTCTAAAAATAAAGTGGTGTGAAAAAAAAGGGCGTTTTTAAAAGAGGAGAGAACAATTGTGCAGTTATTAATGAGATGGTTGGCAAGTATGCATTTGTAATTTTTTAATGAATTATTTATATATATGGTCAAATATCAGTTAATGTTACGCAACCCAACAACTTTAGAGTGGTGATAGTTATTCCCTTAAACTCATCTGAGTATAATAAAGTGGCTATATGTTAGAAAGTTGAGATCAGTTACATTGTTATCGGATGGCAAAAAGCGGAATTAGTGTTCTTATTACGATATGTGTACGCGATGTCGGAAGAAATCAATTATAACGTTCTGGAGCGTCCTCGATTACCTTGCGAACATTAATGCTGAGAACAAAGCATTCAAAATTCTAGAAAATTTGTTCGCAATTTCCACCATTATTATGCCATGAGGGAGAAAAAACTAGCTATTAGCAGAGACGTATTTACGGTGTATGATAAAATTTACACCTAGAATCTTCTTTATTATGATGTTTTTATTTCCAATGGCAAGGCAAATACAAAAGCAAAATAAGAATTAAAAAAAAAAATCAAATAGGAATACACAGACACACACACACACACACACACAAAAAAAAAAAAAAAAAAAAAAAAAAAAAAAAAAAGAGACGAAAAGTAGAAGTGACCGAAGTTATTCTTTATTATGATGTACGTTTTGCTATATATCAGGGGAAATGCTGGAACAAGAATCAGCCATACGTGTTTATGGGGACTGTGCAACAGACACGTTGGAATTTTTCCGATTCGAAAGCTTCTCCAAATCGAATTTGTAAGATCTCGACACTTATTTTTTCGCGCCACAATGAACTTATCTGAAACCAACACTAATTCACCTATAACAGTGAGTAAATGATCAAAAGAGATCATGATGGTAAGAATGTCGGCGATGTTTTATTAAAAACTGATGAAATATACATATATGTACATACTTTATACAATTTAGGATTTTTTTTTTTTTAATGGTCATTCTATACATTTAATCAATTGTTTTAAAGTTATTCGAATAGAAAAGTTAAGATTGACGTAATATCTGATGTTTTTGCTTTAAAAGAGCAAACTTTAAAAGAGTACTTTAAAATCCTAATTATTTAGTGTATCTTTTTTTTTTTTTTTTTTATTTTTTTTTATTCCGTTTTCACATTTAGAAAATTCTCAATCGTTAATTTGACCTTATTAGTCAATCGTTAATCAGTCTTAAAAAAAATAATAATAATTTTTAATATTTTGTTTTAAAGTTCTAAAGTGCAAAGAAATTATAAGAAGTATTTTTTTGCACATTATAGCTTGAAAGTGAAATATTACAAATTAAAGAAAATCAATTAAAAAAAAAAAATTCAAATTATCAGTTAAAAATTTTCTAAATGTGAAAACAGATTAAAAAAAAAAAATAACAATTAATTTTCAAAACAACTTTCGCCATAAAATAACATGGAATTTGGCAGCCGGCCACGTTAACTGTAGTAGCCCTTTAACAGTATAACAGTGATAATAAATTACATCAAAAGCTAAAATCTTACATTCTCATATACAGTGGATTGCCAAATTAATGTGGACACTTGACTTTCTTTTACATTTTTGCGATTTTATGCCACTTATAATTCCTAGAAGTGATTCTTATGTTACTGGAACGCATTTTTATCAATTTTTATTATGTTACATATTATTTTAAGTGATTTAAACAAAGCATACTGAGCTTAGCAACATTTTTGTGACAGTCACTTCATTTTATGTTGCAAAGTACTCTCAACGTGTGATGCTGAACGTTCATTTTGGATCTTTACAATTGACATTTAGTGTGAATTCTGACGCATCTTTAATAACAAAAGCAAGAATTGATTATTAATTTACAATTAAATTTATTTTTACTAAATTTTTACAACTCAATTAATTTTATTTAAGTTTTCTATGGTCAGAGGAAGTGAAATTTTTCCGAGAAAAAAGTCCGAAATAAAATCTCTCCTCCAGCACTCACAGCATTCCCAGAGGAAAGTTGCAGATATTGTTAGGATTTCTAAATCTCCTGTTAATAAAATAAAAGTGAATTTAGACAAAAACCTGTCGTTTTAACCGAAAAGAACAGGGAAGTGTGATAGAAAACGTATAACTACGCCTAGAACAGACAGATAAATTAATTACATTTGCTTACAAACAGGAAAAAAAGTGCTGCTATACTGACTCAGATTGTTCAGGAGTTAGGTATTGCCGTTTCCAAAAGAATTGTGCAGCGAAGATTGGCAGAAGAGGACCTGGCAGGCCATCGTCCAGTTCGCAGGCTTAAACTTATAGAGGCTATGAAAAAGAAAAGACTCCCTTAGGCTCCAGACCATCGTTGCATGACTGTGGAAGATTGGAATAAAGCAATAAATGATATTTATTAATAGTTTCAATGATTTCTATTTTTTTCAATTAAACCATAAATTATTTTAATTTCGGGTGTGTTTCTCAGATGAGTTAACTTTTGAAATTTTAGTTGATAAAAGAAATTTCGTCTGACGGCGCCCTAGAGGGTAGTTCCACCCTGATTGCATAATAGATAGGGTTAAAAACACCTACTAAAGGTCATGGTTTCCTCTACTTTAAATACCAAAGGTGTAGGACACTTATACATTGTTCAAGGAACTATGAAACAAGACCAAAATAAGGAAGTTCTACGAACTCACCTTCTTCCACAGCTAGAAGAATGGTTCCCGGAAGGTGAGCACGGTGTTTTAATGCACAATTCTGCCCCTTTCCATAAAGCCAAATGTGTTGCCGAATTTACGGGCCAAGAATATTGAAGTACTATCGTGGTTTGGAAATTTGCCCGATATGAATCACTCAGAAAATTTATGAGAAATTATAAAACGAGAAATTGCCAAAAAAATGATTATACCAGAAGGAAACTTATCAAAAAACTTAAAAATGTCTGGCATCACAATACTTTATTTAAAGAAAGTGCAAAATGCTGCATAGAAAGCATGCCGCAACGCATTGAAGTGCTAATATCAGCCGAAGAAAGTGTCACAAAATATTAAGGCCTTACAAAATGTTACTTTTTTTATGTTTCTATTATATATATATATATATTTTATTATATAGCTATTAACTATATATATTAACATTAAATAAAGTAAAAAATACTAATTGTAGTATATAATGTATTTTTACTTAGAAGAAAAACCACGATAACTTGATTTTTACAAGTGCCCACATTAATTTGGCAACCCACTGTATGTCAATTTTTACGCATTTGGATACCAGTAATTTTTATTCTATCAAAATTGCATGTAACTGTTTTCACTGAATAAATAAAAAATAAGAATTTCAACTTAATTAAAATGGTATTTAAAAAAAGCCTAAAAGTTGACAGCTCTCTTTAAAAAAAGTGAGCTGTAAAAACCTAAATTAAGTGATCTCTTTTTTTTTTTTCTTTCACGTGTGTTTGTGTGAGTTAGTTAATAAAAGTATCAGAAGTTACAGGCTGAACCGCGTTCTATCAACTTTACATTCGTTATATCCGAAAAAAAACAGACAGGTTCAATAAAGCTAAGATTAGAAAAAGGTGAAAATTGAAGGAAGAGGGGGGGGGGGGCATGATGTTATTAGTTAAAATCATTCAACACGTATATATATATATATATATTTATATATATATATATATAATAACCAAAAATTTAGTGTCATAAATATTCATACTATTTTAGTAGTACGAAATCTTTAATAAATAGAAGCTTAGTTTTTTTTTTAAACAAGCTAATCTGTATGTGAAACAGTGAAAATGGTAGCAAATCGGCTTTTTTTTTTTCATTTATTTAATTATTTTTTTTTTCATTTGTTTAAAAACTCATAACTTGCAAACTATTTTAATAATCTCAAAAAATAATTGTCATTTCTAGAAACACCATGAAAAGTTCTATAAGTATACCAAATTTGATCCAATTTTGAAATGGTAGGTGTCTTGGCCTGGTCGATTTGTCATGTAATGAGAAATGTGAATGACAATTTCATGGAATTAAAGGTATTTTTAACATTATTAATTACAGAGAAAGTGCTCCGAATACTGGTTTTGGAAGATTTAACAAAAACCTCTCTTATTTTTTTTTTTTTTATTTTATTTATTTTTTTTTTTTTTTGCCATTCGTGCAGATTTTGTACGTTGATGCTTTCATCATGCACTTGTGGCTCTGTTTCGTCAAATAAAGAAGTATCTTATTTAATTAAAACAAATTTTATATAATTTAAAAAATATTTATTCCTTCAATTCATATTAAATAATAACAAGCGTCTTAAATGTTTTCAATATAATATCTGTTTATGAAAATTACATACATTTCTTCTAGTACAACTTCAAAAAGTTTATGGAAAATATAACTGTAACTGGTTTAACTTATGATACGAACCTGTATAAACCAAAATAATTCCATATTTACTACTATTTCGACTTTTTCGTAAGACTTAACACTATTGAGTCTCAGAAACCTTTGGACAGCTCCTGCCTACCTGGCCTCAGCCAAGCTTAATGGGTTGGATGCTGTAAGACTTATCACTAATACATTTGGATAGAAATACCTTAGAATTTTTCGGAAAAAAAAACTAGTTGATACAAAAAGTCTGTCATTTACAATATGGTTAGAAATTTTATATGATTGTAAAGAGTTGGCAAATTTTATAATTTAATTCAGAGCATTTTAGTTCGGCCTTTATTTCACATCACCTCATTTGTAGAATAACTTTCTCCAACATATATCTACGATAAAATATGAAACAATTACACTTAATGAAAAGTGGTATGGAAAAAAGGCAAGATTAAAAATGTTCCGAAATAAATTAAAATAATATTATAGTTTAAAAAAATTAAAGAACACGCTTTTATAGAAATGTGAACTAAAAAGCACAAAATATCTATCTTAGTATTAAAATGCAGGGTAAGAGAAAATCGTGTGAGTGACACACCATAATATTTACACACATTTAAATCTTTAATTAAAATAATTTAGAATTAAACAAAAACCATTTTTAAAAAATCTCCCCTGACTGGGATCGAACGCTAGACCTTTAGGTTCGTAGCGCGGAGCTATACCTCAACGCCACGGCGTTCACGTAGGCAAAGTCTTTTTTTACAATATAGATTTTTTGTTTGCTCCCAGAGCGGTTACAAACATACAAACAAACATACATACATACAGGTGAAGCTAATAAAAGCGTGTTAAAAAGCTGACAACTATGGATTACATGAAAATAAATAAATAAATAAATACTCATGTGATGCAGCATCCTACATTTTGAGAGCTGCTATATTTTTAGTAAAAGTTTGTTTATTTAATCGAGGTTTAATTAAAGTGAAGTTTAAATTTAAAAAACATTGTGCACAATAAATAGTGTACTGCGACCACTAAATACTTCTACATAGCCTTTTTATTAAATTACACGGGTCTACAGAAATTATGTTGGCAAATTTTGATTTGATAATTTTAGCTGTTACGTACGTTTTTTGGTGTGCTTAAGCCGAAAATGAACCAGATTTTCCCCATCAAGTATAGACTATTTTCAATACAGGGTGTTTACCGACACAACTTCTTTATTTTGAGTAGTGTCTAATATGTTTCCATGAGTTAATTGTAATTAATCATGGAAACATACTATAAAAGTTACTATTATATTGGTGGAAGTGTCATGGAAGAAATTGTGCCAGCAGGCACACTGTATTGATACAGATCTATATTATAGAAAAAAAAATTGGCTTCAGTTTCTGTATCCACCAAACAATAAGATGATTAGCAAAAATTATAAAAACAAAATTTTAGATGTCGACCTGTGTTACTTATTTGCAAAATTATATATATATATAATAATTCAATACGCAATAACATTGTATAAAATATTACATAGAATAATTAAAAGTCAACGTATTTTTAAAGAGAAAATTAAATAAAAATAATTGGCGACGGGAAAAATAAATAAATAAAATAAAAATAAATAAAATTTAATACAATATAAAATACAATTTAATGCAATCAAAGTTTCTTTTTTTTTTAGGTCAAAATTCGCTTATATAAACAATATAAAATGAAATAAAAATAAATAAAATAACAACCCTTCTCATTAGCTGAATATCCTTGGAAGGCAGCAATTGATTCTCTCATTGGTAATCAATCCAATCAAAAGATTCAGCACTTTTCCTTAGAATAGCTAACTTTAGATAGCATATTATTGCTTTATGAGCGTGAATTTGTATTGTGATAACTGTCTGTAAGTGGTTAGTCTTTTCATAGTTCTCAATTGTTCTGATTTGAGAAATGAACTTGACATTATGTTAACAGTTTTTATAATTGCGTGCTGTAACTTTAAAAATACTGTTTAATTTAGAACCTTTTAAGAAACGAAGTAATTTTATGCATTTTTATTATGTATAGTGGTTGATAAAATTATTAGAATTTTAGTTTTTTTTTTTTTTTTTTTTTTTTAATGTTTATGTCTATTTTCGAAAAAAATACTGGACAAAATGGCTTAGAAAAATCAGACCTGCAAAGAACATTTATGAACTCAAATTTTCCATTCTCGATTTAATCACGAGTAAAATTAAGGAACTAACCATAAAAAAAGCACAAATACTTTGGATTAACCCGTAACATAAAAAGCTGCAAATGACGTGTAACTTTAAAACAAGATTTCACTTTTTAGACAGATATAATTTTCTTTCAAAAACATATTGGCAAGTTCTTTGATTATAACAAAAATTGATTTAAACAAACTTTTACAAAAATTGCAGAAAAATTGCCAAAACATTAGAGAAACCTTATTCTGAAACATAAAGTGCTCACGGGTAATTATTTATCACTGAGATATGAATATTTGATATATATATATATATATATATATATCAGGGATGGAACACGGGCGCAGAATTCATACCGGAATCCATTTAAGAAATTTCTCTACCTATAATATCGTTGATTTAACCCCTTAACGCGCGGTGTCCTCGCCAGGAGGACGCAAAATTTAAGATCCAGCTACAAAAATTCATCCCGGAAATATTTTAGCAAAAATTCAAGTTTATAACATATCAGAAAAGGCCGGTTTTTTAAACCTTAAAATTTAAAATTTCTTTTAGTTTAATTTAGTTCATGAATTCCGGTGGCAGTATAATTTAAATGTTTCAAATTGTCTTGCGCCGCAAAGGGTTATGAAGTAGAGAAATTTCTTACATTGAGAGTGGTATGAATTCTGCGCCCGTGTTCCATCCCTGATATATATATATATATATATATATATATATATTACTGCGCATGGGCGAAAGGTATTTTTTATTACATAGTTTGAATTCAAGATATATTGGGATTCTTATGTCAAATGTTTATTTGAATAGAGTAAAAATATAGCAAATTATTGGCAAAAGAAAAGCAAGATTCAAGATATATTCCAGAGTTAAAATTTCAAGTTTTTTCACATGCTACGAATTTAATTTGAAGAACAAATGGTTTCACACACTTTGTAATTTTTTTTTTTATTAAATGATGCAGCTTTTTATGATACAAGGTGTTCCAAAAATTTTTTACTTTTCTTAATTATGCGGTTAGTCTCCTAATTGCACTCGTGCCATATGTGACACTGGAAAATGCGAGTATTTTTATTTATTTATTTACAGCTTTGAGACTTATAGTAACAATTACTTTTGTCTCTAATGATCCATATTACATATTTGCAATAATATTTCCTTCATTTTTACACTTATTAGGACAACGCAAATGTCCATGTCTGAGCCGGGATTCGAACCCGAGACCTGGTATTTCAGAAGCCAGCTCCCTACTGACCGAGCCACTAGGATGGCGAGTCTTTAAATATTCTTCGCATTTTCTATTTTCCCGTGCATTGCCAGTTTGAACAATTTACTTTTCGAAAATAATTTTATTGATGAGTAATTTTCTCCAATGTGTAATTATGATTATCAAAGAAGTAGATAACTCTTTAAAAAAAAGTGTGGTGTTGAGAATTGAATATTATCAATGTTGCGATCAATCACAACTGTTGACAGCTATGCTGTATTTGTTTTATTTTGTTATTATTTAATGTTCCAGTACCATTAGGAATAGCACAGCCATTTGGTCTGATTATATAGCACAATTTTTTACTTTAATGTAAAATCTCTAATTAATGATTTTCATTAGTATTAACATGGAAAAAAGAAAAGAAGCTATGTATGTTATGGTCACCACAAAACTTTCCATTGTATTTTTTCTATACAAATTCACGCAGTTTAAATTCTTTATTAAATTGTTTTTTATTAAATTTTTTTTTCCATGACGAATGCAAACGATTTGCATCTAAGAGAAGTATAAAAAGAAAATCCTGAAAGAAAGTCAATTTTGTGTAGAAAATGCGTTCTTTTATTTTATTTTATTTTATTTTTATTATTTATTTTTTTAATGAAAAAAGCGTTAAATTTGTTTTAAATTATTACAAACGCATGGTTCAACCATTCGTTTTAAAGGCATGCCTGCCAACATCCTAATTAATATTCCGTAGTATAGAAAGTCTCAACTTTTATTTCACACTAGTAATTTTTTAGAGTATTTTTCTTCTTATTTAATCAAAATTACATTTGGATAATATTAATCTCCAAATTTACTGGTGTGAAAAAAAGGGCGTGACTAACAACACTACGGAATATTTAGTAGGATGTTGGCAGGTACAGGTGTTGGACAAAATAATGTGAACACTTTAACTTTTTTTACGTTTTCTCGAATATCTTGAAAAATACTTAACGTGTTGTTCTTGAATTTTGGGAATAAGGAAAACATGTCTTTTCTCATATTTTGCAGTAACGATTTTGTCACGCAGGCTCTTAGGGGACGAACAACAAATCCAATAAAATAAAAACATATTTGTGATAACCCTGTGTATAGAAAAGCTTCGATTGATCTGAAAATTTTAGATATGATTATGAATGTTATATCTTATACGTGCGTGGAGTTTTATGAGTATATTTTGAATATTTCAGGAGTTATTAATATTTTATTAAAAAGTGCAAAACATTTTCGCACGTTTTTTCTTTATAACTCCAAAGTTTTTTTTTTTTTTTTTTTTTAATGAAATTTTCGAAAAAAATGACAACATATGCCTAAATCATTATACTATAGTTTAAAACAAATATATTTAATATTCAAAGAGGTGTAGAAAGTTGTAGTAAATAATTTATTTCTGGGCATGCGCGGAATATAGCAAAAAAAAAAAAAAAAAAAAAAACTTTGACATAGTATGATATCCAACTGTACAGAGCGCCATATAAAAAACATCCAGTTGAATATTACAAAAAAGTATAGAAATGTCGGTGTTTAAATAAGCTGTTTTCTAAAAAGTTCTTTACTATAGGGGGTCATTCACAAATGAAAGTTTGTATCAGAAAAAAAACTATGTAACACAATGAAACTTAATATTTGCGATTCCTTTTTATTTTACTTTTTTTTTTAAATAGAAATGTACTACATACCGATTAAAAAAAATAATTATTATTATTTGAAAAGAAAAATTAATTTTTTCTGATATAAATTTTCATTTACGAATAACTCATTACCATAAAGACCTTTTTAGAAAACAGCTGAAAAGCAGCTCATTTGATCACCGATATCTCTATGAATTTTTGTGATATTTAACTAAATAGCTCTTTGAATATTAAATATATTTGTTTTAAAGTATAATATAATGATTTAGTCATACGTTGTTATGTTTTCTGAAAGTTTCATGAAATTTGAATTAAAATGATTTTACCATGATTAAATTATCCAAATTTTATTCTTTGTAATTAATTCTGTAAATGTCACCAGCAGCTTATAAAGTTTTAAACATGTACAGGTAAAACCGTTTTTTTTTTTTTTTTTTAAGTAAAGTATTTTTTTAGAGGAACGCCTGAAGACCCGTCTCGTTTTTCCAGAAAAACGTAATTTTATGTGACCCGGGGGCAAAGTGTTAAAGCATTATCAGAAATCTTAGAAAGTGTTGAAATGCTGCATAAAAGTCTGGAAAACCGTGAAAATATGAAATACGTTCATAAAATGTATGGTCTAGAGTGCCATAATACAATTGTTCAACGATTCATCCAAAAATAAGGGAAATTATATTATTGAATAATAAAATTAAAGACTTTTATATTGTTAGCAACGCATTTTCCTTACAGCACTAAGCTTACAATTAAACACGATTAAATAAATAATTAAGTAATTCTTTACTAAACTATCTTCAAGTAGAAAATAATAAATTTTTTATTTGTATTTATCATTCTGAATTGGTTGCAAGAAAGTAACAGAAATTAAAAAAAAATATATATATATCATAGTTAAAAGCCATTAAAAATAAAACATTATGTATTTAGGAAATTATATTAAATTGTGTACATTACATGGGTTAATATATTCTGTATTTTGAAAACCAATGTTTGAGTCATTTTTCTTAATTATTTAATCTTCAATTAATTGACGCAAAATATATTGTTGTGTAGTATAGTAGTGCCAACCTGTCTACATTCTAATTAGTATTTCACAAAACTGGTAGTACCCGCCTTTTTTTCACACCAGTCGTTTTTTAGAATATTTTTCTTCCTATTTATTCATAATTACATTTGTAGAATATTACTCTAAAATAAAAGTGGTGTGGTAAAAGAGGCGTGTACTAATAATTTTATGAAATATTAATGAGAATGTTGGCAGATATTGCAGGGCTCGAAACATAAAAGTTTGCAACTATGATATTTTGACTATTTACAACCATTTTACGTAATTTAAACTTTAATTAATTTATGCATTTCCTTTTTTTTATCATCAAAAATAAATATTATTTCGTTAGAATCTCGAGGATTATCATATTACATTTATTATGTGTAATCATATTACATTTATTACACATAATCATATTACATTTATTACACATAATAAACATATTATATTTATTTACAAAAGTCATTTAAGTACTCTTTCTATCACTATTCAATAAAAATAAAATTCTTTATAAATTTTTAAGCTTATTTTAATATAAGTATTGAAACTTAGAATTACAACAATGCATTTTTAGTGACCGTATAAATCCTATCATTAATGTACGTGTCCCATATGTCAGTAGACACTTTAAAAAAAAAAAAAAAAAAAATGAAAGAATTGGTAGAATTGAAAGCGGTTTGAGAAAACCTCATTCCCAAGAGGAGTTTTCTTTTTCTTTTTCTTTTTCTTTTCTTTTATTCATTTATTTATTTTTATTTATTTATTTTTTTTTGGGGGGGGGGGAGGGAGGTTAAAGAGAGAAAAAAAATAGTTAAATTTTTCGTCAATAGAGGGCGCTGCACGGATGCAGAAAGAGATATATACAAGTCAGAGTCCTGTGAACTGCACGGTTTTACGATTAACAGACCTCACTTCTTATTTTGCCTCCTGCTTTTGTATGCATGAAGTTCTAATTGCGATGCTGTCTTGGTGAATAAAGCATTATATTGGTGACGGTGTTTTCCCACAGGTACAAACCAACGTCGGAAGCTGCAGTTAGTGATGTTGTAACTGGTTTGGAAACTGTAATTTGTGGTGATGGCGGACACATAGAATACAGTTTATATGCTTGTAAACATTGGCATGCAAATAAATATATTAAAATCAATGTAACTTTTAAAATGAGATAAAAATACAAAAATTTAAAACATTAAAAATATATTTTAATTAAAAACATTAAAAACACAAGACAGACATTTCGGCTAGAACACTAGCCCTCCTCAGTGTCAAACATACAAGTACAAACAACATTTACAAAAATTCATAATACATCATAACAAGATTAAATACTCAGGGGGAATAGCTTTAGCCTCGTTCAAGGCAGAATGTTGCATTTTGGTAAAAGCGCCCTCTAGAAAAATACGGGATTCATAGATATTTATATTAGAAGCTAAAATTTTAAAGTTTTCAAAATCCGGAATATGATCACTATTGAGAGAATGGATTACGAGTTTTGATTTTAAATCTCCTGTTTTATATGATCGTTTATGTTCCTTTAATCTAATTTCACCTGTTCTGCCAGTTTCACCGATATATGTAGAATCACAATTTTTACAATGAATACTATAGATTACACCTAGACGTTTAAGAGGGGGGACAGCGGGTTTAAAGTTTGAGAGAAAGTTACTAATACGGATTTGAGGTTTAAAGCTAGTAGAGATATTAACTGTTCTAAGTAATTTAGAGATATTTTCAGAAATACCTTTATAATAAGGGATAGTCGTACGATAAGTGGAAATTTTAACTTTAGGATGAACTGATTTATATGAAAAATAGAACTCTTCTTTATAAATTCTTTTAATAAAACGAGGGGGGTAACCATTATTTTTTAAATCAGAAAAAATTTTGGATATTTCAATATTTAATAATTCGGAATTACTACAATAATGCTTTGCACGATGTAAAAGAGTACGAATGACTGCAAGTTTATGCGATAAAGGGTTAGCTGAATTGAAGGTAAGATATTGACCAGAGAAGGTGGGTTTTCTATAGACTGAAGTCGAAAAATGTAAATTTAGTTTTTCACGGAAATGTTTGATTTGCTTACGTACAGCGCCCTCTCTTGACGAAAATCTAAATTATTATTTTTTCTTTACTACCAAAAAAATACCCCTTCACGAGAATAACTATTTCGCAAACTGCGTTCAATTCTACTAATTCCTTCAATTTTTATGAATTTTTGAAATGTCTACAGACTTATCGGACAGACTTATCTGACTAATGTCTACAGACTTGTCTACAGACTTGGCAGATCTACAGACTTATCAGACTTATCGGACAACGAAATGTCTACAGACTTATCGGTCTACAGAATTAAAGTTATGTCTACAGACTTATCGGTAAATTAATGAAGAAAAGGGTGGGGGGTAGACTACTGGATTGTGTTAACCCAAAAGAATTATTTAAAAAGAGAATGATTATTTCATTATGTTAATAAAGATCTGATTTCAGGCCATGTTCACATGTGGACATCAAGCACGCGTGAATCATAATTGAAGAACAAAAATGAACGCACTGAGATATTAAATGCAATAAGATTTTTAAAAGAGATTAAAATTATAAAAGTTAAATCTTGCAGATAATATATTACGCAAGGAAAATTTATTAAAATTGCAGACAAATTTGCGCTGAGAAACAATTAAATAATTTATAAATTAAAAAAAAATTTTTGTTTCGTCAGTACGATTCTAGAGATGAATTAAAATCTTTTTATCTAACAAAGAAAAATAAAACTTAATACAGAGTTTTTAAAAGAAATATAAAAATATCCGCAATAAAAATAATGATTTGGCTAGAACTAAATACTGTAAAATCATATGAAAATTACCAAGTAATTGAATTCAATAAATTACTATTTTAATAAAAGTTATTGACTTCAGTAATAAAGGGAAGGAGAAAATTAAAAAAGATATTACTAAGAAAATCCAATTTATTAATATTATTAATTAAATTTTTATAGACACGAAATATATAATATTTTATTATCATAGTATTGTTGCATTAGACAACTACGTATAAGAATCCATGCAGCTATGTCCAGAGATGCCAAAATTTTTAATTATTCGGGAGCATTCTTAACTGCCCAAGCAGCAATAAACCATCATATTTTGCTTGGCCTTTCACCAATTACTAAAAATTTGCTCCAGTAATAACTTTTATATATCGTTTAGAGAAGTATCAAACAACTGGTTTCGATAAGAAAAAATTACGAAAATTAGATAAAGCACCGATATCCTACCACTGTGAAAACCCGATTAAACAACTTTTTTCTTTAAAATCTAATTTAAATGATTAAATCGCAAAATCGTACAATATATCCACATATTTGGCCTCATATTTAGACTTGTTTTAAATTTTAGCATAATCTTGTGTTCACCGGCAAGTGCTTTCAATTTAAACCAAACACGGCCGGATACTAATCAGAAATCGGCTATGTTCATCATTATATATTACACTGCTCGGCATAAAAATTACCTCTGACACCATTTCAGCATATTCTTATGTAAAATGACCTCCTGAATCCGAATATGATGCCCATTTTGTCCTATCATCCACCGTTTTTTAGGAATGATCCCCAATTTTTATCATTTTTCGGTGATTTTACGGCTATAAATTTGATTTTTATTAGAGGGGAGGATTGTTTTAACCGTTAAATATCTTCTGAGGGGCTACATAGTTGGAAAATTCTAAAACATGGACATTTGCGACAAGCGAAGTTTTTTTGGGGGGATTTGCCACTGAAATTATGCATTACATGTCTTATATTTTTTTTTTAATTTGTTATTATTTTGTTTGTAAACTTTATATATTTTGTTTTTAAGTGTAAAATTAATTATTTTTCATTCTTCGAATCAAATTCATGGTCATAAAATTATCGAACAAAGAAAGAAATCGGGGGAGGGATGGTGTTTCTAGAAAACGGTGACTGTGCAAAATGGGAGTCATATTCGGATTCAGGAGGTTATTTTACATAAGAATGAGCAAGAATGATATCATATCTCGATTTTTTTTTCAGAGCAGTGTTATTGTACCCTTATCATACAGTGTTCTCAAGTTGCTCGGATTAACATCGGTTAGTTACCACCAAAAGATTTATTTTATCGGAATCTCATCGTACGCTAATTGGAAAGTCACCCGTACCCGATATCTTTAAGTCATGCCCTTGATGAAACATTTTCGATGAGTTTCTGATGAGAACTCCTCCTCTGACTCTAGTTATCTTTCATCGGTGATTCCTCGGATCATCAGTAGCCGATAAATAACCGGCGAAAGTCTAGTTACTTTTTGTTACAATGATTCGCCTTTATTTCATACCATCTTTTTCTTAATAGTATTTTTTTCCTATTTTATCGTAGTCATATTGGAGACAAATATTCTATGCATAAAGTGGTGCGGAATATTGGAGGGGCAAAAAGTGCTCCGAAATAAATTAAAATATTGGCAACTATGAGCTGTCAAATGTAGCAGCTACAACCAATTTAGTATTTTATAAAGACATTAATAAAACAATTCATTTTACTTTCATATTTAACAAAAAAAAAAAAAAAAACAATCACAATCTATTATAAAGTAGTAATAATCACAAAATGAATATTAAATTATCGGTATTTGTTACCTTTATAACATTCAAATGTTTTTTAATTAAACTATTCCTAATGTGACAAAACATCGAATAAAAATAAAGCTTGTATTTTTATGCTCTGAATAATATTTAATAGTTTAAAAACTGTTTCTCTTTACTATGTTTAGGACTTATAAAACACATTAAGAGATTAAATGGAAGAAACCATAAATCAATGTACGCATCATTTTGTGCCTAAACTAAAATAAGTTAGAAAGAAGTAAAATGATAGATTTCGTCAGATGATATTTTTGCTTTCATTAATGCTTTTCTATTCCACACAAATGTTTCCGCATTTTCTTCCAAAAAATACAGGAAAAAGTACTCAAGAGTATAGAAATTTTCACAAGAAGAAATAATGAAGAACTGTATTTTTCATTTCGGTAAAAGATTTTACGTTGGAGATTTTTTTTAATGCATTTTTTCTTAAAAATTTTAAAAGGCTAAAATTTTGTATGATATCTAAACAACTATATTATTAAAAAATATATATTCCTGTTAGTAGCATTTATTTTTACAAATTTAATTTTTTTAAACAGGTGAAAATCTTATTAAAATGTACTTTAAAAACATTTAGCGTTAACAGAATATGTTAATATCTACGGAATTAAAGTTATAACTGGTATTTAAATTGAGCAGATCCAAACTAAAAATAAGAATTCTACTTCAACATTTAATACATTCTGTTTAATTTATGTATGTACGTATGCAGGAAATATTAAAATAATGAAAATAACTATAATCGCATAAAAGGATTTTTATTAATATTGAGTAACTCGGACGCGTGAAATAGCCTAGAAATCAATAAATCTATATTTGCCTAAATTAACGATTTTTTAATATCAGTCTATCACTTTAAAATATGTTCACCTCATTTAAATATTAAAATTGTTACAGCAATTTCTAAATAAAAATTGAATTATTCATAGTGGTGGTCAAAAACCGTAACAGTTGGAAGTTATGTATCCAAAAACTGTAGTGGAAAAGCCCTATTTTCTAAATTAAACCTGAGTAGGCTAATAGATTATGGGTTTAAGAACCAACAGTAAGGTTTCATCTTCAGATTATTCAGCACATGCATTGACAGCCCTATCGAAATGCATTGGAACATTTTTCGCATGGAAAAAGGACACTCCTTGCGTAATAATGGTTTGTGCCATCGCTAAATAGTCCCTTACAGTTAACCATAGTAATATATTGATATTAGAACCTGATATAAAAGAAAGATCACTGACAAACTGTAAAAGGGCTGACTACATATTTTAAAGTCGCTTAAAAAAGGTAACCCAAAGAACACACATCTCGTTGTGTGGAATTTTATGAACGACGAGTAGTCAAAACAAATCACGTTATTCCATGTACAAATAAACCAGAATTTAAGAAAGTGACGTCTCTGAAACAATATTTTTAATTCAGTTATTGTTCAGAGACATTAGCAAATATATTTTGCCATAAATTTATTGTTTCTGAAACTGTCTTATAAAGTTAATTGCTGATATGATAAACTTAATAATGGTAGTTTCGTTCTGTGTTTTCTGTCTTTATTCATTATTTCCATTTTTGCGTTCATTCACAGTTGTGCTTGAAAAAAGCTATCTTTCAGTAAATGCAGCATGCTGTCTAATAAATTCCTCTTCCTGAAATTCAGTGAGATAAAATTTTCTGCTATATAAAGTAAAAATACTTACGCCTAGAGCTTCTTAATAGGTAATTCAAATAACACAACGTACCAGATATTTTCTCTACAACTTAAATTATTTACACTTGTGTGTCACTAATACGAAATTATTTTAAACACAGAACATATATCAGTTTGGCAATGTTAATAACAAACTGTATCTATACAAATAGTATAGATACACACAGATACATGATAGATTTATCTTATTTAGCACAACCAATATTTAACTTGCCAAAAACGCAAATTAAGAAGTAATTAATTAATAATTTGTGATTTTATTACTTTATTAAATTGAAAAACATACAGAATAATATGAGGAGTACTTAATAAATATATAGTTACTCTATCATTTTAATTGAGTATTTGCTTTTATTTTACGCACTCAGTAAGACCTATTGCATAAATTTATAAAATTTTTCTATCGCATATACTAGTAACGCAAAGGTGCAGGAGTTTCCGTTCCAAGACAGAAAACTTACACCAGTATTTTTCATCAATAATTTCTATCACATTTGTGCATTAATTCATTGCGATTGAATATGATAGAAATTATTTTTAAAAAGTATTGGTGTCAGTGTTCCGTCTTGAGACGGAAATTCTTGCACCCCTGTAGTATCGCTAAATAGCGTAAAACCTTGAAGATAAAATATCCCTCTGTATATATATATAATACTTCGGCCAAAAAGTCCCGGGACTAACCCACAGATGGCATCAAAAATGAATTATTTCTATGTCCGTATGGTATTACTAACCTTTAAAATATATACTTCAAAGTTTCATAATATTTCGACCCTCCGTTAACGAGGTATTAAAGTTTTAGTAACTCTACTTGTCATTGTAACCAAGGGGAAGTTTCCGGATACTCTTTGTTGTATCATGCAGAATGCCCTTAAGAAAGTTGAGTCTTGGTGTTCTTCCAGGGGTCTTTCCGTGAACCCTGCGAAGACACATATGATTGCCTTTAATAGAAAGAGGACCATTATCTTAAAAAATATTAAGTTTTTTGGTCATAACCTCACTTGTTCAAGTGAGGTTAAGTATCTTGGTGTCTATCTGGATGAGAAACTCAACTGGAGGAGTCATCTTGATTATTGCATTTCTAGGGCTAAAAGGGCTTTTTGGGCCTGTAGGAATGCTATTGGTAGGTCATGGGGTCTTAGTCCTATGGTTATCCGCTGGATTTACTCCATGATCATTTGTCCAATGATCACTTACGGTTCTATTGCCTGGTGGTCTAGGACTAGGCTTGACACTGCTAAGAAGAATCTTAATAAGATTCAAAGGATATTGTGTGTCGCGATGACTGGTTGTTTAAGGACAACACCAACTGGAGCTTTAGAGTTACTCTTGGGCTTTATCCCTCTGCATATGCGCATTGAGGCTGAGGCTATCTTATGTGTTAAGAGGTTAAGAAGTTTTGGGCATTGGAATAATTATTCCAATTATCTGAACTGGAAGAATCTTAATAAGGAGATTTCGGATCACCCGCATTTTATTATGCAGTGTGATAAGGTTCTCCCTAGGTATGCTTTTTCTAAGCCATATATTATCCACTTGCCCTCTAGGGACATTTGAATGAATACTCCACCTTGGGGTAATATGAATCACATTAAGTGGTACACTGATGGCTCCAAGATGGATAATGGCACTGGTGCTGGTGTTTGCTGTCCTGAGGATGGTACTTCACTTTCCTATCCTTTGGGGAAGTATGCTACTGTCTTTCAGGCTGAAGTCTTTGCGATCCTTATGTGTTGTAGGACTTGCATGAATAGGGGCTATAAGAATCGATATATTGACATTTATTCTGATAGTCAGGCTGCCCTGTTGGCTTTGCAGAAGTCAGTAATGACTTCTTCTCTTGTTTGGGAGTGTTATTTCACTCTTTGTGCTCTTGCTGCTAACAATAAAATCTTCCTGTATTGGGTACCAGGTCATGCTGGTATCCTGGGAAATGAGTTAGCTGATGAGCTGGCTAGGAAGGGTTCTGATACACCTTTTATTGGTCCTGAACCTGTCCTGAGTATTTCTGGTAGTTTGTTGAGGGGTACTATTTTCTCCATCATGAGAAACTTGCAGTACTCTACTTGGCTCAAGACTGAGGGGAGCAGGCAAGCTAAAGAGCTTAACTGTGGTAATCCTAGTGCAAGGGCTAAGGAGCTCATGAAGCTCAATAGAAATAGCATCAGCATGGTGATTGGTCTCCTTACGGGACACTGTCGCTTAAAAAGACATCTTTATGTCATGGGTATTGCTAGTGATCCATTTTGTAGGGGCTGCAAGTACGAGGAGGAAACTGCAACGCATATTTTATGTGAATGTGAAGTCTTCTCTGCCTATAGGTTTGAGCACTTGGGGCGGCATATAATTGAGCCTTGGAAGCTTCAGGATATTCCGGTTAGGTGTCTGCTGGGTTTTCTTTCTGCCACAGGTCTTTTTAAAGATTAGGTTTTGTGGGTTAGTACAATAGACCTCTGGTCGCAGTGCTTGGTTTCTTGTAAACCACCCACTTATAATTCATTCATTCATTCAACTCTACCTTTTACAGTTTCAAAACGACGGACAAAGCTGAATCTCGTGTGTTGATTAAACATTGGTTTTTGAAGGTGAAAAATAATGTAGGAAACTGATAAAACTCAGCAATGTCTTACTAGTTTAAACAATTCTTTTGGCCAATGAATTAAGAGACACCATATATACACTCATGTCCATAAATTAAGGATAATTCAGATTCACAGTGAAATCGAACTTTAATGCAAAAATTTCACCTGTAGAAATACCACACACATCTTTAAGAATAATATGCAAATTATAAGAAGCCATCAGATGACGCCGATTTGATGTTACAATGACGAAAGTGTTAGAAGGGGGTAGATAAGGAATGGGAGCAAAGAAGGAAAATTGTTCACAAGCGTTCTGTGTGCCGCTCAGTGCCACAACAGAATGATTATGACACAGAAGACGCATGCAGATATTTTTTTAGGTGGTAGAATTATCGGCCGACTAGAATGTGGGCGTACTCAAATAGAAGTATCGGAGGAATGCAGAATCGCCCAAAGTGTCATCTCTAGGCTTTGGCAACGATTCCAAAATGATGGAAATGCCAGCCGACGTTACAGTACTGATCGGCCCCGAGTAACAATTCCGAATGACCACCGGTATTTGGCAGTAACTGCCAAAATAAGCAGATAAAGCACAGCATAAGACCTGTCTCGTCAGCTGTCTGCAGCCACGAGTGCCACAGTTTCAAGACGAACCACGTATAGACGTTTGGGAGATATTGGTCTATATTGGTCAACATTTCTAGGCATTGTAAGAACTGTATTTCATCATCTGAGAGACATACAATGTATTAACCATCATACCAACCATGTAATGTTAAGTTTTTGTAAGGGAGATATTTTTGTAATTGCTCCAGGGAGCAAAAATCGTAGTTTTTATAAATGGTATCCTACATAAACCACCCTTTTTTGTTCTTGATCTTTTGTTTAATAAATGGACTTTATGAATAAGTCATGTTTGTTTTGCTTCTGAATCTTTATTTGCCTCAGCTAGCATTATCCTTAATTTATGGACATGAGTGTATATATATATATATATATATGTGTGTGTGTATGTATTATTGTGTTATTGACCAGTTTTAATTCTTTTATTTGGATTTTATATTTTCTCCGATAACTTATTTTTTTAAATCTAAAATTTAAAAGTTATTTAACAAAATATTTTATTATATTTTTACTATATTTGATATGTATATTCATACGGATATTTCCAAATATATTATAGGCGCTTTTCTCTCGCCTATCTTTGAGAACGATTCCAAAGACTTAGAGTGGTTTAAAATTGACCCAAAAGTTAAAATTTCGTAAACTTCCTGTCATTCGGCATTCCGTTATTGCTAATTTCTCTCAATCATTAGGGTTATCCCTATTTTAACACTGAACTGAGTAAGCACTTCCGCAAAATCTTTCATGGTCGCAAGAAACGTGGTTACAGAATACATATAATTAAAATTAAATTACACACATATGATTTCCAATGATTTCCCTTCCGTCACTAGTATCCCACCTCCGCAGTAAACCTGTCTTTCAATAATGTTGGATTCACTAGTCCTTTGCTTACTGCGGATCAGTACATTTCGAGAATATGTTTCCATTAAAAATATTGATTAATCATTAAAAGTACAGAGTGTCATACATCTCTTGTCCAATCTTTATGCTCTTTAGACCCATTTAATCGTGCCATAGCATGATATTTTATGTAAAGGGGCACATCCAATCATTCTCTTAACATATAAGCAGTCATTGTAGAGACATCTACCGAAAATTGAAGTCGAAGTCCATATTCCAATTAGGTTCTAATGAGTAGAAGTATTTTTTTTTTTTTTTGTGTGTGTGTGTGTGTGTGTGCAGAATGATGTGGAAAATTGTTATTGTAAAATGTTGTAGCACATTAAATACACCTTCTTGAAATTAAAATTTTGGATACGAACTGATTTCAAAGTTGATTCGTTAATAGCGATTTCAAAGTTGCTGTTTTGAGAGACTGATAAAGATTAATGGAAATGCATAATCAGTTACTAGCATAACATTTAATCGTTCTATGTATTATTTATTATTCATAATAAAATGCCGTTGTTCTATTCACGTATATAATAAAGTCTAATTCTACCGATCTGATGATCGCATAGCAGCGAGTACTTACATATTTTAACTACACTTTAATTGAGCAGAAATTTGTATTTTACTTAATCGATGAAATGTGTTGCAGGAATTTATGAAGGATTTCTATAAAAAAATTGCCGGTAGCAAAAGACAAAATTTCAATAATTTTTTTTTTCTTAAATATTGGAAGAAATATAGGGTGCCGCAAAAGAGCATACCGATTTCTAACGTCAATAAAAAATACAAAGCAAAGTATAGAAATAAATCTTTTATACGTGAGAAGTATAGTGTATGCCACTGTCATTCATTAAGTTTTGAAGAGTACATTAATTAAATTGCAACCGCCAATGTCGATAGAATTTTGAAGCTTTTTTTGTAAATTTTGCATTTTCCCATGCACCGTGTCCCATGGAATTGCCATGATTTCTTGCATAATCACTACCTTGAATGTTTGAAAATTTGTTGCTCAATGTTGATAAACTTTTGATTTGAGGTTTCCCCACAGAAAAATATCGCATGTTGTGAAAGCATCAATTTCACATGAAATCACGTCGATTTCGCGGGATATAGTCGGCAGTGCATGCAAAATTTCCGAAAGAGAACACAAAATTACATGCATATTGACCGTCGCCATTTAACTGATGTAGATACTCTTCAGAACTTAATGATAACAATGGCATACTTTTTATTTCTCAGGTATAAACGATTTCTTTCTCTATCTTGCTTTGTATTTCTTTACTGACGTTTCAAATTGGTATGTTTTTTTCCCTTAACCTGTAGTTATGATTAAACTGCTCTTGCTGGAAGAAGTATGTGAAAAATCATCATATTCCATTTAATCACCATATTCCATTTAATCACCATACTCCATTAATCATCCTATTCCATTATATTTAAAGTTATTATAAGAACAAGATTGAGAAATCCTCAATATAGTTCCTCTTTTTCTGCCACCAGTATTTCTATTCAGAAAAGTTTTCATATTTTTACAGCTTTTTTTGCGATTTTATAGGTTAAATAATTTTATACAAAAATACTGGTGGCAAAAAATGTGGAACTTTTTCATCCTTGGGTATATTTTATTAATATTTATTCATATATTTATTATATTTACTTTGCTACTTGCAGCAGTTTATCAGTCTAGATTAATTTTTATGGGTCTCATATTAAATATTTCACTCAAACGTATATAAGGTAATGACACCAGTGCTTAAGGCCTTATTTTCAAAATATTTGACTTTTTCACGTGGTATTCGCGTGGTATTCATGTGTCATTATTATACTGCCGTCTATTTTATACACTGTTCTAGTCGTAGATAGACACTTTCAAAGGGGGAAACGATAACCCTAACAGCACACATATCCACAGTACATCTTCAAGATGTTTCTGGGATTTATTTTAATCCTGAAGACATCTTGACGATATCTTAGGGAGAAGATGTCTTATTAGGGAATACTGGTGACATACTTGCCAACCCTTTATTTTATTCTGGAGTATTTTTAGCTCCTTTATCTCGCACCACTTTATTTATAGAAAAAATTTCTCCACTATATAGCTTCGATA
Organism: Salticus scenicus; assembly: GCA_963930645.1. Taxonomy (NCBI): domain Eukaryota; kingdom Metazoa; phylum Arthropoda; class Arachnida; order Araneae; family Salticidae; genus Salticus; species Salticus scenicus. Next base: position 111,023,564 of record OZ005657.1, read on the forward strand.
AAATGAGAAAGAATTATTCTCAAAAAATGAGTGGTATGAAATAAAGCATGGGACAAAAATACTCCGGAATAAATTAAAATGTTGGCAGCTATGCTGGTTGAAGACTCCTTGGGAAGAGCGCGGTCATGTGCTTACCCTCAGATAATTCTCATGATAATTTTTAAAGAGATTTCGCTATGTCTTATAATTTATTTAATTTAAAAAAAAACTGTAGCTAATTATTCCCGCGTCTTACATTTTAAAATTAAATTTTTCATTCACTTATTTTACATTAATGAAGATTTCAAGTTTCATTCAAAGATACCTGTTATTATGAAAATTACAATTTATTATTGTGTAACATATTTAGAAAAACTTAACCCATCTTATTACACTAAAATTGTACATTATTCTATGATTTTGTGTAATGAAACTTAATGCATATTTATCAACCTTCTGGGATTAAGCTTTTAGACAACAACAGTGGTTTATTAACATTTTGCAGCCATGATGATGCAGAACTTTCGAAATTTCTCAATTTACCAGAAGAATTCTTTTCATCAACTCGACATACTTGCAATTAATTATGAAGTCATGAATAAGATATGAGGATGAATGTAGTTGGAGCATAATGGAATATTATAGAAAACTCAATCATGTATATGTGTTGTTGATTAAAAAGATAGAATTCTGTATTGTATAGAAATAAGCTGTATTAAAAATGCTCTATTTAAATATTGTTTTTCATTATAAAAATAAATAATATGCAATATGAATATAAGATTGTAAAAAATGAAAAATTGAAAAATAAATCGTAAATGAAAATGAAAAATTTTCAAGAAAATAAAACAAGCTAAGTTTTTTGATTTGATTCCCTTAATTTTTAATTATTTTCTACAATTTTCTAAGTTGAAAAGATTATTAAAAAGTGGTAAAAAAAAAATAATAATGATAAAATAATAATAATAATAATAGTAATAATAAATAGCGGCAATACTAGAAATAAACGAAGAAAGCACTATAAATACTAGAAAAAAAATTATGTAATACTTATTAAGTTGTTCTTATAATAATTAAAGATCTAAAAAAAGAATGAAAATCTTACCGAAGAATAACAATACGTAACTTTATAAAGTGTATAAGAGTTGCCAGATTTGGCTTTTTTTTATTCAATAGTCACCAATAATTTTTATTTGTAACGTTTGGCTAATCACTTCGAAAATTGATAGTCTATCATGTATATCGAATGTCACTTCTCAAAATTATTGGTGACTATTGAATAAGAAAAAAGGCCACATCTGGCAACGCTGATGTGTATAATTAAATATTTCGAAAACAATTTGAATTCCGCAATAAAGGGTCTAGCAGGATAAGGTAGGGTCAGCGGCCCCAGAAATGTATTTTGAAAATGACTCGTGTGGTAATATCTGCGAGATATAAAACTACCATTGACACAAATTCAGCCTCTCATCTCGCTGCGTTCTGGAGATAATGGATAAAATAGACGCTAGAGGGGGTAATTTTTAAAATCGATTTTTATGAAAACTGTTACAGCTATACTAATGAAACAAAAACTGTTCGTTAGACAAAAAAATAGTCTACATTATCTATATTTTTGTAGAGTTTTTCTATCTTATTTACTATTAATAAAAAAGGAAAATAATTTTTTTTCAAGATTTTATTCCTAGTTCACGCAGAGGTACAATCACAGACAAAATGTATAATATAGCTTACTATGTCTAGTAATACTACCAAAAAGTGCATAAATATAAAATGGGTGCAACTCTTCCAAAAAAAAAAGAAAAAAAAAAAATAAATAAATAAAACTTCTTATGACCGTCTTAGGTTCTAATGATTTTATATTTGCCTTTTGACTGAAATTTTTATTACTATATTAAAAAGTAGTAACATGTTTATTACTAAAATATATATTAGTTAGTAATTAAAAATATAAGTAAGACGTTGATTTTGACATAAACAGTTGAAAAATTTTTGTGGAAATACGTTTTTAAAGAACAAGACGCAACTTCTCGATTTCCAGCTAGTTGCATGTGTATAATTTGTAGCATTTTGTTTATTCCACAACCTATGGAAGCCTCTGCGCAAACGCTAATTCAACGAGTTCACTGTTAAAATAGGGGTGACAGTCATCTGGCTCAGAGAAAACGAATGATAACGGAGCGCGAATTATTGGCTGTTTCCCAAATCATAAGCTGGCACACATCCAAAATTTTGGACGCGTCGTCGCTTGGTAGTTTTAAGGAACGTGGCTACAATATACCTATTATTCTACTACCCCCACCAGTTTATTAGCTCGACTTAAATAATCTTCTGCGTATTGTTTCAGAGTATTTCAACTTTTAATTTTTCTATAGAAAACTATTTTATTGTGTTTTAGTGAGTAATTGTACACAAAATATGTCTAGTAAATGTAAAAACTGTCGTAGATTTTTACATAAAGATAACAAGTATAGAAAAGGTATCAAAACTGAAAATGAAGCTAAAACATACAGTGATTGTTTCAATAAGAATATCTCGATAAGTGACGTAATATGCAACAAATGTCGTCTGAGTATTTATAAAAAGGCAGCCTCAATTTCAAAGCCTACCGTGAGTGATTCCGAGACTGACAGTGATTCTACGATAGTCGAACCTGTAGATACAAAAGATGATGATTTTGTGTGTCGCATAACTAGTCCTGAAGAGGAGGATTATATTGAAATGCCTTTTACACAAGTAGTATCAACACATCGGTTCTGTATAATATGTCGAGTAGAAGTAAATCTACAAGTAATACCTCTTGAAACACGATGTGACATTTTCTCAAGAAAAATTATTTTTGTACCCAATGGTGATCGTTGCTGCAATGAACATATGATTGGTGATAGAATTTATGAAGATGACTTGTCCCGCTTATGAATCATTTCTAATACAAGTAAAATTAAAAAATCAGAGTTAGTTACTTTTATAAGTGTACTTTTCCAAACTTTTAATCTAACATTGTTCTATCGAACAGAAAATGGATTATCAGAAAATCAACTTAAATCCCTGACAGACTTTACTTGGGAAAACATTATAGAGCTCAAACATATGCTACCTTCAATGAGAAATACAAAAACTCGGACTGTGACGCAAGCCTTCATCATTTTTCTTTTCAAATTAAGGACAGGAAATTCAAATAAGACCACTGCTGCTGTTTTGGGTTTGCAATATGAACAATACGTATCAGAATTAGTTGACGAGATCATGAAAGGTTTTGAGAGAGAGATTTTACCAAAATATTGTAATTATGTCGCTATTACACGTCAAGATCTTATTTCTAACACCTCCAGTACAGGCAAGAAGTTATTAAATGTATCTGATAATCAACTTGTTATTATCTGCGATGGTACTTATGTACGACATCAAAAAAGTCAAAATAATTTTTATCAAAGAAAGTCTTTCTCTGGGCGGAAAAAAATTATTCTTTGCAAACCTTTCACCATCTGCACTACAAATAGTTATATTATAGAATTTGCAGGACCTTTCTACGGCACTCAAAATGATGTTTCAATACTAAAACTTGTTTTACAAGACTCTACTGGTTTACAGATATTACTATCACCAAATGATATTTTTATTGTAGATCGGGATTTTCGCGATTCAGTTGATTTCCTACAAAGCAAAGGTTATACAGTATTTATGCCTGCTTTAAAAGGAACAGGGCGCAAATAACAACGGAAGAGGCTAATGAATCAAGAAGAGTTACAAAATTGAGATAGGTTGTAGAAGCAGTTCATGGTTCAATAGCTCAAAAATATCGCCTTCTACACAATTCTTTGGATAACAAACTTATACCGAAGTTGAAAGTGCTTTGTAAAATTGTTGAATTTCTACAAAACAAGTATGGCCAAAGATTAAACTCTGAAGGCGAAAAAAAATGATGAGCTGCTTGAGTACATGGAGAGCAGAATGAGTGTTATAAATACTTTTAGTGAAGAAGTTATTAAAAAAATTGGAATCGTCGAAAGTCAGCTTTTCAGCAACTTAAATCGCCTGAAATCCTAGATTTCTCTCAGTTAAATAAAGACCAGCTAACTATGTTTTTCACTGGCACCTACAAACTCTCACAGGCTGTGTCTTATTTAGCGGAGATAATGGACGAAGAATGCAACCTCACAGTACAGTTTATTAAAACCACACCCATCATATTAAATCTGGAAGTTAGATCAAGGCATGTGAACCGTAAAACTTATCATATTTATATTGAATATGTACCAAACGGAACGACAATCGAAAGCATACGCCGATATTGCTACAACTGTCCTAATGGTCTAAGAACAGAAGGATGTTGTTCTCACATGGCCGTAGTTCTTTATTACTTGTTTTATGCCTGATATCTTTCCCGTATCTTATGCCCAGCACAAGTTTTATCTGATATATTTACATCAGAAGAGATTCACGCAGTTATTAATGAGGACAGTGATGAACATTAATTATACTTTAATAATATATTTGTAAAGACGTCGACTTGCCTGCCGACGTCATACTTAATAAAGTAGTGATAGAAAGTAATTCAAAGATACAAATGTAAAACTGAATATTATATTTAATTAAATTTCAATTCAAGGGAGCATGGGACTACACCATTAAACGACCTTTTGAAATACATTCATTTGATCAAACCTCCTCGTAAAATTATAGATACTAAATACTTTTACTAGCTAGCAAGAATGTAACTTAACTATCATAACATAAATCAATAAACGACAGTATATTACCACTCTTCAAAACACTTGACTACTAGCTCGATGATCTCTCGAACAGCTAGATATCCTAGGCGCATTCGTGGCCAGACTTACGCTTCCAGGCAGAAGCCACTTCACTACCTACTTCACACCTAACCCACCTGCCTCCGAGCACAATATCTTCATTATTTTTATACCTTTTGCTAATTTGCATCTTTCCCTTTAACCGCGCTTGTACTAAAACTCCCTTGGCGAATCTCGTAAAATACACAAGTTCTTTTTAAATCCTAACTCCTTACTTTTGTAGGGAAAGTAAAACCCCAAAAACAGTTTCGCTACTGCCTCCTACCGCGAAACTGCCTCCTACCTTACAACTCCCCCCTTTGAAAAATAAAATTTTGTTAGAAGGTTTTTAAGCGAACCTTTGAAAAAAAATTTCTAACTGAAAATAATAATTTTAAATCAACTAATAGCGTCTAGCTCCTTAAAATTTAAATACAAAATACCTAATAAACTTATATATTCCCTCTAAAATAATTCTGAACAAACACCCTTTAAGAGAAAAAAATACATATATATCGCCTCTGTACTTAAGCTTAAACTTACAACTAGCAAAAACTTCCTTAAACACTGACGTAATTAAATTTCGAAATGCAAACTTTTTAATACCTAATGCTTGGTTCAAAAATTTAAACTAAGTTCTTAAATCTATAATTTCCAATAATTTTAACGTTATAATCCTAATCTACAGCAATTCGTTAAATTTTATACATGATACGAGGAAGGAAATAAAAAAACCATTTAATATCGTAGTTATTTAAAAAAAAGACTTTACCAAATTTCTTAAACACGCACTTTTAGAAAAGTTAACCAATGCAAAAGTGCGTCATTTCGAAAAGCAAATACTTTTAAACAGCCCGTTATTATTTTAAAGTTACTGTCTAATGTAGTCCCATATTTTACAGAGGTAATTACAATCATCCAGCTATATCTGGGAATTCATTTTGTTAAACAAATATTCAAAATTTTACAATGAAAATTTAGCAGAATTTACAAAAGATCTGCAGCTTGCTTGGGATGATAAAAAATAACTCCTTTTACATTCATAATATTTGGAAATTGGATGGGAAGTTTAGCATCTTATCTGATTTTCATATAGCTTGTCTTCGTCATCAGGTGTGTATTATCGTCTGCTAGACAACTGGCGGCTGTATGATCTGGGCAGGGATGGAACACGGGCGCAGAATTCATACCACTATGAATGTAAGAAAATTTTCTACCTCTTAGATCAACGATATTATACGTATGGAAATTTCTTAAACAGATTCCGGTATGAATTCTGCGCCCGTGTTCCATCCCTGTCTGGGTCGCATCCGAAATTTTAAGTACCAGACAGTCAGGAGGTTTTTCTTTTCTGTTCAAGTCTGTTCTCTGGCAACATAAGGAGGGGTAGCCACATCTGTCCATACTCTTGCTTAAAAACGCTTACTAGGTCGCTTCCTGGTTCTGTAGTTACAGTCAGCATTTGGAGGAGGGGGGCGCTTCAAATTTCGCTTGCTGGAAAGCTGCAATACAGGATGTTTAGGTGGAAGAAAAAGAAAGTTAGCATGCAATAGTGGTGCTGTTGAATTTACGATGAGTGTTCATCTTTTAGGGAATGTTTCTATAGGTATATCAGTATCAGAAATTTTAACTGAAGGTGGGAAATTGCTATCAAGAGTTTCGTCAAATATTGCATCGTAATTTCTGTTTTTCGACTGTTCATTTTGTTTAATAAATTTCACTGGGAATATTTCATTTGATGAATTAGTTTTCGAACTTTTGCACGCTTTAGTTATTTTGTACCGAGTGATTTTTAGATTATTAGTTACTTCGAAACCATCAAAAGTAACGGTATTGCCAACGTTTAAAATATTTGAAAAATCGTTTAGACCAAGGTTTAATGCAGACCTTCCGTTTACATGAAAATCATGTAAAGAAAATGAAATTGGTTTGTCACAAATATCATTACACTTAACATCTGCAAATTTAGAATATACTTTCACAATTTCCCCTTCCATGCAGTTAAATTGTTTAATATTGTTGAAACAGTTTAGTTTATCTTTTTTAACTTCAGAAAGTTTAGAGTTTTCAACGTCATTAATCGAAGCATTTTCATCAAACATATCTATTGAAAATAAGAGAGTTTTATTTTCGCTATCGCATTGAAAACTATCAACAGTTTTAGGATCATTTTTACACTCTGCAGTATTTAAATGAGGATCAAATATATCCAGTACATCATGTAAATGAACTTTTGTTTCACATTTAAAATTTTCCGAAGTTTTATCTGCATTTACACACTGAATATGAGAATTTTCTTTGAAAATATCAATGGCTTCCTCAAAATATACTTCACTAACACATTTTAAATTTTTAGAAATGCTTGCATCACTTCTCGAAGAAATATAAACATCATTATGTAAATAACTTTCAATTTTACCATCATATTTAAACTTTCGAGATAATTTCACATCATTTATGCACTTAATATCCAGATTTTCTTCAAAAATATCAATTGAGTCATAAAGGTAATTTTCACTTTCATTAGTTACATTATCACATTTTAAATCTTCATGTAGTTTTAAACCCGAATTATATACAGGGTGTATACTTTTAGAACAATTTTTAGTCTGTTCATTTGGTTTAAGAGCGTATTCATTCGATGAGGGCAGTTTAACTTGATCAGTTTTTCTAAAATGGATAGTCCATGAAGATTAAAAATTTACAGGACTAACTGATATACTATGCAGATTTGCAGAAGAATTTCTAACTCTGTGTATTGGTGCTCAAGCTACGTTATGTGCATTTCTAAACAAATTACGCTGGTATTTATCATTACGCCGAAAATCACTTCTAGAAAAGTTACGTTGAAAATTTCTGGGATGTTGTGCGGTTTCCTTTTCGTGGTCATAGTTACGAGAAAAATTTTGAGGACGGAAAATATTCCGTTCGTGCCCAAAGTTTCCTTCGTTTTCTTTACCAGTTGCAGAAAAATGACGGTTTTCGTATTTTCTTAGTATTTGAAAAAGTGAATCATACGAATTTATAACCTGCAGATCTAAAAAATCTTGCAGAGGTATAGTGAAAAATGGGATAATTATATCGAGCACAGCAGCAAAAGATAACTGCAAATTTAGCGCCTTCATAATTTCCAATTTACGCAACAAAAATTTCGTGGGTTTATCAAAAAATGACATGTTCCGGCCATACAATTCTTGATTTAGTTTTGTTTTATCAATCGTATGTGAAAATGAATTTCTTAAACTACGCTCTAAATCCGTAAAAGTGGGATTTTCTGCTAAAGTCCTTGAAGCCATAGTATTATACCAAATCTTGGCATCTCCTTTTAGACGATACTTTAATATATTAAATTTTTCTGCATCTTCAATTTTATTTAGATCAAAATATTCGTTTAGTTCATAAAAAAAGTGTCTGACATTGCTGGAGCCGGTAAAATAAACTCTTGAGGGAGGGTTTTCATAATATGCTTTGTCTCTCGAGGGAGGGGTATCGAAAAATATTGGGCGCCAATGTAAAGACGTCGACTTGCCTGCCCAGAGCCTGATTAAGGGGGAAGCACACATTATCTCCGCTCTCACCGGAATATTTTTACAATTATTTTTTACTTCATGTCATAGAAATTCCACGCTTTGACGAGGAAATACTTTTTATAAAAAAATGAACGGTGTAAAACAATCCAATTTACTCACCGTTATTAAACACCAGAATTATTTTTAAATGATTTTTAATTTTCTGTTTATTATAGGAGGAATGTATTTGTTAAAAAATAACGGTGTAAGTATAAATAATGTGTGCTTCCCCCTTAATCAGGCTCTGTGCCTGCCGACGTCATACTTAATAAAGTAGTGATAGAAAGTAATTCACAGAGACAAATGTAAAACTGAATATTATATTTAATTAAATTTCAATTCAAGGGAGCATGGGACTACACCATTAAACGACCTTTTGAAATACATTCATTTGCTCAAACTTCCTCGTAAAATTATAGATACTAAATACTTTTACTAGCTAGCAAGAATGTAACTTAACTATCATAACATAAATCAATAAACGACACTATATTACCACTCATGAAAACAATTGACTACTAGCTCGATGATCTCTCAAACAGCTAGATATCCTAGGCGCATTCATGGCCAGACTTACGTTTCCAGGCAGAAGCCACTTCACTACCTACTTCACACCTAACCCACCTTCCTCCGAGCACGATACCTTCATTCTTTTTATACCTTTTGCTAATTTGCATCTTTCCCTTTAACCGCGCTTGTACTAAAACTCCCTTGGCGAATCTCGTAAAATACACAAGTTCTTTTTAAATCCTAACTCCTCATTAGAATACTTTAGTAGGGGAAGTAAAACCCCAAAAACATTTTCGCTACTCGTACTTTGCGAAACTGCCTCCTACCTTACATATTTTGTATTACAATAAATAATATTTTCTTTGACTTAATTTTTAAATATTAAGCATATTTCTTTTTTAATGTGAATTAATAACTGTAATTTAGAGCTTTCACAACTTGCACGTTTTTAATAAACATGTTACTGTTTTTTAATACAGTAATAAATAGTTCAATCAAAAGACAAATGTAAAGTCATTAGAACCTAAGACGATCATAAGAAGTTTTAATTTTTTTATATTTATGCACTTTTTTGGTAGTATTACTAGACATAGTAAGCTACATTATATATTTTTTCTGTGATTATACCTCTGCGTGAACTAGGAATAAAATCTTGAAAAAAAAATATTTTCATTTTTTATTAATAGTAAATACGATAGAAAAACTCTACAAAAAATACATAATGTAGACTAATATTTTGTCTAACAAACAGTTTTTGTTTCATTAGTGTAGCTGTAACCCTTTTCATAAAAATCAATTTTAAAAATTACCCCCTCTAGCGTCTATTTGATCCATTATCTCCAGAACTCAGCGAGATGAGAGGCTGAATTTGTGCCAATGGTAGTTTTATATCTCGTACATGTTACCACACGAGTCATTTTCAAAATACATTTCTGGGGTCGCTGACCCTACCTTATCCTGTTAGACCCTTTCAAGGTAGAAGGATCTAATAGTCCGACAAATTAAGTATTCTTATCTAGATAATGCTATATAAGTTAAGCAAATTGCAACGTTATTTGACCGTCTGAAAAGAATATGCGATTTTCAAATCTTGGAAAATAAATTGTATTTACTTTTAAAACATTAAAATTACATTACAAAACCAAATTTTATAAAAGAAAATGTGATAGTGATTAAATAAATGTCATTTTATAAAATGGTGTGATAAATATTTCACCCTTAACAGTTTGCGTACTTTCCAATTTCCATGCCTGCCAACGTCCTATTAATACTTCGTTAAGGTGTTATTACCCGCTTTACATCTGACACCAGTCATTTTATAGTATATTTTTATTAATATTTAATCGTAATTACATTTAGTGTAAATTACTCTAAAAATAAAATGGTATAGAAAAAGGGGCCGGTATTAACAATTTTACGGAATATTAATTAGAATACTAAATAAAAGAACTACAATCAGTATTCAAACTAAAAAACTTCTTACTCAAAACTAATGAAAATACTACCGGTTTCGAAAGGACGTAGCCTTTCTTCTTCAGGAGCAAACACGTGCTACCAGAGCCTGATTAAGGGGGAAGCACACATTATCTCCGCTCTTACCGGAATATTTTTACAATTATTTTTTACTTCATGTCATAGAAATTCCACGCTTTGACGAGGAAATATTTTTTATAAAAAATGAACGGTGTAAAACAATCCTATTTACTCACCGTTATTAGACACCAGAATTCTTTTAAAATAATTTTTAATGAGAATTTTCTCTTTATTATAGGAGGAGAGTATTTGTTAAAAAATAACGGTGTAAGTATAAATAATGTGTGCTTCCCCCTTAATCAGGCTCTGTGTGCTACTACCTTGGAGGCAAAAACAAGGCATGTCTTGCCTTTCCATAAATGGCCGGACATTTTCCATTTCAGACGTTTTTTTGAAATATCTGAAAAGCTACTTGACAAATCATCTTGAAACTTCGAGAGTGAGAAGTTACATCTCATATGTTTCAGTAAAAGTTTTTCCCCGAAAGTGAAAGAGGGACCAGTAAAAATTAAGGAAAAATGAATGTGTTTGCCATCACATTGGAAAAAGTAATGCTTGAAATACGTTCTGGCTGTAGCACGTGATTATAGTGCTCTTTCTTATTATTTGTATAAATTATGTCTCTATGGCATGTAATCAGTGCGATATAAAGGTTTCTTAGAAAAATGACACAAAATTATCCATTTTTTAGCTATAACACGCAAGTTATTAGAACCAGTATAAAGCCATTTTCAAGAAACTCGATATACAATATTCGACACAGCATATTGCAAACAGAATGAAAAAATATTAAATATGTAATAAATTAGGAATATTTTTACTAAATAAATTTTAACTGCACATGCGTCAGATTCAGCGAAATTTCATTTGCATAATTTAATATGGGCTTCTTACATAAAAACTCTAAATGTGTATCATGTAAACTCAAAAAGTTGTACGTGATAGAATGAACAGCTATTCATATTCTCTCGAAAAAAGATAAACTTTAAGTGGTTTACTCACATTTTTTATTTTGATTCAGTGGATGGTAAAACAGTTTTTGATAATTGGAAATAAATATTCAGAAAACCCCTTAACCCGTTAGTAGTCGCTATAGACAGCGCCACCTATTACAGATTGCGTACTTTTTATTTAACTGTCACCAATAATTTTAAGAAGTGATGTGATCGACGTTTCTTCGATTTTATTCGCGTTTTATGTATATCAAATGCCACTTCTAAAAATTTTTGGTGGCTATTGAATAAAAAAATCTGGAAAAACTGAAGGATGGGCGGCAAATCGACCAACTAGCGACTACTAACGGGTTAATCATTTTCTTAATTTTGGGAACAGCTGAAATTCAATTCATTCCATCGCGTTAAACTTATTGGTTTTTCATGATACTTGTTTAGAATTTTTATATAAGTAGCAGTAGCTCAACACATTTGACTATTACATTATGTAAATGAAATTTCACTAAACCTTGCGCATGCGCAGTTAAAAAGTATTTAAAAAAATGGTTTCATTAGATATCTAATATATTTTTATTCCGATTACAGTATGCTGTGTCTACTATTGTATGCCAAGTGCCTGAAAATAGCTTTGCACTTGGTTTGAATTCCTTGCGTGTAAAAGTTGCGTGTAAAAGTGCGTGTAAAAGCTAAAAAGTGTCAATTTTTTTTGCAATTTTTTAAAGAAACCGCTATATTTTCTTGATTACATGCGAACGAGGCATGAAAATTTATACAGATAACAAGAAAACCCTATAATCACATTCCAAAGCCAGATTGCATTTCAAGCATTACTTTTTACAGGATGAAACCAAACACTTTCATTTTTCTTTAATTGTTTACTAATCCCCTTTTCACTTTCAGAGCAAAATTTTCACTGAAATATATGAGGTATAACATGTTCTTCACACTCCTGTAGTTTCAAGATGATTTGTTTAGTACATTTTGGGATATTTCAAAAAAGTCTGAAATCGAAAATGTACGATCATTCATGGAAAGGTATTGTATCTTTAGTCTAGGTTAGTAGCTTATGAGAAATCTTCTAATTTAAATATATTTTGTACAGTCAGCAAAACAAAAAAGCCATCCCCACCCCCACCTAATTTCGTCGTAAATTACCGTAGAAACATGTGGCTGGTACCGATCGATTTGTAATAACGTGATTTTAATAAAAATTGTATATCTTTCTCCCATTATCTAATGGTGTTTTCCATTTCCTGCGGCTTGTTTCTGTCGAGCTATCTACATGATAGACCAGAGCTGTTTCTGCCAAAAAGGTTGTCTGAGTGAGTAATGCTGACCGGGGTGTCGGCCTGGATAGCTCAATTGGTAGAGCCTTGACCTTATAAGTCAAAGATCCGGAGTTCGACTCCCGGTCCAGGCATTATTTTCACTCAGTCGAAAAAATAAAATTTCAATAAATATGATTTTCTTCCACAGTTGATTGTGTGATTTTAATAAAAATTGTATTAATATACTGGTCGAAGAAGCAGGGAAAGAATTTCGTCTGTTGACATCCTGACATATATAAAATATTATATAAAATTGAAAGTACGCAAACTCCTTTAACATAAATATAATTTTTTGTAGAGATTAATAAAGATGGTGAGGCAATCTGATCCTTCTATTAGATAAGCTACTGCATTAATATATATATATATATATATATATATATATATATATATATATACATTATACGTGACCTCCAAATATATGTTTTTGATTTCTCCAAAGAATTTTACAAATTGAACTGTTAGTTAAACTATAATGCCACAAGTTTCATTATATTAGTATGCATTAAATATTACATATTAATCGCATTACAAGTTGCTATTTTTCAGTTATATTTTAAATATTTATTGTATTTTGTATAAAGAATAATTTTATTTTCTTTAAAATTAACGCTTAGCAAATCAAAATAGTTTCTACAGTGGCATTTAAAAAAAAAAAAAAAAAAAAAAAAACTCTTTTTTTTTTTTTATCGTAGTTATATGTTGGAGAAAAATACTCTTAAAAATAAGGTGGTGCGAAATAAATTCGGGACTAAAAATACTCCGGAGTAAATTAAAATGTTTGCTAGTATGTGCAAAAAAGAATTTATTTACACAGCTGCCAAATTTTCCCGATTATCGGGAAGACCTTACACCAGACTTGTATGATAGTGAGCTTCGAGATCTCAAATCTCCGAAAATTAATGTAAGAAACTTCTCTAAAAATATAGTGGTGATTAGCCTTATTTTAAAATTGTAAAAGTTGGCAGCTATGGATTTAATGGAGGGGTGACAATAAAATAAAATTAGTGTAGAATTTTAGGAACGCAACGAAGTCCATATAAGGTAGAGATTACGCACATAGAAGATCGGAGGGAAGGATTAGAGAGCAAGCGTTGCCGCTCCACATAGTTGTGCAAAAGCCAAAATACTCCGAAATAAATCAAAATGTTATCTATTCTGGATTTAATCAGATGATATTACTTGTGCTATATAGCTGGATACGCCCTCTCTTAAGCTCAGGTTCCACTCACCATTTATTATTCATTAAAATAATATTTTTAAAATCTTCCGCACAAAAATGTTCAAAACACAAATGCCAATTTTCATATATTTTGAAATCTTCACGTTTTAACTTTAACCCCTTAACGCGCGGTGTCCTCGCTGCGAGGACGCAAAATTTAAGATCCAGCTGCAAAAATTCATCCCGGAAATTTTTTAGCAAAAATTCACGTTTATAACATATCAGAAAAGGCCGGTTTTTTAAACCTTAAAATTTAAAATTTCTTTTAGTTTAATTAGGTTAATGAATTCCGGTGGCAGTATAATTTAAATGTTTTAAATTGTCTTGCGCCGTAAAGGGTTAAAAGCCTTTAGATTAATTTATTTTATTTTTAGTTATTAAATTTAGGCGTTTAAAGTCTTTTAAATGAAATTTCAGGAGGCTGTATAATCAATATCTATATATATAAAAGTAATAAGACATATTCCTTTGTTTTAAATTTTTATTCCACAATACCTGTGGATTTTATTAAGTGATTTGGATTAATTGAAAGTAAATACTATTGAGCAAAATTTCAATAATAGATTTTATAAACTAAAAAAGAAAAAAAAAACAGTTTTCCGCTATTTGATTCTGTATTAAAAAACATTTAATAGAAATTTAATATTTTTTTATGTTACCTCAAGAAATAAAATTTAAATAACATAAAGCTTAGAAACGATACAGAAAACGAACGCGAAAATGTCACAACAAGATTAAAACAGATAATTCGGTTTACAAAATCTTATAAAAATTATCAATATTAATTATAATATTTTAAAAAGGAGGGGAAAAAAAGACTGTTCAATGCGTATTTCTTTTTCAAACAATAATCCTCGCTTTACCGCGTTTTCTAAAACATGACATTTAATTTGAGGTGCACGTACTCTCGAATACTCAAATGCGAAAAAAAGACAACAGGGTTAAAACAGAATTTCAGAAGTGAAAAACTAGAAAAAGATATTTAATACTTACGAAGAAAGACTTAAATATTAGGATCGGATATGTTGCTATGTTGTAATGGAAGCCAGTCTTTACGCATCTTTCTAAAACATTATATTATAAAGCAAAATAATTTTGCATATTTGCCATTAAATCATTTAAGTTTTGTCTTCATTAATCGATGTAGTAAATGCCATTGTGATTTATGCATACCAGCGTCACGTATAGAGTCAAATACGAATATGCAAACTAGTTTTCTTTTTTAATAGTGTTTCAGCGTACAGAGGCGGGGCGGGGCTTCTTTTCGTTTGGAATTCTTTCACTATCCCTCGCCTGCATTGCGATAATTTACAAAAATATTCCAATTTTTCTAATAAACACCGAAACACTGCTTAGGAAACAATAAAAATAACATAAAGGTAAATTAAAATAGTTTTTCGTCAAATTATATACAAACATTTACTTACAGAGGATCCAGATTATAACAAGTGACGGCCCCCTAACAGGAATAAAAAGCGAAATAACACTGTAACTCAAAATATAATGTTAGGAAGGAGCTGTAAATTTGTAAACCCATGTTTTTCATGGTGCTTGTTATATTCGTGCAAAAAATAATGTAGGTCAGAATTCATAATTTTTTTTAATATGAATTTATTAATAATTTTCATAATTCATTTTTTTTCCACCAAATATATGCATGGAATATGTTTGGGTCACTTCATTCTATCGCATAAAAAAACCCCAGAATTTAAATATCATAATTATTTGAGACGATATGAATTAATGTTTCTCACATTCATTTAACATTAGCATCCCTGTAATTTCGCAGCTTATAACTCTATGAAAAATTGAGCGAAATATATAAACTATTTTTATAATAAGATAAAGGATTACAATTACATTTTTAAAAAATTCAATACCTTAAATTAATCCTCAAATGAGCAACGAATATATTTCAGCTGTTACCACAGCCCTCTTCAGCGTTGCAAATGACGAAACTTGCATTGCCGGTGCTTCAAAACAAATAAAACTCCTCTGCTGACGTTTCCTCTTCATTTCATTTCTTGGTTTTCAGGATCTGTTGCCATTCTTCGGGTATTAAACTGTGTTCGCGGTCGTTAATGGAGGAAGGAGTGGTTAGAATCTCGATGGCTTCGCGTTTCAAGGCATATTTATGATTATTGTAATGGGCTATTTTTTGAGTTTTAATGGTGTTAAGGTTAATCGGGTTATTGTTATGGGTGGTAGATAGAGCGGTCGAAAATTTATTAAGTTTAAGGTCGGATAGATGTTCTTTTTCGCGTTCTTTAATGGTTCTCTTGGTCATACCTATATATCTTGCTTGAGTTTGATCTTCAAAATTAAAATCTATTTTATAAATGCCGCAGGTGTCTTTAGGAGGAATAGTATCTTTTTCATTTCGGAGATGTTGGAATATATTTTTATTTGGTTTGATTGGGATATTAATATTGTGTTTAGTTGCTTCGTATTTGATTTTATTAGCGGCCCCATTACAGAACGGTATAGCAGTGGTAAATTTCATTTTGGTTTTTTGAGCATTAGGAATTATGTTAATATTTTTTAGGCGTTTTTTACAAATTTTCTGTACGAGATTTTTGCTGTAGTTTGCCTTACTAGCGATATCTTTTATGTGATTAATTTCATTTTTTAGGAGAGTTTTGAGCAAATTAGGATGGCGCGGTCAATGTAAGAACAGATGGCGACTAGTTCGTACGCGATGGGAATATTGCATTTATTATTGATAATTTCATTACTGGATGTGGGTTTTCTGTAGACAGTAGTTTTAAAGGTGTTGTCCGGTTTTTTAGTTATGAAAACGTCTAGAAAAGGTAAAGAGTTATTATTTTCAGTTTCATTAGTGAATTTTAAGTTGGAATCAAGTTTATTAAGATCTTCAAGGAGTGAGGTAGGGTTTATGTGAGCGGGAATAATTGTGAATATGTCGTCGACATAACGTAACCATAGTTTACATTGATTAATAATGTTTGATGCTTGATTTTCAAGTAAACGCATTTTTAATTCGGCTATGAGCCCTGATAAAGGGGACCCCATAGGGACACCTTGGGTTTGTTTATATATGGTTTGATTAAAAGAAAAGTAGGATTCGTTGAGAAGGAGGTTATTTGCACGGATGAGAGTTTCGCTAATTTTGTTGTCCCCATAAGTAGTAATTAGTTTGGAATTAATGATTTGGGTTATTTCAGGGATATTAATTGAAGGGTAAAGGTCTTTAACATCGTAGCTGTTGAGATTGTCTTTAAAATTGTAATTGGTATTGCACAAAGATTGAATAAACATCGCGGTGGAGTTTATGGAGTAAGTTGAAGGAGGGAGAATTGATCGGTAGATATCTTTCATATATACTTCTAAGCTGTAGGTTGGGCCTTCGGATTTATTAACAATGTGTCTGAGGGATGGGGGATTTTTATGGTCTTTGTATTTACCAAACATACGAGGGATTATAGGAGCATGGCTAAGATAAAGGGGGGGTTGTTATTTGGCCAACAACCAGTTTTTATGAGTGTTTTGGTTTTTTCTATAAATTTTTTAAGAGGGGAGCCGAAAAAATTACCCACTCCCCTCTTAAAAAACTTACAGAAAAAACCAAAACACTCATAAAAACTGGTAGTTGGCCAAATAACAAACCCCCCCTTTATAAATATACCTGAAAAATAGCAACTTGTAATGTGATTAATATGTAATATTTAATGCATACTAATATAATGAAACTTGTGGCATTATAGTTTAACTAACAGCTCAATTTGTAAAATTCTTTGGAGAAATCAAAAACATATATTTGGAGGTCACATATAATATATATATATATATATATATATATATATATATATATATATATATATATATATATATTTAATGCAGTAGCTTATCTAATAGAAGGATTGCCTCACCATTGTTATTAATCTCTACAAAAATTTATATTTATGTTAAAGGAGTTTGCGTAATTTCAATTTAATATAATATATATACATATATATATATATATATATCAGGGTGTCAACAGACGAAATTTTTCCCCTGTTTCTTCGACCAGTATATTAATATAGTAATTTTTTTACATAATTGATCGTGCAAACCTACTACTAAAATTTCCGAAAGAAAAATACTGGTGGATAGAATCAGGAAAAAAATTTCAGCAGTCGACCCCCAGTGTACGCTATCTACCAATAAGTATTTGGACACTTTCGAATTTAGACATTTTGTCAAATATCTAGAAAAGGTCTTTAGGAATCATCTTGAAACTTTGGTAATGTAAAAAACATGTTATATCTCATATTTTTCAGCTAAAGTTGTGCCCTGAAACGGCAAAGGGGATCAGTAAAAAATTAACGAAAAATAAAAATGTTTTGGATCCCACCGTAAAACGTAATGCTTAAATGCGTTTTGGCTGCAGCATATGATTATAAAGATCTTTCTCATTATCTGTATAAAATTTTATGAGGCTACCACATATATTCACATATATAACGGTTTCTTTAAAAAATTACAAAAAAAAATTACACTTTTTTAATTATAACACGTAGGGTCCGTATAAGACCCTGTGCAAATCCATTTTTGGGAAATGTGGCATACTACATTAGACACAGCATACGGTATTCAGAATGCAAAAATATTAAATACCTTGCGAAAAACGAGTATTTTTACTAAATAATTTTTAACTGCGCATGCACAAGCTTTATAAAAAATTCATTTCCATAATTTAACATTTTCGCGACCTCTGACGTGAATTCACGTCATTTGAAAATTTATAACTCCGCCAGTGGGCGATTCTTTAGGTTACATCGGTTGCATTATTTCTGGACAATATACCCAACATTCACATTTGTGCAATCAATGCACTATGGATACAAATACTTTGATTAGAAAGAGTATAATTGTAATGAATGTTCATTTATATTATAAATTTGAATGCAGAAAATATTCATTTAAACTAATGTAATGTAAAAGAATAACGCACACAGGAGGAGCTTACTCTCAAAAAGACAAAAACATGCGGTCGTGAAAGTGTTAATAGTCAAACGCATATGTGTGAGTGTTCTCACACATATGTCCTTTAAAAGTTTATTTATTTATTCAAATTTAATATATAACAAGAAGGAGGGATTAATAAAATAATAAAAAAAAAATCTTTTTAAATGTATCTAATTCAATTAATTAATTATATAGAATTTCCCGTTTTATTTAGAAATCAAAATTTGTGTTCTTTGTCCTTTTTGTTACAAACGCATTACTCTCATAATAAAATAAAGCAATTTTTATATCGGGGTCTTTGAAAAGTAGTTTTGTTTATACATTTCCCCGAATGGATTAAATCAATTTAGCTATAATTATTTTTTTTTCAGAGGGTAATTTAAAAAGTCGTTATCAACCTGTTTCTAGCATATACAGCTATTAATAAAATAAAATAATCATTTCATTTCATGTTTATTACCCTTGTATGTTTACGTTAAAAACCTATTATTATTTCAAGCGGGTCATTATAATTCTAAAAATAGATTTATAATGGATTTTTGCATCTAAGCGTCGCCGTTTTATGTACGTTGAGAGTTGAAGGTCATTTGGCGTTGCTTCTCAATGTCAAATCGATCTAACTTTATAACGACATTTTATATTAAAAAATTTGTATTAATATGTTAGAAGGACAAAGAAACTGCTTGGCATTCTTTTGGCTGAATTTTAAGAATGCCAACTTTTGGGGTTGCAATTTAAGTTCTCTGAGGATGGCAGATTTAGGTAAGCTTTTCGATAAGAGATTGGTATGTTCATCTGTGCTTCAAAAAAAAGATGTAATTCATGTTTGAAGAAGATTGTTTTTACAAACTTGTCAATAAATACCAGTTTAGTTAATTGTTTCTTCTTCTTTGATCTGCAAAGGATTGTTTAAGTCAACAGATTTTTTTAGCAACTTCGTCACGGCAAATTTAAACATGAAACTGGGTTACTGCGTTGACGAAAATCTTCGTCATAAAAATTATATGTTTGAAGAAGATTGTTTTTACAAGCTTGTCAATAAATACCAGTTTAGTTAATTGTTTCTTCTTCTTTGATCTGCAAAGGATTGTTTAAGTCAACAGATTTTTTTAGCAACTTCGTCACGGCAAATTTAAAAATGAAACTGGCTTACTGCGTTGACGAAAATCTTCGTCATAGCATACTTGCCAACCATCTCATTATGAACCGTAAAATTTTTAGTACCCGCATTTTTTTTCACACCAG
Source organism: Salticus scenicus (assembly GCA_963930645.1). Lineage (NCBI taxonomy): Eukaryota > Metazoa > Arthropoda > Arachnida > Araneae > Salticidae > Salticus > Salticus scenicus. Next base: position 111,043,664 of record OZ005657.1, read on the forward strand.
TCAGTTTTTAAAGTAATTTTATTCTTATTTAATCGTAACAACATTTGGAGAGATTTACTCTAAAAATAAAGTGGTGTGAGAAAAGGGGCGTTTTTTCATGGGGCGTTAACAATCGTACGGTTATTAATGAGATGGTTGACAAGTATGGCCAAAGGTATTGAGCAAATAATATGAAAACCCCAAATACATATCATGTAAATTCAAAATGTTACGAGAGATAGAATGTACAGAATTTAGGCTCTTCTAAAAAAGAAGAAAGATATTGTTTTATCAATATTTATTTACAATCAACCAAAACAGTGTATTACCATTGGGCATTGATTAAAACAAAATAAATATGTCAGTAAAACCCCTTATTGTTTAGCTTTTATTTTAAGAAAACTGAAATTCTGTTCATTCTATCTCTCGTATCGTATGGAAAATATTTTTAAAGATTAGAAGTAGAATACAGTGATATTGTTAAATTTAACTGAAAAAAAAAAATTATTATTTTGTTTTCTACTGCATGTAATTGGTTTTCTTAAGATTTATTATTCACATGATATATGCACACATGCACAATCAATAGCATTCAAATAAGTTTGTGTACAATGGAACTTTTTCATGATAATGTTTTATAATAGATGTTTTAAATTAACAAAACAACATAGCCATTCAAATCAGAGATAAGAAAGATTGCTCATTTCAAGATCCCTTATACATATACCCTTACCATAGCCTCGTTAACTTGATGCCTGTCACGTAGCCTGGAAACTAGGCAACAGTTGAAGAGGTAGACAGCGCCACCTGGTACAGATTGCGCTACTTTTTTATTCAACAGCCACCAAAAATATTTAAAAGTGGGATATGATATACATAAAAGGCGAATAGAATCAAAGAAACGTCGATTATATATATCATGTATCACTTCTTTAAATTATTGGCGACAGTTGAATTAATAAGTCCCATAATCTGTTTCCTAGTTTCCAAACCTAGTTTCCAAACTACGCGACAGGCATCTAGTTAAGGAGGCTATGCCCTTACATAACGTTTTATTTAGATGCATTTATATGTGAAATTCTTCGAAAAAAAAACATACTTTTTTTACAAAAAATATATAATTCAATCAGTTTTTATACATCAATTTCAGAAACATAATAAGAAAAATATTCGAACGTCAACAACACATTGATATATGATTGGATAGCTAATATGTATGTATGTATTTATATTCATGAAATAGAAAAGAATTATAGTTCACTGTGTTTACAAATTTTGTTTTTAATACTTTATCGTGATTTAGACTTTATTCGCATCATTACACTTGTTTTTCGTAAAACAATAAGAAGATTTCAGTTCAATATTTATTGTAATCCATACGAAGCCTTGATATCTTTACAGACTGGTTTATATGGTTGCTGAAAACGCAATTTTCCAAAACAAATCCCATTATAAAAAGGAATAGGATTCACAATATTCTTCTCTTTTTGTAGATGTGAACATCTGGTATTACGATAGCATTAATTCTCAGGATTTAAGGAATTTTTTTTCCCCCTAAAGAAGAATTCTAGAGTAAAATTATAAAAGAAAAATATTTTATGTTTCTTTGCTTTTCTTCTGGCAGTTATCACCTTGGAGAGAGATTTTTTGTTTACGATATTCTTGTTTTATGAATATTAGAATAGGCAAAATTTTTAAATTTGAAGCGATACGTAATGATGTTGTAAAATTTCATTTAAAATGCGACAAGTAAAAACTACATTGGAAAAATTTCTATTATGTAGCACAAAAGTTTGTAATTTATATTATTTTTAATTTTAATAAACACCGTTGAATAAGATTGTATTTAAATACAAAATAGTGTTCTTTAGTGGAATATATGTGTATTCGTGTGCTAGAATTTATTATAATATAAAAAATATGAACAAGAAAAAATAATTAATTTTTAAAGACATTTTGAAAAAAATAAACAATATTTTTCGTTTATTAAAATATATTTTGAAATCTTTTGCAAAATTTTTTTCAGAAATGTAGGTTATATTTAAAAAATAAATAAATAAAAAAAAAAAAAAAAAAAAAAAAAAAGAAAAAAGAAAAAAAAAAGAAAGAAAGAAAGAAAGAAATAATGTCATTAATTGAAATAATTTCAATTAACAGGATTTCGTAATGAATAAAAAACAATTTCAAGAAAACTGCGGGCACAAACTAAATATATATACATATTCACTGTAATTTTCTTAGATAAGTGATACATTAATATAATAAATCATTACTAATATTACCTTGATGTAATTTTTAAACTTTTTAAAATTATTAATTTAAAATATTAAGTTGATTTATTTGTAAATGTGATTTTCATTTGCCCAGTTCTCATAGACTCTTTGGATAAAAGGATCTATTCGCTTGCTTAATAAACTTCATTACATGTAAAATATTGTTATTAATTTATACAACAAACGGTCATGTTGCAAAAGGTTGATAAAAGGAAGCAGCAATACAATGTCAGAAAAAATACGAAACATTCATCCTAAACTCGGACTTTTGTGAAAAGCATAAGTAATATATAGATTGAACAATTAATAACACATTTTTTTTTTGAATGTATTAAAACTTCCAACTTTATGGATATGGATAATATATATGTTTGAAAAATTGTATGATATATTTTTGGTATAACTACTGTCTGTTACAAAATTATAAGGCCACAATATATTTTGCTATTTAGGTAATAAAAGAAATATTTCAGTGAACATCAAAAACATGATATGCCAGTACATCAAGTTTTTATTAAAATGAAGCAACTAACATGAATGCAATAAAATTAGAAAAAAAAATGAAACATCAATAAAACAAAAAAGCGTCAAAAATATCTTTTACAAATTTATAAGTCCACATGCAAAAAAATTCAGTTTTCGCAAATTAAGTAAGACATTTCTCTGAATAATTTGAAACAACGATTTGGCATCGAATTACTTAAAAGAGAGAGAGAGAGATTCGGAAATATTGTTTTATTTCTCTATAATGGCTTCTTCTAAATCATATGTCGAATGATATTGTTTGTTTTTTTCGTTACATTATACTTGGTGAGACAAATGTCCCACAAGTTTTCTATGACATTTAGGTCAAGGCTTATACTTGACCAAGGTACAGCTGATGTATGACTGGGAATTATAGTTGCCAACTTTTTGCCAACATTTTTGTCTGGCGGAAAAATTTAATAGAAATACTTTTTTTATTTAACCCCTTAACGCGCGCTGTCCTCGCTGCGAGGACGCAAAATTTAAGATCCAGTTGCAAAAATTCATCCCGGAAATTTTTTAGCAAAAATTCACGTTTATAACATATCAGAAAAGGCCGTTTTTTTATACCTAAAAATTTAAAATTTCTTTTAGTTTAATTTAGTTTATGAATTCCGGTGGCACTATAATTTAAATGTTTTAAATTGTCTTGCGCCGCAAAGGGCGAATAATAATGGTTTTCACTGATAAATTAAAATACAATATTTTATTAAAATTTCCCAGAAGCCAAAAAGTGCTAAGTTGGCAACTATACCAAGAAAATTTTCTTGTTTAAACTTCCATTTTGCAAGTTTTAATAGTGGACCGAAGGGTATCAGATGTTCAAATAACATCCTCTAGTAACTGTCCTAGTTCATTTTCCTTCAACTCTGGCGATTACATTTTCCTGTATATAAGATAGCGCCCCACATCATAACGAAACCTTCTCCCATCTGCCTAATGTAGAACTCGCGAGAAATGTGTCTTAAGTCACGTCCTAGTACTCTACATAGAAAAAAACATTATTTAAGGACGAGAAAAAATTAATTTAGACGGCCCAGACAACAATTACTATTACGGGTATTGTTTAGGGCAAATTCTTAGCGAGTTCTACAGTAGACAAGTAAAAGGTATACTGTAGAACTCTGTATGGTTCTTACAGATAGTGTGGGGCACTATCTCATATGCGGGAAAATACGACCTCCAAAGAGTTGAGGGGAAAATGAACTCAAATAGTAACCAACGAATGTTATTTCGAGGTCTGATACGATTTTATTACTTTTAGGAGGAACAAAATGGAAATTTTAACATGATAATTCTCCAATTCATATATCTAAATCAACAAACAAGTGGCCTTAAAGAGAAAAGATTGATATTGTAACTTTAGCAAAGTCGAAGCTCTTAATTAAACGCTATAGAAAAACTGTAGGATTATTTGTCTCGCATATGAAAATAACAAAGTATGTTATTCGACATGCGAAATCGAAGTGGCCATTATGGTGAAATCAGACAATATTTCAAAATCTCTTCTTAAAAAATTAATGTTAATACGATGCCAAATCACGTGTTTCAAGTTATTCAAAAAAATGTTAAGGCAGCATCTTACTAAAATTGCGAAATAAACGTCGATTGATCTGCTAATTTCAGATATGGTTATAAATGTTATATTTTATAGGTGTGTAAAGTTTTGTGAGGATATCTTGAATATCTTAAGACTTATTAATATTTTATTAAAAAATGCAAAAATTTTTCGCAAGATTTTACTTTATACCTCCAAAAGTTTTCTTCAAATTGCATGAAACTTTCGGAAAACATGACAACATATGCCAAAATCGTTACACTATAGTTTAAAACAAATATATTTAATATTCACAGAGATATGGACAGTTGTAGTAAATAATTTATTCCTGCGCATGCGTGGACTCTAGCCATAAACCTCCACATAGTTTAACACTGAACTGTATAGAGCACCTTATAAAAAAATCCAGTTGAATATCTCAAAAATTCTTTGAGATATCTGTGATTAAATGAGCTATTTTTCAGCTGTTTTTTAAAAAGGCCTTTACGATAAGGGGTCATTCACAAATGAAAATTTGTATCTGAAAAAAATTTATTTTTTTCTTTTTAAACAATTCATTTTATTTTTTATTTTTATAAGTATGTAGTAAGGAAGCTTGGGGCAGGTTGTAACATTTTTTAGAAAATTAAGTATATTTTGAAATGCATTTACGTTTTCCTGTTTATAATTGCTGTTTTCTATAGTATGCATATTCATCTATCATATTCATAAAAAACAACTTTCGTTAATTTTGATTATAAATACTTTTTTAGTGTTGCACATAAATACTTTTTCAAAATGATTTGCCTGTTTTAATTTGCTTGAATTTGGGGCAAATTGGGGGCAAAATCCTTACCTTTATAGTGTAACCACGTTTCCTACGCCTAGCAGTGAGGACGAGTCGAAAATCTTGGAGGGTTTCCAACTTGACCAACAGGTTTGAATTTAGTAAACATCCAGTCATTCGGTATTCCCTTATCGCTTATTTTCTCTCAAAGAAAAACTTGTCTCCCCTATTTTACTAGTGGACTCGTTGAATCCGCACTTGCGCAGAGGCTTCCATGGTCGCAAGAAATGTAGTTAAAGAGTACTTAATGTGGTTCGATGACGAGGTGATCAAAATCTTGTCAATAAATGGCAATATTGTTTCTGTATTCCGTTTTGGTCGTTTATTGTGTTAAATTTAGTATTCTTCCGGGAAGAGCGCCCTCTGGTGGACATTTTGGATTATTATTATTATTATTATTTTAATTCCGTGAGAGCATCTCGTGTATAGTCTATATACCAAATTTAATTACATTCCGTTCACCCGTTTGCGCTGTAGGATGATGTTTATAGGGGAAGTTTAAATATAACCACCCAGTATGTTGTCGTGTTTTTCGAAAGTTTCATGAAATTTGAAGGAAAACTTTTGGAGTTATAAAGTAAAAACTTGCGAAAATTTTAGTATTTAAAGAAAAATCAGATAAAATATTTTTCAAAGAGCATTTCTGGTGTAAATAAATAAATAGTTTTGTAACTGCTCAAACAAATATGTTTTGCAAATACACTGATGGAAAAAAAAATCCCAACACCAAGAAAAAATTATTGTACAGTAATGAAATTTCAGCAATACATTTGTCTAGGTAACATATTTAATTGATTAAAGTTTCAAGATCACAGGTAGAGCCATTGGCGAGAAGAGCCATTTCAAATGTGAAATGTTGGTACATTAGTAACCGGTGTAACCGCCAGAATTTTGAATGCAAGCATGCAAACGTGCATGCATTGTGTCGTACAGGTGTCGGATATCAGTTTGTGGGATGCAGTTCCATGCCTGTTGCACTTGGGCGGTCAATGCAGGGACGGTTAATGCTGGTTGTGGATGACGCTGGAGTTGTCATCCAATGATGTCCCATACGTGCTCGATTGGAGAAAGATCTGGTGATCTAGCAGGCCAAGGCAACATGTCGACACTCCGTAGAGCATGTTGGGTTACAACAGCGGTATGAGGGCGAGCGTTATTCTGTTGGAAAACACCCCCTTGAATGCTGTTCATGAATGGCAGCACAACAGGTTGTATCACTAGACTGACGTACAAATTTGCAGTCAGGGTGCGTGGGTTAACCACGAGAGTGCTCCTGCTGTCATACGAAATTGCTCCCCAAACCATAACTCCAGGAGTAGGCCCTGTGTGTCTAGGCCGCAGACAGGTCGCTAGCAGGCGTTCGCCTGGCCTCCTTCTAACCAACACACGGCTACCACTGCGACCAAGGCAGAACCGGCTTTCATCAGAAAACACAACAGATCTCCACTCCGTCCTCCAATGAGCTCTAGCTTGACACCACTCACGTCGCAAACGGCAGTGGTTTGGAGTCAGTGGAATGCACGCTACAGGGCGTCTGGCTCGGAGCTGTCCTTGAAGTAACCGATTTGTAACAGTTCGTTGTGTCACTGTGGTGCCAACTGCAGCTCGAATTTCAGCTGAAGACGCAGTACGATTAGCCACAGCCATACGCCGAACACGGCGGTCTTCCCTCTCAGTAGTGCCACGTGACCGCCCGGAACCCGGTCTTCTTGAGGCAGTACCTTCCCTTGACCACTGCTGCCAACACTCATGCCCAGTGGATACATTCCTACCAAGTCTTTCTGCAATATCGCGGAAAGAAAACCCACCTTCTCGTAGCCCTTCTACACGACCTCGTTCAAACTCAGTGAGCTGTTGATAATGGCTTCTTCGTCTTCTTAGAGGCATCCTTGACTAACATTAACCCACTACGTCAAATCTCAACTGTAAATAACGATCACGAACCTTACAGCGCTTATTTAAAGCAAAACTCATTTGCATGTTCATAGTCTCGCTACTAGCGCCACACTTATGCGCGTAGCTCGAAATTTGAATAGACGTCATCTTTCAGATGTATAAACACGCCTACCAAATTTCGTTTATCTAGCACAGCTCCTTTCTGGTGTTGGGATTTTTTTTTCTATCAGTGTATCTACAGAGGATTTTAAAACAAAATTTGTTTCAAGCAAACATTATGTATTAATAAAATATCTGTGTTAGTAAAGTGAATATAACACAGAAGAATTTGTTGAATGTATTATTATTATTTTTTTTTTAATTGAACAATGTTGGCAAGTATGAAACAATATAAATTATTTTTCAATCTTTTTTGCATGCTAATACTTCCTATTTGCTCCAAATAATATCACTATTTTGTTTCAATATGAGTTAATAATAATATATACATTTTTTTAGGTAAAGAAAAATATATATATCGCTCCTATCTCTTTTGGCCTCGCTATAGAATTATGATAATACTTCTTTCTTTGCTATTACTATTTCCATACAGGAAACTTTTTAATATTTTTACAGCACTATTTGATTTAAAGCAGGTACAGATTATTTTTAAATTATCGTGGTATTAGATAAATAAATAATGAAATAAAAGTTCTACAAACACTTGTGTAACTAACATAAGATCTGATTTGCCAACTTTTTACAATTTATTCCGAGCACTTTTATTGCAAAATTTTCTCCAATACTTAACTGCGATACATTAATTATAAAATTACTCTTAAAAATTTGGTATTTAAAGAATGTGGGTCTAGCAATTCACTAGAATAAATTACAAATATTGGGACTCTGTAAAAATAGTCGCAAAATTCCCGAAACCATTAAGCCGACGAGTTAACTCACCTATATACCGTATTTTCCGGCGTATAACGCACAGGTTTCTTAAATCAGGTATACACCGGAAATTTAAAATTACAGTAACATCTATAGCTTTATATTTAAATTAATTTTTCAGGAGTGTAACTCACTTATGTGACATGAGCGATATACGCCGGAAAATACGGTATGATTTCTATGTTGCTGTACAAAAAACACTTAGATGTTCTAAAACATAATCTTCAGATTTTTTTAAATCAGTTTATAATATAAGTTTCTGGTATGTATAAAATTTTAAACTACAAAACAATTTCTTTTCAAGTCTGTTATGCATATATTGAAAATATTTTTAAAAGGCTGAAATAGTGTTCTTTTTTCGGTTATTATTATATTTATACATCTATAGCTAATATATGAAAATATTTTTTAGGAAAAAAATATCTTTAATACTTCATTTTATTTTAGTATACATACATTGAAACTGTTTTTACGAATAGAAATAAATCCAAAAAATAATAAAAATGGATTTTTTTTAAAGAATTTTTATATTTTAATATTCTAAACGATTACATTCGCTAAATTTTTTCTTAAGATATAAATTATTATCAGCTCAAACTGCTTTCAAAACTAATAAATTATTTATTTATTTAGTTTGCAAAGAAAATATTATAGTATTTATGTAAATAAGAAACTCTTTATTGAAACTGTTTCACGCTATGTCATGAAACACTGATATTATCTATTAAATTATTCATAAAACTGTAAACATTACAAACATCTGCGTGTGAAAATATTACAGGAATAGATTACTGAAACTTACGAAATTCTATTTACTCTTGGAAGGGAAAATGTCCAGAAATGTCACTACAATTATGCTTACCTTATAAAAAAAAAAAAAAAAAAAAAAAAAACTCATTATTTCAAAACACACTTTATGCGGAAAAACAACTTTAAATAGCATATTGCGAGAAAATTCTCAAAATAAAAAAATAATTTTGTTATTTAACCTATTTTTAAATTTTTTAATTTCAGGCTAATGAATCCCCGTAACATGCCTGTCAACATCCTAATTAATATTTCGTAGTATTGTTAGTCACACCTTTTTTTATCACACCAAAATATTTTTAGAGCGTAAAGAGTAAAAAGCACATTTTCATTAATTATCATATATTCATCGAAAATAATATTACAGAGCTGCCAACCTAATCCGGCAAATTGTTAACGCCTATTGAAAAACGCCCCTTTTCCTACACCACTTAAATTTAGAGCAATTCTCTTCAAATATATCTATGAGGAATTAAGTAGAAAAATACTCTAAAAATTAAGTGGTGTAGAAAAAGGGGCGGTACTAACAATTTGCCCGATTAGGTTGGCAGCTCTGATATTAAAAGTGATAACCATATTTCACCAGTAAAAATAAACTTCTCTCTTTCACATTAAAAAACAAAAAAAAAAAAAAAAAAAAAAAAGTTCTCGTGCAAGAATTACCAGATTTCATTCATAGGGAAAACTAGGGAGACTTGGCCCAGTTTTTGGTTTTTAATTTTTCAGATTTTTTTAAATAATAGTTGGAGCTGAATAAAATATATGAGCAAATAGTCTGTTATTTTGTACATACTGCGGCTAAAAAAGGTAGCATAGTTCTTACTAGAAATGGTGCAACAAATAAATAAATAAATAAATAAAATTAATAAAAATAAATAAACAAAAATAAATAAATAAATAAAAATAAATAAATAAAGATAAATAAATAAATAAATAAACAAATTCCTTAAGTCAGCACATGGGTAGAGTGCCCCTAAGCTTAGGGAGACTTGATTTCCTATTAAGGGAGACATGACCCCCCCCCCCCCATCCTTATGAAAGGAAAAAAAACTCATAGATATTGAAAGGAAAAATACTGGTTTTGTGATTTAAACACTTTCTTATTTTATTTTGTAGAAGATTTTAGTGAATACAAAATACTGTTTATTGTTTTCTTTTGTTTTTCTCATGCTTTGTACTTTTCACAATAAGAGCCTTTTTTGCTTTTCTTTTGTCAACATGTTTTTTCTTTTCTTCTTTCTGCATCTTTCTTTTTTCTATTTCTCTTCTATTTCTCTTCTGTTTGGTGTCACAATAGCTAACATATTCTTATCCTTCTTCTTTTCAGTTAAAAATTATGTAGCAATTCATATGTCTCAAAGAATAAAAATATTTTAGTTATTTCTTAAACAAAAACAATAATTAGTCCTAAATTTTCAGAATGTGGGTACAAGCCTACATCCTAAGTGGGAATCCACCTGCCTGCATTAGAGCCTGTAGCTCCATTATTCTGTGTTTTGCTGATTCTATCGATACTGCCCCCGCTAATAAATCATCAATATAAAAATGTTCCCTGGCAATTTCTGCTGCTAACGTGAAATTTTGTTTTTTCATCCTCACATAATTGTTTAAGCGTGCGTAACGCTAAATATGGGGCACAAGCTGTACCGTAGATAACTATATTTTATTCCTAGACTGGTAATGGGACATTATGCGAATCTCTCCTCGCTATTCGTTGATATTTCCGATCTTCGTCTGCTATTAGAATTTGCCTATACGTTTCAGTAATATCGGCACTGAAGGCTACAGGGTAGGATCAAATTTCAATAAATTGAAAAGTTATTTGGGGCCGATATGCCGTATGTCATTTAAGGATTTGTTATTTGTTGTTTTAAATGAAGCGTCGAACACCACTCTCAATTTTGTTCTTTCACTGTTTTTATTTACAACCGCATGATGCGGTAAGTAATAATGTGGAGTTTGATTAATTATTTCTTGATTTAATTTTGTCATATGATTTAACATTATATATTCATTCCTGAAGCTAGAATAGGCTATCTTTAACTTTTTATGAAAATCACACAATCAATTGTGGAAGAAAATCATATTTATTGAAATTTTTTTTTTTTTCCGACTGAGTGAAAATAATGCCTGGACCGGGAGTCGAACTCCGGATCTTTGACTTACAAGGTCAAGACTCTACCAACTGAGCTATCCAGGCCGACAGCCGGTCAGCATTACTCACTCAGACAACCATTAGGCAGAAACATCTCTGGTCTATCATGTATATAGCTCAACAGAAATAAGCCGCAGGAAATGGAAAACACCATTAAACAATGGGAGAAAGAAATACAATTTTTATTAAAATCACACAATCAATTGTGGAAGAAAATCATATTTATGATATTCCAGGCATTATTTTCACTCAGTCGGGAAAAAAATAAAAATTTCATTAAATAATATCTTTAACTGTTTATCTTTTTGGAGTATATTTTCAATTGAAAAAAATCTTGAAATAGCACCTGACTGACTGTCACCTAGTGACTTATCTGGTTTGAAAGGAAGACTTATTTTATACCTCCCTTGATCATTTCTTTTAGTGGTTGTTAGATATAATTCTTCCACGGCATCATTTTCTCTAGGTTTAATTTCCAAATTAGGAAAAGATTCAGTATCGAAGAATTTTTTAAAAGTATTATTTAAGTCTTCCTCGACAATGGTGTGACACACTAGAGTTAAATTTGTAAGTTTAAAACTATCAACTCGTCCTGAAAGGGTGAATCCCAATTTGGTAGGAAATGCTGTTGGGGTTCCCATTGGCCCCTGAATAGGACTTCCATTGCAGATTAATGACACGATTTCGGCGCCAAGCAAAGTGTCCAGAGGACCACTCACATAAAACTGGGCTGCACCAATTGGAAATTAAGGAAAGGTGATGTAACCCTATCGACGATAAAAGTGCTAACCGAAAATGACTCTGACGAAAAATGCAACGTACATTGAAATTCAGGTTCATTTAAGGCATTTTCTGCTAAGACGCAATTAATCCCTACTTTACTATACACCGTGCTTCGTAAGGGCAAATTTAGTCGCTTAGCTCAATCTTTAGTAATTACTGAATTTTGACTAGCGTTATCTATCAACGCTTTAGATTGAATAGTTTTTACTTTATTCGATTTAATTTTAATTAATATTATTACAATTATACATTACTTGAATAAAATTGAGTACTATTTGAAACCGAAACTTCTGGCGATACATGATTCGCTTTTTCACTATTTTGAGTTCTAACATAAACATGCAATAATGTATGGTGCTTCTCGGCACAAATCTTACAATTGATGCTTACTTTACAATTCTCCAGCCTATGGTTCTGGCGCAAGTAATTTTGGCATAATTTATTTAATTCAACGAATTTCTATCTTTCCTTAACCGATTTCGAATTAAAAGTGAACATTTAAATGGCGCATGATTTAATTACACAGAATGCAGATATTTTCCTTTCTCACAATTGTACTAAGTACATTATTTATTTTCTTCGAATTAGCAAACTTACCTCCCGTTTACATTTTATTTCTTCAACATTACGAGCTTCGCGCTCAATAAAATTTTTAAAAAGATCAAGATTAGGTAATTTGTCATTGTCTAACATTAGTTCCCATCTCTGTTTTAATGATTCGTCTAATTTCTCCATCATGAATTTTATTATAATTAAGTCGCTTAACGCATTTAGAATATGAACGAAAAGTGTTTAAATTTCTGTTGGCTTCACTACATATATGTAATAACTCAAGTAACGTTTTAGCATTATTTGCTTTTACAATTTTCATAGATAATATTTTGTTAATTAGACTTAGTGCTAATTGTCTTTTATTTTCGTATCTTTCATTTAGTATTTCCGAACACTGGTCTAAATTTTCCTCTTTTAGAACGAATCCTCGAATTATTTTAACTACATTTCCGTAAACTTACGAGTGTAAATATTGGAGTTTTCAATTTTGGATAATTGATTATTGTTACAATTATCGAATTAAAAATCTCTTTGAAAGAAATCCAGTTTTCGATTTCACCAAAAATTTTTGTAAATCAAATTTCAGTAATGTAGTAAGAGAGGATTTAACATTTTTCTCGAATTTATTTTCCGAGTGAGTATCTGGATCATAAACATTTACTTCCGTTTTCACTTCTAACTCCACTAGTAAGTTAAAAACAATTCCCTTACATCGTAATTTACATACCTATATAAACCTCATTCTCTTTAACGGATAAGATTTTTAAATGCCTCTGCGAGTTCAGAGACATACAATTGAACTTTCGTTTTCAGTAATTAAACTCCAGATTATTCATTTTTACTACACTCTTTTACTCAATCTCTAAAACTATCTATTTCTTTTCATAAATTTTCAAATAATAATAATTGCTTAGATAATTTCAGAGGCGCATTTAAAAATAAGTTTAAATTCGCATGAATATAGGTTTCTGAATTATAGAATAAACAAATTTAAGAAATAAACCATCTCAAGAATAAATCATTACGAGTAAGAATAAAAATATTAAATACATAATAAATATATACTTCCATATTTTTTAATATATTATTTTTCAATCAATAGTTCAGTGTGATGACGGACCAGCTACTGGGAAAATGAATATGTGCCAATATAATTGAGAAAATGAATATGTGCCAAAATTAATTAATATAGTTATTTTTTATAAATAAAATACACTAAAAATACTTTTGAATGAACTTCTTTATAAATCTAGACTGTATTATACAGTTGGCAGCAAAAGTATCCGAGCACTAGCACAAATTCCTATTTAGAAAAAGTATACTTAATACTGTTTTGTTAAATAAATCCTTGTCTAATCCTGTTTTTAGTCAGTCTAAGAACATGATTCGACAAGGATTTATTTAACAAAACAATATTAAGTGTAATTTTTTTATATAGGAATTTTTGCTGGTGCTCGGATACATTTGCTGCCGACTGTAGTACCCCGTCAAAATCGCCCAAGACAAAAGTTCTCCGACAAAAACACCCCGGCAAAACAGCCTTGACAAAATAGTCCAAGACAAAAAAGCCCCGACAAAATAGTCAAGACAAAAAAGCCCCGACAAAATAGCCCAAGACAAAACAACAGCCCCGATAAAATAGCCCCGATAAAACAGCCCCAATAAAAAAGCCCAATACAAAATACTCCAAGACAAAACAAACCTGATAAAACAGTCCCAACAAAAAAGGCCAATACAACCCCCCCCCCCCAGAAAAAAAAACCCAGAGAAAACTGTCCTAACCAAGCATCCCCGACAAAAGAGCCCCCCCCCCCCAAGATGTATCCCTGACATATAACCTCATTAAAATAACTCTGACAAAACAACCACGACAACGCAGTGCCTAAAATATTGCCTTAATGAAATATCCCTAGGCTAAATAGCCCTGATAAAGTAGCCCCAATCAAAATAACTGGAGCACAAATTAACACAAGACAAAATAGCTTTGATAAAATAGCCTCAGTACAAAAATAATCCTGTTAAAACAGCCCCTACAGAGCAATTCCAGGAAAGCAAATAGCCCCGTTAAATGAGTTCTAAAAATTGCCTGCACAAAATGTATCTAGGACAGAAATAACACGCTAAAATAGCCCCGTAAATAAAGACCCATCAGAAAAAAAAAAAAAAAAAAAAAAAAAAAAAAAAAAAAGAGAAAATTGTCCCAATAAAATGGCTCCAAAGGAAAACATTCTCAGGACAAAATAGCCCCGACAATTAAGCCTTGACAAAATACACCCCACCCCCCTGCGAATTTTGCCCCGGAAAATTTAGCCTCGAAAGAATAACATGAATAAATTAGCCCTAAGCCAATATAGCCCCAATAATTTAGGAACGACAAGATATCCATTGATAAAACAGTGTCAAGACAAAATTACTCCACAAATTAGTCTGAAATAATTGATTCGAGAAAACATTTCGAAAAAAAGAACACACACACACACAAAGAGAGAGAGACATAGAGAGATTAATGTTTATATTAACTTTCATGCAAAATCTTTTCTTCATAAATCAGGATTCTCAGCTGTCATTATTTGAATATTGCTTATTTTATACTAATTTTCAATAGCCAACTGTAGTACTTATCTTCGAAAGAATAATACAAAAATTGCTATAAATATAAATCGTATTCAAAATAGAGACTACTAAAATAAATTTATGCAGTAAGATAACTAGTTATTATTTTATTAGTATGAATGCATTTACAAAGCATAATTATGTTTCTGAATATGTCTTAACAAAGTATCTTGATATTTAATAAACATTTATAGATATAAAAGTTGCTCATTTTTTTCCATCCAAAAGCAACAAATTAGATTTAATATCTTTACACGAAAAGGGATATATTAGTATAATAGATTTTCATGATAAAAACACAGTAATATTATCAGAATAATCTGACTCTGCTGCCGTCCATTACTTTATTGAGTCTTTAATCCTCACAATTCTCCTCTTGCCTAGTTTTCTTTGATCAGTGAGTCAAAGGATTAAAGAACTTACATTTTGACAGAGTTCGAAATGTCTTTATTTTTTCATATCCTGTGTAAGCAAAATGAAATATAAGAAAATAATTTTTTATTGTTTGAAGAATTATTCTTACACCTTTTATTTTATATTTTAGTAAAAATCAGCTGTTGATTTCTTATCCATTTATAATTTTAACACTTCAGTTAATTAGTGATATGCAGGATGTTCGATAAATTTGACCTGAAATATTGTCCATAAACATTTGCTATAATCTGCATATTTACATACAAAAAGGTACTGCATATTTTCAGTGAATTAAAATTTAAGAATTACTTAAGTAAAGCATCTATACGACTTCCATACAAAAAAGGGTAAGAAAAATGCCACCCTCACCTTGAGAAATCCGTTAAAAATTTTCTACATTATACAAATTTCCTTATTGAAAACATTGGCATTGGCTGTCGGCGAAGCTATGTATTTTACACTTTTAAATGCGAAATACATGTACTAGAGACTTAATGTTGTCTTTATAAAAAAAAAAATTGAAACATTCCGAATTGCTTCAATTTATTGCAAGTTTTAATGATTAACGATACTTAAATAACACAATTAAATAACAAAATACAGGGTGACCATAGTTAAATTTGGCCTATTCAGAGCACTCTGTAACTCTGACTAAAATGAATATTTAACCGAAAATTTGTATATAGACATTTTAAAGGCTGCACTCTAGGGATCTGCAAAAAAAATAAAAAATAAATAAATAAATAAATAAAAATAAATAAATAAAATTTTTTTAATTTCCCCTACGAGGAGACATGCACCAATATGCGAACAAGCTACAAATTTTAACACAAACTACTTTATTTATTACACAATTTTATTGTTATTTGTTACAAGTTGCATACTGTTTATCGGTGGAGATTATATTGTTCAATGTGGGCCCCATCTTTAAGTTGTAAAATCTGCAGCCGATGAATAGTGTGTTCAGCAGCGGATCGCAGCTGGTCGCCAGTGATCCTATGCAGATGCAACGTTATACAGTCCTTCAGGTTAGCAAAAATTATAACATATCTTCTTTAAATGGCCCCATAACTAAAATATCACGGATTAAGATCGGGTAATGGGCCGGTCGTGAAATAAAAAAAGAATGGGTAATCACTATGTCAACTGTAAAATTTTGCATCAAACATCTTTGCAAAATGTCAGAATAAAGGTTTTAAATGTCGATATGGCTTGAAATATACCAAATTTATTGATTACAAAACTTTTCAAGCATTCTGACTGTAGTCCTTGTTTGATTTTTTTTTTATGTATGTCCTCTCGGAGAGGAAATTTTAAAATTTTATTTATTTATTTATTTGTTGTCTTTTTTTGCAGATCCTTTGAAATGTCTATATACAAATTTTCGACTCAATATTCATTTTAGTTAGAGATACCGAGTGCTCTGAATAGGCCAAGTTTAATTATAGTCACCCTGTATATTTGTATGCGCTCGATGACATTCCTTCAGCTGGATAGACTTAAAACATACAGCTGCCATCCTTTTAATTGTTTAGCATCACTATTTCAGAAGTATTTTTTCCTTTTATTTAATCGAAGCATTTTAGTCTTTGAGTAAAATGTAAATTTTTGTTTTTCAACAGAAGTGGTAAAAAATCGAAAAAGTTGACAACTGTGTAACACAGAGTTGCCAACATTTTAATTTATTCCGGAGCATTTTTAGCTCCTCCTTTATTCCATACCACTTTTTTTCAAAGAGTAAATTATTCTTATTTGATCATAATTATTTATATATCGGAGAAAAATATTCTAAAAATAAAGTGGTGCGAAATAAAGGTGGGGCTAAAAATGCTCCGGAATAAATTAAAATGTTGGCAACTATGTGTTAATGGTAATACGTAGAAGCTTTATTACATATATAAAATTTAACCCATCAGTGCACTGAATACCAATAAATATTTGAACACATTCCATTTTAGACATATTTTCGAATTTCTACCAGATTGGTTGGTTGCGTTTAACATCGCACTAGTACTTCACTATGGGTAATTGGTGATTGTCTGGGACTCACCCTTAAGGATTATTCCCTAACGACATGCCATCCCAATTTTGATTCTACACGGAGGGGATAGCTGCTCATAGGTATAATTTAGATGGGAACATGGAGGACATTGTGGCCACGAAGGATTTTACGTACACCAGCCACCATTAGTGTACACAATGGTCTTTGGCCGGCTCGAGTATCGAACCTGCAATCTTCCAATTACGAGTTCGGCACTCTACCGACCAGTCTATCACGACCCAAATTTCTACCAGAAGGCGAAAGCGTGACAAAATAAAATAAAATAAAATAAAATAAATAAATAAATAAATAAATAATAAAAATAAATAAATAAATATTTGTTGATATTCCCCTTTAAAATATAATGCTTTGAATGTTTTGTAAATGTACCGTACGATGAGGATGTTTTTTTAATTATATGTATTCACTTCTATGAGGGAAAAAAAATAATATATTTTTATTGAGATAAAAATTTCTTTAACAAAAATGAAATTATTTCATATGTTTCTTTTTTATGTGGACAACTGTCGAATGCAGTTATCAAGTAATCTAACGGCCATATTCAACCTTAACTCCATCTCTCGGTTCAACGTAAAAACTTCAAAAGTGTCTAAAGTTAGGATGGAGCTTTCTAACAAAATTTTGCACACTGCTTCTGCCATCTAGCGTCGAAGATATATAATCCGTGATTGGATATTTTGAGCTAAAAAATCTAAAATTAGCAATGTCGATAGACGGCAGAAGGAACACGTCAAATTTTGCTGTACAGTTGCTTTCTGTATTTAGACGCTTTTCAAGTTTTCAGGCTTAGCCGGGAGTTGAATTATTGGTAAATGCAGCCGTTAAACACTTTAATACATTAACCATGTTACAGGATCGATGCAATGTGATGCCCGTTAGTGTGATGTGATAGTACCAATTGCGTTTTGTTATTTTTAGACGCTTTTTATTGAAATTGGAAATTAATTTTCCTCATTCTACTGACTATTCAAGTTTGTCCAAGTATGTATGTATTTATTTATGTTCTTGTATTATTTATATTCTTGTATTATGTATATACTTGTATTTTATTTTGATGTATTTACTTTGGTTCTTTATTTAGGAATTTAATTGCTTTTTTACGCTTTGTATTAATTAAATTCGTTTGCTCTATGGTCTTGCTTCTATCTATGACAAGTTGGGGGGCTAGAAACGTGTTTTTCTTTTTTTCTAGATAGCCAACGTTTCGTCAGAAACTTCACGTATTTCATTCCGTACATGGTGGAGCGCCCCTGAAGGAGGTCCTTATGTGTTTTGGGATAAATTTTAATTTATCCTTGGTCATTTTGCTTATTTATTATAGTTTTAAATTTCCTTTCGCTGCATTTGCGCATAGGTTTATAAATACTCTGTTCTAGTTCTATATTTAAAAATTCAAGTTTTATTCCATCTTATATTTAAAATCTATCATATATATAATGTATTTTACGACTTGTACTTTATACTCCTGATGTTTCTAAAACACCCACCAGATATTTCTCTAAAATATTAAAAAGATTTTTAACACTTAAGGGGCCGAAATATTTATTGTAGTTCGCTGTATTACTTTTATATATACACACACTCGCAGATTAATATACATATATACATATATATTTCTTAATAAAGTGCTGCTTCTACAAAATTGCATCAAATGCTTTTGAAGGTAAAGTTTTTAAGCAGGAAATCATTACACTTTAGAATTTAAATATCTATAGCTTCGGAAAGTAATTATTACGAATTTTGAAAATATCGACTTTTGATTATATATTTTAAGTATCTCAGTAAAACTGCAAACAATTTTCATTATTTCTTATTTTAATAATAAAAAAGACATGTCGACAAAATATTTTATTAAAGACTTTTTTTTTTACTTATCGTGAATTTAATGCTACTAATTTCCCTTTAACTGATCATTCTTCTGAAAAAAAAAAAATATTGCAACTATTTAATATTAATAATAAAATGTTGCAATCATTTTTGGTTAAAAATACATTTGTTTAGCTAATGTATACCAATAAACTTTACAAAAGTTTTAAAAAATAGTTTAAAATATTTTATTCTTTCAATATATATATATATATTTCAAACATAAAACTGCTCCAAAAACTGAAAAATGTGCTTCATTATATCTTTGTCATTGCAAAATTTTCTTTATATACTTAAGTGTTTTATCCTGTATATTTTTGAAAAGAAATGCGAAACCCTTTGTACGAAATAAACTTTAAAAAATATATTTTCATCCGACGAAGTCTATAACTCATTTTTTATTAGTTTAACTTATTTTAGTTCAATTCCAAATGGTACTTATGTTGAAAAATAGATTTTCGATTTTAATCTCTTAATGTGTTTTGAAATTTTTTAAAAATAAGGTAAGGACGGCCTCTTGATTACTAAAAGTATTATTTATGTTATCAAAATATAATTTTAAAAATGCTCGATGAAGGCTGAGATGGAATACTATGATTTTGAATTAAATTTTCTTTGTTTTTTAAAGATTATAAATGTTATAAAGATTTCATTTATTTAAAAAATAATATATATAGAAAATACATTAAAAAATCAAATAGTAAAATATTGGTGATATTGTATTGTTTTGCATATTACAGTCATTTGCAAAAGTTTAAGACCACTAGCTGATTTTCAGTATTTTAACACATTGCATAATTTGCGCAAATTATTGCGTCATTTCATGTGCTGGTTGCATCAGACTAAGGCTCCTATATATACGAGCTGGCGCATCAGGCATTTTGTAGCCTTAGGGTTACCACATGTACTCAGGGCGTTCCTCTGAAACACAAACGAGAAACATTTTTTTTTTTTAATCGTCTTATTTTACTTTAGAGTAACTTCTTATATTATATTTCATAATTTTAGCTATGTAAACTATGATATGGGATTTCGTTTAGCGATAAACTGCTATAATCATTCAAGAAGAGAATAGAAAGTGTTCACAGACCTTCTATTACTGTGTATTTGAGTTTCGGCGACATTTTATAAAAGAAACAGAAACCGCCCTAACAACACATCTTACCCCAGTACATCCATAGGATATCCTGAGAACAAAAGGACATCCTGAGAATGTACTATGAAAAAAAAAGTGTTTTTAGGAATGTTTTTGTTGCTTAT
The DNA here is from genome assembly GCA_963930645.1 of Salticus scenicus. Lineage (NCBI taxonomy): Eukaryota > Metazoa > Arthropoda > Arachnida > Araneae > Salticidae > Salticus > Salticus scenicus. Next base: position 111,064,163 of record OZ005657.1, read on the forward strand.
TGCTCTTATCTTGACCGGATTAGCTTCAGATCAAGATTTCTTAAAATCATCAATGAAGCGATAAGGACGCCAAGCGAGAATGCTGTCCTCTTCCGAGGCAAAAAAAAAAAAAAAAAAAAAAAAAAAAAAAAGACGGCGATGCGCCGGCCTATATATTTTATTTAAGGGGCTCCTCATCAGACGCATTCTACTGCTATAAATAAAGGTGCCCGGTACGTTTATCTCCGGTAGTTTATTGGATTTTGTCGTAGACAGTGCTGTTGAGTATTTATTGTAATGGGTGAAAAACCTTCACTTACTGTTACAAAAAGGTCAGAAATATTGACCCTGCATAAAATTCGATTTTCTAAACGTCAAATAAGTTCGAGGGTAAATGTGAGCAAGACAACTGTGCATCAAGCTATTAGTAAATTTAAAATTTCGGAAAAAAATTGTGAACCTTTAGAGTCGTTTCTTTTTCATACTTGGAGTAAGTCGAGGTTTCCTTGTAGGTTTATGGGATGATAAAACAACATCTTTGGCCAAACGATTTGAAATAATACTGAAACTGACGTTGGAACCTTTTGCAGCCAGAGGTTGTCTATCGTATTGCAGGAGTTTCTTGGATCTCGTACGACCATCCTTATCACATGTTCATCACGTGCACTCGTGTTTCTAGGGCAAACGCTTCTCTTAAGGTCCACAAATTTTCCCGAAATTTTAAATTTACTAATAGCTTGATGCACAGCTGTCTTGCTCGCATTTTCCTCGGAACTTATTTGACGTTCAGAAGACCCAGTTTTATGCAGGGTCAATATTTCTGACCTTTTTGTAACAGTAAGTGAAGTTTTTACCCATTACAATAATTACACGACAGAACTGTCTACGACAAAATCCAACAAACAACTTGTGATAAACGTGCCGGTCACCTTTATTTATAGCAGTAGAATTCGAAATAAATTAATCTCATGTCTGATGCAGTCATATGAAGCAATAATCTGTGCAAATGATACAATGTGTTAAAATACTGAAAATCGGCTACTGATTTTAAACTTTTGCAAATGACTTTAGAAGTTGACTTTACAAAAGATCTTGAATAAATTTTTAGTTCATATAAATTTTACGATTTTAATATTTGAAATAAATGTCACATGATTTTTTTAATTCTTCAAAGTAAACTAAATTTTCAAAAACACCTTTCTTTTAATAGTTAATTCATTTTGAACTGTAGAAATCCAACAAATAAATTAATAAAATTTATAAAACAAAAAACAGTTGTATACAAAATAAAAGATGTTTTGACACATAGTTTTTTTTCGTTTTTAATTAATTTTATTTGTATGTTAAAATCCCATCCTTAGTCATCGCTTTTTCCTCTTAGTAACTAGAGATACATTAGTGTTTTCTACATATAAATCAGAATTATATGCTTTATTCGAAGCCCGTTTGTAAGTCGTTGTCGAGAAGAGGTTACATAGCCCAGGGTAAGATTAAAACAGGAAGATCTGGAACGATTCTTGCCCTAGGCAACCGCGGGATTCAAACCCATATTCCTACAGACAATGGCGAATACTGAAATGGCTACATAACCACTTGACAACGGAAGTCCCAAATACACATCGAAAATATATCAATGGCTTGATACTTGAGACGGCCGAACACTGTGATATATATATATATATATATAGGGCTGCCACAGGCGATTTGTATTGTTTTTATTATTAATATTATTATCTTCGTACCACATTTTTCATAACGTAACATTTAAGATAAATTTATGCGTGCAAAGTTCAGGTTTACCTGCGAAAATATATTATAAGTTTTATTTTTTGGAAATAGTGCTACGAAAAAATATAAGTATAATTGCATGTGGCAGCACTGCAAATAATAATCTTCGATGATGCACGCAAAGTACGCCATGTCTAAACGTAGAAATAATTCAAGATTCTTTAAAAACTACCTTTACAGATTATCAAAGTGGGTTGGGTATCCTCTCTGCCTAAATATAAAATTGTGATTGAATTTTTCTAGACGACTATTACAGGGTGTCGAGAGTAGTTATTTATTTCTTGATTCTTCCACCAGTATTTTTCTTTCGAAATTTTTAGTAATAAGCTTGTACGATTAATTAAGTGAAAAAGTATTATATCTTGAGGGACGAAAGTTACTCGAGTGACGCAGCAAAGCCTAAATGAAGCTTAGCCGCTACACTATATATACGGCTAATTTGATATCAAAGAAATCGCAAAAAGCCGACATTTAATATGTCAGCAAATATGTGATATATTGTTCTGACCTTTTAAAAATAGTCTTTTATCTTCTGTATGATGCTATCCTGAAATTTATACACTTCTACATACAGTATATTTTGAGATCTGAAATGGCATATTAAGATTTTCAGAGATTAGGGGTAATAGCATGACATTTTTTCTTGAAAATCGCTTGAGCGAAAATTTTTTAAAAATTGATAAATGATATTAATCGCTTTTGTCTGCGATTACTGACATTTCTCTTTTTTCCAGGAAAACTCTTTTTTTTTATATAATTTAGTTTAAAAATCGAACTATTTATTACCCCGTCATACATGCATTTCTTCGGCATAATTTCAGAATAGGTGTTATTCGGTTTAGTAAGCTTAGGTTGGTTGGTTCAATTTGATTGCAGTCAATAAAAGATTTAGATTTTTTTTTTTTTTTTTTTTTTTTTTTTTAATGCAAAAAAGAAACTTTATTGTTTGTTTTAAATATTTATTGTTTATATACTAAATAAAATTTCACTTAAATATATTTTATATTTTTGTTAAGAAGAAATATTTTAGATTTTGAAATTTTACATTTTGTCAATAAACTATTTCGATAATATTTTAAATAAAGTAGTATTTTGTAATTACATTTGTTCTATTTCATCGTTATTTATAATACATTTACAATTTTTTATAGCAAAAGGTTTAACCATTATTGTGGACTGAAATTATACCATGGCTCCATGGTTTAATATCCTGATGTACACTTGCGCGTGAGCGGTCAGGTCAGAGTCAGAAAGCGGTGTTGTATTTACATTTTCAATCAGGGATTAAAATAAAAGTCTTTACTCAGAGTTTTATATTCGGATATTCGAAGTCCTTGTATGATCTAGAGGTAATTAATTTATATTCTTAAAACTTACTTATATTTTTCTTATATTTTTATTACATCCTCTGTTAAATGTAACTTTTTCAACATTTTTAAAAAATGTAAAATTTCAAGGCCTTCTTTAAAACGTATGATAGCGTATGATAGTAGTAATCGTAAACCATGATAAAACAAATTTACTAAAAGGACAAGGATATTTAAATTTATTCATCGTAAAAGAGCAAATGCATATAGAATAGAAATAAACAGGGAATGTTATTTGTTTTGGATGAACAATGAGATTTAATAAAGGAAACGGCCACCGCAAATTATACACAATATCTGGCGTTCTGTTTTCTCTTATGAAAAGGAAATCAGCTAAATTTCTTAAACGTAAGCCATTACAGAATGTCTGAAGACCTCATTCCTATACTGATCAGCCATCAGGGAATCTTTTTTCTGATATGCAGCACAATACAGTCGTTAGTTGAGATGTCAGTCCAGACCATAACTACTCCCCTTGTAAATCGAAAAATTTCGCTCACAAATGAAGTATTATTCCACATGTTTTGCTCTTTGCGAATGGTTAGTCACTTATTGTCTGTCTGTAATATAAATGTGACATATTTGTGAAGAGAACGTTACACTACCATTTCGTTCCCTACATATGATACTTTTCTTTCCATCTTCTGCAAACAGTAGATCATCCTGATGTTAATGCAACGCAAGCTACGTGTCTGCAAATATATGCTGGTGTACAAAACCTAAGGATGGCTGACAACAGCATAGATGCCATCATTTTAATTTATTCCGGAGTATTTTTAGCCACGCCTTTATTCCATAACACTTATTTTTTAAAATATTTCTTTTTCTTATTTTATCGAAGTTGTATATTAAAGAAATTTTTTCTATAAATAAAGTGGTGCAAAATAAAGGCGGGGCTAAAAATACTCCGGAAAAAATTAAAGTATTGGCATATATGCAATAACTAAGTTATCTAGTTTTTTTTTTTTTTTTTTTTTTTATTGTATATCTAAATTATACTTCATAGATTCGCTTATAACTTACACCACGTATATTTCAGTGAAAGCTTTGCACCGAAGGCTAAAATGTGATCATTCAGAAATTAACCAAACGTATATAATCTGTGGGATCACCAGTAAATGATTATGCATGAAATGTGTTGTAGCTATAGTATGATTATGAGCCTTATTTTAATTATCTATATAAACTTACACGAGAATTGAACTTATTTTAACGCATATATAAAAGTTTCTTTAATAACGTCGACACTTTTTCCTATGTTTTTTGTCCACGCAGGGTTTTAAAACAAAAGAAATGTCACTTTTAGAAAACTTGGCATACTACATAAGACATAACATACACAAACCATAATACAAAAATATCCAATATCTGATGAAATATAAGCATTTTAAGTAAAGCATTTTTAACTGCGCTTGCGCAAAATCTAGTAAAATTTCCTTCACATAATTCATTAGACTAACTTTGTAAATTATATAGACTGTATAGACTAACTTTAAAAATTCGCCAAGAAAATATCGTTAAATTTCATAAAGATATCTCATCGACAGAAAAGTTGATTTTCAAGTAGTTTCAAAAAGCGGCAAAACGCTAAAGAATTTTTATATACTTTTTTTTTTTTAATCTTTGCATAGCCACGGAAGTAATTGAAGCTATACTTTGCATTTTCTCAGAAAAGGGAGAAAATATTTGAAAATAATTTGTATTACTGAAATGCATTTTTTATGTAATCTTCAGTATTTTACGTATTGTATATCTTTAGCATTTTTAGTATTGAATATTTTGTACGATATGATATTGCAATCACTGTATTGTTTCGTAATTCTTTTTATTTGAGTACTAATTTAATATTTTATAATTATCATTATACTAGTCTTAAGATAAAATAAACAATATGTTTTAGTAAAGATAATAGCTTCCAAATATTTTCTTTTTCTTTTTCTTTTTTCAGAAAATTCATAGTATGCCTTCACTTAGGTCCATGACTGTTCGTCGATTCCAAATGAAAATTTGTGTAAACCTTTTTGAAAGTACTTGAAAATCAAATTTTTTATCCGTGAGATAATTTTCTGAGCTTTAACTATATTTGATTGGAGATTTAGATTGGAGATTTAGTCTATATATTTGGCTAATAAATTAAAAAAAAAATTGTTGTAGCCCTTGCGCATACTCAGTTAAAATTATTTAGTAAAACTGCTCATATTGCATGAGATATTTGATATTTTTATATTCTGATTGCAGTGTCTTTTGTCTAATGCAGTACGTCAAGTTTTCTAGAAGCAGTAGTACTTTAATCTTAAAACTCTGCATGTTATAAACAAAAAACGATCAAAAATTTGTCGACATTACTAAAAAACCTTTATTTTTTTATTAAAATATGGAAAATTCTCTTATAAATTTATATGTATAATTAAAAATAGACTCATAAATATACACTAGAGCTAAAGCTAATTTAAAGCATTCTTTTTTACAGAGTGATACCAAAGATTATATATATTTGTTAATTTGTAACTGATCCACTTTTCGCCTTCGGAACAAAACTTTTCCTGGAATATATGTCGTATAGCATGTTCTATTTACCCCAAAAGTTTCAGGCGAATTCATGAAATATATATATATATATATATATATATATATAAATTTTTAGATATTTGAAAAAAATCTCGAGATTGCTTAGCTGTCCTTAGGTTTTGTTCAAGAGTGTATAAACCTATACTACAGAGGTGGTTTCGATGAATTAGACTTGAAATAATAATGCTTGCAGCCCTTCAAAATATGCTGTGGCAACTGACAAGTGAAGTATGAATTAGTAAATTCCCTATTGAAACTAAATCAAACTTAAAGTAAAGAGCTTGATCAAAAGCATAACTTGTGCTGTATCATTTTATTCCTTGTTATTATGTTGTTAATAAGTACATTTAAAGAAATATGTTTTCATAATTTAATATAATCCAATTCAATACTTATTTTTTCTTAAAGTAATAATTACATTTCATAAAAATTTAAACCATTTTTTTTTCGAATAAATGATATATTTCTTAAGTATAAACTGCCTGGTTTTAAACTAAGCCTTCGCGAATCACACACCAAATGCGTTAACAGAGCCCTACGCATATCCTTGAATTGTTAGTTTTAATAGAAACAGCTTAACTTCCAGGATCATATCTCAACCAATCGGTAATTGTTAAATAAAGCTCTTACATTACCTATGTTTTTGAAACTGTTATTTAATTTAAGCTAGGCTTGTTTTGAATAGAAATTTTACTGAGTTATACTTCTTTTATGAGTGATTTCATTTTTTTTTTCTGATATACATCGGTCTTCATTTTGTGTTGTTGCAGGCAGTGTTGCGTATGAGCGCTCTCGTTTCTTTCGGCTTGTGAGAAGTGTGGCGAAATATGGCGGATTTTTAATTCAATAATCACCGATAATTTGAAAAAGTGATATTTGATTACAGCGTCTAGAATAAACAGTGTGGAAATCGCCTATAACCGTAATGTTAAAATAATGCTACAATAATTAAGCTTTCCCAGGTGTCGTTGTGATCGAAACGTTTGCTCAAATCGAAGACCTGATTGGCTTTTCCAATTTCGTCAGCTCAATCTCGTGATATAAGCACATAATTAACCAATAGGGAGTCTCGGTTTCGATGACTGGACACTAGCTTCGAGTACAATGACATCTGGTAACAGGGTTAATTTTTTTAGTAGAATTTTCTTTGCCGCTTTCCACACTGTTTATTCTAGACGCTGTAATTTGATATACATAATAGACGATTAATCTTCGATGTGATTAGGCAAACGTTACAATTAAAAATTATTGGTGACTATTGAATAAAAAATCGCCAGATCTGGCAACACTGCTCGTGAGTATTGTGTTATTTTATTTGGCATTTATTCGACACTTTGAGATCTACAGTTACAATGACTTTCGTCTCAGATGATCAATATTACATAATTTCACAATAAAAATGCAGCATTACTTATATAGCCGTCATACTTATTGGCTTCTTCTGTTACGATTTTGGCTTAATTCTTTTTCGGATTTGTCATATCCTTTTACACCATTCCTCCAACGCTTGTACCGCAATCTTTCGTTAGGCAAGTTAAATTGTCCGTAGAGTTTTATTGTTTTTAATTTTGTATTATGTAATAAAACACTTTCTAATTATATACTGTTTCAATAAACTGTTTTTTTTTTTTATTTTTATTTTTTTATTAGTTCTTTCAGAAATGATTTAATAAATTATATATACTATAAAAATGTCATCTTTTACTTCTTTTTTTTTTTTTTTTTTTTTTTTTTTGGTATTAAAACCAATTTTTCTATAAAATCATGTCAGGCAGTGTTTTCCAACAATTTTTTTGCACAGTATGAATTATAAAATCTTCGAGTTACATATATAATTAAAGAAAGTCAATGCCAAAGGGGAGCAACAATTAAAAGTATTTCATTAAATTTAAATAAGAAACATTAATTTAAATTAATTACGTTTTCCGTTTCCTAAGTAATCTTGTCAAATAACAAATGCATATATTTCGAAATATCTACAAAGCTTAAGTTAAGTCTGTCGTTCAGTATTAATTAACAAAGAAATCATAATCAAACTAATAAGCTTCAATTTAAATATCATTACGATGTTTGCTAGAACAGTTACTAGCTCTAATTTTAATTCCTCTTTATTCTAAAATAACATTTTACTACTTTTTTTTTTTCACATATGTGATTTTATATTTAATAAATTTTTGATAATTGATTTAATAAATTATAGCAAGTTAAAAAAAAAAAAATCATTTATTACAATTTCTGCAAAAACTAATTAATATTTAATTTCACATAGCCTTTTCTTTTTATTTCAGAAAACAAGTTAAAGAATTTTAAATACTAAAAACTTTATTAAATACGCGTTTAAGTTATTTTAATTAAAATTTGTTGTAGAAATTAACATCTTTCATCACCGGATTAGTTTGGTTTCTCAGAAGTATGAAATTTTTAGGTTGCAACACTTCATTTTAATTAATTTCAGTCATTTAAAAAAATACGTGGCCTGGTTATAGGGTCAAAAAATGAGATAAAAAATAAATTAAAAATTAAAACACAAAAATAAAAATTTTACGCATTGAAATTAATAATCCGCCGTACTAAACTATATTCTGTCTTTGACAGAATGTTTAAATTTTTAAATTTTTGATTTTTTTTTTCTTTTTTGCAACATTTCAAACATTTAACCAAACACTGATACAAAAATAATTTTATTGTATGATTAACAAAATTTTGCGAATCATATTTGAAATAACCGTTGTTTCCGAATATCAGTCTGATAGCCGAGTGCTTAACGCTCTGTTTCTCAGGTGCCTGATTTGAATCCCAGTTTTTGTATGAATATTCGTAGTAGTTTGGATTCTACTTAAAGCCTTAGGTTCCGTCTTAACACCTTAAACCTTAATAAATCATCTTTTTAAATATACTTTTGGGATTAAAAGAGGTAAAATTAAAAAAAAACACACTGAGAAAAAATTCTGTAACTGACATCTAGAATCTAAATTGTGGATCTAGAAAAAATAGTTCCTTGTCATCTTTATAAATTCTAGTCTCCTTGCAAAGCGAGTTCTAGAAGCTCCTATTAGAATTCTAGAGCGTTTGCTTATATTCTCGAGAACAAAGTTATTAAAAAATCTCTGCAAATAAATGAAACTACAAGAGGCGGGTTTCTGCAACTATAATCTTGGTTTATTACCTAGTTCTAGAAAATCAAGAGAGAATTTCTCGCACTATAAATGATTCAGAATATTTAGAGTATTCAGAATATAGTTTCACCATCTAGAAATGTGTACACTAGAAATTCTCGATAATTTCGTCTATTCAGTTTATTGGCGTGCCTTATGCACATAGCTCAGAAATCTATATTTCTAGTTAAGGGATTTAAAAAATGGTCTCTTATTCATTCTAGAGAAAGGCTTTATATATATTTTTTTTCTCAGTGCAGTTTCTGGAAAAGACAAACCGTTAACCCTTTCATGGTCATGAACGTGTATACACGGTCAGAGTTTTTTACTTCTAAATCATTTATTCATTGCTACGAATTTGCTAAACAGAAAACAATCAGTTTTTCAGTATTCCTGATAAATTTGTAATATTATTAGTACTTAATGACTTAAAAATATATAAAACACATCCCACTAAAATGGCTTTGAAACGAAAAAATTAAAAATGGCGTGACCATGAATGGGTTAAAACCCTTATAAACATCATCATTTATTTTAAATACTTATGAAATAATAAAATGTGGTATCATTCATTTATTCAAAAGATATTCAGAGAATAATTTAGACTCACTGGCAAAATAAATAAATAAATAACGGAAAATTCATTTATCGTTGAGCAAAAATTTGCAAAATTCTTTTTTTTTTTTTTTTTTTTTTAAATATAATTTTCTGAAAAGAAATGCAGATTTTTAATAGGCTTTACAATCTGAGAATCATTTAATGTTTCTTCTACGAAACATAAATTACATAACACGAAAACAATTTTGAGTGAATATTTCAGATTTTGTGACATTTCTGTAACATCAAAGCTAGTAAATTCAAATTTTACATCATCCTACCTTTTACCACTAATTCGCATTAACACATATATATATATATATATATATATTCATAAAATAATGGTATATATTTTTAAGTGGACTGTGGACTTTGAAACTATTGTCTTAGAATAATGAATTTTTTCGTAAATGTACATTGAAAAGTATCAATTTTAATTACCTTAAAATTGCTCGAAAACTATTCAAAATAAAAATAATTAAGTTCAAAACTAAAATATTTTTAAATTTTTTAATATGCTGTATGAGACTGAATTTTTAAATTTTCATTTGGTTTTACATTATTGTATAGTTTAACAATATATTCTAAACATTTTTTTTTCTTTGGCATTAATTAGTGGGTTGATTAAAAAGTTGATTTTTAAAAATATTTTTACATTTAAATGGTGAAATTTCATGCAAATGTTTGACATTCACACACAACAGTCCACTAATTAATGCACACAAATATTTAGAGTATATTGATATTGGTAGAAACTACGAACTTACAGTCGGTAACAAAAATCTCCGAACACTAGCAAAAATTCCTATATTAAAAAAGTACACTTAATACAGTTTTGTTAAATAAATCCTTATCGAATCATGTTCTTAGTCAGTCTAAAAACAGGATTCGACAAGGATTTATTTAACAAAACAGTATTAAGTGTACATTTTTTTTACATAGGAATTTTTGCTAGTGTCCGGAGACTTTTGTTACCGACTAACGTGATTCGATAAGGATTTATTTAACACAACTGTATTAAGTGTACTTTTTTATATAGGAATTTTTGCTAGTGTTCGGAGATTTTTGTTACCGACTGTACGTCTACTAAGAAATTTAAAGTGACTTCTGCAGTTTGCTTCATCTGATCCATCGTTTGTTCAAATTCGGGGTAGTACTGCAATCTACGGAAAAAAAAAAAAAAAAAAAAAGAAGAACGAGAAGTTTAAAATTAAATCCAAACAAGGAAAAAATATTCAAAAATTAGTCTGAAAAAAAAGTTAAATATTTGGTTTTACTGAAAAACCAATTAACGATAAAATTTTAATAACATTGAACATAATTTGAAATCAAAGCAAGTTATAAAGAATAAAGTTAATACCTATTTTTAAGTGAATTTTTTGCAAGTATACTTTGTAAATTAGTTATACATTGCATTACTATATCCTAATATATTGTTCAAATACAATATTTTATAAATAAAAGAAACATATCGAAACTTGCGCAAAATGAATGCCTCATTGAGGCCGGGGCAAAATTTTTACGCTAATTTTATTAGTATATAAGTATATTTTGCCTGCTTTGTTTAAAATAATAATAATAATAATAATAAATTAAAATGAAATAAATAAAATAAATAAATTAAATTAAAAAATTAAAATTAAAATAAATTAAAATTAAATAAGAATAAATTAAAAAAAAAATCATTGAAATTAAATTTTAATTATGGTCTAGTACCCTACGTGTTATAATTTAAAATATTGCAATTAAAAAAAAAAAAAAAAAAAAAAAAAAAAAACAGTTATATATCCATGAATATAAATGGTAGCTTCATAAAAATTAATACGGATAATTAGAAAAAGCTTCATAATAACATGCTACAGTCAAAACGCATCTCAAGCATTACTTTTTACAGGGTGATCCAAAATATTTTGGATTATTTAAAATTTTTTTTACAGGTCCTCTTTTCCTGTTCAGAACAAAACTTTTGATGAAATATATGGTGTTTAAATGCAAAAAAGTTTCGAGATAAATCCTACAGATTTTTTTTTAGTTATTTGACAAAATAAAATCTAAATTCGAAAGTGTACAAATACTTACTGGTAGACAGTGTAGTAAAAAAAAAAAAAAAAAAAAAAAAAAAGTTTTAAAAATCAGTTTTGCTAAAATAACAAAAATAAAGTAAAAGAATTTTCTAACCAACAACTATTTTTAGATTTGTCATCAAAAGCAGCTACCAGAGTTTAAAAGCGCTGGCTACAAAGCATCTTTTGCTAGTAAGCAATAAATTATTGAATTTGAACAGAAACATTTATTGTGTAGATCGGAAATTCTGTGCAATAAAAGTCTTTTACTATTTAAGAAATTTAAGCGATCTGTAAACAAAAATTACTTTATTTCATGTGTTAATTCTTTTTTAACACGCTTTTATTAGCTTCACCTGTATGTATATTTGTATGTATGTTTGTATGTATCAATGTATGTTTGTAACCGCTCTGGGAACAAACAAAAATCTATTTTGTCAAAAAAAGACTTTCCCTACGTGAACGCCGTGGCACGGTAAAGCTCCGCGCTACGAACCTAATGGTCTAGCGTTCGATCCCAGTCAGGGGAGATTTGTTAAAAATGTTTTTGTTTAATTCTAAATTATTTTAATTAAATATTTAAATGTATGTCAATATTATGGTGTGTCACTCCACAATTTTCTCTTACCCTGCATTTTAATACTAAGACAGATATTTTGTGCTTTTTAGTTCACATTTCTATAAAAGCGTGTTCTTTAATTTTTTAAAACTATAATATTATTCATTTACAATATTGTTTTTTTTTTTTTTTTTTTTTTTTTTTTTTTTTTTTTTTAATCGCTAACATTAGTTATAATATTAAAATTAAATCATATAAATATAATTGAATTTATTGTACTTACCAGTAACTTAAACAAGGGTCATAACAGTTGGGATATATATTTATTACAAATTTGTAAAACCAATTTTTGTCATAAAATAAACCTATGAATGTTAAAAGAAGTTTATTGTCAGAGAAGGGTGGTGAAAAAATGTTCTGAAAAAGGAAAGGTTGTACAACCCCTGAACAGATTTTTATTTATTATTTATGTATTTTTAAGGAATAATAATATGGTTTATGATACAATTTATTTCAATATTTTTGTTCATTCACGCTTTAAAAAATTATAAGAATAATAAATTTTAGCACTTACCACTTAATAATTAAAGACAATTCATGTTAGCACCTACGTAAAAAAATCGAAATACGATAAAAATGCAAATCTGCTGAGATTAATCAAAACATATTTCTTCCAAAATCGCTCTTTAATAACCAATTTGTAATAATTTTTAGATGAATATTTTAATTCCACCATAAATTCCAATTTTTTTTTTTTTAATTTTTCTTAAATAATAATCACATTTAAATAATATATCAGCTTTTCAAAAAATATATTAGATTTATTTATTTTTCCTATACTAACATTCACAGGATCTAAAATATATAATGTATGTTTATTACGTATCACTTTATTAAAAAAAAAAAAAAAAAAAAAAAAAAAAAAAAAAAAAAAAGTTAACTTCAGTGATCAAACGAGTCAAAAATTTAAATCAAAGAGTTTTTCTTTTATTTATGGAAATAAATGCTATTTCGATAGATAACATACTCTAAGTAAACGTGTATAGATATATACTATATATTAAGTATAAATATTATTGTAACGCTTATTTATATAAAAATATAGTCTAATGGGACTAAATTTAATATTTTTTTAATAATGTGTAATTAAATTTATGTAGCTCTTATAATTGCTTACAAAATTAAGCGTTACATACTCAGTTTGCGCAATTGAAAGCAATGAAAGCACTCTGCTATCACATTGCCAATTGAAATTCATAATGCAATAATATATTATCTAAGCTTAGTTATTACAAGTTAAATTGCTGAATACCCAGATTGTTTGATTATTAATAACAGAATTTGCTGTCGCCCAAAGATATTTTCTTATAAAGAAGTGTAATTTTTTTATTTATTTCTTCTTATTTAGATTCGTAAAAGCTAGTGATTTTCTAAGAATAAACTATATTAAATGTAATGTTCTCAATTATGAATGAATAAGATGAAATTTTTACATGTTATTTTCGATAAAATTATGTATAACAAGGTTAATTGTTTTTATTATATATATATATATATATATAAAGCGGTCAGAAATTGCATATTTGCATTCTGAATTTCATATTATGTTTTATATTAAAATATCATATAATGTTAATTAAATATCTAAATATCTAAATACTTTTTGAGATATGTTTTACATGACCTCGGTACAATAAAAGATACTATTCATCTGAGACTAATTAAAACCGAGGAACTGATTACTATCTTAACTATCTGAATTACAATAATTTTCACTCACTGATAAGTTAAAAATCTGTACTTTAATTTGGAAACAACGGTGATTATGAATTAATCTTGGAAAAAGAGAACAAAAATTTACAATATAAATATAGTAATGGAAGTATCGTAAAAGAAATTGGTTCAGCAGGCATCCTCTGCCATTAAAGTGATTTTATGTTCTCTTCTCACTTGAGGTATGAGTATACAGTATATTCAGGATCGCTCGTTACACCAACCTAGCTTTTGTCATTAAACAGAGTAAAATTCTTGCGTTTCGGACACTAAATAAATGACCGTCTCTGATGATGGGTTATGTTCGCTAGAAGTGTAAACCGTTTATATGATCGAAAACAGAATGGATGATGTACGTCTTCAAAAACAATCATAGGTGGTACGGATGTACATTTGATGGGCAATTGTTTCCCAAGAGATCAAAGACTGAGGATGTTTTTAAGGTGTCCTAGCGAAAATAACCGATCATCAGAGACGCAGATGATCGGAAATCGGCTGATGACGGCTGATGATTGGAAAAATTTTTACACAAATTTACACGTCCACAGTGTAAAGCTTAGTTTTACACAAATTTAACTGTCCACAGTGTAAAGCTTAGTTTTATACGACCACTTTAAAGTGTAATAATTAACGTATAGTATTCTTTTACATGTGATATCCAATTTCTTACGCTGCCTTTTCTTGCCTATAGGAAATATACTTATCATTTTACGATTAAATTAAGTATAGCTAAGTAAATGATGAATACTCAGAGAACTATTTTTGTCCTTTGAAATGTTCTTCAGGGCCCATATCCCTTTCAGGGGCGGTGGAATGTATTTTACCCCCCCCCCCCCCCTATTTTTAATTCCCAAGCGCAAAATCGTGTCTAGAAAATATTTTAGAAAATTTTATTTTAATTATATAGAGGAAAAATTTTGTGCCTTTCTTTTCCTTTAAATTTGATCATAAAGTCTGGTTACTATTTATTTTTAACGAGCAAAATTGTCTTGCCCCTCTCAGAATTAAAGTATTATGTGAACGATCCCGAGTTTCTTTCTTGCTCTGTTTAAATTTAGAGCTTTTCTCGATATCTCAGGTGCATTCATTCAGCTGTCGTCCTCTGGAATGCCGATTGGAGATATGGCATTATAGCAATTCCTCAGCTTATTTCAGATCACTCTACTGCATGTATTATAATTCACTGAATGGCTGAGCGTGTCACCGCTGTTTTCCGTCACTCTTTTCTCTACATTACACGCCTTACTTAAATATTCTTCACTGTACAACTACCTAATCTATATAATGATTAGTTTCTTTCATATCGTGTTTTTTTGTGTTGTTTCTCGTTTAAGCTTTTTTTTTAAACTTTAACATTATTTCTTTCGCTTCACTGTATTTTTCGCATCACTGTATACTGCATTAAACCTAACTTTACAAATGTTGATTCTTAAAGTGTCATTTTTATATATATTTCTTAAAGTTAATTTTCAAACAGTTTTACAAAACCGTTTGACATCCCTAACAGCACACGTATCCACAGTACATCGAAAATATGTCCCTTTCTTCCACAGTACATCGTAAAGATGTCCCTTTCACCCTCAGGATATCTTATATATCACCCCGCGACAAAAAGATAGGAACAAAGTTTTTTTCTTTGATTTTTCATAAAATAACGTTATCTAAATTGCGCTTATCATTTATTATTATTATAAAATAACACTATTCCTGGACTAATTTTTGTTTTAAAACTAATTTAGAAAAAATTTAAGACTAAAATTTTTCTAATGTAAGACTACACAGCGCGACAAAAAGATAGGAACAAAGGATTTTTTTTTTAATTTTGAATATAAATATTTTGAATATGATTCAAATATTTAATATGTTTTTGATATGATAATATTTTGTTATGATAATAAATGATCAGCACAATTTAGATAATGTTATTTTATGAAAAAATTAAAAAAACCCTTTGTTCCTATCTTTTTGTCGCGGAGTGTAGTCTTAAATTAGAAAAATTTTAGTCTTAAAACTTTTCTAAATTAGTCTTAAAACAAAAATTAGTCCAGGAATAGTGTTATTTTATAATAATAACAAATTATAACCACAATTTAGATAACGTTCTTTTATGAAAAATCAAAGAAAAAACCCTTTGTTCCTATCTTTTTGTCACGGGGTGATATTACCTGTAAAGAACGTGTGCTCTTAGGGATATTAATTAAATAACATCGCAATATCTTAATTATAACTTTTATATAATTAACAGGCGTCATATTGCCCTGTTTTGAAAATAAAAGTAATTTTAATGTTAAATTTTATTTAAGTTAATTGCCAATTTTGTATGAATAAAAGAAATGCTATAAAAATTAATGTTATTCATGAAAGTAGTACGCTACAGCCTCTACACTAAATATTATGTTGAAGCAGAATAATTCTTTACCTTTTTTTTTTTTTTTTTTTTTTTTAAACAGAAAAAAAAAAAAAGGTATGCAATAATATACAAATTATTTATCATCTAATTGAAAATGCGTTAAGTCAGCTTTAGTTCAATGAAATAGAAAACTTTAAGACTGTTGTTTTTTTCTTTTATTTTAAAACCTGGTGATTTGAATTCTTTAATATTCCCTTTTTTCCTGTTTACATGATAAATCAATAAAGAAAATGCTTTTTCGATTTTCTTTCACTATAGTGCGCAAAAGGAAAAACAATATACGTTCGAACTTGGCTTTCGCTATAATCAAAATAACATATGCAGACGAGTAATGCAATTTTAAGTAGAAAACGGTTGACCAAAGATTCCCCTAATGTCATTCTGAAATGTAAGCACAGCTGTTGTTGAATAAAACATATCTTAAAATATTTTATATTAAGTCTGATCCTAAAGTTATTTGTTTATTTTTTAATACATAAAAGAAAAATAAACCTCAGATTTTTTTTTTTTTTTTGAATAAAGCAACACATTTTTTTTTAAATATATATTCAGAAAAATAAATAAATAAATAAAAACACGAAGTTTACCTCAAACGTGTACTTACCACTTTCTTAGATTTATTTTTATATTTTTATTTTTATATTTTTATTTTAACGTTTTTAAATATGCAAAAGCTGTTAATCACTTTTAAGTATTCTTTTTTTTTTATTTAATAAGAATCCAAGTTAGAAAAAACAACTTTTCTTAGATTTGTAAAATTATAAAAACCTGTATTAACAATACTGATAATATTTTATAATATTTTCATAATTACCATTCAGAAAAAATATGATTTGAATAATTATGAATGTTATAAATTCTGGAAGAACTTTGGAAATTATTACAGGTCAAGTAAGTAGAAATTAATGAATGAAATTAATTTGGTCGTCAATCATAAATATCTTTATGATTTTATTGAATCTCACTCAAAACTACATCAAATAAAGAATTGAACAAGAAAAATTAAAGGAAAAACACAATAAAAGTGAGAATAAGTAAACTGATAAATATTTCAAGATCTAGACAATTGAAAATTAGAATAAAGCTTTTAAGAACTTTGATAATCTTTTGGTTATCAGAGAAGCATAGCTACCAACTTTTAAAATTTATTCCGGAATGCTGTTAGTCACTCCCTTTATTCCCACCGTAATCATTTTAGAGTAATTTTCTTTATAATTAATTGTAATTATACATTTAAGAAAATTTTTACCCAAAGATTACGGTGTGAAAAATGGGCGGACTAACAGCATTCCGGAATAAATTAAAGACGTTGGCAGCTATGGAGAAGAATGTGATCTGAATAAAAAACGCTTATCTCAATTGCATAATATGACTGTGAATGACACGGTATGCAGAACTATCAAGTTTTTAACTTATTTCATAGCATTCTTAGTACTCAATTTTATTTCATATCACATTTTATAAGAGGAATTATCTTGTTATGCAGTCATTGTTACGTACTGGAGAACAATACTGTACTAAACTGTGGTGGGAAAAAGTCAGATACTGATAATGGTATGGAATCATTTAAAAAAATTGGCAGCTATGCAATATGTCATAAATGACTTAAAAAAAAAAAAAAAAAAAAAACACCGCGACTTAAATAAACATGTTTTTAGAAAATAATGGATTGAAAAAGTGGAAGGACTGTCAGCTGTGGTATAGAACTCTTAATCAAGAAAATTAAAAATGGTTCAATTCAATTAACACTTTGATAAATTTAAAAAGAAAACATGAAGCCATTAAAAAAGTTTCATTACTTTAATTATTTCAGTGATAAATAAATGTAATTTTTTGTAACTTCATTTTTAAAAATAGTTCATTTCGTGTTTTTTATATAAGTTTCTTCTCCTTTGAAACATTCAACATTAGTATATTTTAAGCAATTATTTATAAGAGAAAATCAAGGGTCGCTTGCAAATTACATCTTTAATACAAATGTTCAAAATTGCCTACGCACAATTACATAAATAAAAAAAAAAAGTTTTTTTTTTTTTTTTTTTTATCGTTCGCACATGCGCAGTAAAAACACTTTTTACAAAAATGCTCATATTTCATGAGATATTCAAGATATTTGTATTCTGATTGCAGGATATTGTTTAAAAGTGTTTCTTCTAATTATCTGAAAGAGGGAATAATTTTCGTTTGAAACTCTGCATATTATAAATTAAAAACATGCTTTTTGTTTTTAAGTTTTTAAATAAATACTTATATTGACATTATTTAACATGCTATCGTTACACAAATGCATCCACAAATTGCACTCAGTCTATATTAACATATCCAAAACTTACAGATCATTTCCTTCACTTAATAATACAGGATGATCGCAAACATTATTGATTTTGCTCAAAATTTTCCGGTCTTTAATTTTTGTCATTACCTAATCTTCACTGAAAAACTTGAAGAATAGCCTGTTTTTTTACATACCAAGAGTTTAAAAGCATTTCATCGAGATAAATGTTAAAAAAAAAAAAAAAAAAAAACAAAAAAAACCACTGATCGTTTGTAAATCTTGCTGAACTTTTGAGTAATGTTTGGGATGGGGGGGGGGGGGGGGGGGGTATTTTCATAAAATTTTGCATCCGTTAGAAAAGTAATTAAATATAGAAAATGAAATAGTAGATTTTTTTCTATTAATTTAGAATAAATATAATATCTTAGCTTCCTGCGTTGTACCACAAATGCCAAATGTTTAAATTTTTGAACACCAGTATTTCTTATAGAAAATTTCACCTTATTTAATTAAAGAAAGCTACGCAAAAGATAATTAATAATCAAAAAAAAAAAAAAAAATTGGTATTCTAACGTCGAAAAAGTTACAAGCGATGAAGTTATGTTAGAAGGATTTCCAATTTTTCTTACTTATTCTGGACCATTTTTAGCCCCTTATTTATTTGTAGAATAATTTTCTCCAACCTATAACTACGATAAAATAATTAAAAATTGTTTTTAAGAAAGAAGTTGTATGAACAAAAAGTCGAATTAACAGTGTGTGTTTCATAAGTTATAAAAGTTGGTAACACTGTAAATTAAAGCCAGAGCCTGATTAAGGGGGAAGCACACATTATTTATACTTACACCGTTATTTTTTAACAAATACTTTCCTGCTATAATAAACAGAAAATTCTCATTAAAAATTATTTTAAAAGAATTCTGGTGTCTAATAACGTTGAGTAAATTGGATTGTTTTACACCGTTCATTTTTTATAAAAAATATTTCCTCGTCAAAGCGTGGAATTTCTATGACATGAAGTAAAAAATAATTGTAAAAATATTCCGGTGAGAGCGGAATATTATCCCCCTTAATCAGGCTCTGATTAAAGCAATGGCAAAATAGTTCTACTATGTATTTATTTTTCTAAAATTATATTTTAAAATTTCACGATTGACGTGAAATTTTATGAAATATTTTTTATAGAAATCAACATTTAATGTATCCGTTATAGTATTCTAAAATTTACAGTACGTATTTTTAAAAATAAACTGCATTTTTTTTCTGTTAAAAGTTATGATACTTTGTATAATTTATCATAAATTATGATTATATATATATATATATATATATATATATATATACATATATGACATCAATTTATTTCTACAAAAGAATGACACAAAGAAATAAAATAAAATATCCTATCACGTGATTTAATGCATTTAAATGAATAAAACCGAATACGCGACATTTCATAAAGAATAAGACTAATTTAACTAATTGTGAAAAATTATTATTAATTTCGATGTTCATTTCTTCTACAAAAATCATGATTAGTTCTAAATACTTATTAACTCAAGATAAAGAAATACATTTTCCCAGTTACTATTTTAAAAAGTTCGAAAATAACAATACATTAAAGAATTTTCCCGAACTTCAATTAACACTTATTAAAATATCTATAAGCAAATTTTCCGTTTCACTAATTGGAATAAGGAAATAAAATTGAAGAGAAAATTTTCAGATTTACACAATGTTTGGCTTTCAATGAAACTTTTCTACTCAATAGATTTTATTCAGTTAACTACAATCCATTCTCACTTTCAATAGAAATTATCAAAACTTTACTTCTTTGAAATATTCACGTGCTTCGTTAACAATCATGTATCGTTAAAATTCTTAAGATTATCTGCTACTTAGGATTTGTATAATTCTTTGATTTAATTTTTGAAATTTATTCAGGAATATTTCTGTTGTTTTATCGTTTAACTCACTGAGAGGAATGATTTTTAATATACTGGGTGATCCAAAAGTCAGAGAAAAAATAAAAATCCATTATTTAAAAAGTACAGACGATAGCTCTATGCAATTTTCACTGAAATGTGCAGAAAAAAATGCAAGGGATTTTTTTTTATATATGTAAGAAAATATATTAGTTACATTTTTCAACGACATATCGCGCTCTATTCCCTGCATTCTTTACATTTTAAAAAGAGCCGTCTGATCAAATGACGCTATATTGCAAATACTGAAGCTTTTTTTTTTTTGAGAATTTCCAATGGGCAACGTCTGACGGTCATTCTAATCAGTGACAGCCATTACATTGAATGTGTATAGTCCTAGTTACATTATTGCAGCTACTGCACCATTGAAAACTTTAATTTACAGTTACAACTCTAATTTTTGAAGAAAATTTAAACTAATTTGATAATAAACCTTTTGTTACCTAAACAGAATCCAACTGTCTTTCTGTGCATTTTAGTGTAAACCACGTAGTGTTGAGGTCAAAGCATTTTGAATAATAAATTTTTTATTTTTTCTGTTACTTGTGGATTACCCTGTATATGAGCATGGAATATTTGTGCTTAACTAAGATTCATTCAAACTTATTCATGTTCATTTCTAAAAGTTTCTAAACATTCGTATTGCCTTGAACTGGAAATGTGAATTAGCTGTTTTTCAGGAATACTGGATGAAATTAAATGATAAACTTTTAATTATTTTTTTTTTTCTTTATAGCCTCAAAATTAAGCTTGTCACTCAAATGAAGCATCGCGGGTCTGCAAGATTACCACATGGCTTACTTTTCTCTACCACTAATTTTAAATAGCCAATTTTGTCATGAAATAATTCTATAAATTGAAAATTAATTTGTTCTTGAAGAAGAATAGGGTAGGAAGAGTGCTTGAATAAATTCAAATTGGTGAGAACTATGTTTGAATGCCTCTCTTTTGAAGAAGGTTAAATATGTATGACAGAATAATAAAATTAGCTACTTTATTAAATAATGCTTTTTCTTTTTCAAAATTTTTAACTTAGAATTATGTTTTAAATCATCCGGAAACAAAACATTTAAGTGAAAATGTATATTTATGTATGAATTTTTTCCCCCCCTTACAAAAAAAAAAAAAAAAGATGTTTATTAAAACTGTTGGTCATTAACTTACTTTTTTAACCCTTTGCGGCTCAAGACAATTTCAAACATTTAAATTATACTGCCACCAGAATTCATGAACTAAATTAAACTAAAAGAAATTTTAAGGTTTAAAAAACCGGCCTTTTCTAATAAGTTAAAAACGTAAGTTTTTGCTAAAAAATTTCCGGGATGAATTTTTGCAGCTGGATCTTAAATTTTGCGTTCTCGCAGCGAGGACAGCGCGCGTTAAGGGGTTAATGATATAAAATATTAGAAAAACAAAATTACCTTTTCCAATTAATCAATGGTCACGAGAACTTGGTGGATAGAATGCCAAGCTCGTAACTGGAAGATTACGAATTCGATACTCAAACCGTTGGAGTACTATCGTGTATAAGATTCAACACCTCCTATAATGATGCCTCTGAACGTCACAGAAAATTGGTCGATTACATAAATCAAGATTCCCTATAATATCTATAGGATGGTGTGGATTGCATGTAACAGATCAATCTTCCCTGATGTAAAATACTGTTCGGAAACATTATTATAAGAGGAGTTGGTATATTAGGGAGCTGCTACTAACATATGGAAGGCTTCGATGGTAGAATGTGACATCCAGTTGACATAATATTTTAAAATAAACTTAATGTTTTAATTATTTAGTACTGTAGAAAAAAGTTTCGATGGTAAACATAAGTTTCGATGTTGAATTAGCAAGGAGTACTGCTGCCACGATATCTTTGTCTTTAAAATTTCAATAAATATATTTCTATGTCATTATTCTACGACGGAAACATTTTGACGTGTTTGAGGTGGCAGCATTAACCCCTTATCTGCAGTCGGCGTATATATCCGTCTCACAAAGCCGATGCGTTAACTTCCTCGGGCGTATATATACAGTCGGCAGCAAAATTTTTCGAGCACTAGCAATAATTCCTATATAAAAAAGCCCGCTTAATACTGCTTTATTAAATAAATCTTTGTCGAGTCATATGTTAGCTTCATACATTATATCGCAGCTACCAACCTTTCAGATTTTCGGATACAGGTAATTTTTATAGAAAATTTCATCTTATTTAATCACAGAAAACTACACAAAATATTATTAACTATCCTTTAGTAAAACACCGGTATTTTAATGTGGGAACGTTTAGAAGCTATGAAGTTATTGTATTATCAATGTTATCAGTTTTTATAATTTACGTTTTTAGTATTTTTAGCCACGTATTTATTTCCCACCACTTTTTTATGTAGCGATTTTCTCCAATGTATAACTATCATAAAATATGTAAATATTGCTCTTAAAAAAGAAGTGATATAAGAAAAGGCGGGGCTAACAATTCTCCGGAATAAATTGTAAAATTTGGCACTTGCGTATTATAAAGCAATAGCAAAATAATTATACAATTTATTTTTTAAAATAAAATTTTAGTAATTCACGTGATATTTTATTAAACGACTCTTATAGAAATTAACATTTGATACAATACGTATAGTTTTCTAAGATTTACAGTATTCTTCAACAACGTTTCTTTAGACCATGGGAGACTTTGCGCAAGTGCTTACTCAACGACCCATGTGTTCAAATTGGGGTGATAGTCTTTGTGGTTGAAAGAAAATAGAGATAAGGAACGCCAATTGATAGGATGCTTACCAAATTTCAATATATAGATCAATTTAGAACACCTCCAAGCATTTGGATATGTATTGTGTAAAAGAAACTGCATTTCTTTTCAGTTAAAAGTTATGATACGTTGTGTATTTTATCCTAAATACTAATTTTGTAAAAAAGTACAACCATCAGAATTTTTACATAAAAAAATTACAGAGAAATAAATATCTTATTATGTCCTTTGTTTCTTTTCAATGAATAAAATCGAATACGCGACATTAAATAAAGGATAAAATTAATTAAGGTATTTGTGGAAAATCATCAATAATATCGATGTTCATTTCTTTTGCAAATATCACAATTAGATTCATATAGATAATAACTCAAATAAGCAAATAAATTTTCTCATTTAAAATGTTAGACAGTTCAAAAATAACAATTCACTATAGAAATTTCCCCGATTTCAATTAACACTTATTAAAATATCAATGAGTAAATTTTCCGTTTCGCTACTTGGAATATGTAAATAAAATTCAACAGAAAATTTTCAGATTTACACAATGCTTAGCTTTCAATTAATCTTTTCCACTCAATAGGTTTTATTATGTTTACCACAATCCATTTTCCTTTTCAATGGAAAATGTTAAAACTTTATTTTCTTGAAATATTCATATGTTTCGTTAACATTCATGTCTCATTAAAATTCTTAAGATTATCTGCTACTTGGGATTTGTGTAATTCTCTGATTTAATTTTGGATGTTTAGTCAGAAATATTTCTGTTGTTTCATCGTTTAACTCATTGGAGAGATTTTTTTATATATATGAGCATGGGATATTTGTGCTTAACTAAGCTCAATTGTGTTCATTGTTAAAAATTTCTCAGCATCAATAGCTATAGTGGCATGAACCGGAAATATACATTAGCTCTTTGTCAGGAATATTGGATGAAATTAAATGATAAATGTTTAATTAAAAAAAAATTTCCTTTATAGCCTCAAAATTAAGTTTAGTACTCAAAGACATAGTTCCCAACATTTTAAAATTGCCCATCTGCGCAGAACTAGTGCGACGTAAAACCCAACCATTCAACCATCCATCCCAACATTTTAATTTATTCCAGAGCATGTTCACCCTGCCTTTATTTCCCACCACTTTATTTTTAGAATATTTTTCTCCAATGGATAACTACAATAAAATAAGAAAAAATTACACCTATAAAAAAGGGGGGTATGAAATGGGCTTAAATTGCTCCGGAATGAATTAAAATGTTCGCAACTCGGTTCAAAGGGAGTATCACGTGTCAGCAGGACCGCCTTAGGGCTAATTTTCCCTACCAATAATTTCAAATAGCAATTTTTGTCATAAAATTATTTTATGAAGTTAAAATTAATTTGTTGTTGAAGAAAAGTTGTAGAAGAGTACTTGAATAAAAGCAAGTCCATGAGAACGATGATCGAAATATATACACCCCACTGAAAAATATCTCAAGATTTTCTCTTAAAATATCTGCAGAATATCTGCAAATTATCTTAAGTTATTTAGCCTATTCTTAAGAAAGTTTACAAAATTTAATTATAATGTCTTCAAAATTTCTGAAGATATTTTATAGAAAAAGATAAATCTTCAGAATATTTTAAAATATTTGAAGAATGTCTTAAGAAAACACTATTTCCTCAAGAATATTTTCGGATTATTTTTAGTGGGGTATATGTGTGTGTGTGCGTGCTTATTTCAAAGAAATGATATTCACTAAAACTCTTGGTGATTAACATACCCTTTTAATGAAATAAAATATTCGAAAAACAGAGTTAAATTATCCAAAAAATCGAAGGCCACGGGAGCTTGGTTGGCAGAATGCCGATCTCGTAATTGCTCGAAGATTGCGTGTTCGGTACTCGAACCTTTCGAATATTGTCCTGTGTATTCAACACCTTTTATAATATTGCCTCTAAACTTAACTTTACATCAAAGAAAATTGGCCGATTTCATCCATTCAGCACTTCCTATAATAACAATAGGATGGTGTGGATTGGATGTAACAGGTCAATCTTCCGTGATGTAAAATTGCAGTTAGGAGCCATTAATATAGGACTTTTTAGTATATTAAGTACTACTACAAATGTATCGATGTCTTAAACGATGGGAAATTGCTTGTTGAGTCACTTTTAATATACAGTCGGTAACAAAAGTGTCCGAACACTAGCAAAAATTCCTATGTAAAAAAAGTAGAGTTAATGCTGTTTTGTTAAATAAATCCTTGTCGAATCCTGTTCTTACACTGACTAAGAACAAAATTCGACAAGGATTTATTTAACAAAACAGTATTAACTCTACTTTTTTTATATAGGAATTTTTTCTAGTGTTCGGACACTTTTGTTACCGACTGTACTTGCTAGTTCTTTTTGCGTTTGGGAACAATCTTCCTCCTCCAATAATACTTCCAATTCTGTGTCTTCGTACACTTTCGAGCTTACACTGCATTCTTTGTTTTCCACGTGAAACTCGCCATTTTTAAACTTTTGAAACCATTCACAACAACGTCTCTCACATAAAAGCCTCACCATATGCTTCTACAAGCAATTGGTGCGCCTGAGCTGCAGATTTCTTAAAAATAAAGAAGTAGATCAAAAGTTCCCGTAAATGACGCTTATTTGGCACAAAACTTGACATTTTCGTTCGGAATATATATATATACAGTCGGTAACAAAAGTGTCCGAACACTAGCAAAATTTCCTATGTAAAAAAAGTACACTTCATACGGTTTTGTTAAATAAATCCTTATCGAATCATGTTCTTACACTGACTGAGAACAGGGTTCGACAAGGATTTGTTTAACAAAACCACATGAAGCGCACTTTTTTCACATAGGAATTTTTGCTAGTGTTCGGACACTTTTGTTACCGACTGTATATGATGCTGTTACGGAGGCACTAATACTTCAAGATTATGTTGTTATCAGATGACGAAACTTACAATATTACATTTTACATCTGACAATTTCTACATAACCTTCTGGTTCTGCCATCTTTTGTCAAACGACAGAAACTTATTTGTACTTATATGTGTATATATGGGTGATTGCCAATCTAAAGGGTAGAAAACGAAGACTAATTTGAAAATATAAAAATTTTACCAAAAGAATTTTAAAAAATTCCTTAATTCCTTTTTGACAACTATGAATCTAATTTACTTGATGAGCTATCTCGTTAGCTATTTTTTGGTTCGTAATTAATTAATTTGAAAATTAATGTTTCAACGGAGCGGACATCACTGACCACGGACTGGACTCTTATAAATATTCAAACCTGAAAGTTATGTTGCAGCTGTATCTTTTTATCCATATTGTTTTACTTGTGTTTTAGAAAATAATCAACAACTATTTTTACTTTAATTCTTTTGAAAAATGAAAATAACTGGAAAATAATTGTTAGTTCCGCATATTCTTTCATTTTTCTTTCATCTTCTTCTTTTTTTTTTTTTTTTTTTTTTTTTTTTTTTGTTTATGTGATTGATCTGATATGTTGAAAATACTTGTATTTCCTTGCTATTTTTCCTGTTAAAACTTGGAAGATTACTTTAAGTTTCTTCTTTGATTTTGCGCCTTAAAAACTTTCTTTTATTGGCTCTTTTATAACCTCGTTAAAAATAATATTTTTTTCAATTTCTTTTGAATTTGCTTCTGTGATAATTGTTTTTCAATTTTCTCTTGGGTATTTCAGAATCAGTAGTATTGTTTTTGTATTTTTCAAGCTTCCTAACCAATTTTTTGATTTCTTCACGAAGCTTTTCACTGTTCTTTATCGACCTTTTTTCCCACTTTCTAATCTGCTAGATGATGATACAGATAGTCTTGTTGTCAGAGATGGATTAATTTGTGGAAGTGTGATGTTTATGGCTGCTGAACGAGGTGTCTCAGGAGGTGTATCATCTCTGAGATGTTCTTCAAAGATTATGCTGTTTCTTCAATCTCTCCCTTTGATTTCTGTTTTGGTTCTTCCATTTTTTCCTAACACTTCTTTTCATTCGTTCAGACATTTCAACTACAGTGTTCTTCCTTCTGTAATATATTTATCTTTCTTTAGCTTTTCCTTCTTCACGCCTTGCGGGATCATTTCTTATGCTCCTATTATACACAAAGAGGTTTCACGCGACTTTCGTTTCATCCAATTTTTGGAAGCTGTAAACCAAAAGAAGGTTACAATAGTTGAATCAAAAATTGTTCGAAAAACTGGTTTACCCAGTGTACAGTACATGTCAAGGCACACCTAAGACTATTATATAACAGGCTGAATCATTCGCCGCCATTTGTACGTCAAGTCCGTCATTGCTAAACTTAAGATTACTATATAACAGTCTTATATAGTCTCATATAATAATCTTATATGATAGTTCGTCACTGCCAAACCTAAGACTATTATATAATAGTTATATATAATCTCATATAATAGTCATATACAATAGTCTTAGTTTTAGCAATGACGGACAAATGGCGGCGAATGATTCAGCCTGTTATATAGTAGTCTTACACCTATTTATCGCTGTTTTAACGGGGACGACATGGGAGAGCGAAGAGAACAACGGTGAATGAATTCCCACCGGTGCTGTCTTTTCTCGGCACATAAGGAGCTTTCTTCTCACTGGTTTATCACAGTCTGACTAGCCAGAAAAAATTTTCGTATTCCCAATTTCTATTACACTGGGCATTGACGTGATTTGAGCCAAATTAACAATTGTCTCAAAAGTTGTAACGAAAACTTGTTGTGCGTAATAGGAGCATTAGTCTTTCTCTTGCTCTCTGCATAATTTTTTTTTTTTTTTTTTTTTTTTATTCTTTACGTTTTTTAGTAGTTTGGATGGAAAGTTTCTTTTTCTTGTTATTTTTCTTGTCTTTTTGATTTTCAACTGCACCTAATTTTTTTTTTTTTTTTGACTGAGTTTGAGCTAAGGTTTGTGCACATTTGTTTGTCCTAGATTGGGTTACATGTGAATTTCCATATTTCTTGAACGGCATAATAAATTTCTGCAAAAAACAAATATAAATTTTGAGTATCGTTTTTATAAATAAAGTTATTCAATTAATAAAAATACAAAACAATTTTAGTTTTGCTGAAAAACAAAAATATTTTTATTTATTTTTTCTTCTGAAACTAAATTTAATTATATTTTTGCAATTATTTTTCTAAAGTGTTATGTCACCTTTTCTACATTTTACCTTTAAAACTTAAAAAAAAAAAAGACATATAGTATACATCATACCTTTTGCATTACTCTGTAAACAACAATCATAAAACTGTTCTTAAATTTATATTATACGAATTCTGTTCTTACATTTAAACCATGAAGAGAAATACTTAACAGTTCAGTAAAAAAATAGCAAATACTGTTTTAAAGAAGTTGAAATGACATTTTTAGAAAATCACGAATAAAAATATAAAAGTTAGGGGGGGAAATATATTTTCATTTGCACCTTAAGCAATCAGTAGGCTAACAAAAAAAAAAAGGGGGGGGGGATAAAATTTATTTATCAAATATATTTAAATTATTTTTCAAGTGTATCTATTTTTAAGATTAATTTTGAAAGTATCCACTCCGTGGAAAGAAGTGTCCACTCCGTGATCAAATGATGTCTACGGAGTGGAAGCCCACGGAGTAGACAGAATGTCTGATTTTGAATTTTAAGGAACAAAGCAACAATGTCAGGAACAATTTAACTTTAGTGTCGAATTAAGCCTTATAATCATTAATTGTAATAATAATTAGATAATAAATAATCCTTATAATTACCTGTATACTTCTGACCACGGAGTGGACTGATGAGATAGCCAAATAGAGGTATCACAGATGAAATCTATTTTAACAGAAAGAAATAAAGCATTGAGTTCAGCACATGTAGGTGAAAACAAAGATGGCTACCCCCTCTTTCTTCTCAGTTACACACTGGTGACAGGCAGTGCCATCTACTGAACTTCATGGGAAATTAAATAGTTGTCCACGGAGTGGATGCATTTCATTAGGGACATTTGTTATAAATTAATTAAAAAAACAAGATTCATTTTATAACTCTAAAATTTAATAAATATATTTTTAAGGATAACTTTGTTCTGCTTAAATCAAAATGTAATTAAAAAACATTAATACTAAGCTTGAAAATAATGCTATATTCTGCAGACTTTCTTTGGGGACAGTCCACGGAGTGGATATTCCAGGTTTTATCGATAGATTTCTAGGAAAAATAAATAACATTAAAAACTTTTATAATAATATTGAACTAGAGAAAATCGTAAGAAATAGCCTAGCTGTAAATTTTTTCTCTGATTGAATATATTTTATATTTTTGAGGGCTAAGTGACATGGTTTCTACCCCTTGTGTTGGCAATGACCTATATATATTTATTGTAATGTATCTTTCTTTATACACACTATTACATATTTCTTAAGAAAGAAAAATGTATTAAATAATTAAAGTCTCTTTAACTTAATTCTATAAAACGTCGAAATGTAACCTTTTAAAAGTTTCCCTTAGATTTTCCCATTGATACAATTAAAATTTTCTGTTATGTATGATATCTTGAAAATATTAATTTATTGAAAATATTTCTAGTTAGATCTTTTACTGATATAAGGTTCAAATATCATTTAAAAATATGACCATATCAATTTACAATTGTATAACAAAACGATGCATTTTGTTTAAATCTGAACTTTGGACACTGGCACATACGCTATTCCACGACTCGCAGCGGTCCTAAAATTTTAGTTTCATTTTATTATATTTTCACCATTACTGTCAATAAGAAATTTTTCTTGAATATTTTCGAATGTTTTAATGTTTAAATATTATGTAAAACGGTACTGTTTTAAAATTGTGGTGACAAATTAATTAAGTTAGTGTAAATATTTAGGAAAGCTAGGAGGACTGCTATTCATTAGTACTTGTCTATTTATAGTAATGTTGCCTATTTTTGTTTTCTTTTATTTATCCAATGTACTATTTTCCCTGTCAAATTTTAGAATTCTCCTTGAACCTGACACAATTGATTAAAAAAATTTCCCAAAGATATGTGAAATTTTGATTCTTTCTTTTTACTTACAACTTTATATTTTATGTTCAAAATTATACCAAAATTAAGGATAACATTTTTGATTTAGTATCAGAATCCACAAATGTCTACAAACAAAAGCAGAATATACGAGTGAGTACTTAATTCTGCTATAATTTTTAGTTTTTAGCTGGCAAATGTTCTTATGAAATTTTTGCAAATTTTGTAAAGTGCTCGTAGAGGTGTACGGGCTTAATCATAAGTTTTTGACGAGTTCGGATAATATAATTATTCAAAAATTTCCATATTCATGAAAATTTTTATGAAATTTTATTTACATATCTCTTAATGTAATGTATGTATGCAGGGCTGACAGAGGCGACATTGTTTAGATTAATGTCGTACTATTATTTTAAAAAAAATAAAATTTATATTTCATTTACGAAGGTAAATCTGTTCTTTGTCTGCGTAAATATGTTATAAATTTTATGTTATGGAAATAGTGTAACGAAAAAAAAAAAAAAAAAAAGAAGCCTGTAGCAGTCCTGTATATGGGTATAGTAGGCCAAGATTACACTTGCACCAAACAAAAAGGCAAGTGTAACCATAAAAAAAAAAAAAAAAAAAAAAAAAAAAAAAAAAAAAAGCATAGTTTTTTTCTTTAATTGGCACATTGTTTACTTAGAAATACCTCATATTATTAAAAATTCCATAAGTTGTAATGTATTCTTAAAATTTTTCAGAAGTTTCAATATAATAGTAACAGAACAAAATGAACTCAAATTGGAACTATGCCAATACGCCATTAATCTTTCTTCAATTTTCAGCACTATTTTGTTCTTCAGCATCGAAATAAAATTGCATAAAATAGGAATAAAATATATTCTTAAGACCATAATCATAGGTATTAACTCGATTTATTACTGTCACTGTGCAACTTTTAAATCCAAATTTTGTATTTTCAGTTTTAAAGTTTTACAATATTTATGCGTTGCTCGAAAATGGTTTAATGTAGATCTTTAATGCTATTCAATACTAGATGTCCGTAATTTTCAGTAATTTATTAATAATTTATAAACCGATATCAACAATTTGAACTTTTACATAAGGAATATCTAATATTTTACATCTCTCTTTATATAAACAAATTATAGGAGAAAAAAATTCTTATATTAAAAAAAAAGAAAAAAAATAATAATAAAATAAATAAAATAAATTTCTTCACGCGATAAAACTTGTTTATTATTATTATTATTATACATATTTATAGATTAAGAAACCTTAACTTATATAAACGCAGTTTAAATATCTTTGCGAATTTGGATAATGTAATGTTTACTAAACTGTGTCTACCTATAATATTTTCTTTATTTTGTTAGCGAGTTAAATTTCGAAGTGATTTTCGTCCTTTAAGGAAATCTATAACGTTGTTTCTAAGTTTTAGTAATTTTTTCATCCTATCACTTCCACTGCAGACATATTTTATTTATATAACAGACTGACAGAGTTCTAAATGACAGAGTGAAGTTAAATAGGGAAACGCTGTATTAGACAGGGATAAAATAGTTCCATTTTTTTGCCAACAGTATTTACCTACAAAAAATCCTAACTTATAAAATACCGAAAAAAAAAAAATCTCTGCATAGAAATACTGGTAGCAAAAAAGCGGAACTCTTTCATCCCTGATTAGAGCTGCTCAAAGGGATACAGGAGATAGTCTGGGGGTCACCGCTGACTGTGACCTGGAGACATACCATCACAATTTCTATCATTCACTTACGATGTATATTAAGGTTGAAATTCCCGAATTATTTTATTTATTATCTTTTTTTTTCTATTTAAACATTTTTATTCCATTCAGAAACTTTTGTCCTATATTTATATTAATCATATATGATTTATAAGATAATGATTATTAAATGAAAATAGTGGTGTAAAAAAGGAATAGCTTGTCTCTCTATATAAAGTTATAAAATTAAAATTTAGTATACTTGATATATTGCATCACAAATTTCAACATTTAGCAATTCAGAAATGACCTGGAATAAATATTTTGTAATCATAATTAGTTTTTAAATTATTATATATCATATTATACTATACATGACTATTATTTTCTGAAAATTGTGGGAATTTTTAGAAAATGAACTGAAAGCTTTTACATGTTGAAGCAAAAATGTATTAGTTTTTTAAAGTTTTGGAATTATTTAGAAAATGTGTAACTGTATTTTTATTTCTTTTTTTTTTTTCAATTATTTAAGTTATAAGATGAATAATTGCATCTTTGAAAAATCTTTTTGATTTTCTTATATTGAATATTTTTAAGTAGAATTTTTTTTTTACTATATGCTCTAACATTTTTTCCAAAATTAACGAAACATCGTTGCTATTAATATATATATATATATATATATATATATATATATAAATAATTCAGATCAGTTTCAAAACCGTAAACATGTCCGTGATCATAACAAGAAATACAAAAATATAACAGTTACTTTTCATTGAAATGCCTATTTAACAGCGAAACAGTTCTAAAATGGTTCAGAAACACAACTTCAAAAACGTTGACGTTACTTGGATAATGCAACAAAAACTCTTCAAATTATCTTGTGACGTGGCTTTAACCCTTTGAATGGCAATGGGATGTATTATATCCAAACGAATTTTATTTCCAACTGCAAAATCCTCATTTCGGAAATTCAAAAGAATTGACTTTCATAACTAAAACGGAAAAAAACTCCATTTATTTATTTTCATCAGTAAATTTAATTTAATTGTTATTAAATTGTGTAGGCTTTTCTTTTTAACCCATTGAGGGCCATGAATTTTCCGCTTATTTAATATCAAAAGCCAGCAAAATAACAGTAGAACAAAAATAGTAAATGTTTTTTCTGCTAACCAGGAACCATTCCAATAGTGTAATAATAGAAATCATTTAAATTATGTTCATTGGAGAGGGCATAATGTAACGTGATTTTTGACGCATAAACTGTTAGCCCTCGTAATAGCGTTCTCGAGAAATCTGTATTTAATAGAGCTGCCAACATAATCCGGCAAATTGTTAGTACCGCCCCTTTTCTACACCAGTTATTTCTTAGAGGTTTTTTC
Organism: Salticus scenicus; assembly: GCA_963930645.1. Lineage (NCBI taxonomy): Eukaryota > Metazoa > Arthropoda > Arachnida > Araneae > Salticidae > Salticus > Salticus scenicus. Next base: position 111,097,585 of record OZ005657.1, read on the forward strand.
TTCTTCATTCATTGTAAATATATTTGAAGAAAATTACTTTAAAAATTAAGTGGTGTAGAAAAAGGGGCGGTACTAACAATTTGCCGGATTAGGTTGGCAGCTCTGATTTAAGTTTTAGTAAAAATGTAGTCATCAGAAAGGAATGGGAGGAGTTCCGTTAAAACTTGCCAGAACCATGACTTTTATCAATATTTAGATTCTATTTCAGCGAATTTTTAGACATTATATATCGATTGAATATATCTCAAAGCTGAATTAGGCAACTGATTAATACATCAAAGACTACGTTTGTCTATACTCTTTCAATTTCTTCTTGATTTGGATTTCATTCATTATTTCAGTAAGGCGTGGTTGCGCCGATTATTAGCAAACTTTCAGAATTTGTAACCCGAATACGATCTGACGAGGGCTATTGTTTTATACGTCAAAAAACATATTTATATATGCCCTTTTGATTAGTGCTTGTTTGGATTTTTTTTTTTATGATTACAGTATGGGATGGTTTCCTGGTAATTTATACATGTGCAGTCGACAGAAAATTATTGAAGCGCTAACAATAATTTGTATTAAAAAACAAATGTGTACCTAAGTACTGTTTTAGTAAGTAAATAATTGTCGAGTCATGATCTTATTCTTTATGCTGTTTATAAGAAAGTAAGTTGATGATAAAAACTAGCGATCAACCTAAAAGATATATATAAAATGTGGATGCGTGCTTCAATAACTTTGCTGCCGACTGTAAATTATTGAAGAATATTTCTGGGTTAAATTTCTGCAGTTGGGAAAATAAAATTAAGTGATGCGTATATGGCATCATCGCCCGTCAATGAGTTAAAGAAGCAGTTGGCCTGTTTTGCAACGAGACGACACACACAGAATTTTTTTTTAAATAGACAGGAACGATTATTAAAGAATAATCAGACTAAAATTGCAATATAAAAATAGCGGCATGCAAATTTGCCTTTGTGTAAACTCTGTTTGCAATCCAAAGATCACTTTTATGATTATACTGCAGTTTTGTGATTAAATATAATAGCGATTTTGTTAGAAATAAGTGGTGGAAACAAGTTGCCAGACTTTGTGTATTTCTTTTGAACATTATTATATACGTCATTATATTCCATTTAATGAAATTCCCGGTATGAAATGAATGCGCCTGACGCAGTGTTGCCAGACTTTGTCTGGCCAAACTGGGTCAGGCGCATTCATTTCATACCGGGAATTTCATTAAATAGAATATGATGTATGAAATAATGTTCAATAAAAAAGTCTCAAAGTCTGGCAACTATAAGTAGAAGTGGTAATATTTCTGGTTTTTACTAACAACATGTTTGCTCTGGATATACATCCTTTGTGGTTTTATTACTACTATCTCAATATAAATTATTTTATCTTATTTAATTGAGGAATTTTAGTTTTTATAAAAAGCAAAACTGCTGTTCGGAAATAAAGGTAATTAAAAAGCGAAATTATGTACAACACATATTGTATAAAATATTGAATCTTGCATTTTAATATAGAAATCGTAGATAAAATATAAAATACACATGTTTCTAAAAATACTATAATCCTAGTCTTTTAAAAACAGTATAGATAACCATATTTAACTCCGTAAAACTATATTCAGTTAAACCCATTTAGAGAAAGATAAAATATTGTTTCGTCTTCTTCATTCATTAAATTTACGTTAATTCCTTTATGAAAAAAAAAATGTTCTCCTGAAATGACAATTATATCTTAAGAGCTCCATCTTTGACTACCGATTCTCGTAATGTAATGGTTTTCACCCAATAAATGTAGAATAAACTTTCGGAAGAATAGTTTCATTTCTTAAATACTTCGAAATTCGTGCCCGGAAATTCTTATTAACTAAAGCATGCTATCAATCATTTTCAAATAAAACAGACTTTCGTGCTTTCGATATTCAAGTGATAATGAACATTAATTTTAAATATTATCACTGAATATATTTTACCTATTTTCTTAAATCATTGCAATTTTTGCTTTCAAGAGAAAGAATATAGCATTTCTGAAACATAAAACTAAAAACATTTTAAAAGTCTTATGTAATATGCTATTAAAAAAAATTATCAGGCAAGTTTAATTCAAAATAATATATTGAGTATTTTTACTTTAAATTTCCTGAGAGGTAAAAAATCATTGAAAAAGATACGAAAAATCTATTCGATTAAAAATCAGAGATTTACAATATTATTTTTCACTTAACTGTTGTAATATATATATATATATATATATATATATATATATATATATATATAATTAAATAATGATAACAATTATTTTAATACCATTAGCGCTAACAAAAGAATTATTTTAAAATTATAATGCATGATTGCTAATATTTTTGCTTTTTTAGTGCACCAAATGATTTAATAAAAACCAAAATTCATGAAATAATGATTAACAATAATAATAAAAGTATATCTAATTTTACTTTTAAACGACAGTTTGAAAAATTTTCCACAAGATTTTCACATTTATACGAGTTATCTTTAACATCATGATTTTAAGTATTATGGAGGAGCGTATATAGTGGTAGATAAAACTTTGAAACAACACAAATTGCTTCGAATCGTGTTCTTACACTGACTAAGTACAGGATTCGACAAGGATTTATTTAACAAAACCGTATGAAGTGTTCTTTTTTTTACATAGGATTTTTTGCTAGTGTTCGGACACTTTTGTTACCGACTGTATAGCTATAAAGATTACCATTTAATCTTTGACTTAGTTATTTAAGAGAATAGTTATTAAAATAGTTATTTTGAATAGTTATTTAAAAGATTTACTTATCAAAAGTAAATATTTTTAAGTCTATTTTTACTCGAAATTAAATTGTCTCTAAACACTCATGTCTGAGCTGCTTACAACAACTCAATAATTTGAGTGAAATACTCTCAGCATGAGAAGTAGTTCATGAGGATGGATGAGTTAAAAATGTCTCTGATAAAATTTTCCTTTTCTGTTTATAAAGATCAGATGTGTGTAGAATACGTTCGTTTGCATTATAGCTATGATTCAAACGAAGAAATACTCACAATTTAGGTTTAAAATATTGAATATATATATAAAATAAGAATAGAGTGTCAATATCTACATTCTTGTAATTCTTGTAGAATATGTTATCATGTATAGCCTTTAAGATTGTCATTGAATCTTTGACCTTATATTTATTTTAAAGATTTGCTTATCAAAAGTAAATTCTTATATGGGAAATAAAATGCAATAATTGTATTTTAATAGAAAATTAAATCTGTTTTAGCAATCAAACTCTTTTTGTTATAATTTTAAGTTTTATAGAAAATTAAAAGCAAAAACAATTTCTTTCTTTCTTTTTATTATTTTCTTGAAAATAACTCAAAATGGAAAATTTAAATTATTGCTGATATTGTTGATTCATAGGTGATAAGTATGTAAATAATTCTAAAATAAGTATTTTTGTCATTTTATTTCTTAAAGCACATATACACACACATATACATATAGATATGTGTATTAAATATTGTTAAAAGCATTTATCCATCGTGGATGTATTATGTACAAAATTATTCTTTCTTCTCAAAATGGAAAATTTTCTAAAAGAATTATATTATTTGGTAATAAATTCTAAAAAACTAGAACATAATGTCAAGGAAATAAAGATGGGAGTTCTAAAAATTTTCATATTATAAAAAAAGGAAAAAAAAGCTAAAATATAACTGTAGATGATACTTTTATCCCAGACAGTCAAGTGATACTCTAAGCCTGTTGAATATACTTCCAGATTATTCTTTTGCGATCTTTTTCTCGTGCATTATGCCCACAATTTACAGAGAATAGTCCATAAGGAAATCTTATTGTGACCCATACAAGAAAAAGCAATCCCCGAAGTCATTCCTTAAGCTTGATAAAATGTGAGTATCACTGTACATCTCCCTCTTATTGAAACAGCCAAAGTACTTGGTGAATTGTAAACATAAATAAAGACAGCAGTCTAATATACCAAGTGGACTAACACTCAGTTTTATTTGTTGAAAAATATTTACTCTTACCTGACAGAAGAATTTTTCATTTCAAGAAATCATGTATTAATATTTAAAAGAAAATCCTAAATAACAGAATGGTTATAAATAATTGAAATATTAGTAAGATATAGCATTTTTTATTCAATGAAAAATTATCTAAATTTAATATGCTTCGTATTTCAAATGTTGTGTATTTAACTAAATTATCTTAATACTGTTTAAAAATATTTTTAACATGTAGTGATTTAAACGAAAAGCTACTCTTATAAATATACATTTTGCATGTTTACCTAGTTTTAAAAAAATCCCGGAAAAAAAAAGTTAAAAACAAAAACTATTTTATTTACGAGACAAAACTTAAGTTAAAATACATTTAAAAAAATATATACATACAAAAATAATTAAAATCTAGAGAGAGAGAGAGAGAGAGAAGAGAGAAATATATATATGTATATATATATATATATATATATGTGTGTATATATATTTAAATTAAAAAAAATCTTTATATCTGCATGAATATATGTAGTAGCGTCGAAGCCAAGGAACAATTTCTTTTTTAACAATTGACTGAATGTTTTCAGCTGAACAAAATTCCGTACCATCACTGTTGTACGGGCAATCTTTATACAAATACGTACAATCGTTGTAAGTGATTTAGAGAATAATATTTTATTGTTACAGGGTACTTAACAAGATTCGCACTGTCTTTGTATTTTCCTACCACTAGATTTTAATCGCAATTTCTGACTTTAAAAAAGACTATAAAATTAACAAGAGAATTTTTCGTTTTAGAATAGTGACTGAAGTGTCCTTATAAAAGTGTGGAGTCCATTTTTGTAAGGACACGTTGTGAAACATGCTTGAAACAATAACCCATCCAGGTTGATTGAAAGTATTATTTTATTTATTGCATTTGTCATGGACTCTATAAAACACCTGGTGCCTAAACTTTCATTTTAAAATATATGATTAAATTTCTGTTTCAAATTTTTAAAATAATAGAAGAAAATTTCAAGCTTTTTTTAAGCTATTAGACAAAATTTTCAAAATTTCAAGTGTGCACATTAATTTAGAACACAACCATACTTGCCAACATCCTAATATTCCGTAGTGTTGTTAGCATACTTGCCAACATACTAATTAATATTCCGGAGTAATAATAGCCCCGCCTTTTTTCACACCAGTATCTTTTTAGAGTACTTACCCAGGTAGCACAGTATGGTATTTTCAACGTTGAACAAACGGCAATGCATTCCGTTGAATTATCGTTTTTCCGTAACGTTAATAATCTGAAAATATGTCTCGTTGATTTCCTCATCTTTTAACGGTTGTTTTAATACATTTTACAACGTAAAAAAAACCGTTGTAAAAGTGTTGTACGAAAACGCAATATTTTCTTTTTTTTTTATAACCAAAAAAAAAAGTTGTAAAGTGGTTGTTCAGAATCGCAATACTGTCGTGCTTTTTATATCAGTTTTCAACGGCTTTTTTTATGTCTTATAAACGTTGAAATCCAAGAAAAATAGCTATCTCCATATATCCATTGAATTTTTGTTTCTAAAATATTGCTAATAATTTAAAAAAGAAAAAATTCCTTTGTTAAAAAAAAAAAAAAAAAAAAAAAAAAAAAAGGAACATTCTTTTTTACTTAATTTTTAGACTTTTTTTATTACTAATTTTATTACTTTTTTAATACTCAATATACGAAAATATTAGATTCGTAAAAATTTTCAACTTCCGTTTTTCGAGGAAAGCAAATAGTAGTGTTACATTATATATAGATATATTTTTTCAGTAAATATGAAAAAAGTAAAATTTTACAAAAGTACAGTTTTAAAAAAGAGTATTAAATATTTAAAGTTAGATCGACCCCTGAAAATTTAAGACAAGAATTCAAACATAAAATTAAAGAAGAGAAAAAAAAAAACACTCACTTCATTACTTGAAAAATCTTTTTTAAATAAATACAGCATCCACAATTAGACGAGAACTCTGTAATTTTTAATATTATGCTAGCAGGTAAACACACCCAAAACCAAAGAATATTATAACTTTGAGCTTTTAAGGGAATTTACCAGCTAGCAAGTTGTTTGGAAATTACGTAAAATGTCACAAAACTTTCGTACCAATTTAACAGGAAAGCGATATTCATCTTCTTTCACATCACATTCACTTTCAAAATGGCAGGCGTCGTATCGTTCGTAAGACGCTTTTAAGGTTTGCCACAATATACTGGCGATTTCGCAAGTAGAACGTGAGAAAGCGTATAATATGAACACATTCATTAGTTACGGTTTCCGAAAGCCAAAGAACATTCTACTATACTTGCTAATATAATTTGCCGAAAGCTTCCCTTCTTATTATGTTAGAAATTCTTTCGCCACACTATATCTTCTAAAACTCTAAAGAAAATTATAACACACACATCCCGCCAATTCACAATCGTGTATCGATATCAAGTTGAAGAGATTCAACGTCATTTGACGGAAATAATGACATATAAAAAGCACCTATTAATTCGTTGAAAAAACATATTTTTTATTAGAATCTCAAAGGAAAACAAAAACTAATATAATACCTATTTTAAAACGTCAAAAAAATAACAGAAAAAGTACAAACATAAAACAACGTTTGTTATAGGTTTTCTTTATTACTAAGTAAATATTCGAAATTGTTCAGTGAGAATATTGCGAAACAAAAACTATTTTTCAACGGACATAAAATAACGTAACCAATTTTTCACTGTTCAGACTTATTTGCAACGCTATAACAACGTTATGTGTTACCTTACCTGGGTATCTTCTTATTTAATCGTAATTGCATTTAGAGAATATTACTCTAAAAATTTACTGGTGTGAAAAAAAGAGCGCGACTAACAACACTACGGAATATCAATTAGGATGTTAGCAAGTATGGCTGTTAGTCCCGCCATTTTTTTTACACCAATAAATTTTTAGAGTAACAGAGCTGCCAACCTAATCCGGGAAATTGTTAACGCCTATTGAAAAACGCCCCTTTTTCTACACCACTTAATTTTTAGAGTATTTGTTTTCTTCATTCATCGTAAATATATTTGAAGAGAATTACTCTAAAAATTAGGTGGTGTAGAAAAAGGGGCGGTACTAACAATTTGCCGGATTTGGTTGGCAGCTCTGGAGTAATATTCTCCAAATGCAGTTTAAATAAGAAGAAAAATACTCTAAAAAGATACTGGTGTGAAAAAGAAGGTGGGACTAACAATACTACGGAATATTAATTAGTATGTTGGTAAGGATGCACAACTTCACACACAACACAGATATGCAAACATTTCTAACTTATATTCTGAAAATTATTGGGAATCCCCTTTTTTCTGGAAAATAGTTTTCATTTTCTTTTTTGTTTTTGAATATTAATTACATATTAATGAAAACTATTCTACAAAATATGGTATACAAAGAAAGGCGGAAATTCACAATGATAAGTAATAATTTGGAAAAAGAATGTTAAAAGAACTAGAAATGGATAAAAGTTAATTTATATATATATATATATATATATATATATATATACCAGCTATAACACTACAAAACGTAATTAAAATTTCGAATATTGAATTAAAATATTCTCATTCATATTTCATCAAATTAATATCTATATACATATAGCTACATAAAAATATCCTGTATAAATAAATAAATTTAATAGCTTGACGCGAAATTTTTCTCATTTCGCTGATAATTTTTATTTTTAATGAAACATGTGAAGTTCTAGTTTATAAATAATACTGATAATTTTTATTTTCAATAAAACATGTGAAGTTTTAGTTTATAAATAATACCAATCATACGTTTATTCAAGGAATCATTGTGGAGCTCTTTCCGAAACTTATTATGTAAAAAATTTAAACGATGAAAATTATCTTTATACATTTAATAATTAAAAATAATCATTCGAATTAAATGTAGAGTCTTGTATGTTTCAACATTTCAATGACTTTAAAATAATTTGGATGATAAATCAGCAAACAAAATTAAATTCAAGTATTCTTGAACAATGTAACGTGATTTTTAAGAGGTATTTTTTTCATTTTCATGATGAGAAAGAAACATTAGTCTAATGACAGTTAGAATACTTTATAATTACTCAAAATGAGATAAATTAAACCCGAAGCTCTTAAATAATATTATTATTTCGGAGTTATTTTAAAACTTAAAAAGCTATTGGGTGTAATTAAGAATGGTTATTATTGTCTTCTAACTTTTGAAATGTCGACTAATTATATATTCTTGAATGGAGAGCAATATTTTTAAAAATGATGTATTAATAATGCACATCTGACGATTAAACAGTTTAATTGCTGAGGATTTTAATCTTTTTCATTCATTATTTTCTAAGACAATTAATATATTTATGATTTAAGGCTTCCATTACGAAATTGCGAGGAAATATTTGTTTGAGAAATAATCTTGATCATTTTTTCGCAAATGTTGATCTGGGTTCAATGGACTTTCAGGTGTTATTTGAGGTTTGAGTGAAGATATTGCATTAAGCGAATTTTCGAGGTATCTAAAAGTTATAGCGTATTTCATAAAACATAGTCTGAATTCTACATGCAAAATTGATTCTCCAATAGTAGATTATAAATAACGACTAAATTGCAGTTGCGCTATCTGTTGGTAAAAAAAGTACCTAATATTTTTTCCCCTTTTTTGTAAGTATAATAAAATTTCATGAATTCTGCACATTTCAGTAAAAACCGCAGGGTGCTGTGCTCAATACTTTAATTGATACATTTTTAATACTTTCCAACAAGATTGAAAAGTGTTAATGTTTTTGGTTTGTCTGTTTCTCTGTCCGTGCTCTAACCGTAAATAATCAGGGAATTTCTTGAATGTTTTAGATAGAGAATGGAGTATATACCACCAATGGTTTGTGTACAGGGACACCCGTACATATTTCAGAGCATTGCATTCTACGAGGGGTATTTCTAATAAACCAAATTTTAATAACTTTACTTTGTACAAATCTTAATGAAATTGAAATATGTTATTCTTATGCACAAAAGAATGCTTTCTACGGAATATAGTTTGATTAGCATTAGATTTACAGGGCCACACAAAAATATTCATTTACATTAAGGGCTATTATTGGAAATTTGCGGGAATTGCATTTTAGTTTGCATTAATTAACACTTTCTAACAATTTTTAAATGTTATTATAATTTTAATTTACGTATCTCTAAGTCCGACTGTCCATTTGTGTATCTGTCGGTCTGCCATATCCAGCTTTCCTAAATATTTTGAGTAATTAAAAAAAAAAAGATTTATGTTATTGAAGTTCACTATGGAATTTTTCTTATTTAATAGGACATTAATAGGTCCTGTAGAAGTGGTTTATGTACAAGGATACTCAAAAATTACTAATGCATTGAATTTTAATACAGACATTATTATAAATCACATTTAAAGAAATTTCTACTCTAAAAATCTCAAAGAAGTGGACATTTATTGTTAATATGCTAAAGTAATGTTATTTATGATTTGGTTAGCCTTTAGATTTGCAGGGCTACACTGAAATATTCAGGTACATTAAGAGGTGCCGAATCTAAAGGCTGATTTTCATTTACGTTAAGCATTTTTTATAATTTCTAATAATGTTTATAGTGATCACAAATTCAATTTGTCTATCTGTATGCCTTTTAGTCATTTTGCCTGTTCATTGTATGATAATGTAGATAAAGAACATTGAAAGTTTTAACAGTCAACAAGTGCCTACAGTTGGAAAGTTTTAATAATCAGTGCGCACCACATGATTTTTCGTTCTTCTTCATTTGTTTGTGACTTTTGGATCACTCGGTGTATATATAGATATAACGAATAAATTCTGAAGTATACAGACCGTAGTTTGGAGCTTGCTAATAAAATATTCCTTTTTGGAAAAAGTGAATGCTTGTGAACCTTGTTCTTTACACACACACACACACACACACACACACATATATATATATAATATCCTCCATATTTTTTTGCTATGTGTTCTCGGTAGCTTTCTCTAAAATTCGAATAAACATTAACATTCGTATGACACTGTCTTTCATGTTTTTTTTTTTTTTTTAATATTAACACTGTTATAATAAAATTTGCGTTTAAACATATTAAAACTTTCACTGATATAAAATTTTTAAAATTATTATTTTTTATACCAGATGTGTCACTAACAAGGACAATGAAGTTATGAAATGTTAAATTAAAATGTTGTCATACATATATTTTATGAATTTAAAATGCATATACATATCAGTAAAAAAAAAAAAAAAAAAAAAATCAATGCAATAATAGGTCGAAGAAATTTTTTTCTCATTAAACTGGTATTATTTATTTTCATTAATGCATGTGGAATTTTCATCTAGGATTAATAACAATCAATTTTTTAAACTAGGTATAATATTGGGGAACACTTCTCCAAACTGAGGATTTAAAAAATAAAAACGATACATACTATTTAATAATTAAAAATAAATATTCTAAATAACTGCAGAGGTTTTTTTTTTTTTTTTTTTTTTGTATTTCAAAATTTCAATAACTTTAGAACAATTATAATAGTAAGTCAATGAAAAAAATTAAATTCAAGTATTCTTAAATAAAAGAATATGTTACTTTATGAGACCTTATTTACTTTGCTTGATGAGAAATAAATACTTATTAAAGGGCAGTTAGAATAGTTTATAATAATCCAAAGTCAGATACTTAAATCCTGAAGATGTTAAATAATATTCATCAAAATTATTTTAAAATGCAAAATTCTACTGAGGGTAATTAACCTGAGTTATTATTTTTTTCATTTTCTAAAAAGTCGACTAATTATATGAATTTAAATGCAGAGTAATATGTTTTAAAATGATGAATACTGAATCCACACTCGAGCAGTAATACAATTTAATTGCTGAATGGTAATTTCTTTTCCATTTATTCTTTTCTAAGAACATTTACACTTTTAAAAAATGAGGGTTCTCTCCAGAAACTATTTTTAGTACCAATTTTTATATAAAGCAATAATTGTATTATTCTTTTGAAGATAAGTACTAAAAATGGTTAATGAAATTTACAATTAAAATAATCCCAGCTTAAAAAAAAAAAAAAAAAAAAAAAAAAAAAAAAAAAAAAAACTGCAGTGAATTCGAAGGGAATTAGGACAAGAATCTTCAGAAAAACTGCAGTTTAAATTCAAAATTTCCAGAATAACTACAGTTTGGAAGCCAAAAGTGTGCAGATAAAATAATATTTTACATAAAACTGTTTATTGTCCCATTTACCTTCAGATTATCTACAGTTTTGTGCAGTTTCGAACGTTTTTTTTTTTTTTTTTTTTTTTTTTTTTAGCTGGGATGTAGTGCTTATATATTGGCTGCTGACAACCCTGTGAATTGCAATACGAAACTGCGATTTTTTTTTAAAAGCACGATTATTATATACACTTAAACAAGAAATGTGTAAAGAGGTAATTTTTCAAAAACACCTTCGAAAAGTATTGAATTTTAAACAGTATCTTTTTTTTTCCCTATATATTTTCCCTATATATTTTATATTGTTTTATTATTTTAAATATGGGGATACTTTCTCTTGCCCATAAGGTAGAGAAAGTATTGTTTTCGGGTCAAATTTTCGAACGCGAGATTTTGTTATATTTACACGTTTTGAGGTCCCCTGAATACGAAAATCATGTTTTTAGCAAATGGTCTGTTTGTATGTCTGTGTGTATGTCTGTGTGTCTGTATGTCTGTGTGTCTGTATGTCTGTGTGTCCGTGTGTCTGTTTGTCTGTCTGTGTATCTGTGTGTCTGCCTGTTATCAGCATATATCAAAAACAAACTATGGCAGAAAGTTCAAACTTGGTATTCAAAATGTGTAGAATATAGGGATACTACAGTAAGCTTTTCGTTAAGATCAAGCAAATGGTTCGTGTAGAGGGACAATTAAGATAATTCTAATACATTACGTCTATGGGGGAAATTGCAGGAAAATAGAGTTTAACGTCTATAGACTGCACTAAACCAAATGAAACGAATATATATTTTTTGTAATAGAGATGGTTAACTGGGAAATTTTTTTTTGTGTATGTAGGAGCCTCGACTCTCCCCCTGGGGGGTAACTCCCCCCTCGAGGGGAGTAAATTTTCATGATGGGTATCTTTCAAAAGAGCTCACCAATACCTTTAAAACGAATGGTTGAACCATCGGTCTGCAATAATTTAAAACAAAGTTATCGATTTTTTTTTTTTTTACTTTTATCGAAAAAAAAACTTACTTTTTTACTTACTTAAATCGTACTTTTTTTTTTTTTTTTTTTTTTTTTTAAATGCGAAGTAGATCTACCTCCCCGTGGAGCACCCTGGTAACGCTTTGCGGCAAAGAGATCTACATTTTTGCTTACAACCTCCCTACCTTTAGTCATGAAACTCGAGGTCCTATAGTGGAATGCGGGTGGTTTTTCCCAGTCCAAGAAAATCCAGTTACAACAATCTCTACAAAAGTATAATATTGACCTTTTTGCAATTATGGAAGCTAATTTGACTGAGGACTCTTTGAAGTTCTATCCTTTTCCAGAAAATACTTTGTACCTGCTCCCAAAATATAGACAAGTTGCTAGTGGCATTTTGATCGGTGTCAGAAAAGATCATTTTTCTAATTTTAAAGTTATTAAATATATGGGAGAGAACACTGATAAAAGTGAAATTGTAAAGATCCAACTGTGGAAGAATGAGATCATTTTCAAGATCTATGCTCTCTATGTCCCTCCAAATAACAAGCTAGATTTGTCTAATCTTGAGATACCATCTAAAACAATTACTATTGGTGATATGAATGCACATTCAAGAAGATGGGGATATAGTCAACCAAACGCTGCTGGAATAGAATTTGAAATTCCAGTCCTCTTGAGATTATTTTCAAATCCGATGATCCTCCTTAAGAATGAAGTGCAAAATGTCTTATAAAATACTTATTGCGAATTCAATAAAATAGACAGCTTTATGAAGAGTTGAAAAGTTTATTTTCTTAATCGACTTAAAGATCCCAAATAGATAAGAAGCCATTTCGATTAACAATTTTAAGAATCTTTTTTAAACGTCTTGACAGCATGAAAACACAGTTGTAACCAACTATATTTCTCCAAATTTGCTTGGCTCCCAAAAACCAATTTGGCTGAACTCATTTTAAATTTTATGTACTATAAACCTAAAGGATAGTTAAAAGATTGGCTAAATATTAAATTACGTCATAGGATGTTATTAAGTTTTGTCAGGTATCCAGAAATAGGCTAAAAGTGCGAAATCAATTGATAAAAATATTAAAAATGATTTTCAGCTATTATGATTCAACGGAATCTTTTTACGACTGATTGGAGACCGGATGCTACAAAAAAAAAAAAAAAATCGTCTGCGGTTTTAAAGCATAAAATAAATGGGTTTTCTTTCTTTGATATTTTATTTAATTATTACTTGATGAGATTTAGAGCAGGGAAAAGAATTGCAGTTTATAATGCTGGGAACAATAAATTATATGAAATTACAGGTTAATGAAAAAGAAATAAAAATAAAATAGCTTAAGCGAGTTAAACAAAATTATATTAGATTCTTTTAGAACATATATATATTCTCAATACTTTGTTTTATCTCCATGTCTTGTTTTTTCCAAGTCTTGTTAAATAATGAATCTAAAATATTTAATTCATGAGAAATCTATTTATCCGATATAGTACTGGACATGTTTCTGTTTTAAATTTAACGCGCATAAGCATCATGCTCCCGTGGAAGAAATTTGCATAATTTATTTAATAATTTCCTAGTGCTATGAAGTAAAGGTCTGGTTCACTTAGAATGTAGAACGTAGGTAACTATTCATCGCAGGTGATATAAAACAGTGTTAAACTGCAATTAAGATTACAGTCTTTCCCTTACTGTAACAAATTATTTTTTGGTCTATATTGCTGATCATTAAATGAGGAATGAGATCAGCATTCATAACGTGAGACACTAGTTTAATGTAAAAATCATTGTATTTAGCTATTGCACTCTTTGTATCAAACATCGAATGATGCAGATGTTTGACAATTAACCAGTAATATTTAGCCTAAATGATGTTTTAACCGTTCTTTAGATGGCTGATTACAACTTGTTGTATGCATCAAAGACAGCATATATTATAATAAAATTAATTGCACTTATATTATACTAAACATAGAAATATATATTAAATGTACATAGGTATACAACCGACTTCATATATATGTGGATCTAGCTTTTCTTTTATTGTTGGTGTTGTTGCTGTAAAAATAAATTTAACAAGTTACATTTTTTAAATAGTGTATAATAATCTCACATTTTCAAAATTGATTGTTATAAATATTTTAGCAATAAATAAAAGAAATTTTAAATCACAAATTACCAAATTATGAAAAAAAAAAAAAAAAAATACGATTATAAATATAAATTTTAAATACGAAATAAATGTTTCCAAGTTATTGATGAATGTTTAAGTGCTAAAAGGTAAGATTTAAAAAAAGAAAAAAAAAAAAAAAAAAAAAACTAATAATATATCAAATAGAAAACTCTTTTATAATTTTCATAATGTTTATTTATTTATTATCTTTTAAATGGAGTGTTATTTTATGAATCTCTTAAAAACTTTTAATGTAGATTAGACCATTAAATAACATAATTAAAGAAGTAATTAGTTTTTTTTTTTTTTTTTTTTTTTTTTTTTTTTAATAGCAAAGCGGCACAAAAAAAAAAAAAAAAAAAAAAAAAACATTTAAATATTTTCACGATATCTATTTGTTCATAATTATTTTAATGGTGAATTCTTTTACAAATGAATTTTAAATGTTAAAAGCAACTCAGATCATTAAGTACGATAATAATTATTATGTTGAGAATTACGCAATGTAATTTAAGTAAAATATTTTGTTTAATGAAAAATATTTCTAGAATATTTTATTATCTTAGAGTCAAGATAAAGCGTTAATGTTTAGATTCATTTTAAGTACTTGTGATTATGATTATTTTGTTCTACTGTTTTAACTATGAAATTATTATTTTATTCGTCTTTAAGCAATTGGAATTGTATAAATTTTACAACAGAAGAATCAGCATGTATTCTTCGACCACATTTCATGAAAACATGGAAGCATCTGCGCATGTGCTAACTTACCGAGTCCAATGCGAAAATAGGGGTGACAATCATCTAACTCAGAGAAAATGAGCAATAACAGAGAGCGGGATTTCTGGATGTTTTCCAAATTTCAAGCTGGCATCCCTCCAACATTTTGGACGCGTCCTCACTGCTAGTTTTAGGATGTCTGGCTGTACTGTAGTTTTTATCATTTAAATAAATTTTTAATAACCAAATTTATATCACATATTTTGTTTACTTTCAGAAATTTCCATTTCTTTCATGAAATTTAAGCACATTATTAATTATTTATCCGGCCTTTTCCATTTATTTTAATTTATTAGAATTTGCGATCTTTATTTTAGAAACTTTATTTTCAGTAATAATATGATTACACGTACTTCTAGTTTTAGGATATACGGCCGCACTGTATACAGAAATGTTATATATCTTTTTAAATCTTTAACAAAAGAAAATTGCATTTCGCAATAGTAAGAAATTAAAACTTCTTCACACACCATAAATTTTAAATCAGCACAACCGGTTTCGAAAGGACGTAGCCTTTCTTCATCAGGTGCAAACACGTGCAACTGCCTTGGAGGCAAAAGCAAAAAAAAAAAAAAAAAAAAAAACAGTCTTGCTTTTGCCTCTAAGGCAGTTGCACGTGTTTGCACCTGATGAAGAAAGGCTAAATCCTTTCGAAACCGGTTGTGCTGATTTAAAATTTATGGTGTGTGAAGAAGTTTTAATTTTTTGCTATTGTCTGTACGCCAGTTTTTGAATTTATTTTTGGAAATTGCATTTCATTGAAAAAATATTTCAATTATAAATATATATATATATATATTTTTTTTTTTTTTTTTTTTTTTTTTTACCAACCTTAAAGAATCTTGTATATTACACGCTTTAATTACAGTTTTTTTTTTTTTTTTTCCAATTTTATAAAAGTTTTTTTAAGTACAAAATAAGCAAAAAATCAATCTAGCTATGTTTCCCCAGTATAATGAAAAATGGTTACAAGTACATCGCTTTTCTCATAAACGACGTACAAAAGAGCAGTTTGTTTCTCTTTTTATTAAAGCTATATAGAAAAGAGTTCTTTTAAATATAGTGACCAGCGAAGCGGGCAAAGCCTGCTAGTAGGTTATAATTTTAAAAAAAAACTAATTTAAAACTTTATTTTTATTTTTATTTTTTTTTTTAGTAGTCAAATAAAAAATCCCTATAAGATTTTTTTTTTTTTTTAATTAACCCCTCCCCCGCCTAAATACCCTCCTACCGGTCACATTTTACTCGAAGCTTCACCTTTTGAAAGGAAAACAGGAACTAGAAAACAGGAATGCTATAAGCATACACTGTTAAAAATTTCAACAGAAAACTCAGTGTAATGTATTATGTGATGTCTTACTTAAAATTACAGAGAAAAATAAACGGAGATATTTAAAAACTTATTTTATTCATTAACTTTAATAACTAGTATTGATTTAATTAATTTTTTGCGAGAATTTGTTTCGGACTTAGAATGCTTTTTCTAACGTAGAAACAGTCATTTTTAGTTTTAATTAATAATTAAATAATTAAATTAATTAAAAGTACAGAATAAAGATTGAGAATCTCGATTATTCACTTTTAACTAAGAATTACTGTAAATTTACAGAAACTCTGGATAAATATTTACATTAAATTTACAGAAATTTTTAACAGTGTAGTTGGCAACATTTTAATTTATTCCAAGGCATTTTTAGCCCCGCCCTTAATCTACATCACTTTATTTATAGATTATTTTTCTCCAATATACAACTACGATCAAATAAGGAAAAAAAAAATAATAAAGAACATTCTTTTAAGGGGAAAAAATGGTATGAAGTAAAGGCGGGGCTAAAAATGCTCCGGAATAAATTAAAATGTTGGCATTTCTGCTATAAGAGAAAAAACGAATATCGATCAAGTTAACACTTTCGCGACCAAATTTTTTGTCTTTTTGACAGTAAGGTCCACAGGTGGGCGTAATTCTCCCGTTGCAATATTTCAGAACAAAATTTTCTATATTCACATTTATATTATAAATGGATATACATTATAATTATATTCTTCCTAATCAAAATATTTGTATCCATATTATATTTGATTGTACAAACTTGAATATTCGATATATTCTTAAGAAATATGTAACATACAAATCGCAAAAGAAACGCCCACTGGAGGAGTTACAGATTTTCAAATGACGTGAATCTACGTCAGCGGTCGAAAAAGTGTTAATATAATGTATATTAGATAATCAATTTTATATATTGCATACTTACCAACCATCTCATTAATAACCGTACAATTGTTAACGCCCCCTAAAAAAACGCCCCTTTTCTCACACCACTATACGTTTAGAGTAATTCTCTCTAAATGTTGTTACGATTAAATAAGACTAAAATTACTCTAAAAAATTATTGGTGTGCAAAAAAAGGCGGGTACTAAAAATTGTACGGTTCATAATGAGGTAGTTGGCAAGTATGATATTGATAGTAATATGATTTTTCGTAAGATATGTCTTTTTCTATAACACTGCGCTGCAATTTTTTTTTTTTTTTTGTATTGTTTTGTTTTGTTTCGAGCCCTGATACCATTCTTGCTGATTCTTATATAAAATGAGCTCCTGAATCTGAATCTGATTCCAATTTTGAACACTCATTTTTTCGAGACACCACCCCAACCCCCAATTTTTATCACTATTCGGTAATTTTATGCCCATGAACTTGATTTGGAGAATGAAAAAGAATTAATTTAAAATTTAAAAACAGAAAAATATAATGTTTAATAAATTTAATTAATAATAAATTAAAAAAAAAAAAAAATATGAGAAATGTAATACCTAACTTCAGTGGCGAATTCCTCCCCCTATATTTCCCCTTGTCGCAAATGATCATGTTTTAGAATTTTTCAACTCTGTAGCCCATCAGAAGATATTTAACAGTTAAAATAATCCTTTCCCTCCGTAAAAATCAAATTTATAGCCATTGAATTACCGAAACGTGATGCAAATAGGTGGCCATTCCTAAAATAAAGTTGGTTATAGGCAGGGATGGAACACGGGCGCAGGATTCACACCGGAATCTGTTGAAGAAATTTCTCTGCCTATAATATCGTTGATTTAAAAAGTAGAAAACTTTCTTACGTTGATAGTGGTATGAATTCTGCGCCCGTGTTCCATCCCTGGATAGGGCAAAATGGCCGTCATATTCGGATTCAGGAGGTCATTTTACATAAGATTTTGCAAAATGGTGGTAGGGGCAATTTTCATTCAGAGCAATGTTTTTATGAATATTATTTTATTGTACGAGAAAATACATGCAGTTATTCCACTACTAAATAGCGCATGAAAATATAGTAGTTATAAATTAACGAGGAATTATGTGTAAATTTATAAAATGAAGAACATTTTTCAAATAGGAGTTGTTTACTAATAAAACGTGAAAGCGTCGTTGATCTGGCAAACGTTAGCCCCTTATTTTACTTCATTTGTGATTATCTGAGATTGTGGTTGAATATAAATATATTTTTGCTTGCATATTTAAGTTTTTTTTTTTTTTTTTTTTTTTTTTTTATACAGGTATAAAAGATTAAAGTTTATGGATGATGAAGTTGACTCCAAGTACATTCATTTATAAAATGTTTGCTTTTAAAACATTGGTCATTTAAAGGAAGAAAGAAAACAAATTCTAATACAATGCATTTTGATATTAAGTGTTTTAAGTGGTTTATAAAACACCCTGATCCTC
The DNA here is from genome assembly GCA_963930645.1 of Salticus scenicus. Classification (NCBI taxonomy): domain Eukaryota; kingdom Metazoa; phylum Arthropoda; class Arachnida; order Araneae; family Salticidae; genus Salticus; species Salticus scenicus. The sequence continues at coordinate 111,116,531 of OZ005657.1, forward strand.
AATTAAAATAAATATTATTTTTGCAAAAAAAAAAAAAAAAATTATATTTGGAAGAAAGCTAGCTTACAAAATATCAAAAGCAAGTGCATGAATCACTTTAAATAAAATTTAAAAATAGTTTTCTATAAAATATAATTTTTATCCTGGTTTAAAGATTTTTTATCTTTTTTATCTTTTTTATCTCTTTTATTTTTCGTTTTTTTTTTTTTTTTTTTTTTTTTTTTAAGTATAATCAAATAAAAATCGAGAATAATAATAATAAAAACCTTTTTTCATTTCGCAGATAAAATCCAGGAACATCGTCATTTACCATCGAAGATCAGTTGAAAATTGAAAGTTATCCAGCTTGCAAATTATAAGAAAATATCAATGTACTGCTGACTTTAAATCAATTAAAAATATATTTTTCTGTAAATTTTCTAAATTTTAATCGACTTCAGACATTTTTTGCTCTGTGAAATCATAATACGTATTTTAAGCCAATGTCATTTATATTTTTATGAAATCGGTTGAAATTTCGGTTGAAATTAAAATAATTTTTTTTAAAATCAATTTAAAAAAAACTAAGCAACATATCTTCCAAGATAAGTTGTAATTTGTAAGAATGATAGCTTAAAAATTTATAGTTGTATAAAACATTATAAACAGTGCTTTTGAGGGATAGCAAGGTGTCACAGGGCCTAACCAGGAAACCATCCATACTCTAATCATTAAAAAAAAAAAAAAAAAAATCCAAACAAGTACTAATCGAAGCAGAATATATAAATATGTTTTTTCCCGCATGAAACAATAGTCCTTGTCAGCTCGTTTTCGAGTTATAAATTCTAAAAGTTCTCTAATAATGGGTGCAACTAGGCCGGAATCGATAACACCCTGCTTTACTGAAATAATGAATGAAATCTAAAACAAGCAGAAATCGAAAGAGCATAGACAAATTTGTTCTTTGTTGCAATAATCAGTTGCCCATTTCAGCTTTGAGATTTATTCAATGAAATATAATATCTAAAATTTTGCTAATATAGAATCTAAAAATTGACAAAATTTTTGATTCTGGTAGGTTGTCACGGGACCAGCGTTCCCATCTTTTTTAATTTATTCACAGGCATTGTTAGCCCCGCCTTCTTTTCGCACCAGAAATTTTGTATATTATTTCTCTTTAATATGTGACAATAATTAAATAAGAAGAAAATCATTTTTCAAAATTTCCAGTATGAAAAAGAGGCGGGGCTAAAAATGCTCGTGAATAAATTATAAAAGTTGGGAACTCTGCACAGGACTCCTTCCATTCCTTTCTCGTTACTACAATTTTACTCAAACTTAAATATAGATGTCTCGAGAATGGTATTACGAGGGATAACAATTTATGCGTTAAAAATCACGTTAGACTATGCCCCCTAGAATGAACATAATTTAATATATTTTTATTATTACACTATTGGGATGGTTTGCTGGGTTAGACTCTTCATACAATCAACTTGCACATTCAAGTCGGCACTCCACTATTGGTGTTGCACAACCACCTGGAGATGCATTACGCCCACTCGACTCTTTCCCGCCTATCCTCTATTTGCGCAATATCTCCTACCGCGTTATCTCTTTTAACTTAATTTTAAATACACTAAAGTTAATAGAAAGCAATCAAGATTAAAATAAAATAAAATTCAAAATTTTTAAATATTTGAAATTTTTTAAAATGCTCCATGCGATTGAGTTTTTTAAAATTTTACTCGATTTCACAATTTTATAGTTTATCAAATATACAACTAAAACTTTATGTGCATTAATAGCTGGATTATTGAATAAGATAATTTAATTAAAAAATAAAACTGTTTGAATGTATTGATAAACTATAATAACTTAAAATCCAATGAAATATTTAAAAATTTAGTCATATGGAGCATTTTAAAAAATTTCAAAAAATTATTATTATTGTTATTATTATTATTTAAAAAAAAAAAAAAAAAAAAAACCTTAATATAGGTAATACAGATACATCACAATACACATGCATGCAAATTTTACAACTCTAAGACTATAATTTCAAAGTCTGATTTTCAACGATTTTCAACGCCCACCATCCATTTAACCCTTTCAGTCGCAGTGTTCCCGCTGATGGAACACCTAATTTTAATTCTCAAATGCAAAAACTCATACCGGAAATTTTTTAGCAAAAATTTACATTTATAACATAGCAGAAAAGGACCTTTTTTTAACCTGAAAATTAAAAATTTCTTTTATTTTATTTTTGTTCGTAAATTACGGTGGCAGTGTAATTTAAATGATCCGAATTACCCTGTGCCGCAAAGGTTTAAAGTAGATCACAAACAACTAAAACTGAATGGTTATCATGAATTGAATCGTAGTGAACTAGCTGTATTAGATAGAATCTGCCTATTTCTCGCAACTATTCTTTCTCGAGGAGTATAAATGGAGGTCGTCTGCAATAGAATGAATTTCTGAGAACTATTAATTGCGTGTTTATTGTTGAGGCACTGTGCGACAAGCAACATCGATAAATTTCTTTCATTGATCTTATTTGCTAGTTTACTTACAGTATCTTTATACAGACATGACAATATTTTAACCCTTAAATGCCAAGTATTTCTCCTTTCGGCAACACACCCAATTTTGTCTTCTGTATTATTAGAATAATATTGAAGCCCTATTGCCTCATGTATGCCGATTGGCAACAAATTTTGCTGTAAACCATAGTTAAAATAAAGTATTATTTTTTAAAGTATTTTTCCCGTGGTTTATTTAATAAAGGAAAGATGTAAAACATTTTTAAATTGATTTAAAAATAATCAGGCATTTAAGTGTTGATTTATTCCGGACCATTGTTAATATCCGCTATTTAATCACACAACTATTCTTGAAGAAAGTTTGTCTTTCTATTAAATCGCAATTACAGGTTGTTAAAAATTTCAAAACAGATAAAAAAGTGGGAAAAAGGGTAGTTACTAACAATGCTCCGGAATGAATTAAAATTTTAGAATGTCTTGTTTATTTATCATACATGGTACAGTTTCGCCTTTATCGTGATAAAGATATTAGAAATTTCCCGTCAATTCGGCATGCGTTAACATTATCCCAGAGAGCTGATTTTTTGCTAAAAAGTGTTTAGGGTCAAATAGGAAACAAAAATAGAGGATATGGGTATCAGATTTCAGAAAAAGAAAAAAAAATTCTCATTTAAACCTTTGCGGCGCAATGTAATTGGGATCATTTAAATTACACTGCCACCGGAATTCACGAACAAAATGAAAAGAAAAGAAATTGACGACCTTTTATGTTGTGTTATAAAACTAAGATTTTGCTGAAAAATTTCTGGGATGAGTTTTTGCAGTTGAAAATTAAAATTAGGTGATGCTGCAGTGGCATCACCACCCCTGATAGGGTTAAGGGGAATCCCAATCAGTGTTGCCAGATTTGTGGACTTTTTTATTCAATATTCACCAATAAATTTTAATTGTAAAGGTTTCCTAATCAATTCGAAGATTAATTGTCTATTATGTATATCAAAAATCACTTCTCAAAATTATTGTTTATGGTTGTATAAAAAAGTCCCCAAATCTGGCAACACTGATCCTAATATATATGTATGTATATATGTATGTATGTGTGTGTGTGTATTGTATATGTATGAATTATATTAATTTTAAAATAATATAAATTTCAAACCTACCTGCATTTATACTTAAATAGCCTGGATTCTCATTTATATATATTTTTAAAATAGATATCCATAAAAGTATTCTATATATTTTGTTGCAATATGTTGTCAATATCTTTTATCTAAAATTCGAAACTACATTTATATTCGTAGGTCACTGTCATTCATGTTTTTTAGAAACATTTACGGTACTCTAACCAAATATGTTTCTTAACATATTAAAATTTCTAAATAAATAAGTATTTAAAACATACTATTTTTATATCATTACTATTTTTATATCAGATGTTACATTATATATGTCAATTAAATTTTTAAATATTGAATTAAAATATTATAATATATGTTTCATGAAACTGAAAAAAAAAGTATATATATATATATACATATATTGGAATAAATATATAAATACCTCTATATTAAAAATATATATATAACTCAGGGATGGAGCACGGGTGCAGAATTCATACCGGTATTTGTTTAATAAATTTCTCTACCTACAATATCGATGATTTAAGAAGTATAAAATTTTCTTACATTGATAGTGGTATGAATTCTGCGCCCGTGTTCCATCGCGGTACACTGAGAAAAAATTCTGTAACTGACATCTAGAATCTAGATTGTGGCTCTAGTAAAAATAGTTCCACGTCATCTTTATAAATTCCAGTTCCTTTTGAAAAGCGAGTTCTAGAAACCCTTATTAGAATTCTAGAGCGTTTGTCTATATTATCATGGTCAAACTTATTTGAAAATCTCTGCAACTAAATGTAAGCACATGAGATGAATTTCAGCAACTATAATCTTGAATCTGACCCAGTTCTGGAAAATCAAACGACAATTTCTCGCAGTACAAAATATTCAGAATATTGTTTCCTCATTTAGTAATGTGTAGACTAGAAATTCTCAATCATTTCATCTAATCAGCTTTTTGGCGTGCCTTATACGCATAGCTTAGAAATCTATATTTATAGTTTAGGGATTTAATAACTGACCACTTATTCGTTCTAGATGAAAGCAGTATATATATATATTTCTAGATGAAAGCAGTATATAAGTATACATATATATATATATGTGTATATACATACATATATATATATATATATATATATATATCGTGAAAAGATACATGAATGGAATAGCTTGAGGCAATTTATTTTTCTCATTTTACTGCTTGATATTCATCTTTATTGAAGCATATTTTCACATATGATTGATAACAATCATTTGTTTATCGTAGGTGGAGCCTGATTAAGGGTGAGGCACTCTCTCACTGGCATATTTTTACAATTATTTTTTACTTCATGTCATAGAAATTCCACGCTTTGACGAGGAAATAATTTTTATAAAAAATGAACGGTGTAAAATAATCCAATTTTCTCACCGTTATTAGACACCGAAATTCTTTTATTATCTTCTTTCTGTTTATTATATGAGGAAAGTATTAATAAGGTGTGTCTCATCCTTAATCAGGCTCTGATCGTAGGTATGATATCGTAGAACCAGAGCCTGATTAAGGGGGAAGCACACATTATTTATACTTACACCGTTATTTTTTAACAAATACTTTCCTCCTATAATAAACAGAAAATTCTCATTAAAAATTATTTTAAAATAATTCTGGTGTCTAATAACGGTGAGTAAATTGGATTGTTTTACACCGTTCATTTTTTATAAAAAAATATTTCCTCGTCAAAGCGTGGAATTTCTATGAAATGAAGTAAAAAATAATTGTAAAAATTTTCCGGTGAGAGCGGAGATAATGTGTGCTTCCCCCTTAATCAGGTTCTGCGTAGAGCACATTTTCCCCAATCCTGTGATGTAAAAAAACTAAAAGCGGTACAAATTACCATTATATCGTTTAATAGTACAAATAATCATTCGAATTAAGTATAGAATATTTTATGTTTCAGCATTTTAACGACTTTAGAACAACTAAAATTGTAAATCCACGTAGAAGATCATACTTAATTAGTCTTAAATAATGTAGTATAGTACTTTTAAATGACCTTTTTTTTCATTTTCACGATGTGAAATTAACATTTATCAAATGACAGTTGTAATATGTTTTAATTACTTAAAATCAGATAATTTAATCCCGATGCCATTAAATAATATTCATCTTGAGTTATTTTAAAATGCAAAATGCTAGTGGGTGTAATTAAGCTGGGTTATTATTCTTTTCCACTTTCAAAAAGTCCACTAATTATATATTTTTGTATGAATAATAATATTTTTCAAAATGATGTATAATGAATCCACACCTGGCCATTAAGCAGTTTAAATGCTGAGGGTTTATTTATTTTCCATTCATTATTTCTCAAGAGTATTTGCATATTTATAAATGACAGCTTTCATTACGAAATCGTAATTATTTTAAGGATATACGATTGTTATTCATTTTAACTAGAATTATTTCAAGAGGGGAATTTCTAAAAACACTAGAAAAAATTATTGAATTTCATATAATTTCAATTATGTTTTTATATAAAATTGGGGACATAATTAATGTAATAATTTGATACTTTTTTCTGTAGGTTTTGTATTATCTTTTTTTTTTCTTTTTTAATATGGAAAAAGTTATATGTGTATTTGTTTTTCTTGTCGTTTATCTAATTTATCCAATAAATGTCAAAGTTTTTTCTATCTTTTTTCTTATATGATATTAAATTTCGAGGCAAAGTTTAATAATTTAAAAAAAATGCAATCAAAATGTAGATTTAAATGACTCATTATTAGAGATAGTACTATAGAAATCACAACATGTGCATTCTTTTGAAACTCTTCATCAATATAAAAAATTTGTTCATTTTAAAATTAAATAACTTGTGCAACTAGGTTTGAAATTTATTAGGTTGGAAAAAATAAACCTGATTTTCCAATTAATAGACCTGAAAACTATGCTAGTTTATCCGTAATAGTATTAGCCCCCGCCTTTTTTTCACACCATAATAGTTGTAGAGTAATATTCAGCAATATGTTCTCATGATTAAATAAGAAGACTGCTGCTCTGCAACTATTCTGATGTGTGGAAAAGGCGGGGCTTAATACGATTACGGATAAACTAGCATAGTTAAATTAAATAAATATATTTATCTTTAAGGAATAACACCACTGTAGAATTTTCAAAATATCATTTTTTTTTTTTTTTTTTTTTTTTTAATTATTATTGGCTTAAAAGATGCTTTGAATCTTTTAAAATATGAGGCAAAAAGTTTAATCCCTGAAAAAAAAAAAAAAAAAAAAAGTGTGCTTTATGGATTTCCAAGCTCTTCCTCTACTGCCTCGGATCATCCGACACTGCCTACGTGCGCCAACTCGACACCCGCTGAGAAATCTCTACTTTTTGAATAGTAACTTCTTTAAAACCTCCATAGATGTCGACAGAGCAGTAGCTAAACAGCAACGAAAGTTTCAACAATACAGTTTGAAATTTGACTCCAACATCGTATTGCAGCGGCAAAAAAGTCTTTAAACTTTGTTAATTGGTCATTATTGATGGTATAAAACAGAGTTTTGCTGCGATTAATATTTGTATCTTTCACTAACTGTCACAGATTCTTTTGATCTAGTTTGTTCTTCGTCAAATAAGGACTATGGTCGGCATCACATTGTTAGATAGTTAGGGTTGAAAGTTTTTCGTCTTTAGACGAAACACTTCCACCAGTATTTTTTAACAATAATATCAATCACATTTAGTTGCAATAAATTGATGCAAAAATACAATTAATATTTTTAAATAAAAACAGTGGCATCGATAACACGGATCGCTTTCATCCTTGGATGTTAGTTAACACTTTCGCGACAGCTGACGTAGATTCACGTCATTTGAAAATCTGAATCTCCGCCAGTGGGCGTTTCTTTTGCAGTTTGTATGTTATTTGTTTTTTTAAATGTACACAATATCCATATTTGTACAACAAATATTTTATGAATACAAATACTTTGATTTGAGAGAGTGTGATTATAATGCATATCCATTTGTAATATAAATGTGAATACAGAAAATTTTGTTATGAAAAATTGTAACATATGAGAATAACGCCCACAGCCGGACTTTACAGTCAAAAATAAAAAATATGCGGTCGCGAAAGTGTTAATTGTAAGGAGCCTTGTTTTTAGCTGCTGGTTAGCTATATCAAGCCTTAAATGAGGTAGAGATAGTGTTTCTAAATTAGACTTAATAAACTCGACTAAATCCCATATCGATCGTAATTTAGACGGCTGATTACAACCTGACGTATATATTAAAGATAGAAAATATTATAATAAATTTGTTATACTCATAGTACACTAAAATACTGATTTTTTTTTTTTTTTTTAACTACATAGGAGTACATCTTTTTTAAGCGAAAATATTACGCCAGGTTAAATAAACAATCGCCGTAAGGAACTACACCCGTTTTTACATCAACCGAGGAAGGAATGTCACAGGAGGAGGAATAGTGCATACACCGAGAGCCGAATAAAGGAGAGTAGCAGCCGCCCGGTGTGCTCGAGTTTATTCGAGTATAAATCACAATGGCAGACAGACCTGTACTGACAACATAATCTTTAACAGGCGTACGTGCTGTTATCCGTTATGAATAGGAACGAGGGACTAGGGTGTCAGTCACCCATGATTGCTTACAAACTGTGTAGGGTGAAGAAGTCATGCCTCGTCAAATGGTTTGTCTCTGGTGTTCCATGTTCTGTGAAGAAAAGCAGAGTGTGCAGGATGACAGTCAAAATGTGCATCCGTCCACATCCACGAATGAAAACATCATTGCTGGAGTACAGAACATGGTGTTAACGGACAACCGTCTCGGAACGTCACTTCTAAAACAATGATGAGCTGCAGCAGGTTATATGTTAATTACTTGCATCGCAGGATACGCAGTTTTACGAGATTGGTTTCTTCAAACTGATTGCACGCTACGACAGATGTCTCAATGTTTGTGGCAACTATGTGGAAAAGTATTGCAAGGTGTATAGTTCATGATGTCATGGTGTACTTTTTCCTATTAAAAAAAAGTACAAAACTTACTTTAGGAACATCCCTCGTACAAAGGGACACAATTCTATCTTTTTTTTTTTTTTTTTTTTTTTTTTTTTTTGATAGAAAAAAGCATTTAACACATCACAGTTTCTAATAATAATATATAAAAAAAACGAAAATTATCAAATTATTTTGTATAAAGCACATAACGGTAAATAAAATAAACTTAAAAATATAAATTACGAACTCCAATTACACAATATAAATTTTAAATACGAAGTAAATTTCACTATTTTATTTTATTTACATTTATCTATTGATAAATGAATAAATGTGAAAAGTAAAATTAAACAATTATAATATTGCAAATGAAAAATATTTATATAGTTTTCCCAATTCCTCTTTATTTATTAACTTTTAAATGGAGTGTTATTTTATGAATATCTTAAAAACTTTTAATGTTGCTTAAACAATTAAATAACATAATTATAGAGGTAATTAGGTTATTAAATAATGGAGTAGAACAAAAAATTATATTTAAAAGAATTCACAATATCTATTTGTTCATTAATATTTAAATGGAAAATTCTTTTATAAAAGAATTTCAAATGTTAAATGTAACTCAGGTCGTTAGGTAGGGTAATCCCAGCTAAAAAAATCTGCAAAAAAACTGAAGGCAATTGGCACAAGTTTTTTAAAAGTTTTTTTAAAGATATTTTAAAGTCAAAATTTTGCATAATTGACTTAAAAATTTCAGCGAAAAAACTTAAAAAAAACTTGTTCCAATTACCTTCAGTTTTTCTGCAGTTTCTGAAGACCTGCAAAATTTCAGCGAAAAAATTTTAAAAAAACTTGTCCCATTTACCTTCAGTTTTTCTGCAGTTTCTGAAGACCTGCAAAATTTCAGCGAAAAAACTTTAAAAAACTTGTCCCATTTACGTTCAGTTTTTCTGCAATTTTTGAAAATCTGCAAAATTCGCATGGAAAAACTTTAAAATAACTTGTTCCACTTACCTTCAGTTTTTCTGTAGTTTTCGAAATTCTGCAAAATTTCCGTGAAAAAATTTAAAAAGAACTTGCATCACATGCCTTCAGTTTTTTGAAAAAAGTTTCTGCGAAAAACTGAAAATTGCTTATTCCTGTTACTTTCAGTTTCTCTACAGTTTTTCAAATTCTACACAATTTCTGTGAAAAACATAAAAACTATTATTGTTCCCCTGCCACACACAAAAGCCAATTTTTAAAACTTAGTTTGTTGTGACCAACACATGACTCTTCTGTGCTTCTTTACAAATTCCCTCACTAAAAAATAATTTATCATAATTATCTTCCATGATGAATGCAGACAATTTCCATTCTAGAGAAATAATATTAGGACACACGACTCTCTTCTGCATTTCTATTCAATTTCCCTCAGTAAAAAATAATTTATCAAAATTATCTTCGTGATGAATGTAGACAATTTCCATTCTAGAGAAATAATAATAGCACTAAATATGCAAAGGAAAATCCATTTTTTAGATGCAGAGATGCCAACTTCTAATGACAAAAAAGCAGAAGATTTTTTAAAAGAAATCACGAGACTTTTTCCAACAAGACAGTTTGTAACTAAGTCACTAAGAGAAAAATCAAAACTAGAGTTAAAGAACATGAAAATGATATTAAGACAGGAAAATTTAATACCGCGTTAGCTAAAACATACAGTAAAAACAATATTAAAATAGACTTTGATAAAACCGTAAATTTAGCCGATTACGATAATTACAACTACGCCATGTATCGCGAGTCAATTGAAATCTCAACCAATAGCGATGTATGCAACGATAGCGGCGCAGTAACCCCAAATAGAGCCTGGAGCCATCTCATGAGAAATCAGCAGAGGAGTGAACAGATTCAAGTTTTCCACCACAGAAGCAGCGTTTCTGATGAGCACCGGGTGCCCGGTACCGAAAGATCTTAAACGACCACGAAGTAAAGTTAGGTCTTTATATTTTAATATGTAATTATTAATATACTTCGTTTTTCTTTTTATTTAAACCCTCAGATGTTTAAAATTTAAGTCAAAATAGAGAGATTTGATCACTCTGCTCCTAATATAAAAGAATAAGAATCTTAATTATCTTTGTAAAAGAAAAGGTAATAAAGAAATGAAAATATCAGCTATATTCTAATGAAATTTGAATTATTTAAGTTTTCAATAGTTATGGTATTTAAAAAAAAAAAAAAAAAAAATTATAATAAGACTTTTTTATTATGCAAAAATGAAAGTTAAAAATTTATTCTTAGCAAAAATTAGTTTCAAAGCATTGTATAGTAATTCACATTCAAACTGAACTTGATAAATTGCAGGGCAAGATGAACTTCAATTTTCTTTCAAATTTTTTTACCCAATCTCAAACATTTTAAGCATAAATTATGCTAAGAGGGATAGATAAAAATTACATTAGATAAAAATTACATCAGAAAAGCAGGAGAAATTAGTGAAAAATCAGGAGCATAGAAAAACAAGCAAAAAGCAGGAGACTCCTGCCAAAAGCAGGAGACTTGGCATGTCTGTAGATGTGACTTTTTTTCAATTTAAACCACAAAAAAAAAAAAAAAAAACTTAAGTCTCTTTTAAATTACTACATATTGAGGGTTCTACCATTTAATTTAAAAGGTGTTGATGAGCTCATTTGGGAGATACTCATAATGAAAATTTGCCTCCCTTCGGAGGGACTTTCCTTTTAAGGGGCCCGGGGGAACCAATACTTGCACATTTACAAAAAAAAAAAAAAAAAAAAAAAAAAAAAAATCTCACTTAACATCACTATTATAGATTCATCGTTTTAATTTCATAATGATTAATAAAAAACAATTCACTTTATGTATATTTATAGGAAATGTTGTTCTGCAATGTAAAAAATTAAAGGGGAAAAAAGTTGCAGAATGACAACACCATTTGTTGGATAATTTTTATCAAATGTTTCTAGGCATTTATTTATGTCAAGTTGCAACTACAAATCACATTTTATGAAATTCTGAGTAGTATAGTTCTTGAGATATCGTTGCCACAAAATTTTGTCACATACAGATATTTCCTAAACATTGTCAAATCATGTTCTAGACATCTCAAAACATGTAAACCCATCGAAAACCTGAAGTCTAGTATTATTACGAATCAAATACTTTCTTCTATTGAATATAAAAGATAGAAAAACATGTTATGCACATTTTAATAAAATAAAATATTTCTGTTCTAACAAGAAATTAAAACTTCTTCACACACCATAAATTTTAAATCAGCACAACCGGTTTCAACAGGACGTAGCCTTTCTTCATCAGGTGCAAACACGTGCAACTGCCTTGGAGGCAAAAGCAAGACAAATTTAATGGTGTGTGAAGAAGTTTTAATTTCTTGCTATTGTCTGTACTCCAGTTTTTGAATTTGTTTTTTATTTCTGTTCTAAAATTTTAAACCGCTGTCACTGCTGTTTTTCAATTTATCAGAATCTTTTTCGATTTCTTGGTAAAAACTGTTTTAAATGCAATCAGATAGACTTAATTTTGTACGGAAATGCGGCATAATAAAATAAATAATCAATTTAATAAATAAATCTTCAATTTCGTAATGTGTCTTTTTTTTTTTTTTTTTTTTTTTTTAGGTGTGAGTTATTCAAAGGTAATTAACCTTAATTATTTAAAGCCACTGCTCAATAAATACTAATTGGATTAAAAATCTGTATTTCACTTACTTTTACTTTTACTAGTGACCATAAATTTAAAAATAGGTCATTTTAAAAATAGTAAGTTCTACTACTGAGAAAATTACATATTCTAGTTAAGAAGGAAATATATATATAGAAGTTGAATTTTTCCTGCAAAAATAATTTCAATTCGGGAAATTTCTTTTAAATTTTTAGAAAGACAGAGCCAAGTCTCTACCTAAATTATCTAAAAAAAAAAATTAGGACTAAAATAATATTTACTATATTTAAAAGAAATTTCATTAAGATGTTATTCTATATACTAAGCATAACTCAAATCTATCATTTAAAAAAATAATAAATTAAGATAAAAATAGTAATAATAAATTCAAAACAAATTTCCTTATGTGCATTATGTGATAAAGATAAATAAACAATAATTTTAAGTATTCTGGTAAATAAACATTTACATTAACCTTTTCTTAAGGATTATCTACTCCCTATTAGAATTAAATTCTGGGGTGTTAAAAATTCAGTAATCTAAATTCCCCCCCCCCCTCGCTATGAAATAAAATAAATAACAAAGTCTTCAATTTCATAACATATCTATTCTATTTTTTTATTTTTATTTTATTTATTTATTTATATTTATATTTTATTTTTATTTTTTTTTTTGGGGGGGGGACGGGGCAGGGATTAACTATGTAAAGTTAATTGACCTTAATCATTTAAAATTAAAGCACATTAAATGCAAATTGGATTTAAAAACAATATTTCATTTCCTTTTCCTTTTTCCAGTGACCATGAATTTAAAAATAAATCCTTTTAAAAATAGTGGGTAATAATGCTAAAACAAATTCATACTTTCAGTTAAGAATGAAATATCCAATAACATGATATTTTCATGCAAAATTAATTTAAACTCGGGTAATTTCTTTTAACAATTTAAAAAGTAAAGCGAAATGTTGTCTCTCCTAAAATTGTCTAAAAAATAATTAGGTTATAATATAATAAACTAACATATTCACAATGTTTAACAGAAACTTCATTAAGATGTTATCCTACGTATTATGCATAACTCAAAGCTGTCATTTATTTCTAACAGAAAATGATAAGAGTAGTTAAAGCTTAAAGTAGTAAAAAGCTTTAAAATATTGTTTCATTGAAGTTTTTTTTTAATCAATAAATAAGATAAATACTTCAACTTAATTTAACATATGCAGATGCAGTTGTTAATACTGCCTGAAAAATTTATAAAATACTTTAATATCTGAAATTTGATGTAATATTAAGCAAAATTGCAGATCATTCTAAATAAAATCTATGCATTATTGCTATTATAAATGAAAAATGCTAAATATTTGATAAGTAGAATCGAGAAATGCACTTCCATCAAACGAAAGATTGAAATATATAAGTTAATACTTCGTTAAATAGAAATTATACATGCATTATTGAATAATCTTCATAATATTCTTTTAAATTTATGAGAAAATAATGTTTCTTACCTTTTCTTCCATTCAATCCATTATCTATATTTTTCTGAACCCCACGTGCTTTATACAAGCGCTATTGCACTGGCACGCACGTGCATTATAGTAATCATATAATTGTATTGGTCACCCGTTTTCCCTTTTTTCCCCCTTTCCTTGTTTCTGCTCCCTTCGCCCTCCTCCGACCGGTATAAACTATGCGAAAGTGAAGTGATCCCCCCCCCCCACCACCACCTTCCCCAGGGGAAGACTCTGAAGGGTAGATTCCCAGACACCACCCTAAAGTGTTTCGACCCCTCTCAAGGGTTGTGATTGCTTTTGTTAAAAGCTGTCAGGGAAAAGAGCGATAAAGTCTAGCTATGGCAGTCTGCACTATTCGTTTAAATTGGAGCATGTTCCCTTTTTCGTTCAAGATAACTGTTATCGGAGAATTATTTGTACTAACTAGAGGGTGAAAGTGAAAGAGTAATATTTTTACAATCCTTATAAGATTGGTAGAAAAAGAGCAGAATTTCTAACGCATTTAAAATTGTAAATTTTGTATTCTCTTTAATTATCTTTTACAAGTTTATAAAAATTAAATAAATAAACTAATTAATTAAATAATTCATAAATAAATTCATAAATATTAGAATCACCCGGTGGTTGAATCTTTATTACTTTTTTAAAGTAAGCATTGAAATAAAAAATATAAAAATCCAAAATTTAAGTATAAAAAATGTTCTTAGAAATTACACTATCCATCAAAATAAATAAAAAATGAAATGAATGAATAAACAAATAAAATTAAAATTAATAAATATAAGTAAATATCATCATCTTTTTACTTTCCAAACACTATAGTGAGGAAAGTATTGTAATCATGTCAAAAATCCGAAATTTTAAAATTGTAAATTTTGTTTTCTCCATAATTATCTTTTACAAGTTTATAAAAATTAAACAAATAAACTAATTAATTAAATAATTCATAAATAAATTCATAAATATTAGAATCGCCCGGTGGTTGAATCTTTATTACTTTTTTAAAGTAAGCATTGAAATAAAAAATATAAAAATTCAAAATTTAAGTATAAAAAATGTTCTAAGAAATTACACTATCCATCAAAATAAATAAAAAATGAAATGAATGAATAAACAAATAAAATTAAAATTAATAAATATAAGTAAATATCATCATCTTTTTACTTTCCAAACACTATAGTGAGGAAAGTATTGTAATCATGTCAAAAATCCGAAATTCAGATTTTGATGTTTCTATACGTTTCGAGGTCCTCTGAGTCCGTTTTCACTATTTTTACGATGATGTATGTATGT
This sequence comes from Salticus scenicus, assembly GCA_963930645.1. Classification (NCBI taxonomy): domain Eukaryota; kingdom Metazoa; phylum Arthropoda; class Arachnida; order Araneae; family Salticidae; genus Salticus; species Salticus scenicus. Next base: position 111,131,675 of record OZ005657.1, read on the forward strand.
GTATATATATGTGTGTATGTATGTGTGTATATATGTGTGTGTATGTATGTGTGTCTGTGAGTGAACACGCTAGCGTCTAAACACTTTGTTCAAATAAGCTGAAAGTTGGTACATATATTGCAAGTCACCAAAGTACGAACCCTATTGATTTTGGTGAATCTAGCACTTATAGTTTTTTTACAGGGACACCAGGAAAAATTCTTTATCATTAAGGCCTATTGGGCCAAATTTTTAAAAGTGCGATAGCGTCTAAACGTCTTATTAATCTGAGCAAAAAATTTGTATACATGTTATAGGTCATAGTTGCACGATTTGTATAGATTTAGGTGAATTTAGCACTTACAATTTTTTTACAGGGTCACAAAGAAAAATTCTTTATCATTATGGCCTATGGGGCCAAATTTTTAAAAGTGTGATAGCGTCTAAACACCCCTAATCAAATATTTCTGCAATCTGCATAAAGAAAATCAAGATAAAATGGCAATTATTTGTAGAAAAAGAGCAGAATTTCTAACGCATTTAAAATTGTAAATATTGTTTTCTCCAGAATTAACTTTTATAAGTTTATAAAAAGTCTGATGAGAATCGGGATCCCGATGGAAAAGTTTAACGGCAAACAACGAAGTTAGTAAAGGTTTTTAATGTATTAATTTAGTATTTTCACTTCGTTTTTTAATTAATATAGTTTAATGTTAGGTAAATAAGTTAATTAAGTAAATAAACTAATTAATTAAATAAATAATTAGAATATTGAATTCAAATGTGGAAAAAATGTTTATTGATTTATTATCTTTAAATATGAACAGATATTACAATTTTTTAAATAAATTTAAAAATAATACATCAGTTAATGCAACTAAAATATGCTGTTTAAGAAAATGTGATAAACTGTCATTAATTCATTATAGAACTTTAAAAAATAAAAGGATCGAAGGAAAATTTTATAGTAAAAAATAGAACAAACCTCTTACCGATTTTAATGAAACTTTGTATAATCATGTACAATTTGTGAAAAAATTACAGTAAGTGTCAAACATACTTGGAGGAGGGGGGGGGACAGAGGAAAATATATTAAATTTTTAAATTACCATTTTAGCAATTTTAATAATATATTACCACTTAATTTTTATGAAGATTACAATGAGTGTATTATATACCTGGAGGGGGGCAGGCGAGGGGGGGTAGATGGAAATAAAATATATTTTCCTTTAAAACACCCTATTATAGATTTAAACAAAAACTTTGTATAATAACATACAATTTGTGAAAAAAATCACAATAAGTATCAGACATACTTGGGGGTGGGGGTAGGGTTAAAGAGAGGGGGGAGACAGAGGAAAATAAAATATTTTTTAATATCACCATTTAACCGATTTTACCTAATTTCTCCTTGTAAAATTGATGCTTAACATCAACGAGAGTGGAAGTGTTCCATTTCTACATAGGGCGGGGGAGGACAAAAGAGACAGATTAAAAGAAGAAAATTCATTTTTGAATAACTTTTTTACAGATTTAAATCATGTATCGATTTTTTGCATAACTCACTATAATTATTCATTAATAGTAATCGATACACACAAAATATAAATAAACAATAAAACAAACGATAATAAGTGTTGTTTAAAACGATTATTTTATTTTCCATCTGTCCCCCAACCCCCCCCCCCCCCCCTTATCAACTTTAGTTAACTTTCACTATAATTTTAATAAAATGAAAGTGATATTCGTACAAAGTTTCATATAAGTAGGTAGCATGGTGATATAAAAACAAACATTTTCTTCACTCTGCCCCCCCCCCCCTCCTTAGCAAATCGTCCAGATATGTGTACACTCACTGCAATTGCAATTTTTCATAAGCAGAAAGTTGCATAGATACAAAGTTTTTTTTTAATCGACAATGCGGTTGTTTAAAGAATAATATATTTTACTTCTATCTGCGTCCCCCTTGCCCCCCCCCCCCAAATATATATTGCACTCATTTTGAGATCTTCATAAAAAGCAAGTGATAGCTATAGAATATGTCTTTAAAATCGGTAAAATGGAGATGTAAAAAATATTTTATTTTCCTCTGTCCACCCCCCCCCCTTCGTCTTTAACCCCCCCCCCCCATCCTTAAGTATGTCTAACCTTACTGTGATTTTTTTCACAAATTGTACGTTATTATGCAAAGTTTTTGTTTAGATCGATGATAGTGTAGTTTAAAGAAGAATACATTTTATTTCCATTGGTCCCCCTTCCCCCCCCCCAGGTATATAATACACTCATTGTAATATTCATGAAAATTAAGTGGTAGGTATAGAATATATCATTAAAATCTCTAAAATGGTGATATAAAGAGTCTTTATGGGAGTGAGCTATTTTCAAAACTATAACCATATTATTTAATATTTTAGAGAATATAACATTTTACATGCTGAAAAAATCATTAGTGAATCAATCATTAGTGAAGTTATAAAATGTTTCATAACTTCTATCGACAAAAAAAAAAAAAAAGCTAGATTCATTGTAGTAGTTCAGTCCATAAAACAACTCCTCTAGCGTATTTTGTCAAAGTTTCATAAGATTTATATAATAACTTTTGGAGTTATGATGTTTTGTGAAAAAGCAAAATGTTAAAAATCTCATTCTGAGAAAAGCAAAAAACGTAATTAAAAACCAGATTTTACCTATTAAATAAAAAATAATTTTAATAACTTTCCTGATTTATTTCAAAGTTTTTTATTTCTTCTTATTATTTTTAAATTCATTTTATATTCAGTAACAAATTTTGATGCTTATACTGAGTAAAACTTTTATGAAAACAAACATTTCCGGTCACTTCTGGTTTCAAAAAGTTGCGAGTGACTAATATTTAGATGCCTGTAACTCAAATTCTAAGCAAGATAGAAACAAAATTCAAACTGATTTAGAAAGTTTAAATGTCAGGCTTTAATACTAAACCAAAAATAAAAAATCTTAGTTTTGACTGAAAATTGCATTTTAAAGGTAGGCAGGCGCCTTAAAAAGTATGTAGGAAAGAATTTAAAACTGAAGCTGTAGGAGATTTGTCCACAATAAAACATTAATAGACTATTACTTTTTTCCCCCAGATATTTTCGAGTGTGTAAAATTATTACCTCGCTTTATCTTAAAAATATATAGAGAGTATTATACAATGCTATAATTAACTGAAAAATTCCATAATAAAAAGTATAGACAAAAAAAAAGAAAAAAAAAGTAATTTTCTTTCTTTCTTTTTTACAAGTAACTATGTATAACCAAAAAAAAAAAAAAAAAAAAAAAAAAAAATCGACAAATAATGACAAAAAATTAATAGTTTCCAAGTGGTCGTATATTAAAGCTGTAGAGCAAATGGTCTGGATATTACAAATTTCTTTCTATTATGGAAAAGAAATTATACTGATTTTTAGCATAATATTTCATTTTAAGAAATGGGGTACTAATTGTTATGAATTTCAATTTAACATTGAATATGGGAATTTCCGTAACTTTTTTTTTTTTTTTTTTTTTTTTAATCTTTTGTTATAGACTATTAACACGTTGAGCGCCACGCAAATTCTTAAAATCCATTAAAATTCCATAATGATACCTCCTGTAATAAATGAACATTAAGCAAATTTTAATAATTTTTCAATCATTAAATGTTATATTTTTAGTCTTATATCCTATTTTATATGCGCACCGATGGTTGACGCGGCTTTATATCATATTTGACACTGTCTGCCACCGATGGCTGACAGGGCGCTCAATGTTTTAATTTTTAATTTTTACTGCTTTTACTTTAGGGGTAAAACTTTCACTGAAATGTTTGAAGTATAACAGGTTCTGCACACTCCTAAAGTTTCAAGATGATTCCTTCAGTACTTAAAGATATATGACAAAATGTCTAGTATCTAGAATGACTGACATGGCGCTCAACATGTTAATATCGGTTTTCAATAAAAAGCAAAGCAGCGAATAGGCGGGCAGAGCTTTGCAGTGGTTCATAAGTAAAGCGAGTAGAGTGGAGTCGAATCATCATTCATTAGGTCAATTATATGTCTTCTGAGTGCAATTCTCTTCAAAAAGTGCACATAATACTTGTATAATGTGTAATAGGAGTCGTGTGGTTGTTCTTTTTTTAACGCATTAGCACCCAGTATCCTCATTTGAGGACAGCTAATAAAATGACACGTATATTTTTTGTGGTTTCTTGGAATGATTTCTGCTTTTAAGTGACAGTTTATAGCGTCACTCTAAATGATCCCTGAAAGTTTTATGTGCCTACTATTAATTATTATTTCATAATGTGGATAGTCATTTTAAGATTTTTCATTCGTCGCACATACATTTGCTTTTTGCGCAGGTATACTAACTTAAATCAAGTTGAATAATAATATATATTATAATACTTTACTTTCGAAATCTTCGTCAACATATAACAGGATATTAATCTGTTATCTCAAAGTTTTTCTATCTCAAAGTTTTCTCGCTAGAACACTAAACGTCAATAAATGAGGATAGCCTTGAAATTTAAAACTATCAGAAGAATTGTTTAAGTTAATATATTTTTCTGTCAGTTGTGTATATTAATTTAGAAGTGAAATAATCAGCTAATAATATTTTACAAAATTAATTTGGGCGTTAACGGGTTAATTACCCAAGATTACTATGAGCTCTTGATGCTCAATTAGCTTTCGTGCTAAGTATACTATTCTCAGAAATAATTTTTTTTTTATGTTTTCTTTCATTATTCATATAAAAAAAATATTTCATGTTTAAAAAGAAAAGATTGGTAAATTGTTTTTGGCGCTAAATGTAAACTAATATTTAAATGACTAACTTTTAAAACTATTATAATATTATTTTCTTATTTTAATTAAATAAAAATAATAATAATAATGAACATTTCAAAAATGGGGCTTCGAGATGCACTAAGACACCTCAAGCGAATTCTTGTTGAATCTCTTGACTGTACGAGTACCAACCTTACGCTTCGTTGTCCACAGACACACCGACACGCACAAACATTGGTTTTATATAAAAAATATATTTATATTAAATTCCCTTTAAAATTCCTTCTTTTATAAGTTTACGTTTTTTGTAACCAAAAAAATATTAAAATTAGAAAAATAATTTTATTAACTTTTTAATACATTTAAGTTAATATATAACTGTTCAAATAAATTTAAAACACCAAACTAACTTATTTAAGTTAACTACTTATCTAATCGGCTTCTGTGGGTTTCTGTGGTGAATTATTTTCAACTGTTTGGTTTCCGTTCTCATTCTTTTCATTATTGTCATTAAAAATTATATATATTTGTGTGTGTGTGTGGGGCGGGGGGATTTTTTATTATTATTATTATTATTATTTTTTTTTTTTTTTACCTAAATTGTAAAATTATTTTTTTTTCTTTTACTAGACAGTTGTTCTGCGTAATACTGCTCAAATAAAGTGAGATATATGTAATATTTAATTCCGTAGTTTAAGTAATTTTAAAAGATTTTTTTCCGTGCAATTATTTACCAATTCATTCACTGTATTCAATAAAAAACAGCAAATTATCAGCTTCTTTATCAATCTTCTTTCCCTGTTCTAGAAAATCCCATGGCTCTCCTCTTTGAGGGACCATCTCAAATGCAAATTACTCAAATGCAAAAAAGGTAACCCTACTCCGTACCAAGGGGAGATGAAGATAGTGATTGATGATCATTTTCCCCCACGGTTGAAGGACATGAAAAATAATGCTTTTTGAGGGGAATGTTTCATTACCTTCAAAACAATGCGTAGCGCGTCATTCTGCATGCTTTGAAACGGGAGATACAGATTGTTAAACTGTAACTTTTTTTTTAATTTTGTTCTACAAAATTTCAAAATAAATAAATAAATACATGAATAAATAAATAATAATAATAATAATAATAATAATAATAAACTAGAAAAATCGGGTATACAAAATTTTTATTTCAAATTTTAAAGTGTTGGAAACCTTTAAAATGAAAGATTTGAAAAATTTTGGACATTTTTCTGAATGAGCAACTGTACAGGAAATGAAAACTGTCAGTTCTACATTCAATGAAAATGGGAAATAATTTTCTCAATTTCCAACAGTGGTTAGAAATGTGGGTATTGAGTTTTATAAAAATAAACGTTTCGTCAACGTCAACGTGAGTGCTTCGGAGTACCTGCATTTGGTCGCAACCAATGCTTACCTCCAACGAAAAATGAGAAAAACATAAAAATAATTTTCCATAAAATAATAAAAAGCCAAAAGGATGAATTTTGAATTTTGATCTCTGAATAAATCTCCGCGTGAGCAGAGACCAATCAGAGTAAAGCACCAGGAGTTAAAAAAAAAAAAAATAAATAAATAAATAAAAAAATAAATAAAATAAAATAAAATAATAATAAAATAAATAATAAATAAATAACTCCTCGAAAAAACCTAAGTGTAACAGTGAAACTGTTACGTGCGTTGACGAAGACAGTCTGGAAGGCGAAAAGGAATTAAGAGGTGAGCAGGGCGCCCCAAGGAGCACAGGAAATCGCTCGGAGTCCCGCAACGAAATAAAAAAAAGGGGGGCCCATACAATTTTTTTTTCTTTTTTTTTTTCCTAACAAAAGTAATTGAAATTCAGGAGAGTTAAAAAAGTGAAGTTAATTATAGAGCAACTTCAAGGATCTCGGTTCCCAGCCAGAAGCTAAGTTCCGAGCTGAGTCCGTTGACCAATCAGAAGCCTACAAAAAAACCCACGATCCTCACTGAAAGTACAGAGCTAAAAAGGAGAGGATTTTGTCCTCAGACTGAGAGCCAAAAAATAAGCGTTTCAGAATTTTTGCTACCTTAAAATCATCTTTTTATGCTATTATATGCAGATTTATGATATAGCTTATCTTTCATATCGATGTCTCAGCTGCTATTTCATACATCGATAGAACATCTACATATTTTATAAAAATGTAAGATAAACTGCGATATTATAAGGGGGGAAAATGCACTTTTTTTTTCTGAAACCCGCACTTACAAAGAGCCAGTTTCTTTCTTTCTTTCTTTCTTTTTTTTTAAATACATATTTTTCGCAATTTTTTTATAAAAACTGCAGTTGTTTTACAGTTACCGTTTATCATCAAGTTAACTGTGATAAGTTTTCGATATTTTTGAAGTCATAGCCACACCTTTAAGAATTCTGCAGTTCTTACTAAGTCGTGAACATTACTTTAAAATTTCTGCAGTTTTTATTAAGTCGGGAACTTTACTTTAAAAAATCTGCAGTATTTATTAAGTCGTGAACTTTACTTTAAAAATTCTGCAGTTTTCTTAAAGTTAAAAGCACATTAGTTGAAATACTGCAGAATTTCTACAGTTTTGGGGGTTTTCTGCGGAAAAACTGCAGAATTTTTTAGCTGGGATCATTATGTTTAGAAACACAAAACGTATTTTTTTTTTTTTTTTTTTTTTTTTTTTTTTTTATGAAAAATATTCCTAAACAATTTTATCATCGTAGAATCAAGTTAAAACGTAAATAGTGTTTTATTATTTTGTATTACTGTTTTAACTAAAATATTATTTTTTCACTCGTGTTTAAGAATTTGGAATTGTATAAAGATTATATTGTCAATTAAATCATGACGTCAATTTTCACTTGTTTTTGATAACATATAATAGTTCAAATTAGTTAAAAATAACACTTTAAACACGTAAATATTTTCATTAAAAAACTATACTTTTATTAAAACCAATATTAAAATTTTACAAATATATTTAGTCGAAGCTTTTCACCCAGCTTGTCTGGGCATCATCAGGATAGATTAAAAATAGAAGTTTGACAAATGCAGCACGACACATTCATTATATAATAAAGAGTCACAGTACAGTGACGGTTAATTTCGATCAGTCAGTCCTTAAGTTACAAAAGAATTTTTTAGTTGAAGCTTTTTAGGGTCACTATAGAACAACGTAATGTATGGAAAATCTTGCACATAGTTGAGATTTCACAGGAATAACATGGCGAATCATAGTTACTGAGGAACTTGCATGGAACTTCATCGGGAAGAATCTGGAGAGGCGTAGTAGCAACAGGATACATAACGGAGAGAACCAAAAGACAATCTGGAGCTGCAATACTGAAGTAGGTTGGTGTTTATTGGGGTAACATTGGAGCCACCTTGACAACTTGAATATCTGAAAACGTTTTGGAGAGGCAGACCTGCATCTTCAAAAAGTTTTTAGTTATTCAAGTATCCCCCTGAGTACAGAGCCTGATTAAGGGGGAAGCACACATTATTTATACTTACACCGTTATTTTTTAACAAATACTTTCCTCCTATAATAAACAGAAAATTCTCATTAAAAATTATTTTAAAAGAATTCTGGTGTCTAATAACGGTGAGTAAATTGGATTGTTTTACACCGTTCATTTTTTATAAAAAATATTTCCTCGTCAAAGCTTGGAATTTCTGTGACATAAAGTAAAAAATAATTGTAAAAATATTCCGGTGAGAGCGGAGATAATGTGTGCTTCCCCCTTAATCAGGCTCTGCCTGAGTATACTCGCATGAGAGGGAGAATCGATTTCCTGTGTTTACTGTAGACTTTGAGAATCCGTTTTTCTTGATACCCCCACTTAAAAAACATAGAAATTCATAGCTCTATAGGGCTCATGCGTCAACTTCATTTCCATTTCTTACAAAATGTATTCTACGACAATTATATTGCAATATTTGTCAAAAATTATGATCTGCAGTGGTAAAAAAAAAAAATAAATTTATATATTTAACCTATAATCTCCTTTTAGTACCTATCGTCTGCCTCTGTCTGAAAAATTTCAGAGAAACCTTTGTATAAAATAATTGTTACAAAAGGAAAAAACAGACTAAAGAAAGCATCTGATACATTACTTTATATATATATATATACATATATATATAAGTACAAGAAGCAAATACAACCAACGTATTAAACTTTATATAAAAGAAATAAATGAAATATATGTAGTAACATACCTTTATTTACATTAAAATAACCACTAAAAAACTGCTGTTGAATGATAAATACTATTTTTTTTAATAAATAGTACTATTTATTTACTGAGTTCTTTATTATTGAACCCCTAATTATGTATATTAATTTGTTCTTCGATACATTTTACGGAATTAATTTAGAATGATTTTTGACATAAAATGTTTAAACTTATTTGGTATGTATTACCATATTATGAAAAAAATATATGGTACAAATTTTGATAGTTATTTGAAGCGAAATCGAAAACAAGAATATTTGACAGTCGCAGGTGTAATTAGCAGTTTATAGCCACAATGTTACTGAACTCTGTATTTATTTCCACTTACCTCATTTGAATATATTCCGAATTTATTTAACATTCTCGTGATAAATCCGCAATAATGGTAAGGGAATCTAGGGAATCTCCTAATCACGTTGAACTGTCAAAATATTCCATTAAATAACCTTGGTTGTGTTATTTTTTTATAGAATTGAATGAATGAAAATTGATAAATAGGAAGCGTATAATAATAATAATCATTAAATTAAATATTTTGTTATGAAATATACAGTTTTAATACATGAATATCTAAAACTATGTTTTTCATTGATTAATAAATTTATTACACAGTAATTTCGAAAATATTATTTTATAGAACCTTAATTTTGTCTATTTTGTTCTTTCTTTTCATTCTTATGACTATCTCCAAATTTCCAGACCATTTCTTCTGAATATAAATATTTCCTATTTTTATTTTGGGTAATCCCATGTGACATCAACTATGTTACAGATTCTAATAGTTATTTGTAAAGGAATCGAAGCATAAGAATATATGACTGTAGCTTGTGTAATTAGCAGTTTCTAGCGAGAATGTTACTGAACTCCATATTTATTTGTACTTATCTCACTCGAATATATTCCGAATTTATTTAGCCCTCTCATGATGTATTCGAAATAATGATAAGTGGCTCTCCTAATCACGCGGAACTGTCAAAGTATAGCTCCATGAAATAACCTAGTTTGTGTTATTATTTTATAGAAGTGGATACATTGAAACTCATAAATAGAAGGCATATAATACAAACGATCACTGAATTCAGACTTTTATTGTGAAAAGTACAGTTTTATATCATGAATATCTAAAAATATGTGGTTTATTGATTAACAAATTTATCACACAATAATTTAGAAAAAAAAAAAGTATTGTACAGAATCTAAAATTTTTGACTTTGGTCTTTCTTTATGATTATCTCCAATTTCCCAAACCATTTCATTTGATTATAAATAATTCCTATTTTAGATTTTGGTAATACCGTATAACTTAAACTATGGTACAGATTCTGATAGTTATTTGTTACTGAATCGAAAATATAAGAAAGTATGACTAAAGTAGTTGCAATTAGCAATTTTTAGCCACTGTTTTACTGAAAGCTGTACCTTTTGTCAGTAATTCTCTTCAAATAAATATACGATGAATGAAAAAAACAAAATACTCTAAAAATTAAGTAGTGTAGAAAAAGAGGCGGTACTAACAATTTGCCGGATTAGGTTAGCAGCTCTGTATCTCGCTTGAATACATTTGAAATTTAGGACATTCGCACTAGTGGTAAGGAAATCTAATAACAACGAATTGCCAAAATAAAACTCCATTAAGAAAGCTAAGGCGCATTATTATTATTATTATTATTTTATAGATGTGCATACTTGCCAACCATCTCATTAAGAATTGTAACACTTTTAGTACCTGCCTTTCTTTTCACAACTTTTAGAGTCTTTTTTTTTTTTTTTTTTTTTTTTTTTTTTTTTTTGAGTAATTTTATTCTTATTTAATCGTAACTACATATGGAGCTTCAGCATTAACATCGAATCACCCCATTTTTGCTAAGTTGTATTACTGATGGTGATTGCAATTTTAAGCATTTATTGTCAAATTACTGAAAACAAACACTTTGCGATGTTTTTAAAACTCCGCCTACTGCGTAAGTTTTACATTTCGTGTGTTACAGTACATGTAAAAATTTTTTCACAATATAAACGATCAGCATGAAGTATTCGGAAACAACATTTTTATCATGTATTTTGTAAGATTAACAGTAAAAGACAAAACTTTTCTGTTAAATAGTGCACCATTCAGAAGCATTGGCAGTAGGCGGAGCTTTCTGTTAAAAATCCCAGAAAACACATGGTCCGTAAATGGTTAAAATGACTTTTGGAGATATGGGTTTCTATGAAATTCTGAGTCCTAATAATGTGTCCTACCTCCCCTCAAAGTTTGTCCCATCATCGTTGAATCACCCTGTATATATAAATATATACAGCATACTTCCGTGCACCGTGGGGGCAGGGCTGCCATATGTATACTACAGTTTTATTTTTTAATACCACTAATTTGATATCAAAGCAACCGTTTTATAATCCATATATATAAACGGCTAAGAGATTTCCTTGGACTCTGCTTGTCTGTATGTGAATGCAAGTTGCCATATAATTGTCATACTTTAGTTAATTTAAGAAAATCTAATTGTCCGATCGATAAGGTGTTTAATCCGACGGATTAAGAAAAATCACCCTTTCCGTTTGGTACCTTATTTGTAACGAATTTTTTGATTGAATTTTTAAAAAATAATTAAAATATGTAAATAATAGCCTGGTAATAGCTTTAAAATTGGCCATTTAAATTTTTCATCGTTGCTAAAAAAAAAAAAAAAAAAAAAAGTTATTATTATTTTTTTTCAGCATAAAATAAAACATGCTTTCACGCGTAAAATAAAAAATTATAACATATTAAATTTACTAATCATATGAAAAAATTAAAATATGAAAATGGAGTAAAAAAACAACCATAGCATTTTTTAATTTACCTCAATTTTAGATTTTTTTTTTTTTTTTTTGACACGGATGAATCGCGCTTTGCAGGAAAGCTAATTCAACATTATATTAAAGATCTTTACTTATTGATAATGTAATTTTAAAAATTTTGATGCTGAATTAGATCGGACATTTTTCGCCAAGGGCTCTACTTTCGCGAAAGCCACTTTAAGCCAAGTAGCACATTAAAAATATAAATAAGTTATAAAATATTGAAAGAAAGAAAAGGAAAGGAAAAAAAGAAAGAAAGAAACAGAAAAAATAATCGCATACATTTTGTGTTTTTGTCTAAAATGGCGATAAAAATTCAAAAGTCGCCAAAAGGAGCTATATTAAGGCTGTAACATGATCAGGTTTACATATTTAATTAATTTTTTTCTATAGAACAACTACTATTAACTAACTCAATTACTATTATAACCGCAAAAAATTAATTGTCTCATGCGACAGATGTAGTGGATCATAGCATAATATATTTAGCGTGAAACGGTTGTCATTGATCGAATGATGGTTGATCGAATAAATCAAACAAATATAGAAAATAACGTGAAAGAAAATATTATTTACACCATTTATAGTGTTGTTCATATGTAACCGGGATTCAAATATAAAATTGCTGCTTCAATTTTGTTGATACTGTCCGTTTCGAAACTGCTATCTAATAAGAACCCAACTGGAAGCCCACTAGTAAGCTGTTATCAAAGGCAATGGGGACAGGCACCATAGAATATACGAAGAGTGGGTCGCTGCCGAAGGCGGCGGGCTTTTGATTATAAAGCGATCTTTTGATTATAAAGCGATCAGGTTTCGTTTTGTTTATAATGTACCACAGAGCCTGATTAAGGGGGAAGCACACATTATTTATACTTACACCGTTATTTTTTAACAAATACTTTCTTCCTATAATAAACAGGAAATTCTCATTAAAAATTATTTTAAAAGAATTCTGGTGTCTAATAACGGTGAGTAAATTGGATTGTTTTACACCGTTCATTTTTTATGAAAAATATTTCCTCGTCAAAGCGTGGAATTTCTATGACATGAAGTAAAAAATAATTGTAAAAATATTCCGATGAGAGCGGAGATAATGTGTGCTTCCCCCTTAATCAGGCTCTGATGTACCAGTTGGCGCTGTCTACCGCCAAGTTTCCGATTCACGCGGAAGGTATCTAGTTTAGGAGGCTATGGTAATACATAGGTCCCAACTTGTACGTGTTTCTTTCACCACTAATTTTTTGCAAAAAAATTCTCCATGTTTAATTGAAGAAAAACGCTAACAAACTTTATAAAAATTTCTTTTAAATATTTCTGGTAGAATTAAAAAAAAAAAAAAAAAGCGTACACATTTTTAGCTGTGGTAATAGCTTCATCAAAATAATACATCACTTAATATACAATTTATTTTTTCAACAAAAAATATGAAATTTTGTTTTATAATTAATCTTCATCATTTTCTTATTTTGGGTAGTATTATGGAGCTCTTTCCAAACCTCATGATATAATATATTGTTTCGATATAAATTACCTGTATGCTATTTAATAATTAAAAATAAATATCCAATTTAAATGTTGAGTCTTTTATAATTCAGCATTTCAATGACTTAAAAGTAATTAGAATGGTAATTCAACGAACATAATCAAATTTGGAAAATTATTAATAAAATTGCATGATATATTTAGAAGACCTTTTTTTTATTTTCATGATGAAAAATAAACATTTATCTAATGACAGTTAGAATATGTTATGATTACTCAATATCATATAATTTAATTCAGATGCTCTTAAAATATATTCACCTAAAGTTATTTTAAAATGTTAAAGCCAGTGGGCGTAATTAAGGTTGGTTATTATTCTTTTCCATTTTTAAAATGTCGACTAATTATATATTCTTAAACACAGAACAATATTTTCCAAAATAATGCATAATGAATCCACTCGTGATCGCTAAAGCAGTTTAAATGCTGAAAGTTTTGCTCTTTTGTATTCATTATTCTTTAGGAGTTTTAAAATTTCTGTGATTTACAACTTCTATTACAAAATTGCTATTATTTTAAGAAGTATGATTGTTAACTTTTTTAATCAGAAATAATTAAAGCTGGAATTTTCTAAAAACATTGTCAAAAATTATTGGATTTCAAGCATCTAGAATTTTACTTTTATATAAAATTGAGAAAATGATTGATCAAATAATTTTAATTGGTTTTTTTCAGTTGATTTGTAATATTTTATTTTACAATAAATAAATAAATAAATAAATAAATAAAATAAAAAAATCATGTACTATATTTTCTTTATTGTTGTTTTTCTGACATTTTCAATAATTCTAAAATATCCATATCAGATATTTTAGTTTTCTTTTTTAATTTTAATTTCTTTTTCTTGTTTTTAATACAGTAGTCAGAGGTTTTTATTATTATTATTATTTCGTGAAATTTTAACACATCTGCGTCCGCAAACGGAAATTTACGTTTTAAGAGTTCCGAAACTGCAGCTATTACATTCAAAAGCACAGTTAACAGCAGAAATTTGTACGAAATTTACAAGAAATAATTTTTCATTTATTAGATTTTAGAAAAACTTTATAAAAGATCGCAATATGTAAAATTGGTGTTAATGACCTGCCAAATTGTCTGCCCGGTTACACATAATACATAAATACATTGACTTATATATAAATTATCTAAAAAATACCCGAAACAAAAGTGTTAAATTATATTGTTATATAAAATTAATTGTCATATAAATTTTGTCAGTATATATATATATATTAAATCCTAAATGTGTTAGCATGCATAAAGGAAAGGGGGGAAAAAAGCACAATTGTTCAATTTGGAAAAGTAATCGAAATTTTGTTCTAAAAGACATATTAAAAATACATTAAAATAAAAGATTTTAATAAAAAAGTTCATAATCATTGGTACTTTCATTCTTACAGCAGAGCTGCCAACCTAATCCGGCAAATTGTTTGTACCGCCCCTTTTTCTACATCACTTAATTTTTAGAGTATTTGTTTTCTTAATTCATCGTCAATATATTTGAAGAGAATTATTATTAAAAATTAAGTGGTGTAGAAAAAGGGGCGGTACGAGCAATTTGCCGTATTAGGTTGGCAGCTTTGTTATAGGTATAAGGTGAAGTACGGTAAATGTAACACTGTTTTGCCATACATAGCTGTCAATATTTTAATTTATTCCGGAGAATTTTTTAGCCCCGCCTTTATTTCGTACCACTTATTTTTTAAAAGTAAGTTTGTCTTATTTTATCGAAGTCACATATTGGAGAAAATTTTTCTATGAATAATGTGATGCGAAATAAAGGCGGGGCTAAAAATACTACGGAATAATTTAAAATTTTGGCAGCTATGGCCATAGATTGAATTTGTCCTCATTTTGATCGGTTGCTTTATGCTTAAACTTTAGAAAAGTTTTGAACTACAATTAATTGGCTTTTTGTAGATATGAATTATTTTAATTTAATAAAGTTACGCAAAGAAAGAAATTGATGAAAATTTTGTGTTCCGTTGAGAGTTCCCAACTTTTATAATTTATTCAAGAGCATTTTTAGCACCGCTTTCTTTTCGCACCAGAAATTTTGAAGATTATTTCTCTTTACTATGTGACAATGATTAAATAAGAAGAAAATCATTTTTCAAAATTTCCGCTGGGAAAAAAAAGGTGGGGCTAAAAATGCTCGTGAATAAATTATAAAAGTTGGGAACTCTGGTTCCTTTGTCACACTTGCCCTATGGTTTTGGGTAAGTTTGACCTCGGTCTAATGAACTCACATATAATACCTTAAGAGATGTGTAATTCAAGTTTCGAGATTGCGATATCTTTTATGAATGTGGAACTTATTTATTTTTAAAATATCTCCAATTATTACGGAATTGCCAACTTTTCCGTAGATCTCCAAAAACATAGTTGTCAACTTTAGCACTATTTGGCCACCGAAAATTTTTAATAGAAGTTTTTTATTCATTTCTGTAATAGTTTCACTAACTAAGTAAAATAATTATAATAATAAAAAAATAAAATACATTTTCTGTTAATAAAAAAGTATTAAACTTTGCAAATATATTCGCAAGCACTCTATAAAAATTGCAAAAAAAAAAAAAAAAAAAAAAAAAGCACAACAATAATATACAGCTTAAAACTAAACATAACAGATGTAAAGATCTTATATTATGTTGATGGTTAATAGAAATCCGTGGATTCCTACACTAAATCGAAAATGTTGATTTTAAAATCATTGCATGAATTTAAGCGTATATAATTGTAGTTGCCAACTTAGCACTTTTGGCTACCGGAAAATTTTTATAAAATTTTTTATTTTATTTTATCATTGAAAACCGTTGCAGTTCACTGATTAAATAAAATAAATATTTCTATTATTTTTTTCTGGTAGCCAAAATGTGCTGAGTTGGCAACTATGCGTATAATATAAAGTAGAGGAAAGTTTTGTCAGATCTGGCGGATTTTTTAATCAGTTGTCACCAATAATTTTTAATTGTAACATTGATTTTGTCTAATCACTTCTATGATTAATAGTCTATAGTAAATATCGAATATCGCTTCTTAAAATTATTGGTAAAAACTGAATATAAATTCTGCCAGATCTGTCAACACTGGTAGAGATAAATGTAAAATAGTAAAAAGTTAGCAAAAGGCCTTATAAAAATGAAGGGATTGTGCTTAGTACAAGGAGAAATTCGAACTATAGTAGTGTTTCCGTCCCCGAAATTTCATACCAGAATTTTTTAACAACAATATTATTAACAGTTTTCTAGTAAAGTTTAACAAGTAACTATAACCAAAATTATAGTTCGTAATTACTGGTGGAAAATAAAATGAAAAACCCGGAACGCAAACACCCCTGGAACTATAAAAACTAAATTGTTAAAACATAAGGCAATCAAAAATAGGCAACGTTACTTCGGCAAAAAGTAAATAAAAAATCGACAACTTTACTTCGGATCTATTCAATACTGTAGTAGTCAAAACCCAAAATATATTTCTCTTCTATGTCCTAATTGGGGTTAAGGAAGAATTGAGATAATGCCTTTTATCGATACTTCAAGCTCATCTCGTGAATTGGTCCACAAAGAAAAGTAAGGCCAGAATTTCCTTTTTTTAAAAGGTATAGGCAACCGTAAATAGTGTGTTTACATTTACTCCATAAAAAATTAAACTTGGAATACGTGCAAATTTTCTGAAGTAAATGTAACAATGGGCAGAGATGCCAAGTTATTACGGATTGTCCGTAATCTTAATACCGGAATTTTTTTAATGTATTTTTTTGTAATAATTATCTGCAATTTAATAGGACAAGTTTTAATTTTTCTTTATTGTGGTTAGCAATTGATTTTTCGTTAGTATTTACTTGGCATCTCTGACCATGGGTAGCAAAAGAAACGCTTAAGATATTCAACAAAACTGAAGTTTCATTAAAAATCTACACACAAATTTAAAAATTGTAGAGTTTACAATGGAGCAATGACAAAATTTCAAAATTTGATATCGGCACACTGCCATTGAGTAGACATTCGAGTACTTTTTTACACTTTAAAAATCATCACTGTTTAATTTTGTTTCCTTTAGCTAAATATAACAAAGAAACTTTCAAACATATGATGATTAATAGCTCCAAATTCAACATCTCAAATGAGTTAAAACAGAGGTTACACTTACCCAGAGCCTGATTAAGGGGGAAGCACACATTATTTATACTTACACCGTTATTTTTTAACAAATACTTTTCTCCTATAATAAACAGAAAATTCTTATTAAAAATTATTTTAAAAGAATTCTGGTGTCTAATAACGGTGAGTAAATTGGATTGTTTTACACCGTTCATTTTTTATAAAAAATATTTCCTCGTCAAAGCGTGGAATTTCTATGACATGAAGTAAAAAATAATTGTAAAAATATTCCGGTGAGAGCGGAGATTATTAGAAATTATTTTAACTTCCTTTTTTTTCTGTTTTCTAAGGAAATATTAGACGAAATGGCCTTGAATATCAGATATGCAAAAAGACTCGAAATTCCTGTAACGATTTAGTCACGAATGAATTTAGAGAACAGATAGAAATTAAAAAGTGAAAATGAAGGGACTCGGTTGAACCTATATCATAAAAAGGCACAAATGACTTGTAAGTTTAACTCAAGATTCCATTTATCATTCATATTTTTGTTTACTTGTTTTTTGTAGAAATCTCAAAATTACTTAGACATATATAATTATTTTTTAATTATTCATTTTTGTCAAGTTTCTTTCTTATAACAAGAATGGGTTTTTACAAAATTTTACCAAACCTTCAAAAAATTTGATAAATATCAAAAATGTATTTTCTGAATCGTTAGTTACAACCACTTTATTTTCGCAAAAATATGAGCATTTGTAGCAAACAATATTTACTGCAGACAATGCGCGAAAGACTGAACTATTTTATTGCGAAGTTTTAAAGTTAGATATACAATGTTGCTTATTTATAAACATAAGTTGAATAGAATAAAAATTAAAAAATTCCCCGTTAAAATAATTAGCTGAATTTTACACATTTTCTTTTTCTTTCTTATATATATATATATATATATATATATATATATATATATATATATAAAGAGTTGCAACCTTATGAGAGTTTTTTCATTATAATAATTTTTTAAATGTATATAAATAATTAAATTTTGAAATTAAATGTCTGAAATGCAGAAAAATCTAAGGACTTGTAACTCTAACATAATCTTATTTATTTAAATAAATTTGTTATATCGCAAGGAGTTATATATATATATATATATATATATGTATATACATAATATATATATATATTTACTATCACACTAAAAATTTTGCTGTGATATTTGTGTTTCCAAATTAAATGTACGACATACGGAAATCGTCTTATGTAGAACTTTAAAAAATCTCATTCCTTCGCTGATAATTTTCTTATTTTTTTATTATAATAAAAAGAACCTCTAACGTAAGTTGCACTGTATGTCTCGCTTTAAAACAACATAATAAAAAACGTGCTTAGAGCATGCGCAAGAAAAAAATCATTTACTACAAATACTCATATAGCAGTAAAAATTAAATATTCAGATTTTATTATTCATAATATAATTTTTTGTTTGTTTGGTTAATCTGCCCGCAATTTTTATGAAATATCTTAGAAAGCCATTTTTCTTATGAGCCAAAAACTTTGATATATATATATATATATATATATCAGGACTTACAGAGATCCAAAAATTTTACACGTATTTTAAACAAGAACAAAAATTCATGCGGTACGCATTGATTATTAACATTTTCCAACTGTAAGTACTCCTTGTATCGCAAAACTTTCAATGTTCTTTACCTAAGTTATCACACAACGAACAGACAAAAGGACTGAAACAAATAGATTAACTCTATTTAAAACCGCTCTTAAAATTTGTTGGAAAGTGTGAAAAAACTTAAAGCAAAAGAAAATTCGGCCGTGAGATTCTAATTGCAGCCTTTAGTGTATCTGAATAATTTAGTGTAGTCCTGTAAATTTGAAGGTTAATCATATCATATTCTATACAAGACTTTATGTTCGCATATTAACAATAAATGCTATTTTTTATAGTTTTTACAGTAAAAAATTATTTAAATGGAATTTATAAAATTGTCTAACCTGAAACGCAATGCAATGGTATTATTTTGGGTTACCTGTGCACAAATCAGTTCTACTGAACCTAGTAATGTATTTTTAAATAGGAAACATTCCATAGTGAACTTAAATAACATTTATATATATTTTTTTAATTCTGAAACTATTTAATGACGCTGGGAACAAGCAGATTTACAGATAGAAAGGTGGACAGTTGGACCAACAAATATACAAACTGAAATCATATTCACAGTTAAAAATTGTCATAAATTGTTAAAAACGTTTAATATAAACGAAAATGCAATTCCTGTAAATTTTCAATGATAGCATTTAATATAACTGAATACTTTTGTATGGCACTGTAAATCTTATGTTAATCATACATTATTCTGTAGAAAAAAAGCGTTTAGTGCATGTGATTAACATATTTCAATTCCATCAAGATTAGTTCAAAATAAAGTCATTAAAATTTCATTTATAGAAATACCTATCATAGAGCGCAACGCCTTGGAACACTTTTGAATGTCCCTGTGCACAAACTAGTGATTGTATTTATTCCATTTTCAATGGGTAACATCTGATAGTAAAATTGAATAATATATTTCAATTTCATTAAGATTTGAGCAAAATAAAGAAAAGGTATTAAAATATGATTTATAGAAATATCTCTCGTAGAACACAATGCTTTGGTATACTTTCGTGTGTCCCTGTACACAAGCCATTTGAGTTATTTACTCCATTTTCAACAGAGAACACCCGAATGTAAACTTGAATAACATATATCATTTAAAAAAAAAATCCATGAATATTTACGGAGGTTAGAGCGCGGAGAGAGAGACAGACAGGCGTCATTAGATACGACAGATAGAAAGATAGTTAGTCGAAGAGATAGATACACAAATTAAAATCGTATTCACAAATTGAAATCATTAAACATTGTTATAAAGTATTAAAAATGCATAATATGAATGGAAGTGTAAATTTCAGAAAAATTTCATTAATAGCACTTATTGTAACTGAATATTTTTCTGTGGTCCGGCAAAGCTAATGCAAATCATACTATATTCTATAGAAAGTATTATTTTGGGCATACGAATAATATATTTCAAATTAATTAAGATTTGTTCAAAGTAAAGTCATTAAAATTTGACTTATAAAAATACCTCTCATAAAACGCAACCATTTGAAATACTTTCGGGTGTCGCTGTATACAAACGAGTGCTGGTATTAAACTCCATTTTCAAGGGGGAACATCTGATAGTGAACATTAATAATATAATTTAATTTTTTTTAAGATTTGTGTAAAATAAAGATATTAAAATATGGTTTATATAAATGCCTCTTATAGCACATAATGCTTTGGAATATTTTTGGGTGTTCCTGTACACGAGCCATTAGAGATTTTCAATCCATTTTCAATGAAGAACTTTCGATGGTGAACTTGAATAACATAAAACAATTTCAAGAAATTTCAAAAATAATTACGGAAGTTAGAGTGCGGACAGACAGACAATCCGAAGTCGTTAACACTCTTCAACCTTGTTGGAAAGTGTTAAAAATCATAAAAATTGAAGAAATTGGTAGAATTGAAAGTTGTTTGGGAAAAAGTTACTCTCGTTAAAAGGATTTCTTCCTTTTTTTTTTTTTTTTTTTGTAAAGAAAAAAATAGTTAAATGTTTCGCCGACAGTGGGCGCTACACGATGCTTAAAGAGAAATATGCATATCAGAGTCCTATGCACTGCATAGTTTTACGATTAGCACAGCTCATTTCTTATTTAGCATCTTACTTGTAGATACGTGAAGATTTAACTTCGATGCTGACTTGGTGGACAAAGCGGTATTTGTGAAGATGTTTTTCCTCTGGTGAGATCAGCCAACGAAAACTTCAGTTGGCGGCAGAGCCTGATTAAGGGGGAAGCACACATTATCTCCGCTCTCACCGGAATATTTTTACAATTATTTTTTACTTCATGTCATAGAAATTCCACGCTTTGACGAGGAAATATTTTTTATAAAAATGAACGGTGTAGAACAATCCAATTTACTCACCGTTTTTAGACACCAGAATTCTTTTAAAATAATTTTTAATGAGAATTTTCTGTTTATTATAGGAGGCGGTGTTATAACTCTTTTGCAAACTGTAATTTGTAATGATAGATTTTTTTATGAGCTTTAAGTTTGTTCCAAGGCTGCCAAACTGGCAAGCATGGCCTTATTGATGGAACCTATCTAATATGTAAATATCAATAATCAGTAAAAATAACTCTAATATTAATATTTCCTTAAAATGCTAAATTTCTACATTTAAATTAAAACTAATTTAAAACTGAGAATAGAGATTTAGCGTACGAGATAACAAGTCAGTCTTGAAATCCTTTTTGCACGTAATTACAAATAAATAACTTTACTAAACTCATACAGCTGCTAAAACAGACGATATTTTTTCTTTCCTTTTTGTTAAATTCCTTTTCCTTCACTAAATTACGCTAAATTAGCAAGTTTAATTTTGTATCAAATTTTAGTATCAAAAGTTTTCTAAAAATTCTGCGTCTTTGTCAATATCGACAATTCTGCTTAAAGATAACAAAACATCAAAGGCAGCCGTTAAAAAAAAAAAAAAAAAAAAAAAAAAAAAAATGTATACATTAGGCAGTGTACATTATCATCCAGTGCTAGTACAAGATTTTATACCACTATCTAAATCAGTAAATTTTTACAATACAATTTATTTTTAAGTAAATTTGTTTTTACATTTTATTATAATTAAACGTTACCTCTTCTCAGTGTTTAATAAAATTAAATCAAATTTTAAAGTAAGATATATATTTACAATAAAAGATAAAAAAAAAAGAACATGCATGACAGTAGAATTTTTTTGTGATTTAAAAAGTAATGGTTATCTTTCCCACTTAAATAAAATAATTTTTTTTGAACATTTCTTCTTTTACTTAAATCATTACTTCTTGAAGTTAAGTTTTATGTAATTTAGTCAAGTAAAAACGGTAGGCGGTGTGAAGTAGCTTACCATGTCTTCCCCATTTAAAAGCTAACACTTTCACGACCGCATGATTTTGTCTTTTTGACAATCAGTTCCGCCTGTGGGCGTTATTTTTGTATATTACATTATTTTAAATCAATGTTTTCTGTATCCATATTTATAATATAAAAGAATATACATTACAATTATGCTCTTCCTTATCAAAGTAATATTTAACCACATTTCTCGCGGCCATGGAAATCTCTGCACAAGTGCGAACGCAACGAATCCACTGTTAAAATAGGAAAGGGTATCCTTTTCTTTGCTAGAAAATAAGTGGTAAGAGAAAACCGAATAACTGGATGCTCATTAAATCCCAACCTGTCTGTTAACTTGGCACCCCTCCAAGATTTTAGGCTCGTCCTCACTGCTAAGCGTAGGAAACGTGGTTACACTGTATTTGTATCCATAGCGCATAATAGTACAAAGGGGAATATTGGAAATATTGCTTAGAAATAATGTAACCTATGCAGGGGTGTTCGTGTCCCCGGAAATTGCTTCCAGAATTTTTCTAATAGTGATATTATTAATAGTTTCTAGTGAAGTTTATCAATTTAATATAACTAAAAATACAATTCATAATTACTGGTGGGAAACAAAATAAAAAACCCGGAACGCAAACGCCCTTGCCTATGTAACCTAAGGAAACGCCCATAGTGGAGTTACATATTTTCAAATGACGTAAATTAACGTCAACGCAAAAAGGGTATTGCAGGTTAAGCATATGAAAACTGCACCAGCGTCGAATGAAGAGTTCTTGCCTGCTATTTATTGTTCTTTATATGAAACATCTTTTGCACACAATTTTAGACTTCTACCCTTAACGATTAGGGAGTAATGGGGGTGTCAACCTAAAACGTTTAATTAAATAAAAAAAAAAAAAAAAAACTATTCAAGATATCTTAACGAGATTGAAACTATTTATAAATGTTTATAAAGTACATAATATATATATTTTTATCAGAATTTTCACTCGATTTTAAACGGTAGTAAATGATAAGTATATTTTTGATGGGTGGTTTTTTATACTATTCACCAAAGTGACACCTACCAAAAAAATACAGTTTATTTGTTTATTAGTTAGCTATGATATGTAAAAATTACAGAAATGTCAAATTGGTAGAACGTAGTGAAAAAAATAATAATCACTTAAAAATAATACTTGTGTGCAAGTGTTTCACTCTCAAAATAAAAGACTGACACCAGCACTCGTTATCAAAAACTTCTATTATTATCAATCGCAATAAATTGAACCACAAATATGATATAAATTATTGATAAAAATACGCTGGTATAGGTTTTCCGTGCTGAGACGGAAACTCTTGCACCCTTGTAATAATACCAATGATATAATATTTATTTTTAAAAATTATTTTATAATAATAAATAAACAAGGCAAGCAAATATAAAAATGCTCTTTTAACGATTGTTATTAAAATGTCATTCACTTCATGTGCAGATTTTCATGCATCTGTCAAGAGCTGTTTCTCCATTCATAGTTCATAATGACCACGCCTTTTTTCTAGAATTCTACCATCCAGTACTTTTATGGAATAGATTTCCTTTTAAATTTTAAGACATTTTAAATATAAAAAATTGCTAAATATTAATAGTGGTGCAGAAAATTAAGAAGTTTCAAGGACTGTACGAACTATGTCATTTTTGATGGGCGGACCTATGTGAAAGATTTATAAAGGATGTAATGTCAATTGTACCTGATTACGTTTAACAATAGTATATGATTTATAAAAATCACACTCGTAAATAAATAAATAAATGAATGAAACATTATGCATGTAGAATAAATAAATTGGTAGACCTTTATCAAAATATTATTATTTCAAAGAACGGAAAAGCTTATAAATATACTTTAGCCAAATTAAATAGTACTTTTCAGACGTATAAAATTTTGTGTTACTGTATGCCAAGGGGTTCAATCTCTAGCAAAGTTGTTACAACTTATATATTGAAGTAAGCGCAAAAAGATTTAAAAACTGAGAGACTTCTAATTTATTCTGCAACATTATCAGTAACTGCCTAACAATGTTACGAATTAAAATAAAAATGTTGTCAGCTATATTTACAGCTAATTATATGGCTCGTATTCCATGCCCCCTTTTACACGTTCGGAGATGGGCGAAACACCCGCCTTTTTTTTTTTTTTTTGCTACTGCTATTTTCATAGATGTCAATATTTTGATTTATTCCGGAGTACTTTTATCCCCACCTTTATTTATAGAAAAATTTTATGAAATATGTAACTTCCATAAAATCAGGCAATTTTATCCTTAAAATATAAGTGGTATGAAAAAAAGGCGGGGCTAAAAAATACCCCGGAATAAATTAAATTTTGCCATCTATGCTATTTTCATATAGAAATTTTTATATCAGCATTTTTGAAGTGCTGTGACGTGATAAAACAGGATAGAAACTATTATGTAAAAATAAAGGTAGCAAAAATTACGGAAATTTCTCATCCTTAAAAGTGTCTTGAAAAAAGGGCGAGATGTAAGATCCCTGATAATAAATAAATATATATTTTTTTTATTGCTAATTGTTACGTTTTAATAACAAATGTTAATAGAGCATTTTTGTATTTGCTTTCATTGTTTATTTATTGGTATTAAGTAGTTTTTAAAAATAAATATAATATCATTCGTATTATTTTTTTCAGTACGTTCTACCAATTTGACACTTCTGTAATTTTTATATATAATAGCTAACTAGCCCCCATTACTCCCTAATCGTCGAGGGCAGAGGTCTATAATTATGTGCAAAAAATGTTTCAGCTAAAGAACAATACATAGCAGGTAAGAACTCTTCATTCGACGCTAGTGCAGTTTTCATATGCTTAACCTATAATACCCTTTAATAAAGTTGGTGGGAAGTATCTTTTCTACGACCTTATAAGCAAAGCTGTTAGACTGATGGAATTATTTATTCAATATCCACCACTAAATTTTAATTGTAATGATTGGTTAATAATTTCGAAGACTTATGCAAGATTTCTTCAAATAATTAACTAACCATTACAATTAAACTTTAGTGGTGGATAATCAATAAAAAATTCTTTCAATCTTGGGGTACTGCGTATAAAGTTTTAAACATATTCATATTATCTATTGTATTCTTTGTATTGAACTGAAATATATCTGCTATGCATATGGAGTTTAGATAAAGATATGATTTACAGACGAAACGTTTGTCATGTTATTAATAATTTTCTTTTACGTTGTACTTTATGTCTTTTATTGTAATTAAATATCTGATTTAAAAGAATAATTTAAAGATTATTACATGTCGGAAACATTGGTAATAGACGAATATTTCTCAGCCAATAGAAAATGGCTAATAAGAAAAAAAGGCAATATAATTGATTTATATTCTTTTGTCATATACTTTAGAATTTAATAAATTATTTGATATTATCCTTTTAATTCAAAGAAACGAAATTTCGATATAATCATTAATCATGTAACAGGGAAAAAAAAAATCTCTGGGTATCTTAAATTATTATAAGATGCATGAAGAATATTTTTTAATTTTATGGTAAGGAAAATAAAGCTGATAATCTAATAAGTTCCATACTGTTTTACTCGGCACTACCTTTTTGCAATAAAAAATAAAAAATATTATATTATTCTACCTTTATTTTAGGTCATAAAACACCACTGAAGTACTTAAAAGCATACGCTTATCTTCTCAAAATTTTAAACATAAAACCCATTATATTTCGATAAATGGGATATGATATCCGTTAAAATAATACTTTATGGTTTCTTTTCTCTCTGTTATTGGTATTTAAATATTTGAGATTCTTTCATTTTTAAACGTTACCTCGTTTTAAAGTATTTACCTAACAACAGTTTGTTCTAGAAAATGTAGCTTAATTTTTAATGCAATTATTAATGCTTTAATGTATATTGCCTCACATATGAAAGAAAACTAATTTTTTCCTATTAATCAACTGCCGTTATGCATAGCAAAATAAAGAATACTATTGTTTATAAAATTCTAGAAACTAACATTTTGGACGATATTACGAGTTATAATAATGATCATAGAAATATCCCAAAAATTTCATCTTCTTTTACAGTAAATGTTTTCACACTTTGTTTATTCTAGTATATAGATATTGTAATAAGCATATAAATTAAAATACACGATAGTGTTAAAAATGTTCCTGTCTTAAGACGAAACACTTTGTGCACCATTTTTTAAAATAATGTCTATCTTAACCCTATGAAGCGCAAGGTAATTGGGATCATATAAATTACAATGTCACCGGAGTTCACGAAAAAAAAATATATATATATTGACAACGTTTTCTGCTGTGTTATAAAAGTAAAATTTTTTTTAAAAAAAGTTCGGGGCTGGGTTTTTGCAGTTGTAACTTAATTGCGTCCTCGCAGTGAGAACAGTGAGTCGCAAAGATTTAATAATCCAAAAAAAAAAAAAAAACTGTAAAGATCAATCAAAGTGTCTCTATCTAAATTTTGGCAGCAGATATATGGATCACTTTTACCACTAATGATTGACATATGATCGATAAAGAAGCATTTTACTTATCTTATACTATTAAGTGAGCAATATTTGTATATTTCACTGTTCTCGAAAACGGTAGCTCGTACAGTCACGAGATTTAACACAAAGGTGCCCCCCGAAGGGTCATTGTGCACATCGAAGTCAGATTTTCGAATTTTTGATTAGTTTTTTCTTAATTAATTAAAATGTGAAAATAATGACCTTCTAATTTCTGATAAAAAAGCCATTTAAATTTTAACATTTTATCCATAATTTAATTGTTGCCAATTTTTTTTTCGACAAAATAATAATAATTAAAAAAGGTACATTTATTTAAAATGAGGAAAATAAATCAGAAAGATTAGAAAATAAATTAGAAATATCAGTCGCATCGTTACAAATAAGATACCAAATGAAAGGGAAAATTTTTGTAAATCCGATGCATTAAATAGCTTATCAATCGGATGATTAGTTTTTTCTTAATTAATTAAAATGTGAAAATAATAACATTCTAATTTCTGATAAATAAGCCATTTAAATTTTAAAATTTTATCCATAATTTAATTGTTGCCAATTTTTTTTTTCGACAAAATAATAATAATTAAAAAAAACCGTACATTTATTTAAAATGAGGAAAATAAATTAGAAATATCAGTCGCATCGTTACAAATACGTTACCAAATAAAAGGGAAATTTTTTGTAAATCCGATGCATTAAACAGCTTATCAATCGGGCAATCAGATTTTTTTAAATTAACTAAAGTATGAATTTTAGGTGGCAACAGCAGAAGATTGTATGGAAACCGTTAGGAGAAAAAAAAATGAAAAATCTGCTTCACATTAAGTCACATGATTTTTAAAAGGGATTAAAAATTGCAGTTTTCAAATTCTTTTAAATTTTCTCTCACGAACACAAAAATATAATATACAGCCTGTACCTCAGAAGACCAACTTGCATTTCAAATTTCATCAATTATTTTGGTTAATAAACAAAAGTTATTATTATTATTTTTTTTCAAATTAAGTTTTATTCTATCTTCGAAAAGATTTATGTGATCATATAGATATAATAATATATATAGATCAATATAGATCTATCATCCCCATATTATCGTGCAAAGATTTTTGATGCCGAAAAAAAAGCTTTGGAATCAGCCATTAAGTGGTATTGAAGGAAAAAGGGAAAAAAAGAAGAATGAATTTGAAACTATATCTGGAGCTTTTTATTCACCTTTAGCAAATAAATGGACAATATTCCTGTGACGTCACAGTAGGTAAAATCGCCGAACACGTGGCCGATATTTTGTAAACAAACTAGATTCAAGATGCTATTTTATTGTTACGCATAACATTTTCCTAAATATTTCTCCAGTGAAACTTAATAATAAGATATCTGTTCAAACAAGAACAAAAGAGAAATGTAAACAACTGAATCGAATGATAAAGTTAAGACTATTCCATATCGTAAAATTGCAGACTATTTTATGTACACACACACACACACACACACACACACATATATATATATACATATAATGGATAAAAGATTAATAAGAACATTTTATACAGACACGCATATATATATAGACATCAAAGCTTAAATAATTAGAATTTCAATCACTTTAATAAAGTAATTTATTAAATGGAACATCCATTTAAATTTGTTAACATCGCCACAGTTCACATGGCAACTTTTAATATTACATATGTTGATTAATATTAAAGTATATTACTAAAACTGGATTAAAAACAAAACAAAGGTATCACTATATCACTCTTACTTCAATTTCATTTAATCTGTAACTCTTATAAATAATATTGCAAGATAAAAATTTTCAAGCCACAATGCTTTTCTATGGTAGAGTTGAGGATTGTTTGCCTAACCAGCTGATATTCTTGTTGCCTCGAACCCAAAGTGGGAATATGGTCCATTATTCATGAATTTTATTTGCTAAAACATTCGTGTGTATTCCCGTGTGTATTCACTCGGGGAAAGACTGCTATATTTTGGTAAAATCGCCGTCTTTTCCCGAGTGAAAAGGAATCACTTTTCTCCCCAATGATCAATCTCTATATTATTACTATATCTATGTATGTGATACGATACATTAATAATTTGGGTTTTAAAAGTTTTTTTAAATAGATTATTTAAACTCTATGAACCATATTTTTATTTTATCAGTTTCATTAATAGATCCTGTTGGGCGATTTTTTAAATTTTGGTGTTGAAGTACACCGAACGTTTTTCGATAAGAAGTTTAATATAGCAACAGCCATTTTAATCTAAGTAGCGCATCAAATATATAAAAACATAAATGATTTATTTTTACACAAAATTTACAGAACAAATGCAGTTTTAAAGATAGGAAATTTATTTTAACAAGCACTATTTTAAACCTAAAAACCAATAAAAATATAAGCAGAATATAAAGGATTCTTATGTATAAACAAAAAAGAGTCTGATAAAATTATTAGCAAAATAGTCTTCCCCTTTTCATACAAAAAAAAAAAAAAAAAAAAAAAAAAAAATCGCTAATATGGCGACAAAAATTCAAAAGCCGCCAATGGAGCGACATAATAAAGTTGTGTAACACGATTATGTTTACCTATTTATTTATTTTTTTATATAATAATCACTATGCTAATTTATCATACAAACAAATGAGCCTCTGTGTGTTACTGCACTTGCACGCTGTCGAACAGAAATATTTGAATAATTCAAATTAATATTTAAATAAATAAATAAATATATGTTTAATGAGAAATATATATAACCATAAAAAGATTAGTTGTCTAAAATACAGCAGAAATAGCGCTCATAGCATATTGTTACAAGGGTCTTATTGTTACAATGGATTAAGTCTAAAATGGTGACAAAAATTCAAAAGCCGCCAAAGAGAACTATATTAAGGCTGTACTATCAGGTTTACAACCCATGAAATATATATAAACACAAAAAATTAATTGTCTCATGCGACAGACGTAGCCGGTCACAGCATATTGTAATATTTGGCGTGAAATTGCTGTCATTTAATGGTTGATTGGATAAACAAAATAAACATATGAAATAACGTAAAAGCAAATATTATGTTGTCTAAAACCAGTTACATTTGAGTCCTGTCCGAGTTACATGTGAACAACACGTACAGTGTTGTTCACATGTAACTGGGATTCAAATATAAAAGGGAAACTCCAATTTTTTCGATACTATCTATTTCGAAACTGTTATATAATAAGCACCTAAATGGAAGCTCATTGGTAAACTATTGTCGCAGGTAATAGGGACAAGCGCCCGAGTTGCAGTGGATGACCAAATCGCTGCCGAATGCATCAGGGACCTGGAGCGAGCTTTTGAACAATTTCAGTAATTTATTTTATTTTATTTTTATAAAGCTATATAGAAAAGAGTTTCCTTTAAATTTAGTGGCCAGCGAAGCGGGTAAAGCCTGCTAGTAGTAAATAAAAGGGGATTATGTTGATTTTAAAATTCAGTTTTTTAATTTCAGATTCAGTTTCTTTGTTGATACCATATTAGTAAAAACTGCTTCAAAAAAAGATATTTTTTTAAGAATTGTAATAAATATTACTTATAATTATTCACTAAATCTAAGTTTGTAAGCACGAAACATTTATCTTTTAGTACAGTATTGAAAAATACCGCA
Source organism: Salticus scenicus (assembly GCA_963930645.1). NCBI lineage: Eukaryota > Metazoa > Arthropoda > Arachnida > Araneae > Salticidae > Salticus > Salticus scenicus. The sequence goes on from OZ005657.1 coordinate 111,162,388, forward strand.
AATTCTGGTACATAACCCGCAGGTAATGTGTCATTTCTCCACCAGAAATTTTATTTAATAGAGAAATCTATACTTTTTCGAAGGAAGAGCACGTACAAATATAAGTTTATTTATCAATTGAAATTTCTGGTGCAAAACTGGATTATATAACCTGCGGGGTATCTACAAGTAATTACGGTAATTATCTTTCAAGACATACCTTTAAATAGCACTTTTAAATAAAGCAAACTTTGAATTATTAATTAAAAAAATATGTACTACAAACAGTCAAAGGATATTACTAATAATTGACAAAATTTCTAATTTTTAAATCAGATATATTGCCAGTATTTTTTAAAAGGAATCAGCCACCTATATATTCGAAAAAAAAAATTGAATTAACATTTTCGCGACCGCTGACGGAGATTCACCTCATTTGAAAATCTGTAACTCCTCAAGTTGGCGTTTCTTTTGCAATGTGTATGTCATTTATTTCTTAAAAATATACATAATATTCCTATTTGTACAACCAATATACTATGGATATAAATACTTAGATTAGAAGGAGTCAGAGCTGCAAGAGTTTCCCTCTCAAGACGGAAAACTTACACCAGTGTATTTTTATCAATAAAGTTTTATCATATTTTTGCTTTAATTTATTGCGATTGGACATAATAGAAATTACTGATGAAGAGTGCTGGTGAGAGTTTTTTATTTTAAGAATGTAACTCTTGCACCCCTGGAAAGAGTATAATTATAATGTATATCCATTTGCATACTTGCCAATATACTAATTAATATTCCGTAGTATTGTTAGCCCCGCCTTCTTTTTCGCACCAGTATTTTTTTGCAGTATTATCCTTCTTATTTAATCATAATTGCATTTGGAGAATAGTCTAAAAAATTAATGATGTAAGAAAAGGGGTGGGGTTAACATCACTATGAAATATTAATGAGGATGTTGGCAAATATGTCCATTTGTAAAATGAATCTGAGTGTAGAAAATTTTGTTCTGAAATATTGTAACTTGGGAGAATAACGCCCACAGGCGGATCTTACTGTCAAAAGACAAAAACATACGGTAGCGAAAGTTTTAACTGAAAATATTTACAAAGATTTTCTGGTATGAAGCCTCCGTTGAAGAAATGAGAGGCATAGGCGCATATCGATTCCCATAGCTGCCAACTTGTACGTTTTTTGCTACTGGAAATTTTTAATCGATATTTTAAAAAATTTTAATTTCGATATTTTAGAAATTTACAGTGATTAAACATGGCAATTTTTAAGAAATATCGGTGTTAAAAACTCTATTATTTTGGCACATATGGATTGCTAAAATAATCTGGTGTGTCATTCAGACGACTTTTTCTTACCCTGCATTTTAATGCTATAAAGGTAGATTGCACATTAAGTCGAACGAAGCCCAGTGTTGCCAGATTTTACATTTTGTTTTATTCAATAGCATACTTGCCAACATCCTAATTAATATTCCGTAGTGTTGATTGTCCTTCCCTTTTTCTCACAACAGTAAATTTGTAGAGTAATATACTAGAAGTGCTATTACGATTAAATAAGATGAAAAGTACTCTAAAAAAATACTGGTGTAAAAAAGAAGGCGGAATTAACGGTACTACGGAATATTAGTTAAGATGTTGGCAAGTATGCTTTAGTTACCAATAATTTTCATCAGTGATACTTTATGTACCTAATAGACAATTAATCTTCAAAATGAATAGGCAACCGTTACACTTGAATTTTACTGGAGGATTTTCAATAATGAAGACGCAAAATCTGGCAACACTGTGGAACCCTATAATCTGTTACACTGTACATACAAGAAATTTCTCTCATGGACAAGAAATTTCTCTAATGTATTTGAATTCTCTTGGATGCCCCTGTACACTAGGGTGGAACGAAAATGGCCTTTTAAATTTTTTTTTTTATATATAAGTTTGGTAATAGTGGGGAAAAGTTGCCTTTTAGGCTCAAAAGGAAGTAAAAAAAATTTGGATGCGATACTATAATATCTTGAGGTGCCGCAAATAGCTTAAAGTTTGTAAAAACATTGAAAACATTGAAAAATAAAAAATAGGCCTTTAAATTTTTTTTTTTTAGATTTTATTTTGGAAATACTGGGGAAAAGTTGCCATTTAGGTTAAAAAAGAATTTTTAAAAATTTGGTTGCAATATTACATCGTCTTGAGATGCCGCAAAGAGCTTAAATTTTGTACAAAAATTGAAAAATTATAAATTTTGATAAATTATTTTTTATGAATTTCTCCTACATATAATGTTACAAAAAATCGTTTCAAATACATATATAATATAAACATTAGAATTGGGAAAAAATATTATTTACAAAATATAATAAAAATAAAAAAATATTTTGTAATGTTAAATTTTGTAAATTTCTTACTTCTGTATTCTTAAAAATTGCAAATGTTACAGCTGCAAAATGTTTGTTTCTACTTCATTTACAAATTAAACTGTTTTTTTCGTATTAAATTTTGGCATTTTCTCACGTGAGTCAATTTTTGCTCTTATGTATTTGCGATTGAACTACAGACATTTTGAGCCGATTCGGTCACCAGTTTCACAGCTCTTTCCACTGCTTGCGTGTGGCAAGGAAGCCGGGGAAAGTCGATAACCGGGTCCACTTTACTATTTGGTTCAGCTTCAAATGTCTTCCGTATAAAGTCATTCAGAGTGTCACTTGAAACATGTTTTAATAAGGGAGGTTCAGTTACGTCATTTTCAGGCCATAAGATCATGTCGATGTAATCCTTTGCATCGAAGTTTATCTTTGGAACTTTAAACTTCCTGACTCCCCCTCTACTTTCTGTTCTTGCTTTTAAAACACGTCGTAAACCAAGTTCTCTATGAATTTTGCGTTCATCACATAGCATGGACAAAAGGAGATTTTCCGGGGCAGCAAAATACCCACTTCTTTGAATAACCGGATCTATAACGTTCTTGAGGTCGTCTGAGAGATAGCGTGAATTTGAGATAAGTTTAAACAGATGTTTGGAACCATAAGTACATGAAGGTTTTAACTTAATATTAAACCACACAGGTGCATACACTTTCACAATGTACTCAGCCAGAGTCTTAAGATTTTCAGTTGGATTTTCAGTTGCCACATACAATCTAAGCACGCGGTTGGCTAATGTCACCCATCTAGAGTGAGAAAGTTTTCCAGGGTTTCTTAAAGATAAATCTAGTGGGCAATTTCCACTTGATACAGCTATACTCATATTCAATAAATACTTCTGATCTGTACTTAAATCATTTCTGTTATCCAAAAGAGGAAGGTTATTTTCAATTGGCATGAAATTAACAGCAGGAAGATTAGCACAGTTTTCAAGCTGCTGACCTATTTCGCCTTTAAACTCATTGGGTCCCTTCGTTTTACCATCTAAATGACAAAAATGGTGTCGCAATGGTAGCTCATTAGCATGGAACATACAAATTAACCATTGTAAAGGTCTTCCTATTTCCTTTTCAATCAAAGAAATCACACCATTATTATGTCCCGTGTTTACAACGGTTCCATCACAGCCAATAGCAGTAAAGTTCAAAGTTGTTTGTTGTGTTCTCTATCTTCAAGAAACTGCAGTATACTGTCTGCTATGTCTTTTCCGATGCCAGATTTAGGTGTTACGTGGCCTAAAAACCTTGAGTTTGGTTCCTCTATAAGTGAAACGCGCTTTTCTGAAACAACTTTTGTGTACAACTTAGTTCCTTTCTTTTCTCGAACAATTGTTTTGTCTTTTCTTCCATCAAAAAACAATCCTCTATTTTCGGTTATCGGACGATAATGACTGTCATTAATGAGATCTTTTCGATTTGTTGATCTTGCTCGTCTAATTTTCATCCTGCCTATTACATTGGTTTTGTCTTCTTCTGTGATTACACCCAAGTCCTGTAAAGCGGCACTAGCTATTGCTGCAGCAGCTCTATCTGATATTCCGATACGGTCAGCAATGGAAGCTACATATGACAATTTAATACGCATTTGAGTGTTTTTCACTTCTTTCAGTTTTGAAGGCCCTGGTAGATGTGTGACGTCTTGTATATTTGATGGACCTGGTTGGTTTGCCTCTTCTGGTAAAGAACAATGCTGCCTTTCAGGTCTGTCATTGTTGCCAGTAACCGTTTCTAATGCACTGGTGTTTTTTGTCCGTTCTTGATTAAACTTAACTATTCTCTGTAGTTCTTTACTTTTTCTGACTTCTTTCTTCCTCAAAGCGCTTGTGGTAGCTTTATCAATATTACCTATAACCATTGCCCTGTTAGAACGTTGATCTTTCAGAAACTCTTGTTCCATAACTGGTACTTTTTTTTTCTTTTATACAAGTACAAGTATTAAAGTTTGCACACTTACAGGCAGCAATATTAAATAAACGTTTCGCTTCTTCTCTAAATTTTGCAAGGTTGCAGTCAAACTTATCTGACCCTTTTCTGCTTTTAGACCTTAATAAATTCCTATATTTACAATGATAAGCTTTTATCATTTGTAAAATTCTTTTGCTAGAAACAACGGGAATAGAAGCTCTTGACCATATTTGTTCTATTTTGGGAACTAAAATGTCACATATTTCACTTACAGTGGGATCCTTCTCTGAAGCAGTTTTGAGGTTATGTCTAATATAACAGTAACACTTCATAATGTATTCGTAAGTAGGCAGTTCAACGTCACACATATCACCAAATTTCCCAAAAATGGGACATTCCGACATTTGTCTTGTCTTCACTATTTTAGACTGAGCCATTTTTATTCTCAAAAATAAAGTATTATGCAAACTAAAACTAACAAAATATACCTTAAACGGTGCGGAGACGTCCACTCAACTGAACTTCGCAAAGCCTGACACCTGCTCTGAGCTTGTCAGGTGTCACGTCAGGTACACGCAGACAAATCTCCGCCTCCTTCCACCCCCCCTTCTCCCTCACAACATCTGCTCCGGCGATGACTCATGCTTACTGATGCCAATGCAATAGTAAAACTGTTTCTATTCATAATAAAACGCCTATTTGAAATATTTTGTTTTATAATCACCGCTCTTCGAGCGGTGAGCCGGGGCTGCTCCCCTGTTCAATCGAGACCCGCAAAAAAACCCTGTAAAATATAGCAAAGATTTCAATTTTATGAAACTTTAATGTCCTTGCGGCCAAGGCCTGATTAAGGGGGAAGCTCGCTCTGCACACATTATTTATACTTACACCGTTATTTTTTAACAAATACTTTCCTCCTATAATAAACAGAAAATTTTCATTAAAAATTATTTTAAAAGAATTCTGATGTCTAATAACGGTGAGTAAATTGGATTGTTTTACACCGTTCATTTTTTATAAAAAATATTTCCTCGTCAAAGCGTGGAATTTCTATGACATGAAGTAAAAAATAATTGTAAAAATATTCCGGTATGAGCGAGCTTCCCCCTTAATCAGGCCCTGCTTGCGGCACCTCAAGATGTACTCCAATCGTTTTCATATTTTTAATTTATCTTATCTACACCAAAAGGCAACTTTTCAGCGCTATTCCAAATTAAAAATCAGAAGTTGGTTTTATCGTTTTTTTTTTTTCAATTTTATGAAACTTTAATGTCCTTACGGCACCTCAAGACGTACTCCAATAGTTTTCATATATTTAATTTATCTTATCTACACCAAAAGGCAACTTTTCACTGCTATTCCAAATTAAAAATCAGAAGTTGGTTCTTTCGTTCCACCCTACTGTACACGAGTCATTTGCTTGATCTCAACGAAAGTTATTACTTTATTATACTTATATACAATACCAAGTTTGGACTTCCTGATACTATTTGTTTTCTAGATATGCTGATAAGAGACACACAGACCAACCTCTAAAAACATGATTTTCGGATTCAGGTGACCTCAAATCGTGTAATTATAACAAAAACTCAATTTCGAAAATTTTATCCAAAAAGAATAATTTTTCTACCCTATGTATGGGTAAGAGAAAGTAAAACAGGGGATGGGAATTAAAAATAGTGACTGCTGAAAACCCTGGGTTATATATATTTTTAATGAAATTTTCTCTTGTATAAAACATTATATTAATAATTTTTAATTATTTGGGTATGTGTTAACCTACAACATGACAAATCAACTTATAATTCCACATATGTGTAATTATAATAACTGCATCTGTAAAATTAATGAATTGCATATAAAATAAAAAATATGTATGCGAAAAGCAAAAAAAAAATATTAACACACTCTGGCAAATACAGGAAACAAGTAAAAAAATATAAAAAAAATTGATTTTATGTCGTTTAACAGTATGTATGAAATGACTCAATGTCATAACTGCCAACCGTCACATTTTTATTTATTTATTTTTATTATTTATTTATTTATTTATTATTATTATTATTATTTTGACACGGTATCTTTCACATTTTATTTTTTTTATTTTTTATTTTTTTATAAAACTTTGTTGCAGTTTTCTGTGAATTAATAGGGAGAAAAATTCTTAAAAAGTAAATAAATAAATAAATAAAACAAATAATAGTGTATTTCCTAATAACCGAGAAAAATTTATAGAACATGCAAGAGATAAATAATCCCGTTTGTACAATTTTATTAATATATATAAGCTTTTCAAGCTTCATTTCCTCAAAAACTTTCCGTAAAATTTAACATTTAAAACTATTTTTTGAAAAGTAAAGAAAATAGTAATTGTAATATTTCTCAAATGCAGATAAACTAAAATCATCTCCTAACAAATTAAATTAAAAATCAATTAATGTTTTTATGTGAGATAGTTTAAATAAAATCCATTTCAAATTAACCCCTCTGAGATTAGAACATAGAACGATTTTGATTCTTTTGAAATTAGCTTTTAAAACAAAAACGACATGAAATATTTTATTAATACTTGCAAAATTAAATCTATAATAATTATTTTCTTGGCATAATATTATACATTCTATTTTTAATGTATGTTCTTTCAGTAACAGAAAAAAATATTCCCATAATAAAAAAAAAATAATCAACATCCCTTAAGAATGTTCTTTTCATTGCTCTTTAAACGTTCTCCATCAATTAGTGAGCTATTGTTAATTTAAACTTAAGCAAAAAATATTTCTATACCTCAAGGCGTAATTACTCTTAAAATGACGATATTTGATATTTATTTGTTTAAAGTGAGGAGATTATGAATTTAAAAAAAAAGCGAAATATTTTAATGATAAAGTTTAGAAAAAGTAATATTCAGTTTATCATTTAATTATAAATATGTACTTCTGGGAAATATGTGTTTTTTCAATGCACAATGTATGATAGAATATTACTTATTTTTATGTATCAATTACAGCTTGTATTTATTATGTAAACCTAGCAATAATATTTTTTTCTACTTTTGGAGTTTATTAAATGTATTATTTGAATACAGAGTTGTCAACCTAATCCGACAAATTGTTAGTACCGCCCCTTTTTCTACACCACTTAATTTTTAGAGTAATTCTCCTCAAATGTATTTGAGATAACTTAAGAATAAAAATACCCTAAAAAAAGACTGGTAAAGAAAAAGAGGCGGTACTAACAATTTGCCGGATTAGGTTGGCAGTTCTGTGAATATCATTCATAATTTTACTTAAAGGATTTTTCTTAATTAATTTTATCATCTTATAATTAAATGTTATTTACAGTAAATATAATGTTGGCGTATAAAACGAAGATCAAATAAACCTTTTTACACGCTAGATATTTTATTTAAAAGTACACTTTTTTTTTTTTTTTTTTTTTTTTTTTTTTAATATACTAAATCATTACTTTCTATTGAATAAGATTTATGTTTAAAAGAGTAAAATCCGCTCTAAAAGGCACGTTAAAAATATTTAAAAGAATTTTAAAAGGTCAAAAAACAGTTAGACAACATGTTTCGTGCTTATTTACTAGCACATCATCAGGTCTCGTTAGTTAATGAAAGCCACCGAGCTTTATCTTGTTGTTCTAAGAAAGGCTGCCATAGGGTTGCTAAGTCTTTACTCTGATTCTCGTTGATGCATTTATCGCCAAATTTCCAAATCATGATCTTTTCGTATATGTCTAATGTGTATTCGGTGTGGGGGGTTGCTAGAATTTTACTTTCCTCCCACTTTGGCTGGGCTAGCCAAAGTGGGGGCCACCAGTCCAGCCAAAGTGGGAGGAAAGTAAAATTCTAGCAACCGCCCACACTGAATACACATTAGATATATACGAAAAGATCATGATTTGGAAATTTGGCGATAAATGCATCAACGAGAATCAGAGTAAAGACTTAGCAACCCTATGGCAGCCTTTCTTAGAACAACAAGATAAAGCTCGGTGGCTTTCATTAACTAACGAGACCTGATGATGTGCTAGTAAATAAGCACGAAACATGTTGTCTAACTGTTTTTTGACCTTTTAAAATTCTTTTAAATATTTTTAACGTGCTTTTTACAGCGGATTTTACTCTTTTAAATAGTTATTTCGCACGTGGTTTTTAATTATTTAGTGTAAGATTTATGTTGTAAAACCAGTGCATGTGTTATATAGCTTATGTACAAACAGAAAAAAAAAAAAAAAAAATCCGAACAAATGTCGTCCTGACTCGTTCTATAAATATGCAGCTGGTGCCATTCAATTAGTAATGAAATCTTCATTATAACGGTATAACTAAATTTTGCTTAGGGGGTTGTCTACATATTAAAATTGGCATGAACTTCATTATTGTTATTATTATTATTATTTCTATAGTATCTCTTTTTCACCTCATGTGCAAATTTCTGAGTTCAAGGCAGTTTGGAATAAGGTCTTATTTATGTACTTAAATAAATTTTTGATAGTGTTACAGGCGAAAATGTATTAGGACTAAGTCCATATGTTTAGAAAAACAGGGATGGAACACGGGCGCAGGATTCACACCGGAATCTGTTGAAGAAATTTCTCTACCTATAATATCGTTGATTTAAGAAGTAGAAATTTTTCTTACATTGATAGTGGTATGAATTCTGCGCCCGTGTTCCATCCCTGGAAAAAGTAAATTATGAGCTCGCACAAAAAGTGATTTTTTTCATTAAGATTCATACCGAAAAAAAGTGTAAAAACTTTAAATATGAAAAAAAATTAAGATAACACTTCTAAAGGTAGCATTACAACATGTGGTTTTTTGAGAAGTAACGTTCGATATGCATAATAGACTATTCATCTTCGAAGTGATTAATCTAACGTTACAAATAAAAATTATTGGTGAGATTTGAATAAAAAAAAAGGCCAAATCTAGCAACCCTGACTAAAGGTGCGTACTGGCATCTAATCTTATTTGAAAAATAGCAGTCGACTCCCGTAAAATGCACTTACACTAAACGCTACAAAGAAATTGCGGCAAATACTCATACAGCGCGATAAACAATCCCATATAACGTGTAAGCATAGTTTCCAACTTAGTACTTTTTTGGCTACCGGAAATGTTAAACAGAAATATTTATTTTATTTAATCAATGAACTGTACATGTTTTCAGTGATAAAGTAAAATCCCATTATAATATACGATAAATCAGAATGGCTGAATCGACCATCGCAATATGACTTTGAACTCGGCATCTCCCCCCATACCAGCTTGGAGTCAGAACCTTTTGGCCACGAGTGGAGCAGAAAGTTAGAGGGGAAAAAAATAAGTATTAATAAAAATAAAAAATAAAAATTAAAGTTAAAGTTAAAAAAAAGTAAGAAAGAAAGAAAAAGAAAAAGAAAACACTGTATCTCGATGTATGCTCGCTTCGCGTGCATTAAAACTACGGATGAAATTATCTCGATGACAGAATTCAATTTAGTACGACAGGACTACATATATTTGTATTTTAACACCCTTTTATATATATATATATCGGAAAACACTAGTCTAAATAATCAGGAATTATTCAGAAGAGACCCATTGGCTCTGTGGTCAGAGCACAGAACTACGAACCCAAAGGTTGTGAGTTCGATCCTGACCGATGGGAAATGAATATATATATATATATATATATATATATATATATATATATATATATGTATATGAAAATATTAGTCTAAATAATCAGGAAATTTTCAGCTAAGACTCATTAGCTCTGTGGTCAGATTACACAACTACGAACCCCAAAGTTGTAAGTTCGATGGGAAGTAAAAAAATATATATAATTAAAATTTTTACGGATTTGAGAAAATATTTTATGAGTAAGAAATTAAATTGGAAAATTGGATATTGACAGGCCTTTTCGAAGAGGAAAACTATAAATTGGTAACGACGCGAAATGTCAGATTGAAAGAAATAGTCCTGTCGTACTAAAAATATTTATTATATTTTTTTGGTAGCCAAAAAATGCTAAATTGGCAAATATATACGTATAAGATAAATTTAACATCTTCACATAGTTAATAAAATTTTTTATTCTTCTAAGGCGTAAATGACTTATATTTTTTCTTCTTAAATGTAGTTTATGAATTATGTATTTTTTAATAGATTATTTCTAATAAAAATGAAGTTGTTCGTTACGTCACATAATGCATTCAAATTTAAATAGCTTGAAGTTTACGAACTCTACAATATTTAATTACAGAAATGTGGATAGCAAGATAAAATAATAATAATATTGTTGATAATGATGATGATGATAATAAAAAATGGTTTTAAAATAATTATTATATTATGTTATTAAAAAAAAAATCTATTTCTCTCAAGTGATATTACTTTAAAAAAAGTATTTTTCTGATACAAAAAGAGCACAATAGCTGTCAAGTTTTAAAATGTAAAAACTAAGAAGAATGTTTAATATTTAAGAAAAAAGAATTATCACTTCCTGTGGGGTATATTTTTATTTTGAATAGTAAACTCCGCATTAAAGTGTTTGCATACAATGTTACATTTAATTTCAGGCGCACACACCTGCAGTATGTAAAAATATTGATAGCAAGATTTAAATAAAAATTAATGCTAAGAAACTGGGAACAGATGCTTAATATTTAATAAAAAGAAGATATATTGTCAGGGATGGTACACTGGAGCAGAACTCATACCGGCATATGTTTAAAAAAATTCTCTACCCGTAAAGTCATTGATTTAAGAAGTAGAAAATTTTCTTTTATCTATAGCGGTGTGAGTTCTGTGGCAATGTTCCATCCCTGTACTGTTCAAAAGCATTCCTATTTTAAACAGTAAGCCTCGCCTTTATACGTTTCTCTAAAACACCAAATTATTTAAGAAATTCGTGATTAAGTAACTGGAATTTTCTTGTCAACAATCAAAACGGTAAACGTCCTATAAACAGTCAAACAATATATATATATTAAATAAAGTATTGCTCCAGAAAAAGCCAGAGGGATGGACTAATTATTATTATCATTTTTTTTTTTTTAATGACGTCAAAATTTCACTCTTGTAATGCGTTGATTTTACCATAGACTCTTCAACTAGATGTCTTCCGCGTGGCCCGGAAACTTGGCGGTAGACACCACCACTTGGTACAGATTGCGCGAATAACACTCCACTAAATTCAACAACCACTAAATATTTTTATAAGTGGGATTTGATATACATAAAAGGCGAAAAGAATCGAAGAAACATCGATTATATCATAGGGTCTTAAATTAGATGCCTGTCGCGTTGCTCGAAAACTTGGCAACAGTTGAAGCGGTAGACAGCGCCACCTGGCACAGATTGCGCGACTTTTTTATTCAACAGCAACATCATATATCCCTTTTTAAAATTATTGGGGACAGTTGAATAAAAAGGGCGTGCAATCTGTACCAGGTGGCGCTGTCTACCGCTTCAGCTGTTGCCAAGTTTTCAAGGAACGCGGCAGGCGTCTAGTTTAGGAGGCTATGATTATATACATAGCCTCCTAGACTAGGTGCCTTCCGCGTGGCTCGGAAACATAGCAACAGTTAAAGCGGTAGACAGCGTCACCTGATACAGATTGCACGCCATTTTTATTCAACTGTCACCAATAATTTTAAGAAGTGATATATGATATATAAAATCGACGATTCTTCAATTCCATTCGCCTTTTATGTATATCAAATTCCACTTTTAAAAATTTTTGGTGGCTGTTGAATAGAAAAGTCGCGCAACGTGTACCAGGTGGTGCTGTCTACCGCTTGAACTCTTACCAAGTTTCCGAGGAACGCGGAAGGCAACTAGTTTAGGAGGCTATATTAAATATATCATATATTGCTCCTTAAAATTGTTGGTGACAGTCGAATAACAAAGTCGCACAATCTGTACCCGGTAACGCTGTCTACCGCTTGAACAGTTGCCAAGTTTCTGAGCCACGCGGAAGGCGTCTAGTTTAGGAGGCTATGACTTTACAAAAATGAGTTAATTTGTATAGTGAACATCAAAACGTTACTTACAAAATTATGAAAATCCCAAGAAAATAAACTGAAATTTTCCGGTATGGACTGAACTCTTATAAATTTTTCTAATATCGCAGGTGTATATCTGAAATTTTAATTTGATAATTTTGACTGATCATTATTTTTTTTGGTGTGATGAAACCGAAACTGAAGCCAGCCACGTATAGATTCTCTATCACGTATAGACTTTTGTCAATACAGGGTATCTAGCGACATTATTTCTTCCGTGACTCTTCCCCCAATAAATAATTATTACAATTAATTATACTGTATCTATTAATTAATTACATGGTAATTTTTATAGTATGTTTTTATTAATTATAAATAATCCAGAAAACATGCTACAAACTACCAAAAGTGAAGAAATTGTGTCGATAGACTCCCTGCACTGACAAATTTATACGTGATGAAAAGTGGCTTTATTTTCGGTGTCAGCACGCCAGAAAACATATGTATGACGTATTACTTTGTTTCCCATATTAAATGTAAATTTATGCAGTGATTAGAACTAATCGAATATAATTAATATTGCAATTTTTTTTCAATAATACATTTGTTAAGCTTAAAAAAAAAAAAAAAAAAAAAAAAAAAAAAAAATGAAATAGAAACAATTTCCCAACATTTGATTCAGTAAAAAAAAAAAAAAAAAAGCATTTATTAGAAATTAAATGTATTATTACGTTATATCATGCAATAAATTTTAAATAACTTAAGGCTTAGAAACCGTAAAATAAAGAATTACAAAAGTATTGACAACAAAATAAAAACAGAAAATTTTCGGTAAAAATCTTATAAAAGTTATTAAATATTAATAAAAATGAATGATTATCCAATCGCAGTGTATATTGCTATTTCAAACAGTAAGCCACCACTTACACGTTTTCTACAGATCATTTAACTTGAGGTGTACAAAACCTACAATATTAAAAAAAAAAAAAAAAAAAAAAAAAAGAAAACAAGAATTTGGCATAGGAAAAGTAATTTAATATTTAAGAAGTAAGTTTTAACATATCAAGATCTTATATCTTCATATCTTGTAAAGTAAACTTTATAACTTTTTATAACTTTTTACATTATAAAGCAATATGTTGGAATTTACATATTCAATTGTGTTGCTTAAAAATTGGTTGCCACACCAGTTTTGCAAGTTCTTATGTAAAATGATCTCCTGAATTCTAATACAACGTCCATTTTGCCCTGTCACACACCATTTTTTAGGAACCCCCTATTTGTATCTCTTTTGTTAATTTTATAGCTATAAATTTGATTTATAGGGGGGGGGGAGGATGATTATTTTAACTGTTAAATATTTCCTGAGGGGTAACATTGTTAGAAAATTCCAAAACATGAACATTTGCAGGGGAATTTGCCACTGAAATTATATATTACATTTAGTATATTTTATTAATCAATTATTAATATTATTTATCATACATTAATTATTTTTTTTTAAGTGTTAAAAAATTACTTTTCCATTCTCCAAATTTTCTAAGAGAATCTTATTCCCTGTTGCATAATTTCCAATAATTTAACAATTTCGCGACCGCTGACGTAGATTCACGTCATTTGAAAATCTGTAACTCCGCCAGTGCGCGTTTCTTTCTCAATTTGTATGATACTCAGAGCTGCCAACCTAATCCGGCAAATTGTTAACGCCTATTGAAAAACGCCCCTTTTTCTACACCACTTAATTTTTAGAGCAATTCTCTTCAAATGTATCTATGATGAATTAAGTAGAAAAATGCTCTAAAAATTAAGTGGTGTAGAAAAAGGGGCGGTACTAACAATTTGCCGGATTAGGTTGGCAGCTCTGGATACTTATTTCTTAAGTATTTGCCCAGTATTCATATTTTTACAATGAAATGTACAGTCACCCAAAAAAAAACGCCACCCCCCTACCTAATTTCGCCGTAAATTATCGTAGAAACATTTGACTGGTACCGATCGATTTGTAATAACGTCTAGTTTATAACGGTATAGTTAAATTTTGCCTAAGGGGTTGTCTACATATTGAAACTGGCATTAACTTCGTTTTCTTCAATGGCAACCCCTATTTTTGACTTCATATTCAGATTTCTGAGATCAAGGCGGTTCGAAAAACATACCTATTTATATACTTTAAATTAATTCTAAACAGAGGTCACGTGAAAATGTGTTAGGGGACCGTATATGCATTTAGAAGAAATAAATCGTGATCTACCACCCAATATGCATTATTTATTAAATTTCACACCGGAAAAAAAGTTTAGAAATGTTTTTTTATAAAATAAAAAAAATGACTAATTCACGGAACTTTCTGAGTTGGTTTATGAATTAAAAGATTTTTATTGGTTTCTATTGATTAAACATCAGGTAGTTCACTTCATACGAAGAAAATTAAATAGCTTGAATAGATATTAAAATATCTATCAAAAGAAGAAAAAAAAGATGAATGGTTTTAAATTTGTTTGAAAATTCAAAATTATTTTAACTCAAGCTGCCGTATAATCATCTGAAACGGCGGCACTCAACCTGGTTCCCACGGCCGTTTCACAGTGACAATGGGAGTTTGTTCTGATACTGCAGTACTTTCATTTTCTTTAATTGACTTTTTTAAAATATTAAAACAGATTTTTTTATTTTTATTTATTTATTTTTTAAATTAATTATTATTATTTTTTTTTCATGACATTATTAAAAACTTTTACATAAATCTCCACGATATTCTTTTGCTTTTATATTTTATAATGTGTAACAAATTAATATGCAAAATATTAAATCCTACAACTTAATGGGATGTTCTAAAATTCTACACTTTAACACAGATACCGAAGTGGACGGTGGGTGTAGAAAGGCTGACTACCCTTAATCTAATTCTTCACTTGAAAAGGTCAAAATGTTACATAACTCTTTTTTTTTTTTTAAGGAAAAAAGAAGAAGATAAGGAGGAGAAGGAGAGTTCAAAACGAATATAAAGCATATTAAACGCTAATACCATTTAAACACTGGAAAAAGGCGGGGTTTCGTATTGTGTGTCATTTGGGAGCTGTAGAGTGCCAGAAAATTACTTTATGTAATAAAACTTTTCATTTAAAGGGTATTTAAAGCAGCATTATATTTAATACATAGACTATTCAGAAAAAAAAGTACCATTCATCTGGTTCATGAAAAATAAAGAAAATTTTCTGGCATTGCTCTATGTATATACATTCTTGTCAACCTATCCCGGAAGATTACTGGTCCCGCCCCTTTCCGTACATATTTTTCACATCAGTCTTTTTAGAGCCGTGTCAGCCATCGGTGGCTGACACTGATCTTTCCATTTAGGCTAAGTCAGCCGGCAGTGTAAAATATGATATAAAACTACAGAACTTACATAGATTTAAGTAATTACTGACAATTTATTTAAAATTTACTTCATGTTTTTTTTTTTTTTTTTTAATTATAGGATTATATCGTTAAGGCCTAATGGGGTTTATTGAAACTCGATAAACATAACACGCTTCTAAGTAGCACGTGTGGCTTGAAAGGGATTTCCACAAGAATTCGCGTGGCGCTCAACAAGTTAATCGTAAATGTATTTGAAGTTAATTACTCTAAAAATTAAATTGTGTACACACAGGGGCGGGAACTAACAATGTTACGGGTTAGGTTGGCAAGTATGCATATATATTTTGCTTGATTTATAAAAATTTATAACACATTTTCTTCTTTTTTTTAGTATTTTGTGTTTATTTCTCTCATTAAAAATAAATACAATATTCATATATAAACATTTCTATACAGTAATGTATATAAACATATTGATTAAAGAAGATTTGTTGATATTATATAATTATTCTTCTATCTGTATAGTATATTAACACAAATATATTTTGTAAATTTCGCAGCATCGAAAAACAGCAACATAGCTTCCATATCAAGGCTTAATGTAAATAGGACGTAAGCGTACTGTAGCTAGTGTTGAAATTTGAAAAAAAAAAAAAAAAAAAAAAGAAAAAAAAAAGAATAACGGTGGGCTAAAAATACGCCGGAATAAATTAAAATGTTGTTTATTCTGGTTTTAGTCAGGTGATATCACTCGTGCTAAATAGCTGAATCCGCCCTGTCTTAAGCTCAGGTTCAGCTCATCATAAAAATATTGTTTTTAATATCTGCCGCACTAAAATGTTCAAAACACAAATGCAAATTTTCTTATATTTTGAAATCTTCCCGTTTCAACTTTAAAAGCATTTAGATTAATTTATTTTATTTTGAATTTTTAAATTTAGACGTTTAAAGTCTTTTAAATGTAATTTCAGGATTCTGTAAGATCAATATCTATATATTTGAAAGTAATAAGACAATTCCTTTGTTTTAAATTTTTATTCCATAATAACTGTGACTTTGATTTCGTGATTAGGAAATTGAAAATAAATACTGTTGAGCTATGTTCCAATAATAGATCTTATAAACTTAAAAAAATATATATAAATAATAAACCAATTTTTCACTATTTGATTCTGTATTAAAAAACTTTTAATAGAAATTTGATATTTTATTATGTTACATTATGGGATAAATTTTAAATAACACAAAGCTTACAAACGGTACAGTAACCAAATGCAAATATGTCACAACAAAATTTAAACAGAAAATTTATGGTAAAAAATCTTTTTAAAATTATTAAATATTCATAATAATAATAATAAAACGATTGTCGAATGCATAATTGCTGTTTCATGCAATCAGTTTCGCTGTACCGTGTTTTCTAAAACATGATATTTAACTAGAGGTGTACGTACTCTTGAAAATTGAAATGCGAAAAAAAGTGTAACAGGGTTAAAATAGAATTTTAGCAGCGAAAAACTAGAAAAAGATATTTAATACTTATGAAGAAAGTCTTAACATATTAGGATCGGATATATACTTCTGTTGTACCGTAAGCCACGCCTTTTCACAAATTTTCTAAAACTTTATAATATAAAGGAAAATAATTTTGCATATTTGTAATTAAATCATTTAAGTTTTGTCTTCAATAATCGATGTAGTAAATACCATTGTGATTTATGCATACCAGCGTCACATATAGAGTCAAATAGGAATATGCAAATTTGTCTTTTTTTTTTAAATAGTGTTTCAGCGAATCAGAGGCGGGGCTTCTTTTCTTTTGAAATTCTTTCACAATCCCTCGCCTACATTGTGATAACATTACAAAAATATGCCAATTTGTATATTAAACATCGAAATATTGCTTAGGAAACAATAAAAATAACATAAAGGTAAATTAAAATAGTTTTCCGTCAAATTATATACAAACATTTACTTATAGAGGATACAGATTATAACAAGTGACGGCCCCCTAACAGGAATAAAAAGTGAAATATCACTGTAACTCAAAAAATAATGTTAGGAACGAGCTGTAAATTTGGAAACCCATGTTTTTGATGATGCCCGTTCTATTCGTGCAAAAATTAACATAGGTCATAATTCATAATTTTTTCAAATATGAATTTATTAATAATTTTCATAATTCAAAAAATGTTTTTTTAGCAAAAATTTGCATGGAATATGTTTGGGTCACTTCATTCTAACGAATAAAAAAAACAGAATTTAAATATCATAATTATTTCGGAAGATATGATTTAATGTTTGTCACATTCATTTAACATTAGCATCCCCAAAATTTGACAGCTTATAAGTCTATGAAAAATTGAGCGAAATATATAAACTATACCATTTTCCGTGATGATTTGATCCAAAGAATTCAAATAAATTATAAAAAATGGGGGTTACTATTGAAAAAAATGAAGTTGATGTCAGTTTTAATATGTAGACGACCCCCTAAGTAAAATCTAACTATAACATTATAAACTAGACGTTATTACAAACTGATTGGTACCAGTCGCATGTTTCTACGATAATTTACGGCAAAATTAGGTGGGGGGGTGACGTTTTTTTTTTGGGTGACTGTACTATGGACACAAATGTTTTAATTAGAAGGGATATAAGTATAATGTATATCCATTTAAATTATAAGTGTGAATATAGAATATTTTGTTGTGAAATATTGTAAATTGGAAGAACAATGCCCACAGGTGGACCTTACTCTCAAAAAAGGCAAAATCATGCTGTCGCGAAAGTGTTAATTAAAACTTCAGATATCACACTACACGCCCATTCAAAATTTAAGCAACATTTGCAAACGATCAGTTTTATTTTTTATTTATTTTTTTTTTTTTTTTTTCAATTTAAAACTTATCTCTCGATGAAATGTTTTCAAACATTGGGTGTTTAATGAACTAGTCATTCCTCATGTTCTTTAGCGAAGATTGGTTTATGACAACATTTAGGAGGTCGGTAAAAAATTGAATAAAATCAATAATGTTTGTGATCACCCTGTATCGTTAAGTGAACGAAATAAACTGTGACTTTAGGATATATTAATATAGACCCAGTTATGGTTATTTACAATCTGTAATACACTCATGTCCATAAATTAAGGATAATGCTAGCTGAGGCAAATAAAGGTTCAGAAGCAAAACAAACATGATTTATTCATAAAGTCCATTTATTAAACAAAAGATCAAGAAAAAAAAAAAAAAAAAAGGTGGTTTTAGTAGGATACCATTTATAAAAAATACGATTTTTGCTCCCGGAAGCAATTTCAAAAAATATCTCCCTTTCTCTTACAAAAACTTAACATTACATGGTTGGTATGATGGTTAATACATAGTATGTCTCTCAGATGATGAAATACAATCCTTACAACGCCTAGGAATGATGAGTATTAAATTATTGATCTGATCTTGGGTAGGATTACTCTATTCAGTAAGCAATGCTCTCCGAAGTTCAGGTACACATGTAGGAGGTGGTTGACGGACTACAACTCGTCGTAAAAGCATGTCCTACACATGCTCTATGGGATTCTAGTCAGGTGAGAATGCTGGCCATTCCATGCGGGTGATAGCTTCAGATTGTAGGCTTCCGTTTACAACGTTTGCACGGTGAGGACACGCATTGTCATCCATAAACACAAATTCTGGGCTCATGACACCCCCTAAACAAACGTACATGTTGCTCCAGAATGATGTACCGGTAAATCTGGCCTATCATTCTTCCGATTTGAACATGCAGATATGTTCTGGTGCCCAATATGACAGCCTCCCCCAAAACGAGCACTCCTGCCCCGCAGTAACGCGTTAAACGATGTTGTTTTGGTGGTAACGGCTACCTGACGTTCTACATATGAAAGTCTTGCTTGAATCACACTGCAAGCTAAACCTGGACTCGTCGGAAAACATCACACAAGCCCACTGTGCCGCTGTCCTCATTACATGTTCTCTACTCCAAGTTAACCGCTGGCACAGTGCATTGCCGTGAGTGGAACACATCTAACAGGCCAGCGAGGATATAGACCAATATCTCCCAAACGTCTATACACGATTTGTCTTGAAACTGTGGCAATCGTGGCTGCAGACAGCTGACGAGACAGGTCTGATGCTGTGCTTTATCTGCTTATTTTGGCAGTTACTGCCAAATACCGGTGGTCATTTGGCATTGTAACTCGGGGCCGACCAGTACTGTAACGTCGACTGGCATTTCCGTCATTTTGGAATCGTTGTCAAAGCCTAGAGATGACACTTTGGGCGATTCTAAGTTCCCCCGATATTTCTATCTGAGTACGCCCACATTCTATTCGGCCGATAATTCTACCACTTAAAAAATTATCTGCATGCGTCCTCTGTGTCATAACCATTCGGTTGTGGCACTGAGAGGCACAGAGAACGCTTGTGAACAATTTTCTTTCTTTGCTCCCATTTCTTATATACCCTCTTCTTACACTTTTGTCATTGTAATTTAATATTGGCGTCATCTGATGGCTTCCTATAATTTGCATATTATTCTTGAAGTTGTGTGTGATATTTCTACAGGTGAAATTTTTGCATTAAAGTTCGATTTCAGTGTGAATCTGAATTATCCTTAATTTATGGACATGGGTGTAGATCGGCAGCTATTCTTATTGTTAAATTAGGTTTTGCCACTGAACTTAAAAAAAAAAAAAAAAAAAAAAAAAAAAAAAAAAAAAATGAAAGCCAAATACTTTTTTTTTTAATTATTATTTAGTTTAGGAGAATTTTATTATATTTTAACCCTTTGAGGAGCAAGATAATTGTGCTCATTTTAATTACACTGCCGCCAGAATCAAAGTAATATATATATATATATATATATATTCTGATATGATAAAAACCTAAATTTTGCCGAAAAAATTTCCGGGGTGCGTTTTTGCAATTTGGACATAATAATTAGTGTCACCGCAGTGCTGACACAGCGCCTCAAAGGGTTAAACAAAATCTGGTGCAGTGTTGCAGATTTTGCGGCTCTTCTATTCGACATTATACATAGATGCCAACATTTTAATTTATTCCGGAGTATTTTTAGCCCCGACATTTTTTAATACCACTTATCTTTAAAAATATACATTTCTTGTTTTATCCATAGCCTTCCAAACTAGATGCCTTCCGCGTGGCTCTGAAGCTTGGCAAAAGTTCAAGCGTTAGACAGCGCCACCTGGTACATAATGTGTCCTTTTTTATTTAACTGTCACCAATAATTTTAAGAAATGGTATATGTTATATACAATCGACATTTCTTCGATTCTATTCGCCTTTTATGTATATATAATACCACTTTTGAAAATTTTTGGTGGCTGTTGAATAAAAAAGTCGCGGAATCTGTGTCGCTGTCCATTGCGAAGTTTTCGAGGCTCGCGGATGACATCTAGTTTAACCCGCTTACGATCGCCAGGGACTGAATACTTTTTTCGCGTAGTATGGATCTCGTTGACGGCACACTGATCATTTTTTCCGGGCGCGTATTTGCGTCCCTAGTCCATACTGATAACATCTGCTAAGCGCGTATTTGCGTCCATAGTCCATTTTGATAACATCTGCTAAGCGTGTATTTGCGTCCATAGTATATATTAATGACTTTAGCTGGACGCATATGTGCGTCCATAGCACTCAAAGGGTTAAGAGGATAAGTTTTATCGAGGTTATATATTGGATAAATTTTTTCTTTAAATAAAGTGGTGTGAAATATTATGGTGCGAAAAAACAGGGCTAAAAATACTCCGGAATAAACTAAAATATTGGCATCTATGCCTTATATTATATTTAAAAAAAATTCCTGTATGAAATTAATGCTCCTGACTAAAAAAAAAAAAAAAAAAAAAAAAACACATGAAAGGGCTAGACTTTGCTTGGCAACACTGGGTCAGGTGCATTTATTTCATACAGGAAATTTCATTAAATATAATATAAAGTCGTATAAAATAATTTCGAATAAAAAAGCCGCAAAATCTGGCATCTCTGTTCTGATGTTAAAACTAATTTTATTAATAGAAAATACAAATCATTAATAAACATTTTCTTCGTAAGTATTTTTTTATCTTATGCTAAATTCAGAAACACAGCATGCTGGTTGTTAAAATAGTTCACTTTAATGATATATGGCAGAATTTCTTATATTACGATGCATACCTACTGAGGTACAGTAATATTAATGTTTTATTTTTAAAAATAATTTTAAACAACAGAAGTAAATTCTTGCATAGGACACAGGGGGTGAACACCGTCCTAACAAGTATTTAAATACCTATTTTCCTTTGAGAACATTTAATTGGCCAAATGTTCGCAATAATATGATTATTTTTTTTTATTTAAAATTATTTTTTTCTTTCTAATGAGACATAATTTAATTAACCACTTAAGCACCCTGGGCGTATATACATGTTTTTCAAAAGTACGATCTTTTGCATTGTACTGATACCAATTAAACTACTGACACGGTTGGATAATGCAATAAAATGACCTTGAAAGTGGTCTTTACGGTGTTTATGAAAGATTTACCGTACTTTTTGGAGTATAGTCCGCAGGTTAGATAAGTCAGTTCTGCACCAGAAATTTTATTAGAAAGATAAATTTATACTTGTTCGAATTGTTCCTTCGATGAAATAACGGTTTTTCTATTAAATAAAAATTCTGGTGGAGAAATGACCCCTCTTACTTGCGGACTATATGCCAGAAATTACGGTACTCACTTCAGAGTTCAGAGAGAACGGTGGCACTGGGAAGCAAATTCCGTAAATTTTCTTGGGCAGGTAAAGGGTATTCTTATCCCAATATTAACTTTTTATGCCCTAAATAATTCTTAAATTACCTTTTTTCGTATTCCAATATATTCTTGGACAATAAAACAGTACATCAGTTTGTCCCCAAATTTTCGAAGCATGGTCTCCATTCTAATTCATCTTTCTCTCTATAATCCCATTAAATATATAGATTGTCTGTGTTAAACTGATTCTTTTCTAGACAAAAACACAGCCACAGCATGAAATTAATACATTAATATATTTATTCTTTTAAAGCAATTTTATGTTGAGGCAAGCTCTGGTTTAATTTGCAGTGTAATTATTTTCCATTCCAGTAAAAGTATTTCGGCTTTTCCTCCCCAAAGCATAGTTTGTGTTTTGTAGAAGATATAAATTCATATCTGTGAAATAAATGCAAATTTAGAATTCGCTATATAGAACAGAACTACGAAATACAATATTAATTTTTTCTTTTGTTTTCGTTTTTAAATACCTAATAATCTTATTCATGAAAGTTGCTATTTAAGATTTTAAAGTATTTCAAATAATTACATATTAACTGTTAGAAAAAAAAGTATATTATTCTTATTACAATAAAATGTTATACTTGTAAATAAGTATTATATACTTGTTATATACTTATTATATACTTGTAAATAAATATTTCATAAATAAAAAATGAATTTTATATATAAAAAAAAAAAAAAAAAAACTTAAGTAACTACAGTTTTTTTTTTTTTTTTTTAATCACTGAATGATAAAAATAATTCAGAAACTTTATATTTCATGCTGAAACATGTTCTTCATATATTTAATAGCAAGTTTTAATCTTGAGTTTAGTAACAAAGTTATAATAATCTATAAAAGTTCATGAAATTTTCGAATTTATAACGTATCCTAAATTATGAAAAGGAAAATAATTAGATTAAATTACGTTCAAAACTTCAATTATAAGTTGTAAGTTGCCTGTTTATTAAAGTCAATGAGATTACAGGAAGACGGTGTAGATTATGTTAACGGTTCATTTGGCAGTTAACGCCCGAATTTGATGATCATCTAACTATCTAATTTACTACACAGTTCTAGATTTTAAGGAAATGTATACCGAAAACTAATGATCTATTCTATCATAATTAGTAATTATATTCCACATTGTATGTTTTCTTAATTCTCATTAATTTTGTGATATTTTATAAGATATTTCTAAATCGCAATTCTTTATGCATTAGATTAAAGAAAGGGAAAATATGTTAAAATGTGAGCATGTTAATACAATAAAAATGAATATTTTACATAAATAAATTTTATCATAAAATAGCAAAAAATTGAGTTATATATATATATATTAGGAAATTTAACAATAATTTGTCTTAAATGGTTTTAAAATACTTATTATATTATCAGAGCTGCCAACCTAATCCGGCAAATTGTTAACGCCTATTGAAAAACGCCCCTTTTTCTACACCACTAAATTTTTAGAGCAATTCTCTTCAAATATATCTATGATGAATTAAGTAGAAAAATACTCTAAAAATTAAGTGGTGTAGAAAAAGGGGCGGTACTAACAATTTGCCGGATTAGGTTGGCAGCTCTGTATTATGTTATTAAAAAAAAAATCTAGTTCTCTCATGTGATATTACTTTATAAAAATAATTTTTCTGATACAAAAAGAGCACAATTGCTGTCAAATTTTAAAATTTTAGGCTACCAAAATTTTTATAAGTATTTTAATAAATTTTTAGTTACCAATATTTTTTTAATGATACAGTTAAATAAAAGATTTTGGCAAATCAGTGTTATTTCTTAACATTTTTACGCCCCCACTGATTTTTAAATTCTAGTTTATGTCTCTTAAACACTTAAAGATCGATAATTATTTTCTATTTTTAATAGTAAGCTTTGTCTTTTCCTTAAATCGTTAATCGTGTTAGAGGAACTGCACTTTACAAGGTTCGTACAGTTCTTATTTTTCGGCACTTATAAAATTTTACAGCAATTACTTTCATAAAATAGACTTATAATGCTAAGGAATATTTTTTCTTTATAAAATTTGTGGTGGAACAATCCTTATAAAAGGAAGGGTCCGTACGAATCCTGTTTCACCTTCAGGGGACGTCTTAAGACGTGATCTATTATTTTAATATGTTCTTACCAGGAAACCACCCCATACTGTAATCATAAAAAAAACTTAACAAACATTAATTTAAAGAGCATATATAAATCTGTTTTTCGACTCATAGAACAATAGACCTCGTCAGCTCGTTTTCGAGTTATAAATTCTGAAATATCGCTAATAATCGGTAATAACCACGCCTGAATGGATAACACCACGCCTTACTTAAATAATGAATGAAATCCAAAACAAGCAGAAATCTAAAGAGTATAGAAAAACGTGTTCTTTGATGCATTAATCAGCTGCCCATTTCAGTTTGAGATATATTCAATCGAGATATAATGTCTAAAACTTGGCTAAAATAGAAACTATTAACGGATGACAAGGTTTTCTGAAACTAGTCAATAAAGGTTACCATTGTTTCTGTATCTGTATTCCGTTTTGGTCGTTTATTTTGTTAAATTTAATGTTTTTCCGGAAAAGGCGCTCTCTGGTGGACATTTTGGATTTTTATTTTTTTTTCAAAATTCTGTGAGCGCATCTCGTGTATAGTTTATATACCAAATTTCGTTGAATTTCATTTACCCATTTGCGCTGTAGAATGCTGTTTATAGGGGAAGTTTAATTATAACCACCCTGTATAATAAGGCGTCATTTTACGAATAAAAATTGGATAGTACAGTCAAACAAACAAACAAAAAAAAAAACGCCACCCCCCCCGCACCTAATTTCGCCGTAAATTATCGTAGAAGCATTCGGCTGGTACCTATCGATCTGCATCAACGTCTAGTTTTTAAAGGTGCAGTTCGAGTTAACTTAAGGGTTCATCTACATATTAAAACAAGTATAAACTTCATTTTTTTCGGAAAACGAATCCTAGAATATTCAAGTTAAAAACAAAAGACAAAAGGGATAAAATAGAATCTTAGCAGTGAGAAACTAGAAAAAGTTATGTAATATTTAAGAACGAAGACTTAACATTTCAGAATCGAGTAAACTCCTTTTTGCAACGAAAGCCACGCCTTTACAGAATTTTTCTAAAACTTTACATTATAAAACAAAATTATTTTACATACTTCCAATTAAATTATTTAAACTTAGTCTTCAGCATTCAATATAGTAAATGCCATTGACATTTGTGCATACCAGCGTCACATAAAGAGTCATATACGAGTATGCAAACTAGTTTTTTTAATACTGTTTCCACAATATAGAGGCGGGGCTACATTTCTTTTGGAATTCTTTCCCAATCTCTTGCCTGCATTGCGATAATTTTATAAAAAATAAGCCAATTTGTATAATAAACATCGAAATGTTCCTTAGAAAACAATTATAATAACATAAAGGTAAATTAAAATAGTTTTTCGTCAAAATGTATAGAAATATTGACTCACAGAGGATACAAATTATAACAAGTGACGCCCACCTAACAGCAGTAAAAAATGAAATATCACTGTAACTCAAAAAATAATGTTAGGAACGAGCTGTAAATTTGGAAACCCATGTTTTTGAGGATGCCCGTTCTATTCGTGCAAAAATAGGTCATAATTCATAATTTTTTGAAATATGAATTTATTAATAATTTTCATAATTCAAAAAATATTTTTTAGCAATAATTTGCATGGAATATGTTTGGGTCACTTCATTCCAACGAATAATAAAAAAAAAAAAAAAAAAAAAAAAAAAAAAAAAAAACAGAATTTAAATATCATAATTATTTCGGAAGATATGATTTAATGTTTGTCACATTCATTTAACATTAGCATCCCCAAACTTTGACAGCTTATAACTCTATGAAAAATTGAGCGAAATATATAAACTGTACGATTTCCGTGATGATTTGATCCAAAGAATTCAAATAAATTATAAAAAAAGGGGGGTTACCATTGAAAAAAATGCAGTTGATGTCAGTTTTAATATGTAGACGACCCCCTACGTAAAATCTAACTATAACATTATAAACTATGCGTTATTACAAACTGATCGGTACCAGTCGCATGTTTCTACGATAATTTACGGCGAAATTAGGTGGGGGGTGGCTTTTTTTTTTTACATCAATGATTACTGAGAAACGAAAACGACTAATATGAAAAATGATGTCTTTTAACCCATTGAGGGACAAGGTACCTACATTTTATTGCAAAAGAACTAGAAAATACGAAAATTATAGTCGTTAAAGATAAACGATATATTATTTAACTTCCAAAACGGTTGCAAGCTGGTACAATTCTTAGAAGCTCAAAGTTTTAATATTCTTTGATTTTGGGACTGTGTACCTGCTAGCAAAATATGATTAAATTACATCTGAGTTTTCATCTAAATAATGAATCCTTCTATTTATTTAAACAAGATTTTTCAAGTAATAAAGTGAACATCCCTTTTGTTCTTCTTTGATTTTATGTTTGAGTTTTTGTCTTACTTTTTCAGGGGTCGGTATGGATTTAAATATTTGGTACTTTTTTTAAAACTATACTTTTCTACTTTTTTGTGAAAAAAAGATTTAGCAGTCAGTCTCTTTAATATTTATTGGAAAAAAAATCTGTATGTAATATAAAGCTACAATTACTTTGTTGAACCAAAGTATATATAGTAATTTTATTTTATTGCAGACAGGTTTTATTCGTGCAAAAGTTATACTTTTGAAAAGCTTGTTTTCAACGAATTTTAATTTTATGAAGGGATCAAACTAATTTTCCAATTTTCTGCTAAGATTTATTTATTATGTTTTATTATTATTGTAAAACTTATTACATTTTTGATTTTCTTTGAACTGCAAATTTTTAATTTTGTTTAAATTAAGTTTTCTATCAGTAATTTCATGGAAAATTTCACCGGGAAAGAAATATATATATTCAAGCACATGTAAGAGATGAAGCAATTTTTTTTGAAAAAATGATTAGCCCATATACAATAACTATTAAAGGAATTTACGCAATTTAAGAAAATTTATATTTATACTGCAACTGCGAAAATATTATAAATATATGTACTCTGAATTGTGAAAGTGGTGATTTATAGGCTGATGACAATTAAGGCTGATGACAATTGATGACAATTGATGAATGCTATAGGCTGATGACAATTAAGGTATGACTAAAAGTGATTCTTTTGATTATTACTTTAACTATTTGTGCACATTATATAAACCTTATGAAGGTCATATAAAAAATCCGTCTGCTATACTGTGGCCATTACAAAACTTTTTCCTATATCAATTTAAGTAATAGTACCATGTATGATTAAATTCACAAAAAAAAAAAAAAAAGAGAGAGAGAGAAAGAAAGTCAACATATCTTTTCACAGCAAAATGTTTTAAATGAACTGTTTAGCGAAATTTTAAACATTTAGGTGTCGAGATACAGCAATATGTAAAATGTCAGACAATTAAGAATATTTATGGAATTTCTTCAAACTGATATATGTTATTCAAGTTCACTATGGGATATTTCCTATGGAAAATGGAGTGAATACCTCTACGGGTATGTGTTCAGAGACACCTAAAAATATTTCAAAGCATTGTGTTGTATGAGAGTTATTTCTATAAACCATATTTTAATACCTTTACTTTATACAAATCTTAATGAAATTGAAATATATTATTCAAGTTCACTATCGGATGTTCCACATTAAAAATTCAGGAAATACCAGCCCAGGTTTATGTACATTGTACAGCGGCACCCGAAAGTATTCCAAATCATTGCGTTTTAATAGAGGCATTTCTATAAACCAAACATTAATAATTTTACTGTACACAAATCTTAATGAAGTTGAAATATCTTTTCGAAGTTCACTATTGCATGTACCGCATTGAAAACGGGAGAAATACCAGCACATTTTTATGTATAGGGGCACCCGAAATTATTCCAAAGCATTGAGTTCGATGGGAGGTATTTCTATAAACCAAACTTTAATAGCTTTGCTTTGCACAAATGTAATGAAATAAAAATATATTATTCATATGCACAAAAGAATGCTTTCAACAGAATATAGTATAATTGCATTAGATTTACTGGGCAACACAAAAATATTCAGTTACATTAAGGGCTACTATTTGAAATTATCTGGAATTGCATTTTTGTTTATATTAAATGCTTTTAACACGTTGTAATTTTTTTTAACTGTGAATATGTTTCCATTTTGTGTATCCAGTTTATGTTTGTCCGACCGCCGTTCTTTCAACTGTCTGTCTGCCCGCCCCGAGTGTCCTTAAATATTTTCAGAATTTTTAAAAATCGATATATCTTCTTCACGTTCACTATGGAATGTTTCTTATTTAAAATGACATTAATATGTCTTGTAAAAATGATTTGTGTACAGAGACACCCAAAAAAATTCAATGCATTGCGTTTTAGGACAGACATTTTTATAAATCACATTTAAATAACTTTGTACTGTGAAATTGATAAAGAAATTGACAGGTATTGTTAATACGCTAAAATAATGTTTTGTATGGTACGGTTATGATATGGTATTATGATATGGTTAACCTTCATATTTACGGGTCTACACTAAAAAATTCAGTTAAAGGGCTGCAGTTAGAATCTCTGTACTGATGATTTTTCTATAACCATTTTTAATACTTTCTAACAATAGTTAAAAGTGATTATGAATGCAATTAATGTATCTTTATGCCTTTCAGTCATTTTGTCTGTCCGTTGCGTGATAACGTAGGCAAAGAACCTTGAAAGTTATGTTATAACGACACAATAAATTCGTACAGTTAAAAAGTGTTAATAATCAATGCATACCGCATGATTTTTCGTACTTGTTTTTCACAATATCAAACTTATATGTAGAGTTTAGTGCATTTATATTCTTTAGAAACTGAGTTATATCCTGCTTGTAAATGGCGAAATTGCAACATAGCAGCAGCACCTGTTGAGTGATAAATACTAGAACCTAATCAACACCAATTTATGACAATGTCAAATTAAATATAAAGTTATCTATAATTTCGTTCTATGCTTCTTAAGATACAGCGCCCACAAAATTTTGTCAACACATACATTTTCTAAAATGGTCAAGTCATGTTTTTACACAGATAGAATGAATTTATTATTTGATTTTTAGTAAAACTTCTAGCTAATTAATAGCCAATCACAAAGATCTAAATACTGGCTTATAGAAATTTTAAATATTCGATTTTTTAGCATTATTATCATTAAAATATATAAATTAAAAATAACTAAAACATACATAATCAAAATGATTTTTAATACTATTTTAAAATATTATACATATTTAAATATGTATATGTATATATATATTAAATAGTATTTTTCATTGAAACCTATCAATGTTATTTAAAATGAAAGATATCTTGCTTAATTGATACACCGGTACATTTGAAAAATCAAGCAACTCCTACCAAAACTCGATTGATATTAAAAATACACATACGAAAATCATAGACCAAACAATACTCTACAATTCAGATTCTTTGACAAAAATTCCGTACTTTCCGCTGTGCTCCTGGCGATAATCTTTCTAGAAAATGTTATTAAAGTTCAGGAAGGGATTACACTTGGGTACCTGAAGCTATCGTCGAGATTTTTCTAGGTCTCGCCTAATATACGCTTTTACTTTGTCAATTATTATATCATAGCCTCCTAAACTAAATGCCTGTCGCGTGGCTGGGAAACTTGGCAACAGTTGAAGCGGTAGGCAGCGCCACCTGGTACAGATTGCATGACTTTTTTATTTAACTGCCACCAATAATTTTAAGAAGTGATATATGATATATATAATCGATGTTTCATCGATTCTATTCGCCTTTTGTGTATATCATATCCCACTTTTAAAATATTTTGGTGGCTGTTGAATAAAAAAAGTCGTGCAATCTGTACCAAGTGGCGCTGTCTACCACTTCAACTGTTACCAAGTTTTCGAGCCACGCGACAGGCATCTAGTTTAGGAGGCTATGATTATATCCGTTTTTAATATTATTATATTGTCACTACTATATCCTCAGAGAGAAATTTTTCTTGGATGTTTTAATGGTAAAATATTATGTAAAAAAATTATTGTTTTAAAGTGGTGGTGTAAATATAATATTGGATTGGAGGGAAGTTTCTGTCATACTTTACTACCTGCAGGCATACTTGCCAACCATATCATTATGAACCGTACAATTTTTAGTACCCGCCTTTTTATTCACACCAGTCACATTTTAGAATAATTTTATTTTTATTTAATCGTAACAACAGTTGGAGAAAATTACTCTAAAAATAAAGTGGTGTGAGAAAAGAGGCGTTTTTTCAAGGGGCGTTAACAATTGTACGGTTATTAATGAGATGGTTGGCAAGTATGCCGGCAGGTAATTTTAACTATCAGGTGAAGACAAGCTAGTAGAATACGTCACATAGGGTCTTATTATTTTGCGTACTTCACGTGATTTAAGAAAGGACTAATTTCAATACCTTTCTTCAGTTAATTACGAAGTACAGAGTGAATAAGATGATAATATAACATTTATAATTTATTCCGGTGTACTATTAGCCCCGCCCTTTTACATGCCAGTATGATTTTTTAGAAAGTTTCTGAAATAAGTAATTACTGTAAAAGAAGGGAAATACTTTTAAAATATACTGGTGTGAAACAAGGGAGGGGCTAACAGTACTCCGGAATAAATAAAAAATGTTATCAGGTACAAGGGTCGTACTCACCGCCCTTTTTTCAGGACACTCTCAAAAGTAAGAAATTTTCTCCAATTTTTCCTCCACTAATTTTATGCAGAAATACTTCTGATTATATTTATAGAAATATGCCATGATTATACAGGGTAGAGAATATTTCATTAAAATAGTGGTAGAAACAAATTTAAAACTTTTCCATTCCTGAGAGTGAAAAAAGGGCGGAGAGTACGAACACTGCAGGTATAATAGAATGCATTTAAAACATTGCATTTGTATGAGTTCTAGAAAGGAAGCAACGCATCGGTTCCATGTAAAAAGTTATGTGGCATGTTGACAAGTAAAGTTGTAAATATTTGGACCTGCCAAACAGAGTTTTCTAAATTTCGTTCAGGAGATTTTAGTCACAAAGAAGATCGTCGATCTGCAAAGTCAATAATGACATTTTACTTTCCATGATGGAGAATAACACACATCTAACGATTAGAGAAATTGCAAAGGAACTCGGCGTCCACTATTTGACTGTTGAGGAACACATTGAATAGCTATTATTTGTCTTGTAGTAGAACATTCGGGTTCTGCCCATTTTCACTGAAGGAAATTTATCAGATCGTGTGAGAATCTGTTTATCTCTTGCTATTAGACGCAATATGGAGCCATTTTTAGACAAGCTTATTACGCGAAATGAAATATGGATCTTTTATGAAAATATAAAGTGAAAAAAAGGTTCACTTTAAACCTGGAACATGCGCCACAATTATTGTAAAACCATATTTTCATAAACGGAACATCATGCATTCTTATTGGGGAGATAAAAGAGGACCAGACAGAAGAAGTCCCTATAGAAGGGGATATATAGGAGATTGAAGAAGTTCCTATTTAAACAGGGGAAAAATTATCAATGCGAACACATGTTGTAATCCGGTTGATAAACTGAATGCAGCTATCCAGGTAAAGCAGCCAGTTTTAAGCAGATAAGACATTTTCTTACACCAAGATTATACAAATCCACATGCTGCATTGGTGAAAAAACAAAAGTTGAATGAGCTTAGATGGAAATTTCTTAGTCAAATACGATCGTCACCTAACATAGTCCCATCCTACTGCTACCTTTTCTGATCACTTCAGAATAACCATAATTCTTGCCGTATAATCCGCAGATAAGATATTTCATTTCTACTCCAGAAATTTTATTTAGCAGAAAAATCTCTATTTTTTCGAAGAAACAGATCATACTTAAATAAATTTATTTATCAATTAATATTTCTGGTGCAGAACTGACTCATATGTCTTGAGGATTTTACGCCAAAAATTACGGTATCTGATGGGGGAAATTGACTTCTTTCGGCGTCTTCTTTCTTTTATCCACGGCAGCTGTTGAATATTTTGTGTCCATAGACGAGAACTTCTACGCTAGGGGGGTCGACAATGCTACCTGAAAGATGGCAACGAGTGATTGGCGATAATACAGATTACATTATTGATTAAAATGTAAATAAATGTTACAAAATTTTATTAAAATGTTTTATTTAAAATACGACATAACTTCTCCGCTTCAACCCAATAAAATGCGCGTAAAATTTCAGGAACACAGCTTAAGCCTTGATCGCGTGCGCAAAATCTGCACGTTAAAGGGTTAAATGATATTTAAGAAAAAAAAGGGTTAAATGATATTTAATAAAAAATACAGAAAAGATTAAAAAAAAACTAAATTCGAAAACCAAAAAGAACATGGTGAAGTACACCTCTAATGGTTCAAGCTACTTCTCTGCTAAATTTTAGACATTTCTTTCGACAACCTGACCACTATATAAAAACAAGCAAACACAGAAACTTATCTTTATTTATATCGGTATATTTGATTTCATTCTACAAAAATGATCACCAAAATTTAAATGAGGTGATTTTATGCATTCATAAAAAAATTATAAAACATTCAACAAATAAAACTATTTTAAAAATTATAATATATAATACACATACTTAAGGAAATATATAGTTTTATAAATCGAAATTTGATTTGATTTCTTACTGATAAAGTAACAAACAATTAAGAAGAAAGACCCAAATTACAAAATTATAATTTTTTTTTAAGTTTTAACACATTGTTTCCAACTTTCTTAAATCGTTCCAGAGTTTTGTTAAACCCATATTTTTTTCAAGCTACTTTCTGTAAAAGTAATTTTTTTCTTATTTTGTCTTTCTTATACATATGAGAAAATGTCTGTATAAATTATAGAATTTGAAATAAAGGCAAGGATAAAAATGTTCTGGAATAAATTAAGAAGTTTGTCAACTCTAGTTAATATATTGTCGTTACATTATATTTTTATTTTGCATAGTAAGTATTTCCTGTACAAGTTTGTCTAAAACTAAATTTACAAAATAATTTTATGTATTTGTAATTAAATCTTTTAAGTATTATTTTTATCAATCGATGGGGTAAATAGACATTTATATTTCAGAGCGTCTCAAGAAAAGTTGAACAAGAACACGAAAAATCACTTGTTCAAGTAAAGTTTAAATCTAGAGGAATTTTTTTTAGAGGAAGAGTGAAGAAACCGTTTTTTTTTTTTTTTTTCCCAGACTGCGATCACAATTTTTAACTAGCAATGCTTTTATCAAAAAAAAAAAAAAAAAAAAAACCTTCGTTAATTTGTATAGCAAACATCTTACTTATACGAAAATCCGTTGAAATTTGTAATTTTAAAAATAAACTTAAAAAACGAAACTCTAAAACATTTCCAGTAAATTTTGAGGGTATAATTTCCCATTTTTGTTTTAATGCTAGGCTTTCTGAAACGTAAAGCTAGCGATATTTCTAATAAGCAAGCAAATAATAGATTATATTATATTTTAGTTTAGCACGCTCGGATCTTGAATTTGTAGCCTCTTTTAGGGGCGGATATTTCGATAATTAAAGCAAAATTCTAGAACAACTTCAGACTAAATTTAGGCCATATTTATTTTGCGAATGGTATTATTGTAATTTTTAATACCTGCCTTCAACTCACCTGCATAATATTTTTGAGAACTTGAAAACAGTTTGAAAACTCGATGTGATCTTTTTGTACGTTGATTTGCTTTGCAAAATTATTAGTAATATAATTGACTGCGCAGACATTCAGAATTCATAGCTGCTACACTTCCTAGCATTTAAATCACATTTGTAAACCTAATCTAATATAGTTATTTTTGACTATTCAAAAACTGAAAACGATTTTAAAAGACATTCCGATTTAAATATTTCTTTGAAAAACGGGAGATTTCGCTCATATGTAAACTGCATGCAGTTTGCTTCGCCTAGTAGAACTCTGTGAAACAAACACATGTTTCTGAAAGTTTTTGCTAGACGTAATTACATACACAATATTTAATAATTTAAATTTTATAAAATCTTTAACACGTTTTCTAGATATTTTTGGATATTTTTAATATGTATTTTACAGTTTGGTTAAGTGTATTTAAATTTTAAGTTCGGGGGAACATTTGTATTAGATGATGTACTTGTGCTTTGATTTACTTTCATGCAGAGTTCCCAACTTTTATAAATTATTCACGAACATTTTTAGCCCCGCCTTCTTTTCGCACCAGAAATTCTGTAGGTTATTTCTCTTTAATAAGTGACAACGATGAAAAAAGAAGAAAATCATTTTTCAAAATTTCTGGTATTAAAAAGAGGCGAAGATAAAAATGTTTGTGAATAAATTACAAAAGTTTGGAACGCTGCTTTAACCCTTTGCGGCGCAAGACAATTTGAAACATTTAAATTATACTGCCACCGGAATTCAAGAACTAAATTAAACTAAAAAAAATTTTAAATTTTAAGGTTTAAAAAACCGGCCTTTTCTGATATGTTATAAACGTGAATTTTTGCTAAAATATTTCCGGGATGAATTTTTGCAGCTGGATGTTAAATTTTGCGTCCTCGTGGCGAGGACACCGCGCGTTAAGGGGTTAATGCAACATTGTAAATGGATTTTTTTGTTAGGTAAAATATTATTTAAAAAGTATTTTCTTATTCAGATAATACAAATGATTTCTCGAACAATTATTCAATTAATGACCCCTTAACGCCTATTTGAAACAAAACATCACTCAAAAATTAAGGATATCTGCGTACCATAAATTTTAAAATACATGTTTTTGATAATGCATATTCTATTCGTGCAAAAATTAACATAGGTCATAATTTATAAAATTTTGGAATATCTATTTATTCGTGACTTTATTTATTAAGGATATGTTTTCAATTTAATATGTGCAAGAAATATATATAAGACATTTTATACTATACCTGCCAACACCCTAATTAATAAACAATAGTATTGTTAGCCCCGCCTTTTATTTCATACCAGTAACAATTAAGAGAATTTTCGGGTAAATTTGATCTGATTTATATTTATATATATATATATATATATAGCGTCAAAAATTGTTGTTGATACTTAAAAAAAATGAAGTTGGTTGTTTTAATATGTAGACGATTCTCTGAGTAAAATTTAAGTATACTATGTAAAACTACAAGTTAATTGTAAAACATCGACTCAAACTAATTAATTTTACGAAGATTTGATGCGAATTAAGAAGTTTTCTTTTTTCAGCTAAATCTTCGCACACCACATTCACACCTATCCTTCGAAACAACCAGCCAGCTGTTATCTAAGAAGGAAGGTCTCCATAGAGTGCATACTCAGAATATTGTGAAAATATTACAGAGATATTACTTACATAGGTAATAAAAGATCACCAAAACTAAATTCAAAAACTGGCGTACAATCAATAGAAATATATTAAAACTTCTTCAAAAGCAAGACTTGCTTCAGTCTTGCTTTTGCCTCCAAGGCAGTAGCACGTGTTTTTTTTTTTTTTCCACCTGATGAAGAAAGGCTACGTCCTTTCGAAACCGGTTGTGCTGACTTAAAATTTATGGTGTCTGAAGAAGTTTTAATATCTTTCTAATAAAATATGAGTCAAATTTATTGGCGGAATCCCACTAAAACAGCTACAAAAAAAAAAAAAAAAAAAAAAAAACCTTTCAAATATTTGGCGCAAAAGGACAAAGTGCACGCGATTTGGTGAGCAACATCCGTTCCCTCCAAACGCAAGTAATTTTAAAGCGATTAAAAATTCCTTGCAAAGCAAATCTTTACGAATGGCGTTATAGTAAATATAGTTTGAAATTAACCGATGAAAGAGTTACCTGTTTCTCATTCAAGCTTGTAGAGCATGTGCATTTGGTCTTTTATTAAAAATATTTCGGTTTAGCTTTGATTTTTTTTTTTTTTTTTTTTTTTTTTTTTTTTTTTTAACCTTGGGAGTTAATATTTAAATTGGTGTCAAATGCACGTTTAAGTTATATATATCTTTAGATTTTAATTGGTAATTGAAAAGTTTTCTCTATTTTGCGACTTGCAAATACTTATTTTTACATTTAGTTAAATTTTAAAATGAATTTTAGAATTTTATGCTAAAATAATTTTTATTAAAGGCTTTTTATTAAATGTCGTTGAAAATTAACATGTACAGTCAGCCCCCACAAAAATACGCCCCCCCCCCGTCTAATTTCGCCGTAAATTATCGTAGAAACATGCGACTGGTACCGATCAGTTTGTAATAACGTCTAGTTTATAATGTTAGAGTTAGATTTTACTTAGGGGGTCGCCTACATATTAAAACTGACATCAACTTCATTTTTTTCAATGGTAACCCCCCTTTTTTATAATTTATTTGAATTCTTTGGATCAAATCATCACGGAAAATGGTATGGTTTATATATTTCGCTCAATTTTTCATAGACTTATAGGCTGTCGAAGTTTGGGGATGCTAATGTTAAATGAATGTGACAAACATTAAATCATATCTTCCGAAATAATTATGATATTTAAATTCTGTTTTTTTTTTTATTATTCGTTAGAATGAAGTGACCCAAACATATTCCATGAAATGTTTTGCTAAAAAAACATTTTTTGAATTATGAAAATTATTAATAAATTCATATTTGAAAAAATTATGAATTATGACCTATGTTAATTTTTGCACGAATAGAAAGGGCATCATCAAAAACATGGGTTTCCAAATTTACAGCTCGTTCCTAACATTATTTTTTGAGTTACAGTGATATTTCACTTTTTATTCCTGTTAGGGGGCCGTCACTTGTTATAATCTGTATCCTCTATAAGTAAATGTTTGTATATAATTTGACGGAAAACTATTTTAATTTACCTTTATGTTATTTTTATTGTTTCCTAAGCAATATTTCGACGTTTATTATACAAATTGGCATATTTTTGTAAAGTTATCACAATGTAGGCGAGGGATTGTGAAAAAATTTCAAAAGAAAAGAAGCCCCGCCTCTGATTAGCTGAAACACTATTTAAAAAAAAAAAAAAACTAATTTGCATATTCCTATTTGACTCTATATGTGATGCTGGTATGCATAAATCACAATGGCATTTACTACATCGATTATTGAAGACAAAACTTAAATGATTTAATTACAAATATGCAAAATTATTTTGTTTTATATTATAAAGTTTTAGAAAATTTGTGAAAAGGCGTGGCTTACGGTACAAGAGAGGGATATATATACGATCCTAATATGTTAAGTCTTTGTTCATAAGTATTAACCCTTTGACGCGCAAGACAATTTGAAACATTTAAATTATACTGCCACCGGAATTCAAGAACTAAATTAAACTAAAAGAAATTTTAAATTTTAAGGTTTAAAATACCGGCCTTTTCTGATATGTTATAAACGTGAATTTTTGCTAAAATATTTCCGGGATGAATTTTTGCAGCTGGATCTTAAATTTTGCGTCCTCGTGGCGAGGACACCGCGCGTTAAGGGGTTAAATATCTTATTCTAGTTTTTCGCTGCTAAAATTCCATTTTTACCCTGTTACACTTTTTTTCGCATTTCAATATTCAAGAGTACGTACACCTCTAGTTAAATATCATGTTTTAAAAAACACGGTACAGCGAAACTGATTGCATGAAACAGCAATTATGCATTCGACAATCGTTTTATTATTATTATTATAAATATTTAATAATTTTAAAAAGATTTTTTACCATGAATTTTCTGTTTAAATTTTGTTGTGACATATTTGCATTTGGTTACTGTACCGTTTGTAAGCTTTGTGTTATTTAAAATTTATCTCATAATGTAACATAATAAAATATCAAATTTCTATTAAAGGTTTTTTAATACAGAATCAAATAGTGAAAAATAGATTTTTTTTTTTTTTTTTTTTTTTTTTTTCAAGTTTATAAGATCTATTATTGGAACATAGCTTAATAGTATTTATTTACAATTTCCTAATCACGAAATCAAAGTCACAGTTATTATGGAATAAAAATTTAAAACAAAGGAATAGTCTTATTACTTTCAAATGTATAGATATTTTTCTTACAGAATCCTGAAATTTCATTTAAAAGACTTTAATCGTCTAAATTTAAAAATTCAAAATAAAATAAATTAATCTAAATGCTTTTAAAGTTGAAATGGGAAGATTTCAAAATATATGAAAATTGGCATTTGTGTTTTGAACATTTTGGTGCGGCAGATATTAAAAACAATATTTTAATGATGAGCTGAACCTGAGCTTAAGAGAGGGCGGATCCAGCTATTTTGGACAAGTGATATCACCTGACTAAAACCAGAATAAACAACATTTTAATTTATTCCGGGGTATTTTTAGCCCACTGTTATTCCTTTTTTTTTGTTTTTTTTAAGAGAAATTTATCTTACTTTAACATAGATTTTTACTTTTTACCGCTATCCACATGTGACCTTCAGCATTAGCATTTAAATGAGGAGTCATCATCTTCTTCCAAAGCAAATTTTAAATAAACTTAAAATTATATATATTTGTGAAAATCCAAACAGATTTTTCCTACTAAGAAAGCCATTCCACACTGAAATACATGCGTAATCGGTCACTTATACGCCAGTTCACACCACAATATATTGGTAGGTAGGTAGGTTGGGTTTAATGTCGCACTAGTACTGCGCTATGGTAATTGGCGACGGTCTGGGACGCACCCCTACGATGGTCTGGAGACACGCCATCGTAATTTTTATCGTTCACGGACACAATGGCTTTCCTGCTTCTGTTCCCATAGTTTATTGTTCAGATATTATATTTATTTATTTTTATTTTATTTTATTATTATTTTCTTTCTTTCTTCCCCCCCCCTTTTTTTAATAGAGTAATGTAACATTTTGATCTTTTCAACTGAAGATTTAGATTAAGGGTAGTCAGCCTTTCTACACCCACCGTCCACTTCGGTATCTGTGTTAAGAGTAGAATTTTAGAACATCCCATTAAGTAGTAGGATTTATTATTTTGAATATTAATTTGTTACACATTATAAAATATAAAAGCAAAATAATATCGTGGAGATTTATGTAAAAGTTTTTAATAATGCCACACACACAAAAAAAAAAATTAATAAAAAAAAATAAAAAAATGAAAATAAAAAAATCTTTTAATATTTTTAAAAAGTCAATTAAATTAAAGAAAATGAAAGTACTGCAGTATCAGAACAAACTCCCATTGTCACTGTGATACGGCCGTGGGAACCAGGTTGAGTGGCACCGTTTCAGACAATTATACGGCAACTTGAGTTAAAATAATTTTGAATTTTCAAACAAATTTAAAAACCATTTACCTTTTTTTTTTTTTTTTTTTTTTTTTTTTTGATAGATATTTTAATATC
This sequence comes from Salticus scenicus, assembly GCA_963930645.1. Lineage (NCBI taxonomy): Eukaryota > Metazoa > Arthropoda > Arachnida > Araneae > Salticidae > Salticus > Salticus scenicus. The sequence goes on from OZ005657.1 coordinate 111,202,334, forward strand.
TTTTCTTCGTATGAAGTGAACTATTTGATGTTTAATCAGTAGAAACCAATAAAAATCTTTTAATTCATACACAAACTGAGAGAGTTCTGCGAAATAGTCATTTTTTATTTTATAATTACCATTTCTGAAATTTTTTTCCGGTGTGAAACTTATTAAATAATGTATGCTGGATGGTAGATCATGATTTATATTTTCTAAGTGTATAGACGGATCCCTAATACATTTTCACGTGTAACTCTATTTAGAATTGTTTTAAAGTATATAAATACGTATGTTTTCCGAACCGGCTTCATCTCAGAAATCTGAATATGAAGTCAAAAATAGGGGTTGCCATTGAAGAAAATGAAGTTAATGCCAATTTTAATATGTAGACGACCCCCTAGGCAAAATGTAATTATACCGTTATAAACTAGACGTTATTATAAATCGATCGGTACCAGTCAAATTTTTCTACGATAATTTACGGCGAAATTAGGTGGGGGGGGGGGTGGCGTTTTTTTTTTTTTTTTTTTTTTTTGGCTGACTCAGGGATGGAACACGGGCGCAGAATTCATACCACTCTCAATGTAAGAAAATTTTCTACTTCTTAAATCAACGATATTATAGGTAGACAAGTTTCTTAACCCTTTGCGGCGCAAGACAATTTGAAACATTTAAATTATACTGCCACCGGAATTCAAGAACTAAATTAAACTAAAAGAAATTTTAAATTTTAAGGTTTAAAAAACCGGCCTTTTCTGATATGTTATAAACGTGAATTTTTGCAAAAATATTTCCGGGATGAATTTTTGCAGCTGGATCTTAAATTTTGCGTCCTCGTGGCGAGGACACCGCGCGTTAAGGGGTTAAACGGATTCCGGTATGAATTCTGCGCCCGTGTTCCATCCCTGCTGACTGTACAATCCCATACAGCACAGAATGTTTCAGTTATGTTGCAAAAAGCTTACAATCTTTCAAAAACGTAACACATTTAAGTATGCTCTCTGATACCTTTCTGAAACATTCGATGTTCTTTCTGTTAAGCGATTGAAAGGTTTCTGTTACGTACCCGGTGTTTTGTTACGATCGCGGACATTTCTACATTTTTGAAACTAATCGGAAAGCAAACTGAACGATTTTAAACGTTTCTGAAATATTTTTAATGTTTCAATTTTATATGACTCTTACGTTTCTGGAACATTTTGTTCTGTTAGGGATATTGTTTGAATGTTGTATAAACAATACATGGAAAAAAAGAAAAATATATATATATTTATGGCACTAACAAATGTTACAAAAGAAGAAAAAAAAATGTTGAAATATTAAAAAAAAAAGTGAGTGTGTAAGTTACGAATAATTTGAAGACTTTCCTGATAATGCATATCCTTCGTCTAACGAAATATTGAAAAATTCCGATAAAAATAAGTATAATATCGAATTGTCACTTAAAGATGTGAAACATTAAAAAAAAAAAAAAAAAAAAGAAAACATATATATCTAAGGACTATAAGAAGGTTGTAAATTACTAGCATAATGTTAATTCTGGAAATCCATGTCGCGGCTTAAAAAGTGTCGAAACAAAGTTTAAACATGAAAAAAAAAAAAGAGTGTTTTGCATCATTTAGAGAAACAAATAGAAAATGTAACTACTAATCGTAAAGAAAAATAGGAAGAAATAAAAAGTTTTTCTTGGGAGGGGGATGGAATTACATCTTCTAATGATGTATCTTTCAATAACAAAGCGTATGCTCGTACAAATGCATATGTATATGTATTTGTACAAATCTAAAGACTTGTTTTATTCCCCCTCCTAATCTATGATTATTACTTAAACTCATAAAGAGATTAAAAAAATTAATTCTTTATAATTTCCCATTAAAATTTAGTTTAGAGTTTGAATAAATTAACAGACGATACACAGTTCAAATATTGCAGTTGAACATATGTATTTTTTAAAAGTTAAACTTTTTTAAATTTGATATGTACAGTTCTTTTGTAAATTTTATGTAACCAATGTAATAAAAAGTAAATTATAATAACGGTATAAATTTTCAATATTAATGTGTAATCTATAGCGAAATTTGTGACTTAAATTTAAGTTTGAAATTATATTTAACCTATTAAATTTTTATCTAAACTACTGCTTGCGGAATCAGTATTTTTCAAAAACACAAAAAAGCGCACTCATACGTGATTTTCGTTTACCATTATTTCGTTTCCAAACAGTTATGTTTAATGTATTATGCAATATAAATAAATGTGCGTGCTGTTTTACTTTATCCATCATATTTAAAGCTAAAGTAAAACTTAAGCTTAGTTTAAGTATTTCACGTTAAATTAAAGGTTGTATAGTTTGATCTTTAAGATTATTTATAAATATATATGACAAAACTGTAGTCATAAAAGTGTATTTAAAGTAAACTTTCTTAAACTAATTTAGTACGAAGAGTATGGAAATCTTTTTTCTGTAATAAGTATTTATCAAAAAACAGTTTTGCATCACTTTTCATTGTGTCGCCAACGAGCGATAAATACCCAAGAATCAGACATTTTCTGTATTTTTTTACGAAAGATATATAGTGATTCTGCCGAAATTTTTTTTATAATCATACATAATCTCATGCAAAGAGAATGCTGTAATTTCTTCAAAATTTTTTGCGTATGGGCCTAAGGAGACTTTCCTTGTAAGTCGTGGCCATATTAACAAGAACGAGCGCGGAACACTTGTCTATTTTAAGAAAGAAAAAAATCTGATGAAAAGATACACTACAATCCATTTAAAATTGAAAATATGTTGGAAATATATTTTCTAAAATTTCTGGTGCAAATAAAAATGCTTGTAAAGTAGCAGCCACAGAAAAATATACTTTCCTGTTAATAATTACTGACTTATGTATAGATAAGATCTACTCTCTACACGAAGACCTATACATAGAAAGACGATACAAATCCACCTGTTGCAATGGTTAAGCAAAAAATGTTGAATGAGCTTAGGTGGGAATTTCTTACTCAACTATGATCTTCACCTAACATAGCCAAGATTCCCACGACCCGATTTTTTTCATTGCTCTTCCACCAGTATTATCTAAAAATAAATTTCTTCTTAAATGTACACTGTACATTTAAGAATAAATTTACCTTAGAATTATTCTGATGGAAGTGTCTTTGAAAAAAAAGGGTTACCGTGGGAACCCTGATAGCCCAATCGTACAACTACATATTCCGATCGCTTCAGTATAACCGTAATTTTATGCGTATAATCCGCAGATAAGCTATGCAATTTCTTCTCCAGAAATTTTATTTAGAAAAAAAAATCTATATTTTTTTGGAAGAAACATGTCGTACCGAAATAAATTTATTTATCAATTAAAATTTCTGGTAATAAACTAACTCATTTGCCCTGTGGATTATACGCTGAAAATTAAAGTATCTAATGGTCGAAAAGTTACTTATTTCGACGTTTTCTTTCATATCTCCACGGCAGCTGCTGAATATTTTATGTCCAAGGACGAGAACTTCTACGCTAGGGGGATCGAAAAGCTACCTGAAAAATAGCAACGAGTGATTGCCAATAGCGCGTATACATTGTTCATTAAAATGTATACAAACGTCATAAAAATTGATTCAAATATTTTATTTAAAATACGACACAAATTTTCCGCTTCAACTGAATAAAATGAGCGTAAAATTTCAGGAACACTGCTTAAGCCTCGATCGCGTGCGCAAAAGCTGCACGTTAAAGGGTTAAATCATATTTAAGAAAAATAAAATAAAATATACCAAAAAGATTTTAAAAAAATAAAAAAATTAAATTCGAAAATCTAAAAGAACGTAATGAGGTACACCTCTAATGGTTCAAGCTACTTCTCAGCCAAAGTTTAGAAATTTCGTTCAGAGGCATGACTACCATATAAACACAAGCATACACAGACATTTATCTTTATTTACATCGATATATTTGATTTTATCCTACAAAAATATTTATCCAAATTTAAATGAGGTGAATTTAAATGAGGTGTATTCATAAAAATGTTATAAAATATTCCACAATTAAAACTATTTTAAAAATTATAATATATAATAAATATATTTAAGGAAATATAATATATAATTTATGAATCGAAATTGGATTTCCTTTGTTATTGATAAAGTAACAAGCAATTAAGAAGAAAGATAATCTATACAACTAGATGAAGACTTTGTCGTCCCGATTTAATTTCACTCATCGGATCACTGTGGCCAAATTTAAGGACTATTTTATTTAATATCTACTATTAAATTTTAACTGTAACAGTTGCATAATTACTTTCGAATATTATTTATCCATTTTTTACATCAAATATCTTTCCTCAAAATTATTGGTGAGAGTTGAATAAAAGAGTCCCTAAATTTTGAAACACTGTTTAGAGTGCTTTAGAGTCTTAGAGTCAGCCAGTGTTGCTGAAACTAAAAGGACAATACTCAAACTAAAATTGTCTTAGCCGTTCAGAATTGTCATAATTTGTCGTTAAATCTTGCGTAAATATGGGCTAAAACCAATTAGAAATACCTAACCAGAGGCATGAGATATAACATGATTTTAAAATACAGTGTTCCAAAACATTTGCATTTACTAACAAATCCTGATAATATATTAAGAGAACATGGCTAAAATGCGCATGCGCATAAAAAATACATGCACTAAAATGATAGAAGTTCCCCATAGTCATTGTTTTGTCACAAAATGTTAAGATTAATATTATTTTTAAAATTAAAGCTTTTCTTAAAAAAAAAAAATAGTTTTGGTATGCATTAAATACTAGTAATGTCGTTTAAATGAAAAGAAAAAGACAGAATCTTTTTTCAATTGTTGTTTGGTCTATAGTAACATAAAAATTCTATACTTTCATAAAACTTCTATTAGACTTCTGAAGAGGGGCCAGCGTAAAATAAGTCCTACATACTAGAAGGCTTGTTTAATGAAATTCAAGTACTATGCCCTTTTCCAATGGACACATCTTGATTTTATAATACGAAGCCTCTTTTACGCTGGTCACTTTGCAAAATTAACCAAAGTTAGAACGTATAACAAATGCAGTTAAAAGGCCTATATACAGAAAACTATTACCTAGCCTTCATCAGTTTCATTCATATTTAAATTTTTGTACATTTATACTGCTGAATTTCCTTTAAAAGAATATTTTCCACCTAAAAAAAAAAAAAAAAAAAACTACCAATAACAACTCGTATGGTTATAGATATAAAATATCTGTCCTCAATAAGCGTATGTGTCAGACAAATATACTCACAAACAAAATAATTATTATTAATAGTTAAAGCATTCTTGTTTTGCTTATGTTTCCCTGTTTATAAATGATTAAGACATACCTGCTAACATCCTAACTAATATTTCGTAGTTCTCCCGACCCCTGTAGCACTGTACAACAAGTTTGGAAATTGTTACTGACTTCAGTTTGTCTGCCTGTCCACGCTGTAACTACCGTAAATATTTATGGAATTTCTTGAAACTGATATATGTTATTCAAGTTCACTATCAAATGTTACCTATTGAAAATGGAGTGGACACCTCTACTGGTTTGTGTACAGGGACACCCGAAAACATTCGAAACCATTGTGGTTTAAGAGAGGTATTCCTTTAAATCATATTTCAACACTTTCGCGATCGCACACGTACATTCCCGTCATACGAAAATTCTTAACTCCGCCAGTAGGAGTTTCCTTTGCAATTTGTATGACATTCATTTTTTAAGAATATACGCAATATTCATATTTGTGTAATCAACAAACTGTGGATACGAATTCTTTGAATAGAAAGAGTATTATTATATTGTATATCCAGTTGTAATATAAATGTGATTATAGAAATTTTTTTCTGAAATATTGTAACTTGGTAGAATAACGTCCACGGGCGGGCCTTACTGTCAAAAAGACACAATCATGCGGTTATGAAAATGTCATACTTGCCAACCTAACCCGGAAGATTGTTAGTCCCACTCCTTTGACCCTATTGTTTTCACATCTGTCTTTTTTCAGACCATTTTTCTTCCTATTTAAAATATTTCGCTCGTCATATTTTCCGTAGCACACGCCTTTTGGTGTTCCTTTAAAACGTCACACGTATATTTTCCAATTTACTACCTTGTGGCTACCGAAAAATTGTAATAATTTGTTTTTTTTACTTCATCATTAAAAAAAAATAAATCTTTCTGTTAAAAATTTTCGGTAGCCGAAATGTAGGCTATAGATACAGGTTTTAGAAAAATAACATTTCATTTGCAGAGGAACCCCTTTCTTTACACAAACCTTAATTCTTAAAAATGGTTATTTTTTGAATGGTTATTTATTTAAAAAGCATTTTCTTATTCTAATAATACAAACGATTTCTCGAACAATTATTCAATTAACGACCACTTAACGCCTATTGCAAACAAAATATATCTGCGTACCGTAAATTTTAAAATCCATGTTTTTGATAATGCATATTCTATTCATGCCAAAATTAACATAGGTCATAATTTATAAAATTTTGAAATATCTATTTATTAGTGACTTTAGTTATTAAGGATATGTTTTCAATTTAATATTTGCACGAAATATATAAAGACATTTTATACTATATCTGCTAACATCCTAATTAATATTCCATAGTATTGTTAGCCCCGCCTTTTATTTCCTTTCAGTAACAATTTAGAGTATTTTTCTTCTTACTTAATCGAAATTGCATTCGGAGAGATTTACTCCCCAAAATTTAAAGGTGTAAAATAAAAAGGCGTGACTAACAACACTACGATATATTCAGAGCTGCCAACCTAATCCGGCAAATTGTTAACGCCTATTGAAAAACGCCCCTTTTTCTACACCTCTTAATTTTTAGAGTAATTCTCTTCAGATATATCTATGATGAATTAAGTAGAAAAATACTCTAAAAATTAAGTGGTGTAGAAAAAGGGGCGGTACTAAAAATTTGCCGGATTAGGTTGGCAGCTCTGTATATTTATTAGGATGTTGGCAGGTATGTTTATACTAACGCAATAAGAAAGGGAAATTTTTAAAAAAAAGAGACGATTCAAGTGAGAATCTCAAATATTCATTTAAATTTAGCATTCTCCAATATTTAAAGCTTATAAACCTATGAAATTTGAGGGAATTATTTAAACAGTTTCTTTTTTCGGGAAAATTTGATCTGATTAACTTTTTTCTTCTTTTAACGTCAAAAATTGTTGTTGATATTTTAAGGAATGAAGTTGGTGCTTGTTTTAACATGTCGACGATTTCCTAAGTAAAACTTAAGTATGCTATGTAAAACTACAAGTTAATAGTAAAACATCGACTCAAACTAATGAGATTTACGAAGATTTGATGCGAATGAAGATTTTTTTTTTCAGCTAACATTTCGCAAACCAATCCTTCGAAACAACCAGCCAGCTGTTTTCTAGACGTGGTCATTTGAGCAGCAACGAGCACGGAACTCTCGTCTATTTTAAGAATTACTTTCATATATGGCGTACAGATACACTGAAAACCAGTTAAGAGTGAAAATATGTAGATCATTTATTTTCTAAAATTTCTGGTGTAAATAAAAATGCTTGTAACGTAGAAACCACAGAAAAATATACTTTTCTGTTAATAATTACTGATTTATGTATAGATAAGATATACTCTCTACACGAAGACCTATACATAGAAAGACGATACAAATCCACCAGCCGCAATGGTGAAGCAACAAATGTTGAATGAGCTTAGGTGGGAAATTCTTAGTCAACTAAGATTTTTCCCTAACATAGCCCAATCGTACACTTACCTATTCCGATCGATTCAGTATAACTATAATTTTGGGTGTATAATCTGTATATAAGATATGCTATTTCTTCTCCAGAAATTTTATTTAGCAGAAAAATCTCTATTTTTTTGAAGAAACAGGTCGTACTAAAATAAATTTATTTATCAATTAAAATTTCTGGTACAAAACTGACTCATCCGCCCTGTGGATTATACTCTGAAAATTACGGTATCTAATTCGGGAAAATTTACTTCTTTCGAAGTTTTCTTTCATTTCTCCATTGCAGCTGTTGAATATTTTGGTTCCAAGGGCCAGAACTTCTATGCTAGAGGGATCGAAAAGCCACCTGAAAGATAGCAACGAGCGATTGCCAATAACGCATATTACATTATTGATTAAAATGTAAATAAACGTTTAAAAAATTGATTTAAATGTTTTATTTAAATTACGACAGAACTTTTCCGCTTCAACCCAATAAAATGAATCGAAAATTATTTATCCATTATTTACATCAAATATCTTTCCTCAAAATTTTTGGTGATATATGAATAAAAGAGTCCCTAAATTTTGTAACACTGTTTAGAGTGCTTTAGAGTCTTACGGTCAGCCAATGATGCCGAACCTAAAAGGACAATACTCAAACTAACGTCACAATAATGACACAATGAGCAAAACTTAGGATCCCATATTTTGGTCATTGTTCTAGCCGTTCAGAATTGTCATAATTTTTCTTTGAAACTTGCGTAAATATGGGCTAAAACCCATTAGAAATACCTAACCAGAAGCATGAGATATAACATGATTTTAAAATACAGAGTTATAAAAACTTTTGCATTTACTGACAAATCCTAATAATATATTAAGAGAGAACATGGCTAAAATGCGCATGCGCATAGAAAATACATGCACTAAAAAGAGTAAAGTTTTTTGTAGTCATTATTTTGCCACAAACTGTTAAGATAAATTTTGTTTTTAAAATTAAAGTTAAAAAAATATATATATATATCTTAGTTTTGTATGCATTAGATAACAGAAATGTCGTTTGAAGGAAAAGAAAAAAACAAAATCATTTTTCAATTGTTCTTTGGTCTATAGTAACATAAAACTTGTATACGTTCATAAAACTTCTATTAGAATCTGAAGATCGGTCAGCGTAAAATAAGTCCTGCATACTACAAGGCGTGTTTAATGAAACCCAAGTACTATGCCCTTTAACAAATGCCACACCTTGATTTTATAATACGAAGCCTCTTTTACGCTGGTCACTTTGTAAAAATAACCAAAGTTAGAACGTATAACAAATGCAGTTAAAAGGCCTATATAGAGAAAAGGATTATCTAGTCTTCATCAGTTTCACTCCTATTTATGTTTTTGTGCATTTATACTGCTGAATTTTCTTTAAAAAATATGTCCACATAAAAAAAAAAAAAAAAAAAAAACTACCTATAAGAACTCGTATGGTTATAAATATAAAATGTCGGTTCTAAATAAGCAGATATGTCACACAAAATGTACTCACAAAGAAAAGAATTATTATTAATAGTTAAAATACGTTTGTTTTGCTTATGTTTCCCGGTTTATAAATGGTTAAGATATACCTGCTAACATCCTAACAAATATTTTGTAGTTCTTCCCGCCTTTGTAGAACTTTACTGCTGACGTAGATTCACGTCAGTTGAAAAACCTTAAATCCGCCAGTAGGAGCTTCCTTTGCAGTTTGTATTGCATTTATTTTTTAAGAATATACGCAATATTCGTATTTGTGTAATCAACAAACTGTGAATACGAATACTTTGAATAGAAAGAGTATAATTATATTGTATATTCATATGTAATATAAATGTGATTATTGAAAATTTTGTTCTGAAATATTCTATCTTGGGAGAATAACGCCCTCAGGCGGGCCTCACTGTCAAAAAGACACAAACATGCGTTTATGAAAATAAATGCAGGGATGGAACACGGGCGCAGAATTCATACCGGAATCTGTTTAAGAAATTTCCATACCTATAATATCCTTGATCTAAGAGGTAGAAAATTTTCTTACATTCATAGTGGTATGAATTCTGCGCCCGTGTTCCATCCCTGAAAATGTCATACTTGCCAACCTAACCCGGAAGATTGTTATTCCCACCCCTTTGAGCCTATTTTTTTTCAGATCTGTCTTTTTTTAGAACATTTTTTTTCTCATTTAATTGTGAATATATTTCACGAGAATTACTTTAAAAATCAAGTTGTGTACAAAAAATGGCGGGAACTATCAATCTTCCGCAGAGTTCCCACGAATCGATTTTTTCAAGGACTCTTACACCAATATTATCTATAAATAAATTTCTTTTTAAGTGTACACTGTATTTTTAAGAATAAATTTATCTTAAACGTATTCTGGTGCAAGAGTCCTTGAAAAAAGGTATGGCCGTGGGAATCCTGTTCCGGGTTAGGTTGGCAAGTATGAAATGTTAATAACGTTTCTTTTCACAAATCTTAACCACTTAAATGTTTTTTTTTTTTTTTTTTTTTTTTTTTTTTTTCAGCTTACAACACTAGTACTGTATGCTAATATTCACGTTATTTAACCTTTGAGTTGCCATGGTATTTTTGTGGAAAGTTATTCCAAAGAAGTACTTTGAAAACATACCGGAGCAAGTTTGTACAATCGGCCAAAAAAAAAAAAAAAAAAAAAACCATCCCCTCCCCCCCCCCCAACCTAACTTCGCCGTAAGTTTTCGTTGAAATATGCAGCTGGTCTCAGACCATTTGTAATAACGTCTAATTTATAAGGGTATAGTTAGATTTTGTTTAGGCGGTTGTCTACATATTAAAACTGCCATGAACTTCACTTTTTTTAATGGTAACCACCATTTTTTATCATTTATTTCAGTTTTTTGAATCAAATCATCGCGGAAAATGGTATAGTTTATATATTTTGCTCAATTTTTCATAGTTATAAGCTGTTAAAGTATTGGGATGCTAATGTTAAATTAATGTGACAAACATTAATTCATACCTTTTGACCCAAACATATTCCAAGCATGTTTTTGATTAAAAAAAAAAAAAAAAAAAAAAAAAACATTTTTGAATTATGAAAATTATTAATAAATTCATATTTGAAAATATTATGGATTATGACCTATGTTAATTTTAGCACGGATAGAACGGGCATCATCAAAAACATGGGTTTCCAATCTTACAGCTCGTTCCAAACATTGTTTTTTGAGTTACAGTGATATTTCATTTTTTACTGCTGTTAGGGGGGCGTCACTTGTTATAATTTATATCCTCTCTGAGTATCTGTATATATTTTGACGAAAAATTATTTTAATTTATATTTCTTTAATTCTAATTGTTTTCTAAGCAACATTTCGATTTTTATCACACAAATTAGCTAACTTTTCAATATTATCTCAATGCAGGCGAGAGATTGTGAATGAATTCGAAAAGAAATGAAACCCCGCCTCCATATCGCGGAAACAATTAAAAAAAAAAAAACTAGTTTGCATATTCGTATTTGATTCTATATATGACACTGGTATGCATAAAAATCAATGGCATTTACTACATCGAATGCTGAAGACAAAATTTAAATGATTTAATTCCAAATATGTAATAAAAAAAAAGTTTTATAATGTAAAGTTTTAGAAAGTTTTGTAAAGGCGTGGCTTCCGTTTCAAAAAGGAATATACTCGATCCCAAAATATCAAGTTTTCCTTTTTAAAATTTACATAAATTTTCCTAGTCTCTCACTGCTGAAATTATATTTTAACCCTGTTGTTCCTTTTTTTTTTACCGGATTATTGAAGGGTTCGTACACCTAAAGTTAAATATTTTGATTTAGGAAACGCGGTAAGGCGAGGATTACTGTTTGAAAGAGGAATACGCAGTAACAATCTTTTTTTTCTTTTTTTTAAATTATTACAATTAACATTTCATATTTTTGATAAGATTTTTTCAAACGAATTTTCTGCTTTAATTTTGTTGTGACATTTTCGAATTTGCTTACTGTACCGTTGTAAGCTAATGTTATTTAAATTTTATCGCATGACATAACATAATATTAAATTTATATATATATATATTCATACAAAATCAAACAGTGAACGATTTTTTTTTTTTCAATTATTAAATATATTATTGAAACAAAGCGCAATATTATTTATTTTCGATTATTCTTATCACGACATAAAATTCACATTTATTATGGAAAAAGAATTTAAAACAAAGTTATATGTCTTATTACTTTTAAAGATATAGGTCTTACACATTTAAAGTTAAGAACTCAATTACAGTAGACTACTGTATAACGCGGGTTATTCGTTCTGGGCAATAGGAAATCGTGTTATGTGAGACATACTTTATCATACCAATTAATGCAAATTCAGTCCAATACTGTAAACTTTTATTTTATTTTATTTTATTTTATTTATTTTATTTATTTATTTAGTTTTTGGCTAAGTAAGGTTTCGATGGTTACGTTACAAATTAACCTATTTTTGTAAAATTAACGCAATGCAGGCGGGAAATTTTGATGGCATTGAAAAGAATAATAAACCCCGCCCTCTGTTTTTTTCGGAAACAATACATTACTTTAAAAAATGTTTCTTGTTTCCTTAATTTTAGTTTGTTTGACTCTTTATATAATTCTAGAATATATAAACGAGTGAAAGCTGCCGTTTTGATTGTTGATGAGAAAATTTCAATTATTTAACTCTTTCGTGACCGCTGACGTCCCATATTTTTTTCAAGCTACTTTTTTTAAGAATAATTTTTTCTTATTTTTTTCTTAGTTATATATTGGAGAAAATGTTTCTATAAATTATGGAATTTGAAATAAAAGCAAGGATAAAAATGTTCTGGAATTAATTAAGAAGTTTGTCAACTTTGGTTAACAAATTGTCGTTATAATATATTCTTATTTTGAATAGTAAGTCAAGTTTTTCTAAAACTATATTTACAAAAAAAATATGTATTTGTAATTAAATCTTTTAAATATTATTTTTATCAATCTACATGGTACAGAGACATTTATATATGCGAGCGTCTCATGAAAGGATGAACAAGAATATGAAAAATCATTTGTAAGTAACGTTTTGAAAGTAATCAAGTAAAGTTTTGATCTAGAGGAATGTTTTTTAGAGGAACAATGAAACTTTTTTCTTTTCGACTACGATCACAATCTTTAACTAGGAATGCTTTTTTCTAAAAAAAGTTAATTTTTATAGAAAACATCAAAACCTTAATTAAAAAAAATTTCGTTGGAATTTGGAACATAAAAAAGAAACTTAAAAAAAGAAACTGTAAAACATTTCCCAGTCTTTTAAAATGCTAGGCTTTCTGAAACGTAAAGCTAGAGACATTTCAATAAAGCTCTATTTCTAATAAGCTATAATTTAGTTTAAAACGCTCTGATCTCGAATTTGTTGCCTTTTTTGGGGAGCCATATTTCAGCAATAAAAGCAAAATTCTAGAACGGCTTCAGACTAAATTTACGCCATATTTATTTTACAAAAGGTATAATTATAATGTTTTATTTCCTGCCTTCAACTCGCCTGTGTAAATTTTTGAGGTACACAGTTTGGAAACTCGGTGTGAGATTTTTTGTACGTTGTTTTGCTTTACAAAATTATTAGTAACTGATTGCGCAGATATTCAAAATTCATAGCTGTCACACTACCTAACTTTTCAATCTTATTTGCAACCACTAATTTCATAAAAAATTCTAATATATTTATTTTCGACTATTCAAAAACTGAAAGCAATTTTAAGAAACATTCCGGTTTGAATTTTTCCTTCAAAAAAATGGGAGACTTGGCCCCTATGAAAACTGGATACAGTTTACTTTGCCTAGTAGAGCTCCATGGAACAAACACATGTTTATGGAAGTTTTTAACAGACGTAATTGCATGCACGATGCTTAATTATTTAAATTATATAAAATCTTTAACATGTTTTCTGGTGATTTGAATATTTTTAATATGTATTTTACTGTTTGGCTAAGTGTTTTCAAATTTTAAGTTCGGGTATACACATGTATTAGATGATGTACTTGTGCTTTGATTTATTTCCATGCAACATGCGATATGTTTGTTAGATAAAATATTATTATAAAAAAAAAAAATTTCCGGATAATACAAATGTTTTCTGGAACGATTACTCGATTAACGACCCCTTAACGCCTATTTCAAAAAAATATCATTCAAACATTAGGGATAGCTCCGTACCGTAAATTTTAAAACCCATGTTTTTGATAATGTATATTCTATTCGTGCCAAAATTGACATAGGTCATAATTTATAAAATTTTGGAATATCCATTTATTACTGATTTTCTTAATTAAGGATATGCTTTCAACATAATATGTGCATGGAATATGTATAAGGCATTTCATACCATACTTGGTAACATCCTAATTAATATTCCATAGTATCGTTAGCCCCGCCTATTATTACATACCAGTAACTTTTTGGAGTATATTTCTTCTAACTTAATTGAAATTGCATTTGGAGAGTATTCTCCCCAAATTTACCGGTGTGAAAAAAAAGGCCTGACTAACAACTCTACGAAATATTTATTAGGGTATAGACAGGTATGTTTATAATAACACATTCAGGGATGGAACACGGGCGCAGAATTCATACCGGAATCTGTTTAAGAAATTTCTCCACCTATAATATCGTTGATTCAAGAGGTAGAAAATTTTCTTATATTGATAGTGGTATGAATTCTGCGCCCGTGTTCTATCCCTGCACATTAAAAATGGGAAATTTAAATTAAAAAGTTTTTGAGAAGATTCGGATTTGAATCTCAAACATTCATTTAAAATAAGCATCCTCCAAAATTTAAAGCCTTATATACCTTTGAGATTTTGAAAGAATTATTTAAACTGTGCTTTTTTTTCGGAATGATTTGATCTAATTACCTTTTTTTTTTTTTTTGTCAGAAATTATTGTTGATATTTTAAAAATGAAGTTTGTGTTTATTTTAATATGCAGACGATTCCTTAAACAAAGTCTAAGTATGCCTTGTAAAACTGCAAGCTAATAGTAAAACATTGACTCAAACTAATTAATTTTACGAAGGTTTGACGCGAATTAAAAAGTTATTTTTTCAGCCAACACTTCACACCCCACATTCACCGTGCGAAACAACTATCCAGTTGTTTCCCATTTCGCTGTTATATTAACACTAACGAGCGCGGAGCACTCGTCTATTTTAAAAAACAAAATAAAATATATTTTGTGAACCGGGAAAATCAGTTAAGATTGAAAATATGTAGAAAATATATTTTCTAAAACTTCTGGTGTAAAAGAAAAGGCTTTCAAAGTAGTAGCCACAGAAAAAGCTACTTTTCTGTTTATATTTCCTGGTTTATGAGTAGCTAAGACCTACTCTCTACACGAAGACCTATACATAGAAAGATTTATCCCCCGGAGGGGAAATGTAACTACATTCCATAATCAAGCGAATTTCATTGACAACTACAACCAGAACTAATTTTAAATTTCCCGTTTCAAAGCATTATTTAATATTTTTCCGATTCTAATTTATTCAATATCCAACACTAAATTTTTGATGGAATGGTTACCTAATCTCCTTGAAGGTTAATTGTCCATTTTGTACAGTCAGAAAAAAAAAAGCCCCCCCCCCTACTAATTTTGTCGCAAATCGTCCTATAAATATGCGGTTGGTGTCAATCGATTACTAATAACGTCTAGTTTATAATGGTATAGTTAGATTTTGCATAAGGGGTCATCAACATATTAAAACGCGCATCAACTTCATTTTTGTTTTATATAGCAACCTTATTTTTGACCTCATATTCAAATTTCTGAGATCAAGTCGGTTCGGAATAAGTCCTTTTTATATACTTTAAATCCTTTCTTGACAGAGTTACAAGCGAAAATGTATTAGGGTTCGTCTATACATTTAGAAAAAATAAATTATCATCTACCACAGAATGGAAATTACTCATACTGGAAAAAAAGTATGAGTAAATTTTTAAATCCAGAAAAGAAGTTTGGTCTTTCGGTTTAAGTCAGTACGGTTTAAGACAAGATCGGAGGGATAAATTTCAGTTTATCCCTCCGATCTTGTCTTAAACAGTACTGACTCAGAAGACCAAACTTCTTTTCTGGATTTAAAAATTAAAAAAATAGATAATAACTGGTTAATTGGGATTTATGATAAAAGACAAGATTTTAACTTTAAAGTTTGTAACTTAACAAATCGGTTATCCTGTATTAGTCATAAAGTTTTTAAAAAATATTATGTTCACCCAAATAAATATAATTAAAATGATTTGCAATAACAATTTAGATCTGAATCTCGCTATGAAAAATCTCAAAAATATACTAACTGTTAACCGCTATCCTGTTATTTTAATCAATAAACATTTCTGTATTCTTGATGACAATCCCACTTAAGGTTTATTGTTCCATTTTGGGTGACATTTAAGTGCTAGTAAGTGGACCTACTAGCTGAAAAGGGTTCTATGTTTATAAATGGGGGGGTGGTTTTCAATTTTCCATTTTCTGACTATTCCAGTTTGTCCACGTATGTATTTATATATTCTTGTTTTATTTAATTTCTTGTATTTCATAATTGATGCATTATATTTCTTGAATTTTATATTTGATGTATTATATTTTGTGCTTTATTTCTGAATTTAATTGCTTTTTATGCTATGTACTAATTAAAATTCGTTTGCTGTATGGTCGTGCTTCCATCTGTGAGAAGTTGGGGGCTAGAAACGTGTTTTTTGGTTAATACCAGCGTTTCGTCAGAAACTTCTCATATTCCTTTCCCTACATGGGGGAGCTCCCCTGATGAAGGCCCTCATGTGTTTTGGGATTAAATTTTCATCTGGTTTTGTTTATATATATACATGTTATTCACATTCACTATGTAATGTTCCCTATTTAAAATGGCATTAATAGGTGCTGTGAAACTAGTTTGTATACAGGGACGGCCAAGAAACGCCAGCGCATTGCACTCTAGACAAATATTTTTGTGAATTACATTTAAAGAACTTTCTTCTGTAAAAATTTTAAGGAGACTGACATTTATTGTTAATATGCTAAAACAACGTTTTGTATAGAATTTGATAATATATCAACTGTCACATTTACAGGGTTATACTAAAATATTCAGATATATAAAGGGATGCAATTAAGACCTAATGGCTGCAAATAGAATCTAAGGGCAATTTTTTTTTTTTTTTTTTTTTTTTTTTTTTGTGTGTGTGTGTATGTTATGCATTTTTAACATTTTCCAACAATGTTTAAGGGTGATTACGACTGAATTAATCTATCTGTATTCCTTTCAGAACTTTTGCCTGTCCATTGTGTGATAACGTAGGTAAAGAAATTTATACGATACAACAATTACGTACAGATGGAAAGTGTCAGTAACCAATGCTTACTGCATGATTTTTCGTTCTTGTATTTATGAATATTATGGATATTATGAATCTTTTGTGTTGCAAGAAATTCTCGCTTGAAGGTCCGAGAAATGTCTTATAAACTCGAATTATATTTGCCAAAACTCCCCTCTTTTGTTAGCATTTATTTGCAAAGATTTTTAAATAAATTTGATCGCGATAATATAGGCAAACGCTCTAAAATTCTATTAGGGGTTTATAGAACTCACTTTCAAAGGCTACTGGGATTTATAAGGGTGACATGGAATTATTTTTCCTAGATCCACAATTTATTTTCTAAATGTCTATCACAGAATTTGTGTATGCGAAGCAGAATGTTTGTTGTAAAACACTGGAAAACGTTATTTAACATATTAAAAAAAAGTGTTAACATATTATTTCTAACTGTCTTAAATTATTAGTTTTGTTAACCCCATATTTTTTGCAACCTGCTTTTATTAAGAGTAATTTTTTTCTTATTTTTTCTTATTTATATGTTCGAGAAAATGTTTCTACAAATTATGGAATTTGAAATAAAGACGAGGATAAAATTGTTCTGGAATAAATTAAGAAGTTTGTCAACTCTGGTTAACATATTGTAGTTAAAATATATTCTTATTTTGAATAGTAAGCCCTGTCTATACAAGAATCTCTTATACTATATTTACAAAAAAAATTTATGTATTTGTAATTAAATCTTTTAAATCTTTTTTTTATCAATCGATAGGGTACATAGACATTTATATATGCGAGCGTCTCATGAAAAGGCGAACAAGAATACGAAAAATCACTTGTAAGTAAAGTTTTGAAAGTAATCAAGTAAAGTTTTGATCTAGAGGAATGTTTTTTAGGGGAATAGTGAAACTCTTTTTTTTTTTTTTTTTTTTTTTTTTTCGACTACGATCACAATCTTTAGCTAGCAATGCTTTTATCTACAAAAACATTAGTTAATTTGTATAGAAAACATCAAAAACTTACTTTAAAAAAATTTCGTTGGAATTTGGAACATACAAAAGAAACTTAAAAAAAGAAAGTGTAAAACATTTCCAGTAGATTTTGAGGTTATAATTTCCCAGTCTTTTAAAATGCTGGGCTTTCTGAAACGTAAAGCTAGAGATATTTCTAATAAGCAAGCCTATAATATTTTATATTTTAGTTTAGCATGCTCTGAACTCGAATGTGTTGCCTTTTTTCTTTGGGGGGGGGGGGAGGGGGGCATATTTCAGCAATAAAATCCAAATTCTAGAACATCCTCAGACTAAATTTACGCTCATTTATTTTACAAAAAGTATTATTGTAACGTTTCAATACATTCCTTCAACTCACCTGCATAATATTTTTAAGAATTAGAGACCAGTTTGAAAACTCGATGTGATATTTTTTGTACGTTGATTTTCTTTACAAAATTATTAGTAATATAATTGACTGCGCAGATATTCAAAATTCATAGCTGCCACACTTCCTACCATTTAAATCACAGTTGTAACACTAATTTCATAAAGAAATCTAAAATATTTATTTTTGACTGTTCAAAAATTGAAATCAATTTTACAAAACATTCCGGTTTAAAAATTTCTTTGAAAAACGGTTGACTTGGCTCCTATGAAAACTGCATGCAGTTTGCTTCGCCTAGTAGAATTCTATGAAACAAACACATGTTTGTGAAAGATTTGCCAGACGTAATTACATGCACGATATTTAATAATTTAAATTTTATAAAATCTTTAACATGTTTTCTGGTGATTTGGATATTTTTAATATGTATTTTACAGTTTGGTTAAGTGTTTTCAAATTTTAAGTTCGGGGGAATATTTGTGTTAGATAATGTACTTGTGCTTTGATTTACTTTCATGCAAAATTGTACATGGATTTTTTTGCTAGGTGAAATATTATCAAAAAAGTATTTTCTTATTCAGATAATACAAACCATTCCTCGAACAATTATTCAATTAACGACCCCTTAACGCCTATTGCAAGCAAAATATCACTAAAAAATTAAGGATATCTGCGTACCGTAAATTTTAAAATCCATGTTTTTTGATAATGCATATTCCATTCGTGCTAAAATTAACATCAGAGCCTGATTAAGGGGGAAGCACACATTATCTCCGCTCTCACCGGAATATTTTTACAATTATTTTTTACTTCATGTCATAGAAATTCCACGCTTTGACGAGGAAATATTTTTTATAAAAAATGAAAGGGTGTAAAACAATCCAATTTACTCACCGTTATTAGACACCAGAATACTTTTAAAATATTTTTTAATGAGAATTTTCTGTTTATTATAGGAGGAAAGTATTTGTTATAATATAACGGTGTAAGTATAAATAATGTGTGCTTCCCCCTTAATCAGGCTCTGATTAACATAGTTCATAATTTATAAAATGTTGGAATATCTATATATTAGTGACTTTATTTATTAAGGATATGCTTTCAATTTAATACGTACATGAAATATATAAACACATTTTATACTATACCTGCCAACATCCGTATTGTTAGCCCCGCCTTTTATTCCATACCAGTAACAATTTAGAGTATTTTTCTTCTTACTTAACAAAAATTGCATTTGGAGAGAATTACTCCCGAAATTTAAAGGTGTAAAATGAAAAGGCGTGACTCTCAGCTAAAATATTCTGCAGTTTTTCCGCAGCAAAATCCCAAAACTGTTAAACTTCTGCAGTATTTCATATAATGTGCTTTTAACTTTAAAAAAACTGAAAAACTGCAGAATTTATAAAGTAAATTTCATGACTTAATAAAAACTCTAGAGTTTTTAAAGTGAAGTTCACGACTTATCAAAAACTGCAGCGATTTTAAAGTAACGTTCATGACTTAATAAAAACTGTAGCGATTTTAAAGTAAATGTCACGACTTAATAAAAACTGCAGAATTTTTAAGGAAGTGATGTGACTTCAAAAATATCTCAGACTTTTCACAGTTCACTTGATGACAAATGGTATCTATAAAACAACTGCATTTTTATAAAAATTTGCGAAGAATAGTATTAAATATTAATAATAATATTAATAATAAATAAAAAAACTGCCCTTTTGTCAGGGCGGGTTATAAACTCCGAAATTTCTAAATTATGTCAAAGGCAGAATTTAGTTTAGTACGAAAGACTGTTAATTTCAATCTGTAAAATTTTTATTTTTATTTTTTATTTTTAATTTTAATTTATTTTTTATCTTTTTTTTTGTCCATAAAACTGGAACACGTACTTTTTTAAATGACTGAAATAAATTAAAATTGAAGTCTATCCACCTAAATTTCATACTTTAGTTAATTCTAAAAAACCTAATTGTCGTGTCGAAAAACTGTTTGCACTCCCGGATTAAAAAAAAAATCGCCCCTTTCGTTTGGTACTGAATTTGTAACGATAGAAATGATATTTCTAATTTGTTTTCGGGTTTATATAAAATTGGTCTATAAAAAATAGATTTAGATTTTTGAATAACTAAGCCTCATTATGCATTTTTATATACAATTTTGCCCTCTGAAATTTTCGAATAAAATTCGAAGTTTTGATAGAATTTTTAAAATATTCCCTTTTTTACTTTCTCTTACCCGTAGGGTCGAGAAAGTATTGTTTAATGGGTCAAATTTTTGAACGCGTGTTTTTGTTATATTTACAGGTTCTGAGGATCCCTGAATACGAAAATCATGTTTTTAGCGAATGGTCTGTGTGTCTGCCTGTGTGTCTGTCTGTTGTCAGCATATCTCAAGAACAAATAGTAGCAGAAATGCCAAACTCGGTATTCTAAATGTGTATTATATAGGGATGCTACACTAAGCTTTTCGTTGAGACGAAGCAAATGGTTCGTGTACAGGGACACGTAAAAGTATTCAAATACATTAACTGTAGGGGGGGAATTGCAGGTAAGTAGAGTTTAACATCTATAGACTGCACTAAACCAAATGAAACGAATATATATTTTTTGTAATAGAGATAGTCAACAAGGAAAAATATGTGTATGTAGGAGCCTCGCCTCCCTCCCCCCTTGAGGGGAGAAAATTTTCATGATGGGTATCTTTCAAAAGAGCTCGTTAATACCTTTAAAACGAATGGTTGAACCATCGATCGGCGATAGTTTAAAACAAAGTTATCCATATTTTTTTTTTTACTTTTAACGAAAAAAAGCTTAGTTTTTTTTTTTTTTTTTTTTTTTTTTTTTTTTGTGAGTATATTACATTTCAGTTAAATATATTTTAAATATAATGAATCAATTTTGCAAACCCTACCATTTGCCCGAAAAACAATTTTCTTTGTATCTCTCTGAAATTTTTTAAATCCTGCTTTTATATTAAACGTTAATAAAAAAAGGAATATTTTAAAAGTTCAATCAAACCTTCGAATTTAATTCGAACATTTCAGTTTTCTTACCATGGCCACTCATAAGGGCAAAATTGTATATAAAAATGCATAATGAGGCTTTGCTATTCAAAAATATTAACGAAACTTTTTGTTAGGATGGAGAACCATTAGTTTCAATCTATTTTTTATAGACCAGTTTTATGTAAACCTTGAAAACAAATTAGAAATATCCGTCCTATTGTTACAACTTCAGTACCAAGCGAAAGGGGCGATTTTTCTGAATCCAGGGGTGCAAACAGTTTCTCGACACGGCACGGCAATTAGATATTTTTAAATTAACTAAAGTCGGAAATTTAGGTGGAAACACTTCATTTTCATTCATTTCAGTTGTGGCCCAGTAAAAAAGTACTACGTGGCCCAGTTTTACGGTCAAAAAATGAGAAAAAAATGGAAATTTTACAGATTGAAATTAATAGTCCTCCGTATTAAACTAAATTCTGTCACTGACACTATTTTTTTTTTTTTTTTAAATAGACTTTGAATATTTAAAACAGTGGATTTTTTTTTAAGGTGGTGTAATATACAAGAAACTTTCTTGTATTATATATTGAAGTTTTGTTTATATTTAGAAAAGATATTTTAAATATAATTTTAATCATATTCTCGTTTTAATTTAATTATATATGCAGTGAAAACCTGGTCTATCGTTCCCACATCTATTGCTTTCCCGCTGCCGCATTGATAATTTTATTTCTATGGTCCCTGCACAAATTATATTTATATAATGTTAATGAAACCCGCATGTATCGTGCTTCAAAAAGGCATTTTCTCGCATTCATTGTTGTAAAGTTTTTCTTCTGACTTTGTAAAAATTTTTTCATGAAAGTCAAGCGGTTCCATACAAACTGGATACTTTGTGCATCGTAAAATAACTCTCTTCCCCATTTCCATGAAGGATAAAAAAAATGTGATGCAATGTCTCTGTCTATTTATTACTGTAATTTCAGCATACCACGAAATAATCTCTTCAGTTTTCCAGAAAATTGTTTCAGGAAGTGCAGTTAACTGCGGAAAAATGAGGAAAAATACCAAACAGAAAGGCAAGAAAATGATTCTGGTTATGCGGATGAAGTGTTGTTGCGTGTAGCAGAGGATGTGTCTGGTACAAAATTTAGTGATAATATTTGCATAAATCAAGATATTGCAACATGCGGAATCGTAAAGTATAGAAGAAATGTGTGATATCAAAAAATGTAAATAATGGAAAAAAAAAAAAAAAAACTGAGGATAATTGTCACACTGGTAGAGCCTGATTAAGGGAGAAGCACACATTATTTATACTTACACCGTTATTTTTTAACAAATACTTTCCTCCTATAATAAACACAAAATTATCATTAAAAAATATTTTAAAAGAATTCTGGTGTCTAATAACGGTGAGTAAATTGGATTGTTTTACACCGTTCATTTTTTATAAAAAAATATTTCCTCGTCGAAGCGTGGAATTTCTATGACATGAAGTAAAAAATAATTGTAAAAATATTCCGGTGACAGTGGAGATAATGTGTGCTTCCCCCTTAACCTTAATCAGGCTCTGCACACTGGTGACATAATTATGGGGTTTTAAAGTGCACAAACTGTTATAAAAGCGTATAATATTACATAAATGGACCCAATTGAAAAAGTTTTAAATCTGAAAATTTTCTTGCTTAATTTATAAAATGAATGAAAAACCCGACAATAGCGCTGACTCTAGAATAAAACGGCCGCCAGGGGGAATTCAGTAAAAAGGGCAACCTATTTTTAAAAAGGGCGTTATTTGCATAATTGCGGTCTTCTATGTTGTGATTTTTGTACATGACAAAAGTAAAATAATAATTTTACGTGTGTATATATAGGCTATATGCATTTGTTCTTCTAGGAATGCTGTAGAACTATTTCTAGAAAGTTAAAAAATAAGAAAGAAAAGTATTTAAATGCCTCTATTCATTTAAAATGTTAGATAAAAGTACTTGGTGCTAAAATGTTTTTAAAACGTCAGCGGGGTGCTAAAATGGGTTTGAAAGAGCAGCAGGGTGGAGGACCCTGCCAAATTGGCCAGCACTCCAAAAAATTAATGATTTTAAAAGATAAATTTTACTTTATATTCTACAACATTGATGTATTTCTTTGACCGCTTGGAAATTAGTTTTTATCAGTAGTATACTGTATACATTGTGTGTATTAATTCATAAATATTGTTTTAATCGTATTTTGACTTTAACCCGCATTTGTTGTTTTCCCTCATTCATCTTTTTTTTCCCCTTGTACCCCGTGAAAAACGATAGATCGATGTTCTAATTGTACTTGTAATATTTATGTTATAATTTTCTGAAAGATATGTTTAATAATATAATTGTATTTTCTGAAATACAATTTTAATTCGGTTTCTTATACAATGTAAATTGAATAATACTCTATTGCGAATCAGAAGCTGCAGGTTCATGTCGGGTTGTGCCGGTTGTGGGTTGAAAGTGTTTCTGCAGGTCAAGTTTTCTGGACCCACGCAGAACTGTATATTGCTGTTTTCGCAAAATGCATATTTTGCAAAATGTTTAATATATCTATCTATATCTATATAAATATATGTTTTTTTTTTCCACTATTTGATTGAATCCCTGCCAAAAATTATTTACAATTATTATTATTTTTTTTTTTTTCAGGAAAGGTGATAATGTGCTTTACAGGGCTCGAAAATTGTATTGCCTGACATGCCCGAGGCATATAAAAATTTACAGTGGGCATGTACTTTTTTCTCTTACATGCCCAGCTAGGCATGCATACTGAAACAAAAATAACTTTCTAAAAATTATTTTAAAATACAGCATTTTTTTTAAGACTTTTATTTAAATTGAAATAATGTCAATATAGATATAATGTCGTTAAATTATATTCACTAGGTATGTGAATGTTTTTATTAATATGCATTTTAATAAGATATTTGAGCATGTAAAAATTTCATTCGGGCATGTATTGACCAGACTAACATGCCCGACAGAGCATGTAAAAATTTTGAGATTTTTCAATCCCTCGTGCTTTACCACACTGCTTGGTGACTTTTTTCAAAATCGCCAATTTTGCACATTTTTGCAGTTTTGTCTCGTGATTTTTTCAAAATGGCCGATTTTGCACATTTTTGCAGTTTTGTCTCGTGATTTTTTCAAAATGGCCGATTTTACGTGTTTTAAATTAAGTGCCTAAAAATAAAGCGTAAAAAGTAGCTTTTCAAAAACTTAAACAAAAGAAAATAAAAATAAAAACTAAAAAATATTAAACATTACAAAACAAAAATACCATAAATAACTGAATAAGTGTATAAGCAGATATTCAGATTCGATTTAATGTCGCACTACTACTGTGTTATGGGCAATTAAAGACAATCCGGGAGGTACACAGGGAGGTAGATTGGATTTAACATCGCTCTAGCACTGCGCTATGTCTACGATTCGCATTAAAAAAAAAAAAATCACTAAATACTTCACTCGCAATCAGCATGAATCTTTAAAAGGCGCAAAACTTTGTGTTGCAGCAGTCACTTTTAGGACAAAATATCCCCTTCCACTCCAAAATTTTTCTGAAATGAACTTTCATGGTTGTTCAATAAATTTCTAAATTAAATTAAAATTTCGTAGTGTATAGGAGTTGTGCCATGATTAATAATGTCAATTGATATAGCTGTGTTTACAGACTCGGTGACTTTACTTTGCCAACGAATGTTATATGAGAAATGCCTAGCTGGTAATCAGCCAGGGCAGCACGTGGATTGAGCAATCGCACGTAAAGCGGAAGGCCCGGGCTCGATTCCCTGCTCTGGTATTTTTCATATAGTTGGTATAAAAAATCATGCTTCAACTCCAAATTTTTCTGAAATGAACTTTCATGGTTGATCAATAAATTACTGAATTAAATTAAAATATTTTATTTTTTAAAAATATGCATAACTTGTTTTTACTTTCTTTTATATTCAGTAGAAGAAGGTATTGAATTCGTAAAAATCTTAGACTCTAGGTTTTAGTGGTTGTACATGTTTTGAGATGTCTAGAACATGATTTGAATATTTTTAAAAAATATCTGTGTGTGACAAAGTTTTGTAACAACTGTATCTCAGGAACTATACTACTCAGAATTTCATAAAATTTCATCTGTAGTTGCAACTTGATATACCTAAATTAATGCGTAGAAACGTTTGGTAAAAATCCTCCAATAAATGAGATTGTCATTTTGTTCTTTTTTTTTTTTCTTTAATTTTTTAAATTGCAGAACAAACATTTCATGTAAATGCACATAAAGTGAATTGTTTTTTAATAATCATTATGAAATTAAAAAGAAGTATCTATATTAGTGATAGTCAACTAGGAAAATTTTTTGTAAATGTGCAAGCATCCCCCCACCCCTCCCTCAAAAGGAAAGTCCCTCCCAAGAGGGGCAAATTTTCCTTATGAGCGTCTTCCAAATTAGCTCATCAACACCTTTTAAAATAAATGGTTGAACCATCAATGTGTGTTAATTTAAAAGAAACTTATGCTTTTTATTTTGTGCTTAAAATTAAGAAAAAAAAAGTCATATCTAAAAAATTGTTTTTTCTTTGCATATTTAGTGCTATTATATTGGCAGTCAATATACAACGAGTCAGTAAATATTTCACAAAAAGTATAGTATGTAGAAAAGTGCAGCCTAGCGATTCATGCGCATTTCTCTCGCTAGATGACATTACTTGTCTGGCAAGGAGTGAGTAAAGGATTACCCAGCATCAGCCACATCCAGTCATTTCATTTTTCAAAGCGACGTGGAATGGAGGCATCCAAAGCTGAGCGTTGGTGTTGTGCGTTTTTTTGGCAGTGGAAAGTATAGTAGGACGTGAAATTCATAGACGAATAGAAAGGATCTATGGGGAGTGCTGTATGTCACGGGCAGGAGTTCAGGAGTGAAATAAGCGCTTTCGCGAATGATGCAGATCGATCGGTGATGATTCCTGGACTGGAGCACCGAAGTGTGTTACAGAAAAACATGTTGCAAAAGTGGATGAGCAGATAAAGAAAGACCGTCGTCTGACGAGATTTCTGTATCAGTGGGGATGTAGCCATGGTAAGGTTCACGAAATCATAAAAGACAGGTTGAAGTTTTGTAAAGTGTGCACGCAATGGGTCCCGCATCGCTTGACACCGACGCAAGAGGGCTGCCGCGTGGTCATGTCTCTGCAAGCATTGCAGTGAACGATGGGGACGAATTTCTTTCAGCAATTGTTACCGGTGATGAAACTTGGTGCCACAAATTTTAGCCCGAGTCAAACGGCTAAGTCTTTAGTGGAAGCACACAGATTCCCCTCCACACTAGTGCCAGCGACGTACTGCTTTCGTTCCTCTTCGATCGTAATGGACCACCCCTCGTCACTTTCCTGGAGCATGGAGCTACTATCAATGCTCAGCGGTATTGTAAAACCTTATTGAAGCTCAAGAATGCAATCAAATCAAAACATCCCAGTTAACTTTCTCGAGGTGTCATCCTGTTGCACGACAACGCTAGACCCTTACACTTAGCCAACGCAACACAGGGATGTCTGCAGAATTTCCTGAGCCACCCCTCCTATAGTCCAGATCTGTCCGCATATGACTTCCACATCTTGAACTTAAAAAAGCACTGCGGAGACACCAATTTGAAATAGACGATGAAGTCAATGAGTGTGTGCGCAATTGATTCAAACAGCAACCAAAGGATTTCTACGAACATGGCATTATGCGACTGTTGTCACAATGAGATAAATGCCTAAATACCTACGGACAATACTTTTGAGTTTTATTAAATAATTACTGCCTCTGACTCGTTACTTATTGACTGCTTCTAATATTATTTCTCCAGAATGGAAATTGTCTGCATTCACCATAAGGGAGATAAATTTTAATAAATTATTTTTTACTGAGGGAATTTCTATAGAAACACAGAAGACAGCCATGTGTTGGCCACAACAAACTAGTTTTAAAAATGGCTTTTATGTGTGGCAGGGGAACAGTAATTGTTTTTAAGGTTTTCACAGAAATTGTGTAGAATTTGAAAAACTGCAGAGAAACTGAAAGTAACAGGAATAAGTATTTTCAGTTTTTCGCAGAAGCATAAAAACCGAAAGCCTGTGGCACAAGTTTTTTCATAGAAATTTTGCAGAATTTAAAAAACTACAGAAAAACAGAAGGTAAATGGAACAAGTGTTTTTAAAGTTTTTTCGCTGAAATTTTGCAAAATTTCAAAAACTGCAGAAAAACTGAAGGTAAATGGAACAAGTTTTTTTTAAGTTTTTCCATGGAAATTTTGAAGTCTGTTGAGTAAAACTTTGACTTTAAAATATCTTTAAAAAAACTTTAAAAAACTTGTGCCAATTGCCTTCAGTTTTTCTGCAGCTTTTTTTAAAAAGTTTTTTTGCAGATTTTTTTAGTTGGGTAACAACACTACGAAATACTTATTAAGATGTTGGCAGGTATGTTTATACTAACGCATTAAAAAAGGGAAATTAAAAAAAAATTGAGACGATTCGAGTGAGAATCTCAAATATTCATTTAAAATTAGCATTTTCCAAAATTTAAAACTTATATACCTATGAAATTTTGAGAGAATTATTTAAAAAGTATCTATTTCGGGATAATTTCATCTGATTAACTTTCCTTTTCTTTTGTTTTTTCTTTTTTAACGTCAAAAATTGTTGTTGATATTTTAAAAAATGAAGTTGGTGCATGTTTTAATATGTAGACGATTCCGTTAATAGTAGAGACGTTAATAGTAAAACATCGACTCAAACTGATTAAATTTACGAAGATTTGATGCGAATTAAGAAGTCTTTTTCTTTCTTTCAGTAACACTTCGCACACCTCATCCAAACCTATCTTTCGAAACAACCAACCAGCTGTTTTCCAAGTCGTGATCATATTAAAAACAACGAGCACGGAACACTCGTCTATTTTAAGGAACATGAATATGTTTCTTAAAGACTAATGTTTCTTAAAGACTATGTTTCTAATCATAACTTTTGCAGTCGGCGCAAACTTAAATAAAATTTAATTAGTTTTTAAAGGTTTGATTTTTGATCGGTAGGCTGTTGTCTCGAATGATCCATTTTCATGTTTCCTTTATTATTTTATTGCTGTATACAATTGGTCCATTAGCAGCATCCACCTAGAATAGTGAACATTCTTCACAATGCGGTATTTATGTTTCTACGAAGTTAGAGTTTCTTTTGCAAATTTGGTATAACTTTGATAACTATCATCCTTGGTGCCTGTTGGATTTGACGATCGAAACGTAATGCAAAAATATACACGCAAGCTGTATATTTTCATAATATATATTGTACGAATTATTGTTTCATATTCTTATAACTCCCTTAATATACATTATCAAAATAATCATGTTATCTCAAAGAAATTAAATATGTTTGCCAGATAATTTTGCGATTTTTTTTTCATCAAGTATGTCAGGTACCAGCATCTTCGCCAACTTTTGCTTTTTACGAAATCCTATTTGTTTTCTTGAATCAAAGAATTTTTCGGCTGCGTTTTGCAATGTGAGATGTGAATTTTAAACAGGATTTGATTTTGTATTGAATAAAGGTAATTTTTATTTAATTTTTCGCCGACTCCAAAAGTTATGATTAATTGTAGTGTTATAGGTTGTTTGGCGAAGGAAATTATTTTATGCATTTAGGCGCAATTTTTAGTTTCATTTCATACCATGTTTTTTAATTGTTTGAATAGTAGTTGCTTTTTGGAGTCGGTACAATTTTTTTACAAAAATATTTTATTTATTTCTTTTCTGTAAAAAATTATTCATCTAGAAGAACATCAGAAGACGTTCGACGACAGTTTCACAAATCACAACTTACAAGAAATGTGACATAACTCAAAAAATGATTTATGTCTCTGAAAAACACATGCAATGCACCCAACGTGAACGAAAAAGTTACATCTCCATCTAGAAAGTTATCCACACGAGAGACAGTTGTGCCAGTTTTATTCTAGTCATTTTTAAATTGATTTTTTTCAAATTCTGCATTTTTTAGTTGTATCACTTTCCTTGCCTTTATCGAATATGAGCAAAAAATTATCTATTGAATGAACATACGTTAAATTAAAAAAGTCTTTAGAAATGTAAAGAATGGATACGCTGCATTCGTAACCAAAAATTCTGTTAAGGATATATATTGAACTTTACAGTGAATACGTGTAACCCGCTGCGCTGGAAATTGCGCAGAGCAAAGTTCAAACAAAGACCAAAATATGCATTGCAGCTAAAGGACAGTAGTTTCAACTTCGATACTTACATACTGCTTTTACAAATGTAGCTGCATGCGTTCAGCAGTTAGAGTGAGAACAGACTTTTGTAATTATCCATGAAACCTATTTCAGGCCAAGATCATCACGACAAAAAAAAAAAAAAAAAAAAAAAAAAAAAAAAAAAAAAAACGAAATTAAATCGTCTTTTACGAAGTTATAAGCAAACGAATTTCAACAACAACAATGAGAAACATGGTTTGTATTGAGAACCTCTTCCTTTATGAAGTCGGTGTAAAACGTCTATGGGTTAATCGATGTGACCTCTTACAATAACCATACTTTGAATTTTACATAGCATAAATGTCACCCGCTACGATACAACATATGCAATGTCGTTCAAGTGTGCACAAAATAAGAAATTGTGAACAAACAAATGCACGTTTTAAGCGTTCTGTTTTAAGCATTAATGTCTAAACTACCTTTTCGTACTAAATCGATGATGCTCTGCAATTTTATAATTTACTTTTTTCCCCTGTCTTGAACAATTTTCGAGATATGAACGCTAACTCCACTGTTTCCCATCAGGTGGCACTGTAAGCGGTTGAATCGCGTACAACATGTCCACTTTACTATACTTACATACCACTTTTATTTTTTAGCTGCAGCTGTTCAGCAGTTAAATGAGTCGGGACTGACTTTTTTGGGCACCTTGTATTTTCTTTTAATCGTAAATATATTACAATGGGACCTACTTCAGACCAAGACCTTTACAATAAAACAAAAAGTATCAAAATCGAATCATCCATTCAGAAGTCATGCGCTAACAAACAAAAGCAAAAACAAAAAACATATGCTTTGAATTGAGAACCTCCTCCTTTTTGAAGTCGGTTAATTAGAGCATCTCTTACGAAGCTTACAATCACCAACAACAATACATAACTCGACTTAATAACACCCTCTTTTCTGAAGTTGGTTAAAAACGACTTTGCGCTAATCGATGTGACCGCTTACAGTAAGAGTACTTTGAACCACAGAGTATACGTGTCGTCTGCTCCGCTGCAAAGTGTGGAACGTAGTTCAAGTGTGCACAGTGTAGGAAATTGCGAACAAACAACTGCACGTTTTAAACGTTCTTGTTTTAGCATTAATGTCTAAAAACTGTCTTTTCGTAGTAAATTGATGATTCTCTACAATTTCGTAATTACTTTTCTCCCATCTTGAACAGTTTTTGAGATAAAAGCGCTAATTCCGCTGTTTTTTCCCATATGGCGCTTTATTTTCTTTAGATTGTAAAGATATTACAATGGGACCTGCTTCAGGCCAAGATCTTTACAACAAAATAAAAAGTATCAAGTAACCGTATTTTGAACAATATAGCGTATGTCTCACCAGCTACGATCTAACGTGTGCAATGTAGCTCAAGTGTGCATAGTGTAAGAAATTTCGAACAAACAAATGCACGTTTTTGGCATTGTGTTTTTAGCATCAATGTCTAAACTATATTTTCGTACTGAATCGGTGATGCTCTACAATTTTATATTTCACTTTTCCTCCCTGTCTTGAACCGTTTCCGAGATCGGAACACTAGCATGAATGTCTAAACTATTTTTTTTTACTAAATCGATGATACTCTTCAACTTTGTAATTCACTTTTTTCTCTAGAACCGTTTTCGAGATAGGAACACTAACTCCGCTATTTTCCACCAGGTGACGCTGCAAGTGGTTTAAACTTTTACTGCATGGCCACTTTGCTATATCATTACCATTTTTATCATTATAGCTGCAGCCGTTCAGCAGTTAAAAGAGTTAAGACTGATTTTTGGGCACCCTGTATTTTCTTTAGATCGTAAAGATATTACAATGGGACCTATTTCAGACGAAGACCTTTCCAACAAAACAAAAAGAATCAAACTCAGTGCATCTGTTCAGAAATTATGAGCTAAAAAAAAAAAAAAAAAAAAAAAAAAACATACGGTTTGAATTGAGAACCTTTAAAGTTATGATCTAGAGGAATGTTTTTTAGAGGAACACTGAAACGCTTTTTTTTTTTTTTTTTTCGACTACGTTCACAATCTTTAGCTAGCAATGCTTTTATCTAAAAAAACATTAGTTAATTTGTATAGAAAACATCAAAAACTTACTTAAAAAAGAATTCCATTGGAATTTGGAACATACAAAAGAAACATAAAAAAAGAAACTGTAAAACATTTCCAGTAGATTTTTAGTGTATAATTTCACAGTCTTTTAAAATGCTAGGCTTTCTGAAACGTAAAGCTAGAGACATTTCTAATAAGCAAGCCCATAATATTTTATATTTTGGTTCAAAACACTCTGATCACGTATTTGTACCCTCTTTTGGGGGCCCATAATTCAGCAATAAAAGCAAAATTCTAGAACAGCTTCAGACTAAACTTACGTCATTTTTATTTTACAAAAGGTATTATTGTAATGTTTTAATATCTCTCTTCAAGACACCTGTGTAATAATTTTGAGATACACAAGTTTGGAAACTCGATGTGATCTTTTTTGTACGTTGTTTTCCTTTACAAAATTATTAGTAACTGATTGCGCAGATATTCAAAATTCATAGCTGCCACTCTTC
The DNA here is from genome assembly GCA_963930645.1 of Salticus scenicus. Classification (NCBI taxonomy): domain Eukaryota; kingdom Metazoa; phylum Arthropoda; class Arachnida; order Araneae; family Salticidae; genus Salticus; species Salticus scenicus. Next base: position 111,234,725 of record OZ005657.1, read on the forward strand.
CTAACTTTTAAATCATATTTGCAACTACTAATTTCATAAAGAAATCTAATATAGGTATTTTCGACTGTTCAAAAACTGAAAACAATTTTAAGAAAGATTCCGGTTTAAAAATTTCTTTGAAAAATGGGAGACTAGACTCCTATGAAAACTGCATGCAGTTTGCTTCGCCTAGTAGAACTCTATGGAACAAACACATGTTTATGAAAGTTTTTACCAGATGTAATTACATGCAGAATGCTTAATTTTAAATTTTATAAAATCTTCATCATGTTTTATGGTGATTTGGATATTTTTAATATGTGTTTTACAGTTTGGCTAACAAGGGAAGTATGAATGAGTAAAATTCCCATTGAACCCAAACCAAGCTTAGATTAAAGACCATGGTCGAAAACATAGGGCAGCGTACAAATTTGCCTCAACAACCCCCTATGGAACGAGAAAACGACCCTAAAAGTTTTAGCTGTTTCCATCAAAACCAGCGAACCAGAGAACCTATAAACATGACGGCGTGGTGTAGTGGTCAGACTGCTTAGCCTGAGTGCTGAAGGTCTTGAGATCAAATCCCGGAGACTGCTTGCAGTTTTTTTTTAAATTATAAATATAAATGAAATATAATATAAAAATATATGGATAATTTCAGGGGGAAGGCATGACAATTAAAAAAATATGATTTATTTTTAAAATATTAAAATATTTTATTTCAACTAATATATATATATATTATAATTTAAAAATTTTCTTTCTTATACATTTTCCTTTTTCCTTAAGTTTACTTGAGTTCAAACCTCGACGAAATGCTTATTATTAATATTACTATTATTAAATATAATGGAATAGAACAAAACATTAAAATATATGAATAATTTTAGAGAAAATAATTATTAAACTTAATTAAGAATTAATAAATTAATAAATATACTCTATATAAAGAAACTGTTAAGAAATATATAGGATAAAATTACCTCTTTGTGAAGAAAAAATATCACATTGAAATTTTCGAACTTCTAATCACTGTGATTAGAAGTAAGAAAATGATGAAATCAAAAGCACTTTTCAAGATGAGAAAAATATATGAAAGAAGATTTATCACCATTATTTTCATTACAATCTTGTTCAACGTTGAAGCAAAAATTTTGAAAATTATTCGGTTTTCCTTCGACATAACCAGCTTTACAAAATCATACCTGCCAAGTTTTTTAATTTATTCCAGAATGTTGTTAGTCCCGCCCCTTTTTCACACCGCAATATTTTTAGAGTAATTGTCTTCAAATTTAATCGTAATTATATATTGAAGAAAATTTCTTTACAAAGATTAAGGTGTGAAAAGAGGGCGGAGCTAACAACATTTCGGAATAAATTGAAAAACTTGGCAGCTATGCAAAATGCATATATAACTGAATTTTTAAATTATGAAAATGTATGTAAACCAAGCTGTAAACATAGGGCAGGGCTAACAGAATAATAACAATAAGAAAAATTTCTTTTTTTTTATGTATGAATAATAGCGTAATTATAAGCAGAAGAAAAAAATGCAATATAAATAATATTTTCCATTGCACTATTCATTAGAAAAACATTTTTTTTTTTTTCACTTTAAATAAAATGTTTTAATAATTTAAAAAAATATTTATTTTTATGTTTAAAAAATAATAGAATTAAAAGCAAACCATAAGCATTTCCTATTATAAGCTTTGGTGTGAAATATAATTAAAAAAAAAAAAAAAAAGAAGGAAAAAAAAAGAAAAGAAAAGGGGAGTGAAGAAAAATATTTTTCTTTTAATTATTCATTTATGTAGATTATCAAAAAATAAAAATAAATAAAAATAAATTAATTAATTAAAAATGTAGTTGAAATAAAATATTTTAATAGTTAAAAGTATACCATTATATATTTGTAATTGAATTTAATACATGTTCCCCTCCCTGAAATTATTCATATATATATATTTTATGTTGTATTTCATTTATTTATACACACACACACATATATATAAATATATTAAAACTGCGAGCAGTCACCGGGATTTGATCTCAGGACCTTCGTCACCCGAGCTGAGCGCTCCGACCACTACGCTACGTCGTCTTGTCAATGGATTCTTCTTCGTTGGTTTTGATAGAAACATCTAAAACTTTTAGGGTCGTTTTCTCGCTCCATGGGGGGTTGTTTTAGTAAATTTGCACGCTGACCTATGTTTTAGACCATGCTCTTTAATTGATGCTTGTTTTGGGTTCAATCGGAATTTTACTGATTCATTCTTCCCTTGTAAGTGTTTTCAAATTTTAAGTTCGGGGAAACATTTGTATTAGATGATGTACTTATGCTTTGATGTATTTTCATGCAACATTGTAAATGCGATTTGTTTCTTAGATAAAATATTACTATAAAAGATTTTTTTTCAGATAATACAAACGATTTCTGGAATGATTACTCGATTAACGACCCCTTAACGTATATTTCAAACAAAATATCACTCAAACATTAGGAATACTTAAGGATCACTCAAACATTAGGTACCGTAAATTTTAAAACCCATATTTTTGATAATGTATATTCTATTCGTGTGGAAATTGATATAGGTCATGATTTATAAAAATTTGGAATATCCATTTATTAGTGATTTCCTTAATTAAGGATATGCTTTCAACATAATATGTGCATGAAATATGTATAAGGCATTTCATACCATACTTGGCAACATTCTAATTAATATTCCATAGAATCTTTAGCCCCGCCTTTTATTTCATACCAGTAACTTTTTAGAGAATATTTCTTCTGATTTAATTGAAACTGCAATTGGAGAATATTTCTCCCCAAACTTACCGGTGTGAAAATAAAAAGGCCTGACTAACAACTCTACGGAATATTTAATAGGGTATAGGCAGGCATGTTTATAATGACACATTAAAAAAGGGAAATTTAAATAAAAAACTTTTTGAGACAATTCGGGTTAGAATCTCAAACATTCATTTAAAATTAGCATCCTCCAAAATTTAAAGCCTTATATACCTTTGAGATTTTGAGAGAAATATTAAAACTGTGCCTTTTTGTTCTGATTAACTTCTTTTTTAAAATGTCAGAAATTCTTCTTGATATTTCAAAAATGAAGTTGGTGCTTATTTTAATATGTAGACGGTTCCCTAAGTATGCCTTGTAAAACTACAAGTTAATAAAAAAACATTGACACAAACTAATTAATTTTACGAAGGTTTGACGCGAATTAAGAAGTTATCTTTTTAGACAACACTTCACGCACTACATCCACATTTATTGTACGAAACAACCAGCCACTTGTTAGCTATTTCGCGGTTACATTAACACCAACGAGTGCAGAGCACTCGTCTATTTTAATAAACAATAATAAGAACACTTCCTGAGCCGTGAAAATCAGTTAAGATTGAAAACATGTAGAAAATATATTTTCTAAAATTTCTGGTGTAAATGAAAAGGCTTTCAAAGTAGTAGTCACAGTAAAATCTACTTTTCTGTTTATACTTCCTACTTTATGAGTAGCTAAGACCTTCTCTCTACACGAAGACCTATACATAGAAAGATTTATCCCCCGGAGGGAAAATATTCCATAATCAAGCGAGTTTCATTGACAACTACAACCAGAACTCATTTTAAATTTCCCGTTTCAAAGCATTATTTAATAATTTTCAGATCCTAATTTATTCAATAGTCACCACTAAATTTTAGATGTAACGGTTACCTAATCACTTTGTAGGTTAACCGTCCACTTTGTACAGTCAGGTAAAAAAAAAAAAAAGGCCACCTCCTCCCTACTAATTTTGTCGCAAATCGTCCTATAAATATGCGGCTAGTTTCAATCGATTAGTAATAACGTCTAGTTTATAATGGTATAGTTATATTTTGCTTAAGGGGTCATCAACATATAAAAACGGGCATAAACGTCATTTTTTTACAATGGCAACCCTTATTTTTGACCTCATATTCAAATTTCTGAGATCAAGTCGGTTCGGAATAAGTCCTTTTTATATACTTTTAATCCTTTCTTGACAGAGTTACAAGCGAAAATGTATTAGGATTCGTCTATATATTTAGAAAAATTAAATTATGATCTACCACAGAATGGAAATTACTCATACCGGAAAAAAAGAACAAAAATATTGATTATGAAATGAAACGAAATGAATTTATAGAACGTATTGTGTATGCTTCTGAAATTATCCGGATAACTGCACTTGACTTCCGCATAACCTGCTAGGTTAAAACAAACCCAATAAATGGAGACTAGTGCCACAGCCTCCTAAACTAGATACCTTCCGCGTGGCTCGGAAAATTGGCAACAGTTTAAGTGATAGATAGCGCCACCTGGTACAGATTGCGCTACTTTTTTATTCACTGTCACTAATAATTTTGATATATATAATCGACGTTTCATCGATTCTATTTTCTTTTTATGCATATCAAATCCCACTTTTAAAATTTTTTGTTGGCTGTTGAATACAAAAGTCACACAATCTGTACCAGATGGCGCTGTCTACTGCCAAGTTTCCGAGCCACGTGGAAGGCATCCAGTTTAGGAGGCTATGCTAGTGTTCATACAGAGCGATAAACAGTCCCGTATAAGGCTTAATACAAATTCAACATTTTCACACAGTTAATACAATTTTTTATTACGCTAAGCCCTAAATAACTTATATTTTTTCTTCTTCAATTCTTAAATATTGTTTGTGTATTAAAATATTTTAAACAGTTAATTTTTAATAAAAGTGAAATAGCTTATTACGTCACTTCATATGTTTAAATTTATATAGCTTGAGTCATATGAACCCTACAATATTCAGTTACAAAAATGTAGATAGAAAGGTAAAATAATAATAGTAAAAATTACAATTATAATAATAACGATAAAAAGTAAAAAATAATAGTATTATTATTATTTAACCCTTTGCGGCGCAAGGTAATGCAGGTCATTTAAATTATACTGCTACCGGAATTCACGAACAAAATTAAATTACAAGAAATTTTAAATTTTAAGTTTTAAAAAAAAGGCCTTTTTTGCTACGCTATAAACATAAATTTTTACTAAAAAATTTCTGGGATGAGTTTTTGCAGCTGGAAGGTGGTTTCACACTTATACCACCGCGAGTTAAAGGGTTGAGAAAAAAAATCTACTTCTGTTGGGTATATTTTTATTTTATAGAGTAAGCCCAGCCTGAAAGTACTTCTATAGAGTGTTCCATTTAATTTGAGGCGTGCAAACATACAAAATACAATATACAAATGAATAGATAACAAGTTTTAAACAAAAATCAGAGAAAGGATATTCACAAATTCAATAAAAAAGAGACACTGTTCAAAAGCATTCCTATTTTGAGAAATAAGTCACGCCTTTATACGTTTCAATAAAACATCAAATTATTTTACAAATTCATGATTAAATAACTGAAATTTAGTCATCAACAATCGAAACGGTAAATTTAATTCGTTTATATATGCTAGAGTCCTATAAAGAGTCAAACAAAATAAAATTAAGGACACAAGAAACAATTTTAAAAGTAAAGTATTTTTTCAGAAAAGCCGGAGGGTGGGGTTTATTACTCTCTTGGAATGCCATCAAAATTTTCCGCCTGCAATGCGTTAATTTTTAAAAAATAGGTTAATTTTTATCGTAAACATCGAAATCTTACTTAGAAAACAATAAAATAAAATTTTTCAGTATTGGACTGAACTTGCATAAATTGGTCTGATAATGTATGTCCCACATAACATGATTTCCTATTGCCCAAAACGAATAGCCCTCATTCTGCAAGAGTCTACTGCACTTGTATTCTTAATTTTTAAAAGTGTAAGATCAGTATCTTGATCTTTAAAAGTAATAAGACGTATTGCTTTGTTTTAATTTTTAATAAATGAGAATTTTACGCCGTGATAAGAATTAATCGAAATATTGCGCTTTGTTTCAATAATAAATTTTCAATCTGAAAAAACAAAATCTACTATTTCATTCTGTATTAATAAACATTTAATAATAATTTAATATTTTATTATGTTACACATTCGTTAAAACTTATATAACATAAAACTTACACACAGTATTTTTTTACCAAAAATATGCATGGAATATGTTTAGGTAACTTCTTTCTATGTAAAATGGAACTCTATGAAACTAACTCCATGAATCTAACTTTCTACGAAAATTGAACTCTATGAAAACTCTATGAAATATTGAGCGAAATGTATAGTATACCACTTTCCTCGATGATTTGATCCAAAGAATTCATATAAAATATAAAAAATGGGGTTACTATAAAAAAAAAAAATGAACTTGATGCCAGTTTTATTACGTAGACGACCGCTAAACAAAATTTAACAATAGAATTATATACAAGACGTTATTACAAATTGATCGGTACCCAGAGCCTGATTAAAGGGGAAGCACACATTATTTATACTTACACCGTTATTTTTTAACAAATACTTTCCTCCTATAATAAACAGAAAATTCTCATTAAAAATTATTTTAAAAGAATTCTGGTGTCTAATAAAGGTGAGTAAATTGGATTGTTTTACACCGTTCATTTTTTATAAAAAGTATTTCCTCGTCAAAGCGTGGAATTTCTATGACATAAAGTAAAAAATAATTGTAAAAATATTCCGGTGAGAGCGAAGATAATGTGTGCTTCCTCCTTAATCAGGCTCTGTCGGTACCAGCTGTATGTTTATACGACATTTTACGGCAAAATTGTGTAGAAGCATAGCCTCTTAATCTAGGTACCTTACGCGTGGCTCGGAAACTTGGCAACAGTTCAAGCGGTAGACAGCGCACCTGGTACAGATTGCGCGACTTTTTTATTCAACAGCTACTAAAAATTTTTAAAAGTGGGATTTTATAAACATAAAAGGCGAATAGAATCGAAGAAACGTCGATTATATATAACATATATGGCCTCTTAATATTATTGGTGACAGTTGAATCAAAAAGTCGCGCAATCTGTACCAGGTGGCCTGTCTACCGCTTGAAATGTTGCCAAGTTTCCGAGCCATGCGGAAGGAATCTATTTTAGGAGGCTATGGTAAGAGTGGCTTCTTCCTCTTTTTTTTTCTGACTGTACATCGAGCATTACGCCTCAAAATTATTGGTGATAGTTAAATAAAAGAGTCTGTATATTTTAAAAAACATTTTAGAGTGCTTTACAGCGTTAAAATATGTGTTAATAGATATGCAAGCTGTGTTACAATGGTTTAAATGCAAACTTAATAAAACGTGCTTATTAACAATTTTTTAAAACGAATCAGCACTTAGCTATTGTGTACAGTCAGTAATAATAATAAAAAAATAATAATTAAAAAAAAAAAAAAAACTGCCTAATTTCGTTGTAAATTATTGTAGAAACATGCGGCTGGTAGCGATCGATTTGCAATAAGGTCTAGTTCATAACGGTGTAGTTTAGATTTTGCTTAGAGGGTCGTCTACGCATTTAACCAGGCAACAATTTCATTTTCTTCAATGATAACCCACAATTTTCATAATTAAAAAAATATTTGGATAAATCCTCTCGGAAATGGGTACATTTTATATATTTCGCTTAATTTTTCATAGAGTTATAAGCTGTTAAAATATGGGGATGCTAATGTTAAATGAATATTACAAGCACTAATCCATATCTTGTCGAAAAATTATTATATTCAAATACTGTTTTTTTTTTTTTTTTTTTTTTTTTTTTATGGGTTTGGATGAAGTGACTAAAACATACTCCATTCATTTTTTGATTGAAAGACATTTTTTGAAAGATGAAAATTATTAAAAATGTCATATTCGAAAAAAATATGAATTATGACCTATAATAATTTTTGCACGAGTAGAACAGGCATCATCAAAAACGTTTATTTTCCTAACATTATTTTTCGAATTACAGTGATATTTTTTTATTTTTTTTTTTGCTGTTAGGGGGCCATCACTTGTTAAAATCTGTATTATCTGTAAGTAAATATTTGTATATAACCTTGCGGAAAACTATTTATATTTACCTTTATGTTATACTTATTGTCTTCTAAGCAACATTTTGATATTTATTGTACAAATTGGATTATTTTTATAAAATTATCGCAATGCAGGCGAGAGATTGTGAAAGAATTCCAAAATAAAACAAGCCCCTCTTTATTGATGCAAAATAAATAAATAAATAAATAAATAAATAAAAATAAATTAATAAATGAATTGATAAAAATAAATAAATAAATAGATAAATAAAACTATTTTGCATATTCAAATTTGACTCTATATGCGACGTTGGTATGTATGTACCTCAATGGCATTTACTACATCGATTGCTGAAGGCAAAACTTAAATGTTTAATTGCGAATCAGTTTTCTTTACAATGTAGAATTTTTGAAAGATGTGTAAAGGAGTGACTTACGTAACAAGACATTAAGTATTAAGTGTTTCTTCTTAAATATTAAATAACATTTCCTACATAGCTGCCAATATTCTAATGCATTCCGGAGTACTTTTATCCCCGAATTTATTTCGTACCACTTATTATTTAAAGTAATTTTTTCTTATTTGATCGAAGTCATTTATTGGAGAAAAATTTTCTAAATATAAAGTGGTGCGAAATAAAGGCGGGGCTAAAAATAAAATATTGGCAAATATGTTCCTAGTTTTTCACCCTAAAATTCGGTTTTAACCCTGTTTTCCTTTTTTTTTTTTTTTTTTTGTATTTGAATATTGTAGAAAGCGTACACCTCAATTTAAATACCAAGTTAAATGTCATGTTTTAGAAAATGCGGTAAGGCGAGGCTCATTGTTTGTAAAAGCAATACGCATTCGATAATCGTTTTCTTTTTTTCTTTTGTAAATATTTAATAATTTTTATAAGATTTTTTTACCACGAATTTTCTGTTTTAATCTTTTTGCCCCATTTTTGCATTTGTTTACTGCATCGTTTGTAAGCTTTATGTTATTTAAGTTTTATCGCTTGGTGTAACATAATAAAATACTTTAATTTATGGTAAATAGTTTTTTATACATAATCAATTGTTGGATATATATATATATATATATTTCTAGTTTAAAAAATCTATTATTGAAAGAAAGCGCACTATTAATTATTTTCGATTAAATCTAATCAATGGATAAAATTCATATTTATTATAGAAAAAGAATTTAAAACAATGTAAATATGCCTCATCACTTTTAAAGATTTAGACTAATTAATATTCCGTAGTATAGACATCCTAATTAATACTCCTTAGTATTGTTAGTCCCGCCCTTTTTTTCACACCAATAAAATTTTAGAGTAATATTCTCTAAACGCAATTACGATTAAATAAGCAGAAAAATACTCTAAAAAGTTACTGGTTTGAAAAAGAAGGCGAGGTTAACAATACTACAGAATATTAATTAGTATGACGGCAAGTATGTAATAGATAATGATCTTACAGTTTTCATAATTAAGAATTCAAGTACTGTAGACTCCTGTATAACGCTGAAAATTCTTTCTAGGCAATTAGGAAATCGCATTGTGTGACCAATACAATATCAGACCAATTTATGCAATTTCAGTCCAATATTGAATTTTTATTTTATTTTATTTTATTTTTTTATTTTTTTATTGTTTTCTAAGTAATGTTTCAATGTTTACGATACAAATTCGCGCATTTTTGTAAAATTAACGCATTGCATTCGGAAAAATTTTGATGGCATTCCAAAAGAATAAAAAACTCAATTAACTCAACCTCTTCTGAAATAATACTTTCCTTCAATTTTTTTATTATTATTAATTTTATTTTATTTGACTCTTTATAGGGTGCTAGCATATATAAACGAAAAAAATTTACCGTTTCGATTGTTGGTGACAAAATATCAGTTATTTAATCATGAATTTGTTAAATAATTTGACGTTTAAGGGAAACGTATAAAGGCGTGACTCATTATTCAAAACAGGAATGCTCTTTTTTCTTGAATATCAACACTTTCGCGACCGCATGTTTTTGTGTTTTTGACAGTAATGTCCGCCTGTGGGCGTTATTCTCCCAAATTAGAATGTCAGAATTTTTTTTTTTCTATATTCATATTTATATTACAAATGAGTATACATTATTATTATACCCTCTCTAATTAAAGTATTTATATCCATAGTGTATTGGTTGTACAAATATGAATATTTTGTTTATTTTTACGAAATAAATGACGTACAAATTGCAAAAGAATCGCCTACTGGCGGAGTTACAGATTTTCAAACGACGTGAATATACTTCAGCGGTCGCGAAAGTTTTAAATATCCTTTCCCAGATTTTTACCATTAATTTTTTGTTTAAATATTGTTATCTATATTTTTTTACATTTTATATTGAGGTTTGTGCGATTTAAATTAAATGTAACACTTTATAGAAGCACATTCATGTGGGGCATACTGTACAAAATAAAAAAATACCCAACAAAAATAGATAAATTCTTTTTTCCTAATTTTTACCGCTGTTATTATTATTATTTTCATCATTACTATTATTATTTTATCTTGTTATCTACATTTTTTAAGTAACTATATCTTCAATGGAGAACATTCGATTTTGAAATTATATAACATATTTCAATTTCACTAAGACTTGTGTAAAGTAACGGTATTAAAATATGGTTTATAGAAATACCTCTCATAGAACACAATACTTTGGAATACTTTCGAGTGTCTATGTACTGAAACCAGTGGAGGAATTCACTCCGTTTTCAAAAGAGAACATGCGATAATGAATTTGAATAACATATATCAGTTTTAAGAACTTCCATAAATATTTACGGAAGTTAGAGCGCGAACTGACAGACGGACAGATATGCAGACAGACATACAGACAAACCGAAGTTATAACACTTTTCAACCTTATTGGAAATGTTAAAAGAGTGATCTACTTAAAACAAAGAGTAGGAATATCAAACGTATAGTCTGATTTTGTATCATCGGTTTTCATTTCCATTGCTTCCCATACAGCACAGAATGTTTCAGTTATGTTACAAAATGCTTACAAACTTTCAAAAACGTAACACGTTTTAATATGCTCTCTGATACCTTTCTGAAACATTCGCCCTATTCTGTGTTCTCTCTGTTATGCGATTGAAACGTTACTGATACGTATCTGATTTTTTTTTTTTTTTTTTTGTTACTATCGCGGACATTTCTACGTTTATGAAAGTAATCGGAAAGCTAACTGAACGTTTTTGCAATATTTTCAACGTTACCATGTTGTATGACTGTTACGTTTCTGAAACATTTTGTACTGTTAGTGTTTGAAAAACGGAACTTATTACTTTCTTCTATATTCAATAGAAGAAAGTATTGGATTCGTAAAAATTTTCGACCTCGGGTTTTTGATGGATTTACACGTTTTGAGAGCTGTAGAACACGATTTGACTATTTTAGAAAATGTCTGTCTGTGTGTGTATGTGTGACAAAATTTTGTTGCATTTGTATCTCAGGATCTACTGCACAGAATTTCATACAAATTGGTATGTAGTTGCACCTTGACATAAATTAGTGCCTATCAACTTTTGTAAAATATATCTTACAGGTTGTGTTGCCTTCCCGCTTTTCCTAATTTTTTAACATGGTGATATAGGACAAAATTTTATAGAAATGTGCATAAAGAGAATTATTTTTTATTACTCATTATGAGATTTACAAGCATTAATATATATAATGACCCTCATCTGTCATTCACGATTCCGGTTTACACCGCTTCAAAACAGACTTTTGGCAGCCATTTTTTTTTTTTTTTTTCCGTTTGTTCAATTTAACTTACGAAAACATACATATCATTTTCATACATGTTTTGTATCGCACATATTGTTGTTTTTTCCCTCTAAAACCTTGAAAAACTATTCAATTGTAATGTTTAAATGTTTAATTAAATATAACGGATCACTGGCTATTATAACATGAACCTATAAATAGAATTATGTAACTTCATGATTATAAACAACGCAATGCCAAATAAAAACAAACATAAACTGTTGCCATTCAGAAAATACAAATTCCAAATGGACAACTCTTTAATTGCGAATGAACGACTCTTTGACTGTTTCATTAAAAAAAACCGCTTAAAATATTTCTAAAACATATGGACAATATTCCTGTGACGTCACAGTAGGTAAAATCGCCGAACACGTGGCCGATATTTTGTAAACAAACTAGATTCAAGATGCTATTTTATTGTTACGCATAACATTTTCCTAAATATTTCTCCAGTGAAACATAATTATCAGATATCTGTTCAAACAAGAACAAAAGAGAAATGTAAACAACTGAATCGAATGATAAAGTTAAGACTATTCCATATCGTAAAATTGCAGAATATTTTATATACACACACACACACACACACACACACACACACATATATATATATATATATATATATAATGGATAAAAGATTAATAAGGACATTTTATACAGACACGCATATATATATAGACATCAAAGCTTAAATAATTAGAATTTCAATCACTTTAATAAAGTAATTTATTAAATGGAATATCCATTTAAATTTGTTAACATCGCCACAGTTCACATGGCAACTTTTAATATTACATATGTTGATTAATATTAAAGTATATTACTAAAACTGGATTAAAAACAAAACAAAGGTATCACTATATCACTCTTTCTTCAATTTCATATAATCTGTAACTCTTATAAATAATATTGAAAGATAAAAATTTTCAAGCCACCATTCTTTTCTATGGTAGAGTTGAGGATTGTTTGCCTAACCAGCTGATATTCTTGTAGCCTCGAAACCAAAGTGGGAATATGGTCCATTAAAGCCTTAAAAATCTTAAAATATTTGTAAAAACATAAATATTTTTGTAAAAACATAAAACTTTAAATATTTTTATCAAGCTTCATTATTTGTTTACATTGTAAGGTATGATTGGCGTCGAGTTCAGTACGTAAATGTCGCCAGTTGATTTTAGTTTTGAAATTAGTGTAAAGTTATAGTTGGGATAGAATGTTTGGTTGGGCAAGTAAAGGTCACCAGTTGAAATGAGTATTGAAAGTAGGGTAGTCTAAGGTGATAATGTCGAGTCAAGATAAAATGTTCGGTTGAGAATGAGAAAGTCCCTAGCTGGATCCGGCGATGTTGTGGGTGAGATAGCTGGTTGGGAGTATAGAGTAGAGGTGAATTTGGGTTAGCATGGAGTGTCTGTAATTATAAGATAGTTAGTTAGAAAATACGCAAGCAAAGTGATGACGTCACTGGGCGTCAGTGGATGCAAGAAAAAGATTTCCTATGTTAATCGCCCATTGGATTTTTTGTAAAAAATTATTAAAAATTGAGGAAAATTATTTCCCGATTTTAATTCCAATATTTCGGTATAGATATGTATTAGTTATCGTGTGCATGCGTTAGATTAAGTTGTTTTTGCTGTAAAATTGATAAAATTTAAATTTTAAATTTCAAAACTTTAGAAAAATAAAATAGCAAACTTCCATATTCGATTGAAAACATAAGCATTTCATTTCAAAGGATGATATTTACACAATAAATATCCAACTAATATACTAATTGAAAGGAAAATGATAAATATTCTATCATAATTTGAAGTCAAATTTGTTTTCAAATGTCTAAATAAAGTGTCTGATATAAGATACTCATATGTTGCAGCGGAATAGATTTGATATGTCAACCTTGGCGGGGAAAGATGATCTCCAAATTATTTGGCGACCATATTTTATTCCTTTCAAAAATCATGGTTATTTTAACAACTTATATTAAGAGAGCGATGAATTATATGAAACAATATTTCGTACATTACATATTACGAAAATAAACATCTGGCATGTATATTTTCGTAGTATGTTTTTAATCGCCAAATACAAAAAACGCCAAAGATGACACAGTTTTGAAATTTAAAATTTTGTCAATTTGGCAACAAAATAACTCAATCTAACACAGGGATACGATAGCATATCTATACCCAAATACGGGTATTAAAATCGGGAAATAATTTTCCTCGATTTTTAATTATTTTTTACAAAAAATTCAATGGACGATTAATATAGGGAATCTTTTTCTTGCATCCACGGACGGTCAGTGACGTCACACTTCGCTTACGTATTTGGAAACAGGATCTTCGATAGTCTTAAAAAAAAGTATTTTGGTAAAATGAAGTGAATCGTTATTTACTTCCTCTTACCCATAGGGTCGAGAAAGTATTGTTTTAGGGTCAAATTTTCGAACGTGAGTTTTTGTTATACTTACATGTTCTGAGGTCCCCTGAATACGAAAATCACGTTTTTAGCGAATGGTCTCTGTGTCTGTCTGTGTGTCTTTTATCAGCATATCTCAAGAACAAATAGTAGCAGAAATTCCAAACTCGGTATTCTAAATGTGTATCATATAGGGATGCTACAGTAAGCTTTTCGTTAAGATGAAGCAAATGGTTCGTGTACAGCGACATTCAAATACATTACGTCTATGGGGGAAATTGCAGGTAAGTAGAATTTAACATCTATAGACTGCACTAAACCAAATGAAACGAATACATATTTTTTGTAATAGAGATAGTCAACTGGGAAAATTTTTTTTGTGTATGTAGGAGCCTCGCCTCCCCCCCCTGGGGTCGATGTCCTCCCTCGAGTGGAGTAAATTTTCATGATGGGTATCTTTCAAAAGAGCTCGCCAATACCTTTAAAACGAATGGTTGAACCATCGATCTACGATAATTTAAAATAAAGTTATTGATTTCTTTCATTTTAACATTTTTTTTTTTTTTTTTTTTTTAATATTGAGAATAAATTGAACTTTTTTTTTGGATATTTAGTGTTATTCTATTTCTCTAATATGGAAATCGTCTGTATTATCATACAAGATAACTTTTTTAAATAATAATTTTAATAAATTATTTTTTTTAAACTGAATTATTTTTTAATAACCGAATTAAATTCTATATAAATGTAGGTGCATTAATGAAACGAGGGATGAGGGGGGCCAGAACTAATTATCATATAAAACTCTTCCGAAGCCTAATTTGAATTGTTTAACATAGGTTTACATAACAGTACTCTTTATCTTACCTCTTAATTTCCAACCTGTACTTATAGCATTAAATTTCAGGGTAAGAGAAAGTCGTGTGAGTGACACACTAGATTATTATTATTATGAGGACTTTAAATAGAGCACTTAACGGAACACTGGCATGTGTTGTTGCTGTTGTGTTTTCGGGCCTATATTTTTTGTCAACCAGCAGTTTTTTTTTATTGTCATTCATATTTATTGATCGCGTAGAATTTTTTTAATTTCAGAACGAAAATTATAAAATATCGAAACACATTTGATTTATAAACAAAAACTGAAAATACATTTAAATGATCACGTGGTAATCTTCATGATCTAAACATTGTTTTCAAGATTTATCGTTCACATTCCGTCATTTTTGACGGGGTTATATACTAGTTATTTATAATAGAGATAGTCAAATGAGAAAATTTTTTTGTATGGGTAGGAGCCTCGCCGACCCCCCCCCCCCCACCCGCCTCGTCAATACCTTTAAAACGAATGGTTAAACTATAAATCTGTGATAATTTTAAACAAAAATATCGATTTTTTTTAATTTTTAACGAAAAAACCTTTTTTTTTTTAACGAAATTTATCCAAATTTGGTATTTAGTTGGCCCCTGACATTAACTGGTGCTGATTAGATTTGGGGATCAATCGCTCAACAGGTGGTGCTGTGATCGTATTTTTTTTTAATTTTTAACATGGCAGTATAGGACAAAATTTCGTATAAATGTATATATTGAGAGTTATTCTTAACCTGTGATTGTAAAATTAATATGAATTATTGATAATAGTAGTAGTTAATTAAGAAAAAAAAATGTGCATGTGGGAGCATTGCTTCCCCCCCTGGGGAAGCTCTCCCCCTCGAGGATCAAATTTTCGAGCTCAAATTTTCGAGCAAATTTCCTCGAGCTCAAATTTTCAAGATGGGTATCTTTAGAAAGGCCTCGTCAATACCTTTAAAACAAATGGTTGAACTATAAGTATGCGATAATTTAAAACAATGTTATTGATTTTTTTTTTTACTTTTAACAAAAAAAAAAAAAAAAATTATATTGTTACTGAGTGAATTTGCATCGGAAAATATAAAATAAAGAAGGAAGTTCTCCCTCGAGGGGAGTAAATTTTCATGATAGGTATCTTTCAAAAGAGCTCGCCAATACCTTTAAAACGAATGGTTGAACCATCGATCTGCAATAATTTAAAACAATGTTATCGATTTTTTTTTTTTTTTTTACTTTTAACGAAAAAAAAACTTAGGAAAAAAAATCTTTTTTTTTTCTTTTCTTTTTTTAATATTGAGTAGAAAATGGACTTTTTTTGGATATTTGGTGTTATACTACTTCTATAATATGGAAATCGTCTGCATTATCATAAAAGATATTGTTTTAAATGATAATTTTAATAAATTATTTTTTAAAAACAGGATTATTTTTTAATAACCGAATTAAATTCTATATAAATGTAGGGGCATTAATGAAACAGGGGGTTGAGGGGTGTCAGGAGCCCGCCTCATACAGATCTAATTATCATATAAAACTCTCCCGAAGCCTAATTTGAGTTGTTTAACATAGGTTTACATAACATTGTTACCTTACCTCTTAATCTCCAACCTGTATTTATAGTATTAAATTTCAGGGTAAGAGAAAGTCGTGTGAGTGGCACACCTGTTTATTTCTAATAAGTAAGGTTCTATTACGAATACTCCAAATAAAATTATTTTTCAATAGTTCCAATTAAAATAAAAAGAATTATTCCTTGACATTACGTTTTAATACTACATCTGTAAGAATAAGTTTTATTAAAATAAAAATAATAGTATTTATTAAGTATTTTTTAGAGATTTAAGTTGAAATATTGAATAACAATGCAGTATGCATTTATTTTGCATTTTAAATTTAAGCGCGAATAATTCGTGAGTTTTAATTTTAAGAAAAAACCATACATAAAACCTTTTCCTTTGCATAAAAATTGCTAACTTCAGTTACTACAGAAAATTAAAAAGATAACAAAAAAATATTAAAAGATATTTTTAAGTGCATTTAAAGCTATGTAAACAAATTAAAAATGTATTATCATGATTTGTGTTATTAATTAATAATTTAAAATATCCTTTTAAACTTTCAAAATAAGAATACTAAGCTAAACTAAATGAAATACGATAAATATTAATTTATTTTCTCAGGGTAGTATTACTTTTAAAATTTAATTAAAATTGTTTTTAATGTTTATTTTACATGCGTAATATTATCTTCACACTATCGCACAAGTATTTGAACATATAATAATTCAGTTATTAAAAATATAAATAAATACTTGGCGATAAATATATTTTAATTGCATTTTTATGACAATACACATATGTTTATAAAATGATTCTTTTTAAAAGAGTTTCCTTTAATTAGATTACTGCTATTGTTTTTAATAATGAATGTTCTATAATTAATTTTGCATTTTAAAAATTACATTTGTAATTCATTTAATATAAATGAAATAATTAACTAAAATATTCACTCACTATTAGATTGCTAGATATTTGATTGGATTAATTTGTTTCTTTAAAAATAAATAGCATTTTATAATTGATAAACTTTTGAGTATGTGTTAAAAAATACCATAATATCATAATAAAAAATACCATAAAAATTTGTTTTTCTTCTAATTCAGAACAATTTCAATTAGTTAGTTTAAAAAGCAAGAAAGACATATTTTCTTTTCACAATCATTCTCGAATACATTAAATATGTAGAAATTAAGTTAAAACTCTAGCTATTTTGTTTTATAATAAAGACGTATCTTTGAACAAGGAGGTATCTTCAGTTGTACAACAGGAAATTGTTAGTAACAAACAAAATCTTTAACATTAGAAAATTTATAAAATAAACATTTCGTGTTCTAAATAAAAATAATAATAATAATGATAATGATAATAATAATAATAAAAAAAAAAAAAAAAAAAAAAACAATAATTACAAATTAACCATTTAGAGTAATAAAAGGATATTTGTACTGATAGATATTTTACCTCTTGTACCGTAACTTTTAGTTTATAATCCGCAGGTCAGATAAATCAATTTAGCACTAGAAAGTATAATTAGTGTACAAAGTAGTATTTGTACGTATTTCTTTGCAGAAATATTTTTTTTTTTTCTACAAGAATAACAATAATAAGAAATTCATTTTGGGGTCAATTTATCGCTTTTCCATAAATATTGATTTACTGAATGTTTATAAAACATGCATATTTAATTTATTTCAGAGCACATTCACTAGCTTTTCTTTTTTGCACGCAGCTTCATTTTTCTATAATATATTATTTTAATTTTCTGGATTATATAATTTTCTTCGGTAACTTTAAATTTCCACAGTATATAAAAATGAAAAAAGAAAAAGAAAAAATCAAGAAAATGATGCGAAAAAAAAGGGGAGATACTAAAAATGTTCATGAATATATAAAATAATTGGCATGTATGATTTATGCATGCTTGCCAACCATCTCATTATGAAGCGTAGTACTTTTAATCACCGCCTTTTTTTGTACACCAGTAATTTTTTAGAGTAATTTCATTCTTATTTAATCGTAACACTATTTGGAGAGAATTGCTCTAAATATAAAGTGGTGTGGGAAAAGGGGCGTATTTTCAAGGGGCGTTAACAAGTCTACGCTTATTAATGAGATGGTTGGCAGCCCTGTTTATGCCATCTGCTTGTTTGTTCTATTTTTGCCATACCTGCAAATATCATAATCGTAAGTCGGAAGTTTTTTTTTTTTTTTTTTTTTTTTTTTTTTTTGTTAACACACCTCTTTATTTTTAGAGTAATTATCTTCAAATATAGATACGATTACATAAGTATAAGGTTACTGTAAAAAAAGACTGATGCGAAAAATATTTCAGGTACAAAAAATCTTCCGATTATTAGTGAGATGGTTGGCAGGTATGGTTTGCACAGTTTATTTTTAGAAAATTACTAAAAGTTTCTAATGATAAACTGAGTTACATACACTAAACATTTCCATGTCACAAACACGAAAAATTATAATGTTCGTAAAAAAATATATTAATGCTACATTATACAGTAAATAGTATGAAAAATGCCGCTTTTCTAACTATAAACTAATTTAAAAAAAAATTATTTATGGCAATAAAAATAAGCTTTTATTTTTTATTTTATTTCATTATTATTTTTTAATATATGACTTAAACTTTTGCGCTTGGCATATTTTAAGTTAGACATGCCTTTTGGCGTTCCTTTAAAACGTGACACGTATAGTGTCCAACTTACTACCTTTTGGCTACCGAAAAATTGTGATAATTTGTTTTATTTTACTTCATCATTGAATAAATTAAATCTTTCTGTTAAAATTTTCCGGTAACCGAAAGGTAGCCTATAGTTACACGTTTTAGAAAAATAACATTTCATTTGCAGTGGAACACCTTAAGGCGTGGCTTGATTTTTAATGTCCCCTCAAAAGGGACATAGGAGCGATAAGGGTTTAAATTCAACTTATTGTAGCTATTGATTATATTAATGATAATAAATTTCTAACTACAATTAAGTTTCTATATGAAAAAGTAAAAGCTAAACTTATTGATCAAACATTCCAGCTTCTAAGTGACATTTTAAGAGTTTGCTGCTCAGTTAAATGTATACTTATGTACGTTTTATATGGTTTTCCATTTTTTTCCCCCTTGAAACTCCATTACCACCTCTTAAAGTTCTCTCAAATCTTTATTGAATCAACCTATATATATATATATATATATATATATATATATATATATATATATATGTGTATATGTATATATATGTATATGTATATATATATATATGTATATGTATATATATGTATATATATATATATATATATATATATATATATATATATATATATATATATTACATATACAGAGCTGCCCACCTAATCCGGCAAATTGTTAACGCCCATTGAAAAACGCCCTTTTTTCTACACCACTTAATTTTTAGAGCAAATCTCTTCAAATGTATCTATGATGAATTAAGTAGAAAAATACTCTAAAATATGAGTGTTGTAGAAAAAGGGGCGGTACTAACAATTTGCCGCATTACATTTGCAGCGCATTACGATATATAAAAGATGAGACAATTATTTCAACAATTACGCAAAAAACGCCTGAGATTAATGTCTAAGCCTAATGTTTTATTTTTATTTGCTTTATAAATCAGACTGAACTTTGAACTAGATCCCGCGTTCTTGCGTTTTCTAAGAAATATTTCACCAGTGTGTTCAAGCAATACACTTTTTTCTAAAATTATGTGCTTATTTTTCTTAAAAAAAAAAAAAAAAAAAAAAAAAAAAAAACATATAAAATAAGTGGTATTTAACAATAAGGGTCCTGCTAAATATGTATATATATATATATATATATATAAGAGTATTTTAGATAAAACAGTGCACAAAAAGTTTTAAGTCAAATATGATTAGTTTAAAGTTCTTTCATTATTAACAACAATTATGAACGTTATCAAAATGAACAGAATTAATTATTTAAGCTTATTTAGTAGCAATTTTAAAATTACAAAATAATTTTTAAGTAAAAAAAAAATTTCATTTTCCTAACTCGTTATTTATGATTCGTTCTCCTATTATTACTATATAATTATTATTCTATCGTAAATTTTACTATTACCTAAAAATGGATTAATAAACTTATGTAGTATACCTTTAGAATACATTAGAAATCCAGTTATTCAACCGATTTTAAAGAAATATAATCAATCTCTAAACATTATGTACAAATACAGCAAATTAGTCTAAAATAGAACATTTTTCACAGCTAATCTAATATAAGTGTGTTAGTCGAATGATATTCAGAATTTCCATGCCTTGATTTGCTTTCAAATATTTACATAAGATGATTAAGTTTAAAAGGAAATGTTGTATTCAATACTGACTTAGGCGAAGATTACGCATTAAATGACATTTAAACAGATAATCTCTATTTCTTTAAATAAGAAAATTATGTTACAAACATCCATAACAATTTGATATTTATACAGAGAATAAAACTGCGCAATCTTTTATGTATATTTTAACTATTAGAAATTCATGTCTTTATATTTTCGGATTTTTTTACATTACTGTCGGTTTTTAACTGTCTCTTAACACTTTCGCGACCGCTTACGTGAATTCACGTCATTTGAAAATTCATAGCTGCCAATATTTTAATTTATTCCGGAGTCATTTTAGCCCCGCCTCTAATTCGTACCACTTACTTTTTAAAAGTAATTTTTTCTTATACTATCGAAGTTATGTATTGAAGAAGATTTTTCTATAAATAAAATGGTGTGGAATAAAGGCGGGGCTAAAAGTACTTCGGAATAAATTAAAATATTGGCAGCTATGGAAAATTGATAATTCCGCCAGTGGGCGTTTCTTTAGATTACATAGGTTATATTATTTCTTAACATTATACCCAATATTCACATTTGTGCAATTAATGCATTATGGATACAAATACTTTGATTAGAAAGAGTATAATAGTAATGTACATTAATTTATATTTTCAATATGAATGCAGAAAATATTGATTTTAATAATGTATTATAAAAGAATAACGCCCAAAGGTGGAGCTTACTGTCAAAAAGACAAAAACATACGGTAGTGAAAGTTATAATTGAATACTAATTTTTTAATAAATGAAGTCATTGTTCACAGTGCTTTTCTTCGATGGAAAAATACGAAAATTGCCATAAAAAATAAAGTTGTGTTTAGTTGAGAGATCGCTAAAAGTGTTTTTTACTTTGTCTTATCGCTTTAGCGGTTTTAATCTTATTTATTTTCTTACAAATCTAGTAGACAAGTGGTTCCTAATTCAAACACATATTTCTATAGATTCGAAGCTAGAAGCCACAAAACTTTAATTTCTTATAATAATATACTAGAGGGATAATGTGATAACTTTCTATTTAGCAGGCATACCTGGTAATATTTATAATTTTTTCTGGAGTACTGTTAGCCGCGCCCTTTTTCACACCAGTATGATTTTAAAGAAATATTCTCCAATATGTAATTACGATGAAACGTGAAGAAAAAAAAAAAAATAAAATATACTGGTGTGAAGAAAGAGCGGGACTAACAAAACTCCGGGATAAATTATAAATGTTACCAAGTATGAACATGTATTATCAAATATCTTAACCCTTTCGCGACCGCTGACGTGAATTCCCGTCATTGAAAAATCTGTATCTCCGCCAGTGGGCATTTCTTTAGGTTACATAGGTTGATTATTTCTTAACAATATTCCCAATATTCCCCTTTGTACTATTAATGCACTATGGATACAAATACTTTGATTAAGAAGAGTATGATTGTAATGTATATTCATTTATATTATAAATATGGATACAGAAAACATTGATTTAAAATAATGTAATATACAATAATAACGCCCACAGGCGGAGCTTATTGTCAAAAAGACAAAACTTGCGGTCGCGAAATTGTTAATAAATAATTAAGGAATTACAGAGTTTCCAATTTCCTTAATTCATTTCTGAGCAATTTTAGCCCCATTTTTATTTCACACTACTTAATTTAGGGAATAATTTATATAACTATGATAAAATGAAAAAAAAAATATACACTTATAAAAAAAGTGGTGTGGAAAAATGCGAGGCCAAAGATTCTCCAGAATAATTTATAGAACTTGGAAACTCTAGAATTATTCTATAAATTGATGAGTGCCAATCAGATGTTTGGATGCTTTTTCCCTAAAGCTGTGTTTGGTACACTGAAATTTAGCGGATACACAACAAATGTCAGAAAAAAAAAAAATATTTTAACTTAACTATCTCTTATATTTATGGATTTATAAATGATTGTTTTTAGAAAGATATTAAAACTTCTTCACACACCATAAATTTTAAGTCAGCACAACAGGTTTCGAAAGGACGTAGCCTTTCGTCATCAGGTGCAAATACGTGCTACTGCCTTGGAGGCAAAAGCAAGACTGCCTTTCGAAACCGGTTGTGCTGACTTAAAATTTATGGTGTGTGAAGAAGTTTTAATATCTTTCTATTTATTGTACGCCAGTTTTTGAATTTAGTTTTGGTGATTGTTTTTTAATTTTATTTTTGATTGCACATTTTTGCTTTTAACACGCGGAATTTTCGATCAAATTTAACGACGCGACGGGTTGTCATATATCGACGAAAAAAATTAGAAACAATAATCTGCAATTGTAAAACAAATATATTAAACCTTTATTGAAGTGTGAACATTCGTAGGAAATGGTCTGCCATTGCTCATGCGCAAAAGCTAAAGAAATTAAGTGGCCTAATTTAAAAAATAAATAAATAAATAAATAAAGTGAAACTTACAAAAAATATGAAAAAAGATGTCGTGGAAATTCAAAACGTTATTCATGATAGAAAAACCTATTTTCAGTGATTTTCTAAATTAGGCTTAAAATTAAGGGATTAGTCACACATTGACATTTCACCACTGATTTCTGAAAGTAAAGGTAACAACTTATCTTTTTTTTTTTTTTTTTTTTTCTCTTTTCTTAAAACTTAAAAAAAAAAAAATAAAGATATGAATGAACATAAAATTTGATGAGTATTTTCTTTATTAAATAAATAATTGAATTTTATGTCACTTTAATACTGGAACAACACTTAAGTGATATTTTATGTATTTTTTGAGTGCACTTGTTTTCGAAAAAGGGAAAATTCAAATGATTTTAAAAAGTAAAACTAAGTAAATAATGGAGTTAAAACGAATTAAAAATTAGCAATGATGCATATTTAGAGATTAAATACTTTAAAAAAATTCCATTTAAAACTTTTCTTTTTTTGTATTATTTTTCTTATTTTTATGTGAACTTATTTTTAATTATGGATAAACGCAGAGACTCCAACATCCTAATTAATATTCCGTAGTGTTGGTAGTCACTCCTTTTTTTATACACCAGTAAATTTTTAGAGTAATAGTCTCCAAATTCAGTTACGATTAAATAAGAAGAAAAATACTCTAAAATGATACTGGTGTGAAAAAAAAAAAAAAAAAAGCAGGACTAACAAAACTACGGAATATTAATTAGTATGTTGGAGTCTCTGTAAACGTATAAAACTTGTATGACTTGTTTGTTTTAAAATTATGATTGACTTTTTTATTAGTTGGCTACATACATTCATTACAAATTACCACTTCTATTTTCAGAAGAAAAAAAAAAGAATTATTTTGTCTGCGTGGTCGTTGTTGCTTTAGATGCCGATTGACTCATACCTGACAATATTCTATTTAATAATTCGTAGTCCTGTACTCCCCGCCATCTTTTCTACACCATTATTTTTTAGCGTATACACCCTACGCTTACCCTACGTAGTTTTACTTTCTAAAACAGTTTGAATTTTTCTTTTTTTGAGAGTTTAATTTTAAGAAAAAAAACCTAATTAATATGAGTTAAAACATATTCCGGTATAAAAGTAATATTAAGTTCGGTTAATAATTTGTTAACGTACAATTTATTGGAATTTTATGTTTATATCTTTATTTGTTTAACTCTTTGACGCAGATGGAACACCGGTGTCCCTTTTGCTTATTTATTTTTTGACGCTCTTAATACAAATATTATTATTATATGATAGTTTTTTATTATAAAGAGAGTCTAATAGTTACTATAAAAAATCTATTAGTTTATCAAAGTAAATTTTTTACTAAAATAAGTGTTAAATAAAAGTAGTTTGAAAAATTTTTATCAACCAATTTCAAAAATTTATTTCTAGTTAAATTTGATTATTTAAAAAATATCAATAATGGATTATTGCTACTCCTGTATCTAAGAAATTGTAAATAAGTGAATTTATAAAAATATTTATTCATGGGACGCCCGTGTCCCATGATGAATTTACCTTTAACGCAGAAAGGGACACCGGTGCCCCACTCTATATTTTAGAACCAAAATTAATTAAAATTTTAAATATAACATTTTCCACTTATTTAGATTTAAAATAACTTAAAACTATCAAAAATGTATAAAAAATATGTTTGATGAGAAATCTGCTTCAAAGGGTTAAATGTTCTGAGAAAAAGGATGTTGTATTTTAGACATTTGGAAGTCATTTATTAAATATTCATACTTGCCAACCATCTCATTAATAACCGTACAATTGTTAACGCCCCTAAAAAAACACCCCTTTTCTCACACCACTATATTTTTAGAGTTATTCCCTCCAAATGCTGTTAGGATTAAATAAGACTAAAATTACTCTAAAAAATTATTGGTGCGAAAATAAAGGCGGATACTAAAAATTGTACGGTTCATAATGAGATGGTTGGCAAGTATGAATATTAATGTGTGAATGATCTCTTCACTATCAGCAAAATGGAAACGGCCATTGGATGGCCTGTTATAAAAATCAACGAATGTATGAATGGTCGATAATAGAAAACTTATTGAGAATTAGAATCTCATTGGAAATGTGTATACGAAATGTTTCATCAGATATAACTGAATCCGATGATAATAGAAATTGATCTGATCAAAATCAGAAGGAAAGATGAGATTTTCGTAGAGTTTGTTATGAGTTCGATATTTGGTTTCGGTGAAATTTTCCTCATCGAAAACCGGTCATAGGTAGGGAAAACTAAGGCGACTTGACCCACGATGGTTTTTCCTATGAAAAGGAAACTTTAAGAAAATGTCAGTCATTATACTGATTGATTAATCCAGGATTCTTACTCTCCGCTCTTTTTTCAGGACACGCTCGGTGATAGGAAATATCCACATTTTTTACCACCGCTAATTTTGTGCATTAGTGCCCCTGGATATATTCATAGCAATGTCCCATGATGATACAGGGTACAGATTACTGCATAAAAATAGTGGTAGAAATAAATTAAATTTTTTAATGTTCCTGAGAGTGTCCTGAAAAAAGGGCGGAGAGTACGACCCCTGCTAATTATACAATAGCATTTTGCAAGGAACAGCCATTGCAGAATTATTAGGGATTTTCTAGCAATTTAGTGATGATTAATACTGCATCTTTCAAGTAAAGACTTGGACTATATTAAATTTGAACTTCGAGTTTTGGGGCAAGTCAATTTCAAAAGTATAGCTGTTTTTGTCACTGTCTTAGCTACATTTTGGTATATAGTAGCTTCATATAACTGTAATGCAAGTTGTTAAAAAATTAGGATTAACAAAGCAACGCAACTTAAGAAGACTTGACCCAAGCAAACTAGGGAGACTTGACACAATAATTAACACTTTCGCGACCTCATGATTTTGTCTTTTTGACAGTAAGGCCCGCCTGTGGGCGTTATTATCTCGAGTTAAAACATTTCAGGACAAACTTTCTGTATTTACATTTATATTACAATTCCATATACATTATAATTATATTCTTTTTAACCAAAGTAATTTAAAATAAATTTAAAATAAATTATCCTCCTAAAATAATAACAAATATCTATACGATATTTTAATGTATGTAATCAGCTGCCACAGGCAATATTTTTTATTATTATTGTTTTCATAAGGCTATATTTAATAAAAAGTTTATACGATTTAAAAAAGCAGAAACGATTGTTTGTTGCCTGAGGAAACCATACGCTTTTTACATTTTAGAGTCAGAAATTATTTAGAAATTCTTAGAAATTAAAAAAATTAATAAAAAAAAAAATTAGAAAAATTATTCAGAAATTATTTCATAAAACAATGAAATAATTTCCACTAAACTTATGATTAATTACTGCTAGTATCATAAATGGGGAGAACAATCCTTGGGTAATTTTATGCACTTCTGTCAGTTACATTTCAGAAACTGAGATCCGATTACAATAAATGAGTCACTAATGCTAAATACATAATGCCTTCTTAAACACCATAGGAATCGAAGTTAATCTGCTGTGACTTAATGTATATAATAAATCTTTAAGTCATATATATTACAGTAAATTACTAGCACAACATGCCTTAAATATTTATCACATTTAAACCAATTTTACACGGTCAATTCAAAGCTATTTATATTCTAGCTGTACTATTGCCGTTCTGAACATTTATATTATTTATATTAATTAAAAATGAAATAATTTAATTTAGTTTCATATGAACATTCTCTTTGTGGAAAAATGCATGATAGTTATTTTAAAGTAAATTTTACGATATCATTAAACCATGCTTGCCAACCATCTCATTATGAAGCGTAGTACTTTTAGTCACCGCCTTTTTTTTGTACACCAGTAATTTTTTAGAGTAATTTCATTCTTATTTAATCGTAACACTATTTGGAGAGAATTGCTCTAAATATAAAGTGGTGTGGGAAAAGGGGCGTATTTTCAAGGGGCGTTAACAAGTCTACGCTTATTAATAAGATGGTTGGCAGTCCTGTTAAACTAATAATATTCTTAATTTCAGTCATTGTTTGAGACGAGATGAATTGATTGCACATTCTTTTGAAAGTTTTTTTTTTTTTTAATATAACTTAAATAATTTAAGTATAGATTATAAAATTCAATATATTCTACTTCTATTTAAAACATCCACACCGAGAAAAAATTCTGTAACTGACATCAAAAATTTAAATTTTTGTTTTAGTAAAAATAATTCCATGTAATCCTTATACATTCTAGTTCTAGAAACCTCTATTAAAATTTTAGAGGGTTTGCCTGTAGTATCGAGGAGTCAAACTCATTTAAAAATCTTTGCGAATGCAGGAGACGAATTTTAAAAACTATAATCTAGGTTTATGATCCGATTCTAGAAAAATTTCTCGCAATATAACGGATTCAGAATACTCAGAATATTATTTCACGATCTAGAAATATATGAACAAGAAATTCTCGATTATTCCGTCCATTCAACTTATTGACGTACATTATACTCATAGTTCAAAAATATATATTTCTAGTTTGGGGATTTAAAAAGTGACCAGATGAAGGCAGAAGTTCTAGATGAAGGCAATATAGATTTTTTTTCTCAGTGCATATTGGATAAGCCAATATTTATAATTTATTCCAGAAGATTGTTTGTACCGGCTTTTCTATCACACTATTTTTCTCTGGGAGTATTTATTTTATGCAATCGTAAATAAATTTTGTAACAAATTAATCTACAAAAATGGTGGTGTAAAAAACAGACGGGAGCTTACAAAAGCGGTTACTTATGGAATAAATGTTCGCATATATCTGCTATAGGCGCACGCCCTACCCAAATTGATAAATAAATATGAGTAAAGAAGATACTGAAAAGACCTTTGAGAAATAAAGTTTTAAACTTAAAAATCCAAAACATGATAAAGTTTTTTTTTTCCGGTGAAATCTAAACTTCTTCTGTTCTTTGTGTACATTTAATCACAATTTTCAAGAATTCTGCGCGTTTAAATTTTATTATCTCTTCTCCGAAGTAATAACTTCCGTCTTTCGTAATAGAATAAAATTATTTTAAAAGATTACTATTAAAAAATAATTGTATTCAAAAAAAGAATGTTGTACGTATTTAAATAAATCTGTCTTTTACAGATAAAAATTTTAAATTTATTGCAACAGACTCCTATGTTCACTTGGTATAAAATGTGCTTTCTTTCAATTTTATTCATTTAAAACGAACAATGTTTTTGATTAACGTCGGGTTTAAAATTTTAATATAAAGTAATTTTTATGATTATATTTATTGTTAATTATTTTCGAATTGATTAACGTTGTTTGCTTTCTGTAATGATTTCGCTTTCAGGGAAGATACATTTTTCAATTGAAATTTATTCGGTATTCGTAATACTTCAAATTTTTTTATGGTAGTAATGAAACAGAAAATAACCGTTATATATTTTTTTAATATGAAATTGCTTACACGATCAAATTTTTATTTAAGCACATTCTTTTTTACTTACTTGAAGTTTCTTTACGAAAATTTAAAAATAAATATACATTTAATGTACGTGACATCATTTATTGACACAATTCAGTGTAAATATACCATTGATAGACACTTTTAAGCTACTTAAATAAGTTTTCTAACGGCTTTATTCAGCAATAATTTTAACTCCATGTTAAACACGAAAATTTGAAAATCGTATAAAGTCAGGGTGCAACATCTCACCAAAGCTTGACGCGCTTCTTCTGCCATCTATCGGCATTGTTACTGTAAAATATTTTAGCAGAAAATACCAATCAAAGATTATATCAAATCTTCGACGCTGGATGGCAGAAGCAGCGGCCAAATTTAAGTGGAAAGCTGTACTCTGACATTAGACGCTTTACAAGTTTTTAACGTTAAATCAGGTGTTGATATTATTGATGAATACGGCCGTAAGTCTTGAATCGGTTCACGAGTTTTCAAAATTAGTGTTATAATCTTCTAAGATCGATGTTTTGAACTGTTTCAGGTCATTAGTTTTAGAATAAACCCAATTATTTAAATCTAATATTTTTTATCATTTATTTATTTATTTTAATTTTATTACATAGTTGGCTTTCTCGGTATTTCCGGAAAATATAATGCCGCATTGTTAAAAATTTCAACAGAAAAACTACAGCGAAAAATTTATTTTATGTCTTATATAAAATTACAGCGGAAAGTGAACGTTGATGTTAAAAAATCTCTTGGATTAGTAATGTAGCGGCAGTAAAATTATTCGAGTTCTAGCAAAATTCCTATATAAAAAAAGTTCACTCAGTACTGTTTGTTAAATAAATCCTTGTCGAATCATGGTTTTAGTCAGTCTAAGAACATAATTGGACAAAGATTTATTTAACAAAACTGTATTACGTGAATTTTTTTTACATAGGAATTTTTGCTACCTCTCGAATAATTTTGCTGCCGACTGTAAACTTTAAAGCGATTTTTGTGTGATGTCTACCACAAAATAGCATAACAATCAATACATTGTGTTTGTGTCATATGATAAGAACTGGTTCAGAGTTAACAAATCGACGCGGAAGTTGAGAAAAAATAGAGAGTAATTTAAAATTTAAGAATAAAAGAAGTCCTACGATGAGTTTTTTTTATTCGCCACTGCATTCTATACGAATTAAGCCAAGGAAAAAGTGCTGCAGAAGCATACCAGTCATTCTGTGTTTTTTAGGATAACTCACATTGTTAAAAAAAATACAACTTTGCTGCCAGAAGTTCTCTGTAATTTGAGAAAAATGTCGTAAATTACAGAAAAATTACGTTGATGAAACGTATTTTTCTGTTATTACAGAAAACTTCTAGCAGCAAAGTTACTTTTTTTTTTTTTTTTTTTTTTTTTTTTTTTTTACAGCGTAGGGAATGCAGACTACATTAATTTAACACAAATCACACATGACTACACAAATTTAACTACATTAATAAATTGCTATTTTCATACATAAAACTGTATTTACTAAATATTATTTGATAATTTCGCAGAAGGTGTCTCACCGTAAGTTTAGATTTCCTACTACTATTCTTATACACAAATGTTTATCATTTTACAGCACATTGTTAAAAAAATGCAACTTTGCTTCCAGAAATTCTCTGTAATGAGAGAAAAATACGTTTTATCAACGTAATTTTTCCGTAATTTACGAATATTTTCTCAAACTGCAGAGACTTTCTGGCAGCAAAGTTGCATTTTTCAACAGTGCATGTCGTAAAGAGCATTTGAATTTGAATTTCAACATTTGAAAAATGGCGATTAGATCAAAAACATACATACGTTCCATTTATGGGTAGGCAAGAAAATTTGCAAGACGCTGCTCGAAATATGTTCACCTTAAATTCAAAAAGCACTTTCTGAACAATTAGGAGTTTAAAAAGTTATTTAGAAAGTTATTAGTATCGCAAAAGTTTCTCAATCATTTACATGGAATGGCGAGAATTCAAAAGGCGGGAAGTTGGGTGCCATATGCATTCAGCCAGATGAACACATTTGAACACGTCATGAAGTGCATGAACAATCAACACAGCAAATATTTCCTGTAGGAAATCATGGCAGGTGATTAAAAATAGATATGTTAAGGCAAGCTGAAGTTCGAAAAACATTTGGAGAAACCTGGCAAAGCAACAGCGTAGAAGTCCAGTAGAAGTCCAAACGAGTCATTCATAGAAAAAAAATTTCTCCTGGTTATCATAAAGAGTGTTCTATGTTGCAAAGGGTTTCAGCCTAATATAAATGTAACTGTCATATGGTATAAGCTACAACGGTTGTGATGGAACCAGTAAATCAGTCTAAAACGTCCTCTCTAAAATTTCTGGAGTGAGAATCTCTCTCCTTAAAAAAGTGACCCCTATTTTGACACCAATTAAGGTGAGAAAACAATATTATCACTCTGGAAAATGTGACACTTCTCACTTTTTGTGAAAGAGTGACGTATAGTCACTCTGTCACAAAGAGTGAGGTCGTCATCTATTGCAAGATGAAGCTTTTGTAGAGTGAGAAATTGCTGGCGCCATCTGGTTATCATATTTCGAACGAAATATGAAGGACTATTTCCGAACGATCTTTTGTTTAACAGAACGTATTGAAGATTTTTGAAGAATAAAAATAGAAAATAATTATGTTAAAAGATAGTTTGGTAAATTATTTTTTCTATACGATTGACAAAATCGAAGTAATATAATTAATGGAGAATCGAAAATCCCAAGAAACATAACGAAATTAGTCTTAGAAAGTAAATAGTTTTATTTAGAAATATATAAGGTATAAAAGAAAATATCAATGCAAATATTTAATGCACAACGCCTTAAAATCTGTAACAGTTTATATTTTTATTATATTTATTGACAGCTAACACATGTGAAATATTCAAAAATTTGGCTATAATATTTTACTAATATTTAAAATCAACAGCAAGTTTTATACTTCTGAACAGGCGACTTATTCAGGAAACTCTGTAGATTTGTATGCGAACAGCTATTTTTTTTATTTTATTTTATTTTATTTTATTTTTTAAACATGTACACTTGAGTAACCTCTTTTCCGCATAAGCTACTTTAAATGACTGCTTGTCATTAAGATTTTTTTCAAGTATACAGCTTTTAAAATAATTCTAATTTTAGCAATTTCAAAATAATTTAAATTTTAAAATATCCTTTAGAATTCTTTAATTTTATATTGTTCATAAATGAAGTAAAAATTTAAAAATATGATTGATCACGTATGAGAATGACTTAATAATGTAAATTAAGCAGCTTGTATATGTGCTCAGTGGTTCAGTGGATAAGATACTCGCTTGCTACGGAAACGGCCTGGGTTCGATTCCCGACAGATCCAAATTGCATTCTTTGCACCGTTGAATTGGAGTCGATTTGCCAGGTGAAATGAAGCAACATCGTCTAGTGTACACAATTTTTTAAGGAGAAATAAACTGTCATATTCTTTAAATTGTTCTGAATAATCTCACTCTTAATAAAGAGTGAGAAATCTCACTCTTTCGAAAAGAGACTTTTCACTCTTTAGAGGTTGGCTCCATTTTGGCATGTTCAAAGAGTGATATACCACTCTTTGAGAGTGAGATCTCACTCTTTATATTTTAGAGAGTCACTTTACTGGCAAAGGTTTGCACCCTGTAATTTTTTTCAAAACAGCGTAAGGTCTCATGTTTTGCAACCAGTCAGTAACCTTTTAATAACACGTTGCCGAGATGTTTTGAAACAACCCGCGTACATCCTTTCAAACTATTACTTCTTTCATTAGATGCAAAATGCCTTGTATTTTGTATACTTCCGTTCATTGGAAAAAATATGAAATTGTATTGACTATTTCATCGCGTCAAAAGACCGTACTTGCCAATCATCTCATTATCACCCGTATAATTTTTAGCACTCGCTTTTTTATTCACACTAGTCATTTTTTAGAATAAATTTATTCTTATTTAACCGCAACAACATTTGGAGAGAATTACTCTAAATATAAAGTGGTGGAAAAAAAAGGGGGCTTTTTCTCAAGGGGCGTTAACAATTGTACAGTTATTAATGAGATGGTTGGCAAGCATGAAAGACGATTTATGTTCTACTTCTGGCGAAAGTGAACTGCCAGACCAATGGTGATAAGTATTACATAATGTTGAAGATAATTTTGGTGAATAAAGACATTACTCTCCCAATTACGTATTCAGTTATTTGAAACACGCTTAAAGTCTTATTACTACATCTAGTATTTTATATGTGCATTTCAATGTCAAATATCATTTAATTTAATTATTGTAGGGAGTATGTAAGTGGTATTTAATGCTTTTTCTGAAGTAGAATCATGATATTTTCCATTTTTATTGAGTAATTAAATAATAATAATAATAATAAAAAGAAGTCTCGATTATTTCATTTTATCCGAGTACTATTGGAAATGTAAGGCGTTACTGGACAAATATTTCAAAAATTTACGGAATTGTTTTTACAGTGCATTGATTTAAAAATAAAAATGCTTAATAACAATTTTCTACTAATTCTACGATTAATTGTTCTGGAAAATATTGTTAAAAAATTATTGTGATATTCTTTAAAAAAGAACCTTAAGTCTGACAATTATAGTACCTAATTTTTTATTCTTCAAATAAGGTAAGAAAAAAATCGATTGTTTTCATCTGCTTATTTTAAATTGATTTTTATTGCCAGCTACTTTCTTATGAGTAAAAAAAATGCTGAATTAGTTTATGCAGTTTTTTTTTTCTTAATTTTACAAAAAGCATATATTATTTTTATACGGGTTCATTACTGGAAATAAAATATGTGATCTTTGGCAGAAGTGAACTGCTATGTCTATTAATTCAAACCTGATAATATTTATAATTTATTCCGGAGTACTGTTAGTCCCGCTCTTTTTTCAAATCACTATGGTTTTAAAGTTTTTTTTTTCCTTTTAAATAGGTAATAATGATGAAATAAGAAGATTTTTTTTTTCATTTTTAATCAATGATAAAACCATAAGTATATTTTATTAATTAATTATGTGATTAAAGATGGTAAACATTTTCATACTTGCCAACATCCTAATTAATATTCGATAGTGTTGTTAGTCCCGCCCATTTTATCACACCAGTAAATTTTTAGAGTAATATTCTCCAAATGCAATTATAATTAAATAAGAAGAAAAATAATCTAAAAAGATACCGTTGTGAAAAGGAAGGCAGGGCTAACACCACTACGGAATATTAATTAGCATGTTGGCAGGTATGCATTTTTTTTTTCTGCGAAACTTCAGAGGTGTCCACTGCTGGGTTTTCTAGTGTCCATAGCTGGGGCAGTATATGCTCTCAGGAAAAATAATTTTGCAGTGTAATTTTTTTTAAATCAGCATGTATCGAAAAAGAAGCATTAATTGTGCAATCAAGCATTAGTTTCATTTATAGACTTTAAAATTACAGGGATGGAACACGGGCGCAGAATTCATACCGGAATCCGTTTAAGTAATTTCTCTACCTATAATATCGTTGATTTAAGAAGTAGATAATTTTCTTACATTGATAGTGGTATGAATTCTGCGCCCGTGTTCCATCCCTGAAATTAAGAACAGTACGCAAAATATAGCTGTCAAAGTACAAAATACCGCTGCCAAAAAAGTGCCCAATATTCTTACAAATAGTATTTTTTACCTTTTCAATAATAAAACAAAGTAAATTTAAGATGAAACAATGAGATATTTTAAAAGAATACAGTTTGGTCGGGATATCTGCAACTTAAAATATTAATGTATCTCATTATTTACAATATGGAAGAGAGTATTAAACTTACGCTGACACATTTATGCCGGTCGCCGATTATGGTTCTATACTAGGACATTCTTAGAGAATTTAGAAAAAATGTATTATGGATCTGTAATGTTTCCCCTTTTTAGCTGGACAATGTGAGTTCAATTGAAATTTTAACCAATAATATAATTATTAATTCTGTTAAGAAGCACATTCTTATTCCTTTTACTGATTATTACATTTTAAACTGGAGTTTAAAAATTTAAGTTTAGAAAGATTTTTCTATTGTTACTTTTCTAAGATTTGAATCCTAATTCAAGATCGTTTTAATTTACAAGATAGTCATAAAACATTTAATCCATATTCTTGATTAGATAAATCATATTTTTTTAACCATTTATAGTTGAATATTTCAATAAGAATGATGTAGCATTTTATATTAGTTTTGTTTATTATTATACTTTCAATTGTTGAATCAACGGTGATACATTGCTATGTTCATAGTAAAAAAAAAAATCCCCATTATTACTAATAAGTATGTTTAGCTATTAAAAAAAAGGTAGCCTTATTTTATCGAAAACTATAATGCTAGATAACACTTCTAAGAAAGATTACCTTTTACCCCCCTCCTCCTTTAAATACATAGTCGCTACTAAGTATCCGGAAAATTTTTGAGGAGCTTTTATGGTCTACCTATTCATTATAACAACTTTTTTATTGTTATTATGCTGTTTTTATCTTTAAATATTATTTATTAAATTAATTTGTATTACATTTTAGAATGAGGAAAGTGTTCGTGAATTGAGAAGCCATTTGTTCTTCTTCACGAGTCTGGAAACGACACGTTAACGCCCGAATTAATTTTGTAAAATATTATTAGCTGATTATTTCACTTCTAAATTAATACAGACAACTGACAGTAAAATATATTGACTTAAACAATTCTTTTAATAGTTTTAAATTTAAAGCCTATCCACATTTATGGACGTTTAGTGTTCTAGCGAGAAAACTCCGAGATAGAAAAACATTAAGGTAACAAATCAATTTCTTATTATATGTTGACAACGATTTCGAAAGCAAAGTATTATAATATATAGTATTACACAACTTGAATTAAGTTAGTATACCTACGCAAAAAGGAAATATATGTGCGACGAATGAAAAATCATAAAATGAGAAATTATAAAAATTATAAAATTATAATTATCCAAATAATTAATCCAAATTATAAAATAATAATTAATAGTAGGCACATAAAACTTTTAGGGATCATTTAGAGTAACGCTATAAACTGTCACTAAAAAGCAGAAATCATTCCAAGAAACCACAAAAAATATATGTGCCATTTTATTAGCTGTCCTCAAATGAAGACCTTGGGCATGAACGGGTTAAACCAGCGACTATTGCAAAGTAGCTTACCGTTCCTAAATCGATGTATACAATGTGCTTAAGTTACGGAAAGTGAACGGCACAGTGAAGAAGCCAAAACGGGGGTGAAAAACCAACTGTGAACAGTCGGAGAGCTGTCTTGACAGACCAGGTGGATTTTTTTTCTTTCAATTTTCTTAACGTTTGCCTAATCACTTCGAAGTTTTCAACTATCACTTCTCAAAATTATTGGTGATCACAGAATAAAAAATCCACTAGATCTTGCAACACTGTCGGAGTGTTCATGAAATCATTAAGAAATGAATCGACCGCAATGGCGGAGTCAGTATGAACAAGATTGCAATATACCTCAAAATTTCGCACAGATCAGTTGAAAAGAGGGCATGCAACGAACTGGAATTCACAAGCTATCGTTTATTCAATGAGCAGTTTTTGAACAATCAGGGAAGACAAAATCGGTTAGATATATGCAAAAAGTTTCATGCTTTTTTTTTTCGAGTGCGGCGCATTTAAAATATTTTCTGGTCAGATGAGAAACATTTTACTGTTGAAATCGCTAAAAACTCTCAATATCATCGCCAAATTTTACTTCCATCACTGAAGAAAACCACAAAACGAAAAGTTGCAACAAAGTTCTTTTTTTTTTTTTTTTTTTTTTACAAACAGTTTGATGGACAGGCGGCTGGGATTAGTGCCAATGGAAAGACTCCAATGGATTTTATCGAAGAACACGTAAAAATCATAGGAAAAGTTTATCAAAAAAAAAAGGTTTTGAAGAAATACGCGCTTTTATGGATGCAAAATCACCTGGCTATTAACTTTCAGCAAGATTAATCTCTGGCCTATGGAGCCACATTGATGCCTCCTTTTCTCGATGTCAAAGTTAAAAGCGATCTGACAATAGACATGTATTGTTTTAACATCCCTAATTTTAATCCAATGGAATTTTTAGTGTGGGGGTACTTAGAAGAACGATTACGAACATGGAAACTCCCGAACTTGGATAACCTCAAGAAGTCCTGGGCAAAGAATGGGATGATTTAGATCCAGACTATTTACGCGTTCAAATGAACGCGTTCGTGCACAACACTGTTCTGAACCTTGTTTGAACAATTGTTCCGAAACATTGGAATAGTTGACAAGTAGGGAAGACTGGGGCACAGTGGACCACCCCTATTTAAATCTCTTAATATTTAACTCTTGTAGTTTATATTGAAACTCATAGATGGAAGCATAGTACTACTTCCATACATCCAAAAAAAAAAAAAAAGAAAAAACACGGTAGATGCTATGGTAGCAATTTTATACAACTTTTATGTTTTGAGCTGCTCAAAGTAATTTTTCAAGTTTTTTTTTTTTTTTTTTTTTTTTTTTTTAATTTTATCAGGACAGAACTGTTGACTACAAGTATTGGATAGTTGTTAAAAAAGCTAAGATATTGTTGTTTTTAAATTTATAAAAGTTATTAGCATATTTATAGTTTATATAGAATTTTAATATTATTATTTGTTTTGTTTGGACATGTTACAAAGTGGACCACCTTCCAATGTGCCTAAAACTTCAAATTATATTTAATACATTATTTATTTTAGTTGAATTTATATATACAAATATAATGTGACTCAAAATAATTAATATAAAAAATAATAATCTTAATATTATAATAAAATAAATTTCTGAAAAGGGAACATAGTTGAATAGTAGTATAATAATTATGAATATCTAAATTTAATAACTATTTGAATTGTTTAATATTAAAAAAAAAAAAAAAAAAAAAAAAAAAAAATGATTGTGTGATATAATAAATAGTAGGTTATATAAATTTATTGTTGTTGTTTTTAGAAATAACATGTAAAGGTAAAAGTAGAATAATTTTAGTTAAACCTATCTCACAAATATAATGTAAAGAATTAATATCTCAAAATAATTAATAAAAATGTTTGAATAATGTTTAATTATATATTTCATAATTTTTATAACTATATAACATTAATAAACAAATTAAAAACATATCTTATTGCTTTTAGTGATGGCACGTAAAAGACAAAGGAAATCTGATTTAGAATTCTTACTCTAATTTGATTTCTTATTTTTTTTATTGTATTCTTTTAAATTGTGGTAATTTATTTCATGAAAAAGTTCGAATTATGTTATTTAGACAAGAATTGCATCAGAAACTAATTTTAGAAAAAAAAATGAGTAATTTATATTAATTAAACATGAACAACAGAGGTTGGTCCACTTTACCCCGGGTTGTAGACCACTGTGCCCCGGTAATGGGGCACAGTGGTCCACTTTGTGAGTGCACACAACTTATTTATTTATTCGTAATGTATCATAAGTATTGTTATTTAAAAAAATAGGACATGTCAAGAAAGGTTTAAAGAATGTTTGCTAATTTTTGCAGGTACCTTGCTTTTTTCATTTTTGGTGAAAAAAAAAAATTAAAAGTGTAACAGTGGTCCACTGTGCCCCAGTCTCCCTATGTTTAAATAGCAATTCATATAGAAAATAGGTTGTGATTCCAAATAAATAAAATTAATTATATAGGATCAATAAATTAAGCATTCTTGAAGAAAATAAACATTTTTTACAAAACATATATGTAAAGTTGCAGATGAAGATAATTAGAAAACATGTGAATTATTTGTTGTTTAAAATTGTATAAAATGTATTTTTCTGTTTTAGAAGTATTTTTGTTCTATTAGATAATTTAGATTAAAAAAAAAAAAATAATCAAAAAATATTTCTTTGTGTTATTTTTTTTCCAGAATTATACAGATATAGATTTACAAGTAAGAGAAAAAAAAATAGATATTTATTATTATTATTGGGATTTTAATTTTTTTTCTGTCGAAAAGCATGTGTTATTAACAAAAGAACTGAAGAATCGTGGATTCTGCATGACAGACTTTTACATAAAATAATAATAATAATAATAATAATAATAATAATTTTAAAATACGTATTTTTAATGAGTGTTCTACAGTGTAAAGTATTGCTCATATTTATTTATTAATTTTTTTATGTTATTTTTAAATTATATTTTTTTTAATTTTTTGTAATAAAATCACAATTTTGTTCACAATTGAAAAATAAGAATTTTTTTTCTTATTTTACATAAAACTTAATATGAAATTTCGTAATTTCATCACAATCATTAAAATTAGCATAAATGCAATACAAAAGAAAGAAAAAAATATTTATTTCGAAATATGATACTATATATGTTGCTCATATCATCTGTCGTCAACCTTTTCGACTTCGCGGACCACCAAATTGACAATTTAATATCCCAGATGAGCACTAATATGATCGCAGAGCTGCCAACCTAATCCGGCAAATTGTTAACGCCTACTGAAAAACGCCCCTTTTTCTACACGACTTAATTTTTAGAGCAATTCTCTTCAAAAGTATCTATGATGAGTCAAGTAGAAAAATACTCTAAAAATTAAGTGGTGCAGAAAAAGGGGCGGTACTAACAATTTGCCGGATTAGGTTGGCAGCTCTGTGATCGCTTAAGAAATGTAAATATGTTTCAAGAATAATGATGAGAGAGCCCCATTTTATTAATATTAAATAAATTTTTTAATGTAAAAGAAAAAAATAAATAAAAATACTTGTTTTATTGTAAGGAAAATATTATTATAAGATAAATACACATTTAATTATAAGAATGTTGCTTAGAAATGGTTTGATTACAACAAAACAATAACAGGTTCATTATGAAAACTTTTTTATTACTTCCAAATTATACAAAACTGAGAAGAAAGATTAAACCACCGCGGTAAATTTCTATTTGTATATATTATAACTGACTTACTAAATATAGAAACGTGTATATTTTTAGATAATTAAAATAAATGAAAAATTAAGGTTCACGATTAAGGTAAATAGCTATTTAGCTATTTACCTTAATTGTGATAAAATTGTCAATGAAAAATCTGATTCCACTTTGCTGTCTACAGCCTGGAAAAATTTGTTTAATTCAATTAAATAATTTCCTTCATTATGTTTATAACACAATAATAGTTATAATTAAATAATTCTAAATAATAAAATAAAATACTAATAATATATTTTATTAAATTTACTTATTAGTATAATATTAATTAAAAAAAATTAAATAAAAAAAATAATTAAATAAATAAAAATAAAAATAAAATAAAATAAAATAAATAAAATAAATTGTTTATTCCTTCCCTGACTCCTTTTGTTTTTGTGTGTGCATGTGAGTTCCTCTCTGATTGGTCCTGCATGATGCTTCCTATTGGTTGTTTGTGTTGCTCCTCCCCCTCTGGATTTTGCCCTGCTTTCAGTCATGCTTTTGCCTCCAAGGCAGTAGCACGTGTTTTTTTGCACCTGATGAAGGAAGGCTACGTCCTTTCGAAACCGGTTGTGCTGGCTTAAAATTTATGGTGTGTGAAGAAGTCTTATTGTTTATTTATCGTTTGTACACCAGTTTTGCATTTAGTTTTGGTTTACTGGTAACCTTTAACTGCCGTATGCAATGTATGACGAAAATTGGGTTTTCACGAAACTGAATACAACGATTTTGATGAAAGTTAGGTGTTAAGTTTCTTTTTCAAGGGGAGGGGTAAAACATACCCCCATCTTCATGAAGCTTAGGCTTAGCTGTTAAGTTTTATCTATTGTTTACAGAATATAGCAGAAACTGAGTTTACTTGGAAATTGATATAACGATTTTGTTGAACGTTTGGGGTTAAGACGTGTTTGGGAGGAAAAATTAATTAGACTTATCCTCATTTTCAAGAAAGCTTGTCTACGTTTATCTTAACTCTTTAACCGCAGGTTGAAAAATTTGGCAAAAATCGGAAATAAATATTATGATTTTTAATGAAAGTTTGGGATTAAGGGTGTTTTGAATCAAAAAATCGTTGAGACTCATTCTCATATTAGGGAAATTTGCGTTTGCTGGTAATGCCTCATATTCCTGTCGGATAATAAGGCAGAAATGGAATTTAATCGGAAATAGATATAATGACTTTTTGAATGATTGGTGTTTAGAATTTTATGCTGTGAGAAATCGATTGGACTTATCCTCATCTTCAGGAAAATTTGCTTTCGCTGCTAACCCATCAGCCGCCGGTTGAAAATAATCACAGAAATCAGCCGCAGGTTGAAAATGATGACAGAATTCGGGTATACAAGGAAATGTATATGACGATTTTAATAAAAACATTAAGATTAAAATATTTTTGAAAAGGCATACACTTCTGAATTATCCTCAACGTTAGGAAAATTAGTGTTCATTGTTAACCCTCACTCCAATGGCCGAGCCGTTCTGCTCTGAAAACTAGTAGACGGAAAGTGTTGAGTTTTATCCCAGGTCGCGCTCGTCCACACAAACGTTCAGAGTTTTCCGTGATTTTTTTTTCCGAAACTCGCGTAAATATATGGGCTAGGACCTCTTGGAAAGAGTAGGGCTCATCATTACCCACGTGTAGTCAATCGACCCAAACACGGGATACCAACAGAACAATGAATATAATAAAACCATCAGAGTTAGAAAACAAAACAAGTTAAAATAAAATTTCAGTGTCTAATCACTGCACATAGGCAACAAAAATTAAAGCTTGAGTTTAGAACAATTGCACTATATTTCAAATACAGTGTTCTTCAAGAATTAATGTTTAAACTTTGAAAAACTTTGAAACAACTGAAAAACCAAACGATAAATAAAATATTTAAATTCGAAATGAAAAATTTTAACAATAATGGAAACATAACGAAAGATTAAACATAGGTGTAACATCTTCGTTATTTTCAACGGAGACTTCATTCCGGAAGGTTTTTGCAAATGTTTTTAGTTTATTTAATTTCGTCGATTCGCCGAAAATGTTTTCGACAGATACCTTTTTTAAAAATACTGGTGATACATCTGATTTAAAAATTAGGAATGTTGGCAGCTATGGAGTAAAGCTCTTTTTTTTTTTTTTTTTTTTTTTTTTTTACTTATATAAAATATAGATTTTCTTTTCTTTGCAAATAAAGTAATCTTACAAAAACAAATATCACTTATTTTAAATAATTAAAATCATCCAAATATAAATTTAGCATTTTGAAAACAGACTGTGTTCAAATTATGCAAATTGTAAGCAAATGATTGTTATTATTAGTTAAAAGCATTCTAAAATTAACCCTTAATTTAAAATCCTGTAACTGCATTGCAACATTCAAATTTAAATGTAAATTTAGAATAGACTGTACATATTTTTAAACACGAGTTAATTGAAAAATTAAATTTGAAGCTTTGAATCAACTGGAAAACAGAAACGTTCTTTAAACAATGAGTATAATTCAAACGAGAGATGTCTGCTTTGTTTCCTGTCACTATTTCCTAAAACTAGTGTTCCTGTTTAATCCCTTAAAAAAATGAATTGTAAAATATAATAATTTCTGTATTGAAACAGTGGTATGAAACAATGCGGAAATCACATTCCTGATAATTATACAGTGAAAGGTATATAAAGAAAAAAATCTGAAAATGAATCATGTATTAAACCAGAGTTGCCAACATTTTAATTTATTCCGCAATATAAAGTTTATCCGAAGTACAAGTATAGTTTAAAATTTATAGATTGGTTTTATGATAAAAAAATTTATTACAAATTATTTGTATGAAATTTAAATGACCGTGACGTAAAATAGCAAGAGGCGATAAATCAAATTATCTTGAGGCCGAAAGGCTGAACTACCAGGCTCTATTTATATAGGGCCAAATATCCCATAAAAAAATTCCCAATTCACGTACCATATTTGTTTTATGTCATAGAATCCTAATTTGTGAAACGATTTTTGCCGATGTATAGTCAAATAAAAAAATATAATAATAATATAA
The DNA here is from genome assembly GCA_963930645.1 of Salticus scenicus. Lineage (NCBI taxonomy): Eukaryota > Metazoa > Arthropoda > Arachnida > Araneae > Salticidae > Salticus > Salticus scenicus. The sequence continues at coordinate 111,277,628 of OZ005657.1, forward strand.
GAAAAAGGCCACTCGCAACTAATTTCGTGGAATATCGTCATATATACATACGGCTTGTGCCAATCGATTAGTAATAATGTCTAGTTCATAAAGATATAGTTATAAATTATAATTCAGCTTAGGTGGTTATCAACATATTAAAACTGGAGTCAACATTTTTTTTTATTATTATTATTTATATATATATATATATATATTAGTTCCCAATTTTTGAGATCAAAGCAGTATGTACATTAAATTAATTTTTGATAGAGTTACAAGTGAAAATGTATTATGGGTCCGTTCATATATTTAGAAGAAATAAATTATAATGTCGCATAGAATGTAAACTATTCATTAAGATTCTAACCGGAAAAAAAGTATGGAAATTTTAAATATGAAATAAAAAATGAAGATTAATATTTATTTATTTATTTTTAACTAAAATATTGTATTTGTATCTAAACTTACTTGAATATATATTTGAATTCCTAAGTATCAAAAGTGTAAGAGCGTTATCTAAACTTTTAAACTCGTAAGTCATATTACTTTGTTTTAAACTATTTTTTCATAATAAATGTGAATTTTACGCCGGGATTGGAATTAATGGGATATAGATATTATTGAGTTTAATTTTGATTAGACAGACAACAAATTTGGCAGCACTGACCAGAGGAGTGAAATTAAATAGGACCGGCAAAGGGTTAAAGAGGAAATCACACTGTAATAAAGTCAAACCTCGTTAACGTGAATCTCAAGGGAAATAAAAATTGCGTTCATGTTTTCAGTAATTTATGCTATCAGTAACTAATCTTCATAAAACTAAACTAATCCTCATTTTGAAGGGGTTGTGGATGCAGTTCATGTTAAAACTAATTCACGTTAAGCGTGTTCACGTTAACGAGGTTCGACAGTAGTATTGTTGCCAATTTTTACGTTTTTCACTACCAGAAAATTTTAAAAAGAATGTTTTTTCTATATATTTCTGTAGCAGTTTTCACGGGTTAAAAAAAGTAAAGTTTTCCTGCAGCGGAAAAGTGTAAATGTGTTAACTAAGAATTTAGCCCAGCCAGTTGTGCTAATTTATCCGTAATAGCGTTAGGTGCCGTTTTTTTTTTTTTTTTTCCCCACCAGTAAACTTGTCGAGTAATGTTTAGCATTATGTATTCACGTAGCTACCAAGTTTTTTAATTTATTCCGGAATGTTCTTAGATCTGCCCTTTTTTCACACCGTAATCTTTGTAGAAAAATTTTCTTGAATATATAATTACGATTAAATATTAATAAATTTCCTCTAAAATTACTATGGTGTGAAAAATGGGTGGGACTAACAACATTCTGGAATAAATTAAAAAACTTGTCAGCTGTCTGCTCATTATTAACCCATTTTATCCCAATTTATTTATTTTGCTCAAATTTGAGAAAAAATATTTTTTTAAGGTTAATTAAACCTAAATAAACTAAATACAACAAAATTTGAAATATATATATATATATATATATTCAAATCTTATCCACCTTGTACGCAGGACATTGAAAGAAAGAGGATGAAATTTGCACTTATATGATTTACGGTTCTTATATGATTGATTCCATCTGCTTTCGATACAGTATGGAGGAAAAAATTGGTAGAAATTGCATACAAGCATGGTATAAAAGGCAATGCCCTTATTTGGATTGCAGACTTCTTAAGAGACAGGAAGATTAGAGTGAAACATAATGGAACTTACTCTAAGGAAAGGAAAACGTGGGGAGGAGTTCCACAGGGCTCTATACTCAGTCCCGTACTCTTCCTTTTATATGTTAACAACATCCACCAGCATATCGACAATGAAACCAAGATTGCATGCTATGCGGACGACATTGCAATATGGCACACATGTAGCGACATCAAAAAGTCAGAAAATTCTCTCAACAGATCATTAATCGGTATCGTGAATTGGTCAAGAGAACTGAAGCTACGGATCAACCCACAAAACACTAACTACACGATTTTCACAACAGATAGAAGCCATAGAAAGCACTTTAACCCAGTTATTACCATGGATGGCGTGCCTCTCACTAAGGTGGATAACCCAAAATATTTGGGTGTGACCCTGGATGCAGAACTTCGGTTCACGAAGCATATTGAAAACATTTCACACAAGGCACTTAAGAAATTAAACATCCTGAGAAGTCTCTGTGGTACTGACTGGGGAGCTAACCCCAAAACTCTCAGAACTACCTATGCTTCACTAGTAAGACCCAATCTGGAATATGCAGCACCAATTTGGGCACATGCCTCTGTGTCTGCACTCGAGAAACTTGATAAGATTCAGGCCCGAGCAGCCAAGATAATTATTGGAGCTGTCTCATCTACTAATAACACCAAGGCAGAGCAAGAGTGCGGCCTACAGACACTTGATAATCGAAGAAGGTACCAAACAGTTAAATTTATTAACAAGGCTAATAGTCTAGATGTAAATCATATCTCTCGCAGAGCAACAACTAACTGGAATTGCAAGTCAAGACTCAAAAGATCCTCTACCATGAAGCTTGATAAAGAAATACGAGAAAGTCTTAAATTGAATCAAAGATTTATGTTGCTTCAGGAACCTGTCCTATCATCCTGCCTTCCCCCAAATACTGTTATCAATTTGAACCTACTAGACCACTGCTTGAAAAAAGAACCGGAGGCCATAGTTAAAGTCAAAGGAATTAAAACTATCGAAACTTATTTGGGGCGCGACCTAGTGCAGATGTATACTGATGGATCTTCAGATGAGACTATTTTGAATGGAGGAGCAGGCATATCAATCACTCTGACTAATGACATGAAAATGCAAAAAAGTAGAGGAGCAGGAAACATTGCTTCTAATTTTACTTGCGAACTAAAAGCAATTCTTGAGGCCCTACAAATGTATATTTCTCTAAATGATACTGATAAAGCTAATGGACTCGTCATTTTCTGTGATTCAAGGGCTGCCCTGGAAGCGATAGAGAATGGAGACTCCAGGCTTGCACAAGATATCCATCACTACTTAGAGGAAATTTGCCAGCTTGGGAAAAGCTGTACTTTCCAGTGGACACCCGCACATGTTGGTATTGAAGAGAACGAGGAAGCAGATAAGCTGGCGAAGGAAGCGAGGGACCTAAACTTGGAAATCTGCAGCACCGTAACTTTAGGTGACGCTAATGCAATTGCTAGATACAGACTGAAAGAAAAACACATCAAAAAGGAACATCAACTATGTGTTATCAATGCAGACAGGATGATTACCAAGACTATCTCCAGACTCAGAACCCAACACTTTGGTGGAATGACAATAAATACAGATGGCACCAGAACTTACAAATCATGTAGGAACTGCCTGGAGAAGGAACTCACTCCAGAACACATTTTCAACTGCCCGGCCATCAGAAGAAGCTCACAGGCCTTTGACGAATTTCCCTTTCAGGGAAATCTCTATAGCGACAAAATTGTGGACATTGCCAAGGCCGTGATTTTGGCACATGGAATGATTTGAATTTGACTTCAATTGGACACGACACCAACCAACCAACCATATGATTGATTCTCTTCAATAGTGAAAAGTGCTTTCCGAGTATAAAGTTTGCTTTATCTGTATAATACTTTCTTATTTACATGATAGTTCTCCAGATAGAATTTTCAACCGCAAAAGAAGATAAACCACGCCCCCTAATGTAATGATTAAACAAAGATTACAGATGGTGGAGTAGGTGATACACATAACACGCTAGCAGAAGCTTATATATACCATTATATATTCCAGCCGACAAAATATTCGCACCAAGCAAATTCTGATTTCTATATGCTATTTTTCAGCTGTCCTTTAAATAGGACAATGGGATGAAATGGGTTAAATAAGACTATTACTCTACAAATATACTGGATCGAAAAAAAGCGGGACCTAACACCATTACGGATAAATTAGCATAATTGGGAGGTCTATGAATTAGTGGAAAATATGATTATTTTCAAAATAGTTACGACCTGTCACCCCACATTGAAATTTTTTACTGCATGACATATTTAAATACGAATTTATTCAAGAAGTATTGTATCGATTTCCTCATTCGGAATAACATTTACGTGATTCGACCCTCGCTTATATATTGATAATTTAAAATTCACTTACTCCGTTATGAATTGTTTGTTTTTCATGTAACTATTGTGTTATCAAATTCTTGAAAATAAATCATTATTTTGGTACAAAAGTGTCACTTAATAGGTTGTTTGATTTCTTGTTTATATTTAAAATAATGAGACTTCACTTTCTTTTATTTTCATATAAATTAAACAATAACATTGTCCAATATATAATAAAACATTTTCACTATTTTCGAAAATTAAGATGCATAAAAATAAGGAATAATTTCACTTTGAATTAAGAATCAAAAATCCAGAAAATGTTCTTCTCCAAAAATGGGCTAAGAATGAATTTACCAAAAAAAATGAATTTATGCTCAGATAAAATATTAGGGGAGCCAGAAAATTATGTTGTTTTCCAGAGCTGCCAACCTAATCCGGCAAATTGTTAACGCCTATTGAAAAACGCCCCTTTTTCTACACCACTTAATTTTTAGAGCAATTCTCTTCAAATGTATCTATGATGAATTAAGTAGAAAAATACTCTAAAAATTAAGTGGTGTAGAAAAAGGGGCGGTACTAACAATTTGCCGGATTAGGTTCGCAGCTCTGGTTTTCGCACATTTCGATATTCAAAGGTCGTACTCTCCGCCCTTTTTTCAGGACACTCTCATGAAAGAGAAACTTTTATAAAATAATCTCTACCCTGCGTAATTATGGCACATTCCCGTAAATATACTAAATGTATTTCTGCATGATATTAGTGCCGGCCAAAAAGATCGAAATACCTTACCTCTGAGAGTGTCCTGAATAATTAAAGGGCGTAGAGTACGACCCCTGCGATATTCGATAGTGTATTTGAACTGTTGCCAGAAACATTTCAAAATTAGATAGACTTGTTTACTCGTAAATTATTAACCTTTTGCTCTCGAAGCCTTTTTCGCACGGGTAAACCAACAAATCGAAACTATTTTGTAGATACTCGTATTAGGTGATCCGCATATAAAACTTCCTAATTTTTCCGGTACTGATGGAATAATTTTTAGTACTAGAAAATGCTTCTTAAAAGGGTGTGGCTTGAGAACAGAATTATAACTGTGTAAGAGATCTATTCAAAAGTATAGAAGTACAGCAGGGTTCATTAGTTTCTGCCTTTTAGCTAGTCTAGCTAAATCTAATCTAGCTTAATATAAAATCTGGATGCCTTATATTGTGCTGGCCTCGTAATAAAAGGCTAGCATAATGCATGTTTATACACCTTTTACGAAGGCCTCGCCTTCTTTTTTGTCAGTGGCCTCTTTTATGACGACCATTTTGGATTTTTGGATTTTCCAAATGTGCGGGCCTGAAGTGTGATGGAAAATTAACCTTTTGCATTCGAATATTCTTTTAGTAAGCGTAATGTGCTACCCGACAACAGTTTTAATTAAAAAAAAATGCAAAATATAAAGCATAAGAATTTTAAATATAAACATTTTATTTCTATATTTGATGTATATTTTCATATTACAAACATTATATATGAATAATACGATTTATAATTTTCCATTGTGTAATATTTTACAAAGCATTCGTGGTTCTTTACCAATGGCCAAGGCAAGCAACGCCCAAAGACACTAAAAAAAAATGCAGGTGGAGTCTTTTTCTTAACGAAGTATTACACCTGTTATAGCACTTTTCGTTCTAGAACATTATTGGCGATTGTAAGATATATAGTAACTTAACTGGTCATGGCGCCTCTCGAGCGACGTTCGAGCAACGTTCGAGTTGAAGTAATGAATAGAATGTCGCCTGAGAGACGATGTTCGAGAGCAAACGGTTAAAGCATATTTATTTATTTATTTATTTTGTAAATTATAGTGAAATGGCCAAGCAAGTAATAAAAGGGGTACATATTCTCCATTGTGAGCTTTTTGAGTTCCAACAAGGTAGTAAGGCAACAATTTCTACAAAAATCACTTACGATGTTTATTCAAGTACATTAAACCTTTGAAATGCTACAGGTGATTTTCTTATTTTAGAATTCGGTGATTTTCATTTTTCTGACTCATTTTGATCAGGAAGATAAACAACTTTAGACAATGACATGTTAAAGTCGGATGTGTAAGTAAATCCGTGTCAAACAAGCGATAAACTGTCAAACAGTCTTAACCAATCTTGATTTATCATCCAAGAACATCTGCAGCAAATTGGTAAAGCAAACACAGCAAGTGTTTATGTCTCGCATAATCGGTCCAAAGGGAACGAAGCTAAGTGATCGAGTACACGGAACTTATTGCTTCAGCGACAGGATACATAAGCGTTTTTTGATCACTTGTGCGCTGGAGATTAAAGTTGGGTCCTTCATTATAATCCGAAATGCAAAAAAACACTGGGTCTCATCGAATAAATCACCACAAAGTACACTTAAGCCAGGTTTACACCACAAACAAGAGCTTTCCTGTGTCTGGCAGAGTATTCGCGGTGTAGTTCATTTTTAAGTGCTGAGATCTGGACAAATAGTAAATTGAGTCCTTTACTGTGAGCAACTGGATCAAGCAAGTCAATCTTAATTGAAAAGTGCCGAGGATAGTGAACAGAAAATAACTTATTCTGCAAAACGATAATGGAAGACCACATTGCGCAAGACGAACAATAAAAAAAAAAAAAAATAATAATAATAATAATAATAATAATAATGAATTTGGGTAGGAGGTATTGCCTCACGGACTATGCTTGTCCGATATTGCTCAATCGGATTTCTATTCATTTTGACCACTTCAATATTTTCTGTGAATTAAAAACTTGAATATTTGGATGACGTCCAAAAGGTAATCTCCAGAAACTTTGCTCAAAAATCAATTGATTTTTATCGATCATGCATTGAAAAGTTGTACACTAGATGCCTAAAGGTTGTTAATAAGAAGGGTGATTACATAACAGATTAAAAAAAAAAACTTGTTAAAAAAATTCTGTTTGAATTTATTGTTAAAAAAATGTCATTACTTTCCGTTCCTCCTAATATATTAATACTAAAAATTAAAGTGAAAAATGTGAGTAATGATTTTATTTCAATGTTACATATTATAGGAAAAAAGAAACAAAATCCATACATCAATCACAGATTATATTATATTTCCTAAATTTATTGAACATCGTAATAGTAAAGTAAGAGTGTGTGTCAGTAAATATTCAAGTAAATGCTTGCGTACTATATTTTCAAATATATACAGAGAAAAAACTAAATCAAATAATAATCTGGTGATATATATTCTACAATTAATGAAACTAAAATCTTTCACAAAAACAAATGCTTTCAGCACTTATTATTTTTTTTTTTCACAAATCCCGAATAAATATAAATACTGAAATGAATAATCTTGTTTCAAGCATTTTATTATCAACGTCTTTATATTTACCCTTAGAAATATATTATAGTTTATCTGAATTGCGTGCTATTATTTCCGTGAAGCGTACTACATCTGCAAACAATTGTTTAAAAGCTATTGATTGTCTAAGTATGCATGACAAAGCAGATCACTAAAGCTCATCTACATGATGTTTGAATGCTAAATAAATCAACATTTGTATAAGAATGCCAAATTGCTTTGGAAATTGATTCTGTCTTCTTAGTAATTTGTCAAGTAGATGTCTCACATTAAAGAATGAATGACTTACGTAAAATCAAAACAGTTTTCGATTAAATTTTTCATTGTATAATTTTAAAAACTAAAACAAAAGTTTATTATAACAGGAAATAAAAAAAGATATATATATATATATATTATTATTATTTTTATTATTATTTTATATATATAAGGCAAAAATTTCCTTTTTGTTATGAAATAAAATTTACTTTAAACTACCAGACTTCTTATTAAATTAATTAATAGTTAAATCTGTACTCCCTTGAAGAACTTTATTGCTGTGAATTTTAAGATTTTAAACCGCAGAAAATTAATCTCGGAAGTTTCAATTAAATAAAGTACAAATATTAATGTTAATAATACTGACGCTATCATCTTTAAATCTGTGTTTTCGTTCAGTTCCTGTCTTTTACCTTTTAATAACTGAATACTTATTCCTACTGAAATCTTGTATTTATATATATAATGAAACTTGTTAGTTGCATATCTTGTACATAATTAAGCAGAAAAATAATATATAAATACAGAGCTGCCAACCTAATCCGGCAAATTGTTAGTACCGCCCCTTTTTCTACACCACTTAATTTTTTAAGTAATTTTCTTCAAATATATTTACGATGAATGAAGAAGATAAACCTCTAAGAAATAACTGGTGTAGAAAAAGGGGCGGTACTAACAATTTGCCGGATTAAGTTGGCAGCTCTGTAAATATATTTAGTTAGGTTGGTTGCATTATCACTCTACGCTCGCCTTTTTTTTTTTTTTTCTGTGCATTAAGGATAATGAAGAATTTGCACATTTTCTCATTTTATCATTAAGAGAACATTAAAAAATAAGAAAGGAGTACACATGTTTTTATTTATTATTATTTTTTTTTCATTTTAAATTTTATTATTAATTTCTCATAGTTTAAATAAAGAACTATTTACCGTATCCTGAAAATGCAGCCGAATACATATTACGTGAAACTATATATGAAAAGGAAACGAAATCTCCTCTCTCGTTACCTTCGCCCATTGCGCAGCACTAGTGCTGTATAAAACCCATCCAACAAACCAACCAACCAACCTCTGTTGTTACCTTGAACGTAAAAACCAAGCACTGATTTCATGCGTTGTTTTTTTAAGTTTGTCCTTTTAAAATATTCTTTTTGTTATAACTGAGATTACAGACTTATTAGTAATATCGTATCGCCTGAATCTGTCGAAATATAGTGTCAATTTCTAAGGGGAAATATGTTTTTTAGCTATACAGAAAAATGGTAAATCTGAATCCTCGTATATTGGGGGGGGGGGGGGGGGAATATATAAATTTGGTGTTGTGAAAAGAATTTTTTGGTAAAGCAACATTTTATTTTGTCTAAATATTACTAATTGAAAACATTTAATACTTGCATGTAGATATATTTAAAAATAAGTGTATCTATAAATAAATAAAGATCTTATTTACGCATTTCAAAAATACTGAATTTCAAATATTTTCATATTTATATGATGCTGTACAGTCATATAACATCTATAATGGTTTATAAACAATAAAATTGTTTTACTAATTACGTTTAGCCAGATAAAATGTAGAAATATCTTAGGAATGACACACGGAAAGTCACTGCTTTAAATTCACGAGTTATAGGGCTTCTTTGAGTACTTGCTCCATAAGTAATTAAAAATGATATATATATATATATATTCCCTATTTATGACAAAAGCCGGGGTCGCAGTGGTCCTGTATTTTTACGATCATTTTAATATATTGTCACCACAATTTTCAGAGAGGAAGTTTTCTTGAGGATTTTAACACGTTCATTGCCAATCACGTGGTATTGGGCTTTGCGAATTCTCGCCAAACGGCCGGTCATGCTTTATCGCTATCAGAGCTCGAAGTCTCCGCTTCTTTTTCAGGACAGTTTCAGAAATGAAAATGGTTTGGCGTCATTCCCACCACTAAATTTAAACAGAAAGATTTATTGTGTCTTTGTGTGATCACACAGGCTAAAGATTATTGTGTGAAAATAATGGTAGGAAAAAAGGCGACATTTTCTCATTCAGTGACAGTGTCTTCAAAGCAGGGCGGAGACTTCGAGCTCTGAATTAAAAAAAACTTCGCCACTACACCAATTTTCATGCTCGTATTTGAATTTGAATGTCTCCAAAAATGAAATGATTAATGAAAAATTAATATTACCATGCCCTGATAACATGATCTTATGATACTTCTAGAAAAGACAAAAATTGGCTTTCCTATACACATTTGCATCATTTTTATTGAAACTTACCTCTACACTTTTTTATCTTCATCTTGAAACATTGAAATATTAATATGGCATCTTAAATTTTAGGCCTTCATGAAAAAAATTATTAAAATTACTAAAAAAATATTATTTTTTGAAAAGCTTTACATCTTTAGAATTAGTAAGAAATGGATTTTTAGCCTGATTATATTGTTAAAAAAAAATTCATTAAAAAAAAAACAAAAAAAAAAAAAAAAAAAGGAAAGCTAAGGAGAACTAAGACTGTTTTATGAAATGAGGGAAAATTTTAGCTTTAAAGCTAGTCGTCGACACGTGGTGATCAAAATTTACATAATTCATAAAAAAAAGGGAAAAAAATAAAAAGAAAGAACTGGAAAATTGTGCAATCGCATTTCATTATTTTGAGGGTGTGTTATTTTCACTGGGATCTATATTTTTCAAAGGTCAACGTATTATTTCAAATACTTTTTTGTGTTATAAAGTGTTTTGTAAAATAGTCATTGTTTCGTAAATTTTGAAAACGCAGTGCCGTATTTTGTTAATACGTTTATACGATTTTTAAAAAATTAAATGAGCTTTTTATAAATACTTAAATAAATCATTAAATAACTTAAATCATTAAATACTTAAATCATTAAATAATTTAAGAATTAGTTTTTAGTACAGGGCTATTCATAAAGATAACAAAAAAGAGAAATTTTCGACCTCCAGAAAAAAAAAAAAAAATAATAATAATAAATAAAAATCTGTATTTTAAAAAAACAATTACACTCTTGGATTTGACAAAAAACGTGTTTTCTGATTGTGTAGATGTATTTTACGTATAATTTTCTATTATGAAAGGGATGATTTTATAAATAAAGAGGAAATTTTTTCCCCTCGCTTTTTCTTTCGGAGGGGACGCTAGTGATTACCTCAGAAAAAAAAAAAAACGATCGGATCTTTTTTTAATGGACATGGGTCAACATTATAATTAATAACTCTGCTCATTACCGTCCCATCATTCAGCTAATTAGGTTCGAAGTCGGTGCGACCATTACATAGATTCCAACATTTTAATTTATTCCAGAGTATTTTAAGCCCCGCCTTTTTTTCATGCTACTTATTTTCTAAGAATAAAATTTTCTTATTTTACCAAGTTATATATTGGAGAATTTTTTTCTATAAATAAAGTGGTGGGAAATAGAAGCGTGGCTAAAAATACTCCGGTATAAATTAAAATGCTGGCATCTATGCCATTAGGGCCGTAGTTTTACTAGTTTCAGAGGTAACATGTCAGACAGAGAAAGAAACAGATATGCACACATTTCAATAGTATTAACAAAATAATCCTAAATTATATATATATATATATATATATATATATATATATATATATATATATATATATATATATATATATATATATATATGTATATATATATATATATATAATTTAGGCATGAAATTCGGTTTCCAATAGGGATTTGTTTGTTTGGGGGTGAAACTGCAAAACGTAAAGACTGTTCCCAAGAAATAGAGAACGTATAATCAGCTTAACGTTATCCATTTCTAGTTTCCAAATGACATGGATTGACACTAGTTTTCGTGAATGCGCCAAAAATAATTAAATAAATAATCTTTTAAAAAGACAAATTTATTTCATAGCTTATTATCAGTTTACAATAAAATAAATTGTAATAATTATTTTTAACTCATAGTGATTATCAAAATGATCCAAAATGACAAGTTGGAAGATTTTCTTTCGAGAAAAGCTGGGCAAGTGTGCTTTTACTTTAACTCTTTGGAAAATGGTGGCATACATTATAAACCACCTGATTTTTATTCTCAAACGTCAAGAATCATCTCAAAATTTTTTAAACGGAATTTTTTTTTTTTTTTTTTTTAGAAATTCAGCTGTTGATTTATTTTTTCTAACTATGATTGTAATTTCTGGTGGCTATCGATAATAAACGACCATAATTACCTTGTTCCTCAAAGGGGTAATAAAGGAAAAAAAATCTGCTTACATTCTTGGTAAACAGAATTTAATTTAGTACGACATGACTTATTTTAATATATTGTTATAAAGGCATTTAGTAACTGTAAAACCTTCCCTAGCATCGGTTACTATATTCATCTCCTGAAATTACTTCGGTATAGCTTTAACATAGGAACCCTAGTTTTTTTTTTTTTTTTTTTTTTTTTTTTTTTTTTTTTTTTAAAGTTATTTTGGCAATGAATTAAAATGGGTGTCACAATTGTGGAAGTAAACATCTTGGTGAGAAACGACCAAGTTAATTTGGCGGAAAATTTCAAATTTCGAATATTTGTTGGTTATATCCAAAAGCATACTTGCCAACATTCTAATTAATAATCCGTAGTATTGTTTGCCCCGCCTTTTTTTTCACACCAGTAATTTTTGAAAGTTTTTTTCTTCTTATTTATTCGAAATTGATTTTGTAAAATTTTATTGTCTAAAATTACCAGTGTGAGAAAAAGGGGGAGACTGACAACTCTACAGAATATTGATTAGAATTTTGACAGTTATGTCCAGAAGATATAGCCAAGACATTTTCAGAAGTCATCATCAATACATACCCAAAAGAAACCTAGTTCGTACAGTCCTTGAACTTGCTTAACCCTTTCGCTAACGCTGACGTAGATTCACGTCATTTGAAAATCTGTAACCCTTCCAGTGGGTGTTTCTTTCGCGATTTGTATATTACATATTTCATTAAAATACACCCGATATTCATATTTGTATATTCAAATATACTATGGATACAAATACTTTGATTAGAAAGAATATAATAATATTGTATATCCATTTGTAATATAAATGTGAATACAGAAAATTCTGTTCTGAAATATTGTAAATTCGGTGAATAACGCCCACAGACGGACCTTGTTGCCAAAAAGTCAAAAGCATGGGGTCGCTAAAGTGTTAAGTTGCTGCACCACTATTATTATTTAGGAAATTTGGATATTAAAAAAGCCTTAAAACTTAAAAGGAAATATATTGCATAAAAATACCGTAAGAGAGTCCTTGAAAAAAGGCGTGGCTGTATGAACCATGAGAAATTGCCAACAAATATTCAGAATCCATCATCAATATATTTTCAGAAGATATCGCCAACAAATATTAAGAAGTCATTGTCAATATATATACAGAAGATATCGCCAACAATTTTTCAAAAGCCAACACCAATTCTTATTCAGAAGATTTCGCCAACAAATAGTCACAACCAATCTAATTTATGGATGGTAAGGAGCTCGGATACCGAAATCAGCGGTTGGTTTCTACATACAATCAGAGACGAATTTCTCTCTTATTAGTAGGTTTTGAAAAATGTAAAAGTTTTCACAGATTTGATATAATATTTTAAGATCATTTAGGAAATTAAATGGTAAAATTGGATATTGGAGGGTATCCTGGCATATTTAAGGTGGAACACTACAAATGGCGACAAAGCAAAATCGCAGACTGAAAGAAATAGTTGTCGTACTAAAAATATCATTTATAGCTGCGAAATGTTGTTGATGAAAGAATTAAATTGTGCTTCTTAACCACGGAGTAATATTAATAGGAGTTGAAGGTCCAATGGGAGAAATCTACGAAACTGTGATGCAAATTTTTGGTAAATATTGAGGGCGCCACTTGTCATTACTCCCTATCTCGGCGCGGATATAATGTTGTTTTCAATAGAATTTTGCCGGAGTACATTTTAAATTTTTAATTTTAAGCAATTTAATTTTTTTGTAAGTGCTTAAAACTGCATAATTCAGATGTTTCAAATTAATGCTTCGTTTCTAGTTGTAAAACAGGCTATGATAGTGATAAGAAAAAAAAAAAAAAAAAAGCCCTAGGAGAGAAATAATGTCCGAGTTAATGAAAAATTATAAGACTGCTATAAGATATCCACAATAATCTACATTTTCAAACGACACAATACAAAAGATCTCCATTCTCCTTCCTCCCAATAGTCTGTTTTAGCTAGCTTCGGTTCACAAGGATCGTCATTTTTTAAAAGTTCTCTTTCAAAGTAAAATTAGTATAAAATGGCTCTTAAAAAAAACATGTTGCTTAGAATACTCTATTTAATGAAATTTGCTTTCAATCGAAATTTTTTCAGCTTGATATTATTTATAAAAAAAATAATTAAAACTAGACATTTCCCCATTGAATAACATTGCGGAAGCTGGAGAGAAGGAAGTATTGTACGCTGGCGCCATCTGTAAACATTAGAAAACAACATCACAAAATTTTAGCGTTACCTTCTTCTCCTGTCTTTACTACTCCGTGTTCTTAACCTTTTAGAACATAAGTGGTATGGAAAATGTACCACATATTTAGTATTTTCGTGAGTCATCACATGCTTTATTTTATCTTATTTACTTTTTTTTTTTTTTTTTTTTGTGCTACCAATGTTTTTTTCACTTGAAATAATAATTCTATTTGAAAATTATATGAAGTGTTATTCACAACATATAAGGTTTTTTTTTTTTTTTTTTTCAGTTTTAATGGCTTTCTTCACTTTGTAAATGTAAAAAGAATGTGTCTTTTAGTAAAACCGATTTTTGCGTACTAAAGGGTTATTAGTTAATCCTTATCGCTCGTATGTCCCTTCTGAGGGGACATTAAAAAATTAAGCCGCGCCTTAAGGTGTTCCTCTGCAAATGAAATGTTATTTTTCTAAAACGTGTAACTATTGGCTACATTTCGGCTACCGGAAAATTTTAACAGAAAGATTTATTTTATTTAATTATGAAGTAAAATAAAGCAAATTATTACAATATTTCGGTAGCCAAAAGGTAGTAAGTTGGAAACTATACGTGTGACGTTTTAAAGGAACGCCGCCAAAAGGCGTGTCTTACGGAAAATATGCCAATCGCAAAGGGTTAAAAATTTAAATTAAGTGCTATTTACACGTGAAATTTCCTTCCAATATGAATAACGCACACCTTGCCGTTTTCTTGTACGTAAAACACAGTATTTAAATTCCTAATTGGCACAAGACAACTGCTCTGAATTTTGCTGGATATTAAATTGTATTAACAATCTCTTGATATTCTGGTTTTCTAATATTTACTAAGAACAAACTTCTACGAGATTAGAGCGACAATAAAAATTTTTAGTATTTTCTATTAATATTTAACAAATATATGCAGGCTAGAGACTTTTTTGCCTACCACTATTTTCATACAGAAATTATTACTTTATTGTAATAACGTTCCTTAATGTCGTATAATAGATATTATTTGATAATTAGAGTCATACCAAGAAAAGTGTAACTTTCTGACCGCAGTGTATAAACCAGCTATATAAGTGAGGTTTCTAAAAAATTAAGGCAACATTATACGGGTTTGTTATTTTAAATTTCAAGAAAATTGATTATGAAAGATATATGTTTTTTAGATATTCTTTGTAAGCATTACGATTAAAGTAATATACGGACGTTATGGGTATATGTATCAATGAAAATTACTTAATATGTTGTTATTAAAAAGAAATCTCGTTTGCAATGTGTTACTTTAAATGAAAACTAACTTTTTTTTTTTTCTTTTCTTTATTTTTTAGTGTACTGAAACTATCTTCTTGTAATTTTTAATTTGTTAGGTATGAGTTCAGTTAACATACATTTCTTCTACAGAACTATGTAAGGGCTTTTCTCATAGCTAATCTCCGAGCTGTTTGTGATTATTCTGTATGATTCCATTCTGCGCTTCCCATAAAACTTCGTTTCATTTAATTAATTAATTTAGAACATCTTGAATTCCATTTCAGCTCAGTTGTAATTCGTCCTGTAAGGTAAATGTGTGACTTTTGTCACAGGTGCCAATCATTCTCAACAAATTATCCGATTTTTTTTGTCCATACGGCTTCTTCTACGATGATCTCGAGAACATATCACGGGAGCTGAAAAAATAATCGATAATTGCTCTTGTTTGGATTGGAAAACTAAAGTATTTAAATATCCGTTTACATATTTATAGTATAAAAGTAAAAAATAAGTATAAAGTAAAATATAGTATAAAGTAAAAAATAATTGTAAAAATATTCCGGTATGAGCGAGCTTCCCCCTTAATCAGGCCCTGTTCACGCAGACATCTAAGTATCAGCTCTTTTGTTGTCAGAACGCTTTCAGGAAGGATATATTTTTACCTTTATTACTGCAATAATTTCGTACAATAATCTGTATTCAATTTAATCACAACATATTACTATAAAAATAAGATAAATATTTGTGTTTAAAAATAGTGGTAGTGAAAAAGATGGAGGCTTCAAGATATAGTTCACGTCAGCTGTCTAAAATGTACTAAAAATTTAAAAATTATTGCAAAAATGAAAGAGAAGAATTTAATTTTCAATTTATAATATAAAAATTTTTAATAGATATATTATTTGATGTTATTTAATTTTGTTTCTTACAAATATGAAAAAAGTTTTTTGTAAATGTGAAACAAACAAACAAACAAACAAAAAATAATAATAATAACATATATACCACTTTTTAAAAATAGTTTTCTTGATACATTTGTATTTAGATCTAGATTGTCGTTGGACCTTCCAGGATCATTTCGGGAATATATTGTATAAAGCGCAAGAGTATAAATTTCTACAAGCGTCTTTCGCATCAAGACTCTGAAAACAGATTTGCGCAACTTTTCGCGCACATACGTCGCTCCCTTCTTTCAGCCAATCAGCATTCTTCATACAAAGGACGCGGATATGAAAACAACAACAAACCTCCGTGTCCGTGCAACAACAAACAAATGGAAGTAAATATTGTAAGTGAAGAGAGGATAAGAAGAAACGGAGATATGTCATTATGATAAAAATATGTTCGTTATATAGTTCTGAAAGATTTTCATTTTTCCTATGAACTCTTAAAACGCATATTATGAAAAGCTGCCCTGAATTTAGTTTGTGAAAAGCGATCGTCAGGATTAAGAGATTCTTGGAGATGGGGTAAATTGTTAAAGTGAATAAGTCTACTGCATTATGCATTAATTTAGAGTATTGCAGTAAGTTTATTTTCTTAAACTGTACCCCACTGTTATAAGGAATTCCAATTTTTCGTTGATTTTATTAAAAAGAATGATACATATTAATGTAATCCATTCAAGAATCATAGTAATATATTGAATATGATATTCTAGTGAAATAATGATCTTGATTTAATTTATTGAAGTAAGTTTATTTATTTATTTTCATTATTTGTATTGCATAGTTCTAAATTTTGTAAATTATTTTGATTGTTAGAGATAGAAAATGCTGTTTTTTAATTGTTTTATAGTATTTCTTATTTTATTGCATTACTAACTTATATATATATATATATATATATATATATAATATATATACTTAAATAACCTTTTCTTTTGATAGTGTGTACTCCGTACATAGTATATATTATTGGCGTTTTGGAACACATTTTCAAAAATTTTAATGGATGATATTTATTAAAATATCTTTTATTGAGATTTCACTGTTATGAGTTTGTCATTGAACATAAAATGCAATTCTGGCAGTTATTACTACTTGTTATTATTGTATCAAATCAATGGTTTTATAGTTATATTTTTTTTATGAGAACATTTACCACAGCAAGGTTAATTGATAGCTTTAAATAGGCCTATAGAGTCATGCAATGTTATATATTTTAAAAATTTATTCATTAAATAAAGAAGTTTTTATTTATTTTTTTTTTCTCTTAGATAAATACAAATATTTTTAACAAGATTCGTACTTCATCAGGGAAAACCTGAAATACTCAGAAAATTTGGATTTTGTTTAAAAAAAAAAAAAAAAAAAAAAAAAAAAAAAAAAAAAAAAAATCAGGGAAAATTGATCATAAAACCTGGAAAAACGACAATTTCCTTTCTCTCATAATATAATTTCCTTGCTCAGCCTTCATATTGATTCAAATGATTAACAGTGGCGTCGCCAGAAAAAAATTCAGGGGGTGGGGGGTGGGCACAGCCTGAAATTTATTTTTTTTTAAATAAAATTCTGATAGCATAGTTTTAAATTTAAAGAAAAAATGCTTAGTAGAATTTTCCAGGGGGGGGGGGCAACTGCCACCTCTTGCCCCATTTTGCCGACGCCCATGATGATTAAGTATTATGAAAATACGCATGTGAGCAATCATTTCTATGTAAATTTCTGTCATGATCGGCAGTAATATCATACAATGAAATTAGAAGTATTTCTCCTCTCTAGAGGAGTGTTTCTTGTAATATATTGCTAATATTTTCTTTAAAATTGTCTGGAAAATTCAGGGATTTTTTTTTCTCATATTTGATTATGAACCCTGTATAATGAAATTTAACAACAACAAAAAGTCTTTATATAATAATAGAATCTGTATGTTATATACTTACAGGTACATCAATTTTTAAATAGGTATGGATAAGTTTTATGCATCTACACAAGACAATGGCTAAATACTTTTATTACATTTTCACAATATTTACTTTAACATGCATTGGCACTGAAGCGTGCACCACCACTGAAAATTTTCAGGGTGTGTGTCGCCCCCTCCAAAAATTTCTCTTTTTTCCTTTATACAAATAAAACTTAACACAAAATATTTTTATGTTTATGTACTTTTATGGTGTATTGAGTGAAAGTTTATTTTTTTAACTTCCCAATGCAGTTGAAATATGTTCATCAGTTTAATTTGCTTGTCATCGCTCACGTTTTTATTTCTAAATATGCATGGTTGCCACCACCTGTATTTTTTCCACCACTATTTTTGTGTAGAAATCTATGCTTTTTTTTTAATTGCTTAAACCTCTTGCAAAAAATGCTACTTGTGAATAATGGGAAAAAAAAAAAAAGTATGGTCTTCGGCAATTCTGAATTGTCACGAATTTTTAATAAAATATACTAAGAGGATTGACTATAAAACGCTGGTAGTGAATTATCAGTAATGCAGCTTATAACTAATTAAACCATATTAAATCAAATAAACAGTTCTCGCTGACTCTACCTAAACATGTTTTTGTTTGTCTCACAATTTATAAATACTTAAATACAAAGTTCAAGTATAATTTTGAATTGATATCTTTTTTCCCTATTCGCTGAAGTTTACACACAGAAAGAATGTGTTCTCAAATTTAAAAATCTTATGATGAAATATTATAAAATCTGACTTAATGTAAAGTGAAAACCAAAGACGAGGGGTTTTGATGAGTAAGAAATCAAACTGGCGAATTTTTATTTTGGGCAAAATGAATTTTCGTTGATAGCCTACTTTTTTTAACTGGTAAAACATATCACAGAAAACAAATAGATTTTACCATTTCAATGAAATACACGTACAGTCGGTAACAAAAGTGTCCGAACACTAGCAAAAATTCCTATATAAAACTAGTATGTTGTGGCCACCACATGACTTTCTTCTATATTTTCTTATACAAATTCACTCAGTAAAAATAATTTATTAAAATTATTATTTAAAAAAATTATCTTCCATGAAAATGCAGACAATTTTCATATTAGAGAAGTAGTATAATACTAAATATCCAAAAAAAAAAAAGTCCACTTAAAAGTCCTCAATATTAAAAAAAAAATACGATTTTTTTTCTAAGTTTTTTTTTCGTTAAAAGTAAAAAAAAAAATCGATAAGTTTGTTTTAAATTATCACAGATCTATAATTCAACCATTCATTTTAAAGGTATTGATGAGACCTTTCAAAAGATACCCATCTTGAAATTTTATCCACCCAGGGGAGGGGGGGGGGGAACGATGCCCCCACATGCACAATTTTTTTTCCTATTTAACTACTACTATTATCAATAATTCATATTAATTTTACAATCACAAGTTAAAAATAATTCTCATTATGTACATTTATACGAAATTTTGTCCTATACTGCCATGTTAAAAATTTAGAAAATATGCGATTACAGTGCCACCTGTTGAGAGATTGATCCCAAATCAATCAGCACCAGTTTATGTCAGGTTCCAACTAAATACCAAGTTTGGTTAAATTTCGTTTATTGGTTCGTGAGATACAGCGTCCACAAAATCCGTGATACACACAGACATTTTCTAAAAACTATCAAATCGTGTTCAGGACATCCCAAAACGTGTAAATTCACAGATAACCGAAGTTTGAAAAATTTCATGAATCTAATACTTTCTCTATATTACGTGTAGAAAAATGTAAAAATGGGGGAGGGGCGTACCAAAAAAATAGTGGGTGATGGGGCAAAATGGGGGCCAGATTCGGATTCAGGAGGTCATTTTACATAAGAATCTGCAATAATGGTATCAGATATCGAAAAAAAAAAATTTTTTTTGCAGAGCAGTGTTATTAGAACATCAACAAAGAATTTTCAGAAATATTGGAAATGCTCAACTTGCTGTATAGAAAAAAATCCTGAGAAATTCCCCATGGAAAAAAAGTGTATAATTATCTTATTAAAACAGAATATAAAATAAAATAATAATAATAAAAAAATAAAATAAAGAAAAAACAGAGTTGTTTGTCAATATAAAGAAAACTGTAGGACTCGAGGAATGTAAAATATAAATAATTACGAGATTAAAAAAACTTTTTATATACCACAGTTTTAAATTTTATGTTGAATCATATAAACTTGACCATTCTATGTATTAATAAATGCTTTAAAAAAAATTTTGGTGAATTATCCCATCAACTTGAAAAAACATGATCGAATGCGTAACAAAGAGAGCAATTATAAGAAATTTTCAAACATTTAGAAAATTGAATAAAAATATTAAAAGAATGCATTGTCATAGTGTTCTGAGCTATTCTAAAAGTTTCAAATGTCTAGATAGTCAGGAAGTTAGTTAAAAATCATTTGCAAAGCTTGTACTGGACAATCAAAGAAAGCGAGTTAATAAAAATGTGGTAATGAATAAAAATCAAATTTTAAAAAATTCTGAAAACTTTAGCGGTGCTACACTATTATGTAATGTAGAGGCGAGGGACAATTAATTAAAAATCTTTTATGAAAGTCTCTTGACTATGAAAAGTTTAATAAAGCAATATGAAATAATTATTAAAATCCAATTTTTTTATATAAAGGGCAGATAAAAAGAATTAGAATATTTAAAGTACAATTATTTAATTTTTTTAATTTCTTTATAACTTAATCAGAAAAAGACTTTAGAAATTTTAAAATTAAATTTTTAAAATTTTGATTTTAATGAATAAATAATAATTTATTTTTTTAAATTATCTTATTATGAATGACATACTTGATGTTAAAGGAAGGAAGAAGATATTCTTAAAAAATCTGATAAACTCAAAAAATACTCTGATTAAACCCAATAAAACCCAGAAAAACCAATGGACTGTTTTTTTTTTTTTTTTTTTTTTTTAAACCTTGGTTTTTTCCAACCGGTTTGTAGTTTATGTCAGAGAGGGAACGTGTTTCCTCGGCCTATATTCTAAATAATAATAATATAGTTATTATTTTCTTCTTCTTATTGTATGTTAGAAGTTATGTACTGATGTCTCCAGTGGCTAGATGGTTTTATCTTTAAAATCTAAATTCTAAGACAATCTAATTGTAAGAAATACTTAAATAGGTTTAACTTTTAAAGTATTTTTCTTTGCTGTCATGTCTTGCTTGAGCATAGCTGCCATGTGTTATGATTGATTACAGATGTTTTTTAATAGAAATGTTTATTTATCTTATCTAATCTTGAAAAACTGCTACAAAAACTTACAATATATATATATATATATATATATATATAAATGGTCTATAAAACACTGCTATTCAGAAATCTTAACATTTAACACCCCCCTCCCCCAATTACCCCAAGCCTCAACAGCAGAAATGAACCCAGAAAAAAAAAATATATATTTGCAACACATGGGTGTTGTATTCATGAAAAAAAATATTAATTTTAGTTTCTTATTAAAAAGAGGCAAACATTTATTTATTTTTATAATATCATTTTTTGTATAATATCGTGTGAATTAGTTAAATAGTTTTATAGTTTCAGGATTTGTTAGAGGAGTTACATTGTCATCAGAACATGCACACATTAAACAAGTCGTTAAAGAACAATGTGTTACTGCACATTGGCTGTTTTCTGTAGTTGGTTAAAAATTCTTGTATCTCTTAATTTATCTTCTTAGGTCTGTATAAATAATTTTAAAATTAACCAGCAGCTTCCTTACATACTTAAATTTTTAACTAATGATATTCAAGAGATACTCCAAGAATTAATTTTAACATATACTATGTTGATTAAAAAAAAAAAAAA
Organism: Salticus scenicus; assembly: GCA_963930645.1. Lineage (NCBI taxonomy): Eukaryota > Metazoa > Arthropoda > Arachnida > Araneae > Salticidae > Salticus > Salticus scenicus. The sequence goes on from OZ005657.1 coordinate 111,299,812, forward strand.
AAAAAAAAAAAAAAAAAGTTATTTTTTAAATTTTACAAATTATAAAATTTGAAAAACTCAAAAATTCTACAACTGCCTGTTATTTTCATATAAACTTTACAGAAGAATGTTTAATATATACATATATATTCATTTTAAATAATTCCCTTGAACTTAGTGTATCGATTTTTTGTTAAACTTTACAATCAGTTGTAATAATTTTTGTTTACATTTAAGATTAAGGAAAATATGTACACATATAAATGCTATTGCTCTGAGTTATAAAATTTTACCCAAGTTTTTATTATTATATTGTAAAATAAGTACAAAATAAATATATGATAAGAGGTTTTAAGCAGATACAAATACATTTTACAACCTCTCATCAATAGTAAAATGCATTTTTTTTTTTTCTTTAAGTGTTTTTCATTTAGTTAGTATGCTGTCAGAAACTCAGTTATTGTAAAATAAGTATAAAATAAATCATGATAAGAGGTTTTAAGCAGATACAAATACATTTTACAACCTCTCATCAATAGTAAAATGCATTTTTTTTTTTTCTGTAAGTGTTTTTCATTTAGTCAGTATGCTGTCAGAAACTCAGTTATATATGCTATTTTTTTTTTTTTTCAAAGAGACTATGTAGTATTTAGTCTTTTAAATAAAATAATAATACACATACGATAAGTAACATAAGAAATATGTAAACAAATATCTTTGAAAACAGCGGAAAGCATGCTCGAGAAGTTGCGCAGATCTGTTTTCAGAGAAAATCGTTCCTCCAAGAGGAAAAAAATGTAAACAAAACTTAGAAAGCAGAAGGATGCGCGAGATATTGCGCAGATCTGTTTTCAGAGTCTTGATGCGAAAGACGCTTGTTAAATATCTGCTCTTGTGCAGATGAAAAAAAAGCTTAGCGAATGTCGAAGTTTACGTTGTCTAACGAGTCATTCAACTATAGCCTTCTAAACTAGATGCGTGGCTCGGAGACTTGGCAAAAGTTGAAGCGGTAGATAGCGATATCTGGTACAGATTGTGTGACTTTTCTATTTAACAGATACCGAACATTTTTAATAGTGGGATATAATATACATAAAAGGCGAATAGAATCGAAGAAACGTCGTGTATATATATCATATATCACTTCTTAAAACTATTTTTAACAGTTGAATAAAAAAAGTCATGCAATCTGTACTAGGTGGCGTTGTCTACCGCTTCAACTTACTTAAACAGTTGCCAAGTCTCCGAACCAAACGACAGGCATCCATAGTTGCCAATGAATTTATCTCCGGAGTACTTTTAGCCCCGCCTTTATTTCACGCCATTTTATTCACAGAAATTTTTTTTTCGATGCATAACTTCGGTAAAATAAGAAAAAATCACTTTAAAAAATAAGTGGTACGAATTAGAGGCGGGGCTAAAATTACTCCGGAATAAATTAAAATATTGGCAGCTATGGACATCTAGTTTAGGAGGCTATGAATCAACAGTCAAATTCTTTTATTCAGTGTAAACAAAGGGTATAGAGTCTTAAGTATATGAAAACTGCACTAGTGTCGAAGGAAGAGTTCTTGCTTTCTATTTATTGTTCTTTATCTGAAACATCTTTGCACATAATTTTATACTTCTACCCTCAACGATTTGGGATTAATGGGGGTGGCAACCTAAAACGTAAAATTTAATTCTTTTAAAAACTGTTCGAGATATGTTATCGAGGTTGACACTATCTATAAATGTCTATGAAGTACATAATCTATATTTTTTTCAGAATTTTCACTCGATTTTAAATGGTAGAAAATTATAAGTATATTTTGTATGGGCGATTTTTTATTCTATCCACGGAAGTGACACCTACCAAAAAAAATACACTTTATTTGTTTATTAGTCAACTATTACATTAAAAAATAAAAATTACAGAAGTGTCAAATTGCGGGAACGTAGTGAAAAAATAAAAATTACTTAAGAATAATAATACCATAACGATAAAATATTTATTTTTAAAAACTACTTAAAATCAATAAATAAATAATGCAAGCAAATATAAAAATGCTCTATTAACATTTGTTATTAAAAAAATAACAATTAGCAATAAAAAAAAAAAAAATCTATTTAGTTGTTATCAGGTATCTTTCATCTTGCCCTTTTTTGAAGACACATTTAGGGATGAGAAATTTCCGTAAATTTTTGGTAACTTTCTTTTTGTACAATAGTCTATATCTTATTTAATCACGACATATTACTATAAAAATGCTGATTTCTGTATGAAAATAGCGGAGATGCCAACATTCTAATTTATTATGGAGTATTTTTAGCCCCGCCTTTTTCCATACCACTTATTTTTTTAAGGATAAAATTGTCTAATTTTATCGAAGATAATATTGTAAAAAAAATTTCTGTAAATAGTGTGGTGCGAAATTAAGATATCTTATCGCGGTTGAAACTATTTTTAAATGTTTGTGGGTTATATATTTTTTTCAGAATTTTCGCTCGAAAAAAGACATCGAAATGACATCGACAAATGCTCGAAAATCTGTGAAAAATGACAAGTATATTTTTGGTGGACGATTTTTTACACTATCCACCGATGTAACACATACCAAAAAAAAAAAAAAAAAAAAAACTGTTAAATTAGAATAGTGGTGTAGAAAATTAACAAAATTCGAGGTCTGCATAAACTTTGCCATTTTTTGATGGGCGGGGCTGTGTGTAAGATTTATAAAAGGTGGTATGTCAATTGTACAAGATTCCTTTTAACAAGAGTACATGGTTCATGAAAATCACACTCGTAAAAAATGAATAAATAAATAAGTAAAATATTATGCATGTAGATTAAATGAATTTGTAGAACTTTATCAAAATACTATTATTTAAAAAAAACGGAAACGCCTATAAATATAGTTTAGCCGAATTAAATATTATTTTTCGGACGTATAAAATTCTATGTTATTGTATGTAAAGGTTTTAATTCTCTAGTAAAGTTGTTATAACTTATGTATTGAAGTAAGCACAAAAAAAAAAAAAAAATCATAGGAACATATTACTAATTGTTTATTGTAGTGAAAATGAAAATCCCTTTTCGCAGCAACACGTAAATTGAAGCCTCATCGGTGACATATGAATAGCTGTAAACATTTCTAATTTATTCTATAACATTGTTTGTAACTGCCTAACAATATAACAAATTGAAATGGAAATGTTGGAAGCTATATTTACAGCTAATAATTTGGCTCGTACTCCACGCCCCTTTTTTATGACACATTCAGAGATGGGGGAAATTCCCGTCTTTTTGCAACTACTATTTTCATAGATGCCAATATTTTAATTTATTCCAGGGTATTTTTAGCCCCGTCTTTATTTCGAACCACTTTATTCGTAGAATTTTTTTTTCCAATATATAACTTCCATAAAATTAGACAATTTTATCCTTAAAAAATATGTGGTACGGAAAAAAGGCGGTCTAAAAATACTCCGAAATATATTTAAATGTTGGCACCTATGCTATTTTCATACAGAAACCTTTATATCAGTATTTTTTATAGTAATATGTAGTGATTAAACAGGAGATAGACTATTGTATAAAAATAGAGGTAGCAAAAATTATGGAAATTTTTTATTCCTAAAAGTGTCTTGAAAAAAAGGCGAGATATCAGATCCCTGATAACAATTATATAGAATGTTTTTTTATTGCTAAATGTTACTTTTTGATAAAAAATATTAACAGAGCATTTTTATATTTGCTTGCAATGTTTATTTATTAATTTTAAGTAGTTTTGTAAAAAATATATCAATGGTATTATTAATCATAAATGATTATTATTATTTTTTTTTCATGTTCCGCAATTTGACACTTCTGTAATTTTTATATGTAATAGCTAACTAATAAACAAATAAACTATATTTTTTTGGTAGGGTAAGTGCGCCAGTGATTGACACTTTTAAAGCAATCTCTGATGTTTTTAATGTTATAGTCATCAGAAAATGTTTTTAGAAATCTTAAGTTACTACATATGGCATGAAAGACATTCAGAACCACATATATGTTAAAATACATGCATTTTATTATTTTTCTTATTTATTAATTATTTCGGGATATATGTCAAATACTGGAGCATGCCAATCACTGGAGCACCTATCCTAGGTGTTACTTCGGTGAATTGTATAAAAAATCGTCCATTCAAAATATACTTATATTATAATTTTCTACCGTTTAAAATCGAGTGAAAATTCTGAACAAAATATATTATGTACTTCATAGACATTTATAAATAGTTTCAACTTCGATAAGATATATCGAGTAGTTAAAATAATAATAATAATAATAATAATAATTTAACGTTTTAGGTGTCCACCCCACTAATCCTAAATCGTTGAGGGTAGAAGTCTAAAATTATGTACAAAAACGTTTCAAATAAAGAACAATAAATAGAAGGCAAGAACTCTTCATTCGACGCTAGTGCAGTTTTCATATGCTTAACACGCTATACCCTTTAAGGACATTATATGTCCAATAATCCACAATCACTTAGGGCCGTATTCACCAACTTCTTAACACTCGGATTAAACCTCGGATCAGCGATAATCGCTCTATCATACGAAAAATCGGTATTCCCCAATGAAAATACGCAGTTCACCGGCTACTTTAACACTTCGTTTTTGATCCTCTAATATCGAAGGATTAAGGGCCATATTCACCAAACTTCATTGATCGAGGAAAATCCATGGAAAATCCAAGAATCAAAGCTAACACTGGATTGAACTCCTACGGTATTCACCATCAGCCGATTACGTGATCCATTTTTTAACTGGAAGAGAAATAAAAGCTTCGTTTTGATTGGCCAAGAACGAAGATAGCTTTTATTCATCGTTCGGCTACAATTAACTAATCAATCGGATTAGAATATTAGAAAGGGTAAAAAGCAAATTGGCAACACTGATGCACGCTTCGCTCTTGTTTACTTCGTTTTTGTTTACGCACGGATTAAGAATCAATTTTACTTTAGAGCATTTTTAAAAAGAATAATCACGCAGACGACAACTGTTTACGCTACGATTTAAAATTTTGATTGTTATGGATAAGATAATCTTAAAGCTATTAAATTTTTTTTCTGCCGAAGTTAATGCATAATTCTTTTCTGTGGCAGATTACAGCCTATTATCTAGCATTCATATTAGAGATTCCACGGAATCATTATTTAATCGATAGCGATATCGAAATGCCACATTATCCAAATGATCCAAATCATTTAATGCGCCGTCCTTTTCCTTCTTTCAAATGCTTGCAATAGTTCTAAGCTTTCAATATTATCTAGTGAGAATAGATCGTCAACGTCAGCCATGTTTATTATTTGTTTACGAAGCTGAGCTGCGGAAAGCGCATGCATTACGAAAAGATCCGGGAATTATCTCTGTTAATGCTCCGATATTCTTGGATCAAAAACGAATTTTAAAGTAGGATGAACTGCGGATTTTTGTTGAAGAATACTGATTTCTCTATAATCGAGCGATTACCGCTGATCCGAGGTCTAATCCGAGTGTTAAGAAGTTGGTGCATGTGGCCCTAACAGAGATAAATCTCGGATCTTTTCGTAACGCATGCGCACTGCGCATCTCAGCTTCGTAAACATTGAACATGAAAGAAATATAAATTTTGCTTTATTAGCAGCAAATTGCTTTTAAAATCATTTTGATGATTTTTTTTTTTTCATCTTTTTCAAAGAACCACAGTCTTTACATACCTGATTTCGAACAAGAGTTTGATTCAAAAATATGCTTTAATTATTTAATGATCATTGTGTTTTTACTTAATTAAAATAGAATTAAGTTAATATCATTTCTGACGACATTATACTCTGTTCTGTCATGTCAAATAAAATTTTGCTGATTAAGCGATTTTTGCTATCAGTAAAGATATATATCTTCTCCTTCATTTTCATGAGCTTAATCGTTAAAGATTAATTCACAAATTGATTTGTTTTAACGGGAAGCATAGCAGAAATTTTAAACTTTTCAATTTTAAACAAATATATTTGATATAATGATATAAATATAATGTATAGAAAATGCACCAAATTATTTGTGTTGAATGAAGTTTGTAAACTAGAACCTTAAATTACAAACGTATACAACAACAATATCGTGTCGAATTATCGTGCTTACTTTTTTCTGCCTGATGAAATGTTGTATTTCGACGGAAACAATTGTTGCGTGTTTCATAATTTATGGTTTTAGCTTATAAAGTTTTCATTAATTTATATATTTTCCACAACTTCTCACAAAAATATTTAATAAACTTGTATATTTTTTAATCCTTTTATTAATTACTTAGAAATTTACCCGAAATAACTTCTGAAAACTTGTAAATAAAAGAAACAAGGGAAATGCTATCTTCATTTGCATTGTTTGGTTATGTTTAAGTTTAAAACTTATTCCAAATTTTATAAATAATTCATATATCCATTCATAGCAGTGTATTTTATTCATATATAACTAGAGAATGCTAATTTTTCAAATTATTGAATCTAAAACAACTCAAACTCATAATAGATATTTTAAATATGTAATCCAATGAGCTAACTAAAATAAAGAAAAACTAATTAAAGTTATTTAAAAAAATTTTCAATTAAAAATGCACTAATTTTGGAAGACTGCTTGATAATGGCTTCTGTAATTGGTCTACAGTGTGCATTGCTTGTGGGAGGAGGGGGGGGGGGCGTAGTTCGGAGAAATTTTTTTCTCTTATCCATAACAATCAAAATTTTAAATCGTAGCATAAACAGTTGTCGTCTGCGTGATTATTCTTTTTAAAAATGTTCTAAAGTAAAATTGATTCTTAATCCGTGCGTAAACAAAAGCGAAGTAAACAAGAGCGAACCGTGTATCAGTGTTGCCAAACCTTTCTAATATTCAAATCCGAATGAAGCCGAACGGTGAATAAAGGCTATCTTCGTTCTTGACCAATCAAAACGAAGCTTTTATTTCTCTTCCAGTTAATCCATGAATTACGTAATCCGCTGTTGGTACATGCCGTAGGAATTTAATCCAGCGTTAGCTTTGATTCTCGGATTTGCTGATCCATGGTTTAATCCTCGATCAATGAAGTTTGGTGAATACGGCCCTTAGAGCAGGGACGTTTTATATATGGAATAACAGATTAATCTTCAATGTGATTAAGCAAATATTATAATTAACAATTACCAGTGGATGTTGAATGAGAAAATCGCTAAAATTAACAACACTGCTTGCTGTTGTAAATTATTGTTTAACAACTGCTATGTTTAAGATTTTCTTATAAAGAAAGACTAAAAAATATGTTAATTAATATATATATATATATATATTGATTATCTTGAAATAATTTTCAATCATTTTAAAATAACATTATTTAAGACTCTTCCATGATATTTGAAAGTATACACTTCTGCATTGCTTACATGTTTAAATGTAACTACATTAACCCTTCGAAGGGCAAGGTAATAGCACTCATTTACAAGGAAAGTCATCAGATTTTACGAGCAAGTTCAGAAGAAACAATAACAGAATATCTCTGCTAAAATACTAATGTAAAAATTTACTGTCTATTTTCGGAATAGATTTCTACAAATAGGAATTAGAATTAGATGTAATATAATATATCAAATCGCCCATCAAAGCTCAAAGTTTAAATTTATTTTCCAGTATTATTTCATTTACGTTAAATGGAAATGAGAAAAATAATATTCATATATAATGTAATACATGAGTATGTAAAAAAAAAAAACAAAAAAAAAACAACAAAAAAAAAAAAAAACAGTAAAATAGGAAAAAAAAAAAAAAAAAAAAATCAACAATTGTTTCGGATTGAACGAAAACATGTACCTTTTTCAGGAGAACAAATCAGAGATCAGTACAGCAGACAAACCATAAACGCACCTACTTATACCATGCGTACTCACTTTGTATAAAGAACATTTGCCTACTTTGTTCGACACGAAACAATAGTTGCGAGTTTTTGCATTTTTTAATTTTTATTCAAAAGGTTTATTTTTAATTTTTAATTAATTTTTAGTTTTATAAAAGTCGGTACTTTTTTTTTTTTTTAATCATATGAGTAATATTTATAATTAAATTGATGTAATTGAAATCTATTAAAATTTTATTATTGCTACTACTTTACAGGTTGCCAAATAAACACAAAATGGGAAAAAAGTAAATAATATACAGGGTGATTTCAAGGTAATAGGACAAACATAGAGAGGAGGTAGAGAACATCACAAGGATTCAGAATTGTATAAGAACCCATTTACACAAACCTGTCGGTAACCCTTTAAGAACTGGATGTTTTGGGCTGCGGTGTACTAATAACTCCACTGCTGCGTACATTTTAAAATCTTGCATGATTCATTGCTTCCCAAAATAATGCACATTGTTCATATTATTGCAATCACTGCGATAAAATACACCGAAAAAAAGCATAATTTCTTTATTTATGTAGACATTAGCGAGAAAAAACACTTTTTTTTCAACAATGGAACATTGGAGAGCACAGCCCATGTCCACGCAAAATCATCCGGTTCTTAAAGTGTTAAATTAGTAAAAAAATTTAAATGAAATGACGTCAAATTTGTGAAAAACATAGATTATTATTTTTTTTTATAATTATTTATTGTTCACGTTTAGATAAATGTATTTATTTTTCTGTCGAAGGAAAAAAAAAGAACTCATAATTTTTAATATGTTGTAGAGCCCATAAGCAAAATCTGACCATACCTTTCTAAACTAGAATTTAATACAAATCGATCGGTACCAGTCGCATGTTCCTACAACAATTTACGGCGAAATTAGGTGCTTTTTTTTTTTTTTTTTTTTTCTGACAGTACTACTAACTCCGCTGCTGTGTAAATTTTAAAATCTTACATGCTTCATTACGTCACAAAATAATACACATTGTTCATATTATTGCAATCACTACGATAAAATACATCGATAAAAACATAATTTCTTTAATTATATACACATTAGCTCGTAATATTTTTTTTTTTTTTTTTTTTTTAATGCAACATTGGAGAGCCACTCCCATATCCAGGCAAATTCACCCGGTTCTTAAAGAGTTGAAATGAAGTTTGAGGACATGGGTTCCTATACAATTCTGAATCCTTGTGATGTTCACTATCTTCCGTTCAAGTTTATGATATGACCTTGAAATCACGCTATACCTTGCACAATGATACATTCATAATATAAATAAAAGACTGTTAGATCAAGTTCCAGTTCTATTAGAGAAAGTTTTCAAAGAGTTACCATAGTTGTAAATTTTATGCTTTTTAGTTACAGTAAATATTTTATAGATTTTTTTTTTTAAATTCTATAAGAGTTTTTCACTGATTTAATAAAATAAAAATTCTTTAAAAATTTTCCGTTAAGCGAAAATCGTAAAAGATTGCTACTCTCGTCAGGGCCTGATTAAGGGGGAAGCTCGCTCTTTACACATTATTTATACTTACACCGTTATTTTTTAACAAATAATTTTCTCCTATAATAAACAGAAAATTTTCATTAAAAATTATTTTAAAAGAATTCTGGTGTCTAATAACAGTGAGTAAATTGGATTGTTTTACACCGTTCATTTTTTATAAAAAATATTTCCTTGTCAAAGCGTGGAATTTCTATGACATGAAGTAAAAAATAATTGTAACAATATTCCGGTATGAGCGAGCTTCCCCCTTAATCAGGCCCTGACTCTCGTCGTAGTATACTGAAAAATCATACGGAAATCTATTAGAAAATACAACTTTTTACTATTAGAAGATTCCAAAAAATACCTTGACGGAAAAGAAAGAAAGATGTATTAAAAATCTTAACTGCTCTAAACATGCAATTTAGATGCATCGAAATGTTTAAAAAAATTACATTATAATGACAAAAAATATTTCAGTTTAAACTATTCAAATAGATCAAACAAATACGCAAATGTCTAAAAAAAAAAAAAAAAAAAAAAAATACATTTATACCACTTTTTATAGACAGATTATTAGATTCATATGTATTTCGATCGAAGCTTTCGCTTGCATGAAACAAATAAACAATTGTTCTTTTCGTGAAAGGCGCAAGAACGGTGGGTATCTGTTATTGCGCGGATTAGACAAAATAGTATGGCGAATGTATTAAAGTTTTTTATTGCTTCAGTTCATGAAAATACCTGAAATGAAATGACAAAATTTAATCAAAATACTCTCTATTACTTTCGACAACCTTTGCCCATTTTTCTGGTAACAAATGTGTACCAAGGCGATAGAAGCTCTCGTCTTTGGAGGCAGTAAAATGATCCGCGTCCGCAAGAACTTTTGCAACAACCTAATCGATGCTTGCACAATGATTCTTTCAACCATTTTTTTAGCGAAAGAATAATATTTTCTGAGAACATCACAAGGATTCAGAATTGTATAAGAACCCATTTCCCTAAACCTCATTTTAACCCTTTAAGAACTGGTTGTTTTGGGTTTCGGTGTACTACTTACTCCGTTGCAGTGTAAATTTTTAAATCTTGCATGCTTCGTTACTTCACAAAATAATACACATTGTTCATATTATTGCAATAAAATACCTGGGGAGTTTGTGTTCCCGGAAATCGCTACCAGAATTTTTTTTAACACTGATAATATCGACAGTGTTGTAGCAAAGTTTAGCAATTAAATATAACCAAAAATACAATTCGTAATTACCGGTGGATAGTAAATTAAAAAATCCGGAACGCAAACACCCCTTAACCCTTTCAGTCGCAGTGTTCCCGCTGATGGAACACCTAATTTTAATTCTCAAGTGCAAAAACTCATGCCGGAAATTTTTTAGCAAAAATTTACATTCATAGCGTAGCAGAAAAGGCCCTTTTTTTAACATGAAAATTTAAAATTTCTTCTATTTTAATTATGTTCGTAAATTCCGGTGGCAGTGTAATTTAAATGAACTAAATTATCTTGCACCACAAAGGGTTAAAATACTCCGGAATAAATTGAAATGTTGGGATCTATGCAACTTTTACGAGTTTTTGTTGTCGATAATGTTTACTTATAAAGTGATTTATTTATTAAATTAAATAGTATTTCAATTTAATAAGGTTTACTTACAGATGTTTGAAACCGAAAATTTCTCGAAAAGGAGAAATGCTAATTTTTTATTTTTTAAATATTTATGATCAGCTATGTGTCTAAAAGCCATTTTTTAAATTAGTTTAGTAATTTTTAAAATAAATTAAGTAATGAACGTTAAAGGGTTAAATACATCAATAAACACATAATTTCTTTTTTTTTTATAAACATTGCATACCCTCCAACATCCTAATTAATATTCCGTAGCATTGTTAGTCCCGCCATTTTTCTCGCAACAATGAATTTTTAGAGTAATATTCTCTAAATGCAATTGCGATTAAATAAGAAGAAAAATACTCTAAAAATATACGGGTGTGGAATAGAAGGCGGGGCTAACAATACTAAGGAATATTAATTATCATGTTGGAGGGTATGCATTAGCGTGCAAAAACTTTTCGTTAACCCTTTGCGGCGCAAGACAATTCGGAGTATTTAAATTATACTGCCACCGGAATTCATGGAGTAAATAAGGCTAAAAATTTTTTTTAATCTTAAGGTGAAAAAAAAAACCGGCATTTTCCCCTGTGTTATAAACGTGAATTTTTGATAAAAAATTTCCGGGATGAATTATTGCAGCTGGATCTTAAATTTTACATCCTCGCAGCGAGGAGAGTGCACGTTAAGGGGTTAAAGAATGGAACAATAGAGAGCCCCGCCCATATCCACGCAAAAACACCCGGTTCTGAAGGATTTGAAAAGACGTTTGAGGACATGGAATCCTATACAATTCTGATTTTGATGATCTCTACCTTCCCTCCAATTTTATCCCATGACCTTGGAATCACGTTAAATCGTGTATAATGATACATTCATAATATTTACAAAAAGTTGTTAGATCAGGGTCCTGCTGTATAATAGAAAATTTTGATAGTGTAATCGAAGTTGCAACCTTTTTCGGTTTTTAATTACTGTAAAATTTTTACAGAAATACTTCTTATAAATTCTATAACCATTGTCCCTGAATTTTAAAATAAAAAATTCTGTAAAAATTCTCCGGTTGTCAAAATTAAAAACAAACTCTTATTCAAAGGGTTTATTTTTAATTTTTAATTAATTTTTAGTTTTATAAAAGTCAGTCCGGAGTTTTTTTTTTTTTTTTTTTTTTTTTTTTTTAACGTTTGAGTAATATTTATAATTAAATTGATGAAATTGAAACCTACTAAAATTTATTTTTCTACTACTTCACAGGTTGCCAAATCAACACAAAACGGGCAACAAGTAAATAATATACAGGTTGATTCCGATGTCATGGGACAAACTTTGAGGGGCGGTAGATAACATCACAAGGATGCAGAATTTTATAAGAACCCATTTCTCTCAAACCTCATTTTAATCCTTTAAGAACTGGTTCTTTTGGATTGCAGTGTACCACTTACTCCTTTGCTGTGTATTTTTAAAAACTCGCATATGCTTCATTACTTTACAAAATAATGCACATTGTTCATATTATTGCATTCACTGCGATAAAATGCATGAAAAAAGCATAATTTCTTTATATAGACATTAGCGTATAAAAACTCTTAAAAAAAAAAAAAAAAAAAAAAAAAAAAAAAAACGGAACATTGGACATCCCCACCCACATCCACGCAAAACCACCCGATTCTTAAAGTGTTAAATTATTTTAAAATTTTACGTGATAATAACGTCAATTTTTTTGAGATGCTTAGTTTATTTTTTTTTATACTTTTTTATTGTTCACGTTTAGATAAATGTATTTATTTTCTTGCGGACAAAGAAAAAATGAACTCATAAATTCTTTTGGGAACAATTAAATTATGAATAAAATTTAAATGGCTAATCTTTTGCTGTTATTAGCTTATTATTTTCATATTTTTATTAAATAAAAGAAAATAAATCAATTATGTTATTTATTATTATTATTATTATTAATGTGTTAATTGTAGTGTCAGACATGACTAATATTTTAATGAAAACCCGAATTCTTTACGTGTGTCTGGTTACTGTGGTATAAGCAAAAACATGTGACACATTCGTGACAAACAGAGCGGGTAGAAGAAATGGTCTTAAAATTAGGGATTACCATTGAAAAAAAAAAATAAAGTTGATGCAAGTTTTAATATGTTGACGATCCCCTAAGCAAAATCTGACCATACCTTTCTAAACTAGATTTTAATAAAAATCGATCGGTTCCAGTCGCAAGTTCCTACCACAATTTGCGGCGAAATTAGGTGGTTTTTTTTTTTTTTTTTTTCTGACTCTACTACTAACTCCGCTGCTGTGTAAATTTAAAAATCTTACATGCTTCAGTACTTCGCAAAATAATACACATTGTTCATATTATTGCAATCACTACGATAAAATACATCGATAAAAAGATAATTTATTTGTTTATATACACGTTAGTTTGTATTTTTTTTTTTTTTTTTATGCAACATTGGAGAGCCACTCCCATAGCTAGGCAAATTCATCCGGTTCTTAAAGAGTTGAAATGAAGTTTGAGGACATGGGTTGCTATACAATTCTGAATCCTTGTGATGTTCTCTACCTTTCGTCCAAGTTTATATGACCTTGAAATCACGCTATACCTTGCACAATGATACATTCATAATATAAATAAAAGATTGTTAGATCAAGGTCCAGTTGTATTAGAGAAAGTTTTAAAAGTGCTACCATAGTTGAAAACTTTTATGATTTTTAGTTACAGTAAATTTTTTATAGAATTTTTTTTAATAAATTCTACACGAGTTTTTCAATGATTTAACAAAATAAAAAATTCTGCAAAAATTTTCCGGTAGCCGAAAATCGTAAAAGGTTGCAACTCTCGTCGTAGTATACTGAAAAAACATACGGAAATCTATTAGAAAATACAACTATTTATTATTAGAAGATTCCATAAAATACCTTGCCGGAAAAGAAAGAAAGATGTATTAAAAATCTTAACTGCTCTAAACACGCAATTTAGATGAATCGAAATGTTTCGAAAAATTACATTATAATGACAAAAAATATTTCAATTTAAACTATTCAAATAGATCAAACAAATACGCAAATGTCTAAAAAAAAAAAAAAAAAAAAAAATACATTTATACCACTTTTTATAAACAGTTTATTAGATTCATATGTATTTCGATCGAAGATTTTGCTTGTGTGTCGCGAATCATAACTTTATTATTCGGGAAAGTCGCAAAAACGGTGGTTATCTGTTCCTGCGCGGATTAAAAAAAAAACCGTTCGTCACATATATTAGGTCTTTGCACATATTCGCGAGATTTTTCAATGCTTCGCTTCATGAAAATACATCAAATCAAATGACAATTTTTAATCATAATACTCTCCATTACTTTCTACAACCTTTGCCCATTTTTCGGGTAACAAATGTATACCACGGCGATAGAAGCTCTCGTCTTTTAGTAAAATGGTCCGCGTCCGCACGAACTTTTGCAACAACCTAATAGATGCTTGCACAATGATTCTTTCAACAATTTTTTTAGCGAAAGAATATTTTTTGAGAACATCACAAGGATTCAGAACTTTATAAGAACCCATTTCCCCAAAACTCATTTTAACCCTTTAAGAACTGGTTGTTTTGAGTTTCTGTGTACTACTTACTCCGCTGCAGTGTAAATTTTTAAATCTTGCATGCTTCGTTACTTCACAAAATAATACTCATTGTTCATATTTCTGCAATAAAATACCAGGGGAGTTTGTGTTCCCGGAAATCGCTGCCAGAATTTTTTTAACACTGATAATATCGACAGTGTTGTAGCAAAGTTTAGCAATTAAATATAACCAAAAATACAATTCTTAATTACTGGTGGAAAGTAAAATAAAAAACCTGGAACGGAAATACCCCTTAAATACATCGATAAAAACATATTTTTTTTTTTTTTTTTTTTTTTTTTTTTTTTTATAAGCATTGCATACCCTCCAACATCCTAATTAATATTCCGTAGTATTGTTAGTCCCGCCACTTTTCCCACCAATGAATTTTTAGAGTAATATTCTCTAAATGCAATTGCGATTAAATAAGAAGAAAAATACTCTAAAAATAAACTGGTGTGGTAAAGAAGGCAGGGCTAACAATACTAAGGAATATTAATATACTGCAGTATAATTAAATTATACTGCCACCGGAATTCATGGAGTAAATTAAACTGAAATTTTTTTTTAATTTTAAGGTGAAAAAAACCGGCCTTTTCCCCTGTGTTACAAACTTGAATTTTTGCTAAAAAATTTCCGGGATGAATTATTGCAGCTGGATCTTAAATTTTGCGTCCTCGCAGCGAGGAGAGTGCACGTTAAGGGGTTAAAGAATGGAACAATGGAGCCCCCCTCCCATATCCACGCAAAAATACCCGGTTCTGAAGGATTTAAAAAGACGTTTGGGGACATGGAATACTATACAATTCTGAATGATTTTGATGATCTCTACCTTCCCTCCAACATTATCCCATGATCTTGGAATCACGTTAAATCGTGTATAATGATACATTCATATTATAAACAGAAATTTGTTAGATCAGGGCCCTGCTGTATAATAGAAAATTTTAAAAGTGTAATCGTAGTTGCAATCTTTTTCGTTTTTTAGTTACTGTAAATTTTTTACAGAAATACTTCTTATAAATTCTAAAACAATTCCTTAATTTTAAAATAAACAACTGGTTGTCAAAATCCGGTTGTCAAAATTAAAAACAAACTCTTATTCAAAGGGTTTATTTTTAATTTTTAATTAATTTTTAGTTTTATAAAAGTCAGTCCGGTGTGGTTTTTTTTTTTTTTTTTTTATCGTATGAGTAATATTTATAATTAAATTGAAGAAATTGAAACCTACTAAAATTTATTATTGCTACTACTTTACAGGTTGCCAAATCAACACAAAATGGGCAACAAGTAAATAATATACAGGTTTATTCCGATGTCACGGGACAAACTTTCATCGAAGGTAGAGAACATCACAAGGATGCAGAATTTTATAAGAAACCATTTCTCCCGAACCTCATTTTAATCCTTTAAGAACTGGTCCTTTTGGGTTGCAGTGTACTACTTACTCCTCTGCTGTGTATTTTTAAAAACTCGCATATGCTTCATTACTTCACAAAATAATGCACATTGTTCATATTATTGCAATCACTGCGATAAAATGCATGAAAAAAGCATAATTTCTTTATTTATATAGACATTAGCGTGTAAAAACTCTTTAAAAAAAAATGGAACATTGGACAACCCCACCCATATCCACGTAAAACTACCCGGTTCTTAAAGTGTTAAATTATTTAAAATTTTTAAGTGATAATGACCTCAATTTTTGTGAGATGCTTAGTTTATTTTTTTAAACTTTTTTATTCTTCACGTTTAGATAAATGTATTTTTTTACCGGTCGGGAAAAAAAAAAGAAAATATGAACAAAAAAATTTTTTGGGGAACAATTAAATTATGAATAAAATTTAAATGGCTAGTTTTTTGCTGTTATTAGCTTATTATTTTCATATATTTTTTAATTAAAAGAAAATAAATCAATTAAGTTATTATTATTATTATTATTATTATTATTGTGTTAAATTGTATTGTCAGACATGACTAATATTTTAGTGAAAACCCGAATTCTGTAGGTGGTCTGGTTACTGAGATATAAGACATGTGACACAATCGGGCAAACGACGGTGAACAACAGAGCGGGTATAAGAAATGGCTTTATAAATAGGGATTACCATTGCAAAAAAAAATAAATTGATGCAAGTTTTAATATGTTGACGACCCCCTTAACAAATTTTAACCGTACCAGACGTTAATACAAATCCATCAGTACCAGTCGCATGTTGCTACAACAATTTACGGCATATTTGCTAACATACTAATTAATACTCCGCAGTACTGTTAGCTCCACGTTCTTTTTCACATCGGTATCTATTTAGAGTAGTTTTCCTCTTATTTAGTCGTAATTGCATTTGGAGAATATTACTCTAAAATTTTACTGGTGTTAGAAAAAGGGCGGGACAAACAAGACTACTGAATATTAATTAGGATGTTGGCAGGTAGGATTTACGGCGAAATTAGGTAAAGGGGGGGGGGGCTTTTTTTTCTGCCTCTACTAGTAACTCCGCTGCTGTGTAAATTTTAAAATCTTGCATGCTTCATTACTTCGCAAAATAATACACATTGTTCATATAATTAGAATCACTGCGATAAAATACATCGATAAAAACATATTTTTTTTTTTAATTTATATACACATTAGCGTGTAAAAAAAAAAAAAAAAAAAAAAAAAAAAAAAAAAAAAAAGCAATATTGGAGAGCCACGCTCATATCCAGCAAAACCACCCGGTTCTTAATGATTTAAAATGACGTTTGAGGACGTGGGTTCCTGTACAATCCTGAATCCTTGTGATATTCTCTACCTTCCCTCCAAGTTCATGATATCACCTTGAAATCAAGCTATACCGTGCACAATGATACATTCATAATATAAATAAAATATTGTTAGATCAGGGTCCAGCTGTATTAGAAAAAGTTTTAAAAGAGTTACCATAGTTGCAAAATTTTACGCTTTTTAGTTACAGTAAATTTTTTACAGAATATAATTTTATAAATTCTATAAGAGTTTTTCACTGATTTAATAAAATAAAAAACTGTATAAAAATTTTCCGGTAGCCGAAAATCGTAAAAGGTTGCAATTCTCGTCGGAGTATACTGAAAAAACATACGGAAATCTATTAGAAAATACAACTTTTTACTATTAGAAGATTACATATAATACTTTGGAGGAAAAGAAAGAAAGTTGTATTAAAAATCTTAACTGTTCTAAACATGCAATTTAAGTGTATCGAAATGTTTGAAGAAAATTAAATTACAATGACAAAAAATATTTCAATTTAAACTATTCATATAGATCAAACAAATACGCAAATCTCATAAAAAAAATTACATTTATACCAATTTTTATAAACAGTTTATTAGATTCATATGTATTTCGACCGAAGCTTGGGTCGAAATGTCATGCTCAATCTTGTGAGTGTTACGTGATAGGCGCAAAAGCCATGGGTAATTGTTCGTGCGCTGGTTAAAAAAAAAATAAAAAAATAAAAAATAGTTGTTAATTGTATTGCGTGCTTGAGCAATGATTTTTTCAACCATTTTCT
The DNA here is from genome assembly GCA_963930645.1 of Salticus scenicus. Lineage (NCBI taxonomy): Eukaryota > Metazoa > Arthropoda > Arachnida > Araneae > Salticidae > Salticus > Salticus scenicus. The sequence goes on from OZ005657.1 coordinate 111,318,008, forward strand.
CAGCGAAAGAAGCGTCGTTCGTGTTATTTTCTGAGAACATCAGAAGGATTCAGAAATTTATAAGCACCCATTTCCCCAAACCTCATTTTAACCCTTTAAGAACTGGTTGTTTTGGGTTTCGGTGTACTACTTACTCCGCTGCATTCTGAAATCTTGCATGCTTCATTACTTCACAAAATAATACACGTTGTTCATATTATTGCAATCACTGCAACAAAATACTGTGTTCCCGGAAATCGCTACTAGAATTTTTTTAACGCGGATAACATCGAAAGGGTTACAGCAACGTTTAGCAATTAAATATAAACAAAAATACAATTCGTAATTACTGGTGGAAAGTAAAATAAGAACCCGGAACGCAAACACCCCTTAAATACATCGATAAAATTATAATTTCTTTATTTTTATAAACACTACATATCCTCCAACATCCTAATTAATATTCCGTAGCATTATTATTCCCGCCCTTTTCTCCCACCAATGAATTTTTAGAGTAATATTCTCCAAATGCAATTGCGATTAAATAAGAAGAAAAATACTCTAAAAATATACTGGTGTGAAAAAGAAGGCGGGGCTAACAATACTACAGAATATTAATTAGCATGATGGAGGGTATGCATTAGCGTGTAAAAAATTTTCTTTAAAGAATGGAACAATGGAGAGCCACGCCCATATCCACGCAAAATCACCTGGTTCTTAAGGATTTAAAAAGACGTTTGAGGACATGGAATACTATACAAATCTGAATCTTTTTGAATATCTCTACCTTCCCTCCAAGTTTATCCCATGACATTGGAATCACGTTATATCATGTATAATGGTACATTCATAATATAAAGAAAAAGTTGTTAGATCAAGGTCCTGCTGTATAATAGAAAATTTTAAAAGTGTAATCGTACTTGTAAACTTTTACGCTTTTTAGTTACTGTAAAATTTTTACAGAAATACTTCCTTTAAATTCTATAACACTTTTTTCACTGATTTTTTAAAATAAAAAATTCTATAAAAATTCTCCGGTGGCCAAATATTGTAAAAGTTGTAAACCTTGTGGTAATATACTGAAAAACATACGCATAGCATGGGACAAAATTTGAGGGGACGTAGAGAACATCACAAGTATGCAAAATTTTATAAGAACACATTTCCCCAAACCTCATTTTATTCCTTTAAGAACTGGTTCTTTTGGGTTGCGGTGTAACACGTACTCCGCTACTGTGTAAATTTTAAAATCTTGCATTCTTTATTACTCCACAAAATAATACAAATTTTTCACATTATTCAGGGATGGAACACGGGCGCAGAATTCATACCGGAATCCGTTTAAGAAATTTCTCTACCTATAATATCGTCGATTTAAGAAGTAGAAAATTTTCTTACATTGATAGTGGTATGAATTCTGCGCCCGTGTTCCATCCCTGCATTATTGCAATCACTGCAATAAAATACATCGATAAAAACATAATTTCTTTATTTTTATAAACATTAGCGTGTAAATACTATTTTTTTTAAATGCAACATTGCAGAGCCCCACCCATATCCAAGGATATCTTCTGGTTCTTAATGAGTTAAATGAAATTTGAGGAAATGGGTTCATATACAATTCTGAATCCTTGCGATGTTCTCTACCTTCCCTCCATGTTTATCCCTTGACATTGGAATCACGCTATATCGTGTATACTGATACAATCATAATATAAATAAAAAGATGTTAGACCAGGGTCCTGCTGTATAAGAAAAAAATTTTAAAGTTTTAGCATAATTGCAATTATTTTGGATATTTATTTACTGTAAAATTTTTGAAGAATTTTTTTTTTTATAAATTCTATAACAGCTTTTCACTGTTTTAATGGAATAAAATATTAAAAAAAATTCCAGCGGCCAAAACTCCTAAAATTTGGCAACTATCGTGGTAATATATCGAAAAAACATACTGAAATCTATTAGAAAATGCAAATTTTCACTATTAGAAGTTTCCATATAATACCTAGACGGAAAAGAAAGAAAGATGTTTTAAAAATCTTAACTATTCTAAACGTGCAATTTAAGTGAATCAAAATATTTGAAAAATTTACGTTATAATGACAAAAATATCTGTATTTAAATTATTCAAATAGATCAAACAAATACGCAAATTCATAATAATTAAAAATATAACATATATACTACTTTTTATAATGAGTTTTTTAGATTCATATGTATTTAGATCGAGGCTTATGCTGGACCCACGCGAACCATTTTTAGGGTATTTCTTGAGAGGCGCAGGAGCAGAGGATACAGGGTTCCGAACTTTTATAATTTGCTCACGAACATTTTTAGCTCCGTCGTCTTTCGCACTAGAAATTTTGTAGCTTATTCTTCTTTAATATGTGACAACGATTATCCCTTATCGCTCGTATGTCCCTTCTGAGGGGACATTAAAAAATCGAGCCACGCCTTAAGGTGTTCCTCTGCAAATGAAATGTTATTTTTCTAAAACGTGTAACTATAGACTACCTTTCGGCTACCGGAAAATTTTAAGAAAAATATTTATTTTATTTAATGGTGAAGTAAAATAAAGCAAATTATTACAATTTTTCGGTAGCCAAAAGGTAGTAATTTGGAAACTATACGTGTGACGTTTTAAAGGAACGCCAAAGGGCGTCTCTATAGGAAAATATGCCGAGCGTTAAGGGTTAAATAAAAAATAAATCATTTTTCAAATTTTACGGAATGAAAAATAGGCGGGACTAAAAATGCTGGTGAATAAATCATAAAAGTTGGGAGCTCTGAATGGATATCTGCTCTTGCGCGGTAATTAAAACAGTCTGGTAGATGTCGATGCTTAAACAATGATTTTTTCTAAAATTGCGATTGTTTATCGGTTTGCTTGCTGCTAGTGATTCGAGAGACACTTTTAATCATAATCGCCACTAAATTCAATGAGTAATGTTTGATATATATGACTCTACTGAAAATTATTTCTGTTAGTGATTGTTAGTAATTATCTTTTTCACTTGTGCTTTCCTCTTTATTGAGATTTAAAATGGATCCTGCCGCTCTCTGTAAGCTTGAAACTTTACAGTTCAAATAAAACAAACTATTTAAACACCATTAACAATTTATACATAAATTCATTAAATTCAAAATTTTAACGATTTTTTAATTGTATACTTAATTACGCGTATTAATATTACTTATTTTTCAATAAAGTGTTTAATTTAAAGGTTGTAAGTTCTGAGACCGGCCTCTGCTTCTTCAGATCCCATTCTAAACTAGTTCTTAAATCAATAAAGTGCAAAATGAGACTCTTAATGTAAACAAATAAAAGTTCATTTCTACTTGAAACACGGGTAGGGACAGTTTTCAGAGAAACTCAATAATCAATCACATAAATGAATTAAAGTAATATAAAAAATAAGTCCCACTACTCGTGATTGGCGTAAGCTGGCTAAAAGATTGCCTTTCTAACTCTCAAGAAGCACCTTGAACTCTACGGCCAGTCAATGAAGAGACGATCTCTACCTCTAAACTACTTATTACTCACTCAAATTATAACGCTTCTAAGATCATTAAATCAGCTCTTTAATAAAACTCCTGCAGACTAGCTGCACCAACAACACAACACTCTATTCCCATCTTCCGCTATTTAAACTCCTTGAAAACAGCAAACCTTCATCACTTTAATTCACTACTTCCATTAACTAAACGTAATCATCCATCCTACTCAACCTGCGTATTTTTTTTTTTGTTTGTTTGATACTCCACGCAAATCTAAAATCATCCCAACTTCAATATCAGTTGCGCTGGGCACATTTTTCGCGTTTTCCATCTCTGTTCGATATTTTACTTCCACAGCTAGCTAATTTATTTTATCCCATCTCCACGCCACAATCTTACTTTGCAAAGTGAAACTAAAAAAAAAAAAAAAAAAAAGAGTCCTATGTCTCACTTGATCTTCAAAAGTCTCTCAACTGTATACCCAACATCAAATGGTGCCAACCGTCGCGAAGGGCAACCGCCCGGCACCCACAGAACTTACCTCAAAATCGCCGTTTGTCGGCCTAAGGTTCTCAAAACCTGGCGTCTTCTCCTTTACAATAGTTCCTAAAAAAACTCTAAATCGAACCTGCATCACTCTCATTATCTGCCCTTTGTCGCGATAGGTTTCCACCTGGCACAAACTTCTGTAATACTCAGTCGCCGTCTGTTGGTTTCAGGTTTTTCAAACCTGGCGACTCTGCCTGTAATTTACCCTTTTGATTTTCAATAAACATCAGGAAGAACTGGAGCTGTTTCGATTCTCCTCCAGTCTGCGGGGGATATTTTCGGAGTAGTCCCCTTAGAAGCGCCCAACACTGATCTAAGAGCAGTGAGCGGGGGCTGCTCCCTGTTAAATCTTATTTTCCATGCCGCTTACCTGCGGCGACATCCTTTCATCTCAACCTCCAATTTTACATCTACCTTACAATTTCCCCCTCGGAAAAAAAGCTTTTCCTGAAAACCCAGAACAGGTTTAAAAGTAAAACTTTAAGTGAGGAATATCCCAGAAGGATTAACTGCTATCTAAGGACTTAATGAAATGATAATTCAGCTAAAAAGAGGTATTTCTTGAGTGAGCAGCATTCTAAGAAAAAGGCTGCTATTTAAAATAGCATAGTGAGTAATTTAAGGGGAAAAAAAATATTTTAGCCGCGTTTTTCGAGTTAAAAACCTGTGGACTGTTAATGGAAAGAAAAACTCAATTTAGAAGAAAACAGGTCGTTTACAGCAGGAAACTCCTGAAAACTTAGCTTACTTTGAGTTTCTCTTTAATGCGCTACAGAAGGAGATACAAACTATTTCCTGTAAACCAGGAAAGGTTTTTGTTGTTTAATAGTATGACAGATGGATCGCCTCTACAAATGTGACTGTAATATATGTTGTATGAGGAAAAGTTCATGATGCAGAAAATTAATGTTCGTTAAACGAAGTAGTGAAAATATGTCCACAAAACGAAGAATTGTTCATTGAAAGAAAAATGTCTGTTTTAACTAGTTTCATTGTCGAGAATACATAAAACTCTGAAGCGAAGTGTCCTGTCTGTAATTTAGCTGGTTAAAGAAGACCTCGTCAAGGGAATGCTGATTGAAGACTATGTTGGTCGTTCCCAAGCAGGAGAGAAATTCTCGTCAGCAGATTGAAAGGCTTTAAAGAGGCGTTTAAACTGCTCATCATCAATTCAAAGGGTTTAAGACTGCTGATGACGACTTGAGACCAGAGCCTGTTTAAGGGGGAAGCACACATTATCTCCGCTCTCACCGGAATATTTTTACAATTATTTTTTACTTCATGTCATAGAAATTCCACGCTTTGACGAGGAAATATTTTTTATAAAAAATGAACGGTGTAAAACAATCCAATTTACTCACCGTTATTAGACACCAGAATTCTTTAAAATAATTTTTAATGAGAATTTTCTGTTTATTATAGGAGGAAAGTAATTGTTAAAAAATAACGGTGTAAGTATAAATAATGTGTGCTTCCCCCTTAATCAAACTCTGCTTGAGACATCAGAAAAAAAGTTCTTCAGAAAGATTCTGGAATAAAAAAGCTTTTTACAGTATGCATAATGAAAAAAAAAAGTTTCAGTCTGTTTGTAGAAGATAATCGAGACATTTCGTCTCTAGTCACATAACACATAGTTTATATATACATCAACATTCCCTTCTAGCTATAGCATTGGCGAACAAAACTAAAGTGTTAGTCATTTTAAACCTGCTAACTACGCTAGTTTATCCGTAATGGCATTACGGATAAACTAGCATTTATTGCGTAATACTAGCACATTTTATTGTTAAAAAGTTAAACGCGTCTGAATGCTAATAGCTAAAAAAAAGTTTTATCCCACTCTAAAGGTACAGTCACCCCCCCCCAAAAAAAACGCACCCCCCCCCCCCCACCTAATTTCGCCGTAAATTATCGTAGAAACATTTTACTGGTACCGATCGATTTGTAATAACGTCTAGTTTATAACGGTATAGTTAAATTTTGCCTAAGGGGTCATATACATATTAAAACTGGCATTAACTTCATTTTTATCAATGGCAACCCCTATTGTTGACTTCATATTCAGATTTCTGAGATCAAGGCGGTTCGAAAAACATACCTATTTATATATCTTAAATCAATTTTAAATAGAGTTACACGTGAAAATGTATTAGGGGTCCGTCTATACATTTAGAAAATATAAATCGCGATCTACCACCCAGTATACATTATTTATTAAGTTTCACACCGGAAAAAAATTTCAGAAATGTTAATTATAAAATAAAAAATATGACTAATTCACAGAACTTTCTGAGTTAGTTTATGAATTAAAAGTTTTTTATTGGTTTCTATTGATTAAACATCAGATAGTTCACTTCATACGAATAAAATTAAATAGCTTGAATAGATATTAAAATATCTATCAAAAAAAAATATATATGAGTGGTTTTTAATTTGTTTGAAAATTCAAAATTATTTTAACTCTAGCTGCCGTATAATTGTGTGAAACGGCGGCACTCAACCTGGTTCCCACGGCCGTTTCACAGTGACAATGGGAGTTTGTTCTGATACTGCAGTACTTTCATTTTCTTTAATTGACTTTTTTTAAATATTCAAACAGATTTTTTTATATTTATTTATTTATTTATTTATTTTTTTAATTAATTATTATTATTTTTTTTTCATGACTTTATTAAATACTATTACATAAATCTCCACGATATTCTTTTGCTTTTATATTTTATAATGTGTAACAAATTAATATGCAAAAAAATAAATCCTGCTACTTAATGGGATGTTCTAAAATTCTACACTTTAACACAGATACCGAAGTGGACGGTGGGTGTAGAAAGGCTGACTACCCTTAATCTAAATCTTCACTTGAAAAGGTCAAAATGTTACAAAACTCTTTTTTTTTAAGGAAAAAAGAAGAAGATAAGGAGGAGAAGGAAAGATCAAAACGAATACAAAGCATATTAAACGTTAATACCCTTTAAACACTGGGAAAAGGCGGGGTTTCGTATTGTGTGCCATTTGGGAGCTGTAGAGTACTAGAAAATTACTTTATGTAATAAAAATTTTCATTTAAAGGGTATTTAAAGCAGCATTATATTTAATACATAGACTATTCAGAAAAAAAGTACCATTCATCTTGTTCATGAAAAATAAAGAACATTTTCTGGCATTGCTCTATGTATATACATTCTTATCAACCTATCCCGGAAGATTAGTGGTCCCGCCCCTTTCCGTACATTTTTTTCACATCAGTCTTTTTAGAGCCGTGTCAGCCATCGGTGGCAGACACTGATCTTTCCATTTAGGCTAAGTCAGCCGGCAGTGTAAAATATTATATAAAACTACAGAACTTACATAGTTTTAAGTAATTACTGACAATTTATTTAAAATTTACTTCATGTTTTTTTTTTTTTTCTTTTTTTTAATAGGATTATTATAGGATTATATCGTTATGGCCTAATGGGGTTTTTTAAAACTCGATAAACATAACACGCTTCTAAGCAGCACGTGTGGCCTGAATGGGATTTCCATTAGAATTCGCGTCGCGCTCAATGAGTTAATCGTAAATGTATTTGAAGTTAATTACTCTAAAAATTAAATTGTGTACACACAGGGGCGGGAACTAACAATGTTACGGGTTAGGTTGGCAAGTATGCATACATATTTTGCTTGATTTGTAAAAATTTATTACACATTTTCTTCTTTTTTTTTTAGTATTTTGTGTTTATATCTCTCATTAAAAATAAATAGAATATTCATATATAAACATTTCCATACAGTAATGTATATAAACATATTGATTAAAGAAGGTTTGTTGATATTATATAATTATTCTTCTATCTGTATAGTATATTAACACAAATATATTTTGTAAATTTCGCAGCATCGAAAAACAGCAACATAGCTTCCATATCAAGGCTTAATGTAAATAGGACGTAAGCGTACTGTAGCTAGTGTTGAAATTAGAAAAAAAAAAAAAAAAAAAGAATAACAGTGGGCTAAAAGTACGCCGGAATAAATTAAAATGTTGTTTATTCTGGTTTTGTCAGGTGATATCACTCGTGCTAAATAGCTGGATCCGCCCTCTCTTAAGCTCAGGTTCAGCTCATCATAAAAATATTGTTTTTAATATCTGCCGCACCAAAATGTTCAAAACACAATGCCAATTTTCATATATTTTGAAATCTTCCCGTTTCAACTTTAAAAGCATTTAGATTAATTTATTTTATTTTGAATTTTTAAATTTAGACGTTTAAAGTCTTTTAAATGAAATTTCAGGATTCTGTAAGATGAATATCTATATATTTGAAAGTAATAAGACAATTCCTTTGTTTTAAATTTTTATTCCATAATAACTGTGACTTTGATTTCGTGATTAGGAAATTGAAAATAAATACTATTGAGCTATGTTCCAATAATAGATCTTATAAACTTAAAAAAAAAAATAATAATAATAATAATAAAGCAATTTTTCACTATTTGATTCTGTATTAAAAAACTTTTAATAGAAATTTGATATTTTTTTATGTTACATTATGGGATAAATTTTAAATAACACAAAGCTTACAAACGGTACAGTAACCAAATGCAAATATGTCACAACAAAATTTAAACAGAAAATTTATGGTAAAAAATCTTTTTAAAATTATTAAATATTCATAATAATAATAATAAAATGATTGTCGAATGCATAATTGCTGTTTCATGCAATCAGTTTCGCTGTACCGTGTTTTCTAAAACATGATATTTAACTAGAGGTGTACGTACTCTTGAATATTGAAATGCGAAAAAAAGTGTAACAGGGTTAAAATAGAATTTTAGCAGCGAAAAACTAGAAAAAGATATTTAATACTTATGAAGAAAGACTTAACATATTAGGATCGGATATATTCTTCTTTTGTACCGTAAGCCACGCCTTTTCACAAATTTTCTAAAACTTTATAATATAAAGCAAAATAATTTTGCATATTTGTAATTAAATCATTTAAGTTTTGTCTTCAATAATCGATGTAGTAAATACCATTGTGATTTATGCATACCAGCGTCACATATAGAGTCGAATAGGAATATGCAAATTTGTCTTTTTTTTTAAATAGTGTTTCAGCGAATCAGAGGCGGGGCTTCTTTTCTTTTGAAATTCTTTCACAATCCCTCGCCTACATTGTGATAACTTTACAAAAATATGCCAATTTGTATAATAAACATCGAAATATTGCTTAGAAAACAATAAAAATAACATAAAGGTAAATTAAAATAGTTTTCCGTCAATTTATATACAAACATTTACTTATAGAGGATACAGATTATAACAAGTGACGGCCCCCTAACAGGAATAAAAAGTGAAATATCACTGTAACTAAAAAAATAATGTTAGGAACGAGCTGTAAATTTGGAAACCCATGTTTTTGATGATGCTCGTTCTATTCGTGTGAAAATTAACATAGGTCATAATTCATAATTTTTTCAAATATGAATTTATTAATAATTTTCATAATTCAAAAAATGTTTTTTTAGCAAAAATTTGCATGGAATATGTTTGTGTCACTTCATTCTAACGAATAAAAAAAACAGAATTTAAATATCATAATTATTTCGGAAGATATGATTTATTGTCACATTCATTTAACATTAGCACCCCCAAACTTTGACAGCTTATAACTCTATGAAAAATTGAGCGAAATATATAAACTATACCATTTTCCGTGATGATTTGATCCAAAGAATTCAAATAAATTATAAAAAATTGGGGTTACCATTGAAAAAAATGAAGTTGATGTCAGTTTTAATATGTAGACGACCCTCTAAGTAAAATCTAACTATAACATTATAAACTAGACGTTATTACAAACTGATTGGTACCAGTCGCATGTTTCTACGATAATTTACGGCAAAATTAGGTGGGGGGGCGTTTTTTTTTTGGGTGACTGTACATACATACATAAACTTTTAGTTTAAACAAAAATGTTTTAAAAATTACAGATATATAATTTAAATAAACGAAAAGAGAGGGTATTTATACAGAGGGTCAAGTAAGAAAAGTGTATATTTACCCATACTGCAGTTGATGGCTGTAATAAATAGATTTTAGAATAGATACATAAAATATACAGTAGAAAGGCATGAAAATGGGCGACATATAACTGATTAATATGAATTTCAGAGTCCTTTACACTGAAAGTTCATAGGTATTTTGAATTTTCTGAGGAAAGTCCATGCTTTCGTAGAAAATTTAAACGAGAAATCAAAAAGATTTTTAACATATGCAAGAGGTGAGGACGAGCATCTAGGTTATTGCTGGTTGTTGAACTCGTCGGCTAGACTATAGGACTCGAGGCTGGCTGAGCGGAGCTTTCTCTTGTTCCAGAATGCTTTGATAAAGGATTTCTCCGAAGGTGACTGGTATGGTGGGGACTCCTCTTGTCTATGGCGGAATTGTAGCCTTGTGTTGCACCGATGTTGCAGATTTTAGTCGTCCATGTGCACATAATCAGGAGTTGCCTGGGCCTTGTCAATGTACATCCCGCTGGAAGATGAGGAGGGAATGGGCCGCTTCGTAGCTTTCGGCAGCCTCAGGGGCTGATAGTCACTGGCATGTACAGAGTCGGGGGCGGCCAGGGCTTTGTGAGGTGGATTTCAGCTGGAGTTTTGTAATGACCAGTATCGTGGACGCTTCAAAAATTTCCTCCAATTCTTTTTCTTTTAAACTGCGGCGAAAAAAATGAAATATTATAAGAATAAAGGTCGCGTTTGCAACCAGTTCTTTTTTGCCGTTTGTGCTGAAGGGAGTTTGTTGTAGAAGCGTTCGTACGCTTTTCTTCGATGCGCCCGGCTAGCTCAGTCGATAGAGCACGATAATCTTAAACTCGGGGTCGTGGGTTCATGCCCCACTTTGGGCGTAAGTGTAAGGTCTGAGCCCCAGCATCTGCTGCTTCAAATTCCATTCTAAACTAGTTCTTAAATCTCTAAAATGCAAAATGAGACTCCTAAAGTAAAACAAAAAAAAAGTTTATTTCTATTTGAAATACAGGCAGGGACGGTTTTCATAGAAACTCAATAATCAATCAGATAAATGAATTAAAGTAATATAAAAAATAAATCACACCACTCGTGATTGGCGTAAGGTGGCTAAAATATTGCCTCTCTAACTCTCAATAAGCACCTTGGACTCTACGCCCCGTCAATGAAGAAACGAACTCTACCTCTAAATTACTTATTACGCACTCATATTAGAACGCTTCGATGATCATTAAATCCACTCTTGAATAACATTCCTGCAGACTAACTGCACCACGAACACAACACTCTATTCCCATCCACCGCTATTTAAAACCCTTGAAAATAGCAAACCTTCATCACTTCAGTTCACTACCTCCACTAACTAATCGTATTCATCCTTCCTACTCAACCTGGGTAATTTTACTTTCTTTTTGATACTCCACGCAGATCTAAAATCGTCCCAACTTTAACCTATTGCGTCATGAATTGCGCTGGGCCCAGCCTTCGCGTTTTCGATATCCGATCGACATTCTACTGACACAGCTGGCAACATTCTTTTATTCCGACTCGATGTCACAATGTTACTTTTCATGTCATGGTCTGTTCCCTTCTTGTTAATACAAATTTCATTGCCGACGTTCACCTCTGTGTACTTGTGGGGAGGAGGGAACTCCTAATCACTACTATTATTCCTGTAGTTTAACTTCCGCTTTTAATCTAAAAAAAAACTACTGCAGGACCAACCGATTGGCTGGTTAACATCCTCAATAGAAAAAGTCTCTTTTCCAGACTCAATAGTATATTTGAATTCCAAATGAATCTGCGTAACTTGAGTTATTAATTCTTCCTCTGTCTGCTCTATATGTCTTCAAAAATGCACAGAATCATCACTTTAGTGATCTTGTGCTGCAGGTTATTTAAAATCATCATAAGTATTTGTCCTCCTCTACTGAAGCTCGTTATTTTATTTCACGAAAGCTGCATTAATGGACCTCTAAGGTACCTGGCCTCAGCACATGTCTTTTTGCAGTGCCACTTGTCGCGTAGGGCATTGCCCGTTACATATTATAACTCCTTTAAAATTGTCTTCTAGTTTAATTTCAACACTGAAGATGCCCACTGTCGCGAAGGGTCTTTTCCCGGCATCTTAACTTCTTATAAAGACTTTCACAGCTGCACCTATATCTTTCTATGGAACTCTCACTAATGCTATGTAATTTAAACTCTTGAGGCCACTTGTTGTGTGCGGCTTAGCCCGGCCATACTGTAACAGCTTATGTACTTAGACAATCGTCCAATGTCGTTTTAGATATAAAAATATCTGACGATTACTCCTGTAAAAACTTTTGCTTTTTTCAATAAATGTTTGTCGGAGCAGTCTTCTTAGAAGCGCTCGACACCGCTCTATGAGCGGTGAGTGGGGACTGCTCCCTGTTAAATCTTACTTTCCATGCCCCTTACCTGCGGCAACATCCTTTTGTCTCAACCTACGATTTTACATCTACCTACAAAGGAGTTAATATAAATCATTAAAAAATAAGCAAAAAAAGACGAAGTTACCTGCAGTTATTTAATCCAAGCTGCTTAGCTAGATAAATTTGAGTCTTACACCTCCAATTTTCTCTACCGGACACATTGGCAACTCTTACAAATTCAAATATATATATATATATATATATATATATATATATATATATATATACAGTCCCTGGCCAAATTATTAGACGCACTATAGTTTTTTAATAATTACATGTTTTGCAGCTCAGAGAATGTTTTCCAAATGAATAACCATTCATTTTTATGCAAGATGGAGCTCCCTGCCACACAGAACGGCCTGTTAAAGATTGTTTGGAAGTGCCAAAAATCCCTCTGTTGGATTGGCCGGGTAATAGCCCAGATATGAAACCTACTGAAAACGTGAGGTAGCTGATGACGAGAGAACTTTCTAAACGTGTGATCATAAACAAAACGCAACTCTTAGAAAAGGTCATTCATGTGTGGAATCACCATCCTCAGATGCATAATTGAAGCTCTCATAGCGGCTAAAGGTGGCTCAACAAAATATTAACATTTAATTGCATTAATTTCAAATTTTTTCAAGAGTTAATAAATACATATTTTTTCTATAACTATGGTATTTTATTTGTGTTAAAAAACAGGTAATAAGGTGGATAATAAAAAAAATAAATACATTGTATCTAGTAAAAACAATAAAGCTCTATAGTATCACCTGATAATTAAGGTTTTACATAGAATCTTACAGTGCGTCTAATAATTTGGCCAGGGACTGTATATATATATATATATATATACACCACTATACTTTTAGAGTAATTTCCTATATCAATTTTCGGAGATATAAGATGCCCAAGTTCACTATTATAAAATTCTGGTGAGAAGTTTTCTAGAAAATCTGGAAATCTTGGCAAATATGCCTTGGCTATTTTGATTGCACTTGTGATGTTAAAACAGGAATAAACTACTACGTCAGAAACGCTAAAGAAAAATTATTGAGTGTAATAATTTTCAGGGCCCGACTTAGATTACTTGGAGCCCCGGGGCAAGCTTATTCTGGGGGGCCCCCTTGCAGTCGCATAAGAGGTCTTTAGGTTGCAATATTTCTGCTTATGTCTGTTGGGGGGCCCCTTCCAGAAGGGGGGCCCAGGGCAACTGCCCCGTATGCCCTGGCGTTAATCAGGGTCTGATAATTTTTCAATAATTTTTCTTTGGCGTTTCTGACGTAGTAGTTTATTCCTGTTTTAATATTCCAACGCCAAGTCTCCTGCTATTACTTGTGATGTATTTGTCGTCCATACAGATTTCCTTATCCCTTTTTCTAACGTCAGCTACTTCTTCCTACGTTGAACTCTTTATAAACAGTAACAACTTAACACAGAGACAAATATTCAAAATCCTTTTTTAAGTGCAGTGTTTTGTCAGAGAAATGACAAAAGTAGTCTCGTTTTTTCTTATAAAAAGTACTTTTACTTGACCCGAATGGAATGCGTTTTGTTTTATATTATTTTTCAAAAATATTCAAACGAGTTGTTCAAAAAAAGTACAATAAACATTTTAATTAAAAAAACTGATGGCAGCTTTCAGGAAACTTTAATAATTTTTATTATAGTTTATATTTATGTTGAAAAGTTATTTAATACGTTACAGGAAGCATTGTTCTTCAGTTCTTTATTTAATACCATCATCAGGAGAACAAATTAGAGACGAGTACAGCAGACAAATCATAAACACTAATACTAATATACCATGCGCACTCGCTTTGCATAAAGAACGTGTGCTTACTTTGTTCGACCTGAAAAATTGTTGCGAGTTTTTGTATGTTTTAATGTTTATTCAATGAGTTTTTTTAAAATATAAATTCAATCTTGTAGTTTTTTTTTTTTATCATACTAGTAATAAATATTTATAATAAAATTTATGTCATTTAAAAGCGTAAAATTTTATCATTGCTACTGTTTTACAAGTTTCCAAATAAACACAAAATGGCCAAAAAATAAATAATATACAGTGTGATTCCGAGATCATGGGACAAACTTTGAGGGGAGGTTGAGAACATCACAAGGATGAAGAATTTTATAAGAACCCATTTTCCCAAACCTCATTTTAATCCTTTAAGAACTGGTTCTTTTGGGTTGCGGTGTACTACTTACTCCGCTGCTGTGTAAATTTTAAAATCGTGCATGCTTTATTACTTCGCAAAATAATACACATTGTTCATATTGTTGCAATCAATGCAATAAAATACCTCGATAAAAACATAATTTCCTTATTTATGTAAACATTAGCGTGTAAAAACTATTTTTTTTAAATGCAACATTGGAGAGTCCCAAACATATCCACGCAATATCACCCGGTTCTTAAAGTATTAAAATTACGTTTTAGGACACAGGTTCCTATACAATTCTGAATCCTTGTGATGTTCTCTACCTTACCTCCAAGTTTATCCCATGACCTTGGAATCACGCTGTATCGTGTATAACAGGGATGGAACACGGGCGCAGTATTCATACCGGAATCTGTTTAAGAAATTTTACTACCTATAATATCGTTGATTTAAGAAGTAGAAAATTTTCTTACATTGATGGTGGTATGAATACTGCGCCCGTGTTCCATCCCTGGTATAATGATACATTCATAATACAAATAAAAAGTTATTAGATCAGGGTCCAGCTGTATAAACGAAAATTTTAAAGGTGTTAGTATAATTGCAGATTTTTACGCTTTTTAGTTACTGTAAAATTTGTATAGAACTTTTTTCATAAGTATTACAACAGTTTTTCACTGATTTAATAAAATAAAAAAATCCAAAAAATCTTCTGGTAGCCAAAAATCGTAAAGGTTGACAGCTCTCGTAGTAGTATACTAAAAAAACATACGGAAATCTATTAGAAAATACAACTTTTCACTATTAGAACATTCCATATAATACCTTAAAGGAAAAGAAAGAATGATGTATTAAAAATCTTAACTGCTTTAAACATGCAATTTAAGTGTATCGAAATGTTTGAAAAAATTGCATTATAATGAGAAAGAATATTTCTATTTAAATTATTCAAATTGATCAAGCGAATACGCAAATGTCATAATAATAATAATAATAATAATAATAAAAGTATATACCACTTTTTATAAACAGTTTTCTAGATTCATATACATTTAGATCAAGGCTTTCGCTGGCCCCTTCGTACACTACAGCATATTTCGTGAGAGGTGCAAAAGGAGTGGATATCTGTTTTTGCACGGTTGGGAAAAAACAGTGTGTCAAATGTCGATGCTTACACAATGATACTTTCAACCACTTTCCGTCTGATTGCTGCTAGTGACGCCATTTCCAGGGACACTGTTAATCAATAATCGCCATTAACCCTTTGGGTACATTTGACGAGTGAGGCACAAGTAAAGGTAATTGCCACGTCAAAAAATAACCACTATGCACGCTAAAAATATCTCTTCCTACCCCCCAGTAGCAAGCTTCCAAAATCTATAATTAAAAAAAATTATTATTATATATTTTTTTCTTCTCATTGTATTAGCTCTTTGTCTACTAGTCGTTCAGCAATTTAGGTTTCTAGCCCCCTCCCCCCTTAGACCTCCTCTTTTGGTGTAACTTCCAGTGCACAACAATCCACTACGGCTCCTCAAGCTATACCCCCCTACCCAAAATTCAAAAACCTTTTTTTCTCCAGTTTTGTGTTTGGCTCGAAAGCTAGTTGCGCACATATTCAAAATTTTCCCTTGCATCCAGGAGCGTGTCTGTGCGTCTCCGTCTTGTGCAATCTGGAGGTGTGGTGTGTCAGTCGAGCATTATGTGTCAAAGAAGCAGACGTAGGAACCTTGCCAATCCTGATCTGTGCCGAGAAATCACATTGTTGCTGATGTTGAAGGAACCTGCAACCTCCAATGGACGATGTTTGAAGACTGAACGAGCCATCTGACACGGCTTATTCTATGTAGCGACTAGGCAACTGCCTGGTTGTAGTCAGCCATCATGTAGTGATCTGGCGATTTTTCGCTCCGGAAGATAAGCATCAAACACGTGAAGCTTGGCAGTGTCCAGGCAGGCAGGGGCTGTCCAAAGGTTTCTGAATGAGACTCGTCATGTGCTTACTTGGGCGAAGTTACGGTGGACGAGTCTGACTCGTCATCTGAATTTAAGAAATAGGCGTTAATGTAGTGGGCATTGATCGCAAACACTTACCTGGCGTTTTTTATGATATCTTACAACCATACTTATATCATCAATATAAGTATATTCCAAATAAAATGTATTACTTTTACATATTAACACTTTCGCGACCGCTGACGTAGATTCAAACCATTTGAAAATCTGTAACTCCACCAGTGGAAGTTTCTTTTGCAATTTGTATGCTATTTTTTTCTTAAATATATTGTTAAGATGAATCTTAACACTTGTTTTTTTTTTTTTTAGCTAGTTTCTTTCCCTTTTAAAATTATTGTATTTCAAAAATTATACAAATCTTTTACATTAAACTTTAATTTAGTTTTTTTTATTAGTTTTAGATAAATTGGCCTTTTTATTCAGCTTTGTTATTTATTGCATCTTTTACTCCGTTCAAAACTTTTCTATTAAATTTTCTGTCCGCCTAGGAACAATTGTAGGTTCCAAAGCACCTGGCCAAGGAGGAACGTGACCGTAGGCTGATAATTTTGAACCGCTCTGAAAGTGTCCTTGAACCGCTCTGAAAGTCGCTGTTGCACGCGTAGTGTCTGTCTGGCTTATCAGCATAACAGCTATTTCGCCAATAGTTACGTTCAGTGACTAGTTCGGCAAATGTGTTGTTAGCGCTGATTGGTCAGTTCTTTTTCATCTGTTAGGTTTGTGCTAGCGTGTTGGCAACGTTTTGAGTTCAGCGTGGGTGAACGGCGGGAAGTTTGTGATTTTGCTGTAGGACGCCAAGAAGAAAGCATGATGTAGTGCTCCGAAAATAAAAAGAATGTGGCTTTTGCCCTGCGCGAGCCCCTCGCAATCTAAATCTTTGTGGCTGAAGGATGTACTAGTCTTGGTAATGCAATCTTGAGATGATTAGCGTATAGCGTTAAAAGGTGCTGTTGCTGAAGATTGAGCTGGAAGGTGAAAAACGTGATATTTGCTGTTTTGTAAAATAAACGAATAGAGTGGGAACGTTTGCCCCTCAAAATTACAGTTATGTAAAAAAAAAAAAAAAAAAAAAATCAAAGCCGTCTTTGGGGACTGCCGATAGAAGTGAAAACAAAGTAACTTGTGAATTGTATCGTCGAGCTATTAGATTATTAATTTTGAATTATTTTTGGTTTGTAAAGAAGTGTTTATGATCTCTATTATATGACTCGGCACAATATTTGTAGCTACCCAAATTAAATGAACTAAGCCTTATATTAGGTAAAAATATTGATTACTTATGAAATTATTTTAATTAGTAGCTGAGATACAAAAGAAAACCGATTCAGGACACCTCAAAACGTGTATATCACGGGAAATCTCGAATTCCACTTTCGATAATATAAGAGAACTTTAAAATATCTTTCGAATGATGCATTAAAAATAATTTAATTATAATTAGATTGTGAAGTATTGAAATTTTAAAATATTATAGCGCCATCTGGCGGTACAAAATTCTGTAACCTACTGTTCAATTCCAAATCAACAAAGCTTTCTAATGATGTATTACTTATGAAATTATTTTAATTAGTAGCTGAGATACAAAGAAAACCCATTCAGGACACCTCAAGACGTGTAAATCAGGTGAAATCTTGGATTCCACTTTCAATAATATAAAAGTACTTTAAAATATCTTTCGAATGATGTATTAAAAATAATTTAATTGTAATTAGAAATTGAAATATTGAAATTTTAAAATATTACAGCTCCATCTGGCGGTAGAATTTCCTGTAATTCTCTGATCTATTCCAAATCAACAAAGCTTTCTAATGATGTATTATTTATGAAATTATTTTAATTAGTAGCTGAGATGCAAAAGAAAACCCATTCAAGACACCTTAAAACGTGTAAATCAGGTGAAATCTCGAATTCCACTTTCGATAATATAAAAGAACTTTAAAATATCTTTCGAATGATGTATTAAAAATAATTTAATCATAATTAGAAATTGAAATACGCGTATTAGAATAAAATTTAATTTGCAATTAAAATGTAATTTTTTTCCAAAATCGATGAAATTTGAACTGCAACTATCCCGTGTGCTGTTAATGGAGCACAGTAAGTTTCAAAGAATTTAGAAGAAAACTGAAGCATTTTGAAATTTGCAACTTTTATTCCTAGTAGAAAACCACGTGATGTCAATTGGCAAAAAATATGTTTCTTCCCGATCAGATTCTCTGTGACTGGGTTGTCATGGTAACGAACGCCTGCAGAATTTCATTCAAAGCGTTAGCTGACGATGACGCGAGTTTCATGATTTTTGTTCACCCAAAAGTGCTCAACGCGCCTAAAGAAGTTTTCATTTCAAAAATCGCTGCGCATTGAATTAGTAGGAAAGGCGGAAATCCAGTGCTGCAGGCCGAATCGGTCGTGTTGATGATTCTTCGCAACGATAGTTTGGAGGTCTTAGTGTTGTCCCGTAAGAGTGGTGTACCTCCAGTTTTTTTTTCATGTTTTTCCAATTAGCCGCAGATGAGACGACAATGCTTTGTATTTGTGAGGTGATATGCCCTCGTGGTCTTGTGCATCTAGTGAGATAACCTCCCATTAAATCATTTGCTTGTCATAAGTTCCTAGGAAATCTGTGTGCTTCCCTCGTCGTTTGAAATAGATGAATCCCAGCCACCGCCAGAAGATTGATCATTCTTTGAATATGAGAATGTCGGTAACTCCTGTTTTTCTATTTTTCTTAACTCTCTTCTTGTAATAAGTATTAAAATTAGAACTATAAATGAAGTCTAAACTTTGAGGGTTTTTTTATTAAAAGTGATTTTCTATGTGTATTAAAACTTGAACTATAAAATGCAAGATAAACTGAGATGTTTTGTTTTCATTTTTCTGGATTACCAGAGACTTTTCAGTCTGTAGTAAATTAAAATTTTACCTGAAGAGAAACTAGGACTTACAATAAATTATAAGTAAATAAGTGATATGACTAACGTTACTAGTAAAGATTGGTTGTATGTCAATTTTATTTCTTAGAAAATAATTGAATGTAAAAAAAATGATATATTTGGTATTTACTTTACGATTTATTTTTGTAAGGAGATCTCCAATATAAAATGTGAGAAGGAATAATAAAATTAGTCATGTGATGTGTTTGTGTGTAATGTGTTTGTGTTTTATTTTTATTAGTAGAAATATTACAAATTTTTCTTTATTATTATTATGTCATGGGAAATTTAATAGAATACAAATTTTTTTTTTTTGAGTCATTTAGTTTTCTGCTGAAAAAATGTATTTTGTTAGGGAAGGTATTCAAATCTTAAGAGATAATCAAAATTTAAGATGTTGAGAAATCCAAATTGAAGGAAAATTTAATAACTAGTGAAAGATGAATTTAAAAAAAAAAAAATGAAATGCACTTACCTCTGATTTTTACAGCAGGAAACACCTTTTGTTTATTTAATTTTTGTTTGTTTGTTTATTGGGGGGGGGGGGTGGAAGTGGCTCCAATGTTATATTTTTTTTATTTACTTATCATTTTACAATTATTAGTTTAGTTTAATTAATCAAATGTTACATTTTAAGTGTTTAATAAAATGAATGCAGGTCTTATGGTAGTTTCTGTTGTAACCTTTAAATTGCTGATAATTAAACTTAAAATTTTTGTTCTGGTTTATTAACAGAAACTGCCATAAGTCATCATGGCCCTATATTAAGTTTAATTCATATGTATTCTGAGTAATGAGCAACAGAAAGTCAAAATTTTTTCCAATGAGGTTTCGACCTCTTTTACCATCTTTTAAATCCTGGGTTTATTTGAATTTGCGGGCAATGTACTAAAGGTTTTTACATGTTATTCAAAATGGGAATTTCAAAATTTAATTTAAGTTGTAATAAATTGTAATAAGAACAACCTCACTTTACACCACAACAATATAATTAATATTCACAAATTTACAATAAAATAAACTATGGATACAAATACTTTGTTTAGAAAGAATAAAATTATTATGTATATCCATTTGTAATATAAATATGAATACAGAAAATTTTGTTCTGAAATATTGTAACATGGGAGAATAACGCCCACAGGCGGACCTTACTGTCAAAAATTCAAAATCATTCCATATAGCGACAAATTAAATCAGTCCCTTGGGCATAAAAATTTTCAAATAATTCAGTACTCAAAGGGTTAACTTAGATGGGTGATGCTTGATATATATGACCAGAGTTCCCAAGTTTTATAATTTATTCAAAAGCATTTTTAGTCCCGCCTTCTTTCCGAACCATAAATTTTGCAGATTATTTCTCTTTAATATGTGACAACGATTAAACAAGAAGAAAATCATTTTTCAAAATTTCCCGTTTGAAAAATAGGCGGGGCTGAAAATGCTCGTGAATAAATTATAAAAGTTAGAAACCCTGTATATGACTCGACTGAAAACTATTTCAATTAGTTATTTTTAGTAACTCTCTTTTTCTTTTCTGCTGTCCTTTTTATAGTGATTTTAAAATCAATCTTGTCACTCTCTGTAAATGATTCTAATATGAAATTTTACAGTTGAAATAAAACAAACTGTTTAAACACCATTAACAAATCATACATGAATGCAATAAATTTTAACGATCAAAATTATATCGATTAGTTAATTTTTTACTTAATTATGCATATTAATATCGCTTACTTTTCAATAATGTGTTTAATTTATAGGTGCTGTAATGAGTCATTATATATTAAAAAAAAAAAAAAAAAAAGACGAAGTTACCCATACTTATTTAATCCAAGCTACTTAGGTATATAATTTTGAGTCTTATAGCTCAAAGCTTTTCTATCGTACACATTGGCATCGTCACATCTTGGCAACTCTTACACTTTGAAAATATATGTATAAATATACTCACCACTATACTTTATAGAAACTTCCCATATTAATTTTTGGACTATCATAAAATTCTGGAGAAAAGTCTTCCAAGAAATCTGGAAAACTTTTCAGTTATGTGTTGGCTATTTTGATCGTACTTATTTTGTACTTGTAATCCATACAGATTTCCTTCTTCCTTCGTTGAAATCTTTCTAAACAGTAACAGCTTGAGACAAAGACAAATATTAAAAATACTTTTTAAGTGGAGTGTTTTTTCAGAGGAATGCCAAAAGTAGGCTCGTTTTTCTTATAAAAAATATGTTTACTTGACTCGACTGGAATGCGTTTATTTTATATTATTTCTCAAAAATATGTAAATGAGCTGTTCAAAAATAGTAGAATAACTTTTTAATTAAAAAAAAAAAAAAAAAAAAAAAATGAGGGCACATTTTAGGAAACTTTAATAATTTTGATTATATTTTATATTTATGTTGATAAGTTATTTAATACTACGTTACAGGAAGCATTGCTCTTCTGTTCTTTATTTAATACTTTCACCAGGAGAACAAATTAGAGACGAGTACAACTGACAAATCATAAATGCACCTGTACCATGCGTACTCGTTTTGTACAAAGAACTTGTGCCTGCTTTGTTCAATCCGAAACAATTGTTGCGAGTATTTGCATTTTTTAATCTAAAGATTAAAAAAAGCTTCAAAACGTTTTATTGTTATTATTATTATTATTATTTATTTATTTATTTATTTATTTTTTTTTTTTTTTAAAGTCAGTCCTATGGTTTTTTTTATCATATGAGTAATATTTATAATAAAATTGATGTAATTTAAATGTATTAAAATTTTATTATTGCTACTATTTTACTTTTTGCCAAATAAACATAAAATGGGCAAATAATAAATAATATACAGGGCAATTCCGAGGTCATGGGACAAACTTGGAGGGGAGATAGACAACATCACAAGGATCCAGAATTGTATAACAACCCATTTCGCCAAACCTCATTTTAAACCTTTAAGAATTGGATGTTTTGGGCTGCGGTGTACTACAAACTCCGGTACTGTGTAAAATTTGAAATTTGCATGCTTCATTACTTCACAAAATAATACACACTGTTCATATTATTGCAATCACTGCGATAAAATATATTTATAAAAACATAATTTCTTTTTTTATATAAACATTAGCGTGTATTTTTTTTAAAATGCAATATTGGAGAGCCACGCCCATATCTACGTAAAATCACCCTGTTCTTAAAGAGTTAAAATGACGTTTGAGGACATGGGTTCCTATATAATTCTGACTCCTTGTGATGTTTTCTGCCATCCCTCCAAGTTTATTTCATGACCTTGGAATCACACTATATCGTGTATAATGATACATTCAGAATATAAATAAAATTTGTTAAAGCATGGTCCTGCTGTATAAGAGAAAATCTTAAATGTGTTAGCATAGTTGCAAATTTTGACGCTTTTTAATTACTGTAAAAAATTTTATAGATTTTTTTTTTTAAGAAATCTATAACAGATTTTCAATGATTTAATAAAATAAATAATTCTATAAATATTTTACGATAGCCAAAAATCGTAGAAATTGGCAACTCTCGTGGTAATATACTAAAGAAAACGTACGGAAATCTATTAGAAAATACAACTTTTCACTATTAGAAAGTTCAATATAATACCTTAACGGAAAATAGAGGAAGATGTATTACAAACCTTAACTGCTCTAAACATGCAACTTAAGTGTATCGAAATGTTTGAAAAAATTACATTATAATGACAAAAAACATTTCTATTTAAAAGCATGCAAATAGATCAAAGAGATGTCTTAAATGAATTGACAAAGCAATTTTCACATATTATTTATTTAATCCATATTTATGTCTTTTATCTTGGAGTTACATGTCCGTTTTGAAATTTTTGTTGCGGTTGTCGGTTTCTGTGGAGCAAAGAACATTTAAAGTGTAGTTAATGAACTAATATTGCAGCTTTCGTTGTATTGTGTTTAATATTGTTTTAAAATTATCGTTGACAGTTTGTTGTGGATCTAAAGTTATGTTTAAGTAAGTATTATGAATATCATTATATACCTACCAACAAGTACTTTTATTTTCTACTGGAAATTTTAATAAGTTTATTGGAAATTTTCTGTGATTAAGTATGATAATAGTTTTTGCAAAGAAATATTGGGTGTAAAAGCCGTACAATTTGGCACCTATGCCATTATAGATATTTTATGTTTTTGTTTTCGTAATGAACGCGGACATCTGACTAACCTCAAAAGAATCATGAAGAATAATAAAATCGCATACTTGCCAACCATCTCATTAATAATCGGAAGATTTTATGTGCATGTTTTTTTTTTTTTTTCATATCAGTCTTTTTTAGAGTAATTTTATATTTATTTAAACATAACTACATTTAGATGATAATTAATCAAAAAATAAGGTGGCGTGGGAAAAGGGACGTGTACTAAAAATCTTCCGATTCATGATTAGGATGTTGGCAGTTATGAAATCCTAAGTGAAATTATTTTTGCTGGTTATTTTTAAAACAAACTACCTACTATGAACTGCTAGGTCGATAAAAGCGACAACCGATGGAACCCGGCACTTCATGTCTACTAACTATGAGCGCAGAAAAGCTCGGCCTCTGGTGGGGCCCGCAAAATGGGTATTTTGCGTATAATCTTGACCCTTTATTCACAAATTATTTTATTTTTTTAAAAATAGTTTGAAATTTTTTTATTATATTTCTTTATGCATGAGAATCGTCTCATATTAACACTTTCGCGACTACATGATTTTGAATTTTTGACAGTAAGGTCCGCCGTCCGGTCGTTATTTTCCCAACAAAATTTTCTGTATTCAATTTTATATTAGAAATTGATTTACATTATAATTATATTCTTTCTAATCAAAGTATTTTTATCCATAGTATATTTCATTGTAAAAATGTGAATATTAGTTATATATTTAAGAAATAAATAACATACAAATTGCGAAAGAATCGCCCACTGGTGGAGTTACAGATTTTTAAAATTTACGTCAGCGGTCGCGAAAGTGTTACATTTAGCTTTAACTATAGCTTAGCTATTGGGAAAGCTTAAACTATTGGGACTAAAGCTTAAACTATAGCCCCAATGAGATCCTGTAGTAAATTTAGGCTATATTGAGGAATTTTTTTGATGGGACTTTAAAGTCCTGGTGGGATACAAAGGGTTAAAGAATAATTTAACATAAAAATTACAAAAGATGTGCCCCTGGATGGAGTTCAGGAATGAAAAAAGATCCGTTGATTCTGCTACTAGTATCTTTGTACAGAAATTGTTATCATATTTTTGTGATTTTATTGGGTAGAAACTTTTGATAAACAATATACTAATGTAAAAATATATAAATAAATAATAATAATAAAGAAAGAAAGAAAATAAAAGAAACTCTTTCATTCCGGGCGGAGATGCAGATTTCCAAATAAAGTCGTTTCACGTAGACCTCGAAATATTCATCCTTTTTTTAGGACACTTTAAGGGGTGAGAAAATTTCGACTTTAGCCACCAGTATTTTCATACAATAATTTCTATCATATTTAATCATAATAAATAATTATATGGTAAATATTTCTGTATAAAAACAGTGATGGCAGAAAAGGCGGAGATATCGAATTATGGTTCACGTAAACTGTCTAGAATGCGTTAAAAATATAAATTACTGTTAAAAAAAAAAAAAAAAAATCCCGACTTATAATATAAAAAATTGTAATAGTTATGTTATTTGAACTTATAATAATTATTAAACAGTAAATATCAGTGAAAAAAACAGTGCTTTTTTTTCTTCGACAAAGACTGTGTATTGTGGAATTTACAAATAAGTACACTTCCTGGATACAAAATACGCGAAATATCACATTAGAAGTGAAAATACCACAATCTCCTCGTCTCCTTGCACGGAATAAGTCATGTTTAAAATATTATCACACACGGGACAACTGCTTTGATTTTTCCCACCACTAATTTTTTATATCTCTAGATATTATGCAGAAATGGAAAATTGGCGCAGCCTTCATACCAGAATAAATAAATCAAAATTTTCTTCTTATTAAACCAGTGATTTTATACGTAGAGAAATATTTAAACGAATACTGGTTTGAATTCTGCGCCAGTTTTCCAGCTCTGCATTATGTAACCATTTTCTAGGATTGAATAAATTAAAAAAAGAAAAAAATTACAAATTTTTCGGTAAAAAATATTCGCAGTAATTGGTATCATACATATTCAACATATTTTCAACATAATTTCATGAATGATTAAATCTTTAAAACTATTCTTTATTTTATTAGTACGACAGGACTATTTCTTTCAATCTAGGATTTTGCGTCGTAACAAATTTATAGTGTTACTCTTCGAAAATGTCTGCCAATATCCAATTTTACTATTTTATTTCTTACTCTGCTGTAAAATATTTTGTGAAATCCGTAAAAACTTTTATATGTATATTTTTTTCACTTACCATGAGTGAGGATCGAACTCACAACCTTCGGGTTCGTAGTTGTGTACTCTGACCACAGAGACAACGGGTTTCGTCTGAATATTTCCTGATTATTTAGACTAGTGTTTATATACATATATATATATATATATATATATATATATATATATTTGAAAAACTGTTACAATACAAATATAAGTAGTCATACTAAATTAAATTCTGTCATATACAGAATTTCATCCATATTTTTAATACTCGCAAAGCCAGCATGCATCGAGATACTCACCACAGCAGCGCAGATTTTATTATTATTATTATTATTGTATTTTTTAATTAAAAGAGAAAAAAAAAAAAAAACTTGCAGAAATTTATTTTGTACCTTTCAGTTATTTTGAAGAAAAATCGTATATTTATTTTGTGTAACGCTAACATAATGATTTTTTTTATCGTATATTGTCTAAAAACAGAAAGCGCGTAAAAATTTATATTTTGTTTTATCTAAACAGTAAATATTCTCAGAAAATCATTTCTATTGTTCATGGTTCGTACGGCCACGCCTTTTTTCAAGGACCCTCCCACCAGTAATTTTATACAGCTCATTTCATTTCGAGTTTTAAGACCTTTTTTTATATCAAAAATTACTATGTAATACTATTAGTGCAGAAAATAAAGAAAATTCAAGGACTGTACGAACTATATTTGTTCTTAACAATTTTGCAACCTCTGACGTGAAAATCTGTAACTCCACTAGTGAGCATTTCATTAGATTACATAGGTTACATTATTGCTTAAAAATACACATAATATTCACATTTATACAATTAATGAATTATGGATACAAATACTTTGATTACAAAGAGTATAACTGTAACAGGGGTGTTTGCGTTCCGGGTTTTTTATTTTATTTTCCACCAGAAATTACAAATTATAATTTTGGTTATAATCAATTGCTAAACTTTACTAGAAAACTATCATTAATATCACTGTTAAAAATATTCTGGTAGCAAATTCCGGGGTCACAAACACCCCTGCTGTAATATATATCTATTTATATTATATAGATATAACTGCAGAAAGCATTGATTTAAAATAATGCAATATACAAAAATAACACCTACAGGAGGAGCTACCTGTCAAAAGGAGCAATATATTGTTGGGGAATTCGATTAAGTAGTGTGTTCAAAAATTTCCATGGAACTCTTCAAAAGATTGTAAATACTGCAGAGGAGTTTGATGATTTTAAAGAATGCTGATTGTTGATAGACTATATCCTATTCAAGCTGTACAGTATTAAATATGATTGAAAAATTTAAAATGCACTAAATAAATTTGCTTTCATGGAAAATTTTAAGCATCATCGCGTAAGACCACATTAATTCCCATGACAGTCAATAAAATTGGAAAACGCAGATTCAAATACTTTATATATTACAGCCGTATTCACCTTTAAATTCAACTCCCGGTTCGATGCAAAATCTGCAGCTTTTTAACAAAGTTCGGCACGCTGTTTCGCCTTCTAGCGTCAAACATTTCATATAATCTTTGATTGGTTATTCTCTGATAAAAAATCTGAAAATAACAATGCAGCTCGATGACAGACGCAACGCGTCAAATTTTGCTGTAAGGTTACACAGGTGTCGACAGTCGAAAATTTTTCCCTGATTCTTCCGCAAGTATTTTTCTTTCGAAATTTTTAGTAGGAAGTATACCCGATTAATTAAGTAAAAAATTTTATATAATTACAATGATAGAAGAATCAGGGAAAAAATTTCGACTGTCGACACCCTGTTACACTCTGACTTTATGCACCTTTTAAGTTTTGGTGTTCAACCGGGGAATGAAGTTATTGATAAATACAGCCGTAAGTCCAGAAAAAGACCTCGTATCACGCGCGATTTTAAAGTGCGATTACCCATTATCGGTTTGTGTGGTCCCAAAGAAGAACAAAATCGAAACATTTCCATAATATTACGTTTTATTCCAACAATAGTGTAATAAGCCTTTAAAATTAAAAGAAACGGTTAGCAGATATTTACTAAAAAAAGAAAAAATATTTTGTAATTCATAATTTTTTTCTATGTATTATAGTGAAAAATATGTTTCAATTCTTTATTATGACAGTTATTTAAAAAGTTATTGCGTAGAAGCCAACATTTTAAATTAATTCGGAGTATTTTTAGACCCGCATCTATCTTATATCGCTTATTTTTAAAAATAATATTTATTTTTTTTATGGAAGTTATATATTGGAAAAACAATTTTCTATAAATAAAGTGGAGTTAAATAAAGGTGGGGCGAAAAAATCTCCGGAATAAACAAAATGTTGGTAGCTATGTTACTGTTTCGCAGTCATGCTACCTTTTCTTAACCCGTTAGTAGTCGCTATAGACAGCGCCACCTATTACAATTTATTATTTAACTCGCACCAATAATTTTAAAAAGTGATGTGATCAACGTTTCTTCGATTTTATTCGCGTTTTATATATATCAAATTTTTGGTGGCTATTGAATAAAAAGTGTGGCAAAACTGAAGGATGGGCGGCAAATCGACCAACTAGCTACTACTAACGGGTTAAGGCAATGTCGTACAGGGTTCCCACGGCCACGCCTTTTTTCAAGGACTTTTCCACTAGAATAATCTTAAGATAAATTTATTTTTAAATATACAGTGTACATTTAATAAGAAATTTGTTTCTAGATAATACTAATGGAAGAGACGTAAGGATATATACTGTCGTAAGGATATATACTTATGTTAATTTATAAACCCCGCCTACTGACGTTAGTCTAAAGCGTTTATATATATATATATATATATATATGTAACGTATGGTTCTTTAGTTGATGAATGACAGTCACTCAAATAAATATTCCACAATAAGTTAATGCAGTCGTTTTATTGAAGGCACTTAATCATTTTACACTTTATTAACAGTCAATCAATCTGAGCACGCTGACATACAGATCCGTAGACGAGTCGGGCCGAAAAGTCCCGTTAACGGCGGAACTGCAAACCAATCCCCGTCCTGGGACCGCTAAAATAAACTTTTTATTGACGTGAACTAATTAAGCACAAGCTTCCATGAAAAAGGCGCCGATTTTCGGGTGCTCCCGCTTAAATATGGATATGTGGGGGGTGAGGCCAAACTCCTAATATGAATTCTTATTGGATAATTAAGTGAGCTAAAATCCAGCCCACATTCTCTCATTGGTTGACCCGGATATCCAGGATTTCGTATTTCGCAATGCCTTGCCGCTTATTTCGACTATTGCATAATTTTGATTATGAAACTTCTTCTAACTCCAATTCCCGCGCTACGACGTGTTTTGCTGAAAAACTAACTTTACTGGAGCTTTAAAATAGAATTCTCACAAAGTTGTTCTTAAAATTAAGATTTATTCTGAGCTAATACTATTAAGATATCACTTAATATTAATTTAAATACTAATTTAGAATCTTGCTTATTTTATCCTTTCTAGATAATACTAATGGAAGAGTCGTAAGGATATATACTTATGTTAATTTATAAACCCCGCCTACTGATGTTAGTCTAAAGCGTTTATAAATATATATATGTGTGTGTGTGTGTGTGTGTGTAAATTTGTGATTAAATCAAAAAAATTCATCCACAG
Source organism: Salticus scenicus (assembly GCA_963930645.1). Lineage (NCBI taxonomy): Eukaryota > Metazoa > Arthropoda > Arachnida > Araneae > Salticidae > Salticus > Salticus scenicus. The sequence continues at coordinate 111,347,649 of OZ005657.1, forward strand.
TATTGATGCGGTAAATGCTACTGACATACATATACATACTTGCCAACCATCTCATTAATAAGCGTAAAATTGCTAACAGCCCTTGAAAAAACGTCAATGTATTTTTACCGCAATGTATTCTTAGAGTAAATTTCTTTAAATGTTGTTATGATTAAATAAGAATAAAATTACTCCAAAAAATGACTGGTGTGAAAAAAAAAGGCGGGTACTAAAGATTTTACGGTTCATGATGAGATGGTTCGCAAGTTTGCATATACGTCGGCGAAAAATACAGAGTTTACCACAAATGCGCAAAAGTCATTATAATTAAATAATAATAATAATAAATAACGTATACCACTTTTCATAAAGAGTTTTCTAGATTCATATGTACTTAGATCGAGGGTTTTGTTGGACCAGTCAACTTCGAGTAGTATTCGTGAGAGGCACAAGAGCAGTGGAAATCTGCATTTGCGCAGTGAAAAAAAAACAGTTTTAAATACCGATGCTTTCATAATGTTTCTTTCAACATTGTTTTTAGTTTTTCGGTTTGCATGTTGCTTTCAATACTTTATGACACTTATTTAAGAAAAGTTATTGCATAGCTTCCAACATTTTAATTTTTTTTTTGGAGTATCTTTAGACCCGCATCTATTTTAGAGCACTTATTTTTTAAGCAGATCTTAGAGATATACTGTTTGTTGATAGACTGTATCCCAAGCTGTACAATATTAAATATGATTGAAAATTTTTACATATGCTAAATAAATTTGCTTTCACGGAAAGATCTTAAGCATTATCGCCAGAGCCTGATTAAGGGGGAAGAACACATTATTTATACTTACACCGTTATTTTTTAACAAATACTTTCCTCCTATAATAAACAGAAAATTCTCATTAAAAATTATTTTAAAAGAATTCTGGTGTCTAATAACGGTGAGTAAATTGGATTGTTTTACACCGTTCATTTTTTATAAAAAATATTTCCTCGTCAAAGCGTGGAATTTCTATGACATGAAGTAAAAAATAATTGTAAAAATGTTCCGGTGAGAGCGGAGATAATGTGTGCTTCCCCCTTAATCAGGCTCTGCTTATCGCATAGAACCACATTAATTCCCATGACAGTCAATCAAATAGGAAAACACAGATTCAGATACTTTATATCTTACAGCCGTATTCACCTTTAACTTCAACTCCTGGTTCAAAGCAAAATCATGAAAAGCATCTGAATTCAGGTGCAGATTTTTAAAAAAGTTCGGTACGCTGTTTCTTCCCTCTTGCTTCAAAGATTTCATATAATCTTTGATATGTTATTCTCTGATAAAAAATCTGAAAATAACAATGCAGCTCGGTGACAGACGCAACGCGTCAAATATTGCTGTAAGGTTACACAGGGTGTCGACCGTCGAAATTTTCCACTGATTCTTCCGCCAGTATTTTTCTTTCGGAATTTTTAGTAGTAAGTATACCCAATAAGTAAGTAAATAATATTGTATAAATATACTGATGAAGAATCAGGGAAAAAATTTCGGCTATCGACAACCTGTTACATCCTGACTATATGGACCTTTTAAGTTATGGTGTTCAACTGGGAAGTGAAATTATTCATAAATACAGCAGAAGGTCCAGAAAAAAAAGTCGTATCTTGCTCGAAATCACAGTGCAGTTATTCATTTTCGGTTTGTGTGGTCACAAAGAAAAAAAAATCGAAATTTTTTCGTAATATTATATTTTATTCCAACAATAGTGTAATAAGCATTTAAAAAAAAAAAAAAAAAAAAAAAAAAAAAAAAAAAACTATTTACAAATATTTAGTAAGAAAGTCTATTTATCATTCATATTTTTTTGCTATGTATTATAGAGAGAAATATACTTCAATTCTTTATTATGACAATTATTTAAAACATTAATTGCATAGCTGCCAACATTTTAAATTATTTCCGAGTATTTCTAGACCAGCATCTAATTTATATCACTTATTTTTTAAATGAAATTTTTATTTATTTTATCGAAATTACAGATTGCAAAAAAAGAAATGTCTATAAATAAACTGGAGCGAAATAAAGGCAGAGCTAAAAATACTCCAGAATATACAAAATGTTGGAAGCTATGTTACTATTTCGCAATCATGTGATTTCTCCTTAACACAGCGTCGTAGGGGAACATTCTTATGTTAATCTATAAACCCAGCCTATCGGCGTTACTATAGAGCGGTATTTTTTTATATATAAATTTGTGATTAGATCATTGATTTTTCATCCACAGTAATCGATGCGGTAAATGCTACTGGCAAATATATACGTCGGGAAAAAATACAGAGTTTACCACAAATGCGCAAAAGTTATCATTAAAAAAAAAAAAAAAAAAAAAAAAAAAAACATATATACCACTTTTTAAAAACAGTTTTCTAGATTCATATGTATTTAGATCGAAGGTTTCGTTGTATTCTCCAGAAACGTTTCGAGTATTTTTCGTGAGAGGCGCAACAGCAGTGGATGTCTGCCTTTGCGCAGTGAAATAAAACAGATTTGAGTGTCGATGCTTGTATAATGTTTCTTTCAACATTGTTTTTCGGTTTGCATGCTGTTTTGAGTTCTTTATTATGACTCTTATTTAAGAAAAGTTATTGAATGTCTTTCAACATTTTAGTTTTTTTTTTTTTTTTTTTTTTTTGCAGTAATTTTAGACCCACGTTTATTTTAGACCACTTATTTTTAAAAGAAGATCTTAGAGATATGATGCTTGTTGATAGACTTTATCCTAAGCTGTACAATATTAAATATGATTGAAAATTTTTACATATGTTTAATAAATTTGCTTTCACGGAAAGATCATAAGCATTATTGCATAGGACCACATTAATTCCCTTGACAGTCAATCAAATAGGAAAACACAGATTTAGATATTTATGTCTTACAGCCGTTTTCACCTTTAACCCGTTAGTATTCGCTAGTTGGTCGATTTGCCGCCCATCCTTCAGTGTTGCCAGATTTTTTTATTCAAAAGCCACCAAAAATTTTTAGAAGTAGCATTTGACACACATAAAACGCGTATAAAGTCGAAGGAACATTGATCACATCATTTCTTAAAATATTGGTGTGAGTTAAATAAAAAGTGCGCAATCTGTAATAGGTGGCGCTGTCTATAGCAACTACTAACGGGTTAACTTCAACTCCTGGTTCAACGCAAAATCTTGAAAAGCATCTGAATTCAGGTGCAGCTTTTTAAAAAAGTTCGGTACGCTGTTTCTTCCCTCTACCTTCAAAGATTTCATAAAGTCTTTGATATGTTATTCTCTGATAAAAAATCTGTAAATAAGAATGCAGCTCGATGACAGACGCAACGCATCAAATATTGCTGTAAGTATCCACAGGGTATCGACAGTCGAAATTTTTTCCCTCATTCTTCCGCCAGTATTTTCCTTTCGGATTTTTTAGTAGTAAGTATACCCAATTAATTAAGTAAAAATTATTGTATAAATATACTGATGGACGAATCACGAAAAAATTTTCGGCTATCGACACCCTGTTACATCCTGACTATATTGACCATTTAAGTTTGGGTGTTCAACCGAAGGTGAAATTATTCAAAAATACAGCAGTAGGTCCAGAAAAAGACCTCGTATCTTGCGCGAAATCACAGTGCAGTTATTCATTTTCGGTTTTTGTGGTCACAAAGAAAAAAAAGCGAAAACCTTTCGTAATATTACGTTTTATTTCAACAATAGTGTAATAAGCATTTAAAATTAAAAAAAAGGTTGGCAAATATTTAATGAAAAAGTTTTATTTTGTCATTCATATTTTTTTCTGTGTATTATAGAGATAAATATACTTCAATTCTTTATTATGACAATTATTGAAAACATTAATTGCATAGCTGCCAACATTTTAAATTATTTCCGAGTATTTCTAAACCAGCATCTATTTTATATTACTTATTTTTTAAATGAAATTTGTATTTATTTTATCGAAGTTACATATAAAAAAAAAAAGTCTCTAAACAAACTGGAGCGAAATAAAGGCGGAGCTAAAAATACTCCAGAATATACAAAATGTTGGTAGCTGTGTTACTATTTCGCAGTCATGTGATTTTTCCTTAACACATCGTCATAGGGGAATATTCTTATGTTAATCTATAAACCCAGCCTATCGGAGTTACTCTAGAGCGGTCTTTTTTTTATATATAAATTTGTGATTAGATCATATGAATTTCATCCACAGTAATCGATCGGTAAATGCTACTAGCATGCATATACGTCGGAAAAAAATCAGAGTCTGATTAAGTGGGAAGCACACATTATTTATACTTACACCGTTATTTTTTTTAACAAATACTTTCCTCCAATAATAAACCGAAAATTCTCATTAAAAATTATTTTAAAAGAATTCTGGTGTCTAATAACGGTGAGTAAATTGGATTGTTCTTCACCGTTCATTTTTTATAAAAAATATTTCCTCGTCAAAGCGTGGAATTTCTATGAGATGAAGAAAAATATAATTGTAAAAATATTCCGGTGAGAGCGGAGATAATGTGTGCTTCCCCCTTAATCAGGCTCTGGAAAAAATACAGAGTTTACCACAAATGCGCAAATGTCATCATTAAAAAAAAAAAAAAAAAAAAAAAAAAAAAACATATATACCACTTTTTATTAACAGTTTTCTAGATTCATATGCATTTAGATCGAAGGTTGAGTTGGACCCTCCAGAACCACTTCGAGTATTTTTCGTGTGAGGAGCAACAGCAGTGAATGTCTGCGTTTGCGAAGTCGGATTCAAGTGTCGATGCTTGCGTAATGTTTCTTCCAACATTGTTTTTAATTTTTCGGACTGCATGCTGCTTTCAATTCTTTATTATGACATTTATTTAAGAAAAATCATTGCATAGCATCCAACATTTTTTTTTTTTTGGGGGGGGGTATTTTTAGACACGCGTTTATTTTAGACCACTTATTTTTAAAAGAAGACCTTAGAGATATGCTGTTTGTTGATAGACTTTATCCTAAGCTGTACAATATTAAATATGATGTAAAGTTTTTACATATGCTAAATAAATTATTTTTCACGGAAAGATCTTAAGCATTATCGCATAGGACCACATTAATTCCCATGACAGTCAATCAAATCGGAAAACACAGATTAAAATACTTTATATCTTACAGCCGTATTCACCTTTAACTTCAAGTCCTGGTTCAACGCAAAAACTTGAAAAGCATCTGAAATCAGGTACAGCTTTTAAAAAAAGTTCGGTACGCTGTTTCTTCCCTCTAACTTCAAAGATTTCACATAATCTTTGATATGTTATTCTCCGATAAAAAATCTGAAAATAACAATGCAGTTCGATGACAGACGGAACGCGTCAAATATTTGTGTAAGGTTACACAGGGTGTCGACCGTCGAAATTTTTTCCCTGATTCTTCCGCCAGTATTTTTCTTTCGGAATAATTAGTAGTAAGTATACCCAATTAATTAAGTAAATAATATTGCATAAATATACTTATGGAAGAATCAGGGAAAAAATTTCGGCTGTCGACACCCTGTTACATCCTGACTATATGGACCTTTCAAATTTTGGTGTTCAACCGGGAGGTGGAATTATTCATAAATACAGCAGTAGGTCCAGAAAAAGACCTTGTATCTTGCGCGAAATCATAGTGCAGTTATTCATTTTCGGTTTGTGTGGTCACAAAGAACAGAAAACAAAAAATCGAAAATTTTTCGCAATATTACGTTTTATTCCAACAATAGTGTAATAAGCATTTAAAATTAAAAAAAACGGTTAGCAAATATATAGTAAAAAAGTTTTATTTTGTCATTCATATTTTTTTCTGTGTATTATAGAGAGAAATATACTTTAATTCTTTATTATGACAATTATTTAATAGCATAATTGCATAGCTGTCAACATTTTAAATTATTTCCGAATATTTCTAGACCAGCATCTATTTTATATCACTAATTTTTTAAATGAAAATTTTACTTGTTTTATCTAAATTACATATTGAAAAAAAATGTCTATAAATAAACTGGAGCGAAATAAAGGCGGAGCTAAAAATACTCCAGAATATACAAAATGTTAGTAGCTGTGTTACTATTTCGCAGTCATGTGATTTTTCCTTAACACAGCGTCATAGGGGAACATTTTTATGTTAATCTATAAACCCAGCCTATAGGCGTTACTCTAGAGCGGTCTTTTTTTATATATAAATTTGTGATTAGATCATATGAATTTCATCCACAGTAATCGATCGGTAAATAGTACTAGCATGCATGTACGTCGGGAAAAAATCAGAGTCTGATTAAGGGGGAAGCACACATTATTTATACTTACACCGTTATTTTTAAAAAAATACTTTCCTCCTATAATAAACAGAAAATTCTCATTAAAAATTATTTTAAAAGAATTCCGGTGTCTAATAACGGTGAGTAAATTGGATTGTTTTACACCGTTCATTTTTTATAAAAAATATTTCCTCGTCAAAGCGTGGAATTTCTATGACATGAAGTAAAAAATAATTGTAAAAATGTTCCGGTGAGAGCGGAGATAATGTGTGCTTCCCCCTTAATCAGGCTCTGATCATCGGATAGGACCACATTAATTCCCATGACAGTCAATCAAATAGGAAAACACAGATTCAGATAATTTATATCTTACAGCCGTATTCACCTTTAACTTCAACTCCTGGTTCAAAGCAAAATCATGAAAAGCATCTGAATTCAGGTGCAGATTTTTAAAAAAGTTCGGTACGCTGTTTCTTCCCTCTTGCTTCAAAGATTTCATATAATCTTTGATATGTTATTCTCTGATAAAAAATCTGAAAATAACAATGCAGCTCGATGACAGACGCAACGCGTCAAATATTGCTGTAAGGTTACACAGGGTGTCGACCGTCGAAATTTTCCACTGATTCTTCCGCCAGTATTTTTCTTTCGGAATTTTTAGTAGTAAGTATACCCAATAAGTAAGTAAATAATATTGTATAAATATACTGATGAAGAATCAGGGAAAAATTTCGGCTATCGACAACCTGTTACATCCTGACTATATGGACCTTTTAAGTTATGGTGTTCAACTGGGAGGTGAAATTATTTATAAATACAGCAGAAGGTCCAGAAAAAAAGTCGTATCTTGCTCGAAATCACAGTGCAGTTATTAATTTTCGGTTTGTGTGGTCAGAAAGAAAAAAAAATCGAAATTTTTTCGTAATATTACGTTTTATTCCAACAATAGTGTAATAAGCATTTAAAATTTAAAAAAAAAAACGATTGGCAAATATTTAGTAAGAAAGTCTATTTATCATTCATATTTTTTTCTATGTATTGTAGAGAGAAATATAGTTCAATTCTTTATTATGACAATTATTTAAAACATTAATTGCATAGCTGCCAACATTTTAAATTTTTTCCGAGTATTTCTAGACCAGCATCTAATTTATATCACTTATTTTTTAAATGAAATTTTTATTTATTTTATCGAAGTTACAAATTGCAAAAAAAGAAATGTCTATAAATAAACTGGAGCGAAATAAAGGCGGAGCTAAAAATACTCCAGAATATACAAAATGTTGGAAGCTATGTTACTATTTCGCAATCATGTGATTTTTCCTTAACACAGCGTCGTAGGGGAACATTCTTATGTTAATCTATAAACCCAGCCTATCGGCGTTACTCTAGAGCGGTATTTTTTTATATATAAATTTGTGATTAGATCATATGAATTTCATCCACAGTAAACGATGCGGTAAATGCTACTGGCAAATATATACGTCGGGAAAAAATACAGAGTTTACCACAAATGCGCAAAAGTTATCATTTAAAAAAAAAAAAAAAAAAAAAAAAAACATATATACCACTTTTTAAAAACTGTTTTCTAGATTCATATGTATTTAGATCGAAGGTTTCGTTGTGTTTTCCAGGAACGTTTCGAGTACTTTTCGTGAGAGGCGCAACAGCAGTGGATGTCTGCATTTGCGCAGTGAAATAAAACAGAATGAAGTGTCGATGCTTGTATAATGTTTCTTTCAACATTGTTTTTCGGTTTGCATGCTGTTTTGAGTTCTTTATTATGACTCTTATTTAAGAAAAGTTATTGATTAGCTTTCAACATTTTAGTTTTTTTTTTTTTTTTTTTTTCGGTAATTTTAGACCCACGTTTATTTTAGACCACTTATTTTCAAAAGAAGATCTTAGAGATATGATGCTTGTTGATAGACTTTATCCTAAGCTGTACAATATTAAATATGATTGAAAATTTTTACATATGTTTAATAAATTTGCTTTCACGGAAAGATCTTAAGCATTATTGCATAGGACCACATTAATTCCCTTGACAGTCAATCAAATAGGAAAACACAGATTTAGATATTTATGTCTTACAGCCGTATTCACCTTTAACCAGTTAGTATTCGCTAGTTGGTCGATTTGCCGCCCATCCTCCAGTGTTGCCAGATTTTTTTATTCAATAGCCACCAAAAATTTTTAGAAGTAGCATTTGACACACATAAAACGCGAATAAAGTCGAAGGAACATCGATCACATCATTTCTTAAAGTATTGGTGAGAGTTAAATAAAAAGTGCGCAATCTGTAATAGGTGGCTCTGTCTATAGCGACTACTAACGGGTTAACTTCAACTCCTGGTTCAACGCAAAATCTTGAAAAGCATCTGAATTCAGGTGCAGCTTTTTAGAAAAGTTCGGTACGCTGTTTCTTCCCTCTGCCTTCAAAGATTTCATAAAGTCTTTGATATGTTATTCTCTGATAAAAAAATCTGTAAATAAGAATGCAGCTCGATGACAGACGCAACGCGTCAAATATTGCTGTAAGTTTCCACAGGGTGTCGACAGTCGAAATTTTTTCTCTCTTTCTTCCGCCAGTATTTTCCTTTCGGAATTTTTAGTAGTAAGTATACCCAATTAATTAATTAAAAATTATTGTATAAATATACTGATGGAAGAATCACGAAAAAATTTCCGGCTATCGACACCCTGTTACATCCTGACTATATGGACCATTTAAGTTTGGTTGTTCAACCGAAGGTGGAATTATTCAAAAATACAGCAGTAGGTCCAGAAAAAGACCTCGTCTTGCGCGAAATCACAGTGCAGTTATTCATTTTCGGTTTTTGTGGTCACAAAGAAAAAAAAGCGAAAACCTTTCGTAATATTACGTTTTATTCTAACAATAGTGTAATAAGCATTAAAATTAAAAAAAATGTTGGCAAATATTTAGTGAAAAAGTTTTATTTTGTCATTCATATTTTTTTCTGTGTATTATAGAGATAAATATACTTCAATTCTTTATTATGACAATTATTTAAAACATTAATTGCATAGCTGCCAACATTTTAAATTATTTCCGAGTATTTCTAAACCAGCATCTATTTTATATTACTTATTTTTATAATGAAATTTGTATTTATTTTATCGAAGTTAAATAAAAAAAAAAAAAAAAAGTCTCTAAACAAACTGGAGCGAAATAAAGGCGGAGCGAAAAATACTCCAGAATATACAAAATGTTGGTAGCTGTGTTACTATTTTGCAGTCATGTGATTTTTCCTTAACACAGCGTCATAGGGGAACATTCTTATGTTAATCTATAAACCCAGCCTATCGGCGTTACTCTAGAGCGGTCTTTTTTTATATATAAATTTGTGATTAGATCATATGAATTTCATCCACAGTAATCGATCGGTAAATGCTACTAGCATGCATATACGTCGGGAAAAAATCAGAGTCTGATTAAGGGGGAAGCACACATTATTTATACTTACACCGTTATCTTTTAACAAATACTTTCTTCCAATAATAAACCGAAAATTCTCATTAAAAATTATTTTAAAAGAATTCTGGTGTCTAATAACGGTGAGTAAATTGGATTGTTTTACACCGTTCATTTTTTATAAAAAATATTTCCTCGTCAAAGCGTGGAATTTCTATGACATGAAGAAAAAAATAATTGTAAAAATATTCCGGTGAGAGCGGAGATAATGTGTGCTTCCCCCTTAATCAGGCTCTGGAAAAAATGCAGAGTTTACCACAAATGCGCAAATGTCATCATAAAAAAAAAAAAAAAAAAAAAAAAAAAAGCATATATACCACTTTTTATTAACAGTTTCCTAGATTCATATGTATTTAGATCGTAGATTGAGTTGGACCCTCCAGAACCACTTCGAGTAGTTTTCGTGAGAGGAGCAACAGCAGTGAATGTCTGCGTTTGCGAAGTCGGATAAAACTGATTCAAGTGTGGATGCTTGCGTAATGTTTCTTTCAACATTGATTTTAGTTTTTCGGACTGCATGCTGCTTTCAATTCTTTATTATGACATTTATTTAAGAAAAGTTATTGCATAGCTTCCAACATTTTAATTTTTTTTTTTTTTTGGAGTATTTTTAGACCCGCGTTTATTTTAGACCACTTATTTTTAAAAGAAGACCTTAGAGATATGCTGTTTGTTGATAGACTTTATCCTAAGCTGTACAATATTAAATATGATTTAAAGTTTTTACATATGCTAAATAAATTTGCTTTCACGGAAAGATCTTAAGCATTATCGCATAGGACCACATTAATTCCCATGACAGTCAATCAAATCGGAAAACACAGATTAAAATACTTTGTATCTTACAGCCGTATTCACCTTTAAATTCAAGTCCTGGTTTAACGCAAAATCTTGAAAAGCATCTGAAATCAGGTGCAGCTTTTAAAAAAAGTTCGGTACGCTGTTTCTTCCCTCTAACTTCAAAGATTTCACATAATCTTTGATATGTTATTCTCTGATAAAAAATCTGAAAATAACAATGCAGTTCGATGACAGACGCAACGCGTCAAATATTTGTGTAAGGTTACACAGGGTGTCGACCGTCGAAATTTTTTCCCTGATTCTTCCGCCAGTATTTTTCTTTCGGAATAATTAGTAGTAAGTATACCCAATTAATTAAGTAAATAATATTGCATAAATATACTTATGGAAGAATCAGGGAAAAAATTTCGGCTGTCGACACCCTGTTACATCCTGACTATATGGACCTTTCAAATTTTGGTGTTCAACCGGGAGGTGGAATTATTCATAAATACAGCAGTAGGTCCAGAAAAAGACCTTGTATCTTGCGCGAAATCATAGTGCAGTTATTCATTTTCGGTTTGTGTGGTCACAAAGAACACAGAACAAACAATCGAAAATTTTTCGCAATATTACGTTTTATTCCAACAATAGTGTAATAAGCATTTAAAATAAAAAAAAAAAAAACGGTTAGCAAATATATAGTAAAAAAGTTTTATTTTGTCATTCATATTTTTTTCTGTGTATTATAGAGAGAAATATACTTTAATTCATTATTATGACAATTATTTAATATCATAATTGCATAGCTGCCAACATTTTAAATTATTTCCGAATATTTCTAGACCAGCATCTATTTTATATCACTAATTTTTTAAATGAAAATTTTACTTATTTTATCTAAATTACGTATTGAAAAAAAAAAATGTCTATAAATAAACTGGAGCGAAATAAAGGCGGAGATAAAAATACTCCAGAATATACAAAATGTTGGTAGCTATGTTACTATTTCGCAATCATGTGATTTTTCCTTAACACAGCGTCATAGGTGTACATTCTTATGCTAATCTATAAACCCAGCCTATCGGCGTTACTCTAGAGCGGTCTTTTTTTATTTATAAATTTGTGATTAGACCATATGAATTTCATCCATAGTAATCGATGCGGTAAATTCTTCTGGCATGCATATACGTCGGGAAAAAATACAGAGTTTACCACAAATGCACAAAAGTTATCTTTAAGAAAAAAAAAAAAAAAAAAAAACATATATACCACTTTTTATAAACAGTTTTCTAGATTCATATGCATTTAGATCGAGGGTTGCGTTGGATCCTCCAAAACCTTTTCGAGTATTGTTCGTGAGAAGCGCAACAGCTGTGGATGTCTGCGTTTGCGCAGTGAAAGAAAACATATATAAGGGTCGATGCTTGCGTAATGTTTCTTTCAACATTGTTTTTAGTTTTTCGATATGCATGCTGCTTTTAGTTCTTTATTATGCACTTATTTAACCCGTTAGTAGTCGCTATAGACAGCGCCACCTATTACAGATTGCGAACTTTTTATTTAACTGTCACCAAAAATTTTAAGAAGTGATGTGAACGACGTTAAATCGATTTTATTCGCGATTTATGTATATCAAATGCCACTTCCAAAAATTTTTGGTGGCTATTGAATAAAAAAATCTTGGAAAACTGAAGGATGGGCGGCAAATCGACCAACTAGCGACTACTAACGGGTTAAAGAAAGTTATTGCATAGCTTCCAACATTTTTATTATTATTTTTTTAGAGTATTTTTAGACGCGCGCTTATTTTAGACCTCTTATTTTTAAAAGAAAATCTTAGAGATATGATGTTTGTTGATAGACTTTATCCTAAGCTGTACAATATTAAATATGATTGAAAATTTTTACATATGCTAAATAAATTTGCTTTCACGGAAAGATCTTAAGCATTATAGCATAAGACCACATTAATTCCCATGACAGTCAATCAAATAGGAAAACACAGAATCAAATACTTTATATCTGACAGCCGTATTTACCTTTTACTTCAACTCCTGGTTCAACGCAAAATCTTGAAAAGCATCTGAATTCAGGTGCAGCTTTTTTAAAAAGTTCGGTATGCTATTTCTTCCCTCTACCTTCAAAGATTTCATATAATCTTTGATATGTTATTACCTGATAAAAAATCTGAAAATAGCAATGCTCCTCGATGACAGACGCAACGCGTCAAATATTGCTGTAAGGTTACACAGGGTGTCGACCGTCGAAATTTTTCCTCTGATTCTTCCGCCAGTATATTTCTTTCAGAATTTTTAGTAGTAAATATACCCAATTAATTAAGTAAATAATATTATATAAATATACTGATGGAAGAATCAGGAAAAAAATCCGGCTATCGACACCCTGTTACGTCCTGACTATATGGACCTTTTAAGTTTTGGTGTTCAGCCGGGAGGTGAAATTATTCATAAATACAGCAGTAGGTACAGAAAAAGACCTCGTATCTTGCGCGAAATCACGGTGTAGTTATTCATTTTCGGTTTGTTTGGTCTCAAAGAAAAAAAAATTGAAAAATTTTCGTAATATTACGTTTTATTCCAACAATAGTGTAATAAGCATTTAAAATTAAAAAAACGGTTAGCAAATATTAAGTAAAAAATTTTATTTTTTCATTCATGTTTTTTTCTATGTATATATGAAAGATATATACTTCAATTCTTTATTATGAAAATTATTTAAAACATTAATTGCAGAGCTGCCAACATTTTAAATTATTTCAGAGTATTTATAGACCAGCATCTATTTTATATCAATTATTTTTTAAATGAAATATTTATTTTTTTTTTATCGAAGTCACATATTGAAAAAAAAAAAAAAAAAAAATGTCTATAAATAAACTGCATCGAAATAAAGGCGGAGCTAAAAATACTCCAGAATATACAAAATGCTGGTAGCTATGTTACTATTTCGCAATCATGTGATTTTTTCTCAACACAGCGTCATAGGGGAACATTCTTATGTTAATCTATAAACCCAGCTTATCGGCGTTACTGTAGAGCGGTCTTTTTTTATATATAAATTTGTGATTAGATCGTATGAATTTCATCCACAGTAAACGATGCGGTAAATGCTGCTGGCATGCATATACGTCGGGAAAAAATACAGAGTTTACCACAAATGCGCAAATGTCATATCATTAAAAAAAAAAATAATAAGAATAAAAAATAAAAAACATATACCACTTTTTATAAACAGTTTTCTAGGTTCATATGTATTTAGAAACCAACAAAACAAATCCAAAAATGGAAACAAAGCGTATATGTTTCGTGAGAGGCGCAAATGCAGTGGATAACTGCTTTTGTGCAGGTAAAAAAAAACTGAATATTGCTGCTTGCACAATAATTATTCAAAGTAACTTCTTTTAATATTTCGGTTTGCTTGCTGTTAGTTATGCCTGATCCAGGGACATTTTTAAACAGTGATGTTTCATATATATGACTCTACTGAAAACTATTCCCATTAGTGATTGTTAGTAACTATATTTTTCAGTTCTGCTGTCCCTTTTATAGAGATTTTAAAATCGATCCTGTCCCTCTCTGTAAATGATTAAAAGCATGAAACTTTAGAGTTGAAATAAAACAAAATGTTTAAACACCGTTAAGAAATTATACATACCTGCATTAAATTTAAAATTTTAACAGTTAATTTTATACTTAATTATGCGTAATAATTTTGCTTATTTTTCAATAAAGTGCTTAACCCGTTAGTAGTCGCTAGTTGGTCGATTTGCCGCCCATCCTTCAGTGTTGCCAGATTTTTTTATTCAACAGCCACCAAAAATTTTTAGAAGTGGCATTTGATATACATGAAACGCGAATAAAATCGAAGAAACGTCGATCACATCACTTCTTAAAATTATTGGTGACAGTTAAATAAAAAATGAGCAATCTGTAATAGGTGGCGCTGCGTATAGCGACTACTAACGGGTTAATTTAAAGGTACAGTCGGGGAAAAAAAAAACGCAGCACTCGATGTAACTCCGTTGCTAATCAATGCACAAAAATGTAATAGGTATCATTCGACGGGGAATTGAGAGTAGATTCAGAAAATGAACGGAAATTTTGAATTGGGGGTCGTCTACATATTAAAACGCGCACGAACTTTGATTTTTTCAATGGTAATGCCCCATTTTTATTTTATATTTGAATTCCTGGGATCGCGACAATTCGAAAAATTATATTGGTTGTATATTTTGCTTATTTTTTCACAGAGTTATAAGCGTTCAAAGTTTGAAGGTGCTAATGTTAAATTCATATTTCAAACTTTTATTAATATCTTCACAAAAAATAACTTGATCGATATAATTCTTTTTTTACGAGATACAGTGAAGAAACCCAAACATAATCCATCATTAATTTTGATTCTGAAAAATATTTTTAATTCTGAAAAATATTAATAAATTCATATTCATAAAAATTATGAATTATGACATATATTAATTTTTATATAAAATGAATCCTAATGCTGAAAAATATGGGTGTGCAAATTTGCAGCTCATTCCAGTTATTAGTTTTCGAGATATAAATAAATCTTTCTTTTGGAGTGGTTTAGGGGGCCGTCTCTTAAAAAATTTTGAATGAGATAACGAAGCAAATCTTAAAAAATCACGGAGAAAATTGAACAAAATATTTTTATTTTTTATTTAAGGGTCAAATTATATAACAACAACGTGAAATGCAAAGAATTGAAACAAAAATGTTGATTTTTAGACATTTGTGTTAGTATCAAGAATTCCTGTTTTCTAAAGCCCCGCCTTTTATCGTTCTTCAAAACAAAACAACACAGAAACGAAAAGTGGATGTGACTTTGAGTATTCGTGTTAAACCCCTTATTTTACATTGACAAAAATATACACAAGTGGTATTTACTTCATCGATTACTGGTGATAAATTTAGAAACGAACACTAGAAGAAAAAAATTAACTTAATAGGCGGGGTTTACTGTTTGAAATACTCTCAAAATAAAATAATTCAAAACAAATTATCTGTAACACAATTATATTACAGATGGATATACATTATAACTATATTATTTCTAACTAATATATTTCTATCCATAGTATATTTTATTGCAAAAATATGAACACTGGATACATGCTTAAGAAATAAGTAACACACAAATTACGAAAGAAACGCCCACTGGCATTGTTAAAGATTTTCAAATGATGTGAATCTACGTCAGCAGTTGCGAAAGCGTTAATTAAGAAATTATATTTTCATAGAAATTATAAAACAAATCGTATAGTTCCAAAGAGTTCAACTGACCCAAAACTGGTAAGTGCTATTAAAATTGTTTAATATTTACTTTATAAAACCTTACAATAATTTATCCGAAAAGATTTAGTTTATGCGTTGTTGTATATATATATATATATATATATAGCTATATTATTTCAGTTTGTATATAATGTTACACGTACGAAAGAAAATTTAAGCTTTATTGGTGATCAGTATATCCATGATAGATACTTTTTAATTGAAAAATATTGCACTTTTATAAAAAGTATTGTCTGACCAATCGTAAGTGTAATAGATTTAAATATACCTAAAATTATCTAAAAAAGTACTAAAGTATATATATATCCAAAAAACTAAATTCATGATAATTAAGATACTGCAAAGGTGTTAATATTTTTATTTCTTTTTATAACTCTTTTTTTCTTGAAATATTTCCGGTGTGAAACAGTATAATTTTGTCTTGTTCTTGTAGGATCTTAATTTTATTTTTCTATATTTAGAGATAGCCCCCTAACACATTTTTGATCATAACTCTATAAATACTACAGATAAAGTATACAAACAGTATACTTTTCCGCACTGCCAGACTCTCAGAAATTCGAATATGAAGTCAAAATTGGGTGTTGCTATTGAAAAAATCAAAGTTGGCGCTCATTTTAATATGTAGATGACCCCTAATTCAAAATTCGACGACATTTTCAGAAAGTGCATTTCATTTCCTGTTGAATGGTGTCTATTAAATTTTTCTGCGTCAATTAATAACGAAATACCATCAAGTGCTGCGTTTTTTTTTTCCCCGACTGTACATTAGTGATTGTTAGTAACTATATTTTTCAGTTCTGCTGTCCTTTTTATAGAGATTTTAAAATCGATCCTGTCACTCTCTGTAAATGATTAAAAGCATGAAACTTTACAGTTGAAATAAAACAAAATGTTTAAACACCATTAATAAATTGTACATACCTGCATTAAATTTAAAATTTTAACGATTATTTAATTTCATACTTAATTATACGTAATAATGTTGCTTATTTTTCAATAAAGTGCTTAATTTAAAGGTACTGAAATAAATTATTATAAAATAAACAAAAAAAGGCGATGTTAATGGCAGTTACTTAATCCAAGCTGATTAGCTAGGTAAATTTGAGTCTTACAGCTCAAATTTTCTCTACTGGACACCTTGGCAATTCTTACAATTTCAATATATACCATAATTTCTGGTAGCTAACCCGCATTTAAGATGTGTCATTTCACCACCAGTATTTTATTTAATAGAGAAATCTATGCATTTTCGAAGAAAGAGCTCGTACAAATATAAATATATGTATCAAATGAAATTTCTGGTGTAAAACTGGATTATATAACCTGTGGGGTATCTACCAGAAATTACGTTATATATATATATATATATATATACAGTAACCGCCGCTTAATAAAATCACTGTTTAACAAAATCAGCCGCTTAATCTGATCAAATCTCCAGGACCAGAATCATATCAATACAAACGACTTTTAAAGCTGCCGCTTAATAAAATCAGCATCGCCGGTTAATAAACTTAAAAATATCCTCAACAGCCAAAAATATCATTTATGCACACTAACAATTTTTTTTACTTACATTGTGATTTTTTTTTTTTTTTAATAGAAAAAGAAATTAAAGCACAACAAACCCTCTGTTATCGCTCATTGTTCAAGATTTTATACTTGCAGCACAGTTACAAATTAAACACGCCCCGCAACTTATCTCCGTAACAGTTTCAAGGAACTTATTTTTCAAAGCGCAGTAAAAAAATACAAATCTGATTCTTTTTTTTTTCTCTCTCTAATTATTAGAAGGCAATTTCTAGTTCTTATTTTGAAATTACTATAATTCATGAGGTTTAAACGGAAAGATTTTAAACTTATAAGAACAGCGTGAACTTTTGTTAAAGTAATGATGATTTTCCTCTAACGAAAGTGCACGGGTACTTACAATGCGTTTAATTTACTTATATCGAAGAAACAATTATTTAATTATCTACCAAAAATTAATTAATATTGATTACTAATTATATTATTCGTTATATTTTGAAGTTTCTTTCGAAATTCAGGGAAGTAATACCTTTTCCTTAAGGGCAGGAACGTTCGCCGGATATAAAAATCAGCCGCTTAATAAAATCACTTTTGCTCAGATCGAATGTGATTTTAATAAACGGCGGGAACTGTATATATATATACATATTCAACGCTAGAAATTTAGAGAAACGTGCCTTATTAGTTTTCGGATATTTAACATGCCAAAGTTCACTATTATAAATTTCTAGTGAAATGACTTCCAGAAAAATCTGGAAAACTTGTCGGCTATGCCTAGGCTATTTTGATCGTATTTTTGTTGTATTTGTCATCGTTGCAGATTTTCTTCTCCTTTTTTCTGATGTCAGCTACTTCTTCCTACGTTGAGCGCTTTCTAAACAGTAATAACTTAAGACAAAGACAAATATTCAAAATCCTTTTTCAAGTGAAGTGTTTTTTCAGGTGAACGACAAAAGTAGGCTCCTTTTTCTTGTAAAAAAGTATTTTTATTTGAATCGACTGGAATGTGTTTTGTTTCATATTATTTCTCAAAAATATTTAAAAGAGCTTTCCAAAAATAGTACAATAAACCTTTTTAATTAGAAAAACACTGACGGCAGTTTTTAGGAAATTTCAATAATTTTGATTATAGTTTATATTTATGCTGAAAAGTTATTTAATACGTTATACACTGTAAAAAAAAATGTAAAATCACGGTATTTGACCGTATAATTTTAGGGGAAATGACCGTTTTGCTACATAAACGGTCATAATCCGTAAATTTATGTTTTGGAAGCATAATTTAGGAAATTACTGTATAATTTTACGGGAAATGACCGTTTTGCTAGCTAAACGGTCGTAGCCCGTAAATTGATGTTTCGAAATTATAATTGTTTGAATTTTTACGAGAAAAAGCCGTTAATCTAGGGAAATTGCTCTTATCTTTCACCAAACCATTTTTTTATAAGAAAATCTCTTCAAATGCTATCATTTCAGTGACATCAAGAGAGAATTCTATTTTCAAACTGAAATTATGATTGTTATTTATACTAATTAAATGTGTTTAATTATGCACGCAGGACGCATAGAAACATCCATTGGTTTTAATAAGCTATTGTTTTCTTAATTTAATTCAAAAAATTTCCATCTGACTGAAACTGAGTAATTGATATTGATGAAATTGATTTTCTTTGTCTATTAACACGAAAACATTAAAAAAGAAAGCTAAAATGGTTTCTTGATTTGAAGCCAAGATTTCTGAAACACAAACTACAACCTTATAATTGTTTTATTCACTAAACGCATTTTTGTAATTTTAGTTCTTTTTTTTTTTCTTAAGCATACAGCATTCTAATTGCTCTTAACCCTTTAGTTAAGCCTTAGAAGACGGAAAATTTTAATGTTGTTTCCACAATGCCTTTTTTACAATATGCTAAAATAAAGTTTATTTCAATATGAAATGAATATGTAATTAACCATTTGAAGGTAAATCTTATGATTATTATGTATGATCTTCACTGTTAAAAAACAAAGCTGGTTTATCTGAATATGACCATCAGATATGTACATTACATCATATATAGTAGGTTCTGCTCTCGAAATACTTCAGTCCTTTCTTCATTCAATGGATTTGGATTTTGGGAATAAGGCAGATTGACTGCTATAGGTCCTAGGCCAGAGGGGGAGTGAATTCGGTGGGGGTCTTTCTAAAGGGTCCTAGTCCGTATTTACTCAAGTTTCAAAGAAAACCACGGAAAACTCCGAACGGCTAGGCCGACGAGCGCGACCTGGGATCGAACCCCGCAACTTATGTCTACCAGCTTTGAGCGCAGAACTGCTCGGACGCTGGTGGGCTCCCTTCAAAGGAATACAGATTTAAAAAAAAAAAAAAAAAAAAAAAAAACCTTCTGCTATTCTAAAAAGTGCAAATACACCTAACACTTCATAAACACAGCTTGAAATCGCCCTTATAATGAAAACATGTTTTGATGAATAAGAATTAGGCTCTAGTTATTTCTTCTTTGCACCCATTACTTAAAACATAAAGGTCGAAAACCATGAAAAAAATCGTATTAATTGGAGACACAAATTCTCTGTATTTATATAAATGTTTTATTATTATTATTCAAAGTTTATTCTACGTCTCGGTTAATTTTCAGAGATCTCACATAGTTTTCAAAAATTTCATTTTGTTTTTGAAAAAGGGTGATAAATTCTCACCCATTATTTACCTCTAATGAGAACCTTGAAATAATACAACCTCTTTAGTGCTAGTGTTTACGAATAAAAAGGTCCACCAGTGGCCGAGCGGTTCTGCACTCAAAGCTAGTAGACGTGTGGTGCCGGGCTCGATCACAGGTCGCGTTCGTCGGCCTAGCCGTTCGGAGTTTTCCGTGGTTTCCTCCGAAACTTGTGTAAATACGGGCTAGGACCCATCAGAAAGACTCCTCGTAGGGCACTCCCCCTCAGGCCTAGGACCTACAGCAGTCAATCGGCCTTATTCCCAAATCCAATCCAGTCCGTTTATAAATAAAAATGATTTCAAAAATAGTTAGATTTTCTTTCACAAAATTCAGTATCGTAGTCTTTATAGGGGGGGGGGGATGTCATTTTGTTGTTTTTTCAATATGAGAATTGACTGACTTCTTAATTTTGTCAAAAATATCAAATTTAGATTTTAAAATAGTTTTAAAATAAAATAATTTTTATGCATAGTTTGAACGTTAACAATTTAATTACTGTAAAAAAAAATTCTGTAAAAATAAAGCACTTCTTTTTAACATAAATACAGCATATGTTGCTGTAAATTTGTATAGCTAGTTCTGTAAAAATAATTGAAGATTTGTTACTTCACATTGTGCTGTAAATCGGTTTAAAAAATTTTCCAGAAGTCTTTTGGTTGGTTGGGTTTTACGTCGCACTAGTGCTGCGCAGATAAGCAATTGGCGACGGTCTGGGACTTACCCCTAGAGGTGGTCCGGAGACATTGCTCTCTCGCTTCGTTGACCCCCAGAGGTATAATTTTTGATGGGAACATGGAGGACATTGCGGCCACGACAGATTTTACGTGCACCAGCCACCATTAGTGTACACGACGGTCTTCGGCCGGCTCGAGTACCGAACCCGCAATCTTCCAATTACGAGGCCGGCGCTCTACCGACTGGGCTCTAGAAGACATTTGGTACGTATGACAAGATTTATCAACTAGTCAGTTCTGATGTTGACTTTATCGGTTTTTGTAAAGAAAAGTCTCTGTGATCCCAACGGCGCGGTTGGCAAAGCGCTGGCCTGTGACACAGGTGATTGTAAGTTCGAATCCCGGGCTACCCAAGACGGTTTGCTTCGCGTGAAAATTAATAAATTAGCTTCTGCGTGTAAAAAAAATGAATTAGTTTTTTAGTGTTGTGAACCCTGCACGCATGTGTAATAATTGCAAGAAACTTTTTTAAAGCATTCGCGAAACTCAAACTTTAACTTTTAATTTTACGGCCAATGCTACTTTTTTTGCAGGTTGGTTGTATGTTTCATCACAACGTAAAATTACTGGCGATACATCATTCATCGTCTAAATGTATTTTTACGGGCTTTGACTGGAATCTCTGCTGCCGCGCTTTGCCCGTAATTTTAATGCAGCATTTTTTACAGTGCAGACTTTAAGTGTTAAAATATTCCGAGAAAAAAATTCTGGTTTATCAGCGAAATATTATGAAATAGTAAAACTGCGGTAAAGAAAATAAAGCTTTCTAAATTCTTTAAATAAAGAAACTTTCAAAAGTTTCAGCATTTTTTACTACACAGATAACGATTTTTTTTCCTTGCATTTCTTCTTCCAACGTCATTTTTAAATTTAACATGTAATTTGCCTCTAATGTACGAGAAAAGTTACGTTTCAGTTCAAATATTCGTTTCATAAATAATTTGGCATTATATATCATAATAATTTTATTTATAATTTACATGATATTTCATAAAGGGCCCTCATTTTCTATCCAGTTTATCCAAGAAAACTTACTAAAAAATTAACTTAGCATTCTAGAAAGTATTAATCCTCGTGTTATTTAGTCAAAGAAATTGCAGTAAATAATAACGTAGATAGTAATTCAAAAAATAGAAAATCTTTACAAACTCTGATGAAGCATATAATCTGATGATACTAAATTTTTGATTTAAAGGAATTTAGTTCTATTTTTTGAACTGATCACTTGACAAAATATCTTAACATCCTTGTACATACATCAGTTCTGAACGACTTTATAAATATATCGTAAAGGTTAATGACAGTGTTACGTGAACTGTAGTGGTCTTTTCAGAGCAAATGGCTTATTTTTCACTGGGTTTTCAGTGTATATACATTCGACAAATTGCATTTAAAAGAAGATTATACTTAAAATTATAAAATAATTTGATTCATGTAAAGATTTCCAATCAATAGATATTTCTTCTTAGAGGTTTACATATGAAACTGTGACGAAAAATTGACAAGACTTATATAATTCCTCAAATGGTTAAGCCTGAGCTCTAAACAGTAATTTCGAAAGACACCGTGTAAAGTATTGAATTGAGTTTGTTTAGTTACTTCGATAGTAGTCGCAAATGTAACGTTGCAGGAAATTATTAGTCCGAAAATTGAAATGATTAATTCGATGAAAAATCGTAGGAATTTGATAAATGCGTCTATGTAAATGATAAACTGCCAAATTTAGAAAATAAATTCGGTTATCTCTTCCAACAAGCAACTCCTTTTTTATCAAAAGCTTTATGGCATCAACGGAATAAGTAGGTGTACATTTAAATATAACCATAACTAAAATATATGTATGTAGCTTGAATGAATCTTACCTCCTTACCGGTCACTTATCAGCTAGAAGTATTTTGTTCAATTAACATACTGTATTTTTCAGGGATTAGTGATATGAATTTTTTGCTACCGCTGTTTTCTATTTATCATTTCTATCCTTTATAATTAACAACAACAACAACAAAAAAAAAAAAAAAAAAAGAAAAGGGTCTTTCTATGAAGAGAGTAGTAACTAAAAAATTTGGAAGAGTCATCCCTGGATTATTATTATTTTTTTTTTTATTCAGGCTATTAATTAAACGTTTATGCCTAATATACGTGTTAATTATTCTTCTAAATGTTAAATTTATATAGAGAATTAATTTTGAACAAATGGGAAAAAAATATTTCAAAGACATGTAAAACTGTAATGCGTACTTACTAAAATTAGACTCATAAATATTATAAGGAAATTTTAGAGGATTTCTTTTAAGATTGTAAGTATTAACGCCTTAGTTGGCTGCAATATTATTGAAGAACACATCCATATTTTTTCATAACATCTTTTAGTTTGATCGCTATTCTTACTATCAACTTATTTTTTTATGCAACAAAAGACTAAGCAGCAAAAGACTAAGATCATGATTCAAAAAGTATTTTTCTAACAAAACAGTATTAGGTACACATCTTTTAAATAGAAATTCTTGCTAGCGCTTCAATAATTTTGCTGCCGACCGTAAGCTGTAAATATTATTAACCTTTATTACACGAATAAAAAGCAAATACGAGTGAAGATTAATTGCATTGGCGTAAACTCGTGTTTTTTAATTCGCGAAGCGAAATGTATATTTAAGTATGTGGAGGTTAAACTTTATTTATATTTTAAATTTATCCTAAAACCAGAGTTCCCAACTTATATAATTTATCCACGAGCATTTTTATCCCCGCCTCTTTTTCATACCAGAAATTTTGAAAAATGGTTTCCTTCTTATTTAATCGTAGATTTTCTAACTATGCTAGTTTATCCGTAATGGCATTAAGCCCCGTCGTTTTTTCACACCAGAATAGTTGTAGAGCAATAGTCTACTTATTTAATCATGAGAAGATATTGCTGAATATTACTCTTCAACTATTCTGGTGTGAAAAAAAGGCGAGAATACCATTACGGATAAACTAGCATAGTTAGCAGGTCTATAATCATTGTCCCATATTAAAGAGAAATAATACAAAATTTCTGGTGCGAAAATAAAGCGGGGCTAAAAATGCTCGTGAATAAATCAAAAAAGTTGGGAACACTGCATAAAACACACAACTTTACACTGCTATTATAATATTTTTGAATAATATTTTTATATATATATTTATTCTTAAAAACGTTTATTTTCTGAAAGTATTCTAAATAGAATGTAATTGCTATATTGTATAAAGGATTATTCTTTCATTGAATAAAAAAATAAGTTAATATGCGAAAAAAGTAAATAATATGAAAAAGGTTATTCGTAAAGATTTCGTAAAGGAATTCGTAGAAGATTTCGTAAAGAGTTTTTAATATTAATTTCAAGTATAAACTATAAATAACCAAAGGTTTTCAACAAAAGTCTTTTACATTTTTATATCTCCTTATAATTCTCTAAAAGAGCAAATAAATAAAAAACCACATTTTATTAATATGTTAATCTAATTTTATCTTGAAAATATATATTAATAGCGTTATAAGAAAATACCAGAAAAAATATTTTATTATTGCTTCAGTATTTTTTTCCTATCACCGTAAAATATAATTAAAGCTGTTGTTGTCTCAAAGGTTTTATGGCTCTTAAAAATAAATTAATATCATCAACCCGAAAAAAAAAAAAAAACTATATATATATATATATATATATGCAAATTGACTTCATTCTATTCAGGAGTTAAGGAAGATGTAATTTTCTATTTTTTTAAGAAGACCAATTACTTTTCTAATAATTTTAGCAACTATAAAAATTATTTTCATATTTCTCTGGTATACTTCATACAATTCTACAAATTTTATTATTAAAAAGATACTTCTATTTAATTTTTTTTACTTAAAACACTGTGTAATATATAAAAATACTTATAACGTAAAAAATAATGAATTTCTTTTTAAGTTAACTTTAAATTTTTTTTTTCCTTTAGACATTAATTTAGAAGGTGACGCAGGAATGCACGAAATAATGTCATTTTAGCGCGCTTAAATGAATATTGAAGGAATAAAATTGGAGTTATTTAATGATATTGGCGGTATAACAAAATTTAATAGGATAATAACAAAATGGAAGCAAGAAACATTTTTATAGCCTTGTTTCACTTCGAGAGATTTTTTTATTATTTATTTATTTATTTATTTATATTTTTTGCATTTGGAATTGAAAGGAATTATTGCAGTTTATACGAGATATTTATTTTAAAAAAATCGTAAAATATATGCAGGTAATGTATTTTAAAAATATATATAATTAATTAACAAGCAGCATCATGTATTTATTGTCCATACCTTGGAATGTGTTTTAATAATTTAGATTTACATTGTATAGGTGCTAACCGTTCAAATTTTTTATACTTGTGTTTTTATAAGCTTTCATAACGGTTTTTGTGATTAAATAAGATGCGAATTTCTATAAAAATACAGATGTTTAAAAATCGAAACTGTTGGCAGATATGACAGTGAGATTTGACGTACACCACTTTTTCACAAATGACCGATATTGCCCATCTGCGCAGCACTAGTGCGACGTAAAATCCATCCATCCATCCACTAATGACCGATTACTTTCGATTTCAGGTATTTTGTAAAATATTTCTAAAAGTATCGAACGAATGATCTTGAGAGTTTTGTGGTGTAAATATTATGTTATTACTCATATAGTTTAGTAAAAAGTTTGCTCCGAAAGTAAAAGGAGGACGAGTAAACAATAACGAAAAATGTAAATGTTTTGAATCATTCTGTGAAAACTAATGCTTGAAATGTTAAATGGCTGTAGCATGTGATTATAAGGCTTCATTTTATTATTTGTATATTTTTTTTATGAATCTACCCCATATATTCAGGGCCTGATTAAGGGGGAAGCTCGCTCTTGACACATTATTTATACTTACACCGTTATTTTTTAACAAATACTTTCCTCCTATAATAAACAGAAAACTTTCATTAAAAATTATTTTAAAAGAATTCTGGTGTCTAATAATGGTGAGTAAATTGGATTGTTTTACACCGTTCATTTTTTATAAAAAATATTTCCTCGTCAAAGCGTGGAATTTCTAAAACATGAAATAAAAAATAATTGTAAAAATATTCCGGTATGAGCGAGCTTCCCCCTTAATCAGGCCCTGCATATATTAATGGAAATATAAAGGTTTCTTTAAAAAATTGAAAAAAAAAAAAAAAAAAGAGGTCACACTTTAATTATAATGCTCAGTATTTTAAGTCCAATGCAAAGCAATTTTTAGGAATCGTGACAAACTGCAATGACACAGCATACTGTAATCAGAAAGCAAAAAATATTAGGGGAGAGTAGGGAGGGATGGGACACCTAGAATTATTCTTAAAATAGACATTGTTTTTAATTTCTGACTCTTCCACAAGGTGAAGTCGCTATAGCCCCATATTTGTGTACTTACATCATTTTAGTTGGAGAATTCTGCAAGTTTATGTAACAAAAAAACTATTTTATAACACCCAATGTAAATAATCACTTAATTTTCAAGGCAAGTTTTCAATATCACTCACTGATGTTAGCATACTTGCTTTTCATATTTTATACACCTAATAATACAACTTTTATGAATTAGTTATTAAATTAAGCCTAAACGTAGCATGTGTCTAATAAAAAGTTATTATTATTATTATTATCTTTAATTATGAAAAGGGAAGGATAGGACAGAGCAGGTCAAGGAGGGATGGGTCATGTAAGTAAAGAAGGAAGAATGAAGATTCTGTTTCTCTTTAAATAGAGACTATCAAGAGGCAAATGAATGAATGAATGGAATAAGAAATGCCCAAAACAAATTCAAAATCATGAAAATAATTGATGTGGCACTCACACGAGGTTTGCTTACTCTTTTAGCTTTTAAGTATACTTTAGTTACCGTATAAATACGAGGAATTGATTTTCTTTCCTGAGCAGTTTTCCCTGACATGGTAAAATATACTAAAGAAATTACATTCACCAATTATAATAAATAAAAAAGAATGATTTTGCTTAATTATAGGTAGTCATGTATGTTTTATATAAATTATTTACAAACCACATCGTGTGTTTAAATATAGTTCTAAATTAATAAAACATAAACACATCACCACTTGAAATGCACTTCCAGTAATTTTCAGATATAGTCCCTTTATATTCTAGTTCTTTTGTGTAGACCTGCAAACGAATGATTTAGGAAGACTTACATACCATAATATATATAGAACATTCTTTTATGCATATAAAATAATTATAGATTCATTTAATTTTGTTTTGTGCAGTCTATAGATGTTATTGTACCTACCGTAAATTTCGCTCATAGAAAAAATGTATTTGAATTTTGTTAGATGTCCTTGTTTATGGACTCTTTGCTTGATCTAAAGAAAATATTGTGTAGCATCTCTATATGATACGCATTTAGAATATGGAGTTCAGATTTTCTGCTGATATTTGTTCTTAAGATATGCTTATAATACACACAGACTAACCACTAAAAACTTTATTTTCATTTCCATATTCAGGGAACCACAAAACAGGGAAATGTAACTAAAACTTAATTTCAAATATTTGAACTGAAAAACAATACTTTCTCTGCTAGAAGAGAAAGTACAAAAAAAAAAAAAAAAAAAAAAAAAGATGAAACTAATCGAGCTTTGGAATTTTTTTATTTAATATAGTACAGTCGGGGAAAAAAAAAAAAAACGCAACACCCAACGTAATTTCGTTGCTAATCGATGTAGAAAAATGCAATAGGTATCATTCGACGGGGAATTGTAAGTAATTTCAGAAAATGAATTGAAATTTTGAATTGGGGGTCGTCTACATATTAAAACGCGCACCAACTTTGATTTTTTCAATGGTAATGCCCCATTTTTATTTTACATTTGAATTCCTGGGATCTCGAGAACGCGAAAAAGCATATTGGTTGTATATTTTACTTATTTTTTCACAGAGTTATAAGCGTTCAAAGTTTGAAGGTGCTAATGTTAAATTCATATTTCAAACTTTTATTAATATCTTCACAAAAAATAACTTGATCGGTATAATTTTTTTTTAACGAGATACAGTGAAGAAAACCAAACATAATCCATCATTACTTTTGATTCTGAAACATATTTTTAATTATGAAAAATATTAATAAATTCATATTCATAAAAATTATGAATTATGACCTATATAAATTTTTACATAAAATGAATCCTAATGCTGAAAAATATGGGTGTGGAAATTTGCAGCTCATTCCAGATATTAGTTTACGAGATATAAATAAATCTTTCTTTTGGAGGGGTTTAGGGGGCCGTCTCTTATAAAGATTTGCATGAGATAACGAATCAAATCTTAGAAAATAACAAAGAACATTAAACAAAATATTTTTATTTACGGGTCAAATTGTATACCAACAACGTCAAACGCAAAGAAATGAAACAAAAATGATGATTTTTTGACATAGCATCAAGAATTCCTGTTTTCTAAAGAAGACAAGCCCCGCCTTCATCGTTCTTCAAAACAAAACAATATAGAAAAGAAAAGTAAATGTGACATTGAGTATTCCTGTTAAACCCCTTATTTTATGTTGACAAAAATATGCACAAGGGGTATTTACTTCATCGATTAATTGGCGATAAATTTTGAACCTTTTAAACGAACACTAGAAGAAAAAAAAAATAACTAATTAGGCGGGGTTTACTGTTTTAAATAGAAAAATAGGTTTAATATGAAATTGTCAAATATAAAAAACGAATGGAATTGGAATGCAAGACAGACTTGTAAAATCGTTTCTTAAATACTGTCAAAGTTAAAAAAGGCTTAATCATTTGCTTCATATATTGCTTTATTTTATTTTATTTATTTACTTACTTATTTATTTTGTAGGGGGGAGGGTTATTATTTAAAGGACACTTTAGTCTTTAAAATTTTATTAATATATTTTAACTTTATACATTTTTAAAAACATATTTTAACTTTTATAAATATATTTTAACACTTTTTGCGACCGCAGGATTTTGTCGTTTTGACAATAAGACCCGTCTACAGGCGTTATAATCTCAAAATAAAATATTTCAGAACAAATTTTCTGTATTCACAATTATATTACAAATAGATATACTTTATAATTACATTCTTTCTAATCAATATATTTCTATCCATAGTATATGTTATTGCAAAAATATGAACACTGGGTACACACTTAAAAAATATGTAACACACAAATTACGAATGAAACGCCCACTCACACAGTTACAGATTTTCAAATGGCGTGAATCTACGTCAGCAGTCGCGAAACGGTTATTTAAGAAAATATATTTTCATAGAAATTATAAGACCAATCGTACAGTTCCAAAGGGTTTAACTGACCCAAAACTGGTAAGTGCGATTAAAATTGTTTAATATTTACTTCATGAACCCTTACAATAATTTATCCGAAAAGATTTAGTTTATGCGTTGTTGTATATATATCTATATTATTTCCTTTCGTATATTATGTTACCTACCTACGAAAAAACGTTTAAGCTTCAATGGTGATCAGTATAGCCATAATAGACACTTTTACTTGAAAAATATTGCACTTTTTTCAAAGGGTGCTGTATGGACTAATCGCAAGTGTAATGTATTTAAATAGACCTAAAATTATCTAAAGATACTGAAGAATATACAAATCTAAAAATTGAATTCAAGACAATAAAAAAGTGGGAACAAAGCAACGTTTTATTAATTTTTATAATTCTTTTTTTCCTGAAAGATTTCCGGTGTGAAACATTAAAATTTTCTCAATTTCTTATAGGATCTTAATTTTATTTTTCTACATTTACAGATAACCCCTAACACATTTTTGTTTATAACGCAATAAATACTAAAGATAAAGTATATAAACAGTATACTTTTCCGCACTGCCAGACTCTCAGAAATTCAAAAATGAAGTCAAAATTTGGTGTTGCTATTGAAAAAATCAAAGTTGGCGTTCATTTCAATATGTAGATGACCCCTAATTCAAAATTTGACGACATATTCAGAAAGTGCTTTTAATTTCCTGTTGAATTATGTCTATTAGATGTTCCTGCGTCAATTAATAACGAAATTACAGCGGGTGTTGCGTTTTTTTCCCCTCGACTGTACATTAAATTATAATGTTGGATAAAATAGATGTTATTAGTATTTAATTAAACTTACATACATAAGTGAACCACTTTATTTGTCGTTTTTAATAGTATGTCTATATATTATGTATTTATTTCAACTTTAAAAATGTGTCCCATCCCTCTCTCATATAAGGGTTGGATGGGACATTTTTATGTTTTTGTTAATTGGTTTGCAAAACTAATAATTTAATAATTACCACCAAATTTATGTTTTTAAAAGGTGTTAAAATGTTTCAATTTGTTTCTCTGAAACTTACAGTGTTGTACCAATTAAAGTAAATTCATAAGAAATATTTTTGTCAAAACTGTCCCATCCCCCAATTCTCCCCTAAATTTTTAATGGAAAATGAGCATTTTTACTAAATAATTTTTAAATGCACATGTGTGAGCTCTAGTGAAATTTAATTTTCATAATTTAATAGCCAAAAGCATTAAGCTACATTTTATAATTAAAATATGTCGACGAAGCACAAATATTTAATTTAAGTGAAATAATTTTTCAATTTTAGTTTTTATAGAAGTGATTTTTAATATCATCTCGCTATATTATCATAAAAATTTAAAATAATATGTTTAAATTATCGACATTGGTAAAAATTTTACCCTATAAATTTATCCATGTGACTGCATTTCTGTAGCACATTTATAGTATTTATTACAATTACTTTCCGGTGTTATTTGTATTATTTTAACTTTTGAAACATGTATTTCCATCATAAGAATCTTATATTACAATTGTGTTGATAAGCAAAAGCAAAGTGTTCCATATACGATTGATAATGATTCTCTTTTAGATACAAATTTAATGTCTCAGAGATAAAGTCTTTAATGCATTCATAAAAATATAAATCGAATATTAATTTCAATAACAAATTATTAATCGTGTAATAACTATATCTATATCTATCTATCTCTCTATCTCTCTCTATGTATATATATATAATGTATATGTATATGTGTGTATGTATGTTATATAATAACTTTAGTACCCGTTTTAACACAGAAATGGCAAATAAGCGTAAATTGAAAGCAATATTTAAAGACAAAAATATATTAATTAAATGTAAGAAATTGTGTTTATTAGCTTTAATAGACAATTTAAAGAAATAAACTTTTCCAATTTAGTTTGAATTTAAATTCAATGTCACAGTTTTAAACTGGGAATCAACGCCATTTAAATAATGTGCATATGACAATGAATTTAATTAAACTTAAAACCATAGGTAATACAATTGTGGAAATAACTCAAACATCATATAAACATAAGATGTAAAAAAAAAAAAAAAAAAAAAGTAAAATGTAAATACGAAATTCAGACCATTGAATGTAAAGATATCGCTAATTATTTTCATTCTGTGTGAATTAATAACAAAAATCCATATGCACATGCGTAAAGTTTTTGCCCATATCTCTACATCTATACAAAAATTTAAAATGCTTGATATATATATATACATATACACACATATATATATATATATATACAATATATTTTTCTTTCGGAAAAAGATAACTGTCACAACATATTATACGAACTTGGATAAAAAAGAAACTAATTATCACAGAAACATATTTACATTTTATTAATTCGAGTAACTGAGATAAAGAATATTTTTTTAATTTTCTGATAACGTATTTCCACATTTAATACATGAAACGTAAAAATCTTGCTAAATATTTCGTTTCTGTTTGATTTACTCAAAATTACTTATTGAGCATACCTTCCCACCCCCCACCCCCATACCGAAAAAAAAAAAATCTTATATTTCAAAATCTAATCAAAATTTTGTGATGGTCGATAGGTATTACTAAAGGTTCGGTACAGGCCTAAACCCCTAACAAGTGTGATTTTATCATGTGCACCGTTTTTGCATGATATCAGACCAATTTAAACTTTATGAACATGCATACACTTAGAAAGAAACTTAGATAGTTTATTTATTGCCATTTCAAATTATTTATCATTTTTCGATGTTTGAAATGTTAAGATAGTAGACAACATTACTATTTTGTAACATTTTAGAGTCTAATTGCGCATTCAAAAATGTTTTTGACTATATCACTAAATCTAATTGTTATTTTAAGATGACATGTCATCCAATCGCTGTCTGATTCAATGCCTATGCAGATAAGTAGACTTATTGCTCACAGAGGTCGCTGCTTTATGTACTGTTTTCTCAGTATATATTACTCCAAATTTCCTGAAATTTTAATCAATTGTTCTACTTACTATAATGTATGAGCCCAATAAAAATCATTATGATATTCACATTCCTTCATGGTGTTGCATTTTTTACAAACAGCAGTTTACATACTCATAGGTATATAATAATGGTAATAAAGTTGTTTACTTGGTTTAATTTCTTTTAATGAATGGTATATATAAGGTGTCCGTTGTTCGGGTTTAGCCCAATGGGGAAATTGCACATTTTTCATTTTGACTTGTAAATGATAGAGCATGAAAATACAAACATTTTGATACCATTTTTATGCATATTTGAAAACCGGATGCTTTAATAAATTAACTTTAAAAGACGTAGTTCTCATGTTGGCGGGAAAACGCTGCGTCACGTGATAAAACCTATCGTGACGTCACTATCCATGAAATGAACTGCCGGCTGAATTTCTCCCTCTTGTATTGTAAAGAAAAATCGTGCATTCAGCGAAATTTTGTATTCTTTCTTATAAAAAAAATATTAAAACTATTTGAACTCATTAAACATCACTTCATTCTATAAATGACACCAAGTTTCAATGATATTTTTTCGTACTCGCCTGCTGTTATTAATCCAAATTAAACTATAATCGAAATAATAGTTGATCAATAGAATTTTCTTAAAGAATGTTTTTAGTATGCTATGCCAAAGATGTATCTTTTAAATACTTGTTTTGTTTCATTTTATTATGTTTTATAGATTTATTATTATTTTATTATTATTATAGACTGAGTACAGAAATAAACTATTGAGTAATAATATTTAACTGAATAATATGCATATTTTCATTGCTTAAATAATCTAGAATAGTTTATGCTAAATTAACCTAAATTAGATTACTTTTATAATTATGAGATGCCAGTATATCTGTATATATATATATATATATATATATATATATAACTTTTTTAATACATTTCAATATTATAACTTAACAATATTTCTATTAAAATAGCAGCTGAAGATTGTGAATAATTAAAAACATTATAGTGATGCAGTTTGAGAAGTTGAAAAGTATTTAAGGAAAATTACATGCGCTTATCCATTCTAAATAAATAAATAAAATTAAAAGAAGGTCTCCGTACAAAAATATTAATTTTATTTATATATGTATATATATATAGAAACGCGTTTAGTTATTTTTATAATGTAATTACTTTTTAATTTGGAAAAATTTAAAAATAGAAAGAAAAAATTTATAGAAATAGAAAGTAATAATAATAACAACATTTAGCAATAGGAAAGATATAAAGTACTTTAAAATAAAATAAACACATGAAATATATGTTAAATGTAATAATACCTTATAAGTTATACATGATCTAGTTATAAATATGAATGGTATTAAATAATTAATTAAAAATTTGCAGTAAATTTCAGCAATCAAACGCAATATATACACTGGTGGACAATTGCTAAGGACGGATGACAATAACTAAGCTATTGTCATCCGTGCTTAGCAATTGTCCACCAGTGTATATATATATATATATATTAAATTCATTTATCAATGAAGCCTTAATGTAAAATCCAAATATATTTAGAATATATCAGGGGTCGATCCAGGTAAACA
Source organism: Salticus scenicus (assembly GCA_963930645.1). NCBI lineage: Eukaryota > Metazoa > Arthropoda > Arachnida > Araneae > Salticidae > Salticus > Salticus scenicus. The sequence goes on from OZ005657.1 coordinate 111,381,445, forward strand.
CTGGGACCCATTTGCTTCCCCTTCACAAAATCCAAATATCTAAAATGGGCCCCTTTAGAAAATACAAATCCATAAAATGGGTCTCTTCACAAAATTCAGATTCATAACAACAGGCCTTTCTCAAGATTTATTTATAAAAAGATGATGATTTGGTAAAAGTTGTCCACGTTAACAATATTATTTTTAATGAGTGTGTATACTTGGCTCAGTAATATGCTGTTAACTTGATAATGAACATTAGATAGAGTAACTTCTTAAGTGAAAGGTTTCGTGTGATAATTCTTTTTATCACAAAAAGAAATAAATTTTCACAAAATTATTTTCTTTTTCACAAAAAAAAAAAAAATGTTTTTCACAAAAATGAGCCCCAAAAGTAAACCTGGAACAACCCTTGCATATACTATAACTGACGGTCTTCGCCTGCTTCGCTGGTCGCTAAATTTAATAAATTAACAAAAAAAAAAAAAAAAAAGAAAAAAAAAAAACTTATTTCTTTTATATCATTCTATAAACAAAAAATAAATAAATAGATAATTAAAAAATAAATTCATTGAAATAGCTCTTAACATCGTTTTGGTTATTCGCAGCCTGCGGCAAATTCTTTCCCTCCAGTGTACCCTGCTTTTTTGGATCTGGGTTCTTATTGCCCGCAGCAATGTCTTTCGTGGGCACTTCAATTTGTGTACATATCAGGAGGCGAAAGCTGCTATTATTCAAAAACGAAGATTTTAAGGATAGCTATATCTCAGCATCTATTAAATATACTTTAATTTTGGCACCATGTACTTTATTGCAATCACTTTTTCTGCTATATTACCATTTCATTTCGATTAGTACAATAAATAAATAAATAACAAAAGATTTTCCTTTCAAAGGCATTAAATAAATAATAAATAAGTTTTTATTAAGTTTAAATATTAATAAGACTAATCCTTTATGCGATATTAACATTTTCCCGATAAAAACATTTAATTATATTTTCCCTTTGAAATGAATTAATTAAATAAATAAATAGTTGTGTAACAGCCGTTGCTAATGTAAACAACGTAGAACAATATAATTCAAACAAATTTAAGAAAATTAAATGGAAAAATAATTGGATAAAATTGAAATATATATATATATATATATAAATTACTTTAAAAATTATAAAAAATAAACCATTTTTTTTTTTTTTTATAAAATAAAATAAAAATAATAAATAAATAATGCAATTTGAAAATAACATTTTTTTTCGTTGAAAAAACATGAAGTAAATATTAAATACATAATTAATGACTGCTCTATAAAATAATCATATATAATTTATAAAATAACATAATTAAAAAATTCTGGTTAAAAAAACATAATAATAATAAAATAAATAATCAGTAAAATATATTTTTATGTACTATGAAATTTTAATGAATATTTTAATTATAATTAAATCTTTAAGCATACATTATGAAAAAAGAAATATTCTCACATACAAGCACCTAAAAAATTAGAGAAATGTAAAAAAATACTACTAATATATTGAAGCAATGCTAAAATTCTATTATGAAGACGTTTATAATTTTCAAAATATGAATACAGGACAAATCTAGATCGTTTAGCTTTAGCTACTCTTATATTTATGCGCTAATAAAATCGAGGTTTCTTCTCAAAAATGAAAATATGGAAAGAGCATCTATTTTCGGAACATTATCCGATTGCTCTTTTACAAATCCAAAATCGACATTAAACAAATAAAAATAGAAATATATATATATATAAGATATAGTATAGTTATGGAAGGTTTAAGTTATTTCTTACAAAAGGTAAAAATTTAAAGAATAAACTATAAAATACAGATTAGAATAGAGCGAACAAAAAGAAAAGCAAGCGGTAGAAGAGAGTAAACATTCACACTTCGTGTACTGTGACGTCAATCCCCTCACGGAGCGTTTTCGGATCACGTGGTTTTGTTTTGGTTTTTAGCGATTTTAAAACGCTAATTAAAAGTTAATTTGAAATAATTTTACGATTTTAATTGGATTTTTCGGATTCCCAAGATTGATTTTATCGATTACAATTAAAAGAAATTGTTTTTCCTTCCGTGTGCAACTTCCCCATTGTTTACGTTACGGAACTGCGCTTATGGAGGATACCCGCCGTAGGGGTTCTTTCTAAATGTATTTAAGGACTATTTCACTATTTATTCAGAAAGAGAGAGAAAATGGAGAGGCAACGATTGCACAATATAATTTAAATTTACCTGTGGTGTACTTGTATTCATTTTACACAGCAAAACAGACTTTAAGTGTTAAAATATTCCGAGAAAAAATTTCTTGTTTATCAGTGAAATATTATGAAATAGTGGAACTGCAGCAAAGAAAATAAAGCTTTCTAAAATCTTTAAATAAAGAAACTTTTAAAAGTTTCCGCATATTTTACTATACAGATTACGATTTTTCCTTGCATTTCTTTTTCCAACGTCATTTTTAAATTTAACATTTAATTCGTCTCTGTTGTACGAGAAAAGTTACGTTTCAATTCAAATATTCGTTTCATAAATAATTTAGCACTATATATCATAATAATTTTATTTATAATTTACATGATATTTCATGATATTTCACCCCCATTTTCTATCCAGTTTATCCAAGAAAACTTACTAAAAAATTAACTTAGCATTCTAGAAAGAATTAATCCTCGTGTTATTTAGTCAAAGAAATTGCAGTAAATAATAACGTAGATAGTAATTAAAAAAATAGAAAATCTTTACAAACTCTGATGAAGCATATAATCTGATGATACTAAATTTTTGATTTAAAGGAATTTAGTTCTATATTTTGAACTGATCACTTGACAAAATATCTTAACATCCTCGTACATATATCAGTTCTGAACGACTTTATAAATATATCGTAAAGGTTAATGACAGTGTTACGTGAACTGTAGTGGTCTTTTCAGAGCAAATGGCTTATTTTTCACTGGGTTTTCAGTGTATATACATTCGACAAATTGCATTTAAAAGAAGATTATACTTAAAATTATAAAATAATTTGATTCATGTAAAGATTTTCAATCAATAGATATTTCTTCTTAGAGGTTTACATATGAAACTGTGACGAAAAATTGACATGACTTATATAATTCTCAAATGGTTAAGCCTGAGCTCTAAACAGTAATTTCGAAAGACACCGTGTAAAGTATTGAATTAAGTTTGTTTAGTTACTTCGATAGTAGTCGCAAATGTAACGTTGCAGGAAATTATTAGTCCGAAAAATAGAAATGATTAATTAGATGAAAAATCGTAGGAATTTGATAAATGCGTCTATGTAAATGATAAGCTGCCAAATTTAGAAAATAAATTCGGTTATCTCTTCCAACAAGCAACTCCTTTTTCATCAAAAGCTTTATGGAATCAACGGAATAAGTAGGTGTACATTTAAGTATAACCATAACTGAAATATATGTATGTAGCTTGAATGAATCTTACCTCATTACCGGTCACTTATCTGCTAGAAGTATTTTTTTCAGTTAACATACTGTATTTTTCAGGGATTAGTGATATGAATTTTTTGCTACCACTGTTTTCTATTTATCATTTCTATCCTTTATAATAAACAACAACGAAAAAAAAAAAAAAAAAAAAAAGGGTCTTTTTATGAAAAGAGTGGTTATTATTATTATTTTTTTTATTCAGGCTATTAATTAAACGTTTATGCCGATTATACGTGTTAATTATTCTTTTGAATGTTAAATTTATACAGAGAATTAATTTTGAACAAATGAGGAAAAAATATTTCAAAGACATGTAAAACTGTAATGCGTACTTACTAAAATTAAACTCATAAATATTATAAGGAAATTTTAAAGGATTTAAGTAAGTATTAACGCCTTAGTTGGCAGCAAAATTATTGAAGAACACATCCATATTTTTTCATAACATTTTTTAGTTTGATCGCTATTCTTACTATCAACTTATTTTTTTATGCAACAAAAAACTAAGCAGCAAAAGACTAAGATCATGATTCAAAAAGTATTTTTCTAACAAAACAGTATTAGGTACTTTATTTATATTTTTAATTCATCCTAAAACCAGAGTTCCCAACTTATAAAATTTATCCACGAGCATTTTTATCCCCGCCTCTTTTTCATACCAGAAATTTTGAAAAATGGTTTTCTTCTTATTTAATCGTAGACCTTCTAACTACGCCAGTTTATCCGTAATGGCATTAAGCCCCGTCGTTTTCTCACACCAGAATAGTTGTAGAGCAATAATCTACTTATTTAATCATGAGAACATATTGCTGAATATTACTCTACAACTATTCTGGTGTGAAAAAAAGGCGAGAATACCATTACGGATAAACTAGCATAGTTAGCAGGTCTATAATCATTGTCCCATATTAAAGAGAAATAATACAAAATTTCTGGTTCGAAAATAAAGCGGGGCTAAAAATGCTCGTGAATAAATCATAAAAGTTGGGAACACTGCATAAAACACACAACTTTACACTGTTATTATAATATTTCTGAATAATATTTTTATATGTATATTTATTCTTAAAATCGTTTAATTTCTGAAAGTATTATAAATAGAATGTAATTGTTATATTGTATAAAGGATTATTCTTTCATTGAATAAAAAGATAAGTTAATATGCGAAAAAAGTAAATAATATGAAAAAGGTTATTCGTAAAGATTTCGTAAAGGAATTCGTAGAAGATTTCGTAAAGAGTTTTTAATAATAATTTCAAGTATAAACTATAAACAACCAAAAGTTTTCAACAAAAGTCTTTTACATTTTTATATCTCCTTATAATTCTCTAAAAGAGCAAATAAATAAAAAACCACATTTTATTAATATGTTAATCTAATTTTATCTTGAAAATATATATTAATAGCGTTATAAGAAAATACCAGAAAAAATATTTTATTATTGCTTCAGTATTTTTTTCCCATCACCGTGAAATATAATTAAAGCTGTTGTTGTCTCAAAGGTTTTATGGCTCTTAAAAATAAATTAATATCATCAACCCGAAAAAAAAAAAAAATGTATATATATATATATATATATATATATGCAAATTGACTTCATTCTATTCAGGAGTTAAGGAAGAAGTAATTTTCTATTTTTTTAAGGAGACCAATTACTTTTCTAATAATTTTAGCAACTATAAAAATTATTTTCATATTTCTTTGGTATACTTCATACAATTCTACAAATTTTATTATTAAAAAGATGCTTCTATTTTTTTTTTTTTTTTTATTTAAAACACTGTGTAATATATAAAAATACTTATAATGTAAAAAATAATGAATTTTTTTTTAAAGTGTACTTTTACATTTTTTCCCCTTTAGACATTAATTTAGAAGGTGACGCAGGAATGCACGAAATAATGTCATTTTAGCGCGCTTAAATGAATATTAAAGGGATAAAATTGGAGTTACTTAATGATATTGTCGATATAATAAAATTTAAAAGGATAATAACAAAATGGAAGCAAGAAACGTTTTCATAGCCATGTTTCACTTCGAGAGATTTTTTTATTATTTATTTATTTATTTATTTATATTTTTTGCATTTGGAATTGAAAGGAATTCTTGCAGTTTATGCGAGATATTTATTTAAAAAAAAAAAATCGTAAAATATATGCAGGTAATGTATTTTAAATATATATGAAATTAATTAACAAGCAGCATCATGTATTTATTGTCCTTACCTTGGAATGTGTTTTAATAATTTATATTTACATCGTATAGGTGCTACCCGTTCAAATTTTTTATACTTGTGTTTTTATAAGCTTTCATAACGGTTTTTGTGATTAAATAAGATGCGAATTTCTATAAAAATACAGATGTTTAAAAATCGAAACTGTTGGCAGATATGACAGTGAGATTTGACGTACATCACTTTTTCAGAAATGACCGATTACTTTCGATTTCAGGTATTTTGTAAAATATTTCTGAAAGTATCGAGCGAATGATCATGAGAATTCTGTGGTGTAAATATTATGTTATTACTCATATATTTTAGTAAAAAGTTTACTCCGAAAGCAAAAGGAGGACGAGTAAACAATAACGAAAAATGAAAATGTTTTGAATCCTTCTGTGAAAACTAATGCTTGAAATGTAAAATGGCTGTAGCATGTGATTATAAGGCTTCATTTTATTATTTATATATATTTTTTATGAATCTACCCCATATATTAATGGAAATATAAAGGTTTCTTTAAAAAATTGAAAAAAAAAAATCACACTTTAATTATAATGCTCAGTATTTTAAGTCCAATGCAAAGCAATTTTTAGGAATCGTGAAAAACTGCAATGACACAGTATACTGTATCAGAAACCAAAAAATATTAGGGGAGAGTAGGGAGGGATGGGACACCTAGAATTATTCTTAAAATAGACATTGTTTTTAATTTCTGACTCTTCCACCAGGTGAAGTCGCTATAGCCCCATATTTTTTGCCTTATATCATTTTAGTTGGAGAATTCTGCAAGTTTATGTAACAAAAAAACTATTTTATAACACCCAAAGTAAATAATCACTTAATTTTCAAGGCAAGTTTTCAATATCACTCACTGATATTAGCATAATTGCTTTTCATATTTTATACACCTAATAATACAACTTTTATGAATTAGTTATTAAATTAAGCCTAAACGTAGCATGTGTCTAATAATAAGTTATTATTATTATTATTATCTTTAATTATGAAAAGGGAAGGATAGGACAGAGCAGGTCAAGGAGGGATGGGTCATGTAAGTAAAGAAGGAAGAATGAAGATTCTGTTTCTCTTTAAATAGAGACTATCAAGAGGCAAATGAATGAATGAATGGAATAAGAAATGCCCAAAACAAATTCAAAATCATGAAAATAATTGATGTGGCACTCACACGAGGTTTGCTTACTCTTTTAGCTTTTAAGTATACTTTATTTACCGTATAAATACGAGGAATTGATTTTCTTTCCTGAGCAGTTTTCCCTGACATGGTAAAATATACTAAAGAAATTACATTCACCAATAACAATAAATAAAAAAGAATGATTTTGCTTAATTATAGGTAGTCATGTATGTTTATATACATTATTTACAAACCACATCGTGTGTTTAAATATAGTTCTAAATTAATAAAACAGAAACACATCACCACTTGAAATGCACTTCCAGTAATTTTCAGATATAGTCCCTTTATATTCTAGTTATTTTGTGTAGCCCTGCAAACGAATGATTTAGGAAGACTTACATACCATAATATATATAGAACATTCTTTTCTGCATATAAAATAATTATAGGTTCATTTAATTTTGTTTTGTGCAGTCTATAGATGTTATTGTACCTACCGTAAATTTCGCTCATAGAAAAAATGTATTTGAATTTTATTAGATGTCTTTGTTCATGAACCCTTTGCTTGATCTAAAGAAAAAATTGTGTAGCATCTCTATATGATACGCATTTAGAATATGGAGTTCAGATTTTCTGCTGATATTTGTTCTTGAGATATGTTGATAACACACACAGACTAACCACTAAAAACTTTATTTTCATTTTCATATTCAGGGAACCACAAAACAGGTAAATGTAACTAAAACTTAATTTCAAATATTTGAACTGAAAAACAATACTTTCTCTGCTGGAAGAGAGGGTAAAAAAAAAAAAAAAAAAAGATGGAACTAATCGAGCACTGGAAATTTTTTATTTAATATAGTACATTAAATTATAATGTTGGATAAAATAGATGTTATTAGTATTTAATTAAACTTACATACATAAGTGAACCACTGTATTTGTCATTTTTCATAGTATGTCTATATATTATGTATTTATTTTAACTTTAAAAATATGTCCCATCCCTCTCTCATATAAGGATGGGATGGGACATTTTTATGTTTTTGTTAATTGGCTTGTAAAACTAATAATTTAATAATTACCACCAAATTTATATTTTAAAGAGGTATTAATATGTTCCAATTTGTTTCTCTGTAACTTACAGTGTTGTACCAATTAAAGTAAATTCATAAGAAATATTTTTGTCAAAACTGTCCCATCCCCCAACTCTCCCCTAAATTTTTAATGGAATATGAGCATTTTTACTAAATAATTTTTAAATGCACATGTGTGAGCTCTAGTGAAATTTAATTTTCATAATTTAATAGCAAAAAGCATTAAGCTACATTTTATAATTAAAATGTGTCGACGAAGCACAAATATTTAATTTAAGTGAAATAATTTTTCAATTTTAGTTTTTATAGAATTGAATTTTAATATCATCTTACTATATTATCATAAAAATTTAAAATAATATGTTTAAATTATCAACATTGGTAAAAATTTTACCCTATAAATTTATCCATGTGATTGAATTTTTGTAGCACATTTATAGTATTTATTACAATTACTTTCCGGTGTTATTTTTATTATTTTAACTTTTGAAACATGTATTTCCATCATAAGAATCTTATATTACAATTGTGTTGATAAGCAAAAGCAAAGTGTTCCATATACGATTGATAATGATTCTCTTTTAGATACAAATATAATGTCTCAGAGATAAAGTCTTTAATGCATTCATAAAAATATAAATCGAATATTAATTTCAATAACAAATTAATATTAATCGTGTAATACCTATATCTATATCTATCTATCTCTCTCTATCTTTCTATGTATATATATATAATATATATGTATATGTGTGTATGTATGTTATATAATAGCTTTAGTACCCGTTTTAACAGAGAAATGGCAAATAAGCGTAAATTGAAAGCAATATATAAAGACAAAAATATAGTAATTAATTGTAAGAAATTGTGTTTATTAGCTTTAATAGACAAATTAAAGAAATAAACTTTTCCAATTTAGTTTGAATTTAAATTCAATGTCACAGTTTTTAAACTGGGAATCAACGCCACTTAAATAATGTGCATATGACAATGAATTTAATTAAACTCAAAACCATAGGTAATACAATTGTGGAAATAACTCAAACATCATATAAACATAGGATGTAAAAAAAAAAAAAAAAAAAAAAAAAGTAAAATGTAAATACGAAATTCAAACCATTGAATGTAAAGATATCGCTAATTATTTTCATTCTGTGTGATTTAATAAAAAAAATCCATATGCACATGCGTAAAGTTTTTGCCCATATCTCTACATCTATACAAAAATTTAAAATGCTTGATATATATATACATATACATATATATATACAATATATTTTTTTTTCGGAAAAAGGTAACCGTCACAACATATTATACAAACTTGGATAAAAAAGAAACTAATTATCACAGAAACATATTTACATTTTATTAATTCCGGTAACTGAGATAAAGAATATTTTTTTATTTTCTGATAACGTATTTCCACATTTAATACATGAAACGTAAAAATCTTGCTAAATATTTCCTTTCTGTTTGATTTACTCAAAATTACTTATTGAGCATACCTTCCCACCCCCCACCGAAAAAAAAAAGCTTATATTTCAAAATCTAATCAAAATTTGTGATGGTCGATAGCAGGGATGGAACACGGGCGCAGAATTCATACCACTCTCAATGTAAGAAAAATTTCTACTTCTTAAATCAACGATATTATAGGTAGGGAAATTTCTTAAACGGATTCCGGTATGAATTCTGCGCTCGTGTTCCATCCCTGCGATAAGTATTACCAAAGGTTCGGTACAGGCCTAAACCCCTAACAAGTGTGATTGTATCATGTGCATTGTGCAGCCGTTTTTACATGATATCAAACAAATTTAAACTTTACGAACATGCATACATCTAGAAAAAAAATTAGCTACTTTATTTATTGTCATTTCAAATTATTTACCATTTTTCGATGTTTGAAATGTTAAGATAGTAGACAACATTACTATTTTGTAAAATTTTAGAGTCTAATTGCGCATTCAAAAATGTTTTTGACTATATCACTAAATCTAATTGTTATTTTAAGATGACCATTAGATTAATTGGGTACATATCTGTATTTTGGTTTCCTTGATGTCTGAAGGGTGATGAAATCACAAAATTATCCATTCTAAGATAATTTCTGAGAAAATATTACAACGTACACTCATTCTTTTTTTTTCCATCTCTCTTAAAAATGCCTCACATTTTATGATGATCGCTAGATATAAATTTAAGCTTCACACAGAAAAATGGAAAATCGAAACTTGTCAAGAAACGTGTCATCTTTGTCATAGTACACGTTTTCCTAGTATATTGACAAATTTGCACAAAATTACGCAACATTTTAAACAATCAAACCACTACCTGACAATCCCATTTAGTCATGAGACACAAAAGTCGTTTTATTTTACCATGTATCTTTAATGTGTTTCGTCTGATGATCCGTTTTGCCTCTAAAACTTGTCAGATGACTAATTTCCCAGGTACAGTTTTCATTTTCCTCAAATTTGACCGGTTAGTCAGATGAGAGAATAAAAATAAATTGTTCCTGTTTTGTCAATTGACTAAGAAAAATTTGTTTGGCTAGTCCAAAAGCTCAGCATTATTATTTTTTATTTTTTTGTTTATTTTGTTTTATTTTTTTTTCTCCTTCTGACAACTTGAGTTAGTCAACCGAAATCGAATAATTTAACCTATCAAATTTGGCGGGATAATGCAATCGCAGAATTCGAAATCCAAATACTTAGAAGTCTGAAAGTGTGGATCCGTTGATGTCGTTGCGGTTCCGTTTCCATATTTGTGATAATTTTCATTTTAGAAATAGACCGAGAGATTTTAATTATCTGCGAATCGAGTTTACGGTCAAAAGTAAGTGCTAAATACTTTATTTATTGTGTGTATATATATATATATTTATTGTAAAGCTTTGTTAGAATAGTAAATTGTAAAATTGCAAAATTCTAAGCTTTAGCAATCTTCTAACAATATCAATGGTATTTAGAATTTGTTTTAATTTATAAAGTTGTTTAAAACGTATAAATTTTAAAATACGTTATTATAAGTCTTAGTTTTGCGTATCGTTGTATTATAAAAATAAGTATTTTAATTTGTCTGAACTATAGTTTTTTACATATATTTTTAACATTAAGCTCATATTTATATTTTTTATATACAGAATAGTAACGCTTTATTTTCCCTTAAAGGTGGTTCAGAAGGTATTTGGATTCCAAGAGATAAAAATTCAAAAAAGATATGGAAAAATGCTATTTATAAGGATTTTGAATAACTCCGAATTCTAAGGTATGTTTTTAAATTATCTTTTGCTGCATTTTATCTATCTTATCTCCGAACAAGAATAATATTCATACTTTTTTATATTTAAAATTTTTAATGAGATGAATTAAAAAAATTAAAAGGTTCCTCGTTTACCTGTTATTTGTTCTATTTTTTATTTATTTATTTTTTTTTCCAGTTCTAAATAAATAAATATATCTTTATAATTTAAATATTTTTGGGAAATGGTTGATAATTGCATGTAATAAAAAATGTCTTCATTTATTATTAAATGTCTGATAACAATTTTTTCAGAACAAATTTGAGTTAAAATGATATGAATTTAATATCACATACTATATTCTTTTCTCAATTTTTAAATTGTTCTTGTGTACAATATTAATTATTAGCGATAAATAATAGATGTCTTAGTTAAAATTAAATAGATTTAACTTCATGTTACTTGTTTCATTCAAATGATTGATGATTGTTTTTTAAAGGTTGATATTTTTAGTTATTAAAATTTTGATATCATATATATATATTTTTTCCTTTAGAATAAATTTAATCAAAAATAATATGAGTTTAAATTATTAGATACTATTAAGTATTCGTTATAAACAAACGTATCTTGTTAAAAATATGTACTTAATTTCATGTTATTTGTTTCACTGAACAAACTGAAAAAATATAAGTTATATGCTATAAAAATGAGACAAATTACTATAAAGATACAAAATGATTTTAACCTTCGACAAAACGAGTCATATAGTCTGAGAAAATAGTGCTCAAAAGCTGAATGACAGAATCAGCAGCTATCAGACATTTGTTGATATGTATCATTACAAAAAAAAAAAAAAAAAAAAAAGTATAAGAGTTTCAAGCCTGCCTTTTTTCTCCCGGGGAGAAAAAAAGAAGAAAAAAAAAATGTCATGTTGATGCCACCACAAAACTAACTTTCTTCTACCTTTTCCTATATAAAATCATGCAATGGAAATTATTTTTTATTTGTATTTTTATCTATTATTAATGCAGACGATTTTCATATCACAGAGGTAGTCTAAAGGTTCAACGGAAGTAAATTTTTACCGTACAGATGATCACGGGGAAAATTGCAGTATAACAGCGCCACATATCGCCTATATACACCCAATTTAATAAACATTACGTCTCTTAATGGCCTTTTTATACATTAAATATTGTTCGATTATACGCATTAGAACCTGAGATATAACCCTTAAATGTAAAAATAGCTGTATAGCAGCTTCACCTGTTGAGCGATTAGCACTAAAAGTTGACATAAACTAATAATTTATGTTAAGGTGCATCTACATATAATTTTATATGCAATTCTGTGCAGTAGTTCCTGAGATAGAGCCTTCCCTGAAATTGCAGAAATCGATGTATAACAATGCCACCTGTTGCGCAATTGGCACCAGAAGTTGGTAGACACTAACTTATGACAAGGCGCATCTGCGTATAAATTAATATGCAATTCCGTGCATTAGTTTCTAAGATATAGCCTTTTCTGAAATTGCTGTAGAGCAGCGTCATCTGTTGAGCGATTGGCACCAAAAGTTGATAGACACTAATTTATGTCAAGGTGCATCCGTATATTAATTTATATGCAATTCTGTGCAGTAGTTCCTGAGATACAGTCGCCACAAAACTTTTTGTCACATACAAACATTTTCTATTGTCAAAACATGTTCTCGAGCTCTCAAAACGCGTAAATCCATCAAAAACCGAAAATCGAAAATGTTTACGAATCCAATGCTTTCTTCTATTGAATACAAAAAAAAAAAAAAAAAAAAAAAAAACTAAAGAATAGTATGTGTCTAACTGTAATGCAAAATAATTTTAAATTGAAAAAATAATATAAAAAAGATTAAGCATAAGTTTAGATTAATAACAATTAATATGAAATGATTGGGCTTCTATAAACATCCATAAAAGAACAACAGAAGTTTTAACTAAGTGTTAAAATTCTTATGTGAAAACTAAAATTTAAGACACAAAAAGAACCAACTCATTCAAAAATTTATGTTTTATCACTCACAGCTAACTGCTCAAGTGCTTTTTCTTTCTTTCTTCTGTTTTATTTATTATTCTTAATATTATTATTATTTTATGTGTGTACGCGCGGAATTTGGTTGCGAGGAAGGGGGGGGGGGTCAATTGATTGCACAATCGAAACTGAATCAGACTCAAAACTATGAAAAAAAAAAATGTTTTTCCTATTTCTATCTTCCCTTCTCCCTCCCCCCCCCCCCCTTTCTTATCGGCTAAAGTAAACAAATACGTAATTTTTCCCATCCGCGGTCATTAAAGTGTTTGTTTATTTATGTGAACTGGGTTATTATTCTTGTAGCATTTTAGTCAATTAAAAAAAAAAAAAAGAGTTGGAGATTTGGTATTTTCTCTAGCTTGAATGAATCACTAAATATATATCACGGAACTTCAAATACTTAACTTTAGGGGTGGGGGGGGGGGCAGGGGATGTAAGTAATAGGTATTTCAAAAAAAAAAAAAAAAAAAAAAATACACTTGTAACAGAAGAAAACAGCTGCCAATTTGTTGTTTAATATTAGAAATTTTGTTTTTTCAGTATATTTTTACTCCATTACCCGACTGCCGTAGGTAATGGAAGTATTGTATTCGGTCCAAAAAATCGATATCAAGATTTCACCTGATTTACATGCTTAAAGGTCCCCTGAGTCCAAAAATGTGTTTTTTGGCGATGTCCTCTGACTATGATATCTCCTAAACTAATAAAAATAGAATCACGAAACTTCAGAATTGAGACAGGTCTGGTGAACATATGAATTTTTTAAGTTTTGGTGAAAATTAGAAAAATAGGAAGTGGGACATCCGAAACCGGAAGTGAGTTCGTAAACCCGTATCTCAAAAACGGCTCCAACGATTTTCTTCAAAGTTACTGTATAAACACTCTATTAGATGTCCTTTCGAATGATATAGTTGGTTAGTTCAGGACAATTGATAGGCGTCCTGTATGAATAGCTCAATTTCAGGTTTCGCAAGTGCGTTCCTTCCAAAACGACTGTATGTATTTTTTTCAAAGTTGCAATATTAACCCTCTTTTAAATATACTTTTGTATGTAATTGTTGCTTTCCGGTCAACAATTGAACATGCCAAGTCACTATCTCAAAAATGGCTCTAACGATTTTCTTGAAAATTGTTACTTAAACCCATTTTAGGTATCCTTTCTCATGCTTTACGTGGTTATTACAGGACAATTAATAGTCATTCTGATCAGTTAGATCTGTTTTAGATCTTGGAAACTGGTGTTTCAAAAAGTAAACTAATAATTAAAAAAAACTACCCCCCACCTTTTTTCTTCTTCTTTTTTTAAACTCGCTATGTAAACTCTTTTTTATATGTCTTTATGCTGTATTAACTTTCTCTTACTGGAAAATTTTTAGTTGTCTATTTCATTAGGTCAATTCTATGTCTTCTGATCACATTAACTCCAAAAAGTGCATCTAACACGTGTAATAGTGGATAATGGAAGTCGTGTGGTTGTTTCACACCAAATTTTTTTTATTTCCGTTTTCATTTTTTTTTTAAGAAAATAAATATTCAAAATTTCCCCCGAACATCGTTCGCGCGTCCGGACATATTCTGCACCCCTGGAAATATGTTAAAAGGCACTTTAAAGAAATTCCTTCCATAGACTGTACTGTATTGGACGTTTCGTATTTGTTTGAACATACATAAATTATATAAATAGCATTTATAATACGGTTGTCAGCATCCAAATATGTTTAACAATAGTGTACTAACAGCAATATATTCATTTAAAAAAAAATCTATAAAACCAGATCGATTAAAAAAAAAAAAAAAAAAAAAAAAGCTTGTGCGTGCGTAATCAAGTAGTAAGTAATCATACGAATACGAATCATACCCAAAGTAATCATACGAATTATAAAGTAAGTGAAATATGACAATATATATATATGTATCATCATTATCAATTTCAGCTTTTATCAATCCACTGCAGGATGAAGGCCTCTCCTAGGTGATTCCAAAGTGCCCTGTTTTCACATAAAAATTTATAAACGAGTATATAATAATTTATGCATAGATTAAGAAAGGTTTTGATATATGCAACTTCCTAACTAAATGCAACCTATGCAATGAGGTGAAATTTACACCTCATATAACGTACTTCTTAGCGACATCCTAATGATCTTCTTTTTTTTTTTTTTTCATTTTAAGGTTTGCGAGCTCCATTTTAAACCTGGTGAAATTATACAAACAGTAACATATTTTAATGAAAAAGAAGAAAAGTTATATCAAGTTCCAAGAAATAAACCAATTGTTAAAGATGGTGCTATTCCTACGATTTTCAGTGATTTGCCATCATATCTATCAAAGCCAAGTACATGAAGACAAAGTCCTGTGGAAATATTTCGTTTTTGTTTAAGAGCTATTTAGATTTGTAAATAATTAAGTTGGAAAAAGTTACCAAATAATAATGACTAAAAAAATTTGAGAAGTATTGCAAAAGCCAAAAGGCAAAAAAAATTACGTTTTATTACCTAATGATATTTGGGCTTTTATATTATTATTATGATTAATTTTTATGCAAATGATAGAAAAATCTTCTTTATGTACATGAAACATATTTATAATTTTCAATAAAATTATTTTTTTCTTGATTTTTGTCTTTTATGTCTTATTTTAATTACTTAGTTTCTTATTTAAATAAGCAAATAATCTATTTAAAATATTGAGATTTAAAATCTTATTTAAAATGTTGGTATAAAGAATGTTGAAAGTATGTTATCAGATAAATGAGAGTTATTTTGGATGATCAAATACTTGTAAATTATTGCTATATATTAAAATTTATCTGTGCATAAAATTTACAGAGATGATTAAAGGAAAAAAAAATTCTTATTATATACGGTAAAAGGTGTTTTTAATGCAAATTCTATGTCCACCCTCACCTTAAAAAAAAAAAAAAAAAAAAAAGGTGTATCATTAATATTTATGATTTTAAAACTTTAAATAACCAGAAATTTGGAGTTTGATGTTATTTATAATTTAGTACATTGTAACTTCTATACCTTATATATCGTTAATATTGTCTATATCAATACATTGTATCGACGTACCTGTTTATAATTTTAATTTGGTGAAAAAATCCATTATTTAAAAAATGTATGCATATATTCAGGTGGCTTAACCCTTTGTATCCCACGGGGTCTTTAAAGTCCAACCAAAAAAATTCCTCAATATAGCCTAAATTTACTACAGGCTTTCATTGGAACTTCAAAGTCCCTATAATTTAAACTTTCTCTATTGTTAAGCAAAAGTAAGCTAAATTTAATATGAGATCTTTCTCTTTCAGAAAAGAAATATAATAAAAAAGTTTCAAACTATTTTTCCAAAAATAAGGTGATTTGGTATGTAAAGGGTTAAGTAAATTAAGTGTTTGAAACATTTTTTATTTTATTTTTTAATGTTTATAATTTGTATTTTAACTAATTACAACATGTATGTTTCCCAAAATTTTCATATTTTTATTTATTGAAAAGTTGTGATTATTAATGGCATCAGTGGTTATATTAAACATAAATAAACACCGCTCAGTTGCTTTATTAGCTATATTAATTCGTACTCTGTTATTACTCCTATTTAATATATATATATATATATATGTATATATATATATATATATATATATATATATTAGCTTTGAAATAAATTTATGACTAAATATAAGATTTATTGTTTTATGGAGGGAAAAAATTGGGAATGAAATGGGTAATATTAAAAAAAGGAACTTTAAAAAAAAAAAAGTTTTATATTTATTTTTATAACCACAGAGTATAAAACGAAAGCACCGAGGAGAAAAAAAAAATAAATTCTAAATATAATAAATTCTAAAAATAATTCTAAATCCATATATGAGGATGTGCATAAAAAATGGACTAAATCATGTGGCGCCACAATCCATTTGGAAGGTCTTGATAAGAAGGTGTTGGATAAATGCTTGCGTTAATAATAAATAAATGTAGGGAAGAATGTTTAAACTAGCGAATTCTTTGTTTCAGTGGTTTGTTAAATTTCCAGTATTCATAGCTGCTAACTTTTTTAATTGATTCCGCAATGTTGTTAGTAATGCCCTTTTTTCAAATCATATTCTTTGAGGAGTAATTTTCTTCATATTTAATTGTAATTACATGCTAAAGAAGATTATTCTAGAAAGAATATGGTATGAAGAAAAGGGCGAATGTTAACAACATTCCGGAATAATTTGAAGAAGTTGGCAGCTATGAGTATTTTTTTTTTTTTAATTGATAGACAAGTAATATTTTCCAGAAAAGTTCTTTAAATGTATTTTCAAGGTTGAACACCTTAAAGGGGAGAAAAGATTAAACAATTACAAAAGTAAAGAGGTTAAGACTAATAACAATGCTTTTACAAAAACCCCTGCAAACAAGCACGAATCTCTTATTCTTCATAAAATATGAAGGATTTTAACCAATTAAAATTTTGATTAATCTGCTTACTTGCCAACTCCACTGTTTTTACCAGTAGACTACCGTTTTTTTTTTAGCTATTTCTACTGGTCTGCTGTTTTTAGGAACTTACAAGAAAAATTGTAAAATTGAGCAATTTTACTGGAAAATATATAGAGGAAAATATACAGAGAATACGTATAATAATGAAATGAGGCTTATTAAATGTATGTGTAAAAATTACAATATTGATTTTAATTAACTCAAAACAAACTTAAATTTTTGGATTTTTTACTTCCATCACCCTACTACCGTAAGTAATGGAAGTACAGAGCTGACAACCTAATCCGGCAAATTGTTAGTACCGCCCCTTTTTCTACACCAGTCATTTCTTAGAGTTTTTTCTTCTTAATTCATCGTAAATACATTTGAAGAAAATTGCTTTAAAAATTAAGTGGTGTAGAAAAAGGGGCGGTACTAACAATTTGCCGGATTAGGTTGGCAGCTCTGGAAGTATTGTATTCGGTCCAAAAATTCGATATCGAGATTTCACCTGATTTACACGTTTTAAGGTCCCCTGAGTCCAAAAAAGTGGTTTTGGCAATTGGTAAGTGTGTGTGTGTGTGTGTGTGTGTGGAATCTCTAGGCTATCATATCTCCGAAACTAATAAAGATAGAACTACAAAACTTCAGAATTAAGACAGGTCTGGTGTACAGATGCATTTTCCAAATGTTGATAAAAATTGAAAAACCGGAAGTGGGACATCAGAAACCAGAAGTGGGACCGTAAGTCCGTATCTCAAAACCGGCTCGAACGATTTTCTTCAAATTTGCTATATAAACATTCTATTAGAAGTCCTTTCGAATGATATAGTTGGTTAGTTCAGGAAAATCGATAGGCGTCCTGTATAAATAACTCAATTTCAGGTCTCGCAAGCGCGTTCCTTTAAAAACATCTTTACGGATTTTTTTCAAACTCGCCATTTTAACTCAATTTTCTCAAAAAAAAAAAAAAAAAGTCTGGTGTGA
Source organism: Salticus scenicus (assembly GCA_963930645.1). Classification (NCBI taxonomy): domain Eukaryota; kingdom Metazoa; phylum Arthropoda; class Arachnida; order Araneae; family Salticidae; genus Salticus; species Salticus scenicus. The sequence goes on from OZ005657.1 coordinate 111,400,127, forward strand.
AACAACCACACGGCTTCCATTGCCCACTATTACACGTATTATATGCATTTTTTAGAAATAATGTGGTCAGCGAACACGTAAAATTGACCTAACGAAGTAGACACCAAACAAATTTCCTATAATGAAAGCTAATATATGTATGTGTGCGTGTAAGTGTGTGCATGCATGTATGTGTAAATATATATATATATATATATATATATATATACATATGTAAACATGTAAAACAGAATTTATATAGCGAGTTAAAAAATAAGGGGGGGGGGGAATGAGTTATTTTTTCAAACACCAATTTCCGAGATCTAAAACTGACCTACCTAATCAGGATGACTGTTATTTTTCCTGTAACAACCACTTAATACATGAGAAAGGATATCTAAAATGGATTTATGCAACAATTTTCAAGAAAATCGTTAGAGCCGTTTTTGAGATACCAACTTTTACCAAAACTTGCGTACTCAATTATTGAACGGAAAACAATAATTACATACAAAAGCATATTTAAAAGTGAGTTACTATAGCGAGTTAGAAAATAATCCGTACAGCCGTTTTTAAAGGCACGACTTGCGAGACCTGAAATTAAGCTATTTATACAGGGCGCCTGTACACCAGAATTTCATCTGTACACCAGACCTGCCTCAATGCTGAAGTTTCGTAGTTTTATCTCTATTAGTTTAGGAGATATCATAACCAGAAGATTCCGTTCGTACATACATACATACACACACATACACACTATTGCCAAAAACTACTGATTTGGACTCAGGAGACCTTAAAACGTGTAAATCAAGCGAAAACTCGACATTGAATTTTTTGACCGAATACAATACTTCCATTACCTACGGTAGTGGGGTAATGAAAGTAAAAATGCATATAATTCGTGAAATAGTGGGTAATGGAAGTCGTGTGGTTTTTCACACCAGATTTGTAAATAATGCTTTGTAATTAAATAGTATATTTACATAGTCATTGTGGGTGTATTTTCAGTCAGATAAGATAATTAAAAACTGAATTTTGATCCTCATTATCTTATAAAAATCTGGAGAACATTTTAATTTCTAAATGCAGTGAAAATTTAGTTTAACAATTCTATGAATAACAATTTAATTGTTATTTTCTTAATGAAGCAAAATCTGCTATAAATGTAAAAATTTGTGTTTAAGTAAATATCATAGACAATATTTTTTTTTTCTAATTTTTAGGATTTGAAATTAATTCTTTAATACACATAATCACAATATTTTATTTGTTTTCGTTTGAAAGATGAGTGATTTTTATTTAAAGAAAGTTTTTATTTATGGAAAATATTTTGTAAATATTCATATATTTTTCTTTTTGTCTGCTATATATTTATGTAAATTCAGTCTCTATCGTTAAAAATGTCAATTTACAAAATCTCTACTGTTTTTTTTTTTTTTTTTTTTTTTTTTCCCGATAAAATCTACTGATTTTTAAAACTGATATGTTGGCAAGTATGAATCTATCTCAAATATTATGAGACATGCTAGTCATTTTTTTTTTTTTTTCCCCTAACTAATCTTCCTCCACAAATATTATGAGGCAGCTTAATCAAATAGAGACTCGTTTTCCTCTTCAGATATTACCAGACAGGTTAGTCAGGCAAATAATCTTGACTATCCTGCCTCTTCAAATATTCTTTGAAAATTGACTACCTTTCTTAGTCAGATACCTGAGATCTGTTGACTAACTTTCTTAATCAAGTGTAGATTCTGACTAGCATGCCTTGTCTTTGAAACTGCGGTTGTTGACTAACCTTCCTGGTCAGATAATTATGATTGTCGACTAACCTTCTTTGTCTGATAATATTAACCTTCCTTGTCTGGAGTAGTGTTTTGGTGACTAGTTCAGCAAGTACACTTTTTTAGATTTGGAGACTAGTTCAGCAAGTACACTTTTCAGTTTTGGTGACTAGTTCAGCAAGTACACTTTTCAGTTTTGGAGACTAGTTCAGCAAGTACACTTTTTGGCTAGTCAGCTATTTTGGTTAGTCAATTCTGTATTGTCAGTTGAGCATTTTGCCAGGTCACTGTGACCAATTTATTTTTCTGTGTGTTGATACAGGTATAAACCCTTGCCAAGTGTAATTCAGTTTCAACTAGCCGTTCTCATGTGATATCGGGACAAATGAGCGTTACAGAAATACACAATAAAAAGCATTTTAAAGACACTTTTGGCTTGCTTGATGTCTGTAATGTGAGGATATCGAACTGTGTGATTTATAGACATAAGACTGATTTTATTAATATATATATATATATTCCGTAATTTCTGGCGTAGGATAGACAAATCAGTTTTACACTAGAAATTTTAATTAATCATTTGAACCGGAATCTAATTATATTCATTTCAATTAGACTGCCACCAGAATTTATGAACAAAATTAAAACAAGAAATTAATTACCATTTACGATACGTTGTAAAAGAAAATTTTTGCTAAAATGATTCCGGGATGAGTTTTTGCATTTGGGATTTAATCATATTTGCCAACATACTAATTAATGTTCCGTAGTATTGTTAGCTCCGTCTTCTTTTTCGCTCCGTTATCTTTTTAGAGTATTTTTCCTCTTATTTAATCCTAATTTCATTTGAAGAATATTACTCTAAAAATTTCTTGGTATGAGAAAAAGACGGGACTAACAAGACTACGGAATAATAATTGGGATGTTGGCAAGTATGACCTAATAATCGCGGCCTCGCGGTGTGAATACCGCACGTTAAAGGATCAATCGAACAAGAAATATTTCTGGGAAAACTATCATTTACAGGTATAAGTTTGTCGATCATAAAAAATTCTGGTGTAAAACTGATGTATCTAACCTGGAGATTAAGAGCCGTATGGTCTAAAGAAATCGATGGCTTTATTTTATTTTAATTTTATTATTATTATTATTTTTTTTTTTTGCATTTGGGACTGAATAGTTACGTTCTTGTTACGAGGACAATGCGCGTTAAAGGATGAATGTAACAAGATACATTTCTGGGGAAAATATCACGTAAAGATATAAGTTTGTCTGTTAATAAAATTTCCGGTGTAAAACTGTTTACCTGACCTTCGGACGATGAGCCGAAAACTACAGTATAAAGAAACCAATTACTTTATTATATCATTATTATTGTTATTATTATTATTATTTGCATTTAAAATTATATTTTAACATCCAGGTCATGAATTAAAACGTATGGATTACATTTTGTAATTAAAAATGTTGATCTGCCAATAAAATTATAAAATGACACCATTAATGGAGTGGGTATTTGACTGACTTTCGAATCTGTACATCATTAATTCTAAATTTTTCACTACCTGGAAATAAATTAGTAAAACTGATTTTTAAATTTAATCTTTAGTTTAATTATTCATAAAATATTAATGCTAAAAACATCTAACATAGTGTATAATAACATACAATATTTAAGGGTGTATAATAAAACATAATATTATAAACATAAAAAAAACAGCGCAAAATTATTTTCTTTATAAAAAGAGAGATGACAATTTTTCTATTCATCTCTACTTTTGATGCACGTAAAATAAGCTAATAAATGGTAATAGCATTAAAATCTCGGCATTTCGCATCATAATTAGTCTAAATATTCTATGTCTTCACTATGTCCGTTTTCCCCATTTCGGCTGACGAAAGTCTGCAGTTATAGTCATAAAAATGATGTCTATGTACAGTAAATTGACTCTGCGCTACTAGATAAGACCACTTATAGCTCCATCTGGTGAAAAAAGATTGAATTAGTCACCTATTTGAAAATCGGGATGATATGAGGGGGGGGGGATTTACAAAGTTGAAGATCAGTATCGATTTATTAGAAATGCACTTTGTTGGCATGAATGAAAATACAGAACTCTTAAATATCACATTTGTTTTTTCATAATTTCCGACACTGTAACGTAAAGAAATGATCTTAGAAAAAAAAAATCTTATTTATTGTTACACTTGTTGTTAACGCATAGCTACAAGGTGTCTTTTTATACTAAATCGGTGATGCTCTGCATCATCTGCAGCAAAATTAATTAAGAGTCATTTTTTTTAAAGTTGGACACTTTTGATAGTTGACATCTTCAATTTTTCCGAAACTTTCAGGATGTGTTCGTAGTACTGTGATAAGAAAAAGTGAAATTTAATTTTTTCTGATTTTGATTTGTTCGACCTACAGAGGGGATCAAAGTCTGAGGCCGTAAATAAAGGTGCCATTTAAATATCATTTTACTCCTAAAGCCATGCGTGACCCATGTCAATTTTTTTAAATACGGATACTACTTGATACTAAGTACATTTTAGCATAAACAGTTTGGTGGGTCATTCATGGCTTTAAAGGCCAGGGTCATTCAAAAGTGCAGTTTTCGTTGATTTTTTCCATGTTTTCAGTCTGAATATCTGCTAAAGCCATGAGTGCCCCTTAAAAATAATTATGGGGTTAATTACATACCTTAGTACAGAACTTAAAAATATTTAAAATTGCATGGGTCACTCTTGGCTTTAGTAGATAAACGGCCTCAAAGTTGAAAATTTTCAAAAAAAGGTCAAATTTGATGGTAAATTACTCTATAAGCCATGAGTCAATAACTATGCGAGAGAGTTTTAATTGTACCCTAGATGGTCTAGTTTTAGACCCAGGTTATAAACCTATGGGGCTTGTAAGATTTATTTAGATATAGTCTATTTTATATCGCCAATGTGTACCTGTTCTATGTAGTACAAAACGCTTGAGACCCATTTGTGTAATACATTAATGCTTCTTTAAAACTTCCCATTTTACATTACAGAGGTCAGCATCAAAATAAATATAAAATAAATATAAAATTAAAAAATCTGGAGTGACTCCACTCGTCTTTCCGAACATTGAGTAATTAACAGTTTTGTAGATAAAGCCTATAAATGCTAGATTCGCCAAAATGCTTATAGTTAGTGCAACAGTGATTTAAAATATTCATATAAATTTTCAGCTCAATTGAATAAGGCGTTTAGATGCTATCGCACTTTTAAAAATTTGGTCCCATAATAGGCCCTAATGATAAAGAATTTTTCTTTGTGTCCCTGTAAGAAAACTGTAAGTGCTAAATTCACCAAAATCTATACAGTTGGTGCAACTGTGACCTATAACATGTGTACAAATTTTTTGCTCAGATTAATAAGGCGTTTAGACACTATCACACTTTCATCTGATAAATAATTTTTCTTTGTATCCCTGTAAAAAAAACCATAACTTCTAGATTCTCTAAAATCTATACAGATTGAGTATCTGTGACCTATAATATGTGTATGATTTTTTTACTCAATTGAATGAGGCGCACTTTTAAAATTTTGGTCCCATATGCCACAATGATAAAGAATTTTTCTGTGCGTCCCTGTAAAAAAACTATAAGGGCTAGATTCATGAAAATTAATAGAGTTCGTGCTACGGTGACTTCCAGCATGCGTACCAACTTGCAGCTCATTCGAGCAAAGCGTTTAGACGATAGCGTGTTCACTCACACACATACACACATACATACATACATCATCGCAAAAATAGTGAAAACGGACTCAGGGTACCTCGAAACGTATAGAAATATCAAAATCTCAAATTCGTATTTTTGACATGACTGCAATACTTTCCTCACTATAGTGTTCGGAAAGTAAAAATTACATAAGGGAGACAGGGGCAAGTTGAAGTACGGAGTAAAATGAAACATGGAAACAAAAAATACAATTTTTAAGTTCTTATTCATTGCCAATAAAGGGAAGTACAGACACAGAAAACCTACTTTACAATGTAAAAAAAAATGTATATGTAAACATCTGTCGATTTTATGAGGATAAAACTGTTTTTGAGTACTGTTTTTTACTGTGAGTAAAAATTCAAATTTTTAAGTAATGTTGCATTTTATGTAACAAAAATTGGTGAATGTTTCTGGATGATTCAGCGTTTATAGTGTATAGGTGCAGCTTGCTAATCATATGATTTGAAACGCCCACGAGCATAAGTACTGGTAGCTTAACATCTCGTGAAGTAAAAATTGTGGGCAGGGGCCAACTGAAACAAATATAGGGGAAGCTACTAGAAATACCTGTTTCAATTAGTCTTATGCGCAATTATTATTATTATTATTATTATTATTATTATTATTATTTTGTATACAGTCTTGTTTTCATCACCCTATATATGTTTTACATAATATAACAATATGCACATTTCAGATGTATCTTAGGTTATTACTTTCCGAACACTATAGTGAGGAAAGTATTGTAATCATGTCAAAAATCCGAATTTGAGATTTTGATGTTTCTATACGTTTCGAGGTTCCCTGAGTCCGTCTTCACTCTTTTTACGATGATATATGTATGTGTGTATGTGAGTGTGTGAGTGAACACGCTAGCGTCTAAACGCTTTGCTCGAATGAGCTGTAAGTTGGTAGTCACCGTAGCAAGAACCCTATCGATTTTGATGAATCTAGCACTTATAGTTTTTTTTACAGAGACACAAAGAAAACTTGTTTATCATTATTGCCTATGGGACCAAAATCTTAAAAGTGCGATGGCATCTGAACGCTTTATTCAATTGAGCAAAACATTTATACACATATTATAGGTCACAGATACTCAGTCAGTATAGAAATTGGAGAATCGCCTATTGGACCAAATTTTTAAAAGTGCGATAGCATCTAAACGCCTGATTCAATTGAGCTGAAAATTTATATGAATATTATAAATCTCTGTTGCACTAACTATAAGCATTTTGGCGAATCTAGCATTTATAGGCTTTATCTACAAAACTGTTAATTACTCAATGTTCGGAAAGTCGAGTGGAGTCACTCCAGATTTTTTAATTTTATATTTATTTTATATTTATTTTGATGCTGACCTCTGTAATGTAAAATGTGGAGTTTTAAACAAGCATTAATGTATTACACAATTGGGTCTCAAGCGTTTTGTACTACATAGAACAGGTACACTTTGGCGATATAAAATAGACTATATCTAAATAAATCTTACAAGCCCCATAGGTTTGTAACCTGGGTCTAAAACTAGACCATCTAGGGTATAATTAAAACTCTCTCTCATAGTTATTGACTCATGGCTTATAGAGTAATTTACCATCAAATTTGACCTTTTTTTTGAAAATTTTCAACTTTGAGACCGTTTATCTACTAAAGCCAAGAGTGACCCATGCAATTTTAAATATTTTTAAGTTCTGTACTAAGATGTGTAATTAACCCCATAATTATTTTTATGGGTCACGCATGGCTTTAGCAGATATTCAGACTGAAAACATGGAAAAAATCAACGAAAACTGCACTTTTGAATGACCCTGGCCTTTAAAGCCATGAATGACCCACCAAACAGTTTATGCTAAAATGTACTTAGTATCAAGTAGTATCCGTATTTAAAAAAATTGACATGGGTCACGCATGGCTTTAGGAGTAAAATGATATTAAAATGGCACCCTTTATTTAAGGCATCAGACTTTGACCCCCTCTGTAGGTCGAACAAATCAAATTCAGAAAAAAATAAATTTCACTTTTTCTTATCACAGTACTACTAACACATCCTGAAAGTTTCGGAAAAATTGAAGATGTCAACTATCACACCTCCATAGACTTTGTCCAGCTTTAAAAAAAATGGCTCTAATATAATTGTAAATATTGATGTTAAACGATATTATAAGAAACTTAACTTTGTATTTCCTTGTTTTCCCTATTTTCATATCGTTTTTTATATAAGAGCGTTAACTTCGCAACCTTCTATCAAGTGGAGCATGTAACCATTATTTTCGAAGTTCAAAATTCTTTCCTTTAGCTGCAACCTCAATCCTTTTTTTAACTTGAATCCTTTTTTGAACTTTACGTAGCACACGTGTAACATGCAAAAACGTGTGCAAGCTGAAACTCCTACAAGGGTCAAATTGTGCTTTGCGGCTGACGGAGAAAAATTTGAACACCGGAAATCAAGGTATCATGCATAGTTCCAAATTATATTCCTTTTAATTACCTAGGAATTTTTAATAGAAATTCTTATTTTATTCAATAAGTGAAAACGGTTAAAAATATGTATAAAACATTTCCAATTAAATTTTTCAGTTTTCAAATATAAAAAAAGAAGTAAAAGTTGACAACTGGTTTTTTTTTGTGATGACTGGTTTTTTTTTTCTTTCTAAGATTATTTCTGCACGTCACAGTGTAGAAAATCGCGAATAAACACATGCGCGTTTTAAGCGCGTTCTGTTTCTAGCATTCATATCTACAAGGTGTCTTTTCGTATAAAATCGATGATGCTCTACAACTTTGTAATTCGCTGTTTTTAATCGTCATTTTCGTATCTTTTTATTTATTTAATTATTTATTTAATTATTTACTTTTAAAAAGAACGTTAGCTTTGTAATCTTCTACTGAATGGAGTTTTAAACGGCGTTATATAGTAGCATAAAACCGCGGTCTTTAGCGGGGACACTATAAATTATACTAATAGTAATAAATTTAATATTTATATTAATGTTTATTATTAATGGAAATAAATTTATACAATTGTAAATATTGATGTTAAACGATAGTATAATAAACTTAATTTCTGATCTAGTAAAATATACACAAAAACAAAACCTTTGCTATTTTCTTATCTCATTAAAAAATATAAATAATAGAAGGGTTACTAATTAAATATCTGTTTAATATAAAGATTTATTAATACATATTTTTCTCCTTAAATATTTTAATTTTTTGCTTGAATTACTTTTACTTTTTAATTATGCTTAAAACGAATTCCTTTTTCTCTAATTGAATTTTTTTCAAGATGTCTAAGATGAGTCAGTTAAATAAAATAAAAGTATAATGAAGAAATATTTTTAGAGAATTTCTTCGACGTTCCCAGAAAATAAACCTCTTTAATTTTCATAAATATTATTACTTTTTGTTCTTATATTAAGAATTTAAAAGACGATACATTACTCAAGCTAAACGATTAAAGAAAACTATAATAATAATACTTATAAAAGTAATTTTGAATAAAAAAATTTATTGGTATTAACGCGTTCCGAAATTAGATCTAGTGTATACATAAATGTAACATCATTCTAAAATGGGAAATGTTCATTATGTAAAAAAAGAAGAAAAATATATTATTATTTAAAAAAAAAAAAAAAAAAAGATGAATTATTTTAATTATGCCACATATTCAAGAGAAAAAAAAAGAAATAAATAAATAAAAAAAGATTAGCTTACATAAACATAAAACTGATACTCTACAAAATTTACAAAACTGTACAATATATATATTTTTTTATAGACCGCTTAGTTTATAAAAAAAAATTAAAATCGACTACACCAAATTCAGTTCATTATTTCTGAATTCCAGTCACCTGAAATAATTAATGGCAGTAGTTTTAGCAAATGTTACTATTCGGAAATTGTAATATTAGGAAAACACATATTAGAATCCTTCACTTCTCAAATATAACAATATTTGAAACAAGTAATGAACATTTTTCAGATATTTCCCGGTTTAATTTTGAAAGTGCATGGTGCATATGCATGAATCATTAGTCCGATGAAGAAAGGATAGGATCTTCGTGAACTCTTCTTCGAAGGTCAGGATCTAGACAATTCAAATGCATTATGAATAAATTAAACTACATAAAATAAATAAATAAATAAATAATAATAAAAAAAAAGATCAATGTGGTGCTATTTTTCGTATATAAAAGAGTTCTACAACATTTTTTTTTTCCAAATATAGAAATTAGACGAAAAAGTGGTGGCACCTACTGTTTTATGCAATGATGGAAATGGATTTGTTCAACTCCTATACTGAGAAAAAGAAATATACCGCTTTCATCTAGAACGAATAAGCAGCCATTTTCTAAGTCCCTAAAGTAGAACTATATAATTCTGAGTTATACGTACAAGGTAAACGAATAACCTGGATAGATGAAATGATCAAGAATTTCTAGTCCACACTTTTTCGGATGATGAAACAATAGTATGTATATTATAAATGTTATGAATCCTTTGCATTGTGAGAAGCTCTCGTTGATTTCCTAGAATTAGGTTATAATACAAAATTGTAATTACTAAAACTCGTTTCTAATTTTCTAGTTTCTAGTTTTCTAAAACTCGTTCGCATTTATATACAGAGGATTTCAAATGAGATTAACCCCTCCATAATATAGGAAAACGGTCTAGAATTCTAATAGAGATTTTTAGAACTCGCATGCAAAGGGACCTAGAATTTATAAGAATAAAGTGGAACTTTTTTCACTTGAGCCACAATTTAGAATCTAGATGTCAGTCACATAACTTTTTCTCAGTGTATATTGCGTATAAAGACGTAATTGAGCCAGTATCTGTACTGGAATATAAAAGGTGCAGGACTAAAGTTTTGCTCACACTCTCTAGAACAGAACCTAAAGGGCGAGTAAAACTTCTTGTGAATGGACACAATCGCTCACCACAAATTATAAGCAAGAAGAGGAAGGGAAAGAGGTTTCTGGTGCCAAATGAAGTTAACTCCAAAAGAAAAGATGTCAGTGAGCATTATTTGCCAGTTACGGAGCTCAGAGAGAATTTAGCTCCAAAAATGACATTCAAAGCAAACCACATTCTAAATGCACTATGTATAATGCGTTTTCGTGTTGCAACAAAAAAATAAATACTTTTAACCAATATTACCAATCTTTATATAGTATATACAGGGTGATTATAAAAAATCTACCCCAATATATGAGACCAAAGCTACCATACCGTTCCGAGAAACTGAATAAAAATTTGGTGGAAGGTATTTTGAGGTATGCGCTCAAGAATTATATAAAAAACAAATGTTAAACTCTAACAGTTACGGTTACAGTTACAAAATTTCGAAAATTTCAAATGGCAACACCATTTTTTTTTATTGGAATGGAATCTCCGTAGCAAAAAACCATAAATAGTGTTCGAACGGTAACTTTAGCATGAAAATCACCAACGCTAGGCATACTAAGAAAAAAAAGACAAAACAGCTGCGATGTGCCTACGAGAGCATGACTTTCATTTTCTTAATGACGTCATATTTCACACCGAATCTTCGGCTCTCACTAAAGCCTACTGATTCTGCTTGGAAACGAGAAGAAGAGACCATGGTATCCTTAATTTCATGTAGGTCTACTGAATAAGGGTTTTAATTTCGTTGTTAGACGTAAGACACGGTCATGACTGACGTCATCGAACAAAGTGAAAAATAACGCATTGTGCAATGCGTAATGTGTATCTCGCTTTCTTGCTCTGTGAACAATATGCCGCTTACTGGGAAACATCATTATCGTCATCAAAATCGATTTTGATTGCCATTTACCTGTTTTTCACGTAGTGCGATGACGTCAGTCATTACGGTGTCTTACGACTAACAACGAAATTAAAGCCTTTATTCAGTAGCCTTACACGAAATTAAGTATACCGTGTTCTCTTCTTTTCGTTTCGAAGCAGAATCAGTAGACTTTAGTCTGAACCAAAGACTCAGTGTGAGATGTGACGTTATAAAAAAAAAAAAAAAAAAAGAAAAAAAGAAAGTCGTGCTCTGGTAGTTTTTTTTTTCTTTTATTCTTAGACTGCTAACGCTGGCGATTTTCGTGCTACAGGTACAGTCGGTATCAGAAGTCTGCGAACACTAGCAAAAATTCCTACATAAGAAAAGTACATTTAATACAGTTTTGTTAAATAAACCCTTGTCGAATCCTGTTTTTAGACTGACTAAGAACACGATTCGAGAAGCGTTTATTTAACAAAACTGTATTAAATGTACTTTTTTTACATAGGAATTTTTGCTAGTTTTCGGACACTTTTTTTTACCGACTGTACTGTTCCAACGCTATTTATGTTTTTTTTTTTTTTTTTTTTTGCTACGGAGATTCCATTTCAATAAAAAATGTAGGTGTTTCCATTTGAAATATTTGAAATTTTGTCACTGTAACCGTAACTGTTAGAGTTTAACTGTTGTTTTGAATAATTCTTGAGCGCATACTTCAAAATACCTTCCACCAAAATTTTATTCAGCTACTGTGAACGGTATGACAGCTATGGTCTCAGACATCGGGGTAGTTTTATATATATATATATATATATATATATATATATATAATCTACCTGTATATGTAGATAAACTAATTAAAATTGAAAATAAATTACTATTTTCAAAAAATCTTTAATTCATGATTCTTTTTCGACCTTTGCGTACCGACGGTACTTCAAAGTACCATCTAATTTAATTATCATTAATTACTATAATAATGTGATAATCACAAGTTTTATTTCTTATAACTTTAAGTTTTTTCTTAAATAATCAGAAGAAAAAAAAAAAAAAAAAAAAAAAAAAAAAAAAAAAGACATTAATTAGATCTTTTTTGTGGTTCACGATCCTTTAGATGAAGTGTTAACCCCTTAACGCGCGGTGTCCTCGCTACAAGGACGCAAAATTTAAGATCCAGCTGCAAAAATTCATCCCGGAAACTTTTTAGCAAAAATTTACGTTTATAACATATCAGAAAAGGCCGGTTTTTTTAACCTTAAAATTTAAAATTTCTTTTAGTTTAATTTAGTTCATGAATTCCGGTGGCATTATAATTTAAATGATCTGAATTGTCTTGCACCGCAAAGGGTTAAGTATAATGTAAACTAAATACTGTAATTTTGTCATGAAAATCGGCGATTAGGTCTTGAAAGAATTTCCTTGTATGTTAATTGTGAACTTTTCGTTATTAAAAAAGGGAAAAGCATTTGTACTGAAACAGCACTATTAGAAAATCGTAGCAGTTGACAGCTATGAGAAAAGTTTCTGATCAACACTTCTGAGCTGGTTTGATAGGTAATTACTACAATTTTATTTTTATACATTTTATTTATTTATTTATTTTTTTAAGTAAAATAAAACAGTGGTTTCATATTTAACCAAAGAAATTGTGATTATACCAGTATTCCGACACTTTACAAACATAGTGATATTAAAAAATGTTATATTTACTTAGCAACCCAGCTTCTAAGTCATTTAATGTGTTAAAAATTTTCGAATTTTTCATAGAATTCGTTTGAAATTTGAACAAAATAGTAGCCGTTGTATGAAGATATTGTTAAATAAAATTTTTAAGGTCTATACTATTTCTTAAATTTTAAATTTTATAAAAGACAATTATTAAAAAATAGAATTAAAAAAATTTAGAAACGTTCTTTCAAACATTGCAAGATATTTCAAAGACTCATTTTGAATATATATTGAAGAAAACTGATACATTTTAAGATTTCGTTTTTCAATTCAATTATTTAAAAAAAAAAAAAAAAAAAAAAAAAAAAAAAAAAAAAGAATAAAATCGCTTTCTTTAATTTGTAGCATTTTTTCAGTTTTAAATACTTATTTATGTGTCGTGTAAACGTTACATGGTACTTTAAATAATTTGCATTTGAAAATAAAAAGTCCTCTGATTATTTTATTATTGTAATTATTATGTTACATTTTTTTAAACACATCTGTTGTGTAATTTATAAATTTTAATGATAATAATAATAACAATAATTATAATAGTGATAATGGTAATGGTAATAAGAATTATTGCACCTGTAATGGATGCTTTAATACATTTTCTGGCTATTTTGTGTATACCGTATATAATTTGGAAGCTCTAAACAAATTATATTTCGATACTTGAATTAAATAATTCTCTGCAAGACTGCACAGTGAAAAATTATAAATAAAGCACTTTTATAATAATAAAAATATTATTATTATTATAAATCTTATTATTGTTATTATTCTGAGATGTTAATTTGCGCCAGAATTGAACACTTGAAATGACAGTAGTGGATATATTACTGTTCTAGTAGAGGACATCATTCAACTTTTTTCAGAAAAGCCAAATAAATTAAAACTGACCGAAAATACATAATTTGAGAACAAATTGCTTGCTATTGATATATAATGTAATTGATATACGATATATAATATAATATTGATGTATAATTTTATGCGTGAAAACAATAAAATACTAATAAAATAATAGTGAAAATATATTATTAATGAACAAAAGGTATTTTCTGTTTCATTAATGCGTTAAAAGGGCAAAAAAATATGTAAATTTGTATCATAAATTAAATCTAAATTAACTTTTTCTGTCAAATATTTACTGGACTTCTGTATGCCATAAACAAAAAAAAACTGAAAAAGAATAACTTTTTACTAATGTATTGACATATTCCGATTTGATTTTTAATAAAATGAATTGATATCCTTTTCCACATTTTCAGTTTTGGAAAGAAACATGCTATGTCCCCCACTGATTCTCCTTTTCAAAATAAAGTAATCCTGTAGTGGACAAGACTGTAATTAATAAAACTGATTGCATTCGCTTAATTTTGGATGGTCCAGTATATTGTCAAAATATACGCTCAAAAGAGTATTGCGAAACTTTAGCAGTAAGAGAAACGAATAACACTGGTTAAAATACACTTCAAGGAATTTCCACATAGATCTTCTAATAAATACAAACTTTATTGTGCGTCCCTGTATATGAATGGCGAATAATTTTCTTACTATATTTTGTATGAAAGGTACTTATCTGCTTATATGAAAGGGCTTTGTTGTTGTTGTTGTTGTTTAGTTTTTTTTTTTTTTTTTGTGTTGTCTAATGATGTACAAATGTAACTACAACAAATTTTGCCTGAAGATGTAATGTAGTTAAATATTTTGTAATATCTATGATTTTTTAATGTTTACGAATATTTTTAATGTACACGAATTATTTTTTAATATCAATGGAAATACTAGGTAACAAACCTATGTGTTACTTGCTTAGGATACTGAGTTTGGACTTTCTTATAATAGTTTTGTTTCATTTATGCAGATAAAAGACACACACACAAACATAGGCACACACACATATGCAGACACAAAGACCAACAGTTAAAAACCTACTTTTCGAGATTAGGGGATATCAAAACATGTAGATATATCACAAACTCAGTTTTTAACATTCGATAAAATAGCAATACGCCTTAAATACTTTTTCTATTGTATACAGGAAAGAAAAAACAACGTAATGTGACACTAGCACTACTTTATTTTACAGCGCATTATTATAGGAATATTTAAAACGTTTAATGTGAAAATACAGTGTTTTGTACTTGAAAATTTCTAGTAATGTACAGGGAGCATCTAAAATGATTAAAAGAACTGAAGGGGGTAATAGCACTCATTAACACAAGCAAACGCTGCAATGGAACGCAAGGTCATAAATGGTGTTTACTGGATGAAAATCCGGAAAATGTGTCTGCTAACGTACAAAATGAGATGATACGATCACACTCCAGTAAAACAACAGAGAAAACATTTATTTCACAGAATAAGTGTAAAACAGCTCACGGTGACAATATTTAGCAACAGTTTTACAACAAAATGTGAAATAAAGGAATGACAGGCGGACGTGCTTGGATCTATTGGACGTTTCCCAGATTTCTGCATCAGCGACCATAATCCTTGTGTTGGTTACGCTAGCATCTCATAAATAGGTGATTTAAGCTAATCCCAGAAGAAAAAATCTAAAGGATTTAAGAATTCCAAAGAATTTCGAAACATGCGAGGTCTCGATTCTCATACATTTTCGAAAGTTTCACTTATTGAACACCGTTTACAACCCCATTTTCTATTAGAGTTTTTCTTTGTCTTGATAAGTAGTATCAGTCTTCAAAGTTTATTGAACAAATTTGGACACTCCCTGTATATTATGCGTAGTTACCTATTCTCTTGTTGCTCCATAGAGACATCATACTAGAATTTTTCATAACAGTTTTCGATTTATTGAAAAAAGGTATAACAAACAATATGATATATTTCTATGAAAAATAGCGATGACAAATCTAATTAAAATTTTTGTAACTGTATGCATATCCATAATAATGCAAGTAGATACATGTCTGTCTGTCTGTCTGTCTGTGTGTGTGTTCAGCAATGCATTCCGAGAATACGTGTTGCGGAATTACAAAAAATGTCATGTAGGTAGAATAAAGTTCGCAAGAGGTGGCAGTGAATAAAAAATTAGCTGCGAAGATATTAATTAAAACCTCAACATAACCGTAATTAATATTCATTAAAAAGCGTGTCCGGTTAGCTTTTTCACTCTCCAAGCCCTTCGCTAGTATTCGGCAGAAAGAAGGAAGGGCAGATATTTTCGTTTGTATTCAAAACCCATTGTTTCATAACAAGCAAAAATACGGAAAATAAGTGTACACTATTAGACTTCAACGATTCCAACAATTTATATATATATATATATATATATATATATACTGATTTTTATTTTTATTTATTTATATTTATTTATTTATTTATTTATTTTTGAATTTTTTACTGGAGATCCACTTTTCTTTTTCGCCCTGTACCAAAAACTAGTGCTTCAGTTTCTTAACACGAGGTAACATAAAAAGGGTGATTTTATTCACTTCTAATCATATACAAGTTTTAAAAAATTACGAATTGCCGTTTCATATTTCTAAATTTTCCGAAACATTTTGAATTTCTACTAAACACTTTACAACTCAAAAAGTTTTTGAGATTAATGTATTATTATTATTATTATTATTATTACTATTATTTATTTATTTATTTTTGGACACAGATCTGAGTTAGAGGAGCACATGCTTTAAAATATTGAAATCCTATTGCAAAAATTTCCCGAATTACGATTTTTTATTTATTTATTTATTATGAATCGCACACATCATTGTACATACCGTATACTTTTAGCTGTTTCATAAAATGTCTTACTGTTAAATTAAAATCATATGTAAACGAATGAATGTTTTTTTTTAAAATTATTGAGTCATTTAAAAGTTCGTTTCTCACTGCTTCTAACCATATATATTTTTCTAATTTTTTAGTATGTTTTTATAAAATTTTTCCCCAAGGCACAAAATATGTAAAAGCATTTTATTACCAAAAATTTTGTTTTATATTGTATAAGAAAAATACCGAGATTCAGAATTTTTGAACACCACGAGTTTCCACCTTTTACTTTCAGCTAAAATCTGCTTATCTGTTGTCGGGCACTTCAATTCTGTTTCTTATTATCAATAAACCCCTTCTTAAACTTTTGAGAAACAGAGAGAGTGTATCAAACGAAAGGTAAACAGTTTTTTAGCTGCCATTTATTGCAAATATCTGATAATGATTGATTTTTATTTGATATTGCAAGCTGATCAAATGACGTGAAAAAATATTTTCCTAAAAGCAATTGTCAAGAAATGGTTTAGTCATTAGATCTCTTCAATATAGTCTGCTTTTCCTCTGAAATCTATTTTCAGGAAATAAATTTACGTTTTTTTTTTTTTTTTTTTTTTAATCTAGAGATTAAAATCAGTACTTTATTTGATTACTACGACAACCTAAGTTGTTTTCTGGGGAAAATCGTTATTATAACCAACACTTCAAGCTGTGTAAACGCATCCCTGACAACATCATAATTATGAATCGGAAGATTTTTAATACGCGTCCTTTTTTTCACACCACTTTATTTTTAGAGTAATTACCTTCAAACGTAGTTACGACTGAATGTGTATAAAATTACTCTAAAAAAAGACTGGTGTGAAAAGAAGGCGGCTATTAAAAATTATTAATGTGATAGTTGGTAAGATTGGCAGGTATGCAAGTATAATATATCAAGCTCATCCAAAAAACGCTAGTGTCTCAAAATAAACAAATAAAATAGATAAATAAAAAGAAAGAGAGAGAAAAATTTCCAAAACGTTGAAAAGTACTCTAAGCTTAAGATGATTATCTATATAGAGAAATAGTGGTAGCAAAAGAAACAAAAAACCCTGAAATTTCATCCCTGAATACTCCAGTTATTTTCTTTTTATTATTTTAATCAAAATATATTGCAGGAAATAAAAATTCAGCGGACGTATACCATACATGAATGATTTTGTCATCAGTATTTATATTAAACTATAATTAAAAACAAATTCATATTATTACCTTATTATTTATTTTAAGATGAATTATTGTTACTTAAAAGTAATTATAAAAAAATGGAATTATATTTCCTTATTAATATTATCTATCCTTATTAAATCTGATTGCAAAGAAATCAATAAATAATTTAAGAGAGTAACATTTTCCATCATAAGTTACAAATTTAATATTTTATCCAAACTAACTGGCTTAAATTTTCACTTTATCTCTTATTAAACATACTTAATTTATATATCAGTACATAAATTTGAAACATTAGGATCTTAATTGCATACTTAGTTTCTTAGCATATAATTATTTTACATAAGGAGCTTTAACATAACAAAATAACGTCAAGGAACAACCACTCTCTTAAATATCTGAGAATAAGTACTCATTTGCCTTTAAAATAATTTAAAGTAAACACCAGTTAAGGGTTATATTTTAATAACATTATGGTGAAAACAAGTCTTTTCTTTAAATAACATATAATTAAGTTACTTTAAGAATTTAAGACGCGTGATTGACAAATATTTTCACTGTTTACAAAATATAAATATTCTTTATTTTAATATATATAAATATATATATTAAATAATTTTACGAATTTGGTTTTAAAAGTATATATATATGAACTATAAAGTAGAATTTTCTAACAGTGAATTACATTCTTATATATTTTTATTAGCAATAATTATATAATTTTTCGATTTTCAATCCTTATTGAATATTATGGAACACAGCAATATTAAAACTTTAATGTAATATCTAAAAGTGTGCAACAAATTCTACTTTAAAATTTAATGAACAAATGCAAAAACTTCTCAGATAAGTAATACTTAAATATATAACAGTATGTATCATTTTGTAATACCATTTATATAAATAAATTTATAAAATATGAAAAACGTCATTTAATTTAAAACTCATGCAAACATTTATACATTAATTTATATGCATTAACTCCATTTAAAAGTAAGCTTCTTGATTAAAAAAATAAAATCATATTTCTATTCTGATAAAATATATGTTTCCCTTTTGTTTTATTTGCACTTTGTGTATAACAATAATTAAAGTAATGGATCAAGTATTGCTTTAATTTGACATAAAGCGTCCATCCTATAGCATTGAAAACTTACACAACTTATTACTAAGAAGGTTAAATTAATGTCTACAGACATCTGTCAATCTGAAACAACTATCGATTTACTGCCATTTAAACAAAATAATCTATAGCATCAAAGACTTCCTTTGACATGATTTCTGGATCAAATAATTATAATATTTATTAACCTTTTAACGAGAGTAAAAGCAAAACGTCTATAAATCATTTTAAGTATACATGGTTTAAAGAAGGGCTTGTATTAAAGTTCATGTTAAAGAGGGGGGAAGTTAAAGGAATACTGCAAGTTAAAGAAATATTTTTTTTCAAAACTGTAAATCATTACATTTTGTTTAACTAAAAATAAATAGATAAAAAAGTAAAAAAGTCAATGCAAATTATCATCTATAAAGATGAAACGAATTCAGATAGTTCTAAAACATTTACTGCATTTAGATTAAGAAATTAAAACACTAATAGAAAAACTAGACGTAGATAACAATTAAATAAGAAAAAATTGGTGTGCACAACCACGCGAATTCTATTACCTACTACTTAATATATTATAAAATGTTTTTGCAGGTAGGTCAATTTTATGTTTTTTGACGGCACTAGTAAATTAGGCACCTAAGAGTTTTCCTGTAATAGTAAATTAATACATAGATTCTTCGTAAAGACATGTAAATATGGTTTACATAGCGAGTTAAATATATCTATACATACATGTATGTACAGCTGTTTATGAAAAACCAGTTTTCGTGATCTGAAACTGAACTACCTAATCCGGATTCCGATAGGTTTTTCTATAGTAACCAAATAATACATCTACAAGAACGTTTAAAAAAGAGTATGGGTCATAAATTCGAAAAAATCTTTAGAGCAGTTTTTGAGATACTGACTTTCCGTCGCACTTCAATTTTCACCTAGAGCATGGCAAGCTCATTGCTCTACTAAATACCAACAGTTCCATGCGAAATAATATCTAGTAGGAATTTAGTATGGCGAGAAATATGTAGAGACATTTTTAAAGAAACGTATTTCTGAGACCTTAAAGTGACTTACTTATACAGGACGCGTATCAATTTTTCCTGAAATTACAAACTAATACATAATAATGGACATCTAAAAGGTAGTTTATAAGATTTTTGATTAAAATCGTTAGAACCGACTTTTAGATACGGGTTTACGACCCCACTTTCGGTTTTCAATGTCCCACCTACGCCATATTAGATTTTATAAGAATTTGGCAAAATAATGTGCATACCGGGCGTATATTAATTCTAAAATTCCGTCATTCTGTCTTTATCCGAGTTGGAGTCATGGTAGTTCGAATTTGCCACAAACGCTATTAATACATACACACTTACATGCTAACCGATTGCCAATAACTAATTTTTTGGACACAGATAACAATAAAACATACAAATTATGTCAAAGCTCGTTATCGAAATTTTTGACCGACTGCAAATTTTGATAAATTTTCTGCGATATTACTACGAAATTACTATGGAATTACAACGGTAATGCAAGTAAAAATTGGGACATAGCAGAACCAAATTTAGAAATTTAGAAAAAAGGCCCTATATTCATTTACAATTATTTTCAAAAGTATCATCCATACTTGCCAACCTAACTCGGCAAAATGTTAGTCTTACTCCTTTCCGCCTATTTTCTCACACCAGTATTTTTTCAGAGTACTTTTCTTTTTAGTTAATCGTAAATATATTTGAAGAGAATTACTCTAAAAATTAATGGTGTACGAAAAGGGGCGGGAACTTACAATCTTCCGGGTTAGGTTAGCAAGTATGGGTCATTCAAACGAATGTGAATTTTAAGTAATATTACTGCTGTTGGGTTTTTCTTTAAAAATGTAAATATCAGATTTTTTTTTAGATTTTTTTTTTTTTTTTTTTTTTTTTTTTTTTTTGTCAACACGTAAAAACATACAAAAAAACCCTTTATATGGAAACATTTATAGCTGAAAATTTGTTACAGTTATTTAAAAAATCTGGAAAGTGCTCTGTATATTAATGTTAGTTAACATTTTGCACAATAAATAAATAAATAAATAAATAAAACAATCATATCATTCAAACATATGTGTGGTATTCAACTTTCACAACTTTTACTTTCACAACAATCACCAACAAAGTTTTTAACAAAAAACAAGGTTTTAAATTTAATTCAGTTTCAAATTTAACAATGTCACCATTAAATTTATCAAATGTAATGGGATTTTTATTTATTACGGAGTATTTTCAGCCCCGCCTTTCCTTCATGCCACCTTTTTTTTTAAGGATATTTTTTTCTTATTTTATGGAAGTTATACATTGGAAAACATTTTTCTATAAATAAAGTGGTTCGAAATAAAGTCGGGGCTAACAATACCCCGGAAAAAATAAAATATCGGCATCTTTGTTCAAGTAAAAATATAGTTCGAAAATACAAAGGCAATAAAAAAAAAAAAAAAAAAAAAAAAAAAAAGTGTATAGCTAGTTTAATGCGATTTAAATTTCCCTTTCAAATTTTCTGCATTTTCTTATATGTTTACAAGTACTTGACTTGCGCTGATGTTAATGTGCAGCAATCTTGTCTTTTGGCTTGCCAAAACCAATTCCTTATTTGCATAAATTATCCTTCCTTTCATTGTTGTTTATCTTCCTGTTATCAAATATTGTTTGGCTTATGATTTACCTTATTATTTATGTTCTGTTTTATTGTCTCGGTCCTCAGCTTTATCACACGCAGTTTTATTATTATTATTATTATTTTTATTATTATTATCATTAAATCATGGCCAGATTGGAAATTCTTCAGCTTCTATTTTAACTTCTACTTTCCCTGTAATTTTCACAATAATTTTTTTTAGAATTAAAAAGCCAACGGCAGTTTTATTATTTATACTGTTGTGATACTTCTATTTTTCATGATCGTAAGTTATTATATCCTTTAAGTTACATTTTATCTTGCTAAGAATTCCATGAATCAAATCTTGCTTTCTGTTTTTATTCGTTAAAACCCCTATAAGTTTTATCGTGTATTGAACCCTATAAATTTTAGCTATATGCTTACAGAGTTACAGAAATATACCTATTTTACATACAATATTTAAAAATGCTCCTTTAAAAGTTTTGATATGTTATGCTTTAATCAATTGGATACTGATTTTTCTAATTTACAATTTTCCCTTTCTACATGTGTTGTTTTTTATTTCATCATGTGCAATGTTTGAAAAGGTTTCCATATTATGTTACAGTCTTAATTATTACGCTGCTATAGTGCGAATCATTTCGAATGCATTATTTTATTTATATTATTGGAATGCAAAATTTTGCGTACAATACTGTTTAAAGCTGCCAACTTTTATAATTTATTCTGGAGCACTGTTTGTACCTTCCTTTTTTTTTTTTTTTTTTTTTAAATCAGAATTTATAGCAATAATATTCTTCTTACTTCAATTTAATCATATAATGGAAAACATTATTCGAAATAAATTTTTGTGTGAAAAATGGGCAGGGACTAACAATGCTTTGGAATAAATTAACCATTTGCGCTCGGCATATTTTCCGTAAGACACGCCTTTTGGCGTTCCTTTAAAACATCACACGTATAGTTTACAACTTACTACATTTTGGCAACCGAAAAATTGCAATAATTTGTGTTATTTTACTTCATCATTGAATAAAATAAATCTTTCTGCTAAAATTTTCAGGCAGCCGAAAGATAGCCTATAGTTACACGTTTTAGAAAAATAACATTCCATTTGCAGAGAACACCTTAAGGCGTGGATCGATTTTTTAATGTCCCATCAGAAGGGACATACGAGCGATAAGGGTTAAGAAAGTTGTCATTATTGCAATATAATATATTAGATGACTTTAACCCTTAACGCTCTAATGTGCTTTAAACAGTGCTGCCAAATTTAGAAACTTTTTTAGTCACCTATCACCAATAATTCTTAGGAGTGATATTAGAAATACATAATGGACGAATAACCTTTGAAGTGGTTAGGGAAACATTGCAATTAAAATTTAGTGTTGGATATTCAATAAAAAAGTCCCCAAATTTGGCGACAATGATCATAGGCGTGAAATTAACTCATACCTGCCAACATCCTAATTAATATTCCGTAGTGTTGTTAGTCCCGCCCTTTTTAACACTTTCCAACAAGGTTGAAAAGTGTTTATGACATGGGTTTGTCTGTCTGTCTGGCCTTCCGCGCTCTAACCCCCGTAAATATTTATGGAATTTCTTGAAACTGATATATGTTATACAAATTCACTATCGGATGTTCCCTGTTGAAAATGGAATTTATACCTCTATTAGTTTGTGTACAGGGACCCCCTAAAATATTTCAAAGCATTGTGTTCTATGAGAGGCATTTCCATACTTGCCAACGATCTCATTAATAACCGTACAATTGTTAACGCCCCCTGAAAAAACGCCCCTTTTCTCACACCACTATATTTTTAGTGTTATTCTCTTCAAATACTGTTACGATTAATGAAAACTAAAATTACTCTAAAAAATTATTGGTGTCTAAAAAAAGGCGGGTACTAAAAATTGTACGGTTCATAATGAGATGGTTGGCTGGTATGCATTTCTATAAACCACATTTCCATACCCTTACTGTACATAAATCTTAATGAAATTGAAATATGTTATTCAAGTTCACTATCGGATGTTTCCTGTATAAAATGGAATAAATACCACCACTGATTTGTGTACAGAGACACACAAAAGTATTTCAAAGCACTGTGTTCTATGACAAGCATTTCTATAAACCATATTTCCATACCCTTCTGTTCACAAATGTTCATGAAATTGAAGTATGTTATTCAAGTTCACTATCGGATGATTCCTGTATAAAATGGAGCAAATACAACCACTGATTTGTGTACAGGGACACACAAAAGTATTCCAAAGCATCGCGTTTTATGAGAGATATTTCTATTAACTAAATTTTAATAACTTTACTTTGCACGAGGATTTATGAAATTGAAATGCGTTATTTATAAGCACAAAAGAAAATGCTTTGCATATAATATGGCATGATTAGCATTCGATTTATAGGTTGACACAAAAATATTCAGTTGTATAAAGAGCTATCAATAAATATTTGTTAAAAGTGTGCTTTCGTTTACATTAAGCGTTTTTAACATTTTCTAACATTTTTAAAACTTCCCAACAAGGTTGAAAAGTGTTAATGACTTCGGTTTGTCTGTCTGTCTGTCCGTCTGTCTGGCTCTAATTCCCGTAAATATTTGTGAAATTTCTAGAAACTGATATATGTTATTCAAGTTCACTATCGATTGTTCCCTTTTGAAAATGGAGCTTATGCCTTTACTGGTTTGTATACAGGGACACCCGAAAGTAGTTCAAAGCATTGTGTTCTATGAGAGGTATTTCTATAAATCATATTTTCATACCTTTACTGCAGACATATCTTAATGAAATTGAAATATGTTATTCAAGTTCACTATCGGATGTTCTCTGTTGAAAATGGAGTTTATACCTCTACTGTTTTGTGTACAGGGGTACCCGAAAGTATTTCAAAGCATTGCGTTCTATGAGAGGTATTTCTGTAAATCATATTTTCATACCTTTACTGTAAACATATCTTAATGAAATTGAAATATGTTATTCAAGTGCACTATTGGATTTTTCCTGTATAAAATGGATTAAATACCAACTTCGTTTTATATACAAGGACACTCAAAAATATTCTAAAGCATTGCGTTCTATGTGAGACATTTCTATAAATCAAACTTTAATAACTTTACTTTCCACGAAGTTTTAGGAAATTGAAATATGTTATTTATATGCACAAAAGAATGATTTACATAGAATATATCATGATGAGCATTAGATTTACAGGGTGACACAAAAATATTCTGTTATATTAAGAGCTATTTTTAAAAATTTGCTAGAATTTTACTTTCGTTTACATTAAGCGTTTATAAAATTTCCTAACATTTTTTTTAAGTGAATATGATATCAATTTTTGTATGTGTCCGTCTAACCGTCTGTCTACCAGCCCGCGCTCTAACTCACGTAAATATTTATGGAATTTTTTGAAACTGATATATGTTATTCAAGTTCACTATCGGATGTTTTCTATTGAAAATGGAGTTTATACCTCTACTGGTTTGTGTACAGGGACACCCGAAAGTATTTCAAAGAATTGTGTTCTGTGAGCGGTATTTCTATAAACCATATTTTCATAGCTTTACTGTACAATATCTTCATGAAATTGAAATGTGTTATTCATGTTCTCTATTTGATGTTTACTATATAAAATAAATTACATACCACCACTATTTTATGTACAGGGACACTCAAAAGTACTCCAAAGCATTGTGTTCTTTGTGAGATATTTCTATAAATCAAATTTTAATAACTTTACTTTCCACGAAGTTTTAGGAAATTGAAATATGTGATTTATATGCACAAAAGAATTCTTTGCATAGAATATAGCATGGTTACCATTAGATTTACAGTGTGACACAAAAATATTCAGTTATATTAAGAGCAATTAATAAAAATGTGCTAGAATTGTACTTTCATTTACATAAGGCGTTTTGGATACTTTCTATCATATTTTTAGTCTGAATATAATTTCAATTTGTTTATATGTCTGATTTTTCTTCTGTCCGTCTGTCTGTCTCTCTGTCTCTCTGTCTGTTTTTCTGATCTCTAATTACCGTAAATATTTATGGAATTTCTTTAAACCGATATAATTTATTGAAGTTCACTATCGGATGTTCCCTATTGAAAATGTAATGAATACCACTTCTAGTTTGTGTACAGGGACACAATAATGTTTAAAATGTTATTAATAGGTCCTGTACAACTACTTTCTTTACAGGGACAACAACAATAACAACAATAAAAAAAAGCCAATGTATTACGTTTTAGGACGGAATTTTTTAAAAGTTATATTTAAAAAACTTTCTACTACAAAAATCTTAAAAACATTGACATGTATTATTAATATTCTAAAATATTGTTTTGTATAGAATATGATATGATTAACTTTCAGATTTACAGGTCTACAGTAAAATATTCAGAGACTTTCAAAGATGTAATTATAATCTAACGGCTGCATTTTCTTTTGCGTTAAGCCTTTTTAACACTTTCCAAAATGCCTAAGAGTAATTTTAAAATCAATTAGTCTATCTGTATGTTTTTCAGTCCTTCTGCCTGTTGTGTGATAACGTAGGCAAAGAATATTAATAGTTATTCGATACAACAATTGCGTACAGTTGGAAAGTTTTACTAATGAATGCGTATTGCATGATTTTTCTTTCTTGTTTTTTTTCTCACCAGTAAATTTGAAGAGTAATATTCTTCAGATGCAATTACGATTAAATAAAAGAAAAATACTTTAAAAAATAACTGGTGCGAAAAAAAATGGCGGGGCAAGCAATACTACGGAATATTAATCAGAATGTTGGCAGGTATGTTAACTACACGTTACTTATAAAAACTAAGTTATATGATTTGCTTTGCTAAAAATTCGCAAAAGTTTTGTACTTTTGGTTCCAAAAATCAATTTCTATCTACCAAACATAAAAGGAATACAAGTTTAAAAATTCATTAAACAAGGAAAAAATAAAACAAAAAGCTGCATGAAAATGTTAAATTATGTAATATTTTTCTTTTGCTGCTTAATTAATGACCGTTAAAGGGTTATAAATGCTACTGTTTTTAGTTATCAGATCTACAGAGATTTTAAAGTATTAAAATTAAGCCTTTAATTTTGGGCTTATTCTTTATATAAAACAAGATGTTGGAAATCGAAAGAGAGAATAAAAATATAAATCACATTTTTTATCTATCATTTATTTTTATATTCTCATTTGTTCAGTTACATATATGAGTTAACACGTTAAGCGCCATGTCAGTCGTTCTATATTCTAGACATTTTGTCATATATCTCTAAGCACTGAAGGAATGATTTTAAGACTTTAGGAGTGTGCAGAACATATTATACTTCAAACATTTCAGTGAAAGTTTTACCCCGAAAGTAAAAGCAGTACCAATAAAAATTTAAAACATTGCGCGCCCTGTCAGCCATCGGTGGCTGACATGCCCACTGTGCATGGGCCCGCTGTGCATGCTCAAAAAAGAATGACCAAAAAAAAAAATAATAATAATGACGTAAAAGATAGTCTTACCATGATAGAAGTGAGAGGACGTTTAATTGTACAACGTTTCAAAGTGATATGAATATCAAGATTAGCCACAGGCAGAAGTAATTAAACAGAATATCGGTTTCAAAGCATTCGTAGTGCATAAACATTTAGACCCGCAATTTTCATTTATGAGGTCAGATCTAGAATTGTAATAGCCTTAAACTTTCTCCAGAATAATAAAAGCATAAATGAAATAATAAAGTTAATGCGCAAAATTAATTTTACTATGCTTAAAATTAACATTAATTTCTCAATTATTAAGTACGTTTTTGTATACTTTCATTTTACATTTAAAGTAAATAGATGTAAAAAAAAATCAACACCAGTTTAAATTTTTGAAATATAATACTAACTTATTAAAATATTGTTATGAAATTTTTAATACTGATAATAAAATTTATACAATAAAATCGTTATCCATAAACATTAGAAATTTGTTTAGTAGTGACACGAACAACTGATAGAAGATAAACGAAGTTATAGCCTATAAAATGCAAAAGACGAGTAACAAAGAAAAGAAAAATTAAACGCTGTGTGGGAGTTTACATATGGCAAAATGAATTCGTTAAAGTTTTGTCTATAAAGTCGATTTTTAAGACCTTCTTCCATAGCTACGAAACTTTATGGGTTTGACTACCAGATATTTAATTTTTTTTATAAATGTCTGAAACATATTTTTCTGAATAAAAAAAAAAAAAAAAATCTATAGAATTAAACTGGTATAAAAAAAAAAAAAAACCTTAACGCTGAATACTGTGTTATCGTTTAGTGAAATTTTAGTTTTAAATAAATAAATAAATAAAAAAAATAAGTGGTTTATAATATTTGGAAATTTGAATGGTTTGTTACGATTGGGCTCCAATCGTTTTGGCATTAGCCAATTCGTCGCCAGATGTTTACCTTCCGAACTTTTTGAGTGTAAGAAATATTAATTTTCTCCCAACTATTTTAATAAATTTTACCGACTACTTTAATAATAAATAGTCGGTAATATTCAATATTTTTATAACATTATTGATTTTGTTTAATTGAAGACAGTTTAAAAATTGGTTAAGAATGCATACATTTTCTTTATCTTGTTTATTCCTAAAGTTAACGTTATTTTATCTCAGTTAGCTCTATTATATAAGAAATTTTAATATGCAAACAGTAAATAGAAATTTTTAATACCAAAATTTCTGGTAGATAACCCGCAGGTAAGATGTGTCATTTCTCCACGAGAAATTTTATTTAATAGAGAAATCTATACTTTTTCGAAGGAAGAGCTCATATAAATATAAATTTATTTATCAATTGAAATGTCTGGTGCAAAACTGGATTATATAACCTTCGGGGTATCTACCAGAAATTATGGTAATTAAATTTTGTGTGAAAAAAAAAAAAAAAAAAAGAAGTAGGAGAAGAAGAATATTAGTTATAACATTAAAGTTAGTGAAAACTTTATAGAAAATTATTCATTGTTTATTATTTATTTTTATCATTATTATTGTTTTTAACAACTGGTGAACATTTAAAAGTACAGGCTATTTTCATATGGCTCTGATAAAAATAATTGCTTATTTTATTTTATTTTTTATTTTTTTGTGCAGTTGGTTTTTACTGATTTAGTGATTAATGAATGTAAGTCTACATTTTAACTGTGGGAAGTAACTAAGTTCAAATAAATAAAGTAAATTGTAAACTGATGAAAAAAAAAAAAAAAAAAAAAAAAAAACATTAAAAATTAACAAGTGTCAGGAAACTATTCTGCTATGTGTAATAATTTTCCGAGATTTAGAGAGGCAAGGCGAGTTTTAAGTAAGTTATAACAATAAAAGAATATTTAAAGCATGGGTGGCATGTTATTTACCGTGTAATGGTTTTTACCTGTTTTTAACATGATTCTGACCGTCTTGGCCAAAACATGTTTTCCCATGGTTGTTACTACCTTCAGAGAAATTAGATTCCTGCATGAAATTTTTTTTTAATTTATTACAAAATATTTCGGAACATATATTAAAATTTTTAGTTTTCATTTTCCCAATATTACTTACTATGGAATTTCCTTTTTTTTCAGGCATTTCTAAGAACAATATTTAAAAATAAATAAAAATTAAAGTAATAAATAAATAAAAGTAATAAAAATAAATAAAGCTATGTTGAAAACATGAAAATTGATTTAAATTATATGATCAGTTTAATGAACGAATATTTAAAAAAAAATTGCCATAGATACTGTTTCATACTAGAAAATGAAACACAAAAATACTGGCTTCAATAAAAAGTGTGAAGTTTGGTAATAACATAAATTAAGAAAGCTCCGACAGCTGTTTCAAAAGAAATATAGGTGCTTTCTTCTTCAGGAATCATACTTAAGCAACAGATGCACCTCACTTAAAACAATGTTAACTTTTCTTTCATTGATAAAATGAGATAAATGTGCTATTTTTCTCATCAAGAAGAAATCATCTATTAAAATGTGATTTTTTTTTTTTTTACAACAAGCATACAACTACTATAACTGACGAATATGTTAATAAATAAATTAACTAATTAATGTTTCTTGATTCTAATACAGGGATGGAACACGGGCGCAGAATTCATACCGGAATCTGTTTAAGAAATTTCTCTGCCTATAATATCGTTGATTTAAGAAGTAGGAAATTTTGTTACATTGATAGTGGTATCAGTTCTGCGTCCGTGTTCAATCCCTGCTAATATCAATAATTGAAGCAATCTAACTATTGTATACTTTTTTCTTTATGTTACTATTACAATTTGTGGCAATTCAATAAAGAATTGGTGCTGGTTGTAACAAAAAGTCACATGCGACGTAAGTAACTGGTTAACGCAGAAGTCTACCTGCAGACTACGAAAGATTATCCGCCTGAATATCTTATGCGTGACCTAGCTGGTTGTCGCATTAGAACAATCGTTTTGCCATAAGCCCAAATATATTCAATTGAGCAACATTTCACGTACCTCGGGCTAAGCTTAAGAGAGCGACCCATCTCTTCTCTGAAATATGTCTGTATTGCAATTGAGTCTATCAATCCTTTGTAATGCTCAGAGCCTGATTAAGGGGGAAGCACACGTTATCACCGCTCTCACCGGAATATTTTTACAATTATTTTTTTTTTTCATGTCATAGAAATTCCACGCTTTGACGAGGAAATATTTTTTATAAAAAATGAACGGTGTAAAACAATCCAATTTACTCACCGTTATTAGACACCATAATTCTTTTAAAATAATTTTTAATGAGAATTTTCTGTTTATTATAGGAGGAAAGTATTTATTAAAAAATAACGGTGTAAGTATAAATAATGTGTGCTTCCCCCTTAATCAGGCTCTGGTAATGAAACTTCCATCCAGTGCCCAGGTAGCACATAACGTTTTTATAGCGTTGCAAATAAGTCTGAACAGTGAAAAATTGGTTACGTTATTTTATGTCCGTTGAAAAATAATTTTTATTTCGCAATATTCTCACTGAACAATTTCGAATATTTATTCAGTAATAAAGAAAACCTATAACAAACGTTGTTTTATGGTTGTACTTTTTCTGTTATTTTTTCGATGTTTTAAAATAGGTATTTTATTAGTTTTTGTTTTCTTTTTTATTCTAATAAAAAATATGTTTTTTCAACGAATTAATACGTACTTTTTATAAGTCATTATTTCCGTCAAATGACGTTGAATCTCTTCAACTTGATATCGATACACGATTGTGAATTGGCATGATGTGCATGATGTTATAATTTTCTTTAGAGTTTTAGAAGATGGTGTGCTGCGAAATATCTTCTAACATGATAAAGCTTTCTGCAAATTATATTAGCAAGTATAGTAGATGTTCTTTGGCTTTCGGAAATCGTAACTAACGAAGGAGTTCATATTGTACGCTTTCTCCTGTTCTATACGCGAAATCGCAAAGTATATTGTGACAAACCTTAAAAGCGTCTTACGATACGACGCCTGCCATTTTGAAAGTGAATGTGATGTGAATGAAGATGAAGTTATCGCTTTCCTGTTAAAATGGTATGAAAGATTTCTGTGCAACAATAATTAATTAAACGCAACTTAAAACTTTTTCATCGAAAGTATAGTGAAAGATTAATGTCATATATTTTACGTAATTTCCAAAAAACTTGCTAGCTGGTAATTTCCTTAAAATCTCAAAGTTATAATATTCTTTGGTTTTGGGTTTGTTTACCAGCTAGCATAATATTAAAAATTAATGAGTTCTCGTCTAATTGTGGATGCTGTATACTTATTTAAACAAGATTTTTCAAGTAATGAAGTGAGTGTTTCTTTTTCCCTTCTTTAATTTTATGTTTGAATTCTTGTCTTAATTTTCAGGGGTCGGTCTAACTTTAAATATTTAATACTCTTTTTCAAAAAAGTACTTTTGTAAAATTTTACTTTTTTCATATTTACTGAAAAAATATATCTATATATAATGTAACGCTACTATTGATTTATTGAATGAAGTATATGCAGTAATTTTATATTATTAAAATCAGGTCTTATGTACACGAAAATTATACTTTTGAAAAGTTTGTTTTCTATGAATTTAAATTTTGTGAAGGGAGGAAAACTGACACTCACAATTTCGGCTTAGATTTATTTTATTTTATTTTTATTAACAAAATTATAACCTTTTTGATTTTCGTTTAATTGCAAACTGTATTTTTTTTTTTTTTTTTTACATTAATTAACATTCCCATTTTCTGCTTTGATTTTATTTATTCTATTATTATTAATAAAATTATTACCTTTTTGATTGTCTTTTAACTGCAAATTTTAATTTTTGTTTACATTAATTAACATTCCCAATTCCCCCTAAGATTTATTTATTTTATTACTATAATCACAAATTATTATCATTTTGATTATCCTTTAATTTCAAATAAATATTCTTAGCTAATAAATAGACAATCACAGGGATCTAAATATTGGTTTATGGAAATTTTAAATATTCGATTTTTTAGCTTTATATTAAATTGTGTGAATTAAAACTAACTAGAGTTTACAGAAATAAAATAATATTAATACAATTTTAAAACAATATTTATAATTAGTATAGCATTTTTTTTTATTGAAATCTATGAATTTTACCTATGAACTGTTTGCCACATAGATACATCTCAGCATATGTTGATTAAAATTACACCAAATTTCATAAACAATTGATTAAGAAATTAGTATGTTCTATCTAAAAGCGCCACTTGCAGTTATTTAACATGCACTAAAGTTTTATATAGCTTCTCAGAATAAAGGTTTTATATATAGAATTTGCAGCAATTTTAATTAACAGATGTTGAGATGTAGTCATGTAAAAATATCTGAAAGTGAATAATGAGAGCATCGCCTGTCGGCTGATACACACTCTTAACTAATTCAGCATTCGTTTTAATATTGGTTGTCTCACATATCAAATTTAGTGCAGTTGTATGTGCTATAAAATTTTGCTTTCCTCGAAGAACAGAAGTTAAAAAAATTTTACGAATCTGATATTTTAGTATATTGAGTATTAAAAAAGTAAGAAAATTAATCATAAAAAAAGTCTGAAAATTAAGTAAAAGAGAATGTTCGAAAACTTTTTTAACATGTGAATTTTTTCTTTTTTTAATTATTAGCAATATTTTAGAAACGAAAATTCAATGGATATATAGAGCTATTTTTCTTTGATTTCAACGTTTATAAAATATAAGAAAAACCGTTGAAAACTGATATAAAAAGCACGACACTATTGCGATTCTGAACAACCATTTTACAACTGTTTTTTTTTTTTTTTTTTTTTTTTTTTTAAGTTATAAAAAAAAACGACAGTATTGCGATTTCGTACAACCCTTCTACAACGGTTTTTTTTACGTTGTAAAATGCATTAAAACAACCGTTGAAAGATGAGGAATTCAACGAGACATATTTTCAGATTATTAACGTTACGGAAAAACGATCATTCAACGGAATGCATTGCCGTTTGTTCAACGTTGAAAATACCATACTGTGCTACCTGGGTGTTTTAAAATCCTGACAGTATTAAGCTTTACGAAGTCATTAATTTAGCTACAGAACTTTACCAAGGCTCTGCGCAATATGATATTATCATTCCAGAGATTTGGAATAAAGTGCTGCCCACTCTACAATCTCGCATCTTTGAATAAAATGTGTGTACCATATACGAAATGTGTTGCTTTATATTAACACTTTCGCGACCGCATTTTTTTGTCTTTTTGACAGTAATGTCCACCTGTGGGCGTTATTCTCCCAAGTTACAATATTTCAGAACAAAATTTTCTCTATTCAGATTCATTTTACAAATGGATATAAATTGTAATTATATTCATTGTAATCAAAATATTTATGCTCATAGTATATTGGTTGTACATATATGAATATTGTGTATATTTTTAAGAAATAAATGACATACAAATTGCAAAAGAAACGCCCACTGGCGGAGTTACAGATTTTCAAATGACGTGAATCAACGTCAGCGGTCGCGATAGTGTTAAGAACCAAAAAATACTCCAGACGCTTTCTTGCTTTGAAAATCACTTCTGAGTCTCTGCTGTTTACGGCGTTGTGCCTTCAAAGTTTTAAGCCAACAGGTAAGGCTAACGTAAATCTTCTCTGACTCAGCCAGCAGGCTCAAAGAAATCACGTTCAAAGCAGTCGTTTTCACTGTGCTGCAATATATGGTTACACACAGTAAACATTAATTTATGGATTGAAACATGTTACGGAGAGTTACCGGGCTTTATAACACATAGGAGCTGTATACAATAAAGTTTTCTCGCCAATGTGCATGTAAATTACTTAACAAACATTTGCCTTCACGACCCTAGTACCTCGAGATAACCGATTCATTATGTGCTGGACATAACCTATCGCTAGGCAAACCTTTTCCTTCCTGGGTTTCATGTGAGGCATGCATTCCTATTTCCTCTGCGTCGAAAACTACGCTAGAGGTACATGATTTGACCACAATGCGTCTAGCTATGTGAATGACTTTAGAAGTTGGGAGTATAATGTTTCCTCTGCGCATTTTTCATACCTGGTCTGGACGCAGCATTTTTGCGCTCATTGCCGTATAAAAAATAGTAATGGGTTGCGGATCTCGCACATGCTGAAGACTGCCTCACTTCGCGCTCTCAATTGTAAATAATTTTAGTGAAACAAGACAGTACTTTTTAAGGTGACATACTTATAATTATAGTTTTATTGCATTTGCCGTGATTGTTGCAAATGTAAAAAAAGAAAAAAAGTACAAATTTTTGAATTTTTAGATTAAATATATATAATGCGTTTTAAATTGTCAGACAATCATTGCTAGTTGGACGTTTTTAATGACATTTTAAAATAGTATTATTTAGTAATTATTTTATTTTTCTATGACTGAAAAAACTACGATTGATTTGCATAAAGAGTGGTATGAAAAAAGGAACTGCGTCTACTTATAGACAAATAGTTGTCATTATTTCTTAATTATTTTATTTATTTTTAGATCTTATCTGTCTTTTAATTATTTTTGTTTTATTAGGATACACATATAAAAACTCATTTTCTGGAATGAAGTGATAAAACACAGTACAAAATGTAAATTTTATTTTTTAAGATGTAAATGTAAATGTAATACCAAATTTTTCTATTTCTTCAGTGGTACATGTTCAACTAATACTGATACGTTTATTTTTCTAAAAATCATAATTTCGTATTTGAGAAAAGAAAAAGTTTCTCTTTAGTTTAACCTTTTCAGGGTTACGGAAATTTTGCCCATTTAAAAAAATTACCACCAGAATTTACGAACAAGTTTAAAAGAAAAGAAATTAATAAAGTTTATAATGTTAAAATAATACTTTGTAAAAATATTTTTTGGGATCCGTTTTTGCTGTTTGGAATCAAAATTAGGTGTTATACAATATAACCCATCCAGGGATGGAACACGGGCGCAGAATTCATACCACTATCAATGTAAGAAAATTTTCTACCTCTTAAATCGACGATATTATAGGTAGAGAAATTTCTTAAACACATTCCGGTATGAATTCTGCGCCCGCGTTCCATCCCTGCCCATCTCCACTGAAAGGGTTAAATGTTCATGAATGGTGATTGTGAAAAAAAAATTATTCTGTTTGATTATCTTTTTAACTAAATTACAATACATCTGTTGTAAGCACGATCAGAAATTTTACAAATGTCACTTATTAAATGAAACGTATAAAATTTTGAATAATAATAATAATAGTGAAGCAGTACTACTGTTTATTTTTCTATGAAGAAAAAAAAAAGGCAATTAATTCCTGCTTAAAAATAAAGCATTTACAATGTCATTTTCCAGTTAATTAGAATTCCACTATTAGTATTTTGATAGTTTAGAAACAGAATTCTGAAAATTGTTATTTATTCTTTAAATAATATTATCTAAAAAAAAAAAAAGTCTTGTTTCTCCATCTTTATAATTAAAACTTGTTTTTGAAAAGTGTAAGATCAAAAATCTGACAACCATTACAATTTTAATATCGTAAGTCGAATTAAATTATAGGAATCTGTAACAAAAGTTTATAAAAATTCTATAAAAGAATGCTGGTATCCAAAATTTGGAATAGTTTACAGCTATGATATTAACATAAAACTCCCAATAAAATTTTTCCGATACGTTATTCAATAGAATAAACTAACTATATAGATATCTTTTGGGATAATATATTTAATAATATAATGCGAATTTAAAAAGCGTTAACTTTATAAAGTTTTTAATTTACAAATTATTTAAAATAATGAAAATTATTGATTATCTTGAGATATAATTGTCTATAGAATGAAGTCTGTGGAACACTTTCATGTAAGGTATATTTATATATGTAAATTCTTAAAAATTAGATCGTGAAATAATGAGAAATGTTTAGCTACATTAGAAATCTGCTACATTTTTATTGTAAATAATTAAGAGTATTAATTTTATGATATATCGAATTTTAAAGCATTTTTCGTAAGAACTAAATGCATGCAATCAATTAAAATAGACGTAATTTTCGCACATAATATGGCATAATATTTTAGCTCTTCAGGAAAAAAATATACCTGCAGTCAGATTTGGTAAATAATCATTTATGTTACATAAGAAAACTCGTTATCTTGATTTTAGAATTTTTCAATTAGCGAAATATTATATTACCTCGTTACTAATTAACATTTTCTGAAACTCTTACTGTGACTATCTACTTACATAGTTACCAACATTTGAATTTATTCCGGAGCATTTTTAACCCCGCCTTTAATCCGTACCACTTTATTTAGAGAATTTTATTTTCAATACATAACTACTATAAAACAAGAAAAATGTGGTATGAAATAGAGACAGGGATAAAAATGCTGGCATTTATGTTATTTAGCACATAATTTAGCAATGATTGTTTACGAACATAAAAAAAAAAAAAAAAAAAAGTTGTTACAATTTTATTACGAAATATATTACAAATTTTATTTTGTGTGTCCTCCAACATTTTGTATCAGTGAATTTTCTTTTGTGTCGAAAACAACACTTTGGGATTTAAAGCATCATTTAATACGTTTATCATAGTTGCCAACATTTTAACTTATTCTGAAACATGATTAGCTCCGCCTTTATTTCTCACCACTTTATTTTTAGAATATTTTTTTTCGCTAATATATAACTATAAGAAAATAAGAAAAATTTACTCTAAAAAAAAAAAAAAAAAAAAAAAAAAAAAAAGTGGCATGTAATAAAAGGGGAGCTAAAAATGCTCTGGAAAAAATTAAAATGTTGGCAACTCTAATTTATTCCAGAGAATTTTTAGCTCCGCCTTCATTCCACACCACTTTATTTTTAGAATGTTTTTTTTTTTTTTTTTTTTTTTTCTCTAATGTATAACTATGATAAAAATAAGAAAAAATGTACTCATAAAAAAAAAAAAAAAAAAAGGTACGGAATAAAAGTGGGGCTAAAAATGTTCTGGAATAAATTAAAATGTTTGAAAATCTGGTCTATTAGAAAATCGCGAGACGAATATGTTTTCTTTGTTAAATAAGAATGTCAATCGATACTTTAATGTAAAATAAAATATTTAATAATATGTGAAGTGACGTACAGAACCAATGAATAATTCATTCTCAAACATCATATTTAAATTATACTTTTGACATTATGCCCACGGTTTAAATTGCTGAACTGCCAGAGACACATATTTAAAATTTTGATGAAATGGCATACACTTTGAAACATATTTTGAAATTCATTTCCTGCCAATTTGTATGTATAATAAATGAATATATTTTATATAAAATTGAATATTCCTGAAAATGTGTGTGATAAAATGTAACATTCATTTTAAAATTTGATTTTCTCTAAGTTACAAGCATTAAAATCAATGCGAGTGATGTGAGAATTTTTTTGACAGAAATAATTGCATGCATAAAAAATATATAAAGGTTACTTTGTGGAATTTATACTCGTTCTACTGTAAATAAAGAGAGGTGTAAGCAAATAAAGACAGGTCTTAATATTTTAAAATGGATAGTTTTATGATATATTTATTCAAGCCTTATATTAATGGATTTAAAATAAGATTTAATGTACACCTACAAAAGGTTTAATTTTCTGAAGTAACTTATTTGAAATTTTCATTTATATTTACCCATTAACCCTTTCAGGGACGATGATGCTACTACAGCATCACCTAACTTTAATTTTCAACTGCAAAGACTCATCCCAGAAATTTTTTAGCAAAATTTTACTTTTATATCATAGCATAAAAGGTCATCAATTTCTTTTATTTTATTTTTATTCGTGAATTCCAGTGTCAGTATAATTTAAATGATCCTAATCACCTTGCGCCGCAAAGGGTTAAAACTCTTATTTAGTCCAAAATATTGACATAAAAATACACACCGTTTAGGTTATAAAATGCAAAATTTCTTTATAATTAATTTTTGTTGTCTGAAAATGTGGTTTTAATGTCATTTAAAATTATTTTTGCTTCTTTTCATATGTACAGTCGGGGAAAAAAAAACGCAACACTCAACGTAACTTCGTTGCTAATCGATGTAGAAAAATGTAATAGGTATCATTCGACGGGGAATTGTAAGCAGTTTCAGAAAATGAATTGAAATTTTGAATTGGGGGTCGTCTACATATTAAAACGCGCACCAACTTTGATTTTTTCAATGGTAATGCCCCATTTTTATTTTATATTTGAATTCCTGGGATCGCGACAACGCGAAAAAGTATATTGGTTGTATATTTTACTTATTTTTTCACAGAGTTATAAGCGTTCAAAGTTTGAGGGTGCTAATGTTAAATTCATATTTCAAACTTTTATTAATATCTTCACAAAAAATAACTTGATCGGTATAATTTTTTTTTTTACGAGATACAGAGAAGAAACCCAAACATAATCCATCGTTACTTTTGATTCTGAAACATATTTTTAATTATGAAAAATATTAATAAATTCATATTCATAAAAATTATGAATTATGACCTATATAAATTTTTACATAAAATGAATCTTAATGCTGAAAAATATGGGTGTGCAAATTTGCAGCGCATTCCAGTTATTAGTTTTCGAGATATAAATAAATCTTTCTTTTGGAGTGGTTTAGGGGGCCGTCTCTTATAAAGTTTTGCATGAGATAACGAATCAAATCTTAAAAAATAACAAAGAAAATTAAACAAAGTATTTTTATTTTTTATTTACGAGTCAAATTATATAACAACAACGTCAGACCCAAAGAAATGAAACAAAAATAATGATATTTTGACATAGCATCAAGAATTCCTGTGTTCTAAAGAAGACAAGCCCCGCCTTCATCGTTCTTCAAAACAAAACAATATAGAAAAGAAAAGTAAATGTGACATTGAGTATTCCTGTTAAACCCCTTATTTTATGTTGACAAAAATATGCACATGTGGTATTTACTTCATCGATTAATTTGCGATAAATTTTGAACCTTTTAAACGAACACTAGAAGAAAAAAAATTAACTAATTAGGCGGGGTTTACTGTTTTAAATAGAAATATAGGTTTAATGTGAAATTGTCAAATATAAAAAACGAATGTAATTGCAATGCAAGACAGACTTGTAAAATCGTTTCTTAAATACCATCAAAGTTAAAAAAAGGCTTAATCATTTGCTTCATATATTGCTTTATTTTATTTCATTTATTTACTTACTTATTTATTTTGTAGGGGGGAGGGTTATTATTTTAAGGACACTTTAGTCTTTAAAATTTTATTAATATATTTTAACTTTATACATTTTTAAAAACATATTGTAACTTTTATAAATATATTTTAACACTTTTTGCGACCGCAGGATTTTGTCTTTTTGACAGTAAGACCCGCCTACGGGCGTTATAATCTCAAAATAAAATATTTCAGAACAAATTTTCTGTATTCACAATTATACTACAAATGGATATGCTTTATAATTACATTCTTTCTAATCAATATATTTCTATCCATAGTATATTTTATTGCAAAAATATGAACACTGGGTACACACTTAAAAAATATGTAACACACAAATTACGAAAGAAACGCCCACTCACACAGTTACAGATTTTCAAATGACGTGAATCTACGTCAGCAGTCGCGAAACGGTTATTTACGAAATTATATTTTCATAGAAATTATAAAACCAATCGTACAGTTCCAAAGAGTTTAACTGACCAAAAACTGGTAAGTGCGATTTAAATTGTTTAATATTTACTTCCTGAACCCTTACAAAAATTTATCCGAAAAGATTTAGTTTATGCGTTGTATATATAACTATATTATTTCCTTTCGTATATTATGTTACCTACCTACGAAAGAAAGTTTAAGCTTCAATGGTGATCAGTATAGCTATAATAGACACTTTTACTTGAAAAATATTGCACTTTTTTCAAAGGGTGCTGTATGGAATAATCGCAAGTGTAATGTATTTAAATAGACCTAAAATTATCTAAAGAAGTACTGAAGTATATACAAACCTAAAAATTGAATTCAAGTTAATTAAAAAACTGGAAAAGAAGCAACATTTTATTAATTTATATAATTATTTTTTTCCCGAAAGATTTCCGGTGTGAAACATTAAAATTTTGTCTATTTCTCATAGGATCTTAATTTTATTTTTCTACATTTACAGATAACCCCCTAACACATTTTTGTTTATAACTCTATAAATACTAAAGATAAAGTATATAAACAGTATACTTTTCCGCACTGCCAGACTCTCAGAAATTCAAAAACGAAGTCAAAATTGGGTGTTACTATTAAAAAAATCAAAGTTGGCTCTCATTTCAATATGTAGATGACCCCTAATTCAAAATTTGACAACATATTCAGAAAGTGCTTTTAATTTCCTGTTGAATTATGTCTATTAGATGTTCCTGCGTCAATTATAAACGAAATTACAGTGGGTGTTGCGTTTTTTTTTTTCCCCCGACTGTACTTTAACACTTTCAAGGCATTATCAATTTTAATAAAAAAGCACCACAAAACTGGCGTTGTAAAAAATATTACTTACAAACTTTGAATAAACACCATAAAAAGCAATAAACTCGCAACAATTGTTTCGGGTTGAAAAAACACACGACCCTTCATCAGGCGAATAAAGTAAGCACGAGTGCTGCAGTCAAAGCGGCAACCGAATTTATTGCATTTTATGGTGTTTATTCAAAGTTTGTAAGTAATATTATCAATTTTAATCTTTTTTTGCCTAGTGGGAAATTCTGATTGCATTATTTTATATATTTTTATACCAGTTTTCACTGACTAAATAAAATAGAATCTTCTAATTAAATCACAGTAAACCTATAAGTGCTTAAGATAGCAACTATGTTTGAAAAGCTAGGCCATTATGTTCATATTATCAACAGCCACTGGAATTTACGAACAGAGTTAAAAAAAAAAAAAAAAAAAAAAAAAAAAAAAAAAAAAAGTAAATAAAAGACTTCATTCCGGTAAATAATAGAAAAAAAAAATAAAAAAATAATAATAAATCCATGTTGAAATTTTGCGGTTAGGAAGTAGTAATTGTGTCCTCGTCATGAGAACACTGTGCATTAAAGGTTTAAATACAATTAAAGCATACAGTGGAAATAAAAATATACCTAGGTTGTCTCAAACACTCCCAATATTCTAACACCGCTCGTTCATTTAGATTAATTAATTTCCTGTTATTCATTTGCAGATATTTTTTGCTAAATAGAGCATATGTATATTCAAATAGTATTGTGAGAAATGAGGAATGAATGACAGCTACGTAAGTAGATATTATATTCTGCTACATTTCCAATTTTTAAATAAATTTTTAAAAATGCTGAATCATGCATGTTTGAATTTAGCTATGGGTCAAAAATAAAGGATTGACAAACAATAGCATAATTGTCAAGTCTTCAGTTTCCTTAATATTAAATTTTCATTAGTTATATTTGTCTTATAAATTTTAAGAAACTAATTTTTTAATAAACGAAATTTTTGCAAGGGAATGGCGGAGGACATGCATTAGCTTTGCTTTAGCAATTCCTAGATGGGGTTTTGTTTTTTAACCCTTTCGCAACCGCATGTTTTTTGTCTTTTAGATCGCATGTCTTAGCCCGCATGTGGGTGTTATTTTCAAAGTTACATTTTTTCAGAGCAAAATTTTCTTCATTCACATTTGTATTACAAACGAATATACATTATAATACTCTCTCTAATCAAAGTATTTGTATCTATAGTATATTGAATTTAGAAATATGAATATTGTGTATATTTTTAAGAAACAAATACATACAAATTGCAAAAGAAACACCCACTGGTGGAGTTACAGATTTTCAAATGACGTGTGTCTAAGTAAGCTGTCACGAAAGTGTTAAGAAATGTTATTGCGAGATGTGTGTGTGTGTGTGTTTTAAATTTATAGTAATTCAGATAGAAAACTTTACATAATGTATTCTGTATTTCAGTGAATATTTCTCTGGTGCTTGTTGGTGTTAACTTTTAGTATCAATTTAAATCAAATAAGTAATAGGCTAAAGCTATTCTATAAGGAACGATAGAGACTTTGAAATACAATTCAAATCGAGATGTTCTCTGGAGGATTTCTTAGACCCTTGATTTAAGGATAAAAAATTCGTATGTTTTATACGTATGGTTCAAAGATGGTGTCTAGAGACTAGGCTATGCTTTCCTGAGAGTCTCGGGAAGTAATAATGTTTTGTAGTCCCAACTTCGGCTGACTGCTCATTGTTACCATGATACCAAATTTAACGTATTTGAAATATTATTTTAAAATGTTTTCCTTGTTTTATTTAATTAAAGAATTTTTGTTCTTAAATAAAAAGAGTATGATCATTATTATTATTACAAAAATAACTGCCTTTAAAATGCTTAAATTTTGGCAAATATGTAGTCCTATTAATGCGGCCGAATTTCTGTAGGTTAAGTAAGCGATTTCGGATGCTTCGCAGCAAGGACTTTCTGATGTGTATGGCTTCTTATACTCAAAGTCTACGCTTTAAGCATTTTAAGGTCTTGTAACTCGGTACAGTATTGTAACTAATACTATGGATCTGGAATAGTGGATTTAATGTCGTACTGAAAAAATGAATAGGTAGGTCATCATTGTGGTGAATTTGTTGATAAAATTGGAAATCAAGGAACTTTGAGTGATCTTGAGATTTAGTCCGCAAAAACATAGCCCGAAGTACGTTAGAAGTATACTAAGTGGTATATATCTATAAAAAAATAAGTAATTGTACGATACAATGATGGGACCATGGGATGAAACCACGCATTAGATCTTCCCGAAGATGAACAAATACAAACCGAAGGAAATCTTCAAAGTTTAACAGGAACTTATGAGTCATGGGGCCTTCAGTAAAAACCAATACCGTCTATTTAAGAAGAATTCATTATGAGAATGTGGGAATCGTGATAGCTTGAATAGAGATTGCCTATACAAATGTCCCTTATGGAGGTCCATAAAGGATTTTTCTTTTATCGGAGTTTCTTGCGTCCAACTCGTCAGGAACTATGTCTACACTGAGAAAAATTATATACCGCCTTCCTCTAGAATGAATAAATGGCCATTTTTTAAAATCCCTTATCTAGAGATATAGATTTCTGAGCTATGCGCATAAAGCATGCCAATAAACTGAATAAAC
Organism: Salticus scenicus; assembly: GCA_963930645.1. NCBI lineage: Eukaryota > Metazoa > Arthropoda > Arachnida > Araneae > Salticidae > Salticus > Salticus scenicus. The sequence continues at coordinate 111,443,527 of OZ005657.1, forward strand.
GAAATGGTCGAAAATTTCTAGTTTACGCATTTCTAGATGGTGAAACAATATTCAGAATATTCCGAATAATCTGAATCTTTTGTTTAGCGAGAAATTCTCGCTTGATTTTTCTAGAATTGGGTAATAAACCAAGATTATAGATGAACTGAAACCCGCCTCTTGTAGTCTCATTTATTTGCAGATATTTTTTAAATAACTTTGCCCTCGATAATATAGGCAAACGCTCTAGAAATCTAATAGGTGCTTCTAGAACTCGCTTTCCAAGGAAACTAGAATTTATAAGTATGACATGAAACTATTTTTTCTAGAGCCACGATTTAGATTCTAGATGTCAGTTACAGAATATTTTCTCATTGTAGATTAATATTGTGTTCAAGACGTTGCGGGCAGTTGTGTCTGATATCTTTGACTGGATAACGGAACCAATCGATTGAGGGTCGAGAATATATTTTACCTCAAGTTTTATCTCTTCGGAGATCATCTTTTGCTCAGGTAACTCCTGATCCTGACTCTAAAATGTAAAGAGTCGAATTCAAACGAATGTTGTATTTTTCTCTACATGAGAAGGTTATTACCTGAATAGAGCTTCAAACTAGCGCATGGTGACATTCAGCCCCTTTACAGGTGGTTCTTGAAGAGGCGATACATACAGAGTGGTCCGAAAAACATGATAGAAAGTATTTTAAGTTTCTGATTTCAAATGTATTGATGCAAATATAATTTTTCCATATTATAATAGCACATATAGTGACATTTCAGTTGAATGCTTAATTACCGGAAATAAAGAATAAGCAATATAGAATCACAAACCTTTTAAGATCGATTATATATCGTAAGAAAATTTTATGAGAATAACCGATGTAATGTCCCCGTCTGATGGGCATGTCGTTCAGAGTTCAAAAAGAAAAGGACGCTTAGTGAAGAGATAATCGCACAGTAAGTTATAGCACTCTAAAGTCGCAGTGATTTTTAAGCCATCAGATGACTGATGTCCTAATCTCCCACTGATTTTCATTGTTTACAGGTTGATGGACAGATATGAATCTACAGGGAGTGTTCAGGATGCAAAAAGAAAGGCGTCGGGACGAAAATCAGTAGTTGTTACTGACGACACCAGGGAGCCTGCACGCGCATATATTGAGAATCAGCCAATCACTTCCACTCGACAGGCGGCCCAACAATTAAGCATATCCAAAACATCATTACAAAGTCTAATGAAAGCAGTAGGATTGCGTCCATACAAGATCCAAATGTGACAGCTGCTAAACGGGGGGGGGGGAGATACTGTGCAGCGGAGAGCTTTTGAAAACCACATAATCGAGGAACTTAAAAATGGTTCCATCAGTGAATACAAGATCTGGTTCAGTGATGAGACCCATTTTCAGTTGAATGGTTTCGTGAACAAACAAAACTGGCGCCACTGAGTTACGGAAAATCCTCATCTCAGCGCCATCTCTTCACTGCATCCACAAAGGGTCATGGTGTGGTGTGCCATATCGTCGAAGTAGATAATTGGTCCGATATTTATTGATGGTGTGGTGACAGGAGTGAAGTATCAAGAGTTGCTAGAGCGTCACTTTGGCCCTGATGCGGGCCATCTCAACAGGACACGCCGGTACTGGTTCAAGCCAGATGGGGCTCGTCCCCAAAAAGCTTCTGACGTCTTCACGTGGCTTCAAACGACGTTTGGTGAGCGTTTGATTGCATTGGATGCAGAGAAATTCACGGGGCACGGGATAGAGTGGACCCCATACAGTCCGGACCCAAATCCGTGCGACTTATTCTTATGGGGTTACATCAAGGTTAGAATCTATAGGAATAGCCCTGATTCACTGGAGGACCTAAAATTGGCTATCAGAAGTGAGATTGATGCACTTGATTACGACACACTTCAGCGCATTATGACAGAGTTTCGGAATCGGCTTTATAACACTATAGTCGGGGACGGTAGACATTTTAAGCATCTTGTATATTAAATGTCATTCATATCTTTATTCAATAAAATATGTTTCATGTTCTTGCATGTTTCCTTTTTTCCACAATGATCGCTTACTTTCTATCATGTTTTTCGGACCACCCTGTATATATGTATATATATATTGGTGGGGGGGGGGAGCCTATCCTTCTTCAGTATTCGCAAAGTTTTTGATTTGGACCCAGTCTCCTTTATATGGCTTGGTATTTAACTTCTTCTATAAAAATCTTTATTATTAAAGTAGACACATAAAAATAGAGTTTCATAGGACGAAAATATATTAAACTTTAGAAAATTTTCTTAAAAAAAAAAAAATATATATATATATATAGGATGTAACAGAGCGATGAGAAAATAAAATTCTATAAAATGTAATATTAATAATAAAGTATGTTTTAATATATTAATTATTGCTTAAAATTTTATTTTTTTAGAAAGACAGACAAATTTAAGTAAATAATATTAAAGATACTTTTTCTCAAGTATTTATAATTTTAAATTATTGAAATTATATCTTGAAGCGTGCTGTTTATTACAAAATAAATGTAAAAATAATACAAAGAACTCTTAATCCTAAATGATGCAAAGGACATCAATTATTATTATTATTTTTTTTTTTTTTTTTTAGACTAACACTAGTATTTTGTACTAACATTATTTAAAAAATATTTTATACGTATAAAATTATAATTTGTTGAACTTTCCTCTTTTAATTTCCAGTAACTTGTTTGTTCTTTTTTTCTATTTTTTAATAGTCATTTAAATGCAATAAATAAATTATGTGTAGGATTTAGCATTATTTGAAAGACATGATGAAAATATGCTACAACGTAAACCATCCTATTCAAACTAAAAGTTATATTCTAATTTAATTTTAATCATTTAACTACATATTAACTATGTGATACCTTTTAAAAATTAACTTATATGACAGTTATCTACCAGAGTTTTAAGTTATTTATTTTACTGAAATCTACCGTAATTTAATTTAATATCTTTAAAAATCAGTGTAAATGTGTTTGTTTGAGATTGTAAATTGTTTTTAAATGCACCTATATACATTTAGTTCAGAAATTATTGGATTTTCGGATATATTGCGTAAACTGAATCACAGGTGAATACATCTAGCAACATTCCATAGTGTGCTGAATAATAATATTACATACTATATTATTAATATTTTTTATCGTTATGAATGACCAACAGAACTAACTATTCAAATAAAGCCTGATGGAATTAAATATGGAAATATAGGTCACATAGAAGGAATAAATAAAGAGAAAGTAAAATTGCTACATTCCATATTTTTCTCCTGACTCTTCCACTACTATACATATATATATATATTAAGATTCTATATCGTGTTTCCGCTTTAAAATAACCCTTTAGCGAATAGCGTCCTCGCCACGAGAACCGTTCTACCATAATAGTTAGACCATCACCAGTCTAGATTCCAATTTTAAAAATATTGTTCTGGATACTATCCCCATTTAATAATTGAATATACTTGAACAGTATAATTGATATAACTTAAACGCACACCACTTCCTCGTATGAAAGGCAAAATGATTTTCTAACGGCTGTATTCACCATTAAATTCAATTCCCGGTTCAGCGTAAAAACAAGAAAAGCGTCTAAGTCAAGGTGCAGCTATCAAAATAATAATAATCATAATCGTAATAACAAAAATTTAAATTTAAATTAAAAAAAATAATAATAACGCGCTGCTTCTGCCATCTATTGTGGAAGATTTCATATGTTCTTTGATTTGTTATTTTCTGCTAAAACATCTGAAAATAACAATGCCGCTAGACGGAAAAGCGACGTGTCAATTTTTTCTGAAATTTTTAAACTAAACTTTATGCGTTTTTCAAGTTTTTATGTTCAACCGGGAGTTGAAATTATTGGCGAATACAGCTGTAAATAGTTCGTTCTCGCATAAATATGAGAGGTTTAATTATCATGTATATCCAAATTATCTACAAATTCAGAGATGTGATTTCCTTTAATCCATACTAGTGTTTTCCAGCAATAATCAAAAATTAAATCACAAAAAAGTTTGTAAATATATGAAAAAAAAAATTCTGTATGAATAGTGATATGAAAATTGTCGGAAGTTACATCCCTGTAAATTGCAATAGAATTTGAATTTCAAAAATTATAGAGAAAAAAAATCAAAGAATCAAAATAATCACAACAAATTTAAATGTATTTCAAACAAAATACAATTTTAAACTAAATGTTAAAGAAAACATAACAGCATATTTTAGCGAACTTCATAAAAACAAAAATTATTTTATTTTATTTCTTTTACTTTTAAGTGTACGAAAATTTTTAAAACTCAATAAAATCGAAATATTAATGTCATATTCAATTTTTATTTTTAACATTAAAGTAAAATAAGATTGAATAGAACAATAAATGGAACTCACATGTCTTGCAACAATATCCCAAAAAGGAAATTTCTTTACATCTTATCTCCCTTTTACAATTTGAAGAGCAAGAGACCTACAAATATTTGGAAAAATATTTTCATTCTATTTATTTACTACATTTTACTTTTTGAGACTTGCTTCTTTCTTTTCAAGTATCGTGGAAAACAAAACGTAATTTCACAGCAGAAGCACTTTGCGAAAGCCACTTTTTGTTTGTATCGTTTATAGCAAAACGTCGAATATACCTAAATTTAAAAAGAAATACGGGAGTTTATAGAGTGCTTTGTGTGGAAGTACAATCTTTTGTTTACATTTCGTTAAAAAATCGTATATCAAAATGAGAGATATATAACCTTTTTTTAAGGAAAATATTCGTATAAAAAAATGTTATGTTATTATATATATATATTTGTGTGTATATGTGTGTGTATTCGTTTGTACACATTATCTTACATTTTGTAGTGTGTTCAAAACTAATTTTAAATATCCTGACTAGTATAGAATAATTTCATCTAAATGTAGTGTCAATCACAATATTTTCTAATAACGATCACTATCCTATTTAATAATAATAAAAAAAAGAGTTATGTAAAGGCATGCATGATAAATATTTCTTTAGGGTAAGAGACATGACAATGTTTTAATTTAATTTTTGTAGTAACCGTCACCATTTCACACAACTTTATTTGTACTGAAATTTTCTAAAATTTGTAATAACACTGAAATAAGAAGAGAAATATTCTTCAAGAAAAGTGGTGTGAGAAAAGAGTGGTTACTAACAATGCCTCGGAATAAATTAAAACGTTGGCATATTATTCTGTGGTAATATCATATATGTGGTATTAGCATGCATGCAAAAATTTTAATTTAATCATGAAAAAAACAGTCACAATTCATAATATTCTAGACGGTATTTAATAGCATTAGTACGTGTAACTTCTAAATACCCATCTAAATTATTTAGTGAATGAAATCGACTGAATATTTAACCCTTTGCGGCGCAAGACAATTCGGATCATTTAAAGTATACTGCCACCGGAATTCATGAACTAAATTAAACTAAAAGAAATTTTAAGATAAAAAAAAACTGACCTTTTCTGATATGTTATAAACGTAAATTTTTGCTAAAAAATTTCCGGGATGAATTTTTGCAACTGGATCATAAATTTAGCGTCCTCGCAGCGAGGACACCGCGCGTTAAGGGGTTAAAAGATCGAATGACACGAATCGACTGAATATTAAAAATAATGTTTACATAAATTGTGGTATTCAAAATAGAGGTTGTACGTATTCTTATTCGTTATCTTTAATAATAAAATTTTAAATAAAACAATTTTAAATCCTAAAAAAAGAGAAAAAAAAATTATCCAATTTTATGGGAATTTATATTTTTTCATATAATAATCCTATTTAGTCACGATGTTTTCAAACAGTAATTTTAATTTCATTTAGACGTAAACATTTGCTACAAAAAATTAGCATTCCGAAATATGGACACAAAATATATGATGCATGCGTATTCTTAACCGGACCATGTATAATTTACGTACCAAGAATAGCCTTTGTTTTATACGATTTAATGATTAATGACGTTAATTATAATTAATTAAAAAAATACAATAAATAACGTTTCAAAAAGCTAATTTTTTTTTTATAAGATTTTTTAATATCTACATAAGTACTACTTATACATATTTATCAAAGTTTAGAATTATAGTTTGCCTTACATGCATTAGGCGTAGCATAATATTAAGGATTTGTTTTTTATGATTTTTAATCTAAATTATAATTTAAAAGTCATGTTTATCAATTTTGATCTATGCTTTTGAACAATACATTTCCTGATACATGTAAATGGACGAGAAAATTAATCATTTCAAACTAATCTCATTAGCTGAATAAATTTACGGACAATGGTTGCTTCCATTATAAGTAATCTATTTAATCAAAGGATTCAGCACTTTTCCTGCTTTGAATAACTTACATCTGATGATAAATTATTACTTTACAGTCATGGATTTGAATCTGCGATAAATTTCAGTAAGTACCTAGTATTTCAGTTTTATAAATTAACGTAATCGGGGAATTAAATTCTATATCGAATTATTTTACTTGAACATGATGAATTTATATATGTTAACTATCATAATATCATTATTAATTTAAATGAAAATTATTCTACATCTGTTTAATGAAACGTTTCTATGAATATTTCATTCGAGACAGAAAAATATAGATGATTAATCACTAACATGAATAATATTATTTTATTACTTTTAGCATAGTAATAAAAGCATCCCCCTTAATCAGGCTCTGTATATATATATATATATATACAGAGCCTGATTAAGGGGGAAGCACACATTATCTCCGCTCTTACCGGAATGTTTTTACAATTATTTTTTACTTCATGTCACAGAAATTCCACGCTTTGACGAGGAAATATTTTTTATAAAAAATGAACGGTGTAAAAGAATCCAATTTACTTACCGTTATTAGACACCAGAATTCTTTTAAAATAATTTTTAATAAGAATTTTCTGTTTATTATAGGAGGAAAGTATTTGTTAAAAAATAACGGTGTAAGTATAAATAATGTGTGCTTCCCCCTTAATCAGGCTCTGTATATATATATTTCTTATAAAAAGTCATCTTGTAAATACATTCAAAGTGTTTTTACTGATTATAGTTTAAATAAATTGTGTTACTAATTTAAAAAATATGTGTATGTTTTATGAATTATGCATGACTTTTTCTTCAATTTATTCTTCTTTTAGTCCAATATCATCTATATTTGTGAATAACATGTTCTTGTTATATGTAGCAGACCTGCCAACATCTTAACCTATTCCAATGAAATGTTAATAGCGTCCATTTTTTTTCCTTTTTTCTTTAACACCGTTTATCTTGAAATGTATTTTTCTTCTTATTTATTCGTAATTAGATATCGGAGAAAATTCCATTACGAATAAAAGGATGTGAAAAAATTTTGGGTATTAACAGTGCTCAGAAATAAATTAAAATATTGGCACGTCTGAAGATGTAACGAGGAAGCATTGTTTTAACTATGTGTGTACTGTGAGTGCTGTTCAGTATTTTAAAATTTTTATTTTTATTTACTGTATAAGCTTGTACTTCATGCGTTAAATCAACACCAATAGTTGACTGTCTACTAAAATTAAATGATTCTCTGGAAAATATTCTAAGGCAGCGTTGCCAGATTGGGGAAATTTTATATTCAACTACCACCAATAATTTACAGAAGTGACATTTGATATACATAATAGACAATTAATCTTTGAAGTGATTAGGCAACGGTTACAATAAAAATTTAGTGGTGGCTATTGAATAAAAAGTCCCCAATCTGGAAACACTGATCTAAGGGCATACTTGCCAACATCCTAATTAATATTCCGCAGTATCGTTAGCCCCGCCTTCTTTTTCACACCGGTATCGTTTTAGAGTATTTGTCTTCTTATCTAATCGTAATTGCAATTAGAGAACACTACTCTAAAAATTTATTGGTGTGAAAAAAAGGGCGGGGCTAACAACCCTACGGAATATTAATTAGTATGTTGGCAAGTATGTGAGAGTGACATCTAGAAACTAAATTGTGGCTCTAGTAAAAATAGTTCCATGTCATCCACATAAATTCTAGTCTACTTTGAAACCGAGTTGTAGAAACTTATGTTAGAATTCTAGAGTGTTTCTTTATATTATCGAAGCCAAACTTGCTTAAAATTATCTGAAAATAAATGTGAACACAAGAGGCGAGTTTTAGAAACTATAATTAGAGTTTATAACCAAATTTTAGGAAATTATGCGAGAATTTCTCGCAGTACAAAGGATTCATAATATTCTATAATGTGCATAATATTTTTTCACCATCTAGTAATGTATAGAATATAAATTCGTGATCATTTCGTCTACTCAGTTTATTGGCTTACTGACATTATTGGTTTACTGATATTGAAACTCCCTCTCACGACTCAAACGCACTACCGCTGTGTTATCTTATATTGATACCATTAGTGTTTCATTGGCTATTATAGAAATAATTAAAACTATTAGGGTCATGTCTCGAACCATGGGGAGGGGGAGGTGTTGTTGCGCAAATTTTGCACTAAACCCTATGTTTTTGACTATGCTTTTTAAATTAAGATTGGTTTGGTTTCAATAGCAATTTTGCTAATTCATGTTTCCATTGTCAGTCAGAGATACAGTTTATATTGCACTGCACGGAAGAAGTGAATTTAAAAAAAGAATCAGAATCAGAAGAAAATTTATTCATTAGCTCGCATGATCGCATAACAAACACCGAAATTATAGACTAAAAAACAAAACATTTCATACACTAATAAATCACAACATAGACCTAGTAGATTTACTGAAGGAACCATGAGTATATCTGACAATATAATGGCTCCTTAAGTTTATGCACGCCGCAGATTATACAAACACATGACTTAACACATAAAGGAGAAGAATACGACAAAAAATAAACAACTAATAAAACTGTTATAAAAATTAGAATAATAGGATTTAATTATCATAAACTTAAACACACACACACACACACACACACACACACACACATATATATATATATATATATATATAGTTATTATCAAATTAATTAATTAATTATATAACATTTGTATAAGATAAAAAACAAATATTTAGAGCGCAACATTTTTGCAAAATTCATAAAGAAATGATTACATTTCAATTAGGGAAATATATAAATAAATTATACGAAATGAGCAAAGACCAACTAAAAATCTTACGGGTATAGTTCAACAATCTGCACATAAAAAATTAATTTGCTATTGATTGTGTGTAATTTAATTACTTGAATCATCTTTTATTTTTATTTTTATTATGTATATTATATTAAAAATAAATTTTTGGAGTTTATTTTAAATAGTTTTTTCGGTACATTATTCCACAGTCTTGGACCACTGGAGTTTAAACCTCTAAACGTAACATTGATTTTTGTAAATGCTGGAACAGATTTATATCTTGCTCGTGTCTTGGTTTGTTCACTTCTATAATTTCAACCAATTCATTTATTATTATTCTTTTAAACTTTAATAGGTATGTTTTAAAATAAATAATTTCTTGCATATTCATTAACAGATCAAATTATTTAGGTGAATTTAAATTTTTATTTAAGATGCTATGATTAAATTTTCGTAATAGACTATCGATTCTCTACATGTTGCACCAATCGTTTCACCAATACTGTAAACAAAAAATTTAAGTTAAAATAAATGAATGCATAATATGGTGTGTAAAATACACACTTGCCAACATCCTAATTAATACTCCGTAGTGTCGTTAGCTCCGCCTTCTTTTTCACACTAGTAAATTTCAAGAGTAATATTATCCAAATGCAATTACGATTAAATAAGAATAAAAATACTCTAAAAAAATATTGGTGGTGTAAAATAAAAGGCGTGGCAAACGATACTACGGAATATTAATTAGCATGTTGGCAAGTATGAAATTACCTTTATTGGCAGGATATCAAGTAAGTTATCTAATAGAGAAATAATTCTTGCAATTGTTTTACGTACAAATTGTACGTGATCATTCCAGCTGAGATTTTTGTTAAAAGTATCTCTAATAAATTTTATCTTGTCAGCGCATTTAGCTGTATAACCAAGAAATGTTAAATTATTTACTCTTTTATTCTTATTGTGAAATCATACCAATTTAGTGTTGTTAAAATTAACAAAGAAGTTTTTAGTTTTAAATCAGTTGAATACAAATGGCAAAATTGAGTTGGCTAATTTAATTATCTCAATGGCATTAGCATGTTTAAAGAAAATATTACGATTAACTGCATATGAGAAGATAAAGGCACCATTCGTCAAGGAAAACAAATCATTCAAAATAATAATAATAATAATAAAAGATCCTAAGACAGGTCCCTGAGTAACCCATTAGACGTTAGTAGTTAAATTAGAACTTTCCTCGCCCATTTGAAAGAACTGTTCCCTGTTTTGTACATAAATATGAGTCAATTTATTTCAAGAACCTCTACCCTAACAGCACAGTTAGGCTTAACGTATCCACAGTACATCTTAAGGACGTTTATGGGATGTCTTTTCACCCAGAAGACATCTTGAAGACATCCTGGGGAGGCGATGTGCTGTCTGGGTAACATCATAAAAATGATATTGCTGAACTAAAATTGAATATGATCAATTGCGTCAAAATCCGGGGATAATCCCAGAAAGAGACTAAAACATTATTACAACAATCTAAATTATTTTGTAAACTTTTAAAAACAATACTTTTTGAAAAACAAAAATTAATGCATATTTTCTTTTAATTTAGTATCTAAAACAAAAAAGTATATTATTATTTTTTTCTTTAAATGCAATTTGTCGTATAAATTTTTGCAACAAACTATAACTTATAATATTCCTCACTATTAATTATGAATTCATTTAATTATAAAGATTATCATGAAAGTTTATAATCATTTTGAAACCTATATCATACAAGATTACAATTATCTTTCATATATAAAATTAATGAATGACTGCAGAGACTTTTAATTATAAATAAACTTTTTTCCATAGGTAAATTATTCAATTTAATTTTAAATATAAAAAAATGCATTTAAATACTTCAAAAAATTATCATATGTAAAATAATAGTTGATAATATAGTTAATATAAAATAATGCATCAGAAATTAAGTATACAAAAAGCACTATATAGTTTAAACGCACGAAGATAAGCTCAAGTTAAATAACTTTGAAAAGGTTAAATATATTGCTATCATATTTAATCTATTTCTTGCCCATGATTCTTTCCTTTATTTTATGACAAGCAATATAATAAACTTCTAAAATCCCTGGAAGATATATTTTAAGAGTCCTTATATTCACATCGTTTACTCTACTTTTGAGGTCACATACGGTTTTTATTACTTCGTTTACTTCCCAAACTCTTTCCAGCAGAAATGATGGATACATCTTGGTCTGCGGAGGCCACTTAATATCGAACTCACGCTTCGGCTTTATCACAACTTCTTCCAAAATAAAGAAAAAAATCACTCAATTAAAGTTATAGCAATATGTCGCTATGAAAATTTATGATATAGCTATAACGGTTAAAGTACTATTAAAAATAGAAAAAAAAAAAATATTTGCAAAATTACATGATAAAAAGAGAACAATAAATATTTATTTTTATAATTTTTAATAACAAATTTAGAAAGATATCTAGAATAGTTTTACTGTTTGAAATGATTTACCCATAATAGGAGTCTAGCTCAATTAATTAAAAAATAATGGAAAATAGAACTTAAACGATATTTATGTGTATGAAATATACACTGAGGGACAAGAAGAAAAAAAAAGTGTGTGTGTGTGGGGGGGGGGGGAGGCTTCACTTGAAAATAATTTTATTTTTTCTTTCAAAAACGTCCAATTTAATCACATACGAAAAAGGCTGAAATTTGTGGTAATTTTGCCGCATATTGTATACAATGAATCCAACAGGCATTAGAGCTTCCAGATATTTGATATAAGAAAAAAAAATTGTCTGTTTAATTTCAAAGATTAAATGGTAAAAATTGTGATTTTCTTAAAAGGAAAAATGAAGTATCCAAGAGCGGCTCTTTGTCTTTTCTTTATTTCTTTTCTTTTCTTTTCTTTTTTTTCCTTTTGTCCCATAGTGTATTTCAGAATGCAAAGACTTTTTCTCTAGCAACAAAAACTTTCGATTTTTTATTAATGCATTCCTTAAAGCACAGTACCCAATTACTATCTTGCCAATTATCCCCATATATTCAACAATCTATATACATATATATTTTTTTAAGTCTTTTTTCACTAATGAGCGTTTTATATAATAGTTAAATATGAACAGATATAACTGTGAAACATATTTATTTTAAAGAACAAATATATAAAAATAAATAGAAATTTATTTAAAGATATTAAAATATATATATATATATATAATATATATATATATATAATATATATATATATATATATATATATATATATATATATATATATATATAAATAATAGATATCGTAATAAAATTTAATCTTAAAATTTAGCAATTAATAGAACTAAAACAATAACAGCACACTAAATTATAGAACTGAATTTAACATAGAGGAAAGAATTACACAAAAAGTTGCGATATAGATTAAGAACCAATGAGTTACGATAGTAACATGAAAAACTTACACCGACCTGAATGATAATAAAAAAGGACCATTATACTTATGAGAGAGAAAAACATAAAAAATCACAGAATTAATTGGATGTAAATGCTTAAAGTTAGAAGCATCCTTTTCAAGGGGCGCATACTTCATAAAGCTGTGAAAACTGCAACGATTTCGTAAAACGATATTGCTATTCATAGCAATTTATATCATTTCACATAAAAATAGATATTAAGGGGAAAAAAATTAGTTAAATGTCGAATACTAAAAATGTTTATTTAAGTAAAATAGAAAATACCAAATACAAAGAATGTATTTCTTTACAGAGATGATTTCCAATTCAAGAAAAAATAAACAGGTAAGGAGTCGCTGAAGACGACAGAAGTACAATGAAATAATAATAATAATAATAATACAAAAAATATACAAATCTATAAATAAATAATAAAATGGTGACGACAGTATTACTTGCAAAAAATTAAATATATATCTTTTTTTTCTAATAAAGTAAATGAATTTTTTATAACATTAATAAACATAATACACGTTATATCTCAGATATTTCTAAACCTTAAAATTTATATTGTATATTTAAAACTATCATAACATACAGTGGTACACGTCTCTTTTCTGTATGCATAGATCTCTACTTTTACACATTTTTAATACTTCTATTTAAAAATCGTTTAGTTGTCTTAATCAATCAAAAATTTTTAGTCGTAAAATAAAGCAGGAATTTTTCTATAAAAATAATATTAATTAAAATGCTTAAATTTTGTCAACTATGATGCGAAATCTTCTGCCTGCTAACCACATCGCTTTTTTACCTCAATTTTGTTTTGGAATAGTTATCTCCGCCTTATTAAATTATAGGATTTATTAATAAAGCAAAAATCTTTCTTTGAAAATAGTGGTTTTGAAAATGCGGAGAAGTTTACATTTATTTGGAAAATATCAACTATTTTAGTACTTTTACCCTGACGTCTGTACGTGTATATTTGGATATGCACGTGTATGAGTGAGTATCTTGCACAACTAAAATTAAACGGTTAGCTGTAGAACAATATAATATTATGTTTTGACCCGTTTTAGCATCTAGTTAGGCACACCTATTTTAATCTTTACATGCCCTTCTGTGTTAGATATTTTTGTAATTACTCTAAATGTTTAGTCATTGCATAACTTTCCGTTTTAGTTTGTTAGAGACATTTATGCTAACTCAATATGGCTAGCCGTGAAAAACTAAAATTAAGCATTCAGTAAATGAATAACGCCTGGTTCCCTAACCCACTTTTCGTGTTCGCTGTTTGATCTCTCTTTCAAAGAAATAAACATGTATTTAGTTTGATATATATGCATACAGAGAGAGAGAGAGAGTTTAATTCGTGTACAAGGATATCACGTGTTGTTTATATCAAAATTTTGTTTTAAATGTATGAATAGCTAAATAAAATGTATAAACTGATTAATTAACTTTTCATAGAATTTTTTTTTATGTAACTCAATATTGTCCTCAATAAAGAAATTAGTAACATTAAATTTCCGGAATTTCGATTAGTTAAATTTAGTTTTGTGGTATACTTATCTGAGATAAAAAATCGTCTGCATTCAACATTGAAACTAATTTTATTCAATATTAATTTGAATAAATAATTTTTACTGCTTGTATAGAAAAATATTTAAGATAGTTTTTTAAAGCCACGCCATACTAGTTTTAAAAATTAATTGTTATCAGATCATCAAACGTTATTGCTAGATTTAGAAGAAAGTAAAGTCACAACAATTTGTTACAGTGAACAATAGTTTTATAATAATGAAATCATAAACAATATTACGTATTTAGATATGTCCTTCACAATACTGATTCTTAATAATAATCTTTATATTTTAACTATGTGGCTTTCTCCAAAACTCGACTAAGACTCCGTAGGAAGGCCCCAACAGAGAGCACATCACTCATGCCTAGGATCCTCGTATACTCAATCGGCTTTAACCCTTTTAAGGGCAAGATAATTTACTGACATTTAATTGTACAGGCACAAACAAATACGAGCAAAGTTATGAGAGAAGAAATGAAGCATTTTTTTTTCTATTAAGTAATAAAAGAAAAGTTCTGGTAAAGATTCTAGGATGAATATTTGAAGTTGGGAATTTGTAACAACTTTCGCGTGGCACAAATTCTGCGCGTTAAAGGGCTAAACTTAAGACCAACACCACATATTAAACCAATATTCTGAACTATGGATTTATCTGCGACGGCTACTGGAATTATGAACTAAAGTTTGTTTTATTTTCAGTTTGCTTATCTACGTCCTAAAACGGGACCATCCTAAATTTCAGATTCACAGTAGTGTGCTTAGATTTCGTTAGTTTATATTGCATGAAAAAGTAATTAAAACTTTTTTTATAGAACACGTTATTGATTTAATTAATTAACTGACTGCAGTAAATAATAAACTCATTGCAAAAACTATTTTCTTCATAAATTATTAGTATATAATTTCCATTTCTGAATGGTACCGGAGAATACAGGCTAAGATTTATCTGAAAGACCCCCACAAACTAGACATGGGACCCTTATAGTGTCAATTAGCCTTACATCTGTGAGAGTTCATTTAAGATGTCCTAGTCCTTATTTACACTAATTTCGGAGTAATTAACGGAAAGCTACTCAAATCTGCTAGACCGGAGTTGTCCGTTTTAAATTCTGGAATGCTTGTCGATATATTCGCTTGGCGTTCATCGTATTTTCTCCAAAACCCATGTAAATATGGGTTAGGACCCCTTGAAAATATTCGTACGTAAGTGATTTATCGCATACCAAAGACCCGGTTAACTCAAGTCTAGTCTAGTCTATTGTAGTCAATCAATTTGATTTCAAGCGCAACACCAACACCATTTAATATGATGTACTATCAGGGCCTGATTAAGGGGGAAGCTCGCTCATACCGGAATATTTTTACAATTATTTTTTACTTAATGTCATAGAAATTCCACGCTTTGATGAGGAAATATTTTTTATAAAAAATGAACGGTGTAAAACAATCCAATTTACTCACCGTTATTAGACACCAGAATTCTTTTAAAATTATTTTTAATGAAAATTTTCTGTTTATTATAGCAGGAAAGTATTTGTTAAAAAATAACGGTGTAAGTATAAATAATGTGTGAAGAGCGAGCTTCCCCCTTAATCAGGCCCTGTGTACTATTTTAGAGTAGCGCCTAAAGAAGGGGTTCGTACTTACTTTTACTTCATACATTCCCATTTAAAATTTGATTTAATAATATAATTAGTATATTTTATATAAATAGCGTATTCATTTAGAAAACGATTATACGTAAAGAAATTACTCTCATAAAAATAGAATATATGGAAAAACTCGAATCAAATATTAAAGCTTCTATGGCAAACACTCTAATAAAAATTCTGCTATTTAGAAAATCAGATTTAATCTGGTAGTGAGAGTTAAAAAACTGACTTTTTTTTTTTTTTTTTTTGTAATTTTTTAAAGAAACCGTTATATCTCCATGCATTTATATCGTAGCCTCATAAAAACGTATACAGGTAATAAGAAGGAGCTTCATAATTATATGATACATCCAGATCGCATTTCAGGCATTACTTTTTACAGTGTATTTTCAAATACTTTCCTTTTCATTTTATTTTTTCTGGTTCCCCTTCTTACTTTCGGGGCAAAATGTTCCCTGAAATATATGACGTATAACATGTTCCTTACACTACCGACGTTTCAAAACGATACGACAAGTACAGTCGTTGAAAAAAATAAAAAACGCAGCACTCGATGTAACTCCCTTGCTAATCAATGCACAAAAATGTAATAGGTATCATTCGACGGGGAATTAATAGTAGATTCAGAAAATGAACGGAAATTTTGAATTGGGGGTTGTCTACATATTAAAAAGCGCACCAACTTTGATTTTTTCAATGGTAATGCCCCATTTTTATTTTATATATGAATTCCTGGGATCGCGACAATGCGAAAAAGTATATTGGTTGAATATTTTGCTTATTTTTTGACAGAGTTATAAGCGTTCAAGTTTTGAAGGTGTAATGTTAAATTCATATTTCAAACTTTTATTAATATCTTCACAAAAAATAACTTGATCGATATAATTCTTTTTTTACGAGATACAGTGAAGAAACCCAAACATAATCCATCATTAATTTTGATTCTGAAAAATATTTTTAATTCTGAAAAATATTAATAAATTCATATTCATAAAAATCATGAATTATGACCTACATTAATTTTTACATAAAATGAATCCTAATGCTGAAAAATATGGGTGTGCAAATTTGCAGCTCATTCCAGTTATTAGTTTTCGAGATATAAATAAATCTTTCTTTTGGAGTGGTTTAGGGGCCGTCTCTTAAAAAATTTGAATGAGATAACGAAGCAAATCTTAAAAAATAAAGGAGAAAATTGAACAAAATATTTTTATTTTTTATTTAAGGGTCAAATTATGTAACAACAACGTCAAATGCAAAGAAATGAAACAAAAATATTGATTTTTAGACATTTGTGTTAGGATCAAGAATTTCTGTTTTCTAAAGCCCCGCCTTTTATCGTTCTTCAAAACAAAACAATACAGAAACGAAAAGTGAATGTGACTTTGAGTATTCGTGTTAAACCCCTTATTTTACATTGACAAAAATATACACAAGTGGTATTTACTTCATCGATTACTGGTGATAAATTTAGAATCCTTTAAACGAACACTAGAAGAAAAAAATTAACTAAATAGGCGGGGTTTACTGTTTGAAATACTCTCAAAATAAAATATTTCAAAACAAATTTTCTGTACCACAATTATATTACAGATGGATATACATTATAACTATATTCTTTCTAATTAATATATTTCTATCCATAGTATATTTTATTGCAAAAATATGAACACTGGGTACATGCTTCAGAAATAAGTAACACACAAATTACGAAAGAAACGCCCACTGGCATTGTTACAGATTTTCAAATGATGTGAATCTACGTCAGCATTCGCGAAAGTGTTAATTAAGAAATTATATTTTCATAGAAATTATAAAACAAATCGTACAGTTCCAAAGAGTTCAACTGACCCAAAACTGGTAAGTGCTATTAAAATTGTTTAATATTTATTTTATGAAACCTTACAATAATATATCCGAAAAGATTTAGTTTATGCGTTGTTGTATGTATATATATATATATATATATAAATATATATATAGCTATATTATTTCAGTTTGTATATTATGTTACACGTAGGAAAGAAAATTTAAGCTTTATTGGTGATCAGTATATCCATGATAGATACTTTTTAATTGAAAAATATTGCATTTTTATAAAAAATATTGTCTGACCAATCGTAAGTGTAATGTATTTAAATATACCCAAAATCATCTAAAAAAGTACTAAACTATATACATATCCAAAAAACTAAATTCATGATAATTAAGATACTGCAAAAGTGTTAATATTTTTATTTCTTTTTATAAATCTTTTTTTCTTGAAATATTTCCGGTGTGAAACAGTATAATTTTGTCTAGTTCTTGTAGGATCTTAATTTTATTTTTCTATATTTAGAGATAGCCCCTTAACACATTTTTGATCATAACTCTATGAATACTAAAGATAAAGTATACAAACAGTATACTTTTCCGCACTGCCAGACTCTCAGAGATTTGAATATGAAGTCAAAATTGGGTGTTACCATTGAAAAAAAAATCAAAGTTGGCGCTCATTTTAATATGTAGATGACCCCTAATTAAAAATTCGACGACATTTTCAGAAAGTACATTTCATTTCCTGTTGAATGGTGTCTATTAAATTTTTCTGCGTCAATTAATAACGAAATACCATCAAGTGCTGCGTTTTTTTTCCCCGACTGTACATTGGCAGAACGTCTGAAACCGAATGTTTCCGGTCATTTATGGCAAAGCAGTGTATTACTAAAACCCAGTGATGATAAATTTCCGCGAAAAGTGTAAAACGTCGCAGCCAAATACATAATGTTATCTTTCATTATTTTGGAACTGAAATTTAAGTTAATTACATATCTTGGATTAAATAAGTTAACAAACTCATTTCATTTTTAAATTCAGTCTTAATTCCCTTGGAAATATCCCTAGAGTTTGTAGCTGTGTTATAATATAAGCGCTATATTCCTTGATTATGAAACCTTATTGTATGTATTTATAATTTGAAGAAATTGTATTCATTATATATATATATATATATATATATACAACCTTTCTGAAACAGTTTATTTGAGATTGGTTATTAATTTTCAGCAATACATATTTCAGAATTCGACACAGTCACTTTTTTAAATAACTCTATTTTTATAAAGCAACATCCGATTACTCAATCGAAGCAAAATACTGCAATCATCCGTTAAGTAATTATTTATATTTAAAAAAGTGATATGAAAAAAAAAAAGTTACTGATTTTTGTAAAATGTTGTCAAGAACCACAAACTTGTAAATGTATAATATTTTATTGAATCTTTTACAAAATTTAAAACTTCGCATATACACATACTATACATATATACTATATACTATTATATACTATACTATACTATATACTATACATATATACTATTCGCATACTATACATATTTTCTAAGAAAGGTATTACATAATATTAAATAAAAATAAACTATTTAAAAAGATAAAAAATAAATAAAATATAACAAGTCAAAAACCATACAATAAAAAAAAAAAAAAAAAAAAAAAAAAAAAAAAAAAAAACAAGAGGGATTCCGGATGGTTAAAATTTACAATAAAATTCAGTTATTAAAATATTAAGATAATCTAAAGATGAAATAAGTGACATGAATTTAGCGAGTTCAAACCCAATAATGAAACAATTATTATACTTTTATCTGAAAGCTATCTGACAAAAAAAAAAAAAAAAACTGAATCAAGCTGCCATTTATTTCAAGACCAAACGTAGCTGACAATTCAGTTTAAAGTCCTCCTAACTATTTTATTATTTATAAAACATGTGAATATTTTAAAGCCTGTTCTTAGTTTTTGAAAGGTGTTTGATTGTTTGGATAAATTAAGAAACTCTGTCATTTTGTTAATATTTAAAGCCATTTTAATTTAGTTTATAGAAAATGAACACATCTAATTTTCCACTATTTAATTAGTGTAACGAATAATTAACTAAAATTTGAATTTTTTATTTGGAAAAGTATGCATTCATTTCGAAAACAGATAATGTCCAGCAAAAATATCTTAATCCAGAAAATAACATTATATTTCTTTCATTAACGCAATTTTATAATAAATTAACATTATTTTTTTGTTTCAAATTTCGATAACTATATACAAAACTATATCAATATTTCTATCATTTTCAATCTTAAAAAAAAAAAAAAAAAAAAAAAAAAAAAACTACAGCACAAATGGGATAAAAATTATTGTTAAAATGTAGTGGTGTAAATGTTTCATCCTTAGCTGGATGGAGGGGTTTTATGTCTCACGAGTGCTGTGCAACCATCCTTAGATGGAAAATCTTGCACCCATAACTATTATATGTATACAGATACATGCATATATATATATATATATACTTGCTAACATACTAATTAATATTCCTTAGTATTGTTTCCCCCACCTTCTTTTCCCTACCAGTATCATTTTAGAGTATTTGCCTTCAATCGTAATTGCATTTGGAGAATATTATTCTAAAAATTTACTGGTGTGGAAAAAAAGGCGGGACTAACAACATTACGGAATATTAATTAGGAAGTTGGCAAGTATGTATGTATACATACTTGCCAACATGCTCATTAATATTCCGTAATGTCGCTAGTCCCGCCCTTTATTTCACACCAGTAAATTTTTAGAGTAATATTTTCCAAATGCAATTACTATTAAATAAGAAAGGAAATACTACAAAAATATACTGGTGTGAAAAAGAAGGCGGGGCTAACAATACTAAGGAATATTAAGTAGGGTGTTGACACGTATGATATATATGTGTTTATGTTTGTATGTGTGCATAGCTATATATGTAAAAATAATTCATAAAATAACTTATAAAGTATATATTTTGTAAATTTCACTGCTACAAAAAAAATAAAATTACTGTTAGACCAAGAATACAGAAAAAATATATTTCAATGTAATGGAAAATCAATATTTTTGCTATATTGAAGAAAATACTGATTCATTCAATCTTTTCCTTCTCTTAACGAATTAAGTTGTAGTTGTAAATATATCACTTTGTCATTTAATGAAAACTTCGACCATTAAAGTGTAGAAGAGCATCAAACCACCTGACCTCTATGTGGACGATTGCTGATTTATTTTTATGGTCCATTAGATGCCATATGTTTTAATAACATATTTTTGCGAATGTCAAAATATATATAAACAAAATATTGGCTTCAATTCAACTTCTAACAGAATTTCTGTGATATAAAAAATGTTTTTATTCCTTGTTTCTTTTTAAAAGCAAATAGTTCTGAGGAAAAGTATTCTTAATCATTATGTACTATTATTATATTAGACGAATCTATATTGACTTTTGAAATTCCTATTCTATAAACTCTCAGTTGTACTTTCTATCACTTAAAGTTTTCAAACTAAATGAAGACAAAAAGCTAAAGGGATATGTAAAATAACATCGCGTAGTATAAAAAAATATAGTTTACATAATATTTCCAGTTTTTCTAAAATGTATTTTGAATTTTTTTTTCTTTCTCACATACCATTCGATATTTTAATCAAAGCAACCATAATAAATTATTATTTTTTTTTATCGTCTTAAAACTGAACAAAATGTTATAATAGTTTTAGGTTTAAATAACAGTACAATCCATGAGGTAATGAAATATCTAAGCATGAAAAGAAAAAAAAAAATGAAAAATGAAAAATTTTTCTCCACCCCTCCCACACTGGTCAAAATTTGCACACTAGAGCATTTTTTCTGCACTCTGACCTTAACAAAGATCGAATATAACTTCATATAATGGTAAAGAGATAAAAATATAATAATTATTTAATGATAAAAATATAATAATTATAAAATTATATAATGATAAAAATAAAAATATATATTATCATATTGTACTAAATTCATACATAGAGTTGTTAAGGTATTGTCGGAAGCTTCTTAACTTAATTTCTGAATAAAAATATTTCTTATTGCTTGGAATTAGTTGAATAAGTGAAAAATAAAGAGTTTAAAAATATTGGTAATAAACCTTTTCCGATAACAAAAAAAAAAAAAAAAAAAAGATAAATATTGCTTACAGGTGATGTAATGATATATAAAGCATATACAAGTTTTAAGACAAGAGGAAACTATTGAGAATATTATTAAATTTATAATATTAACATCAATTCTTTCGAATGTAATGTTTATCATTTACAATATAATATTACAATATAATATATATAATTGAATTTGCAATATAATATATATAATTGAAATACAATAAAATATACAACAACAGTTACTTTTGAGCATTTTCATTAAAGTATAATCATATACAAAAATACGCTATTTAAGACAGTGTAAAAACTTTAATGGTCAATAAACTTCATACAAAGGTTAATAAAAACTCTTATTTGAACAATCTGGAGGATCTTCAATTAATTTTAATATTTTCAAAAAATTCTATTTCTCATAGACCAGGGATGGAACACGGGCGCAGAATTCATACCGGAATGCGTTTAAGAAATTTCTCTACCTATAATATCGTTGATTTAAGAAGTAGAAAATTTTCTTACATTGATAGTGGTATAAATTCTGCGCCCGTATTCCATCCCTGATAGACATAATTAGATTTTGCCTCGTTTTATGATCTCTTTGAACATTTAATTTTTTATGGTTTATCTCAGTTCTTCAGTCATCGAAAATGTCTTCTTTTGTCGTAAATTCGCCTTGCTAAATCGTCCCATCGTCCCCC
The DNA here is from genome assembly GCA_963930645.1 of Salticus scenicus. Taxonomy (NCBI): domain Eukaryota; kingdom Metazoa; phylum Arthropoda; class Arachnida; order Araneae; family Salticidae; genus Salticus; species Salticus scenicus. Next base: position 111,466,069 of record OZ005657.1, read on the forward strand.
AACTTCTTTTTAGGACTTAAATCTGAACTTCATACGTATGCCTTCAACTTCTTATGCATTCTCCTAATTACGTAAGTCTCCAAATTATTTTTCTGAGGAAAAATGTGTTATCTATAACATCATTTAAGGAGCAGCATCCCCACGCCATTTATATGCAATTTTTTAACTCCATACCATTTTTAGCACCATTTTAATAGTAAAAAGTAATTTTATTCATATTTAACCATAAAAACATGCTAGGGATAATTATTGTACAAAGACAATGGTGTAAAAAAGGTGGGTTACTAACAATGTTATGGAAAAAATTAAAATTTTTGCAGCTCCACGTATGCTTCTCCCATTTCATGCTTGGAAAAAATTCTTTCTCTCGTTTAAGATCATGATTGTAATACCTTCAACCATTCACTCAAACCATCAAATGATGCGGAAACTTTAAACATTGTGTTTCGTATCTGATTCACAAATGTCATTATTATTATTATTATTATTATTTACTTTTAAGCAGTTTAAAAATTATCAGACCGGTTTACAGTAATGAAAATAAATATTCTACATGTTTTTAGTCTATTCTCCTGAAAAATTTGCGGTTCCTCCGTCATTTTCTTTTTACCTTTTGCAATATACTTGATTTTTAAATTTGTTATCGGTCATCTATGATTTACAGAATTTATAAAAACATTTTTATATAAAACTGCTTTCCACTAATTTATTTTATTAACTGTATGAAATGTCACGCAAGAGGCAATTTAATAGTTTTAGCGGAAAATAGTTTTTTACGCTACTGTTGACCTCGTAGTTCCAAAGGTTAAATAACAAAAAATGTAGAACATAGTTTCATATATTCCTATTAGTCTGCACTAGGCGTGATACTACATTTTTTATGAATAGAAATCTTAAATTTAATCTCTTAGTAAATTCTTTGTTTTTTACCATCTCTGTAAATAACTACAAAGACAACATACAAACGTATAAAACAATTTTCTTTTTTCAAGCATTTCTAGATCTTCTATTAAACTTTTAATCCTCCTTTATTATGACACACAATTCTAACTTTTTACTGGCAGACTTAAATTTATTACCAGGTAAATCTAAGGGTAGACTGGTGTTAGTTGTGCTAGGGGAAATTAGTGCCAACTAGCTTTCTGACTGGGCCGATGGATTGCAGCACCTATCCCTTCATGGGAATGAACAGGTCGATTATCTAAATTTAATGTATATATTTGGAAAGCTAGCGTTTTTGACATAAAAATATTTATCGTATTTTCTATTGCAAAAGAATTTTTTATGACCTACGTTGGAATCATCATTGTTACTATGGATGCTGAGGTATGTGAACTCCCCTAACATTATTTGGATAAAATATTTTGATCTCTTATTTTATATATTTAATTTGTTAATCATGGCATTCCTACGGAACATAATGAATAAAATTCAAAATGGCGTAATGTAGGACTAGTTGTGACGAAGTGCAGTAGGCACGTTGTGCCACTGTCATCACTTGCACCGGCACAACTTTTAATGCAAGTTTTCATATTTCAGGAAAAATGGTACAAAATTACCATTGGCTTACTGAAAGAGCTAAAGGTACTTTAGCAGATTATGAGAGGGCTGCAATAGAAGTAAATTCAGAAATATGCAGGTTAAAGAAAGCACAAGAACCATTCAATGTAAAACGAATGTCCATTCTGAAATATATGAATAAAAAAAAGGTGTATTAATACCGAATGATTTAATGAAATGGGATATAAATAATCGCATATGATATTATCACCTAAACAGGGGGTTGAGTTGTGCGAATACACCAAATAATCAGGGAATATGTTTTATGGAACTTGTCCTGTAGAGCTGCGAATTTTAGCGAACGAGTTTGCTATTACTAGAAATGACATTGTAAATATTCCTGATAATCAGTTAGCAAAAAAAAAAAAAAAAAAAAAAAAAAAAAAATCTGCAGCTGATGATTGAATAGTTATGTGCAGCGGCATCCAGCAATACCCTGAAGCAACAACTTTAAGTATAAATATAGGTTTTTTAAAACAGACTAGAAAAATTCGACAAAACTTATCGTCTATATTGTAGGCTGATAAGATTGAATGAAATGATATATGAAATATTGATGAGATAGGAGTGGGAGCAGTGGAAAAATCTGTAAAAATAATTGCAGAAAAGGGTTAATAATAGTAATAATAATAATAATAATAATAATTGGAGGAATGACCTCCTCAGAAAAGGGAACAAACGTATCTATATTGTTCGTAACTGTACAGAATGTAATATAGACCTGCTAACTATGCTAGTTTACCCGTAATGGTATTAAGCCCCGCTTTTTTTTCCCCATCAGAATATTTGTAGAGCAATAGTTTTCTTATTTAATCATAATAACATATTGCTGAACATTGCTCTATAACTATTCTGGTGTGAAAAAAAGGCAGGTCTAATGCCATTACGGATAAACTAGCATAGTTAGCAGGTCTAGTAATGTAAAATGGGGAATAGCAGAAGTTCTGCGAAAAGGCATTTTTATTTTTATTTGCTTCTTGTTCGTATGTAGATTTTTGGAAGTTATTCACTTAAGAAATAAAACACAAAAAGAAAAGTAAACAGAAGAAAAAATTGCAGGCTTTATTTTAACATTTGGAGGCATGCGTATTTTCACGTATAAAGCCTCATTCATATCATTTTTAATTAGTTTGCCTTCCTAAAATCGTATAAATTTTCATTTCATACAAAGCTTTTCACAATATTTGAAATAATGTCCATTTAAAAATCATTACTTTTGTTAAAATTATGTATAATTCGATAAACGTTGTAATAACGAACATGCCATCTAACATTTTGTTCAGTAATTTGTTTCAAAATTGCGCGAAAAAAAAAAAAAAAAAAAAAAAAGAAACAGAAAACGACAAAATATGTTGTTATTATGATTTTGAATTACTGCGAACTAGGAAATTTTTTTTAATTTTGTGAAAGAAATATTCATATGTATATATATGACACATATATATATACTTTTTTTTATTATTTTATTTTTAGGGCTTTTTTTAAAGAGACCTTAGGTGATAAGTTTTTTAAAAAAGGCATTTATGCTAATAAATTCTGACGATTTTTCGTACACTTAACACTTTAGCGACCGCTGACGTAGATTCACGTCATTTGAAAATCTGAAACTCCGCCAGTGGGCGTTTCTTTTGCAATTTGTATGTCATTTGTTTCTTAAAAATATACAGAATTTTCATATTTGTACAATTACTATACTATGGATATAAATACTTTAATTAGGAAGAATATAATTATAATGTATATCCATTTGTAATACGAATCTAATTATAGATTTTTTTTCTGAAATATTACAACTTGGGAGAATAACGCCCACAGATGGAGCTTACTGTCAAAAAGACAAAAACATTCGGTCGCGAAAGTGTTAAGTGTTTGATAATAAAAAATGGGGAGTGGAAATATTCCTCATTTTCTGCTAACACTATTCCCGTTTATTTATTTATTTATTTATTTGTAATTTTGTAGTTTAATTCCATGTAAGTGTAGTTCCAGCCAAATATACAGAAATTCCTGCCCATTTCCATAAATATCTCTAACAATAGTTCCAACACTATCTCATCACAAAATACAACTGATAAACATTTCTGTATAAAAATAGTGGTAGGATGACAGCGTGCTTTAAATGATCAAGTAGAATCTAGCGCATTGCTAAAAAAATAATGTCGAAATTGTTTTCATTTAAATCACAAAATAAATATACCACGAACTTCCAAAATAAACAACAGTTGTTTAAAGTCAAATTAATTACTTACGAATCTTTGTTTCATAAATTTATAGGCATGAATAAAGTGCGAAAGCAGAAAAACACCTTCATTGTTCTATTTAAAATAAACCTCATATAAATGCATAGCTGCCAACCTAATCCGGCAAATTGTTAGTACCGCCCCTTTTTCTACACCACTAAATTTTTAGAGTAATTTTCTTCATAATTGATGGTAGATACATTTGAAGAGAATTGCTCTAAAAATTAAGTGGTGTAGAAAAAGGGGCGGTACTAACAGTTTGCCGGATTAGGTTGGCAGCTCTGTAAATGTAATATACAGTAAAGTCTCGTGCAACGCGGGTGCAAGTTTGCCTCATGAACATTACAATTTTATTTTTTAACACCACTAATTTTATATCAAAGCAACTGCTTTATACAAAAAACCAAATCGAGTGTATGAACCAATAGATTGGTACTCTAAAACTTTAGTGGTGTTAAAAATTAAAACTGTTTTATTTATTTGTCATCTCTGCCACCGCGTTTTGCGAGCCTTTACTGTACATATCAATTTTTCCTTTTTTTCCACATAATATGAAATTAATTCAGATAAGGGTTGCATGATATGATTTACTTTTTTAAGTTTTGTTAATGAAGAATGTTTAAAAATGTTCCTCTTAACTATTTATATTCTTCTCAATTTGATTTAAATTGTTGTTTTCTTAAAAATGATCGGTTTTATCTTTAAAAGCATTCAATAATGGTCTTTATAAAAGTGAAAAATTCCACGCTATATCATTTTCTTTCCAGTGTTATAAATGGACTATAATTTTCCGTGATCGATCATTCTATCATACAAAGTACTCTTTAGAGATTTCGACTGAGTTTTGCAAGTATTAAATTCCAACAATTTTTGTGGAATCGAGGGAAATATATCCTGTCATCAGGCAGAGGTTTTCAAAGTAAAAGAAAAAAATGAAAGAATGGAAGAAATGCAGTTAGATATATTGTATTATTATTTTACATTTGATTTATCAAATGCATTTTTCATTTTTTTTTTTTTTTTTTTTTTTTTAAGAAATATAGAGAGAGAAAATTCTAAATCGTTTTTATAAATCATAATCAGAAAGTAACAAATTTTCCATATTATATTTTAGTAACTAGTAATTTTTTCATTATCGATCGTGTTTCTTTTCTGTTTTTTAAATTAAATGTAAAATAGAAAAATTTAGATCTATTTAGTAAAAATTACAACGATTCTAATTATTAGAGTTTTTTGTTTGTGTGTGTGTGTGCGTTTTCTTAATTGTACACCACTTTTTGTGTATAGAAAATTTCAGTAGCCGTTAGCAGTACTTTTTTTTTCTATTGAAAAATACGAAGATTGTATCTATAAAGTGGGGTATTAAACTAAGAGACAAGGAAAAGCTTTGTTATTGTCAATCTAAACGAATAAAAAATCTTTTTTACATTTAAAAAATTTCAAAAATTATTTTTACTTTTTATTTATTAAATTTTTTAATGCGTTTCTTGTTATTTTACTTTTGTTTACAATATAACAAAATTTCAAATGTATTGAAACTTACTATTAAAATTTGCTGGCTTGGTCGGCAGGGCGCTGCTCTGGGTTCCCAGGTTCCGAGTTCCAATCTTGGAGCGGGCATGGATGTTTGTGCTGTCATACGTCTTCAACCATATTGTGTGCACGTATTTCTGTGAATTTCTCTAAAAAAATATGGAGCAATCGAGACGAAAGTCATTGTAACTACAGGTCCAAAATGACTATTAAAATTTTCACTATTTCAAATATTTTGACAATATAAACTAGTATGTTGTGGCCACCACAAGACTTTCTTCTATATTTTCCTATATACATATTCAATCAGTAACAATATTTAAAAAAAAAAAAAAAAAAAAAAAAAAATATTACGATTTTTTTTCTTTCTTTTTTTTTTTTTGTTAAAAGTAATACATATTCAACCAGTAACAATATTTAAAAAAAAAAAAAAAAAAAAAAATACGAGTTTTTTTTCTAAGTTTTTTTTTGTTAAAAGTAAAAAAAATCGATAACTTTGTTTTAAATTATCACAGATTTATAGTTCAACCATTCGTTTTAAAGGTATTGATGAGACCTTTCGAAAGATACCCATCTTGAAAATTTACTCCCCTCGAGGGGGGACTTCCCCCCCAGGGGGGGTGGCGTGGCTCCTACACGTACAAAAAAATTTTCCCAGTTGACTATCTCTATTATAAATAATTATTGTAAATTTCATAATGATTACTAAAAAGTAATTCTCTTTAAGCACATTTATACAATATTTTGTCCTATATCACCATGTTAAAAATTTAGAAAAAGCGGGATGGCAACGCAACCTGTAAGACAATTTTTACCAAAAGTTGATAGGCACTAATATATGTCAAGGTGCAACTACATACCAATTTGTATGAAATTCTGTGCAGTAGTTCCTGAGATACAGTTGCCACAAAATTTTGTCACACACACACACACACACACACACACAGACAGACAGACAGACAGACAGACAGACAGACATTTTCTAAAAATAGTCAAATCGTATTCTACAGCTCTCAAAACGTGTAAATCCATCAAAAACCCGAGGTCGAAAATTTTTACGAATCCAATACTTTCTCTATATTACATATAGAAGAAAGTAAAAATATATTTACGTTGTAAAAAAAAAAAAAAAAAAAAAAAAAAAACCTGCGGATCAAAAATTTAATAAAAACTTGACTCACACCCGAATAGATACCCGATCCAATACAAGAATCATTTTTGACCTGCGTTAATTTAACCACAGGTTTATAAAATTTTCGAATAGAGGTCCTTGATGAATGTTTAAGAAAAGGTTGTTAAAACTGGAATAATATTGATGATAATAACAATTAAAAACGCAGAAATCCGCCGAACGCAGGCATGCCGTGAAGTCATTTACTTCTGATAACTAATTAAAATTGATAAATTATTAATTAAAAAAGGCATAAAGCGCTTCAAAGTCGTAGAATCATGCTATCATACACGCACGTGGAAAGTGGGAAAAGAAGGCTCCCTGTGCAGCAAAGACGTTATTAGCGGTCCTTATGGTATTCTTTTTTCATTAGATGCGCCATGCAAAGGATTGTAGGATCCATGTTTTTGATTTTTTAAAAAATAAGTAAAATGTTACATGGTAGCCAGTTTTGGTGACTAGGGTTTGAATTTTTGGTAGCTATGATAGAAATATTCATTATAGTGAATCAGTGTAAAATGTTACAGAAATAAGTAAAAAAGTTCCATTAAAATTTTCTGGTACACAAAGCGTGCCAGAGTTGGCAGTTATCTCAAGAACCAGCCTGCTAAACAATTTCTTTAAAGAAATGAAGTCTGATCCCTAATCTATGAAGAACTAATTGCACTATATTCTGTTATTTGCACTTATTATCTAAAAACTTATTTGTAAATGATATTTTTGAAATCTGTATGTTGTATCATATTTTATAAATTCAGTGTAATATAACTTTTTCATTTTCATAATTTTAAATTTAGTAAAGCAATATACTCCAAATCCGTCACCTGCCTTAACTGCCTTTGCCATAGATGCCAACATTTTAATTTACAGTCATTTGCAAAATTTTAAGACCAGTAGCCGATTTTCAGTATTTTAACACATTGCATCATTTGCGCAGATAATTGCGACATCTCACGTGCTGATTGCATCAAATGCATTCTACTGCTATAAATAAAGGTGCCCGGCACGTTTATTGCCAGTTGTGTATTGGATTTTGTCGTAGACAGTGTGCTGTTGTATAATTAATATAATACGCAATAAAACGTCACTTACTTTTACAAAAAGGTCAGAAATATTGACCCTGCATAAAATTAGGTTTTCTGAACGTCTAATGAGTTTCAGGGTAAATGTGAGAAAGACAACTGTGCATAAAGTTTTTAGTAAATTTAAAATTTCGGGAAACTTTGTGGACCTTAAGAGTGTTTTTTTTCATACTTGGAGCATAGCCTCCTAAACTAGATGCCTTCCGCGTGGCTCGAAAACTTGGCAACAGATAAAGCGGTAGACAGCGTCACCTGGTACAGATTGTGCTCTTTTTTTTTCAACTGTCACCAATACTTTTAAGAAGTGATATATGACATATACAATCGACGTTTCTTCAATTCTATTCGCCTTTTATGTATATGAAATCCAACTTTTAAAAAATCTTAGTGTCTGTTAAATAAAAAAAAAATTGCGCAATCTGTACCAGGTGGCGCTGTCTACCGCCAAGTTTTAGAGCCATGCGGAAGGCATATAGTTTAGGAGGCTGTGAATCGAGTAAGTGGAGGTTCCCTTACTGGTTTGTGGGATGATAAGCCAAAATCTTTGGCTAAACGTCTTGAAACAGTACTCGAACTGACGTTGGTGCCTTTTGCAGCCAGAGAATGTCTAATCGTATTGCAAGAGGTTCTTGGATCTCGTACGGCCATCCTTCTTATCAGATGATCATCAACGTGCACTCGTTTTTCTAGGGTGACCGCTTAACTTAAGGTCCACAAATGTTCCCGAAATTTTAAATTTACTAATATTTTGATGCACAGCTGTCTTGCTCACATTTACCTTCGAATTTATTTGGCGTTCAGAAAATCCAATTTTATGCAGGGTCAATATTTCTGATCTTTTTGTGACAATAACTGAAGGTTTTTTTACACAGAACAATAATTACACAACAGCACTGTCTACGACGAAATCTAATAAACAACTGGCGATAAACGTGCCGGGCACCTTTATTAATAGCAGTAGAATGCATTTGATGCCATCAGCAAGTGAGATGACGCAATTATCTGTGGAAATGATGCAATGTGTTAAAATACTGAAAATCGGCAACAGATCTTAAAATTTTGCAAATGACTTATTCCGGAGTATTTTTAGCCCTGTCAACTTTTATTTCATGCGACTGATTTTTTTTAAGTATTTTTTTCTTATATTATCGAAATGATATATTGGAGAATATCTTTTGCTAAATAAAGTGGTGTGAAATTAAGGTGGGATCCAAAATACTCCAGAATAAATTAAAATGTTGGCAAGTATGCTTTTGCACGTGTGTAATTTGTAAATTATTTTTGTTCAGTTTTCAATAGAAGCCACCTTTTGTTTTATGAGTTATCCTTGTTCCATCCAGTGTTACCAAATTTAGGGACTTTTCCATTCAAAAAATATCAAAAATTTTGTGAAGTGATGTTTGATAATCACGTACCTGCTAGCTTATTAATAATTATCTGAATGATTTTTAGAACCTACCCCTATTTCCACACCATTTTATTTTTAGAGAAATTTTCTTCAGATATATAATTATGATTAAATAAGAAGAAAAATATTCTTAAAAAAAGACGTGTGAAGAAAATTAAAGGCAGGTGCTGAAAATTTTCTGGATATTAATTAGTAGGTCGTCAGGTACATATACATGATATTAAATCAATCTTTGATGCGGTTGGACAAACGTAGCATATGTTAGTGCTAGATATTGAATAACAATTTCCTTAAATTGGCAACAATGTTTCCGTCTCTGAACCGTTTTAATTACCAGCCCTATCAAAACAAATGATATTAAAATGACTTTAAAATTGCATTCACTAGAATAAAGAGTCTGTATTAAATCTTTAACGGGCCATTTGTGTCTAGAAAATGTATATTAAAATATTTTTATGATTGAAATTTATTTAAGAAAATAATTAATTATGTAATTTTATTCATTATTATTTAAGTTTATTCATCACACATTGTTTTTATTAAAAAGGCGAGGTAAGCTACTTTCTACGTCTATTGTTTTAAGCCTAAAAAACCATTTCTCTGGAAAAATTACTTAAGACGGCATTAGAAAGAGAATGTCAGAAGAAGGGAATCAACACAGAGTGTTACTCTTTGTTATTTGATTTTTAATATATTATGGAAGGCATATGGTAAAGCAGCTTAATTAAAAATATTGCCAAAAGTGTTCATTTAAAAATCTATTATTTTGTATGTAAGTATATTTCCCACGACCCGTCAAAGGATTAATACTCTTAAAAGTAACGTTTTTAATGCTTTAATTTCCTTTTTTTTTTTTTTTTTTTTTTAACCAGAAATACTTCTATTTACAAAAGGGTATTACTGGTACTGGGAGACAGCGGTCGTGCACTCCGCACTTTTTTCAGGACACTTTCATAGATGAGAATGTTTCAAATTTATTGGTAATTTTATTTTTATAAAATAATCTCTACCCTCGCAACAATTGTTTCGGGTCGAAAAAGCACACGACCCTTCATCAGGCGAACAAAGTAAGCACGAGTGCTGCAGTCAAAGCGGCAACAGCGGCCGCTTTGACTGCAGCACTCGTGCTTACTTTGTTCGCCTGATGAAGGGTCGTGTGTTTTTTCGACCCGAAACAATTGTTGCGAGTTTATTGCATTTTATGGTGTTTATTCAAAGTTTGTGAGTAATAATTTTTACAACGCCAGTTTTGTGATGCTTCTTTATTAATCTCTACCCTGTATAACCATGACACATTACTATAAATATACCAAAGTATTTCTGTAGTTGTGGCAAAAAAGACGGAAATTTCTTACCTCTGAGAGTGTCCTGAAAAAAGGGCGGAGTGTACGACCCCTGTGATAGGTGTGTGTTACGCAAAGATTGAAGTCTCCGCACTTTTTTCAGGACACTTTCATAGATGAGAATGTTTCAAATTTATTGCTAATTTTATTTTTATAAAATAATCTCTACCCTGTATAACCATGACACATTACTATAAATATACCAAAGTATTTCTGTAGTTGTGGCAAAAAAGACGGAAATTTCTTACCTCTGAGAGTGTCCTGAAAAAAGGGCGGAGTGTACGACCCCTGTGATAGGTGTGTGTTACGCAAAGATTCAAGTCTCCGCACTTTTTTCAGGACACTTTCATAGATGAGAATGTTTCAAATTTATTGCTAATTTTATTTTTATAAAATAATCTCTACCCTGTATAACCATGACACATTACTATAAATATACCAAAGTATTTCTGTAGTTGTGGCAAAAAAGACAGAAATTTCTTACCTCTGAGAGTGTCCTGAAAAAAGGGCGGAGTGTACGACCCCTGTGATAGGTGTGTGTTACGCAAAGATTGAAGTCTCCGCACTTTTTTCAGGACATTTTCAAGCATGAGACTTTTCTTGTTACCAATACTTTTACATGATAATATCTTTACTATTTAAAAGCGACACATTGCAGCAAAATATATTGTAAATACTTCTCTATAAAATTAGTGGTAGCAAAGAGGACGAAATTTTTTTTTATCTCAAAAAGTGTCCTGAAAAAAAGGGCGGAGACTTTGAGCTCTGGCGTTACGTGACATAAATATATATATATATATATATTTAATATTTTTATCATTCCATCAGTTTCCTTTTACATAGCTTCTGCTATCGAAACTGGAAGATGAGAAGTTCCATATTCGATCCTAGGTCACGCTTGTCGACTCAACCCTAGTTTCCGTAGCTTTCACCGGAAAACGACATCCCCCACTGTGTGCATGCATTTTAGGCCCAGTTCCTTAGGGTAGACAATTGTCCTTCACCAGAACACCATCATCACCTATAATATTTTTTAACTGCTGCTTACTGGGCACTATTTGGTAAATCACCTAAAGCGTGATTAGCATATGTGTAACATTTACTAATTCAATTAAACTGTACTACAATTTATGATAATATATAAGAATTTATTGAAAAATCCCTTATTTTTTATGTTCTACCCAATTCATAGTATTTTACATGGCTCTTTCACATTTTATAATAATCAACTTTTCTTCATCATTATTACGAATTTTATGAAAAATTAAGAATATTCTAATTTTTGAATGTCTGTTACCATTAAAATAAAAAGCACTCTATAACATTTCATAGACTACGGTGTTAAGTAATATTACTTTTGCCATTTATTATAATTAGAATTATGTGTCTTATCACTATGGAATCTGATTGTGATGCTGTAAATTGCATAACAACATTAGACCTGTTTTGATGCATTATTTAGAGAGAATAATACAAAGAATATTTTATATACAAAGTGGTATTCAAAGAGTGACTGCTGAGAACTCTGTATTTACTAGAGTATTCACTACCTTTATATCTTCCTTCGTTATCCAGAAATGTTTTCATTCTCATTTTTCTACGAAATAAATTTTATTTTTCCCAATTCGTTGCAAAAGACAACACGGGAAAATAGGAACAGAACATCATAGTTTCAGGGCTGCCGTATGTGATTTTTTTATTATTATTATTTTTGTACCATTATTTCCATAACAAAAAAATGTAGAATAAATTTATGCAGCAAAGTACAGATTTACAGAGACTCCAACATCCTAATTAATATTCCGTAGTGTTGTTAGTCACGCCTTTTTTTACACACCAGTAAATTTTTACAGTAATAGTCTCCAAATTCAATTACGATTAAATAAGAAGAAAAATACTCTAAAATGATACTGGTGTGAAAAAGAAGGCGGGGCTAACAATACTACGGAATATTAATTAGTATGTTGGAGTCTCTGGATTTACCTGCATAAATATAGTACACATACCTTTTTTTTTTTTTGAAAATAGGAAAACGAAAAGAATAAAAAAAAAGGTCGCCAGTGGCAACACTGCAGTTAATAGTTATTCCAAGGCACTGCGGGAGATTACGCGCCTTTTTCCAAGAAACAACTGAAATCCGAGAGAGTTTAGCGCAGAAAATAAAGATTTCTAACGACTTCGAATAAATTTATTATTGAATATTACTGGTGGATGTTTGTATTTCGTAGGTGTTCATAGAAGCAATTTAAATTTAGTTCATTGCAGACTGCTTTTATTTTAGGAAGAGTCCGTGATTGACGGTGGCTTTAATCATGAACACAGTTTCTTATATAAATTTCTGGCGTACTGTGGCAGTAGAGGTATGCCCGTTTTTTTAGAGAACATAGCAGATATAGGATTTCTATTTCAGTGGTTTTAGAAAAAGGGTCGTTCTCATCGCCCTTTTTTTCAAGTCATTTTTACGAATGAGGAATTTTCTTTACTTTTTCTTTCGTTTTTTCCCTACCCATTTTTACTTTCTCTTACCCATATCATAGTTGCCAACATTTTAATTTTTCCGGAGCATTTTTAGTCCCGCATTTATTTCACACCACTTTATTTTCAGAATATTCTTCTGAAATATAAAATATGATAAAGTAATAAAATTGTATTTAAAAAAAAAATAATGTATGGAATAGAGACGGGGCTAAAAATGCTCCGGAATAAGTTAAAATGTTTGCAACTCTACCATACACATTGTAGAGAAAGTATTGTTTTGGGGTCAAATTTTCAAAATTGATTTTTTGTTTTATTTACACGTTCCGTAGTCCCCTAAATATAAAAATCTTGTTTTAAGCGGTTGGTCAGTGTGCCTGTGTGTGTGTCTGTCTGCTAACAGTATATATCAAAAACAAATGATAGCAGAAAGTTCAAACTTCGTATTCTAAATGTGTATCATACAGGAATGCTACACCAAAATATTCGTTGAGATGAAGCAAATGGTTCGTGTACAGGGACACCCAAGAAATTTCAAATTTGCCTATGTTCAAATTACGTCTATTGTGCATGTAAGTAGAATTTAATATCTACAGACTGCCCTAAACCAAATGAAATGAATGCATAAAAACATGTTTCGTGTAGAATATGATGTAGAAATCTTAGTTTATATGGCTACACAAAAGAACTAGATAATAGTATACAATGCTTGAAAACTGATGAAAGTGTATTTCAGGTTGTGGCGTGTGTTATTAATATAGGATTATGTTTATGTGCACCATGTGGTGTGTATGTAACCTTCAGAAGATATACAGGACTGCCAATATTTGAGCCATAACATTCTTTTTTATTGTTAGTGAAAGTTCTTTACTATAATATTTCACCATGTCCAGGAAAGCTACTTAGAAAATGAAATTAATTTCTAACAGCAATATGGTAAATAATGTATTTTTAAGCTAAATAGTCATCGCTTGCTTTTTTTGTATATTTTCATGTCTGAGGCTTCCTGAATAACAAAGTCAAATTTTTAACGTTTGATCTTTCTGTATTTCTCTTAGACTAAATTAAAAACAAATAATTTCAGGCAATCCAAATGTTGGAATTTGAAGATATAATGCATTTGTTATTAGGGAAATTTGAAAAAAATTGATAAGTTTCAAAGAATGTTGCGGGGGAACGTTGTCTGTATAATTTTAAAGGAGCTCTTGAATTTAATAACAGATTTGAATTTTATATGAGTCCAGGTACAAAAAGGATACGGGGGGGGGGATGAGGGGGCCGTAACACATTTAACACAAACTTATTTGTTAAATAATGTTGTTTCAAAGCGTAATTTGAATTGTTTTAGTAAAACTTTACAAAACAGTACTCGTTATCTTACCCCTTTATCTCCAATTTGTGCTAATAGTATTAAAATTATGGGTAAGAGAAAGTCCTGTGAGTGACACTCCAGATTATTTTAATACAAAAATCATTATCGTAATTTTACATTAATTACCTGGATGATGGAGTTTATTCTCTGAATTATTGTAAAAATCGTTCGTAATCTAAATACAGCGATTTGTTTTCGGAAATTTGTTTGCACCAGGCGGATCACGGTTTACTAGTGAATGCTAATTTTCCTAGAGAAAACGGAAATATTAAATCGAATAATCATTCCAAATCCCAAACAAGAAATTTCTTTTAAAACCTTTTAAACCTCTGACCACCTTTGAAAATAATTTTATCACACACATTTAACTTAAGTAGATTCGTAGAAAAACACATTTCTGCACTATTTTGATCTAGCTGCTAATTTTCCCGACGAAAAAAAATTCTACCCCCCCACCCCCCCCTACCTTTTCACTTTTTTTTCAAAGTCGTTCCAGGGACTACTAAGAGAATCAAGTTTCTGCTTGATTTTTTTCAGATGAGTACGAGTTACTAGTGAACCCGAATTATTCTGAAAATGAGAATATTTCACATCAAAATATTATCTCAAAAAACATACTTTGAATATTTATCAAAACAATTCAAGTAATTTCGAAGAAAATAATGTTTATGCCATTTCTTTTCCATACAACGCACGGGTTACCGAAGAACGCTTATATTCTTGAAGAGGGTGACAATTCATTTAAATTGCAAACTCAAAAAGTCTATAAATCTAAGTTTTTATCAAAATCATTCAAGTAGCTTCTAAGATAAATCTTCGCAATACATTCCAGCAGTCGAGGTAAGTGTAAACAGTGAACACAAATTTTCGAGAATATAAGGATAAGTCAAATAGTGTTATCATCTCAAAATCTTTCAACGCTAAAGTTTTATCAAATCCATTAGATCCGTTTCCGAAAAATGTAGCTATTTACCACACTTTGCAATGGACGGGGAGTTCACAGTGAACGCCAAATTCTTGAAGAAAAGTCAGATGAATTTTTCGTCAGAAAAAGAAAAAGAAAAAAAAAATAACCATAAATTTTTATTTAAATGGTTGATTTCATTTTCGTGTAATCCTCATTTCTGACATATGTTGTAACCAGCTAAATAAAGGTTAACAACGAATGTTAATTTTTCTGCAGATGAGAATCTGTCAGATAGATTTGTCATCTAAAAAAATTGTTAACCCTTTGTTTTAATCAAAATCGCTCAATCCTTTTCTGAGAAGATCAAGTTGATGCAATTATTTTGCAACTGGCAGAGTGAGAGTTAAAGTCGACGTTATTTGTACTAATAACAGGAATATGTCCGATGGAATTGTCGTCCCTGAAAAACCTTTAATGTTAATGTTTTATTTAAATCGTTATATCTATTTCTGAGTAAACACATTTTTGCCATACTTTCAACAGGTAAAATAAAGGTTAACAGTAAATGCGAATTTTCCGAAAAATGAGGATAAGTTCAATGCATTTTTCACCCCAAAAATCCTTAAGTATAAACTTTCGTCAAAATCGTTATATCTTTTTCGGAGTAAACATAATTTCATCCATATCTTACACGGATGGAGGGTTATCAACGAACGCAATTTTTTCTGAAAATGAGAGAAAGCCCAATTGATTTTTGATCCTAATAAAAGACTAACTCTAAACTTTCATCAAATTCGTTATATCTATTTTTGAGTAAACCGAATTTCTGACATATTTTGCGAAGAGTGGAGGAAGATTTAACAGCGAACATAAATTTTCCTGAAAATTACGATAAATCCAATCGATTTATCTCTTTAAAAACTTTAACTTCCAAACTTTCATCAAAATCGTCATACCTATTCATGAGTAAGTCCAATTGCTGCCTTATTTTGCAAATAGCAGATGCAGGATTAACAGCGAACGCAAATTTTCGTAAAGATGAAGATAAATCAAAACGATTTTAACATAAAATCCCTTAACTATAGATTTTACTAAAGTATTTATATCCATCTCCCGGTAAACAGCCAAATTATGCAATTTTTGGATGAAAGATTAACAGTGACCGTGAATTTTCCTGAAGATAAGAATAAGTCCAAACGGTTTTTTACACCCTATAATACAGACAAAACCGTTAGAGTTATATCCGAGAAACCCAAGAACAACATACATAACAAGTCACTTATATAAACGTAGGATAACTCGTTTAATATAAGCGAAGGATAATGTGTCATGATTCAACAATATTCAGGTTAAATTCATGCAATCTTACTGCTATACTGCGATTTTTCTTTTCAAGGGAAAACTATATCGCACATTCTACCTTGTATAATATGTTAGAGGGACACTTTGAAATATTTTGCGGATTTAATTTTGGTACATATCAATCGGTACATTGCTGTTCTTCAATTTTCCCCGTAAACGAGAATGTTACATATAAAATTCTCCTTAACAGTATAAAATGTCTGAGAAACGTAGCACATACATAACATGGACACATTGACGCCAATGCAGAAACCTTTCAAAATGTATAAGTTTGCTTTCATATAAATTTCAAAAACATAGAAATGCCATGATCGTAACTAGAAAAACACAAACATAACAATTATGTTTCATTGAACATTTTCGTGTCAATAAAATATTTTTCAAAAGTTTCAGAAACACGGCTGTAGAAACATTGATGTTTCATAATTAATCAGGGGTGGAAATTTGGCGCAGAACTCTTGCCGGTATTAACGAAACAAAATTTTCTTCTTCTTAAACAACGATTTTAGAAGTACAGAAAAATTTTAATCAAACACCAGTATGAGTTCTGTGCCAAATTCCCACCCCTGAATTCATGCAAAAATAAACCTTATAAAGCATTCAGCGAGATGCTGTTTCACCTTCCAGGCAAAATGCCTTTGCTACGAGGCCGTAATTATGAAGTTCCAACTGAAAATTTCTTCCTGAACATATTTAACAAAATTTTAAATAAATAACATAGCATAAAAAGGCATTAATTATTTTAATGGATTACATGGGTTTCGAATGCTAATTTCTCTATTTTTTTTTTATATATAATATATAAAAATAATATTTAAAAGTTTGAGCATATAAAAGATTAAAATCCAATCAACATTTTATATTATTTTCATTAAAATATGTAGAAAATTCAGCCGGTTGGTCCTGGTTTTCGGGGAACCTCCTGAGAATCGGTGCACACGATTTCTAAAAATATATCGAAACAATTTTATTAAAATTTTGCATACTTCGTTAAAATAGAATTAAGTAGTGCTTGAGTGCAGCATTTTTTTTTTCATTACAACTAACCCATTGAATATGGAGGCTAATTCTTAATTTCCGTAGTATATAATATGTGCTATATGTGGTGCGAGGTAAAACTTCCATAATTCATACCGGAATTATTAGGAAACTTTTTTTAGCTTAGTACCGTCAGTGATGAAACTAGTATGCCAGAATTCCTTGCTTCTCAAATATTTTCTGCCATTATTTTCAAGTATTGTTGATGAATATTATTAGTAATTAATTTTTTGTTTTTGTATATTCCGATTTATGTTAACTTAATAGTTTGCCTAGCGAACACTATAAGTTAAAGGTACATTTTTTCTGCAACCGGTCTTAATGTTGATTGACGACAGGTAGGTGTCCCAAGTGTGCATTGATTCCTAGGTCCACCTTTGGCTTAACCCTTTAACGTTCACTACTTAATTTATTTTAAAAATTACTAAACTAATTTAAAAAATGGCTTTTAGACACATAGCTGATCATAAATATTTAAAAAATAAAAAATTAGCATTGTTCCTTTTCGAGAAATTTTCGGTTTAAAACATCTGTAAGTAAACCTTATTAAATTCAAATAATATTTAATTTAATTAATAAATCACTTTATAAGTAAACATTATCGACAACAAAAACTCGTAAAAGTTGCATAGATGCAAACATTTCAATTTATTCCGGAGTATTTTAACCCTTTGCGGTGCAAGGTAATTCGGATCATTTAAATTACACTGCCACCGGAATTTACGAACATAATTGAAATAGAAGAAATTTTAAATTTTCGCGTTAAAAGAAGGGCCTTTTTTGCTGTTATAAATGTAAATTTTTGCTAAAAAATTTCCAGGAAGATTTTTTGCACTTGAGAATTTAAATTAGGTGTTCCATCAGCTGGAACACTGCGACTGAAAGGGTTAATCTAGATGTTGTTGCATATAATTTCACAAAATGTGGTCAGTGAGAAGGCCATTATGAAACAGTATGCTGATTAAATTATGTTGCATACCGTTCGACATATTATCTGCTGCAATTTGCCCAGTGAATATGGAGGTTAACTCTTAACTTCCGTTGTATATGCTTACAGCAAACTTGATATGTTGTATAAAACACTATGACAACAAATGCTGGCATTTTAGGTGTATATCGGCAGAATGGTTGCGCTGCTGTTACTCATTTTACGATTTTATGTATGGCTACTTCGAGAGTTGCGAGCAAGTCAATATAATTGTATATTTAGCAGAGCATTATTTAAAAAAAAAAAAAAAAAAAAAAAAAAAAAAAACCTGTCGTATTATAATAGAAAGTTGTTATTAAACTAATAGACTGGTTCTTTACAAAATTAGTGGTTGTTAAACATTAAAATTATAATATCCTCCTGGCAACTCTTATTTCTCACTATCAGTTGATTATAACTGAAACTTACAGTATGTGTAGAATATGTTTGTAAGCAGCTATGATTAAACATTTGTGCTTGTTAAACAGTAAGTTGTCCTGCTACACTGAATGATATCGAAGAATTTTTTTTTTGAGATGGCAACGACATACTAGATTTTTTAAAGAAGTAGTACCAAAAAGGCGAAATTTTATGATCCCAGAAAGTGACCTGAATAAAGGTGGAGAAATACGACTTCAACTTCAGGTCGCAGTCATGATTACTGCAGGCAAGAAAGTAAAGTCTTCTTAATGCCTGATTCGATCAGTGGTGGTTGGCACAGGCAGGAAATTAGACAGCCTGTGTTTGGGTTGGTATAGCAGTGTTCCTATAACACTGTTGAATCAGTTTTTCCTGCATATATATATATTTGTTGGCTACTACATCAACTTTACATCTGGAATATGTTTCATTTACAATATCGAATTAAGATCTAACACTAAACTTTCTACATTTTCTATAATACTATGTAAGACGAGTAATCATCACTTTGTTTAGTTTCAGAAAACTAATTACAAATATTAGTATGTCACAACGTTTGTTCTTTAAACCTAGAAATTTTCCTTTATGACGTCTATAACAAATATACTTATTCTATATCAGTTGGATAAATAAAACAATTACCTGCTAATACATTTCTGACATTGAATTTTCTTCTCGACAGATTCTCTTTATGCAGAGTTTGATTAATATGAATTCGTACAGTCACCGTTATTTTGAAGCATTATTTTTCTCTTACAATCAGAGAAAATTTGTTGCTGAAAAATAAAACATATACATATACAGAGCCTGGTTAAGGGGGAAGCACACATTATTTATACTTACACCGTTATTTTTTAACAAATACTTTCCTCCTATAATAAACAGAAAATTCTCATTAAAAATTATTTTAAAAGAATTCTGGTGTCTAATAACGGTGAGTAAATTGGATTGTTTTACACCGTTCATTTTTTATAAAAAATATTTCCTCGTCAAAGCGTGGAATTTCTATGACATGAAGTAAAAAATAATTGTAAAAATATTCCGGTGAGAGCGGAGATAATGTGTGCTTCCCCCTTAATGAGGCTCTGTATATATATATGTATACTAACTGACCCGACAAACGTTGTTTTGTCATATAAATTATTTCTAGAGAATATTTTGCTAGAAAAAAATAACTAACTTATTGTAAGTGTGTAAGGATGTAGTATATAAGTGGAAGATGAATGGAGCGCTGTAAACGGTGAAAGAATTTAAAAATAACAAAACACCAATCATTTATTTTTTTAATTTATTAAAATTGATTCTTTAAAATTATATACATATCGCTACTTATAACAATATTACTAAAAAACAATATCAATCCCTTAATGCAACAGAGTGTACAATATTTTTTGTTATCCCATCTTTCGCCAACACAAACAATCTGGATGGTTTGCCCACTCGAGAGCCACGTATAATTGTCCGTGTGAAAAACATGATGTGCTCAAATCTAAGCCACAGACAGACATAGTTTAGCCCTGAGACTTATGGATAGTCAATGCAAATGCCAATCTAATTGGAAATTGGGGGCGTTTAAATTGAATTGGCACATCTGTGGGTATAATAGGGATTCGCAGTTGTAATATATTTTCACCTCGGAATTTGTCATTTAAAATGATGGCTACGATAACATTTTTCATTAATTTTTTTATGACTAATCGCGTGCCGTTGTACAACCGTGGTGGGTTCAAATTACGAAGCAAAATAACCGGAGATCCAACCTTCAGTTGTAAAATATGCGGTGGCATGCCTGGTAAATCCAATGAGTTTAAAAACTTTGTTGGATAATTTACAGCTTCGGTGGCATCGCAAACTGTATCATTAGATTTGTATGACTCCAAGTCTCCTGGTAACAAATGTTGTATCTTGAGATTCAATTCGTTGACGTCCACATTTTTTGCTGCTAAAATTGCTCTTTCTGCCAGCCACTCATGATTTGTGTATCGTCTGTGTATATCGGGAAATATCTGGTCAATAAGAGCATCTTGAGAATCAATGATTGTGCAGAAATCGGTCCGTAATTTTATGCATCCAGTTTCATCTGTAGTAACTTTTCCATCGCCGATATCTAACAATTGTTTTGAGAATGTTTCAGCGGAAGGATCTTGAAGCTTTTGAACGCACAAATTTACTTTCAGTTGTACTTTTTCAACATTAAGCCACAATGACGATGATTTTAAGCATGCGTTGATCTCATCAGCGTATGTTGAACGCGGAATAACGGGAAGTGCTTGTCTGAAATCACCTGAAAAGAGTAACAGAGTGCCGCCAAATAGTTTGTCGTTGTTTTTTATATCTTTCAATGTCCTGTTCGACGCCTCAATCGAATGTTTGTGTGCCATAGTGCATTCATCCCAGATAAGAAATTTACACTATTTCAGCACTGTGGCCATGGACGATTGTTTTTTTATGTTGCACACTGCGTCTGGGTTATTTTGAATATTTAGTGGCAGTTTAAATAGTAAATGAGCTGTTCTGCCTCCATCCAATAAATTTGCCGCATTGCCAGATGATGCAACAGCCAATGCGAGGCCATTATTTTATCGTATTTCGGCGAGAATTAGTGAAATAAGGAATGTTTTGCCAGTTCCACCTGGTGCACCCAAATAAAAAGAATCCACCTTGTCCTGCCAAAACTGCGAGCATGATGCGGTCGTAAACGGTTCTTTGTTCTTCATTCATTAGTGGGACATTGCGAGCAACAATCTATGCCATTTCTACAGTATTGTATTATAGTTCACGATTCAATTCAGTGCTTATTAAATTAGATGCATTTCGATTTGTTGAATGCATACCGAAATGACTGAGTGGTAAGTTGGCAATGATAATGCAAAGATCTTCAGTAGCAATCAATGCTTCATTGTACATAGCGTCACTGAATACTATCGTTAGATCGTTGCACCGTGAACGATGTTGATGCAATATATCATCAGTCATTGAATCTTTGTGATTATACCATAATGTCTCTGCTCGGGCCGGGAAACATGTAGTCAACACTATAGCGAATAGTAGACGAATTTGTTTTGCTGTACAGTTCAGTCCTACTTCAGCAAGCATACACTCCCACTGGTTGTCGTCTTCCAGCAAGCCGAGTGCAAGGCCTGCATCTTTATACGTTGGATACTGTTGTTCATTCACTTTACGTAAATCTTGAAATGACAAAGGGCCGATGACATTAACCAATAACAGTCGAAGATAAAAGCACTCAGTCTGCCTTGGATTGACTGTAAATACTCGTTCCAAGGTGTTTGATTTGAATAAACCGGGACATGCATCAATTGGCGTGCCTTGCTTGCGGGGCATCCATTTTTTTGTTGGAGCCCATGTGAAATAGCGTGGTACTTCTGAATAGAGTAATGTCCGTGCAAAAGCACCAAAAGCATCCGCACGATTACACAATTAAAAAAATTCGGTGAGTGTAGTTTTTGGTGGATTTATAGCACGATCAATTGCTGTCTCGCTCGTGAAATATACGCGCTGGCCATTTTCAAGATGGACGGATAAATAAAGAACTGCTGGATCCCGTTCATGAATTGGGAAACCAAGGATACGCCAAACAGCTTCATTGGAGCTGACGTACCGGCCAATTTGGTAAAGTGTTATTTCATCGTTGTTATTCACCGGGGGAGCATTCACATTGGTATTTTCAACTCGAAATACAGCCATGTCACTGTCTTTATTCACATACTTGCAAATGCATTTGGTGCTCTTCACTGAACTGCAGAACTGAACATTAATATGAGCATTGAATGCTTTGCTCAGCAGAGGCGAATATGGGACCACCCAACGGTTATCAATGTCAATATCTATGTTGTTGACATAGATGACCGCCATAGATGATAAGATTGTCCGCCATTATCGGGATTTCTTCGACGATATATTGGATATCCGTCAACATTTGTGATCGTGAAATTTTTCGGAAAACTTTTAGTACATTTTCCATCTGCACAAATACTAGTAGCCTAAAAATTCATTTTTCATTTTAACATAAAATAACTCCGTCGGATATTGATGAACTATTTAAAAGAATATACCATTTTAACTAATTTTAACATTTTAACAATATTAACGTTGGAAAAATATTTTAAACACTTACGGTTAAAAATTCATTTTTCATTTCAACATTAAACTAGCTGGAACCCGTCGAATTCGATGATCACTTTATTGACCGTAATGTTTCAAAAACCGTCGCATCATTATTTAAATGTGTTTCATGATAAAACATCTAATATAATTTACGACATTTTACTTAAAAAAAGAAAGTCGGAAAAATGTTTATAAATAGAAATACTGTATATGACATCACTTTCTATAAAGTACTGTCAATGTGACGTCAAACAGACTTCAAATAAACAGATGCTATCTTTTATTTTCTATTTCGTTTAATACTAAGACTATATGTTAGCTGACCCGTCCGGCGTTGCCCGGACCCATGATACCTTAAATGAACCTTAAATTTGTATTATTTTATACCTTTAACTCGATTTTGTTTGAATTTCTGTTTTGAAATTTGAACATCACGAAAAAAATAATCATTTGTAAAAAAAAAAAAAAAAAAAAAAAAAAAAAACCTTAAAAAGAACGGAACTCGGGTTCGTGACCCAGTGCCTGCGGCACGTACATGCAAGCCGCTAATACCATGAAAAAATTCTCAAAAATTAACCTTGAACCGAACGAACATCTGACTCGTGTTA
Organism: Salticus scenicus; assembly: GCA_963930645.1. Taxonomy (NCBI): domain Eukaryota; kingdom Metazoa; phylum Arthropoda; class Arachnida; order Araneae; family Salticidae; genus Salticus; species Salticus scenicus. The sequence continues at coordinate 111,489,680 of OZ005657.1, forward strand.
CCGCTGCCTGTGGCTGCGGCACCGTATAGCAGGTATGCTACGTAGGCGCTGCAAAATCTACTTTCCTTCACCAGGGAGCGCAGTATGTTGTATACGAACATCACCAATCGCCTTGTATTTCCAAGACCTTTCAAATAAGATGTCACATGGTGGTGTAAACTGCAAAATCCTTTAGTTGCACTTTCCACGACCAGGGGGCACAGTGTGTTCTATATGAACAGCACCAACGGTCAAGAAATACCAAGGCCTTTAAAATAAGGTGCAACATGATTACAAAATCACTTAATTCCACTTTTAACCACCAGGGGGCGCCCTATATTATATACAAACATCCCCAATCAACATGAAATTTCAAGACCTTTATCAACAACCGCCTTGAATTCCCAAGACCTTTTAAATAAGGTGTCACATGGTGGTGTCAGCTGCAAAATCCTTTAGTTGCACTTTCCACCGCCAGGGGGCGCAGTGGGTTCTGTACGAACATCACCAATGGTCAGGAAATACCAAGACCTTTAAAATAAGATGTAACATGATAGGGCCGACTACAAAATCACTTAGTTCCACATTTCACCACCAGGGGGCGCCCTATATTATACACAAACATCCCCAATCAACATGAAATTTCAAGACCTTTATCAATAACCGCCTTGAATTTCCAAGACCTTTTAAATAAGGTGTCACATGGTGGTGTCAGCTGCAAAATCCTTTAGTTGCAGTGTGTTCTGTACGAACATCACCAACGGTCAGGAAATACCAAGACCTTTAAAATAAGATGTAACATGATAGGGTCTGCAGCAAAATCACCTAGTTCCATTTTTCCCCATCAGGGGTTGCACTATATTGTATGCAACAGAAAGTGATTTTTTAGTATTCGACTCTAGTCCCCATATGTACAATTTCTTCACCGTGAAGTAATTTGAAGTTCAGTTAAGCTCGTAAACGTGTTTTTAACCCGTTTCCCAAACGGGTGGGAAACGGTTTCCCACCCGTTTCCCCCGGGGGAGAAACGGTTTCTCCTCCGGGGGGAACCGTTTGACTTTTTTTTAATTTTTCTCTTCTCATAGCACATCTACAGACCAAGACCTTTTTTTAGACACCTCAACCAAATTTTTACACCAAGTAGTTCTCTCAATATAGTGGCGACAGACAAAAACATGTTTCAAATTAATATATAGATAAATTCTGACATCGTGTTTACGATTCTAAAATATTAACTTTGAAAAAATATTTTAAACACTTCGTAAGGTACGGTTACGATTCTAAAAATATTAATTTTGAAAAAATATTTTAAACACTTCTTAAGATACGGTTAAAAATTCATTTTTCATTTCAACATTAAATAAATTCTGACATCGTGTTTACGACAACTCACGCCATCTAGGTGGAAAAGTTGTTGAAAGAGTTGGTTAAAAAGTATTAAGAAAGAACTAATTAAGTTACAACTTTCATTTGTAAATCTAAACCATTCTCGAATGCACCTGAAGACACACAAAAAATTTCATTAAACTCAGTCCAGCCGTTTAGGAGGAGTTCAGTGACATACACACGCACAAAAGAAATATATATATAAAGATATATAATTTTTTAGCAGTGGTGTCTGGCTTTGTCGAAAATAAAATTATAAAAATGATTATTCTTAAAAAAAAAATCTTTTTTTATAGTGCAGAGTTTCTGTCAAAAATTATTGTTTAAAATAGAGATGAGAATTTGTTATGGGAGTATGGGATCAATTACAGTCCGGTCTCATGCATGAGTTCCTCTCAGAGGAAAATGCTATATTATTAAAAAATAATAATAATGCGAAAAATTACCAATTAATTTAAGGGTTATTTTAGTAATAACTAGTATTAATAGATTGGTGATCAAAATCGAGAATTATTATTTAAAAAAAACTAAAACACAGATATGCTTATAGGCTATTGGTGCGATGGTATGCAATTAATACAAATTGTAGACAGCTATATCGTCAACCGTATTACTTTGTCATGAAGGTTGGATTAAGAAGCAGTTACTGTGATGTATACTTAAAAATTCAGAAATTGGTGTAATGGGACTTCTTTCCATTAAAAATGAGATTGGTACATCGGAATATACTCATTTTAAGCCTTTTACGGATTTATTCCTTTACTGAAACGAAAAATCCACTGAAAGAGAGAGAGAGAGAGAGAAAGAGAGAGAGAGAATAATAAGAAAATATCTATGAAAAATATGAGGAAAGCATAATCATAAGAATTAGTAAATAAAAAGCAGGAAAGATGGCATGTAGACGAAAAAATTGCATTAAGAGTGAAAAGAGAAGAAAAGACGACTAAACATGAAGTAAAGAAAAATGTCTCATCAAAATTATAGAAAAAACAAACTAAAAAGTGAAAAACCTCTTCTATGACATCCTCGTACAATTATAAATTTTAATGAAATACTCAGAAATAAAACGATAGTTTGCAATTACATGAAAAGATATTGTCTAAACTAGGCATTTTTTAAAATAACATTCAAGGGTATTATTAAAATGCGCTGTAAAATTTGAGACTCTAGTTACATGGATCTATTTGGCTGAAAACTTTCAAATAAAATGTGTCAGTTAAAATTATAAAAACTTTCTAAGGGGTAATTTGTTTTTAGATTTGCTAAAATTTGTCTCAATAAGCAACGTTTTCAGCAATCTTTTTTTTTTTTTTTTTTTTTTTTTTTTTTATTATTATTACCATTTTTTATTACCATGTTTTTATTAACTTCGATTCTTGTTTGTTTGTTAGTTTGTCCAGTACAAATCTTGAAATCGATTTTTAACTAATTTCTCGATTAGCTAGATATTTGAAACTTTCAGGACAGCTCTGAAGACGGTGACAATACATTTTTTTAATACATTTAGTCAACTGTTCCAGGCCCCGCTGCCTTCGACAGCGTTTATATGATTCGGCAGAATTTTTTTTTAACCAACTTCCCGACTAGCTAGACATTTGAAACTTCCAGAATAGTTCAGAACACGGTGAAAACGTATTTTTTAAATACCTTTAGCCAACTGTTTCGGGTTCCTGTTGCCTTCGGCCACGTTATCAGTACAAAGCTTGCAATCGATTTTTCACTAACTTTCAGACTAGCTAGACATTTGAAACTTTCAGGACACCTCAAAACAGTTTTTTACAATACAGTTTTTTAATACTTTTATTGAACTGTTCTAGGTCTCTACTGCCATCGGCAGAATTTATATGATTCAACAGAAAATGTATTTAACTAACTTTCCGACAAGCTAGACATTGAAACTTTCAGAATAGTTCAGAACACGCTGAAAATGCATTTTTTAAATATTTTTAACTAACTGCTTCGGGTTTCTGCTGCCTTCGACAGCGTTACCAGTACAAAGCTTGTAATCGATTTTCCAGGTCCCTACTGTATTCGGCAGCGTTTATGTTATTCAATAGAAAATTTATTTAACTAAATTCCCGACTAGCTAGACATTTGAATCTTTTAGAATAGTTAGAATATGGTGAAAATACATTTTAAAAATATTTTTAACCATTGCTTCGGGACCCTGCTGCCTTCGGCAGCGTTATCAGTACAACGCTTGCAATCATTTTTTAACAAACTTTCCGGCAAGATACCCATTTCAAACTTTTATAATAGCTCAAAACACGATAGCAATGAATTTTTTTAATACTTTTATCCAATTGCTCCGGGTTCTCGCTGCCTTCGATAGCGTTTATATGATTCAACAGAAAATTTAAAAACATGGCAAGTTCTTTTCATCTTGTAATTATTTATAGTAAACTTCATTAGTAGTTTATAGTACATATCTTCGAAGCAATAGTACAAAGATTGCTTCGAAGATTGCTTCATCGCTTCATACAAAAAATGGTATTTAAAATAGTGACTACTGTGAAACTTTCACTATGTATATTTCAATGTATTAATACATTAATATAACAGAAAATTATTTTTCATAAACAAAGCACGTTTCCATGTGATTTGAATATTATTATTATTTTTTTTTTTCTAAAAATGTTTAAATATATCTAGTATTATCTGTTCTGACTCTATAAATGCCCAAATCTATAATGTTTTAAATAGCCCTATTTTTTTTATTTTTTTTTTTTTTTTTAAGAAAAATTAGTTTTATTTAGAAATTCTGCATTTCAATAATATGAATAAAACTTTTCTTAAACTTTTACGTCAAAAATTCGAAAATGATAACAATCATGTTGGCATTATATCAGATTTTTGTCTATTTTTAATATGGCTATGTCTGTATGCATATTTCTGATCATTTGTTTTTGTGTATTAATCATTTAAAATTTTAAAATAAAACTGAATCAAATACTCTAGCACAATTCACTTATATTTATACAGATATATGCAAAATTGCTTTATTATTAAATTGCACATTTAAAATCTTATATAGGCATAGATTGCACTCTTTGAATGCTTCACTTTTGTAAAATATCAAAAACAAGTATCTAAAATACAACTTTTTTAAAGATATTTACACATTCGTTATACGTGTGGATGTTTAGTTAAAACAGCAATAAATTAAAGAAGTACAAAGTGAAAAATCTGTGTAGGAAAAATGAGTTATAAAATATAACGAAAAGTTTTCTTTGTTGTTTCTTTTATTTCATTTTATTAAATGTTCAAAATATTCTGCATATATAATGCATATAGGAAATATTTAATTCCACAAAATAATGCTTTTTTTCGATATTTGTAACTGAAAATATTTCCTTAACATTATTTCTTATTAATCGTCGATATATTTTAATAATACAAAGAATCATGTCTCTATGGTAAAGGCATATTCAGTTGTAATTATAGAGTTTTAATATTTGTTTTCAAGTAAATTTCATCGTACAGTATTCAATAAAAATTATATACTTTCTGAAATATTCAGATTGAAAATGAAGTAATAGTAATTACAAAAACAAATGTATTCAGAGAAGCGTAAAATTTTGAATTAGCTCTCTGCATTCTTAAGATTAAACATTTATGCGGGTGAAAAATATTTTATGCAAACGCTGATTAAATTATATAAATGTATCTTCTTTGATCAGTTTAGTCCTGAAAAAAAAAAAAAAAAAAAAAAAAAAACTCTAGGTTATGGTATGTATTTCATAGCAGATGTTTTAATTAACTCAAATTAATTTAAAAGTTAAATATGAAAGATTTTTTTTTTTCAAAAAATATATTTATCTACTCAACTAAGAGGAACTTTTACATGCACTTACGGTAATTTTCGGCGTATAGTCTGCAGGTAAGATATGTCATTCCTCCAACGGAAACTTTATTCAACAGAAAAATCTACATATTTTAGAAGAAACAGCTCGTTAAAATATAATTTTATTTGTTAATTATAATTTCTTGTGCCAAGTGACATATCTAACCTGCGTATTACACTCCTGCTCAAAAGTTTAGCAACATTCGCTAATGATCAGTTTTTTTTTTTTTCAATTTAAAAACCTATCTCTCGATGAAATATTTTCAGAAATAGGATATTTAAAGAACTGAGTATTCTTCATGTTTTTCAGTGAAGATTAGTATAACCCCTTAACGCGCGGCGTCCTCGCTGCGAGGACGCAAAAATTTAGATCCAGCTGCAAAAATTCATCCCGGAAATTTTTTAGCAAAAATTTACGTTTATAACATGCCAGAAAAGGCAGGTTTTTTTAACCTTAAAATTAAAATTTTCTTTTAGTTTAATTTAGTTTATGAATTCAGGTGGCAGTATAATTTAAATGAGCCGAATTGTCTTGCGCCGCAAAGGGTTAAGACAACATTTAGGGGACCTGTAACAAATTCGGAAAAATTAATAAAGTTTGTGATCACTTTGTATCGTTAATGAACGAAATGAACTGTAACTTTAGGATATGTTAACACGGACTTGGTTTAATTTGTGGATGAAATTTTTCTGACGATAGGATAATAAATAACGGAGATATAAGCATTTATTTTCAAACTCAATTTATAATATAAAGAGTTTATAATATAATATATTTATAATATAATATATTTATATATAATATATTTATAATATAATATATTTATAATATAAAGAGTTTTTAACAAAAATTATTCCCATTTTCTGAGAAGATGGAAAAACACTTTTAAAGCAATATACTGCATTCAGAATACAAATTTCTCAAATATCTCATGAAATATGAACATTTTTATTAAAAACGTTTTCACTGCCCATGTGCAAAAAAAAAAAAAAAAAAAAAAAATTAAAAAAAAAAGAAAAAGTTCATTTGAATAGAGAAAAATTAAGCAAATTATCCCAAAAAGAACGAGCTAGATTTTAGATTTTTCCCAAGAGTTGAAATTTATTAAGGGGTTTTTCAAACGCCGCGCATTTAATTTAAAGATCCAATTATTTTAATCACTTAGCAAATGTTCTTTTTTGTGAAAAACCCCTTATCATCCCACAAATCTTAGTAAATAAACAAAAATATGATAGAGTTACAAGCCAACAAAAAAGTACATTTGGAATATGATTGAAATAATTGGATCTTCAAAGCAGTTACGTGACATGTGAAAAAAATCCCTAAGAAATTTTAACTCTTGGAAAATATCTAAAATCTAGCATGTTCTTTTTCGGATAATTTGCTTAATTTGTACTCTATTCAAATGCACTTTTGTCAAAAATTGTGCCTAATATATCTAGTTTTCAATGTCCGCAAAAAAGAAAAAGGAAAAAGAAAAAAAAAAGTTATATTTCGCACATGCGCAGTGAAAACGTTTTTCATAAAAATGCTCATATTTCATGAGATATTTAAGATACTTGTATTCCGATTGCAGTATATTGTTTTAAATGTGTTTTTCCAACTTATCTGAAAGTGGGAATAATTTTCGTTAAAAACTTTGTATATTATAAATAAAAAGCATGTTGATTTTTTTATGCTTATATCGCCGTTATTTAATATGTTATCGTCACACAAATGCGTTCACAAATTGAACTGGGTTTATATTGACATACAGGGCCTGATTAAGGGGGAAGCTCGCTCATACCGGAATATTTTTACAATTATTTTTTACTTCATGTCATAGAAATTCCACGCTTTGACAAGGAAATATTTTTTATAAAAAATGAACGGTGTAAAACAATCCAATTTACTCACTGTTATTAGACACCAGAATTCTTTTAAAATAATTTTTAATGAAAATTTTCTGTTTATTATAGGAGAAAATTATTTGTTAAAAAATAACGGTGTAAGTATAAATAATGTGTAAAGAGCGAGCTTCCCCCTTAATCAGGCCCTGTTGACATATCCTAAAGTTACACTTTATTTCGTTCACTTAACGATACAGGATGATCACAAACATTATTAATTTTGCTTAATTTGTTACCGCCCCTTACTCCCCAAATGTTGTCTTACATCAATCTTACATCAATGAAAAACATGAGGAAGATCCAGTTCTTTAAATACCTAATTTTCTTTAAATACCCAATACCCCTGGCAGCTAAGAACGTCTCTTTACCTCTTATAATTTTCTTATACTTGGCAGGCAAGTCCCATTGATATTCTAAAAGAAATACTGGTTATATAATTTTTATTAAATAAGGATTGGCAAAATTACATTTTTGAATATCACTTTCTTCATGGACACTTCTCGAACACTTATAATTTTTGCGTTTTTGGCAGAAAAATCATATGTTATTCTAAGGGAAAAACGGATTGTTGATTTTACAGGAGTTCGACATACCGATATTTTTGTAAAGCAATCATCATATTAGTCAATCGAATACAACAATTGCAACCAATTACTAAAATCTTCTATCAAAAAAAAAAAAAAAAAAAAAAGTGTAATACAAGAAAGTGACCACACCAACCCCTGCTTAAGAAGTGTAATTTTTTTTTTAATTTTGTTTTCTTATGTAGAAACTTTATAATTATCAAATTTCTTTATTTTATTCAAAAAATTTCATGGCATTTAACGATTCTTTAATTAATGATTACTTTTTATTTTAGCAGTCTTTGTATTTTTTAATCTAAGAAAAACACTGCAAAACTTTACTGAAGCTTACTATAAAAATATTTTGTACTATTTCCTTTTGAAGCTTTAAAATGTAAATGAATGCATTAAATTAAATTTTCGCATTTTTTATTTTCGAAATAGAATATTAAGATTTAAAAATTAAGTGTTTGGAAAATAAAAACCTAACTGTTGTTAATTTTGCAAATGTTAAAATGGAATTAAAAAATAACTTAAGAAAAATATGATTCCCTTAACAAATTTTTCCCTAGTATAACTGGGAATTTAGCTTCCAGCACAATATTGAGTTTATGAATAAAATTCCTCATTTATTCTTAACTATATTTGTTATTTTGAGGAAATTCTAGACGTATCTAATAAATTTTCTTTTTCTACCGTAAGAAAAATATTCATTTTAAAACTTTTTTAATGCTGAAAAATTACAAAATATTTTTATTTTCTTATAGTGTTTGATATTTATATTTATATATTAACATTCATCAGATTTATATTCTAATTATTCTTCTTTCAGTGAAAATTTTATTATTTTTTCTGTTTAATTCAATTAGGATAACTTTGCTTTCTTTGATATACGTATATAATAAGCAACATTACTTTCTGAGCTATTTTGAATGCATTAAATATTACTGATTTTCAGGTAGATAGAAAAACGCAAAATTCCACAGAAATCTTATTTGATACACTTTGCGAAAAGGAGAAATAACATAAAAACATAGAATTAATAACAGTAATCATACATGCATAGTATTCTGTAATATCGTTTTGCGTTCATGTCGAGTGAACAGCTATGTGTGTGTAAAATATTTTATTCAAAAGTTGATTATGTTCGGGAAATAGACTTTTTTTTTTTATTATTCAGTTGCTGTTATTTCCGTCATAATGCATATTTTCTTTTCTGGTGAATATTAAATGTTATTTAGGTTCTTATTATATTATAATACAGAAAAGAAATGCTTAAAAATTTTCATTCTAAATCTATATGTATATATATATATATATATATATATATATATATATATATATATATACACACTCGCACACACACACACACACACACATATATATATATATACATCTACAGGGTGTTCGAAAAGTCCCCCCCCCTCATAATTCGAAAGTGAATCGAAATTGTAAAAAATGACGAAACACATGTTCAATGAATTCGAGAGGGACCTCTTTTGGTGCAAAAAGTTTGGGTCCGGGGAGGGGTGGGGCTAGGGGGCCCGCTAGGGAGGCAACTTTAAAATTTCAAATAAGAAGCTATGTCTTGTGATACATCCCTGGAAACATCTCTTAAAAACAATGAATTTGATATAAATAGTTTTGCCCTAAAGTGATTATTAAAGAAGATACATGAGTTTTTAGAATTTTCAAATGTGGATTTTATACTTATGCATCCCCTTTAATAATCATTGGAGGAAAAAATCTATTTATATCAAATTCATTGTCTTGAAGAGACGTTTTCAGGGATACATCACAAAAAATACTTTGCCCAAAAATGTTTGGACCCGGGCAAGCGGGTTGTAGGAGTGCCGCTAGGGATGACAACTTTAAAATTTGAAACAGGAAAGTATGTCTTGTGATGCATCCCTGGAAGCGTCTCTTCAAGACAATGAATTTGATATAAATAGTTTTGTACTGAAATGATTATGAAAGGGGATATATAAGTGTAAAATCCACATTTCAAAAGTCTAAAAACTCAAATATCTCCAATAATTATCGTAGGGGGAACACTATTTATACCAAATTCATTGTTTTGAAGAGATGTTTCCTGGGATTTATCACAAGACATACCTTCCCATTTGAAATTTTAAAATTGCCCTCCCTAGCACCACCCCTCCTAGCCCCACCGAACCCAATTTTTTTCACCAAAACAATCCCCACTCTAACTCATTGAACACGTGTTTCGTCTTTTTTTTATTATTATTATTCCGACTCATTTTCGAATTAGGAGGTGTGGAGGGGGGGGGGACTTTTGGAACACCCTCTATATGATATATGTATATGTATATATATATATATATATATATATATATATATATATATATATATATATATATATATATATACTGAATTCATCATTTAAGCACGTATTCCTCAAAAGTGTTTACCAAAGCCTGCATTGTGAAATGCAAGAAAATAAATAAACTTTCTATGACAACGAACAATGATCCAACTAATATATGCTATCATATATTAACTTAATTGTAATTCATAATATGAATTTATGTATATATAGTAGTCTCGTGAAATACGTTCGCCTTGGTGAAAAAGATGGTCTCTGAATTACGCTCATAATGCACTCCTGATGTACGCTTAACTTGCGATTTTTTTTTTTTTTTTTTTTTTCATTCTCGCTTCTTTCACCACGTTTTGACACACTGTATTATATATTTGACACACTGTAATTATATATATATATATATATATATATATATATATATATAAATAATTTATATTTCATATGCTTAAAATACTTCTCTATAATGTAAATATGTAAAAAATCTACAGAACAATCATTAATAATAGCAATATTAAAGAAACTTCGAATATCCTTAATTTTATCATGGTAATCAGTAGTTCATCTTTTATTTCAGTTAAGATAGTTTAAAATGCTGCTTCTGTATATCAGTTTACTAATATTAAATTTCCAGTTTATTAATTTAATCATATTAAGATATCATTTTTTTTTAAACAAAAATATTCATTTTCAACAATATTTATATCTGAGTCCAAAAAATAAGATTTTTAAGGGTTAAAACTTGTACTAATTAGTTATCATGAAAAACGACAGTTTTTTGAATGACACAAGCGGAGGGACAAACGAGACGCTGCAAGCTCATATATACGGCTAGTTTGACATCAAAGAGATTTGTAAAAGCCGACAATTTATATCTCAGCAAACATGCCATATTTTGTTCTGATCTTTTCAAAATAGTCTTTTATCTTCGGTCTTAATCTATCCTGGAAATTTTACATTTCTACATGCAGTATGATCTGAATCTCAATTTAAAGCCGAAATGGGAAAAATGGTGTTGTAATGGACTGAAATCATGAAAAATATCTCTAAAACGGAACGAACTATTTTCTTCTAATGAATATACATTGTTAATGATATGTTTCTGAATTCAGTAACGTTTTCGTATTTCAGGAAAACTCTTATTTTTTATATAATTTATTTTAAAAATGGAACTATATAACTCCGCCAGTTGCATGCTTTCCTTCGGCGAAAACGCCTTGATGCGGTTTTTACTTGCAAGGCTTGAGTTGGTCCCGTTGGTTGGTTGACCAACGTGAATGCAGTCAATGAATTTTTTAAATTATTATTTTTTTTAAAGCAAAAATACATTATTACATTTTTTAAATATTTATTGTATATATACTAAGTCAAATTCTCTTAAATATATTTTCTCTTCTGTTACGAAAAAAGTATTTTTGATTTCAAAATTTCATATTTAGTCAAAAAAATATTTAGATAATATTTTAAATATGGAAGTATTTTGTAATTTTAGATATTCCATTTCATCATAATAATGATGAATTTACAATTTTTAAAGAGAAAATTTTTTAATCATTCATGAACATCATATTTATAATAGCTCAATGATTTGCGATTCCTATACCTTTATCCTTCCGCGCCGTGAATGGAGAAAAACATCAAATAGAGTTTTCGCGACATCTTTCGTTTTTAATTTAAAACATACACTTTCACATATACATATATATATTCTTTTTAAAAAATGATAATCTCTTTTGAAAATACTGTTAGAGTTTATTCATTTATTTACTTTTCAGACTTTAAAATGATACATACTTTAAATATTAACATAATCAAAGTTTTTATTATTATTATTATTTAAAGAATTAATGGCGATAAATAATTTTACTTTATAATGCAAACCCAGTGAATGTATAATTATTTGACAGAAAATTAAAAGCACTGTTTCAATGTGCAAATATAATTTATTAGAAAAAACAAAAATAATTTTAATGGAATCTAAAAACAAATCTTTGAAAATAACACCGAGGCGCCACTGGAATTTGTATATCATTTCTTTTAAAACTGTTATTTTGAATTTGAAATGCGAATGAAAAAGCATCAGTGAGTGTATTACATACATATGTCTGATCTTCAAGTTAAAAATATTACGTTTGCATTATAAATATAAATAAAAGAAAAAAGTAAATGATCAAATAAGAAAATCTATGTATATTTTAACTAATTGCAAAGCGCCACTTAAATTTTGATAACATTATTTTTAAGACTCATATTGCAAATTCTTATAGCCATAAAGTAACGGCGTCACAAACTTTTAAGCCGTTAAGGGTTTTTTATACTGATACGTATATACATTCAGCATATATAGGAAAACTCTTTACAATTTATTTTCGCCTAGCACTTTCGTGACCGCATGCTTTTGTCCTTTTGACAGTAAGCTCCACCTGTGAGCGTCATTCTTTTATATTACATTCAGAGCTGCCAACCTAACCCGGCAAATTGCTAGTACCGCCCATTTTTCTACACCACTTTTTTTTTTTAGAGTATTTGTTTTCTTAAAACATCGTAAAAATATTTGAAGAGAATTACTCTAAAAATTAAGTGGTGTAGAAAAATGGGCGGTACAAACAATTTGCCGGATTAGGTTGGCAGCTCTGTACATTATTTTAAATTAATGTTTTCTGTATTCATATCGAAAACATTATTTCATATACATTACGATTATACTCTTTCTAATCAAAGTGTTTATTGCATCCATAATGCATTGATTGCACAAATGTGAATATTGGGTGTAATGTTAAGAAATAATGTAACCTATGTAACCTAAAGAAACGCCCACTGGCAGAGTTAGAGATTTTGAAATGATGTGAATTCACGCCAGCGGTCGCGAATGTGTTAACATTAGATTAAAATGAATTTTTAATTTAAATTAAATATAAGATAGATACCATTTTTCTTTTTTTGGAATACTATGAAAGTGACAATAATGCATTTTATTTACATTCCATATGGAATAATTATAAAAATGTGATAAGATTTTCCGTTCATATTTATATTCTTCTCAAATATTTAATTGAAAATAAAATATATAAATTTTACAATTTAAGATATTTAAATTTCTAAGAATTTAATGCAATTTTTGCATAGTTCTTTTACCGGATTTTTACTTGCAAATATTTCGTATTCTTGGTTGTGCGTCATAAAGTAACAGACTTTTTGAAACTGCAGCCAGATTTAGTCACCGGAAATTGTTTTTAATAAGGGTTTATGCGGACCCACATATTTTCCCGGATATTTTCTCTATTATTCTAGATTTATATTTTGTTTCAATTTATATAATAATTATTGGCGAGAATTACTATTCAAGCATTGTCTTGCTGAAACATCCAGTTAGGGCTACCTAAATCGCCCAAACGATAACAAATGATGAGATAGCCAGAGCTTCCAACCTAATCCGGCAAGTGGTTTGTACCGCCCCTTTTTCTACACCATTTAATGTTTAGAGTATTTTTTTTCTTAATTCATGGTAGATACATTTCAAGAAAATTGCTCTAAAAATTAAGTGGTGTAGAAAAAGGGGCGGTACTAACAATTTGCCGGATTAGGTTGGCAGCTCTGGATAGCGTAGTGTGATACTCCGCAGAGTCCATACGCCCCTAAATTTGCGGTAAATCGCACGACCTATCATGACTGAAAGCTTCGCAAGCCATTATCGATCCTACCCCTCTTTGTCCACTGAACCATTGTTTAGGTTCCCTTATCCCTCCGCGTACGGGGAGATTGTTTTGTATTTACTGTGTTTACATACACAGGTTGCAAATATTCTTATTTTTTAATACCACTATTTTTGAATAAAACATGTTTCATTAGTTTTCAGGATTTATAAATATCAAACATCGCATTTTACAATTAGTGGTAGAAATGTAATTTAGTGGGCTAATAATTTTCAATAATTTCTCTGTTAAAAACAGTATTTTAGAAATTGTGGTGTAAATGAAATTTAATGTAAAAAGTTCTTTTGCTCGTCAAAATCACGGGCACCGCACACATTGAGGGTTAAGAATAGTATTTATAGCCATCCAGACCGTCAAGATTGAACTTTTTTTCCATCTAAAATATCACTTGTTTCAATTCTTTATCACATGACAGTATTTTTTACCCCATTTCAGTCTTTCTTTTTGATGATGTTTCAATAAATTTATAAATCTCGCTTTACAATTTCATACCTGTCAACATCCTAATTATGAATCGGAAGATTTTTAGAACCCACCTATTTTTCCACACCGCTTTATTTTTAGACAAATTATCTTCAAATGCAGTTACAATAAATAAGTATAAAATTACTCTAAATAAAGACTGGTGTATATATATATAAAAAAAAAAAAAAAAAAAAAAAAAAAAGCTGGGTACTAAAAATCTTCCCATTATAATTAAGATGGTAAACAGGTATGCTATTTGAGTTAAAATTCTTCCATACTGTTACGTGTGAAATTTTTTGCTAAAACATTTTGAAATTGTACAAGTTGAAAGATCTTTTTTAGTTGAGAATCGAAATGAGAATCGATTGTCCGCGGTATCGAAATTCTTTTTCTTCCAGATTGTTTAATTTTATTCGAATCTTTTTTTTTTTTTTTTTAAATAATTATTACATTATGAATGGAAGTTTAGAACGCTTCATTAAACTAGATATTTCTCGCTCAAATTTACCAGCTACCTGACAAAACCAAATCATTCCTAGACAGCATTTCACCGCACGACATCTTCAATTATATCGGGAATAACACAATATCAACCTGCAAATTTCCTTTTCGGCATGATTTCACGAAATACAAACGCGTACGTTTTATAATGATTGTCATGTAACGTATAATAGGCTAATTTAAATATATGGTTTTATAATTTCTTAGCAGTCATCTTACTTACATTTTAAAATATTAACAGATTTTTAATAAAGGTGACTTAAATTGTAATGTAGAAGTTCTGTTTCACGATCAGTTTTAAAAACATTCTCTGAATTTTGCATATTTTGTCTTCTTCTTCAGAAGTACACCAATTCCTTAGTGATCTTATAATTTCTTAACGCACTGTATATGTGTATAATCCAGGCTTTATTTCGAACAAAATGAATTTTAAGAAAATAAGAGAAATGCATATAATTAAGAAAACAATATGCACATATAAAACTAAATTTTGATAAAATTTCAGCCATATTCCAGTATGATGTCTGTTTAATTACTTGAATGGATTAAGAACTGAAATATAAAAATAATGGTATACTGCAGTTTATGAGTACATTCATACTTTAATTTATGAGTACACCCTTTATATGACACCTTTATATAAACTGTGCTGTCAAAAGAATCATTTTTAATTTAACGTACAATGATTAATTTTGTTTATTCTTTTACAATTAGCTATTCGTTTAGTTTAAATTAATTACTAATAAAAATAAATATTTAATCCAGTTAAAAGCAACTGAAAACTTTGAATTTATTATAATAATACTTTAACATTATTTTGCTTACATAAATCTATAGCTACTTAGATTAATCATTATAAGTGCTTAAGTTAAACGAATATCCTCATTAATTACTCAAAATTTCGACGTTTCATTCAAATACTCGCTTCATACACATTTTTATTAACATTACAAATGCTTTCGATCCTTTAGTATATTAGATATATATAAATAGTTAAATATAAACATTTGTAATATTTAATTTATAAGTGTTTAAACTTTATTCAAGTAATTTATGATATAACTAATAATATCATGTACCAAAATCATTGTGAAATTACTGAAATCGGTGTGTTATGTATTGTACTATTTCAGGAGTATAATCGATATGCTCATTAAACACAGAAGCTAGACTACAGTGATTGATTGTTTCACTTTCATATTACTCGGTGAAGTATATTTGGAAATCTACAGAAAACGTAAAATTATTGCTTACTACTGGAATAATTCTGAAAACTGTTTTTAAAAAATTGGATATAAAACACTGTAAAAGTGTATTGCATTTTTTTTTCTTTTGAATTTTTGTTCAATTAAAAAAAAATTATTATTATTATCATTATCATTATTATTATCATTATTATTATTATTATTGAATGTGTTCCTTTCAGTTGTTTCTAATGACAAAGTTTTTAAAAATAATTAATAATTATAAATCTGGTTTTATTCTCTCATATTTTCTAACTTCCACATATTTTGAATAAGACAATGCCGTATTTAAAGAAAAAATTCTTTAATTGGTTCAAACTGCATACCACTAATTTATAATATTAATTTTATCACAACATAAAGCCAAAGTTGCAAAGTTCCTTAATTTATACCGGAGCAATTTAGAACTACATTTTTTTTTTCTTTTTTTTTTTTTTTTTTTTTTTTTTTTTTTTATATATACCACTTTCATTAAAAAAAAATTTTTTTTTTAATCGTAGTCATACACTATATAGAAAATTATTTTATAAAATAAGTGGTGTGAAACAATGACGTGGCTAAAAGTGCTCCGGAGAAAATAAAAGAACTTAGAAACTTTCTTAATCGATAAATTTAACCAGAATTTTATATTTTGAAATTAGTGGTGGAAGAATGTTTGAAAAATGGCCGGTCCTTGCTAACGCTGTAAATATAAAAATAAATAAATAAATAAATAAAATAAAATAGTGGTGTTTAAGATGTGTAAATGTAGCAAGGTTGCTCTGTGTGATTTCGTAAATGTATCATTATTTCTAAGAGCAGTTACAGTTATTTAAAATGTACTGATATTTAAAGGGGAATTAAGAGTTTAAATTTCCAGAGAATAGCGGATTTGTTTTGGGAACCGAAATTTAGTCTCTTTACTATTAAAAAAAAAAAAAGTCTTCGGAAACGATATATTTATATTGCCAAATGAGTGCGACAGTTTTAATGGCCCGGTTAGCAACAGTGTAGTTCGTAGAGTATAGCTCGGGGCAAAAAGGACAAAAGAATAAACTATTGGTTTATTTTACACGTATTACTTTTGCATCGCGCTACTTTTACTTTAATTTTTGTATAAATCGCAGTATTTTTAGCGATATAAAGATATAACACTGATATACTAAAAACCAAATGTTCATAAAAATGATAAATGATGCCGTCATTTTAATTTATTCCGTAATCTTAGTGTCTTCCTTTTTATAAAACTACTCTTTTAGAATAACAACATTCTGCCTATTTAACATAAATTACCGTAATTTTCGAGGTATAATCCGCAGTTCAGATTTGGATTAAAAAATTTACTTGAAAGATAAATATATATTTGTAAGAGCGGTTTAATAAAAAAAAAAACGTAGAATTTTCTGTTAAATAAAATTTCTTGTGGAGAAATGACTTGTTTTACCCGCGGATTATACACCGAAAATTACGGAGTATTTTAGTGAACGTTAATCTACAAACAAAGTGCTCGGGAAAAATAGCTGCTTACTAACTATGCTACGAGTTAAATAAAGCAGTTCAAAGAAAATTACTAAAATATTTTATAATAATTATATTTTATTGAAATTTTGTAGATAAATAGTATATCAATATTGTTTTTTAATCTGATAATCCGTAAAACAGCTTTCATAGTGTAACAAGAACTCACAGAATTTGCATACATATTTCGTTCCTTACATACTCTACGTATTCTAGAGAAGTATTTTTTTTCTTTTTTGTCGGAATTAATCTCCAAACTTTTCTATTTCCACTGGGCCGGGATTGAACTTGACCCCCCCCCCCCCTTAAGTATGGCATCTCACTCTGGTCTTCGTCAAGAATTTAGACAATTGCCTTAATCCTTACACTATAAGATAGGTTATCTTTGAGAAAGACAACAGTGTCGCAGTTTTGAGAAGATGACGCATATGTTAAATAATCAATTCCCCAATTTATATTATCACCAGCAAAAACAGAATCAGAACTGTCAAACGATCGAATTTTCAAATTATAATTATCACCATCATCTTTAAAAACAAATCTTTCATACACATTTTCGACGATTAAATAAGTTGAAAATAATTGTAAAAATATCGTGGTGTGAAATCTTCATTTCTCCCTATCACTATGTATTGGAGTCGAGGTGGAATCGAGATATCAACAAATTATCATACAAATATTTTACATAGGAAGTAAAATTATGTGTTAAAGTTACAAGTCATTCGTAGTATTTTATGATGCAGGGTAATCTAAAATATTTCTATTTTTCTCTAATTTGTGGTTGGTCTCTTAAGTGCACTCGTGACTAAATCTACAGTAGAACATATGATATTGTAAATGTTCTTTGCATGTCTAAAGTTTAAAACCATTTCGTTCAGTAATTTTTAAGAAAAAAAAAATAATTATAATAATAAAAATCCTTTACAATTTCAATAGCACTCTACATATATTTGTAATATATTTCTTATTTTTTGATTCTAGAAAGAAAATACGCATATTCGCTGTTACATATACATTAAAAACCACCATTAAAATTTATTCTGGTGCACTGTTTATTCCAGCCCTTTCTTCAAACCGCAGCGAAATTTTATCTAATATCCGACTATAAATAAGAAGAATACACTTTAAAAAAGTGGTGTCAAAAAAAAAAAAAAAGATACTAACAATTTTCCCTATAAATTAACTGTTAGAAACTCTGATATTAGATTAATAAATTTAAATATTCTATAAAACTTTCATTTCTTGTAGGTAAAAGTAACAAAAGTATATCAAGTTAGAAAAATACTCAATAGCGAATATATGATTTATGAGAGCAACTGTATTTATTAATATTGCTTGCAGGAAATTGTAAGAAGAAAAAGATTTATGAAGAATTAAAATATAATCAGCTAACATTCTGAATTACAAAACTCGTACCATATAGCCGTACCATATATAATTAAACATGTCATATATAATTGAGGTATAAATCTCCATAAATGTGCGTATATACACAATGAAACATTCATCGGGTGTCATTAATTATTGTCTATATGAGACGCTGGTGTCTGTGGTTCCATATACAGTAGAATTTAACATAATAGAAATAGGTTCAATCATTCTTTACAAATGAGAGCCAAAAAAGTACTGCGAATGATTATGGACCAATATTGATCTGGCTAATTATGGGAACAAGCAATCATCCCAAAAACCTTAACAAGAAGGAACATTTCGAAAGCTTCATTTATTTCATTTGATGTATCAAGCTTCGAAGCAAGTCTGTACTACATATGTTTCAAAGGGAGTTTCTCACCAGTGTCCTCCATTGTGCCGAGGTTATCACTGGAACACGTTTGCCTTTTAGATGAGGTGTCCATCCAGACTTTCACTTCACGACAAACGTGGCTATATCTCACAGTACAGCATACATTGCAGAGGTCTTGAATAACGGTATCATACGCATTAATCTATAAGACCTATAAGATCATCAGAACAAATTCCATAAGAAACACATAAGCTCTTCTTCAATAAAACTGGATAATAAATGAATTGCTGCCCTCAGCGACTCATTTCGCGACTTCTAAAAGAGGACAAACAGTGATGCTTTAAAAACTGGATTACAAACTTATCTTTATCATAAACAGACATTTCAAATCATTCTTCAGATTCACGCAGACATTACTCCATTCAAAATTCTTCATATATATGACTGGCTGGCTGTCAGATTGACGCCTCTGATTTTATGCATTTGCAGGAACCTATATTTTCAAAGAAGTACTTTTTTCCATTTGAAATTTCGTTTAAATGGTTCTAACCACTTGTCTAAAGTCTATTATATTAGTGATTAAATAGAAAGAATTGAGTCGATAGAAAACAATTCTGTATGGTTTAATATTTAAAAATCCATTCGCTCTTAATATTTGCACAGAAGTATATGCAGTGTTGCCAACATCCTAATTAGTAATTCGGAGGATTGTTAATACCAGCCATTTTTTTTTTCCACTCCAGTCTTAATCTTTTTCTAGAATACTTTTCTTCTTATTTCATCGTACATACATTTAAAGAGCATCGTAATTTTTTTACACATTAAATTACTATAAAAAATAAGTTGTGTGGAAGAAGGAGAGAGTACTAACAATCTTTAGGATTAGGTTTGCAGCCTTGTATATCAGGGGTCGTACTCTCAGCCCTTTTTTCAGGACAATCTCAGGAATCAGAAAATTCCTTCTTTATTGCTATCACTATTTGTGTACAATAATCTAAATCCTATTTAATCACGACACATTACTATGAAAATACTACAAAAATTTCTGCATAAAATTAGTGTTGGCAAAAATGGTGATTTTTTTTTAAATCTTTTAGAATGCCCTGAAAAAAAAAGGCCGGAGAATACGACCCCGGGTATATGCATACTTGCCAATATTCTAATTACTATTCCGTAGCCCTGTGGACTCCGCCTATTTTTCCACACCAGTCTTTTTTTTATAAGTATTTTTCTTCCTATTAAATTATAATCAAATTTCAAGAAAATTACTGTAAAAATTAAGTGACATGGAAAAAAAGGGCGGTTCTAATAATACTACGGATTATTAATTAAAAATTTGGCAGGTATGCAACTGTGCACTTCTAACTATGAAAAACAACATGAACAATGCAGTGACTTAATAGGTACATTTACATATTCTCTAATTGTACCAAAATCTATCCACTTGAAGTGTATTTAAAAATAAGACATAATTTCAATTAAATAGAGAATTTTCGCATAAGTCAAATATTAAAAAAAACAGTATTAGAATTTTTTTTAATAATTCATGCGTAAATAAACATATTAATTTTACCAAAAATAAACTCAAAAACTAGCGTGCAGTTGGCAGGACCAGTTAAAGGCAGTTGCACGTGTTTGCACCTGATGAAGAAAGGCTACGTCCTTTCGAAACCGGTTGTGCTGATTTACAATTTATGGTATGTGAAGAAGTTTTAATTTCTTGCTATATTCCTTTTAATCTCAAATAAAGCACTTTTTTTTTATTTTAAATATACAAATGTAAAGCAAAACGTAAAAGTATTTTAGTAAATTAATAAATGCATTCACTCTTGGAAGAAGAAAATTATGCAATGTATCTAAAGAAGTTTACGGTTAAAGCATAGCCTCCTAAACTAGATACCTTCCGCTTGGCTCGAAACTTGGCATCAGTTCAAGCGGTAGACAGAGCCACCTGGTACAGATTGAGCGACGTTTTTATTCAAATGTCACCAATAATTTTAAGAAGTGATATATGATATATATGATCGACGTTTCTTCGATTCTATTCGCTTTTTATGTTTATCAAATCCCACTTTTAAAAATTTTTGGTGGCTGTTGAATAAAAAAGTCTCGCAATCTGTACCAGGTGGCGCTGTCTACCGCCAAGTGTCCGAGCCACGCGGAAGCATCTAGTATAGGAGGCTATGGTTAAAGTATTATGTAGATATCACCTACAGTTAACGGTTAAAAGTAAGGTGAAAGAAATTTCTACTTCAACACTTTTTTCCGAACTGAAATTTGTTGAAATTGAAAGAAAATACAAATAAAATTTTCACATCAAATGTTTTGTTAAAAAAAAAAAAAAAAAAAAAAAAAAATCTAAAATTCTATGTGATTTCATAGTTTGAATCACATTCTTTGATAAATCTAAATCGTTTACTTTATATTGTATTTTAAATTCAATAATTATCTATCTTGAGCCATTTTTAATATTTTAATAACAATCTTCAATATAAAAACAATACTTTACTATACGTTCCAATTCATTAATATATATTTAACAAATCTCACTTTCTCCTTTTTTATGGATATATTTATACGCATTACAAACAACTCTTTGAAATTTAAGCGTCTGAGTCTGAATTTGAATAATTTTGGCGTGAACAACGTTATCATGTATCAAAATCATCATGGAATTACTGGAATCTGATTGTTATATGGTTTGCGAGTTCAGGGATATAATTGATATGCTCATTAAACAATGGAGTGCGAATACATTGGCTGATCATTTAGCTTCCACTAAAGACTATTAGTTCATAAAATTGTCTAGCCTAGTTAAAAAATATCTGAAAAAGCTTATTATATATGCAGAATTAATACTTGTAAATACATGTGGTATATGCAGAATAAGTACTTGAAAAATATTATATATAGAGAATAAATACTTGTAAATTTCAGTCAAGATAACCAATATAACTAGTAGGGGAGCGTGGGACTAGTTGCCACAGGGGTAAGAAGTAACACGCAATTTACGAAATAGTCTGTAACACTTGTAATTAAATATTTTTATAAATATAATTTTTATGAAGCGCTTTATAATTTAAGCACAATCGGTGCTACACAAAAATGGTTAATGAGAGGTTCTGTACATGTGCTTCATTTTAGCTAGTAAGTGGAAAAAAATATTTCATAAATTTTCAGTAAAGGTATGTTAATTTATACTTAAAAAAATGTTTATAGCTATTTATTTAGTCTGTGTGTTGAGTTATAAAATGCATGTATAATTTTTTGTATAAATTGTTATGTATTTTTTTATAAATAAACAAAATGTCCTAAGTAATACGATTGGACAAGTTGTAACATTTCAGAAGAGTGGCTTGTGGAGATGCCTACAGCGAGAACCCTAAGTCTCTGCCCATTTTCAGGAAACTTTCAGAAATGAATAATTTTTGGCTTCTTTAAAACTACTATATTTATACAGAAATATTTTCTGGGTTTTTATTTTATAGTGCTGTGTTCATTTAATCACGAATTACAATCACGATTTAATCACGAATTACAGAATATTGCATAAAAATAGTGGTAGAAAAAAACCCAGAAATTTCTCATCAGTGACAGTGTCCTGAAAAAAGGGCGGAGAATTCAAGCTCGGTTAAACCCTTTCTTTGGCAGTAGAATGACTATAATGCTTTATTTGCAAAATTTGAGCCCACATTAAAAGCAAGAGAGAAACAAAATATCATTTACTTGAATTAATTTCGATTCTGACTGAGATTGACTTCTATGTTGATTTTATCTTTAATTTTCTCTTTATTTTACTATAATCCATTTGATATAATTCATTGTTACTATACCAAGAAGGTTATAATATTTAATATTACTTATTAGTTTTTTTTTTATTATTATTGAATTAATAAAGGATTGATGACAAAAAACATTTTGGAATACTGTCGTTTTTATTGTTAGGGTTCCCTCTGTATCCGTTACAATTCGCCCCACCTGTGTTAAAATTAGCCCCAAGTGCAGGTTAAATTGTAACATGCAAATAATTAAAAAAAAATTATTTTTTTTTTTGTGCTAAAACTAGCAACATTAACGAAATTATATATATATATATATATATATGACAGATGCAAATGCTTGCCATGTGGTTGGAAAACTTGGCAAGAGTTGAAGCGGTAGGTAATGCCACCTGGTACAGATTGCACGACTTTTTTATTCAACTTCCACCAATAATTTTAAGAAGTGATATACGATATATCTAATCAACGTTTCTTCGATTCTATTCGCCATTTGTGTACATCATATCCCACATTTAAAAATTTTTAGTGGCTGTTGAATAAAAAAGTCGCGCAATCTGTACCAGCTGGCACTGTCTACCGCTTCAACTGTTGGCAAGTTTCAACAGCAATCATAAACAGGAAAACGTGAATACATTTTACAATATATTTAATTTTCTAAAAACTGTTACAACATGCCCCATGCTCCCCTACCTGTGTAAAAGTTCCAAAAAGTATCTTGTGAAGCTTCCTATTTCTGTATAGTAAACATTTATTAGTTGTTATTGAAACATTTCCATTTAATGCAATTGCAATTTAATGATAATATTAAGGTTTATAATTACTTATTTGATAATGTTATTTTTATTTTCTTCTGTATTCCATAGAAAGAAGTATTGCTTTCGTAAAAAATTTTGACTTGTTTTTTTCGATATATTTACACGTTTTGAGAGGTCTAGAGCACGATATGATCATTTAAAAAAATGTGTGTCGGTCCGCCTGTCAGTGTGTGTGTGTGTGTGTCTGCAAAATTTTTGTTGTGGCTGTATCTCAGGACTACTTCATAGAATTGTATTTAAATTTATATGTCGATGCACCTTGACATAAATTAGTAACTGTGAACTTTTGGTGCCAATCATACAAGAGGAAGCGCTGCTATACATTGTTATCTGTAATTTCAGGGTAGTCCATATTTAAAAAAAAAAAAAAAAAAAAAAAAAAAAAAAACACTGCACAGAATTGCATATAAACTTATATGTAAATGATTTATATGTAGTAAATTTATATGTATGTACCTAGACATACGTTTCTGCCTATCAACTTTCAGTTCCAATCGCTCAATAGGGGCTGCTGCTATAAAGTGATTTCTGCAATTTAATGGAATATTATATCTCAGGTTCTATTGCGTATAACCGGACAAAACTTGATATGTGAGAAATCTTTTAAGTGAAATAATGCTGATTATTTTAGGTGTATATTGGCCGATAGATGGCGCTGCTATACTGCATTTTTTCCCGATAACGGGAAATCTATATCTCGTTCTATAATATATAATTGCACAAAACTTGGTATATAAGAGAACCATCATGAAACATTATACTGATTTAATTTGGGTGCATGTGAGCCAAAAGATGGTGCTACTGCGTTTCAGTTTTCCTCATGAACAGAAAGAGAAATCTCAATTTCTATGGCATATAACTGCTTGAAATATTTTATACTTGAAAACCATTATCTAAACGAATCCTGGCAGAAATTAAGTGTATATCGGCCGATAGATGTAGCTTTTATTGTGATATTAACATGGCTACATCTCAGCATCTGTTAATTAAAATTCCACCAAACTCTATGCGTAAATTTTATTTGTTGGAAGTTATGGTTACACTTTTGTATACACATTAAACAATAAGTGGTGCTGTTATGTAGAATAATATAAAAGAAAAGTTTGTGATGACCACAACATACTAGTTTTATTTTAGTTTAAATTATTAATTGATTAAGAAATAAGTACGCTGTAAGTCAATTGATTTATTTTTTATCAAAATTTGTAAAACTGTATTTATTTGAACGTCATATAATTGTCAACTTTTTTTGCCGAAAAATGTATTACAAAACATTTAACAAAACTTTTTTACTAATCGACTATGCTTAATTGCATACCTGCCAACCATCTCATTAATAAGAGTAAAATTGTTAACGCCCCTTTTTCCACACCACTTATTTTTAGCGTAAATCTCTCCAAGTGTTGTTACGATAAAAAAAGAATAAAATTACTTTAAAGAATGACTAGTGTGGAAAAAAGTTGGATACTAAAGGTACGCTTCATAATGAGATGGTTGGGAGGTATGTTAATTGTATTGAAAAATACTATTAGAAAACGAGAAAATTATTCTTTTAAAAGGTATATAAAAGATAACAATTATAAGTGTATGTTTGGTTTAGCAATGTAAACTTCATGAAATATTTCATTTAATACATGAACATTTTGAACGTCTAAAAATGCTTAAATTTTAATAATATTAAAAAAGCCACATACATAAAATTACTAATGTACTATATTACTCCAGAATAATTTTCTGTTTTAAAAAACACAAAATTTTTAATCTAAAATAAAGGAATAAACAATATGTAAATAATCATTTGTATAAACTCTACATAAAAGGAAACTGAAGTACCACAGACATGACAATAGTTTAATTTATAACACTGTTGTTACCCGCCGTTTTTTTACACACTTTTCGAAGTGTATTTTCTTTTATTTGATCGTAATTACATGTCGAATAATGTTTCAATGCAAATAATAGTGCGTAAAGAAGGGAGTGTTCTAGAAGTGCTTCAGAATAAATAAAAATTTTGGCCTATCTGGTATTGTGCAATATACAGATTACATAGATCCTAAATTTTTCTAGCTTTGAATGTCACTATTTATTTATATAAGAAAATGTTTATTTTGCACTTTTTGATACTAAATAATTTGACGATCAATTGCGAAAATTTTAATAATTTCATTAATAATCGCGATAAATTTAACACTTTAAACACGAATTTCAGAAGAACGCCAAAGGGTAGGGCTTACTGTTTGAAATAGGAAAACACCCCAGTGACAATATGCGTGTTACAGAGCCTGATTTCGAAAACCTTGCCTGCACAGTCGCCAAGTCCCTATATTCCCCTGAAAAATTTTGCTAGAAATTCTGTATAAAATATATCAATTTATTTAGCAATAGATTATACCTCTTTATCTACCGCATTGTGTAAAGGAAAAATAATATTTTAAACATATTTTTTAATTACATAAAAACATTTATGCAATACAAATTATAAATAGCACTTCATTACAGTAATTAGTGAGGATTTTGACAGGGGTAACTATAGTGTTCCAATGGTAGATAAAGGTAAGAAAAGATATTTGGACCTTTAAAAAAATGTAAATATGTATTTGCTTTTTATGTTTATTTTATTTTTTCCTAGATTAAAGGGATATTCTTGAAGTAATATAGTAATTATTTATAAGACACTTAAACGTACAAAATGCCAAGCAAAGACAGTAAGAACTAGAGGTCTGCACGGGCCAGAATTTTGAGGCCCGGGCCCGGCCGGTGTATTTTCTGCCAGTGTACTGGCCGGCGCGGCCCGGACCAAAAACGATAAAATCAGGCCCGACTCGGCCCGCCCGATTCAAAAATATGAAAAAAATTTAAAAATGCATGCCTTTCTATGAAAAAGATTTTTAGTATATGTTTTGCAGAGGTTTTATACAGCGAAGTAATAGAATCTTCTTTAACTAAACTGCTGAACATTTACAAGATAATTATATATAAACAAAAGTTCATTATTACAGATGCACAGAAGGCACAAAGACAGACAGAAAGTCAAATCGAAAATATTAGCACCCATCAAACAATATTGGACGGTATTTAAAAGGGTTATTACTACTAAAAATGCACGTTAACCATTTCCTCTTATGTACCGTAATGTATACGAATCTTTCATGTGATCCGGTAAACAAAATTTTAATGGTAGTCCAACCATACTCAATAGAAAGGAGGCTTTTGTACATATTTAAAATGATGCTACTTTCATTCAGTGCACTGTAGAAAAGAAAAAGGAGTTTAGAGAAAAAGTTACAGTGGCAGGATTTTTATAGCCTTCATACCACCTGAACTCTACAGACCATATGCCACAAAACCTTATACATAGTAACTTATCTAATTTCTTTTGTTTGAACATGTGCGCAAACTAGTGGTGACATGCATACTATTTTGAATAGGAAACCATTTAATATTACTTGAAATAAAATATATTAATTGAGAGAAATGCTAAAAATATTTGCGGAAAATCAGATCGTGAACAGACAGACTGATAAGCAATTAAACTGAAGTTACAGACATTTTTTTTAACAAAATAAAATTTTATGTAATATACCAGTCTGTAAAATTATGTGAAATAAATGACTGAAGAAATATTTTATCATTTTCCTTTTTCGCTGATTAACGAGGAAATCAGAAAGAGGTTCGGGTCTACAGGGCCCGGAAAAAAATTCATTCAGGCCCGGCCCGGACGGAGAACAAATTGAAAATTTCGGTCCGAACCCGGCTAGAGGGTCAGGCCGGGCTCGGGATCGGGCCCGTGCCCGGCCCGTGCAGACCTATAGTAAGAACACTCTATATGCTCTTCTCTGGAACAAAATGCCTGCATGTAGCGTTTAGTATCTTGTAGTGAGATTATACTGTGGTATATACGTTCCATTCAAATAGATATTTTTCACGTATCTTCCATAAATTCGATTTTATAAATTTTTAAAATAATGCTACTTTAAAGTACGTCATCAGAGAAAGTGTACCTGTTAACATTTATTTTAGGGTACTGTAAGACCCGAACTTTTTTCACACCAGTATGAGTATATTGTAAAAACATATTTCTTCTTATTTCATTGTAATTACATATTGAAGAAAATTTCTCTAAAATTAAAGTTGTAAGAAAAAGGGTGGGACTAACAGTACTCTGGAATAATTTATAAAAGTTACCGGTATGATTAAAGGAGTTATTTTTTCAATAAATGTTAGTTGTGATCAGTGTTGCTAGATCTGACGGATTTTTACTTTCCCTTACCCATAAGGTAGAGAAAGTATTGTTTTTGGCTCAAATTTTCGAACGCGAGATTTTGTTATATTTACACGTTTTGAGGTCCCCTGAATACGAAAATCATGTTTTTAGCAAATGGTCTGTGTGTCTGTGTGTGTGTGTGTCTGTGTGTCTGTCTCTTATCAGCATATCTCAAAAACAAATTATGGCAGAAAGTTCAAACTTGGTATTCTAAATGTGTATCATATAGGGATGCTACAGTAAGCTTTTCGTTAAGATCAAGCAAATGGTTCGTGTACAGGGACAATCAAGAGAATTCTAATACATTACGTCTATGGGGGAAATTGCAGGAAAATAGAGTTTAACGTCTATAGACTGCACTAAACCAAATGAAACAAATATATATTTTTTGTAATAGAGACAGTTAACTGGGGAAAAAAATTGTGTATGTAGGAGCCTCGCCTCCCCCCCCCCTGGGGGGAAATCCCCCCTCGAGGGGAGTAAATTTTCATGATGGGTATCTTTCAAAAGAGCTCGCCAATACCTTTAAAACGAATGGTTGAACTGTCGATCTGCGATAATTTAAAACAAAGTTATCGATTTTTTTTACTTTTAACGAAAAAAAAACTTTGAAAAAAAATCATACTTTTTTTTTTTTTTAATATTGAGAATAAAATGGACTTCTTTTGGATATTTGGTGTTATACTACTTCTCTAATATGGAAATCGTCTGCCTTATCATAAAAGATAATTTTTTTAAATAATAATTTTAATAAATTATTTAAAAAAAAAATATATATATTTTTTAATAACCGAATTAAATTCTATATAAATGTAGGTGTATTAATGAAACGGGGGTTGAGGGGGGCGGTAGCCCCCCTCACACAGAACTAATTATCATGTAAAACTCTTCAGAAGCCTAATATAAATTATTTAACATAGACTTACATAACAGTACTCGTTATCTTACCTATTAATCTGCAACCTGTATTTATAGTATTAAATTTCAGGGTAAGAGAAAGTCGTGTGAGTGACACACCAGATTATTTATTTAATAGTCACCAATAATTTTTAAATGTAAAGTTTGCTTAACCCCTTAACGCGCGCTGTCCTCGCTGCGAGGACGCAAAATTTAAGATCCAGCTGCAAAAATTCATCCCGGAAATTTTTTAACAAAAATTTACGTTAATAACATATCAGAAAAGGCCGGTTTTTTTAACCTTAAAATTTAAAATTTATTTTAGTTTAATTTAGTTCATGAATTCCGGTGGATGTATAATTTAAATGATCTCAATTGTCTTGCGCCGCAAAGGGTTAATCACTTCCATGTTTGATAGTCTGTTAAGTATATCGAATATCGCATATAAAATTTTTTGGTGATTATTGAATGAAAAATCCGTTAGATCTATGGCAAAACTGGTTGTGACAAATCTAATATAAAAATACAAAATGTTCGCTCTTGTGATTATGATATACAGAGTATCGTTTAACAAATAAGGTCTTGAAGAAAAGTCCTTCATGAAAAACGAAAAAGTGAGTGAGATCAAATAATTTTTCTTCTGAATTTTATGGACTGCCTTACGCTGTATCTGTTTCACTCACAATATAGCTGCCAACATTTTAATTTATTCCAGAGTATTTTTAGCTGCGCCTTTATTTCATTCCCCTTATTTTTTAAAACTACTTTTTCTTATTTTATAAATGTTAAATATTGCAGGAAAATTTTCTATAAATAAAGACTCATTTCAACATATTGAGGTAGTAGACAATACTTTGAAATCGAAACTTTTTGGTCATTTATGTAATATTAGGGTGTGTAAGATGAAATAATGACAAACTAAATCTAAAAATAAAATAAAATAATTAATTTAATTAATTATATCTACAGTTCAAAATATGTTAAAAGTTCTAACATTTATAGGTACTTATATTTTAAAGTAATAAACGAATGCAAGCATTATGCTTATTTAGATTATTTTTACTATTCATTTTTAATAGTTTTCAAAATATGCATGCTTATCAATTGCAGCCTTTTAGTGCTTCTGCAGTTTCACTGGTATTGCAGTTTCACTGTATTTTTGCATTAAACGTTTTTTATGGCAGTAAATTTACACCAGAAAATACAATTAAAACAGTGTGTATATAAACATTTAATGTTGATGTGCACAGTGTCGAATATCTTTAATAGTTCATTGAAGCTCTCAAAAATGTCCATTTTA
Organism: Salticus scenicus; assembly: GCA_963930645.1. Lineage (NCBI taxonomy): Eukaryota > Metazoa > Arthropoda > Arachnida > Araneae > Salticidae > Salticus > Salticus scenicus. The sequence goes on from OZ005657.1 coordinate 111,519,905, forward strand.
TAAAATGTGGGCTTGTGTATGGACAATTATATTGACCTGCGTCAAGGCAGTTAATACCGGTTTTACCTGCAATATATTTTTCATAAAGGGATTTTTCTGAATGCTGAAATTCGATGACGTTTTCTTCTTTTATAAGAGTTTAAACCAAGATAACCCATAACATAAGTTCTATTCGTTAAAAAGAAATGTTTAAATATTAACCGTTTGCTCTCGAACGTCGCCCGAGAGGCGTCATGACCAATTAAGTTACTATATATCTTATATCCGCCAAAAATGTTCTACAACTAAAAGTCCTATAAGAGGTGAAATACTTCGTTAAGGAAGAGACTACGCCTACATTTTTTGTTAAGTGTCTTTGGGCGTTGCTTGCTGTGGTCATTGGTAAATGACCAAATGGAAAATTACAAATCGTAATATTCATATATAATGTTTGTAATATGTAAATATACATCAAACATAAAAATAAAATGTTTATATTTAAAATTCTTATGTTTTATATTTTGCATTTTTCTATTAAAACTATTGTCTGGTAGCTCAATACGCTTACTAAAAGAAGGTTCGAGGGCAAAGGTTTAGTTTCCATCACACTTCAGGGCCGCACATTTGGAAAATACAAAGTGGTCGACATAAAAGGGGCCAATGACAAAAAAGAAGGTGCGGCCTTCGTAAAAGGGGTATAAACTTGCATTTTTCTAGCCTCTTATTACGCGGCCAGCATAACATAAGGACAGCCAGATCTTATAATAAGCTAGATTAGCTAGATTAGATTTAGCTAGACTAGCTAAAAGGCGGATACTACGAACCATGCTGCACTTCTATACTTTTGAATAGATCACTTACACAATTCTAATTCTTTTCTAAAGCCACGCTTTTTGAAGAAGCATTTTCCAGTACAAAAAATTATTACATCATTACCGGAAAAATTAAAAAGTTTTATATGCACACCACCAAGTATCTGGTAAATCGGTTCGAGTTGTTGGTTTACCTGTACGAAATAGGCTTAGAGAGCAAACGGTTAATACATGACGTTTAAAAGGTCACATGAAAAAATTATTTCCTTCTTTATTAACACGTTTTTAATCCCTTCACCTGTTTGTATGTATTTTGTAACCGCTCTGGGAGCAAACAAAAAATCTATATTGTAAAAAAAGACTTGCCCTAAGTGAATGTTGTTGCTGTGATGTAAAGCTCAGGACTACGAACCTAAAAATCTAACGTTCGAGCCCAGTTAGCGGAGATTTTTTAAAAATGGTTTTTGTTTAATTCTAAATTATTTTTCAATTAAAGATTTAAAAGTCTGTGAATATCGTATGCCACTCACACGATTTTCTCTTACTCTGCATTTTAATACTATAAATATAGATATTTTGTGCTTTTTAGTTTACATTTCAATAAAAGCGTGTTCTTAATTTTTTTTTAAAGTATAATATTATTTTGCTTCTACATATATATACTGTGAATATTTAAAACAGTGTACTTTTTAAAAGTACCGTAATTTCTGGTAGATACCCCGCACGTTATATAATCCAGTTTTGCACCAGAAATTTCAATTGATAAATAAATTTATATTTGTACGAGCTCTTCCTTTGAAAAGGTATAGATTTCTCTATTAAATAAATTTTCTGGTGGAGAAATGACACATCTTACCTGCGGCTTATCTACCAGAAATTACGGTAAGTCTAATACACAAGAAATTTTGTTAAATTATACATTGAAGTTTTGTTTATAAGTAAACAAACTATTTTTAATACAACTTTAATTATTCATTAATTTCAATATAATTATATGCTTAAAATATTTGTGTCATAATTATTTCTCTGACAAATATGTTTAACAAAATAACCATATTTCGTGAATATATATATATATATATATATATATTCATCTTCTCCCAAAATGTAAAACTAATAATAAATTTTTGCAGTTTCTGGGTCTTGTTGCAGGTCAGAAGCTACGGGTTTTGGTTGGATTGCTGGTAGAGTACGGGTCAAGTTTACTCTACCTACGAAGACTTCTAGCCCTGTGGTATGTAGTAAAACAGTGCCTGTCGTATTTTGGGAATTTCACTTGTTTAATCTAGCAGGCAGCTCTTACCTGTTTCAATTTAATTTGTAATAAATTACTAATTATTATATCAAAGTTTATAAGATTTTCTAATTAATTCCAGGGACTCTGAAATGTTAATTTATATACACATATATGGCGACTAGATATTACCCTAAACGTTGGTTAAGTGAAACAATTTCTGTACGTTGTACGAGCTGGTACGAGCCGAACTACTAAAATAAACCAAACTATCAACTACTAAAATAAACCAAAAAAAAAAAAAAAAAAAAAAAAGAAAAGAAAAGAAAAAGAAACCCATCATTTTATGGAAAATATTGTTAATTTAGCTTTCATACTTCCTTTTATTCTTTTATTCATTTATTTATTGGAAATTAAAATATTACGATTTTGTTAGCATTTTTTGTCATACTTTATCATATACAGGTAACCCCCGAAGAACACGATTAATTGGTTCCGTGTCTTTTAAAACCGTGTTGTTCGAGAGTACAAGAAAAGGGATTCCGTTTCAAGTGTGTGAAAAAAAAAAAAAAAAAAAAAAAAAAAAAAAAAAGTTACGTTTTATTTTATTTCTTTATTTTCTTCCTTCTTTCCTTTCTTTCTTTATTTTTAAATATAATACTAAAAAATTTTATTTTTTGAATTGGTGAACTCTTCGAAGAAATCTCGTATTGCATAATTGAAATTAATACTTTAATTAGAACTGAAAATACGTTTTATCTTCATTTTTTATTGTCAAAATAAGAGAAAATAAAACAAAAAAAATTGCAATTGATCAATTTTTCCAATTAAATTACATTATAATGACATCTAACCTTCGTTACTGCAGTCACCTAGGAACTATTTTTCAAATTTCGTGATGGAGTTACAATTCTACTATAATTTTGAACAGTTTTGCCTTTGATCATAACTCTCCATTTTATCAAATGACATATTTGGAAATAATTTTATATATCAAATAATATATGTATTTTATTCTTTTTCAAAATAATCACTCAAAAATCGTGTATTTTGAAACCGTATAATTAGGTGGAAGTATCCGTGTTCTTCGAAACTCGTGTTCTTTGGGGGTTACCTGTAAATATATCAATTATTACTGCTCAAAATAATTTTACAGATACTAAGATCGATAAATTTAATATTGATAATTCATTGTTTTAATTAAATTCTCCAAAGGACATATATATATATATATATATATATAATTTAGCATATAGGAAAAGCTGTGTAAGGTTAAATTGTTCCTTTCCTGTAATAGAAAGTAAACAGAATGAAAAAAAATTTAAAACAATTCTATTGCTCAATCGTTAACACAATTCCATAAGTACAGTCCGGGAAAAAGAAAAATGCAACACTCAATGTAACTTCGTTCCTAATCAATGTACGAAAATGTAATAGGTGTCATTCGAATGTGAATGGTTACTACTTTTAGAAAATGAAAATGAAGCAAAATTTCGAATTGGGGGTCATCTACATATCAAAACGCGCACCAACTTTGATTTTTTCAAAGGTCCCATTTTTATATTATATTTGAATTTCTGGGGTCACATCGATGAAAAAAAAGAAAAAATTGGTTGTATATTTCCCTTTTCTTTTTCTTTATATATATATAATTACAAGAGTTCAAAGTTTGAAGGTGCTTATGTTAAATTCCTATTTCAAACTTTTATTAATATCTGCGCCAAAAGTAATTTGATAAATCTTAAAAATTAACTGAGAAAATTAAACAAAATATTATTAATTTTTTATTTACGGGTCAAACTGTATAACAACAACGTCAAACGCGAAGAAAAGAAACAAAAAAGATGATTTTTAGACAATAATGTTAACGAACAAATTCTTATTTTCTAAAGAAAACAAACCTTTCATCGTTTTTCTAAAGCAAAATAATATAGAAACGAAAAAGAAAATGCGACTGTGCAAATTCGTATTAAACCCCTTATTTTACGTTGGTAAAATATATACACAAGTAGCATATTCCTCATCGATTACTGGTGATAAATTTTGAATCTTTTAAACGAACACTAGAAGGGGGAAAATTCAAATAAATAGGCGGGGCTTACAGTTTAAAATAGACAAATAGCTGGAACTTAAAAATTGTCAACTAAAAAAAAAAAAAAAAAAAAAAAATAAGAAGAAGAATATTGGAATGCAGTGCAGACTTGTTAAATTGATTCTTAACTTTCACGACCGCATGCGATTGACTTTTTGGCAGTAAGGTCCGCCTGTGGGCGTTATTCTCCCAAGTTACTTTATTTCAGAACAAAATTTTCTGTATTCACATTTATATTACAAATTGATATACATTATAATTGTATTCTTTCAAATCGCAGCATTTGTATCGATAGTATATTTGTTTGTGCAAATGAGAATATTGGGTATATTCTTAAGAAAAAAATAGCATACAAATTGTAAACGAAACGCCCACTGTCGCAGTTACAGACTTTCAAATGACGTGAATCTACGTCAGCGGTTACGAATGAGTTAAGTACCGTCATAGTCAAAAGGTTAATAATTTAGTTCATATATTGCTTATTTTTTTCTGTTCATTTATTTTTTGTGGGGAGGGGATTGTTATTTTAAGGAAACTTTAGCTTTATAAAATTACTTTTATAAATATATTTTAATTAAGCAATTATATTTCCATAGAACAGGGATGGAACACGGGCGCAGAATTCATACCGGAATCCGTTTAAGAAATTTCTCTACATATAATATCGTTGATTTAAGAAGTAGAAAATTTTCTTACATCGATAGTGGTATGAATTCTGCGCCCATGTTCCATCCCTGATAGAAATTACAAAGAAAAAAAATAGCACAGTTTCAATGAGTTAATATGACAAATACTGGTAAGTACGATGAAAATTGCTCAATGTTTACTTCATGATATTACAATAATTTATCGAAAAAGATTTATTTTATGCATCGTTATGTGTATTATGTGTATGTAAGTTATTTTAGTTCGTATATCATGTCACACCTACAAAATAAAATGAAGGAAAATTTAAGCTTTATTGGTGATCACTGTAACCACGATGCCAATTTTTAATGGAAAAATATCGCACGTTTTCTGAATGAACGCTGAATGATCAATCTAAAATGTATTTTCTAATGAAGTATACAGTACCCGCTGCTTTTTAAAATCACATTCGTGCTGAGCCAAAGTGATTTTACTAAGCGGCTGATTTTTATATCTATTAGAACGTTCCTGCACATGAGAAGAAAGTATTACTTTCCTGAATTTGGAAAGAAATTTGAAAAGATTACGAATAATGAAATTATTAAGCAATATTAATAAGCTTCTTAAAGATAATTAATTGTTCCTTCAATATAATAAATTTAACACGTCCAAGTTCGGATGTGCTTTTCTTTAAGGAAAATTATCATTATTTTGCCGAAAGATACTTTTAAATTTAAAATCCTTACGTTTAAACTTCTTGCTGCTTAGTTATTTCAAAATAAGAATTAGAAATTGTCTTTTAATAATAATAATAATAAAAAAAGTTCACTTGCGAATGAAATTAAATTGAACTCATTACCGCGCTTTAAAGAATACGTTCTTTGAAATTGTTACTGAAACAAGTGATGGGTCGTATCCATATTTAATATGTAACTATGCTGGAAGTGTAAAATTTTCAAGAAAAGAAATATCGTGGGACTACTGTGTTTTATTTTCAGTTTTATTTTCAGTTTTATTTTCAGTTTTATTTTCAGTTTTATTACAAAAAAGAAAAAAAAAATGCAAATCAAAAATTTTTTTTAGAGTACAAAAATGAAATTTTTGCTGCTGAGGACATATTTTTGAGTTTATAAACCGGCGATGTTGATTTTATTAAGCGGCGGTTTTAAAATTGTTTATATTGATTTAATTCCGGGCCTGACAATTTTATCATATTAAGCGGCTGATTTTGTTAACCATTGAATTGATTAAGCGGCTGCTACTGTATACGCATTTAACCCTTTGTGGCGCAAGACATTTCGGATCATTTAAATTATACTGCCACCAGAATTCATGAACTAAATTAAACTAAAAGAAATGTTAAATTTTAAGGTTAAAAAAACCGGCCTTTTCTGCTATGTTATAAACGTAAATTTTTGCTAAAAATTTCCGGGGTGAAATTTTGCAGCTGGATCTTAAATTTTGCGTCTTCGCAGCGAGGACAGCGCGCGTTAAGGGGTTAAAGAACGTAATCGGGTACAGCCAAGATGCTGTAAAAATGAAAATGTCTTCTTATTATTTTTTATAATACATTTTTTTTTAATAAATTTGTGGTGTGAAACAATAAAATTTTGTATACTTTTTGTAGGACTTTCATTTTATTTTTCTAGATTTACAGATAAACCCCTAACACCTTTTTGGTTATAACTCTATGAATATTAAAGTATACAAAATGTATAATTTTCTGCACTGCCAGACTATCAGGAATTCAATTATAAAGTCAAAATTCGGTGTTGCTATTGAAAAACTCAATGTCGGTGTACATTTCATTATGTAGACTTGACTTGATGTAAATTTTGTATACTTTTTGTAGGACTTTCATTTTATTTTTCTAGATTTACAGATAATCCCCTAACACCTTTTTGGTTATAACTCTATGAATATTAAAGTATACAAAATGTATAATTTTCTTCACTGCCAGATTATCAGAATTCAATTATGAAGTCAAAATTCGGTGTTGCTATTGAAAAACTCAATGTCGGTGCTCATTTCATTATGTAGATGACCCCTAATTCAAAATTTTACGTAATTTTTAAAAAGTATATATATATATATATATATATTCGACTGTACAGGAAGCTATCCGAGACGAATGTTCAATTTTCAAAGTTTTATGACCTCTTTGATTTCCTGATTAAACAAATTGCGATTTTTATTTGTGGAGATCTCAAACAGGATTTCCACAGGGTTTCAACTTTCTTAAATGTACTCTGTACATTAAAGAAGATATTTGTTTTAAGATAATATTGGTAAAAGTACGCTGACAAAATCGCACGGCCGTAAATATCCTGTTTAAGTTCCTCACAAATAAAAAAAGGAAGTTGGTTAATCAGTAAATCAGGGAGGCCAACAAAACTTTGAAAATTGTACGTCACTCTCGGATAGCTTCGTACACATATGCTGTTGACAACCTTGATAGATGCTTAATTGAGTGAAGAGGGAAAAAATAATAATAATCCCAAAGTGAAATAGCGAACGAAAGCTCTGGTTTATATATAACGAAAAAAAAATTACAGAATTTCAGAATTTCCGGAATACATTTTGCAGGTCCACTTTTGCTTCAAAGTGTCGAAAAATTGTCAAGGTAATTGATTATTTTTATGTTTATTATAAATCTTTTTTAAATTTTCTTCTTATATCCATAGCTGCAAAGTTTTTTTATTTATTCCGGAATTTTCTTATCCCCGCCCTTTTTTCACACCGTTATATTTATAGAGTAATTTTCTTCATATTATATCATAGTTATATATTGAAGAAATTTTTTCTACAAATATTACGGTATGGAAAAAGTGCGGGGCTAACAATATTCAGGGTTAAATTAAAAAACTTGGCAGCTATGTATATCTAAAGGCAAAATAAAGTTAATTTGAATGGTTAAAGTTAATTTGAATTTAAGGGTTGCGTAAGTTTTGAATATTAGCTAACAACGTCTTTAGGGCCCACAGTTTCATGAGATATGTCATGAAATTCGAAAAATTGAGTATTTTAATGTTATTTTTAACGCACAATGAAATGTTTCTCTTAATAACAAACAACGATAAAAGGTAAAATTACGAGACAAAATAGAAATGTAAGTGCAAATTTATAGCAAAATATCTGTAAATTTTTTACCTCTACTTTTATATAATATTATTTTATACTATTTATCTGCAATTAAATAAACGAAATTTTTTTTTTTTTTTTTTTTTTTTTTTGTAAATGAGAGTAAGAATATATTGTACATGTTGCAGTGGCTTGGAATTAAGAAGCGTTAGTTAAGGGCTGTGCAAAATTTTAATACTATCATCAGAAAACATATCATGCTTCCAATAATTAAAAAGAAAAGAAAAATCGCATGACAATTAAATCAAGATACGGTTGCGGCTGATAATTTGTTGCACGCGCTTGCAACTTATTTATTTACTTGCTAAAAACAGGATTTTTTTTTTTTTTAAATATATAATGTTGTCAGAAGTCATTTTTGCTTGTATTTAACCTTTTTTTAGATTATGGACGTCTTTTAGATTCGGGGGAATTTATTTATAAGGTATCAGAATATTTTATTCATCATTTAATTTTACATTTTAGCATCAATTTAAGTATGAAATTAAGAATTATGTTGGTGGTCTGGTTTTTGAAAAATAAAAAGAATTGGGTGATAATAAGTAAATTGTAGATGAAGAAATTATGCAAATTATTCGTTTGCATAGAATGATTTAGCCCTTTGCCAATTCTAACATTTTAACCCTTTCAGGGACGATGGGTACGCAACCGCAAATTTTAATTCAAAATTGCAAACACTGTCTCCGGAAGATTTTTATAAATTTTTTTTGCTTATAACTTAAACGTATAACTTATTTCTTGTCTTTTAATATTGTTGGGGATTTCTGGTGGATGTTGAATTTAAATGAAGAAAATTTGCTTGCCCCTTAAAGGGTTAAAATGCTCTAAACTATATTGCCAAATTTAGGGACTATTTTATTTAACTCTCACTAATAACACTGTTTGGCATGAAGATTGCCTCTGATACCATTTCAGAATATTCTTATGTAAAATGACCTACTGAATCCTAATATGACGCCCGATTTTGCCCCATCACCCACCATTTTTTAGGAATGGTCTCCTATTTTTATCATTTTTTGGTGATTGGCTATAAATTTGATTTTTTGGAGGAGGGAGGATTATTTTAACCGTTAAATATCTTCTGAGGGGCTACAGACTTCGAAAATTCTAAAACATGAATATTTGCAACAAGGGAAGAATTTGGGGGGAATTTGTCACCGAAATTATGCATTACATATCTTATATTTTTTTAATATGTTATTAATGTTATTTTTTAAACTTTATATTTTTTGTTTTTAGGTGTTAAATTAATTAGATTTCATTCTTCAAATCAAATTCATGGTCATAAATTTATCGAAGAGGGAAGAAATTGAGGGAGGGGGTGGTGAATCTAGAAAATGGTGGATGACTGGGTAAAATGGGTATCATATTCGAATTCTGGAGGTCATTTTACAAAATAATCAGCAATAATGGTATCAGATCTCTTTTTTTTTTTCTTTTTTGCAGTGTAATTTTAAGGAGAGACATTTGATATACATAATGGACGAATAACCTTCGAAGTGATTAGATAACCGTTACATTTAAAATTCAGCGGTAAATGTTGAAAAAAAAAAGAATCATACATTTAGCAATACTGACCAGAGGATTGAAATAAAATTTGAGGGTTAAAACTTGATAAGAAGTCAATGAAAATCGCAGTCAGTGAAATACCTGCTATTTTTACAGATAAATTAGCGTTATTTTAAAATCGTGCCTCAAATTCAATTATTTCTTGGAAAAAATTTCTTAAACTGTTAGATCATTTTTGGAATATACAGCAAATAAAATTTTAATTTCACCTAAAAAATTGTTTATCTATTGTTGGACACTATCGCTATATTTCCTGTCACTGTTAAATCGTTTCTTAAAGTTTTTGAGAAACTAAAGGGAGTATTTAAAAAAAAAAAAAAAAAAAAAAAAAAAAGAACTATAATTTAGATGAAAAAAGAAAGTTATACAATATTCATAGCGAAATAATCTAATGATTTGAAGAAATCTTTATCTTGAAACAGTATGAATCCAGACTTATTTACAAATTCGATGCAGTAGAAACATTACAACGGGATACTATTAAAAAATAATGGCAAAGGGATTAAGGACACTCAGGAATATAAACATATATCTATTAACATGTAATTTTACATATTTTCGTTATTTAATATTAAGTGAGCTATTTAATTGCGAGCTAGCAAATATAATAATAAAATATTCATTTTTTCGAATTATATGATATTAATCATGAATTTTTGGGTCTTAAAAAATTTTTAGGAAATATCAAAACATTACACTGCCCTTAAATAACAAATGTAACTTTTTTTTTTGTTATTCTGTAAGGCGAAACGCATTTATATAATGGGTTATAAAAAACATAAAAATAATTAATTTGTGAAGTTTTTTGTATTTAGAGCAAAAGTGGAACCTCAAGATATATTCCGAAAATTTTGAAACTCAGTACCTTTCTTGTACAATGCAAAACACAACATTTTGGTCTCTACTACATTTTGAGATTTAAAAAAAAAAAAAGTTTTTTTTTTTTTTTTTTTTTACCGTACTCTAATGCACAATACATTCCGCATAATACGCATCCCGTCATAAAATCAGCGTTCCCATTTTTTGTAATTTATTCACAAACATTTTTAGCCCCGCGTTGTTTTCACACCAGAAATTTAGTAGATTATTTCTCTTTAATATATGACAACGATAAAATAAGAAGAAAATCATTTTTCAAAATTTCCGGTATGAAAAAGAGGCGGGCCTAAAAATGATTGTGAATAAATTATAACAAATGGGAACGCTTCATAAAATACAGATTTTGACAAAAATAACTATCACAACGTTTATTAGTAACCATTTAAAACAATGCGTCTCCTATCGTAATCCGTTTCGTGTAACTCTTGGAAAGCCGTTACTTTAAATGCATCAACGTAGTTTAGAATGGCTTTTTTCATGTTAACACTTTAAAGACCGCATGTTTTTGTCTTTTTGAATGTAAGGTCCGCCTGTGGGCGTTATTCTCCCAAGTTACAATATTTCAGAACAAAATTTTCTGTATTTACATTTGTATTGCGCAAATGGATATAATTATACTCTTTCTACTCAAAGTATTTGTATCCACAGTGTACTGATTTCACATATATGAATAATAGGCATATTCCTAAAGAACAAAGAACGTACAGATTGCGAAAGAAACGTCCTTTGTTGGAGTTACAGATTTTCAAATGACGTGAATCTACGTCAGCGGTCGCGAAAGTGTTAAACTGGAATGATACAAGTCTACTGAATTTTTGTAGACATCTTGAAATGGTCTCAACAACACGAGCTGTATCCTTTTGCGAACAGCCGTTACACTGAGCATTAACAACCGAACTCGTTTCTACAGGACTCGAAGTATCCACCCTTTTTTTTCAGGTCACTCTCAGAAACGAGTAAAATTTGGCTTCTTTGCCACCACTATTTTTATACAGAATTTTTTACGGTGTTTTTATATTAAAGTTTTATGTTTAAATAGGCTTTAGATTATTGCATAAAGACAGTGATAGCAAAAAACGCGAAGATTTCTCATCAGCGAGAGTGTCCTGCAGAAGGCGCGGAGACTTTGAGCTCTGTTTCTAAAAATATATTTATCAGATTCTGAACTATACATGGGCAACTTGAGCAGCTGCCAGTGAATGAAAGCAAAGGTGATGGTTAGAGGTCTTCCTCGGAAAACAGAGATGGAACATGGGCACAGAACTCATACCACTATCAATTTAAGAAAATTTTCTACTACTTAAATCAACGACATTATAGGTACGGAAATTTCTTAAACAAATACCGGTATGAATTCTGCGCCCATATTCCATCCCTGAGAACATTTAGCGGTTACCCTTTAATTTTTGTCTAATCTAACTTGTAAAAAATCCAATTATTTAATCCCATTTAGACGCGTTCATAAATTAGATCATTTTGTTAAATGTACAGTCAGAAAAAAAGCCCCCCCCCCCACACACATAATTTCGACGAAAATTGTCATAGAAACACGTGACAGGTACCGATCGATTTGTAATAACGTCTAGTTTAGTTAGATTTTGCTTAGAGGGTCGTCTACACAATAAAACTGGCATCAACTTAATTGTTTTCAATAACCCCCATTTATTTTATAACACATTAAAATTATTTGGATCAAATCATCGCGGAAAATGGTATAGTTTATATATTTTGATCAATTTTTCATAGAGTTATAAGCTGTCAAAATATGGGGATGCTAATGTTAAATGAATGTGACAAACATTAATTCATATCGTCCCCAAAATTTATTATATTCAAATTCTGTTTTTTTTTTTTTTTTTTTTTTTTTATGCGTTAAATTGAAGTGACTCAAACATATTCCATGCATACTTTTGATAAAAATACATTTTTTTTTTTTTTAATAATGATAATTATTAATAAATTCATATTCGAAAAAACTATGAATTATGATCTATATTTTTTTTCTACGAATAAAAAAGGGCATCATCCAAAACATAGGTTTCTAAATTTACAGCTCGTTCCTAACATTATTTTTAGAGTTACATTGATATTTCTTCTTTTATTGCTGTTAAGGGGGCGTCACTTGTAAAATTCTGTATTCTCTGTGAGTAACTATCTGTATATATACTTACAAAAACTATTTATTTAACTTTATGTTATTCTTATTGTTTTCTAAGCAACATTTTGATGTTTATAAAACAAATTCGCTTATTTCTGCAAAAATATTGCTATGCAGGCGAGATATTGTGAGAGAATTCAAAAGAAAACAATCCCCGCCTCTATATCGCTGAAACAATATTTAAAAGACTGGTTTGAATATTTGTATTTGACTCTATCATAGCCTCCTAAACTAGATGCCTGTCGCGTGGCTCGGAAACTTAACAAAAGTTCAAGCGGTAGACAGCGCCACCTAGTACAGATTGTGCTACTTTTTTTATTCTACTGTCACCAATAATTTTAAAAAGTATTATATGATAAATAAATAATCGACGTTTCTGCTATTCTATTCGCCTTTTATGTATATCAAATTCCCCTTTTAAAAATTTTGGTGACTGTTGAATAAAAAAGTCACGCAATCTGTACCAGGTGGCGCTGTCTACTGCATGAACTGTTGCCAAGTTTCCGAGCCACGCGAAAGGCATCATGTTTATGAGGCTATGATGCTATGAATGTAAATACTTTGATTAGAAAGAGTATAATTATAATGTATATTCATTTGTAATATGAATCTGAATATAAAAAATTTTCTTCTGAAATATTGTAACTTGGGAGAATAACGCCGGCAGGCAGCCCTTACAGTCAGAAAGACAAAAACATACGGTCGGGATAGTGTTAAATACAAGCTATTTAAAATATTTTAATTCATAAGCAACCACATTATCTACTGTAAGTTACCTTCGTTTTTATTTTATAATTAAATTTTTATTCGTTTTCCTGGTATGAATCTTGATGCATAATGTCCATTCTGCGGTAGAACATAATTTATTTTTTCTAAATGTATAGACGGACCCCTAATACATTTTCGCTTGTAGCTCTATCAAGGATTGATTTAAAGTATGTAAATAGGTATATTTTCGGAACCACCTTGATCTCAGAAATCTGAATATGAGGTCAAAAATATGGGTTTCTATTGAAAAAAATGAAGTTGATGCCTGTTTAATTATGTAGATTACCCCTTAAGCAAAATCTAAGTACACCATTATAAACTAGACGTTATTACAGATAGATCAGTACCATCCGGATGTTTCTACGATAACTTAAGGAAAATCAATTCGTTATTTACTTATCGAAAACGACAGCAAATATACTTGAACAGGGTCGGATCTAAGCGAAGCATCTGGCACAGATATTTTAAGCTACAGTACACTGTATTGTATATATATTCTCCGGTGACAATTTAAATACAGACTGCAAGCATTAAAATAATCCTAAATCCTAAATCAAATTTAACCCCTTAATGCGCGGTGTCCTCGCCACGAGGACGCAAAATTTAAGATCCAGCTGCAAAAATTCATCCCGGAAATATTTTAGCAAAAATTCACGTTTATAACATATCAGAAAAGGCCGGTTTTTTAAACCTTAAAATTTAAATTTTTTTTTAGTTTAATTTAGTTCTTGAATTCCGGTGGCAGTATAATTTAAATGTTTCAAATTGTCTTGCGCCGCAAAGGGTTAAAGCTTGAACATATCTGCCAACAGGCTAATTAACATTTCGTAGTACTGTTAGTACCACCCCTTTTACCGCACCACTTTATTTTCGGAGTACGTTTCTGCAAATTTAATAATGAATTCATAAAATGATAATTCATCTGAAAGGAAAAAAGACTGGTGTGAAAAAAAAAGGGTGGGGACTACAGGACTACGGAATGACATACCTGCAAATATCTCATTAATAATCTCATTAATTTTTAGTACCCACCTTCTATTTCACACTAGTGTTTTCTTAGATTAAATTTATACTTATTTAATCGTAACTACATTTGGAGATAATTACTCAAAAAAAAAAAAAAAAGTGCTGTGTAAAAATGGTCGTGTACAAAAAATCCAGTTGATTAGGATGTTGGAAGATATAGAATATTATTTCGAATGTTGGCAAATATGCTTGAATGGCAAATGTACCTTTTTGTAATTTATAAGTAATTTATGAGTACGACTTTGACGTCATATACTAAATTATGTCGAAAAAGTCTCACTTCTCGAGAAATAGATCAAAAATTATAAAAAAAAAAATCCCTTTTCGGCAAGCTTAAAGGCAAAGGTAGATTCCTTTACGTTAATGTTACAAATGTAAAGAAATTTTACATATGCATTAATACTTAGCCAATGGCTTTGTTCTCATACATTGAATTTTTTACGTCGCTATTCTGTTTTCAAGAAATTAAATTTTCAATTAAAAAAGGATTTTATTCAATCTACTTAAAATTTTAGGCTAGATATATTGGTCTGTAAATGCTTCAATTTTTTTTAAAGTCAAGGTCATAATCATTCAACAAATGGAAGTGTTAAAGATATACAATCCCAGCAATGGTGAATCCCGGAGGGGGCTATTGGGTTACACCCTTCTCCTCACCCAAGCTTAATCAAAATTATAATTTTTAATTAAATTCCATATAACTGAAGTTGAATATCTTTCTTTTAAAGAGAAAAAATAATAGAAACGTAAAATCCACTTGTGACCTTACTATGGTCAAGCACTGGTAAGGCTGGCGATACTATGGTCAAGTCAAATACAGTTAAGTGGTAGCGGTTTTTAGATAGTTATTTCATTGTAATTTTTATTGAATTATTGAAATTTTTGTATTGTGTTTTTGTGATTCTTATTGTCAGATGAGTAAAAATTGTAAAGTGAAATTGTTTTGGTTCACATAAGCTGGAACATTAACATTAACATTAGTTAACATTGGATCATTTGGCACCGCCGAATTTCAATGTTAATTGTTATGAATTTAGTATATTGTATGATTTGGCGAGATTTTGGTTACAAAACTTACGACTTAGCAATGAAATTTGTGATTTGGCGGCAAAATTTGATAGTTGACGACGAAATTTTTGATTTGGCGAGCTTGGCGATGGAGAAAGGCAGCTTTGGCGTCATTATATATTCTTTCCACGCGAAAACCTCATATCTCTTCACAGACCAATATCTTGTTTCGACATGATAAAAAGTCAGAGGAAGCGTAAGTTTTAAATTCTTGCCTAAACCGACATTCTAAACTATTCACCACAAACGATATTTGAATTAAGCTTGACTTATTATTTTTATTTTATATTTTTAAATGATTAATTAAAGCGTTTGACATGGTTTTTAATTAATACACTTTTATTAACTTGATATGAGGCAACTATTAATGTATGTAACGGAGTTTTGCAATTCAATTTTCGGTAACTTCTTGTCGTCCGAAGAACCTGAAGTTTTGCACACGACTTCATAATCAACGACAGTACTAGATACAAGTGCTTCCAGGCACTTTTCTCATCAGGGGCAGGTTCCAAGGGCAAAAAAAAAATCTATACTTATACAAAACTATCGTATGTGACACAGGATTTGGATGCAATTTATCAAAATAAGGGAATTCGAGTAATGAAATACTTTAATGTAAATTTAAGTGTTTATGAAAGTAAACTTCAATGGAATATTCATTAAAATCGTCCCTAGTTTATTTGTCAAAGGGATAATATCTAAATGTCCCCAAATTTATTACTTTTTCTATCAGGCCAGTTTAATTCGTTTAGCATCGATTTACACGATTTTTTTTTTTTTTTTTTTTTTTTTTAAACGATGACATTTATCTTTTACATTATAGCATCTATGTCATAAAGCTAAGTCTAAATCTGCTTAGCCCTCAGATATGTTGATTTTATTTACATATTTATTTATTAACTTTTATTTTATTTGTTTACAATCACGGATAAAATTTTATTTCATTTTTCTCAGTACATTGTTGTAATTATGACGTCATATTTTCTGTTAAATTTAACTTTTTTTTTTTTTTTTTTTTTTTTTTTAAATCAGATTATTATATTGTTTTAAAACATTATTAAAATTTTATTATATTTTCAGTGATATTTTTTATTATCTTTTGCACGTGACATACGCATCGGATTATAAATTTTTGCAATGAAAGCTATATAGCAAATGTCGGCTATATAGAACAATTGACGAAAAATCACTTTTTAGCTTGTAACTTCTAAGCAATTGAAGCTATCATAAAAGTTTAAATACAAAAATTGTTCTCTAGGGTAAGGCGGTAATTCGTCTGATTTGAAATTTTTCCCTATTTTCAATATTAAAGAAATTATGGGCAAATGAAAATTGCCACCCCCCACCATTTCCACCCCCTTTGAGCTGGATACCCCATCTACGAACTCGACCGAGATTTTTACTGTCCTGACAACATATCCTGAGCTGGTTAAATTTAAATAAAAATTACTCCAGTTATCGTGTTCACAACTTAACATGGGAAAAAGCGTTATACATATATATATATACCTATATATATATATATATATATAAACTTTTGAACGGAGGGTGGTTTTGGGTTCTAGGGACCATGATCGGTGAAGATATGAAGAAATTTTCCAAAAGTCGTGTCATGAGAACCATTGCAATAGGTAGATCTCCTATAAGGAATCTACCTGATATACATTTATAACATTAAGAATATAAAGTTATATTAGTCTGAATTATTGAAAAGATTTCATGAAGATGCCATAAACAGAGCCTGATTAAGGGGGAAGCACACATTATCTCCGCTCTCACCGGAATATTTTTACAATTATTTTTTACTTCATGTCATAGAAATTCCACGCTTTGACGAGGAAATATTTTTTTATAAAAAATGAACGGTGTAAAACAATCCAATTTACTCACCGTTATTAGACACCAGAATTCTTTTAAAATAATTTTTAATGAGAATTTTCTGTTTATTATAGGAGGAAATTATTTTTTAAAAAATAACGGTGTAAGTATAAATAATGTGTGCTTCCCCCTTAATCAGGCTCTGGCCATAAAGGCAATTGAGGGCAATTTAATATTTTTTAGCCTTTAGATTATTTAAATTCTGGTAATATTTCCAGACTCTTCTCACAAAAGTAAATTAAAAGCATAATGTTTCTGTTTTGAAATAATTCTTTTAATCCTCTTTAATACACAGTCTTTTGTTTAACTCACAAACACAGAATTATTATTATTTACAAAGTGAAGAAAGGAATTAAAAATGAAAAATATTTTTTTTTAAATATAATATATAAATTTAACATAATTTTAAATAGAAGTATTTGAACTGAAGTACCAGACAGTAACAAAAATGAATATCTTGGATATGTGTTATGTTTTCCATACCACTCAGCTCTGAAGTATTAAGGAGTACATTTTAATACTTTCATCTACAAAATTTCGTAAGTTTAAAAAATGTTATTTTCGATTGTTTTCACCCTATGAAACTGTTATTTTTTAAAGTGCAGGCTCATTAAATATTGATTGCCAACGGAAATTACAATCAAAGTTAGATGAGAATAGATAAATGATAAATGATTTTTTTTTTACCGCTTACTTTTAAAGGTAATTTAAAAAAAAAAAAAAAAAAATCCTGGAGGAATTTTAGCAGTTACAAATAAACAATACATGGTATTTAATATATATCATGCAGAGTTAAATCATAGCTCTGAACCATTTTATATTTTAGATATCAGTAGCTTTTTAGGGATTTTTTTTTTTTTTTTTTTTTGAGCTCAGTAGCAGTTTCTTATCATCAGTGTTGTGCATGAGCACGCTCGTGAGTTTAGCTAAAAAATTTTGAGTTTTGAGTTGAATTTTGCTCGTGTTTTAAATTGTGAACTTGAGTTGAGCAAAATTCATATTTTTCACGAATCGGAACTGGATAAAGCAATGTTAATTTGATTAAACTCATATTAATTTGATTTTTTTGTTAGAATATTTTGCGATTTTATTAATACTTTTTCCCCGTTTAAAGACACAAGAGATACTGCCTCTGACGCTTCTATCTATTTAGTATTATAATTATGAGAAAAACGCACGAAGTGATGATTACTTTCTAGAATGTATTGGGGGTATTGTGTTTAGAGGATTGTGTAAAAAAGTATTGTTAAGTCTACAAAAACATATAAAAAAAATATGCTAATATGCTCCGAATATCCAAAGATCTTAAGTAACTTTAAAGCAATAATTTATGCATTTTAATTCAATGCAGTAATTTACACACACTAGCTCTAGCATGTGATTTTGAGGCTATCTGTAAAGTATCTGAACTATCTGTAAAGTTTTGTAAGAAACCAATGGGGATATAAAAGTATAGCTTCCAAGTTTTCTCATTTTTCTATACTAATATTTTTACTTCTGTTACTCGACCAGCGTAAGTAATAAAAGCATTGTGTTCAGTAAAAATAATTGTATTGAGTTTTCGCATAATTTACATGTTTTTAGGTCTATTGAGTCAAAAATGTCGCTTTTGGCAGTTGCTCAGTGTGTGCGCATGAATGTATACAAGAAATCTTCCGGCTGTCCTGCCTAACAAATAAATAAATAAATAAAGATATAAATGCAAATTTCAGAATTGAGACACATCTAGTGAACAAATGATTTTTACAACTTTTAGTGAAAATTGAAAAACCGGAAAGAGGTCCATAAGTCCGTATCATAAATCTCCGTTGATTTTCTCCATAGTTTCTTTAAAATGACTCTATCTGATATCCTTTCGCATTTATTAGTTCATTAGAATGGAAAAAATAATAGGCGTCTTGCATATTTAAATCAGTGTGACGTCTTGCAATCGCGTTTCGTTAAAAACGGCTCGACGGATTTTTTTTTTCAAACTCGCTATATAAATTTCCTTTCAGATATCATTTCGTACGTAATTGTTGGTTTCATGTGAACAGATGAGTTTGCCATGCTTTGTTGAAAATCGGTATCTCAAAAACGGTTCAATCGATTTTTTTTCAACGTTGGTGTATAAATCCTTTTTAAGATGTTTTGCCGCATACATCACTTAGTTACTGTAGGAAAATTGACAGCCGCCCTGATTAGGCAGGTCAGTTTTAAATCTCAAAAAGAAATGTTTCAAAAAACTGCTCTACCGATTTTTATTTTTATTATTTTTTTTTTAAATAGTTATATAGACTCTGTTTTATATGTTTTTACGACGTAAATATTAGTTTGCTCTTACAAAAAAAAAAAAAAAAAAAAAAAAAAAAAAAAAAATATGTGTATGATTTCTTGAACCTATTTCAATTCTTCTGTCCCACTATCTCCAAAAAGTGTAACATGATTTTTGTAATAAAGGGTAATGGTGGATGGTTGGTTGTGTGGCTTAAGGCCGATTGACTGCAATAGTGTCCCTGGCGTATAAGTCGAATGTCCTCCGTGGTGGTCTTTCTAAGGGATCCTATCCCATATTCACACGAGTTTCGGAGAAAACCCAGAAAGGCTAGGTCCATGACCGCTACCTGGGATTGAACCTGGCACATCCCACCTATTAGCTTTGAGTGCAGAACCGCTCAGTCACTGGTGGGACAAAGAAGCAATGAAAATCGCGTGGTTGTTACACACCAGATTTTATACATTATCATCATCATCATCATCAATTTCAGACTTTAGCAAACGACTGTAGGATGAAGGCTTTTCGTACAGGGCCTGATTAAAGGGGAAGCTCGCTCATACCGGAATATTTTTACAATTATTTTTTACTTCATGTCATAGAAATTCCACGCTTTGACGAGGAAATATTTTTTATAAAAAATGAACGGTGTAAAACAATCCAATTTACTCACCGGTATTAGACACCAGAATTCTTCTAAAATAGTTTTTAATGAAAATTTTCTGTTTATTATAGGAGGAAAGTATTTGTTAAAAAATAACGGTGTAAGTATAAATAATGTGTGAAGAACGAGCTTCCCCCTTAATCAGGCCCTGCTCTCGTAGGTGATTCCAACTTGCCCTGTTTTCTGCAATTTTTCTCCATTCTGCTTTTCCAAACTTCAAAATTTTATCTCGCTAACAGCACACTTCCTTGGTATTTCCTTATCGCTCGATATCCAAAATAGGACTTTAGTGGGCCATCTATCATCATTTCGTCTGGCAAGATGCCCAGCCCAGCTCCATTTCAACTTCATAACTCTAGAAGTAACATCAATAAGTTTAATTTGTTCATTATTGCAAGTGTTTCACTTTCTGTCTTTCGGATGAATCCTAACATTCATTACTCCATGCTTTTCTGTGTTGTATGAAGTTTTTGTATAGTTTTACACGCTAATGTCCAAGTTTCTGAAGCATAAGTTAAAACAGGCAAAATGCACTGGTCAAACACATTTTTTTTTCCAAACAAATTGGGAGATTACTTTTGAATATAGCACTATTCCTTCTGAATATTCCCCATGAATGTTTAATTCGATTGTTAAATGATTATATATATAATTTATATTTAAACATCGAAAGATGCCACAAACGATTATATGTTTTCTGTAAAACAAATACCATTATCCAAAAATCGGAACGGTTGGAAGCTATTTAAAAGTTTTACTAAATAATTTTTAACTGCTCATGCGAAAGCGCAAAGAAAATAAATAGTGTTAGCAAAATGCATAGATGCCAAGTTTTTTAATTTATTCCGGAATGTTCTTAGCCCCGCCCTTTTTTCACAAAATTATCTTTTTAGATTAATTTTCCTCATATTTAATCATAGTTATATATTGAAGAAAATTTTTCTACAAATATTACGGTATGGAAAAAAGGGCGGGGCTAACAACATTCCGGAATAAATTAAAAAACTTGGCAGCTATGAAAATGTATAGAGCTATTTATATGAAAACTTTAAGGGAATATCTTGAAAATTCAAATAGTTATCATCATTAGAAGGAACTAAACTTCAGTTCCATTTAAAACGTCAAAAAATAATAGAAGGTTTTATCAGTATTTGTTTACAATTAATGAATTCTATATTACCAAAGCATCACAATAAAATATCTGGGTAAAACCCTTTATAGTTTTTCTGTTTATTGCAAGGCGCTACTGGGATTCAGTTCAGTCAAATCACCAAGTGGATATTATCAGTATTAGTAAATTAATACTTTTTTTTTTAACACACTTTTTATAAAATTCTTGCAAAAGTGTGAAGTGTAATATAGATTTGTATAAAATATAATACGTTCAAAATACATTCGTATATTGTACATTTTACAAAATTTTAGCAATTGAATAATTTTATTTCTCAACAGAAATATGTTAAAAACACGCATTAAAAGAAAGGCAGATTAAAACAAATAGAAAATTTTCATACCTTATATTAAAATAAAATGAGTTGTTGAAAATACGAAGCTTTTTTGCCAAGAAACATCAGCATCATCGGTGAAAAGCTTCATGTTTTCAATAATTTTTTATTGTTTTCTCATAAAGTTATTTTTAATTTCCACATGTGTTAAAATGTCCTTTCTCTTACATTTTAAAAAGTATTTGTGTACTGTATTTAATATACATTTGCTTCCTAAACGTTCTATATTTTACAAAATGATAACAATATTCTTTGTCTGAGAGTTCCTATCTCTAAAGAAAAAATAAAAAAAAAACATGATTTTTTTTTCTTTAGACATTTTTCTTTAGATTTTTTTTTCTCATTTCAAACACGTTTCCCTCGGAAATTTTGACTTATTAGCTCTAAGAACGACATGGTGGGTCCATTTTTGATTTTTTTTTGTGTAGAGAAAAGACTGTTTACGATACTAATATCATCTAGAAACAGTCTACAAATTGGTAGTCTGTGGGGAACATCGGGATAGCCTCAAGGGCTATGGAGCTGTATATATAGCCCACGGATCTGTATCACTGATCCAGAAAACGGAAGTGATTACTACACTTTCTGAATTTTTATCTTTTTATTTGAAGAATGTAGAATTGTATATCGAAGAAAAGAATCCTTAAGGGGGGTACATTACAGATCGACAAGGTCAGGCAATGCCCATGTTATTCTATGGGTAAAATTGTTTATAGAATTGCGCATTACTTAATTGTTATTTTTAAATTCCGTTTTTACATTCTAAAAATACACAACTGTTAAATTAATACTCATTTGATATGGAAAACTTTCAGAAATTATGAATGAAGTTACTAAAAAAAAAAAAAAAGAAAGAAATGATTTTATCCGGCTAACTTATAAAAGAAAAAGTTTGCATAAACAATTCCGGGATTAATTTTTAAATGGGGAATTAGGTATTGTGTCCTTGTGGCGTGTTAAAAGGTTGAAGCATTGAAAGAATTTTCAATTTTAGAAAGAGAAACTGACTTTAGGTTTAGCAGAATTTAGGAGATAAGGGAAAAAATAAATTATTTTGTATTTGAGTGTTTTCCTAACAGGAAAATGACTACTAACAGAGAAAATGATACATCAAAGTAAGTGGAAGCCCCTTAATATACCTATGCGTCCATCTTTGGAAAATCCTCTTCTGTTTTCATACTGATTTTCAAACCTCAATACATTATAGTGTGTAAAATTTAAATAAATTTTGCATAATTAGTTTACTTGAAACTTATCTAGAGTAAGTATAAAATGTGCTACTGACATAGGTTGAATAATTTTATATTTCTATACAAGATATTCCATTATTGTGCGAACAAACTTAGAATAATAATACAGGAAATCGAGTGGAACGTATATGTTTGCACTGTAAAAAATAACGTTATTACAGTCGAATGTGCTGGAAAAAGGAATGCCTGAACATTCCATCGTTACAAAAAAATATTTTGCAACAGAAACATCTACAAAAGAGTCTTTCTTTACAGTTATTTCCGCTGTAATTAGCCTATATAATAGCAAAATGTGCAGAGAAAAAGGGATGCCTGCATATTGCGCTGTTAAACAGAAACATTTTACAACAAAAACATCTGCAAAAGAGATGTTTCCACTGTAAAATGCCATATTTATCAGCAGAATGTGTTAGAAAAATTGTTTCCAGCACATTCTGCTGTAAAACCTACTGTTATTTTTTACAGTGTATAGAAACCCTGTCTTCTCCCTAACAATTTCCAGAGTGCTGTAGTCTGAATTAAAACCTCTTAAGTTTTTCAAAATCGTTCATTTTTTAGGATTTTATAATCTCTACATAAAATATACGTAAATATTAGAAAAGAGCAATATATATATATATACATATATAATTTGAATAATTTAATTCCTTAGCAACACTCAGAAAATGAAAGATAGATGAAAATACCAACATATGAAATTTTAAATGAGATGTATTTCGAGTAAAATTATTGTCACGATGATAATTTAATTTGATTACACTGATTAGTAAAAACATGTTAAAGTACTTATGCAGAAGAGAAATGACACAAACATAACACATAAGCCTAACGATGTGATAATTTGCAAAAACCAATAAACCAATAGAAACTTTCATCAAATAATAGAAATGGAAAGAGGTAAATTAACCAAAAGGATCCGTTAAAAGAAAAGAGGGGAAATAAAAGAGAGAATTCATGAAATGAAAAATACAATTTTAAATGCTGAAAACCAGAAATGTTCAAACTTTAGGAAACTTGCACCTCTTTCATCATAATGCAAGATTTCGGAAAGCTGTATAGCTAATTCAAGCAATATACAACTCAAGTCTCTATCTTGCAACAAAACAAAATATAAAATGAAATTATGTTAAACAGTAACACAAAACAAAATTAAAACATGGAATAAGTATTTTTAATGAGTCCACATGTAAACGATTCTATACAGAGATAGTAGAAATAAACAGGTTACCAAAACGAACATTAGTGAAAAGAAAAGATTAAAAGTAAAGAAACGATAAACGATCTAGGTGCTACTGAAATGAATTAAATGAATGCATTAAGTGATAGTAATTAATCTTTAAAATTTAAAAGCTAATAACATTATTAATAATCTGGTGTGTCACTCACACGACTTTCTCTTACCCTGAAATTTAACACTATAAATATAGGTTGCAGATTAAAAGGTAAGATAACGAGTACTGTTATGTAAACCTGTGTTAAACAATTCATATTAGGCTTCTGAAGAGTTTTATATGATAATTAGTTCTGTGTGAGGTGGGCTACCGCCCCTCTCAAAAGGATAAAACAGGATGTATCCGCTCCTTAAAGGATTAATGTGATGCTTGTGGTCATGGGTTGCTATTTATTCCTTATTACTTCAGCTGTTATCTACATCAAATTAAATTTTCTGGCTGTACGTTTGTTCGGCCCACATCTCTTGGAAAATACCCCAAAACACCCGGTTCTTGAAGGGTTAAAATGACATTTGCGGACATCAGCTCCTATGCAGTTCTGAATCCTTATGAAATACCCTATCTTCTCTTATAGTTTGTCGCTGTAATTTTGGAATACCTTGTATAGTACATAATTGCCATCTTTTACGCATTGTTAATACAATTTTAATTCTGTAAGGAAAACATGTTTTATGTTATCAATGTAGACCTGCTAACTATGCTAGTTTATCCGAAATGGTATTAGGCCCCGCCTTTTTTTCACACCAGAATAGTTGTAGAGTAATATTCAGCAATATGTTCTCATGATTAAATAAGAAGACTATTTCTCTAAAACTATTCTTGTGTGAGAAAAAGGCGGGGCTTAATACCATTACGGATAAACTAGCATAGTTAGCATGTCTATCAATGAAAATTATTGCATAAACATAATAACGATTTCTATTAATGTATCTAATAGCTAAAAAGCTTGAAACTTGGCAGCTATGTATTTGTATATAAATTAATTCACATGCTATGCAGGGTTCTTATATACACATTTTTATAGCAATCCTCATTAACAACACCATGGCTGCCAACATTTTAATTTATTACGGAGTATTTTTAGCCCCGCCTTTAATTTGCACCTTTTTTTTTTTTTTTTTTTTTTTTTTTTTAAGAAAAATTTTCTTCAATATATAATTTTGATAAAGTAAGAAAAGTTTTTCTTAAAAAATAAGTTGTATGAAATAAAGGTTGCGCTAAAAATACTGCGGATTAAATTAAAATGCTGGCCGCTATGATAATTGCTATATTTTTACGATTGTTTTATTACATTGGCAATTTAATTTTTAAAAAGAAAATTTTTTTAATAGTTTTTATGCTATAATAGAATAATACCCTTGAAGAGAATTTTTCTTCTAGAAATTGTGGTGTAAGTATAATAAAACGATCCTAAAAAAATAGGATCACTGCGACCCCTGTATTTATAGCACATATCTTCGAAAGAATAATACAAAGATTGCTTTATATAAAAAGTGGTGTTCAAATTATCGAATGCTGAGAACTATGTGTTATGTTAATTGAACAGACTTTCATTATTATTTAAATAGATAAAACATTGTTTTCTTATAGTGTATTTTTGATAAAATAGACTAGAATTATTATAGATTATAATTATTGATAGAAAACATTGGAGGAATAAAAAGCATAAAACATAAAATTTATCAAGAATGACCCTTTAAATATAAATAGTAAAAGAATTATAAAGTGATTTTTTAGAAATTTCAAATCACAAATTTTCTTTTTTAATTTCTGTTTAATAACATTCGAAAATCAAACAATAAGATTTTAGGGCCATTTTACAAAAATATTGAGTAATCCAAATTATAAAAGTAAGCAATGTAAAAGTTTATTGGAGCAGAAATACTATAGATTATACTTTCCAGATGGTTTTGACATACTAAAGAAATATTTAGCATTAAAAATCTGAAAAAATAACCTTTTATTATCTTTATTTAGAGATGTTGTAACAATGTCAAAGGCAACTGCTTCTAAAATACTTCTTGAAATACAAAAATGAATAAAATCACATACTTGTGCTATTACAAACAATTTTTTCGTATGTTTGATAACTTATTATTTCTTTGTTTAGAAAAGATATACATATTAATAATATTTTTAATAATTAAATCTAAATACCAAATTGTATTCTACTGAAGAATAGTTTCTATAAACTTTAAATTATTTTCTCATACTTAAGTTGTAATAGACGTTTTAATAATTTTAAATACTATACAAACTGAATAATAATATTCTACAGCATTGTTCTTTTTTCGTCAATTTAATTTCATTATTTCATTATTATTATTTTTTTTTTTTATGTATCTACATATTTCAATACGCAGTGTTTTATTTCTTAAAGTAGCGTTACATTACTTACTAATAATAGTTGAACGGTTATATACTAAAAGATTTGAGTTATAGAATGAGGTTATATCATTTAACATTTTCGCGACCGCTGACGTAGATTCACGTCATTTGAAAATCTGAAACTCTTCCATTGGGCGTTTCTTTTGCAATTTGTATGTCATTTATTTCTTAAAAATATACACAATGTTTATATTTGTACAACCAACATACTATGGATATAAATACTTTGATTAGAAAGAGTATAATTATAATGTATATCCTTTCTAATATGAATCTGAATATAGAAAATTTCGTTCTCAAATATTGTAACATGGGAGAATAAGGCCATAGGCGGACCTTACTGTCAAAAAAAAAAAAAAAAAAAAAAAAAAAAAAAAAAAAAAAACGTGCGGTCCCGAAAGTGTTAAGAGGATGATATATATATATATATTATTAATTTTTGTGTGAAGTTAGGTTTAAAGATGGTGACTAATTTGAAGTTCCAATAACTGTACTTCCAAATATAGTGCAACCATGTTTCCCCGGCCTTGCATTAAGGACGATTCTAAAAGCTTGGAGTGAAACTAAGTTAAATAATGATAATAATAATAATAAAGAGTGCTTGGTAGTTATACTTCTAGTCATAAAAAATTGAAAATGATATTTTAAGTTTCATGCTTCAACACCTATAATAGTTTACATAAAACCAATAAAATGATTTTTTCTGCTATAGTAAATGGTAGTAAACATTACTTTTGCATATGTTTTCTTACCAGAAAACCATCTCTAACTGTAAAATAAATAAAATCCATTCAAGCATCTTTCAAAAGAGTATATATAAACACGCTTTTTGAATGAATTGCCCTTGTCAGCTCCTTTTCGAGTTATAAATTCTGAAAGTTCACTAATAATTAATTCAACCACGCCAGAATAGATGAAATCAAGCCTTACTGGAAAAAATGAATGAAATTCAAACAATCAGTAATCGAAAGAAAATAGACAAACGTGTTGTTTTCTGCATAAATCATTTCAGCTTTGAGATATATTCTGTCCAGCTATAATGTCTTAAAATTAGCTAAATTAGAATGTAAAAATTGATAAAAATCATGATTCAGACAGGGTTTTTTTAAACTCACACTTAAATATAGCTTTCTGGGTAACAGGCTAACGAGAGAAAACAGTGTACGCGTCGAAAGTCACATCAGATTATGCTTGAATGAATATAATTTAATTGATTTCTATTATCCCACATTTGGGATAGTTTCCTGGTTATAATTCTTTTATCAGACAAAATAAATATAAATTTTACTCTTTAGAAGAAATAACATTCAATAAAGATTCTCTCCCTCAATTATTTCATGTAACGCTCTTTTTACAAATATTATATTTCATTATATGCAATCGATTTCATATATTACATAATAATTCCCTTTCTAAACAAGGGATGGTGCTTCCGTAGATACGTTTTTCTTTCTTTTTTTTTTTTTTTTTTTTTTTTAATGCAGCTTCATACTTGCCAACATCTTAATTAATATTTCCTAGTGTTGTTAGTCCCGCCCTTTTTTTCACACCAGTAAATTTTTAGAGTAATATTCTTCAAATGCAAATACGATTAAATAAGAAGAAAAATACTCTAAAAATATTCTGGTGCGTAAAAGAAGGCGGGGCTAACAATACTACGGAATATTAATTAGTATGTTGGCAAGTATGCAGCTTGAATTATGTATTTTTTAAAATAATGAATGAAAAATATTATTGGGATCGATAATAAATCTAATTTAAGTGTCCGATATCCAAAAATTCTAAAACTTGTCAGCTATGTGTCTCTTATATTTTCCGAATAAATTACGAATCTTAGAAATATTATGAAGCCTCATAATATAAATTGAAAGGAAAACTTTACTTTAGGCTAATATCAGAAAGAAGATTGTACTCGTATTCGGTTGATAAAGTGCGACTGTTAAAACTGTATGAAGTAAAATACAGATATAAAATGGGAAAATAATTTTAACATTAAGAATCTTTACATTCTATCAGGGATATTTGTATTCAGGAATTTTTTAACAAGATTTCACAAATAGTATTTTTTGCAATTTTCTGTCTGTGAAAATTATTATAAAACTACCGCAAGTATTGTTTCAATAAAAATGTGGTTAAAAAAACTCCGGAACACAAACGATCGTGCATCCTATGCACGCAATCCCTTCTGAAAGATATTACTCGCAATAAAACAAAATATGTCCTAAATAACAGAATTTTAGCTTTAATTTCGTTAATCTAATCCTATTAAACTTACTGAGAAAGATCATCTATCACCGAAATGATCATAAATCACTAAATGTTTTTAATCAATTTAACACACAATTAATTATATTTAAAAAGGAACTGCAAAAATAAATAAATAAATAAATAACTAAATAAAGGTTTCATACGTTGCCAAGTGCCAAGATCGAGTTCCAGTTCAGGCGTGGATGGTCGCGCCGTGTCTGTTTTAATCAAATGATTTTAATTCGTCCTAGTGGGCAAAAAATATTCTTAAAGAGACAATCCAAAGGCGAACACAGTTTTTGTTTTTAAATACAGTTACATACTTGCCAACCATCTCATTAATAACCGTACAATTGCTAACGCCCCCTGAAAAAACGCCCCTTTTCTCACACCACTATATTTTTAGAGTTATTTTCTCCAAATGTTGTTACGATTAAATAAGACTAAAATTACTCTAAAAAATTATTGATGTAAAAAAAAAGGCGGGTACAAAAAATTGTACGGTTCATAATGAGATGGTTGGCAAGTATGCAGTTAATTGGTAGTGAGTAAATGGATTTTAAATTCACACTACATCTACACACGGAGAATTCAGTGACGATCCAGACTCTCACCCTTGGGGTAATCTAATGACATACCGCCACAATTCTGATCCTCTGCAGAGCGGAAGGCTTCTCCACTTCGGTAGCACTCAGAGATATTATTTGTACTGAACACGGAGGACAATGAATCGACGATAGCTTTTATGTGTAGCAGTCATCATTCTTGTACACGAAGGTCTTCAATTTGCTAGATTTTGTACAAACAATCTTTCATATGCAAGCAGAGCGTGCTACCAAGACACTAAAAATACAGAAAAGAAGATGTTTTGACAATATCAAGAATATTAAGTCGAACAATAGAGCAACTGTGATAATAAATTATCACATACGTATAAATATTAACTTAAAATTAATTATATAATATTAAAAGGATTTTTAATTTAAGATTTTGAAAAGTTTAAAAGCATGTTATTTTAAATACACAGACAAAAGAAATTTTTATATTTCAAATTTCAAATTAACGCAGCAAATAATTTACAAATCATTTAAAAGTCGAATGTTACTTAAAATTACTCTTCTTAAACTAATAGGTGTATTTGCCCAATTTTTGAATAATGCAATATTTATTTTACACCTAATTTTATTAAAAGGTTTCTTACTCAAAAGTCAATCCAGGAGTGTAAAACAGCAATAAATACTTTTTCTAAGTTTGAGCTGCATTGGCAAAAACTAAAAGCTATTAAATCAATCCTTATTTGGTCATACAAGTTGCATTTAGCTTTAATCATAACGCTACATGAGCATGTCTTTTAAATATTCAATTAAGATTTTATCCTTGGCATCTGCCTTGGCGACTTTTTTAAACAGCAAAATTGGTTTTCTTGCGAAATGTAAGGAAATCTTTCAGAAACAGTCAAGAATTTACATACAGTGATTCACTGATTGGAAAATATTTTCTCTTTCATAGCAGCCACCTTGGCGGAGAAAGTTCCTTACACCTCCTAAGAGGAACTGCCAAATCTAGTGTTTTTTTTTTTTTTTTTTTTTTTTTTTTTTTGTAATCATTTTTCCAGAAAAGTGCCTGATAACAGGAGTTGAATTTTTGTGCTAGCACCCCGCTCAATATATGACATACTGGATATTGCTATCTGATCGATCTGAATTTCAAAATTTAATAAAAAGCTTTGATTGAAGACGTTGCTGTTTTTATGTTTAATTAATCTATTTACTTATGTTTGTTTGCGATCACCGGCCAAAAGAAAACTTCATTTCACGAACAAAAGCTTCGTTATTGCAGCTAAATTAATATCTTTGAGAACGGATATTTTTTAGGCTTCAGCATCTTACAATAATAAATTATCATTTTTATATTTGAAATTATATTGTTTGTTTAAATTCAGTTCAGTAAAATGCAAAAAGACTCATTGTAAGAGAAATATTTATATATGCTTACCTTAAAGCATAAGAATCAAAATACATAAACTAATTTTCTGATTTATTAACTATTATTTTAAAAATGTAAAGCACTTCCTTCATTACAAAACAGTCTTGTTGTCTTGTTAAAACATATATATTCAAGATTCAGAACTTTCAAGAACCGAAATTTCGCATGTATCATAGCAATTAAAATTTAGTAAACATTACTATTAAAAATTAGGATTGAAAAATAAAATAAAATAAACAATTTCTTGAAATTAGCATCATTGATTGAAACTTATTAATTTTGTACAATAAAATAGTCTTTAAAAAATTACACACTTAAAATAGCACGAGGAAACATTTATTATATGTCTATCAGTATATCAATATGGTTTTAAATAATCATAAAAAAAATTACATTTAGTGGATATAATCGAGGCATAATTTCCATAAATTTACGTAGTTATTCTTATTCTTTTGTCGTTAATGGGAGATTTTGATAAATTGCATTTTAATGTCTTTTCATATTTAACATAAAAACTACTTTTACCCTTTTGAACTACATTTATCGTTAATATCTGAATTGTTTTTATTCATTTTCATTTGAATGATAAATTCTATTCTCCAAATGCATATTACATAATTAATTATAAAAAGCAATATTATTTAATTAATAAATAAGCATGACATTTTATATAATTTTGCATGGATAATTTTTTTTAAAATAGAAAATAGGAACTGTTTTTTTTCAAATGGGGTTGTGATAAATGATTGCGGTGAATTAGTAACAGTAAAAATTATCAGATGAACGTTGGATCCATCATATATTTGCAATTCATAAAATAAAATATTATAATATCCTAAAAGTCAATTTTATTGAAACGTGCAACATTACAAGTTATTTAGCTTTATAAAATCAGTTAAAGTTAAATTAAAAACGTCGACAAAGTACTATACATATATATATCAGGGATGGAACACAGGCGCAGAATTCATACCGGAATCCGTTTAAGAAATTTCTCTACCTATAATATTGTTGATTTAAGAAGTAGAAAATTTTCTTACATTGATAGTGGTATGAATTCTGCGCCCGTGTTCCATCCCTGATATATATATATATATATATATATATTATAATATCGTTAAATAATGATGAAACATCTTTGACTTTATTATTGTTATTATTTTATTTTTAAAGAAAAGTCATTTTTTTCTTCCATTTCTGTAACTTATACTTTCTAATAATAATGGAAAAAAAAAAGTTTTAAATGGAAATAATAATTATTTAAAATTTATTTGACATTTTGCGCTTTATAAAACAAATTTTAGTAGGACACTTTTTTCTATGAAAAATTTTATGATGAAATTGTGCAATCAAACAGAAAAATTACATTTTGAGAAAAGTGATAATAATAATAATAAAACTTTGTAAACCGAGGGAAAAGAGAAAAACCCTCTCTTGAAAACTAAATTATAATTTAATTTAGAAATTTCCAATAACTACACACTGCATTGATCTGCTGTATATAACTCATTTAAGTGCACACATATGTTTTATAGATCAATGTTTTTAACTTTGTAACAACATATAATAAATTTCGCTGTGTTCACACTGTAAAATAATCTGGTGTGTCACTCACACGACTTTCTCTTACCCTGAAATTTAATACTATAAATACAGGTTGCAGATTAATAGGTAAGATAACAAGTACTGTTATGTAAACCTATGTTAAACAATTCATATTAAGCTTCTGAAGAGTTTTATATGATAATTAGTTCTGTGTGAGGGGGGCTACCGCCCCCTTCAACCCCCCATTTCATTAATGCACCTACATTTATATAGAATTTAATTCGGTTATTAAAAAATATTTCTCTTTTAAAAAAATAATTTATTAAAATTATTATTTAAAAAAAATTATCTTTTATGATAAGGCAGACGATTTCCATATTAGAGAAGCAGTTAACACCAAATATCCAAAAAAAGTCCATTTTATTCTCAATATTAAAAAAAAAAAAAAAAAAAAAAAAAATTCGTTAAAAGTAAAAAAAAATCGATAACTTTGCTTTAAATTATCGCAGATCGATGGTTCAACCATTCGTTTTAAAGGTATTTTTGAGCTCAGGCGAGGCTCCTACATACACAAAAAAAAAATTCCCAGTTAACTGTTTCTATTACAAAAAATATATATTTTGTTTCATTTGGTTTAGTGCAATCTATAGACTTTAAACTCTATTTTCCTGCAATTTCCCCCATAGACGTAAAGTATTAGAATTCTCTTGATTGTCCCTGTACACGAACCATTTGCTTGATCTTAACGAAAAGCTTACTGTAGCATCCCTATATGATACACATTTAGAATACCAAGTTTGAACTTTCTGCCATAATTTGTTTTTGAGATATGCTGATAACAGACAGACACACAGACACACACACACACAGACCATTTGCTAAAAACATGATTTTCGTATTCAGGGGACCTCAAAACGTGTAAATATAACAAAATCTCGCGTTCGAAAATTTGAGCCAAAAACAATACTTTCTCTACCTTATGGGTAAGAGAAAGTAAAAATAACTGTTACCAGCTGCAAGAAACTCTCTGTGATTGGAGAAAATAATTATTTTCTCCAATCACAGAGAGTTTCTTGCAGCTGGTAATAGTTATTTTTTTACAGTGCAGCGCAGACATCACAGTCTGAATTAAACCGGGGAACAATGTCACAGTTATTTTTAACAATAATTTTAATTATGTATCATAGAATTCCCCCTGTGTGTCTGTTATTAGAAAATTATTTTTATGAGAAATGAGTAATGTCGGAAAATCTAATTTACAAGTTTCCATTAACTAGAAACTGCTTTACTCTGTGTATCTAAGATTCATTTAACTGTACAAAAATGTTTTTGTGTTTTAAATTTTTAACTTTGTAGTAACATATAATAAATTTCTGAGTGTCCAGAACAGGTGTCACAGCCTGAATTAGACCGGGGCATAATGTTACAATAATTTATAACAATATATTTTAATAATTCGCCATAGACTTATAATTACTTATCGTAACTTTCTTTAAAAGAAAAAAAAAAAAAAAAAAAAAAAAATCTCCTTTTTTTTAAAGATTTGTTTTTGTTTTTGCTAGTAACTCTTGAAACATCTTACTCTTTCCACCTTGCATTGAGAAGCTCCCCTGACAAAGACCTCAATCCCTTCTGGATTAATTAATATTTTTTAGCTAGTTTTATTTTTAATTTCTTCTATATACTTAAGAAATAAGTATTGGATTCATGAAAAGTTTCGAACTCTAGTTTTCAATGGATTTACAAGTTTTCAGGTGTCCTGAATAAAATTTGACATATTTTAGAAAATGTCTGTCTATCTGTGTGTCTGTGTGTGTGTGTATCAAACATTTGTGGATGCAGTGTTTCACGAACCAATAAACGATATTTAATTAAACTTGGTATTTAATTGGAACGTGAACTAAACTGGCGCTGATTACATTTAGGGGCCAATCACTCAACAGGTGGCGCTATCATTCCATTTTTTTCTAAATTTTTAACATGGCAGTATAGGACAAATTTCGTGCAGTTGTACATAATGAGAGTTATTTTTAACGCATGACTGTAAAATAACGAGGGTGGTTCAGAAAGTAATGTCTCCAAAGTGATACCGTTATTTGTGTTTGAAAGATAGCACCGATACAGGTGTCATTAAAAAGCTTTTTATATCAGCTACAAATTACGGCATCATTTTTTTCAACATAGCTCCCATTAAGAGGCAACCCACTTGCACCAACGTGAAAGAAGGTTTTTGTACCGTCGGCGAAGCATTGTTGTGACAACTGGCGACACAATTGCCGGACTGCTGCTTCCAACTACACGTCACAAATTTTGCGTTACCTTAAGGTGATCCTTAACCCATATTTCACCATCGTCCTAAAAATAGGACACCATGCATAAGTGATATTTATATAAATTCTTTTGAATATTTTAATTCAAATTAAAGGCGATATGTTATTTAAAAGTCCAATAAACACATATGTGTCTTTATCATTAGTTTAAATTAACGTTTAATATATATTTTTTAATTTTTAAAATGAGGATTTTTGAAGATTTATTCATTACATTTTCAACATATTATCACTTAAAAAGATTTTACGTTTAAGAATAACGGACATATAAATTTATTGAGGAAATATTATACACTATTGTACTGGTAAAACAATTATATATATATATATATATATAGGTGGCCTGTTTTCCTTATATTTCCGACTGTCCTATACCATTGTCCTATTTTTAGGACAGCCTGTACCGATTTAGCTAATGAAAGGTTGGTAGGTTTTTTGAATTTGTGCGTATACATAGGCTTAAACAAACATATATTTAAGATTTTATAAAGAAAAAATATTTTTTCAATGTTTGGCAAGATATGGGTTAAGTTTGGGTAAGAGCGAAAAGTCACAGGGCACAAGATCCGACTGTAGTCAGGATGAAGCAGAATGTTCGTGCACCTGAGACGCTGCACTGCTTTCTGAGATTTGTGGTTTGTATGCGGACGAACATTGCCTTGGCGAGTAATTTCCTGTTTATCTTTGCGAGTGCGTTACAATCTGTCGCACAGTCGCTATAGGGTGTCAATATTGATGAACCTCCTTAAAGACGGTTGCGGTACATGCACTTACAAAGTTGCCAACATTTTAATTTATTTCGGAGCATTTTTAGTCCCGCTTTTATTCCATATCACTTATGTATTAATTTTTTATTTATTTTAAGAGTAAATTTTTGTTATTGCATCGTAATTTTTTATTGGCGATAAAAACTCTAAAAATAAAGTGATGCGAAATAGACTAAAAATGGTCCGGAATAAACTAAAATGTTGGCAACTATGCACTTCGGGACTGATCTTGGAATTTTGACGTGACTGGAGTTTGGTCTTTTACAGTCCTCGCCTACCTGCGCACAGTGTTGATGTCAACACAGGTATCTCAGCAAACTGCAATCAGATGGCGTTGAATGTTGATGGGCGCACTTCCGTCCACAGCCATAAATTCAATTACGGCATAATGCATATGTGCCAAGTCTCCCGTTTTCCACAGGAAACTTAATACCGGAAAGATTTTATAATTATTTTTAGCTTATATAATCGTCAAAAATATATGTGACATACTGGTGTTAAATTTGATTAACAAGATTAAAAAGGTTGGCATGATAATGTTTCAGCAGGACGCAGGGCTGCCAACCTAATCCGGTAAATTGTTAGTACCGCCCCTTTTTCTACACCAGTCATTTCTTAGAGTTTTTTCCTTCTTAATTCATCGCAAATATATTTGAAGAAAATTACTTTAAAAATTAAGTGGTGTAGTAAAAGGGGTGGTACTAACAATTTGCCGGATTAGGTTGGCAGCTCTGAGGACATCACCATTGGGTGTCATGGATGGCTCGATTACTCTGGAGCGAGAAATGATAGGAACGTGAAACATGTGATATTCTATATCTTAAACATCAGTGCATTAATCATAAACAATTTCAAATGTTTGCAGTACTGTTGACAAAGTAGTAGGCTTTGAGGCATTACATTCTGTATCGCGATCATAACTTGAATTATTGATAATAAGAAGTTGTAAACTAGGGAAAAAATTGTATGCATGTAGGTGCATCGCTGGGTGTAAACTTTCGATATGGTTATCTTTTAAAAGAACTCTTCAATACAGTTAAAACGAACGGTTGAAGTATGAATCTATGATAACTTAAAACAAAATTATAGATTTTTTGAAAAAAAATTAAATATAAAAATAAAAAAATAAATAAAAATTATCATTTCTTCTGATGTTGACACAAAATTAACTTTTTTTTTTTTTCGGCATTTAGTGTTATGCTTCTTTGACATAAAAAACTTCTGCATTAATCATGGAAAATAATTTTAATAAATAATTTGTACTGGATGAATTTGCGTAAAATTATATTTGGAAGAAAGTCTTGTGGTGGCCACAATATATTAGTTAGGTTTTCTTCCTGAATCCATTTCCAAAATTCTCCCATTATAATTATGGTTGCATACCTTATTTGCCGCATTTTCTTAAAGAATTTGTTGTCTTAATATTACTTAATATTTCCCTTTGTAATATATATATGTATGGATTGAGGTCATAAGAACAAATACTAATTTTAAACATCATAGGTTGCCGCCAAACGTAATTTCTTTCATCCTTAATTTCGTACAGGAAACTATTTTTATTAATTTGTATAAGCATATTATAATATTTAACTATTTATAATTAAAGTTAGAGGAAATCATTACGAAGGCAATTCTGGAAATCATTTTTTACTCAAAATATTTTTTTTAATGTAATAACAAAAAAGAAAAATAAATTAATAATAAAAAAGAAAAAACGATTGCAGAAATCAAAATTTCTATCCATAAGTTGTTTGTTAAAAAATCTGTAGCAGTTAGAAGCTGCGAAAATTTATATCTATATAAATAAAGCAAAGAGTTCGTCGGCGGAACACATCCGGCTGGACCACTTCTATTTTTGATTGGTCTAGATTTAACTACTTTGGTGATGGAAAGCGGCTTATATATATATATATATATATATATATATATATATATATATATAAATTAATGATTTTTTTTAAAAGGTACTGCATACATGTTATGCTTTTTTAAAAGAGCTCTAAAAATTGTACATTTTTGTGAGGACACTATACACATCAAGCTATTAGATTTAAAGATATTACGTTGCAAAGTTTCACAGCGCGGTATCATTCAA
Source organism: Salticus scenicus (assembly GCA_963930645.1). Classification (NCBI taxonomy): domain Eukaryota; kingdom Metazoa; phylum Arthropoda; class Arachnida; order Araneae; family Salticidae; genus Salticus; species Salticus scenicus. The sequence continues at coordinate 111,557,399 of OZ005657.1, forward strand.
TTACTTTTATTTTAAAATATGAATCTAATATTAAAAAAAAGACAGTCTAAGATTAAAGAATAATAAATAACTTTTTTTAAATTAGCAGTTTTGATGTTGTAAGTGCTGCAATTTTTAAATTACAGCGTGCTTATTTCCCATACATAAGCTATTAAATTTGTAAACAATTGTTGATTCATTCTTGAGACTCGTTCACGTAAGACCATAGAGCATTGTTGTAAAACGAGTGCGTGATTTGATGTTTGGGTTTTACGTCGCACCAGTGCTGCGCATTAGGCAATTGACGACGGTCACCATTCTGGGATTCACCCCTAGAGGTTATCCGGAGACATGCCATCACAATTTTGATCCTCCGCGGAAGCAAGAGAGTGCAAAACGGAAGAAATATTTTATTTAATATAGTATAAAGAGCGGGGGATATAGGCGACTGCACCCGAAGTGAAGTTTAGAACGATTTCACTTTAGTTTTTTTTTTTTTTTTTTTTTTTTTTTTTTAGAATGTGATACAGGGGTGGAAAATTGACGCATTATTCAAACCGGTATTTGCTTAAAAATTTTCTCTGCGTATAAAATCGTTGACACTCGAAGTAGAAAATTTTGTTTCATAAAAACCGGTATGAGTTCTGCACCAGTTTACCACCCCTGTGTGATATAAAAAATAAATGATGATTCAATTATTTTGAAAATTCATTTAAATACAGTGATCAGCAAAGCGGGCTTAGCCTGCTAGTGTTATATAAGATATAAAGATTTACTGAATGTTTTAACATTACATTTGCAATTTCAAATGAAATAGAAATACATTTTACTGTGGAATTTATCCGATAAAAATTTATTTTAAGCTGTAAACAAAAGTATGCAAATTCTCAAATGATTCTGTTTTTCCGAATTTCAATGTAACGTGAAGCTAGTTTATTCATTCTTTAATTTTTAATCAATATATATTTATTGACATAATATTTTTCATTCAAATATCCGAGAAATTACATCTAATGTAAATTATCAATAATTTTACTCCTTAATCATTATGTACAAAGAACTTCGATAACATCAATTACATCTCTTGCTGTACCTTATAAGATATTACGATAAATCCAATTAAACTTCAATATTTTTGATACCTACGTGTATTAATGAAAATGTTAATGTAATTTTATGATATGCCTGAACGATTTTCTTATAAGAAAAAATCGAAAATCGATAGTTAATTTCAAGTATAGTAATAGTAATTCGGGAGAAAGAAGTATGTTTTCAAAAAAAGAAAAAAAAGAAGGAGGGGGAGGGGGGGGGAACTGAACTCTTCTGAGATTTCATTGGGACAGAATTATTTAATTTAAAAAGTAAAGAATAATCTCAATTTAGACATTTCCAATAACAAAATATTTTATATTTATATAGTTCTTTTAATTTAAAATTATTTATATAAAATAAAATCTGAAATTAATCACTACATTTGTTATAGATGAAATATTCGATTCGACGATTGAAGAATATTAACAAAAACATGAATTTTTGATTAAGAATTAAAGCAAAATAACGTAGATCAGTGTAGATAGGTGAAATAAAGAGAATGGGAATATAGGTATATTTTTGCAGGATATTGCTGTTTTTTACTGTATAAAAAACTTTCGTTTTTGATTTTGGATGAATTATTCTGCATAAATATATGATCACACTGTTGAAACTCGATCATAACTGGATACCATGGTTGCGAAAGGCGATTTATTATTATTATTATTATTATTATTATTAATTTTGAGCTACAATTTCCATAATATAAATATGCAGAGAAATTTCAAATTTACTTGCGAAAATAAATCATAAATTTTATTTTTTGTAAATAGTGGTGCGAAAAAAATATAAAAATATGTCACCTTTAACAACCCTGCTGGCAGTTTAACACCGATAATTTTAACCCTTATCGCTCGTATGTCCCTTTTGAGTGGACATTAAAAAATCGAACCACGCCTTAAGGTGTTCCTCTGCAAATGAAATGTTATTTTTCTGAAACGTGTAACTGTCGGCTACCTTTCGGATACCGAAAAATTTTAAAAGAAAGATTTATTTTATTTAATGATGAAGTAAAATAAAACAAATTATTACAATTTTTCGGTAGCCAAAAGGTAGTAAGTTGGAAACTATACGTGTGACGTTTTAACCCGTTAGTATTCGCTATAAACAGCGCCACCTATTAAAAATTGCACACTTTTTATTTAACTGTCACCAATAATTTTAAGAAGTGATGTGACCGACGTTTCTTCGGTTTTATTCACGTTTTATGTATATCAAATGCAACCTTCAAAAATTTTTGGTGGCTATTGAAAAAAAAAACTGGTAACACTAAATGATGGGCGGCAAATCGACCAACTAGCGACTACTAACGGGTTAAAGGAACGCCAAAAAATCGTGTCTTACTGTTCAAAATAGGAAAATATGCCGAGCGTTAAGGGTTAAATCCCAAAAATTCGTTTACTCAGTAAGTAAACTTTTTATTTTTACAAAGAAAAAAGAAAAAGAAAATAAATAAATAAATAAAAAGGTGTGTTTGGCGATATGTTAATTCGATTCCAAGACACAACTCATTTCAATTAATAATTAATTTCAATAAATTAACTCCCCACTGCAAACTTTAAGGTTAGATATACTTTAAAAGAATAGTTCCTCTTAAATATAGGGGCAGTATTCCCATTATACGAACAAACACATTTAAATCTTAAAAATAATTCATTAAAACAGTTTTTCCTCAGGCAAATATTATCAATATCACTATATAAAAATGGTAGAATTTTCCTAATTAAGACTTTATTGCTCAAAATTAATAATTTAAAAAATCGCATGTGATAGTTCTGTAGAAAACTGAAATATATTATTATAACTGAAATATATAACATTTTTGAGATTCTCTGGTAAGAACATCATCATTTAAATTATAGCTTAGAAATATGATGACTTGTTCGTGTTCTAAACTTTTGCTCTTATTTTATTGATTTCGATGTAGTATATCTTTGTGTAAATTTCAGTAATCCATACCTGCCGTTATTTTAATTTATTCCGGAGTATTTTTAGCCCCGCTTTTATTTCGTACCAAATATTTTTTAAGAGAATTTTTTCTTATTTTATCGGTGTTATACATTAGAGAATTTTTTTTTTTTTTTTTATAAATAAAGTGGTGCGAAATAGAGGCGGGTTTAAAAGTACTCCGGAATAAATTAAAATATTAGCAGCTATTGTAATCTATAAAATGTTGAAAATAGCATTTTTTTAAGAACTGACAAAACTAATTAAGCATAAAATTTCTCATATATTCTCCACAGACACTTACATCCCCAAACACAGATTAATTTAACACTTTCACGACCGCAGACGTAGATTCACGTCCTTTCACCACCATTGGGCGTTTGTTTTGCAATTCGTATGTTATTTGCTTCTTAAAAACATACGCAATATTCATATTTGTACAATCAATGTACAACGGATACAAATACTTTGATTAGAGATACATAGTATGATTATAACGTACATCCATTTGTAATATAAATGTGAATTCAGAAAATTTTGGTCTGAAAAATTTTAACATGTGAGAATAACACCCACAGGAGGACATTACTGTCAAAAAGACAAAAACATGCGGTCGCGAAAGTGCTAATAACTATTATGTTGTGTGAACTAAGGTTTCCAAATTAAAAAATTTTGCAATTATTTTGATGCTATATCAATTTAATATTATTTAAACATTATACATAACGGAACTGCTAACCTGCGGGATTGCTCATATGCTATTTGTAGAAATTTATATTCGTGTTATTATATCTAAAATTTTTGATAATATACAAAGAAAATATTACTGTAAAATTTTATTTCTGTTCAACATTCGGTCGTTTCAAATTTAGAAACATTTACGGTAGTTTATTTTATTTTATTGAAATTTAAACGATTACAATACGTAAAAAGAAATCTGAGAAGGCTGATATTTTTGTTTGTATTCAGTTTTATCGCTCCTGTTTAAACAGCTGACAGCTGTACAAAACGTGAACATCATAATTAAAAATATTGCAAAACTAAACAGATATACAATAACATTAAATAATTTAAGATAATTTTCCCATCGGCTAACAATGGAACGCAAGAGCATAGCTGCCAACATTTCAATTTACTTCGGAGTATTTCTAGCCCCGTCTTTATTTCATACCACTTATTTTTTAAAAGTTTTTTTTTTTTTTTTTTTTTTTTTTTTTTTTTTTTAATGGAAGTTTTGTATTGGAGAAAATTTTTCTGTATAAAAATCTGTTTTGGGCAGAATTTGATTTAGTGCAACTTCTTCTTCGTTTTTTTTTTTTTTTAAGATTAGAAGAAGCTTCAACAACTATTTGGAAGATATCGACGACTTAAATTAACACTTTCGCGACCGCATGTTTTTGTCTTTTTGAGAGTAAATTCCGCCTGTGGGCGTTATTCTCCCAATTTACAATGTTTTAGAATAAAATATTCTGTATTCACACTTATATTACAAATGGATATACATTAAACTTATATTCCTTCTAATTAAAATATTTGTATCCATAGTACATTTCATTGTAAAAATACGAGTACTGGGTATATATTTAAGAAATAAGATACAAATCGAGAAAGAAACGCCCAATGGTGGAGTTACAGATTTTCAAATGACGTGAATCTACATCAGCGGTCGCGACAGTATTAAGAAGATATAACCATCTATGCAGAAACCATTATCAGCACATATCAAGAAGAAATAAGCAATAAATATTCAGAAGCCATAAACCAAACATATTCTAAAGGTCTCACCATCAAATATTCAGAAACTATCTTCTATACATATTTCGAAGTTATAGCCAACAAATATTCAGAAGTTCAGTCAATACATATTCAGAAAGATATCATCAACACATAGTTAGAAGCTATCATCAACATTAATTCTAACGATATCGCCAACAAATATTCAGAAGTCAGCAACAATATATACTCATTAGATATAGCAACAGCGCCCAGAATACATAGTGTGGAAAGTGACCAGCAAATCAGTGCCTTAAAAATTAAGCCTCTCCCCAGAGGTCAGTGCGATCGAGTTTATTGCTTGAAAAATCCCCTATTAGTTAATTATGTGCTTAGATCACGTGATTGAACAGATGAAACTGGAAGAAACCAATCAACTCTTCGATTTGAGCAAAATATTCGATCGCAGCGCCATCTGGGAAGCTTATTATTTTAGAAGTATTTTAAGCGTTCGATCATAAGCGCTCTCCACGCTGTATATTGTAGGGGGCTGTAATATAGCCAAAGAATGTTCAAAAGCAATCATCAATACATCTTCAGAAAATATCTCCAAGAATATCCATAATTCATTATCATTACATATTCAGAAAATATAAGCAATAAATATTCAGAAACCATCCAATTTCAGAAAAGTTGATGGTCTCGGATACCAAGATTGGAAATTCGTTTCTACATGTAAGCAAGGAAGAATCCGCAGCTTAAATGTAGATTTTGAGAAATGTAAACGTTTTTACGGATTCCACAAAATATTTTAAGATAGTTTAAGAAATTAAACGTTAAAACTGGATGTTTTAATCTTGACAAAAAGGAAAGTGAAATGGTGACAAAGTAAAATAGCTGTCTGAAAAAAACAGTCCTGTCGTACTAAAATGTGGGGCAAAATGAATGCGGGGCTGAACATACTCCAGAAAAAATTAACCGTTTACACTCGAACGTCGCCTCTCAGGCGACATCCGATTCATTACTTCAACTCGAACTGTGCTCGAGAGGCGCCATGACCAATTAAGTTACTATATATCTTATATCCACCAATAATGTTCTACAACTAAAAGCGCTATAAAAGGTGCATACTTCGTTAAGAAAGAGACTCCACCCACACATTTATTAAGTGCCTTTGGGCGTTGCTTGCCTTGGTCATTGATTAATAGCCAAGAATGCTTTGCAAAATATCGCACGATGGAAAATTATAAATCATAATATTCATATATAATACTTGTAATATGTAAATATACATGAAATATAGAAATAAAATGTTTATATTTAATATTCTTATGTTTCATATTTTGCATTTTTGTGTGGTTGACATCAATAGTTGACAAGCACTAATTTAGGTCAAGGTGCATCTACATATATATTTATATGTAATTCTGAACAGTAGTTTTGGTGATACAATTGCCACAAAATTTTTCTCTCTCTCACACAGACAGACGGACAGACATTTTCTAAAAGTGTCCAAAACGTGTAAATACTTCAAAAACTGGAAGTCGATAATTTTTACGAATCCAATACTTTCTTTTATTGAATATAGAAGAAAGTAAACACTAATGAATTTATATGTATGCTGGTTTGTCAGATGCTGAAAGATGGGTGCCTTATTCGTTACTCGTATCTCGTACGATGCGATTTGGTCTAGTTGTTTTTGTAGGATTTGGATTTCGGTAGTCACGGTGCTCATAGTTTTGTTTTTGTAAATTCATTATATGGGAAAAAGAGTATTCTACTTGTATAATATTGTATCATATAAAATTTTCTTGTAGGATTTGGAGAGTGTTTGCAATTTTGTTTTAGAACATTCATTATCATAAGGAAAGTCATCTGACGGTTTTATTTTAGCATATCGCTAGAAACTCTTCGTCTATTTAGCGTGCAGAGATAAAGTTGATAATATTATTTTTTTAATAGGATATTTTTAGTAATATATTACTATACTAATAGGCTAGAATGCGATAATAATATTATTCATTCTATTACGTGAAAAAACGCCCATCTCTAGTTAACACTAGAGTGACCATAATTTTTTCATTGAATTTGAGCACAAATATGGCAGTGTCTTCGAATTTCGAAGACAATAAATAAATGAATAAATAAATACCCTTAAATTGTAAAATTTTAGTAGTTTTTATGTATAAAGCACCTAAATACACTTAATTCAGCTTATTTATTGTACATATAATAAATTATTATAATAAAACATTAATAACTTTATAACTGGCGTCCCCAAATGTGTTGTAACTTTTTTGGGACGAAGGTAGTTTTCGAGGACTTTCATCGAGTTCCGAGAAGGTATGGTAAGCCTAGTTAACACCCGCTTTTTTTTCACACCACATATTTGTAGATTATGGGGTTTTTTTACATGCTTAATCGCAATTTTATATTGGAGAAAAATTCTCCAGAACAGGTTGCTAATGCCCTACTTTTTAATCCTGGTTATTACATAGCTGCCAACATTTAAATTTATTGTGGATTATTTGGAGTCCTGCCTTTACTTCGCACCAATTTATTAATGATTCTCTCCGATATATGACTACGATAAAATAAGAGAAAAAAATACTCCAAAAATACTAGTACGAAAAAAAAAGGCGGGGCTAAAAAGACTCCGAAATAAATTAAAATGTTGGCAGCTGTGCTATTACACCACTAAATTTACATAGCAATTTCCCCATTAATTAATCGTGGAAACCTACTATAGAAGATTAATAAAAGTGGAAGATTCAGGCAAAATATAGACAATGGAAATCTTATACAAATGATAGTGAAAAAAAGGCGAGTCCTTGCAGTGATTTGGGATAAATTTAAAATGTTGATTTGTGTGTAGATACTATATTGGACACTAGAGGGTTAGAAAATTTAAAAGTTGAATTACAAAGTACTTCAGAAAATAAATGACTTACCATTTATTGAAAATTGGAAATAAAGCAGATATTTAATTTAATGTATCAGATTTATTTGTCAGGTTTTCTCATTTACCATATGTTTTAAAAAATGTGAAATCACACAGGGGAAATCAGAAGTGTATCGCTTTTTACTTAAAAATAAATTTGTATTCGTTTGAATGCGTCAACGTGATAATAAAAAAGTGTTTAAGAGTGATTCTCATTCCCCTTTTTTCAACGTAGATTTCCATGAAAGAAAATTAAAAAATCGTTTGTACCATTGATTTTCCATTATTGAGCTTTCTTAGACAGACATTTAAAAGTTAATCTTCTCATTAAAGGAAAAGAGTTTGATAAAATCTTACACTCTTTTTTTTTTTTTTTTTTTTTTATCGACTCTATAAGTAATGAGATTTTCTTTCTTTTTTCTTTTTACTTTCTTTCTTTTCTTTTTTTTTTTTCTAATTTTTGACCCTGTTAAGAACTTTCGCATAAGATTTTCTGCAAATTGTTTGCTTATGCAAATGCAAAGTTTAATGAATCTGAACAAAATATTTTTATTTATCTTTCTAAGGAAATATGTAGGTTTTTCAACTAATTTTTAATGGTTACTTTTCTCCTTTATTTCCTGAGTAGATTCACCTTCAGTTTAATTTTAATAGTTCAATAATACGTTAATTTAAATCAACATAGTTTAGTGTTAATGTATTTCTGCGTGATTTATGTTTTGCATTTATTTATGTAATTTATCAATAAGATTTAAAAAGAACTGTATTTATTACATACATACTTTTTAGCGATATGCACTTTTGTAATAATTCTTTTGCGTTTAGCGTTAAATTTATTCAAATATATGACAGAAAATATAATGACATATTTATGTAAACATTTTTTTTTCTTTACAGATAAAATCTTGTAATCACATAAACTGAAGAATATTTGTAGAAAAAGTTAAGGGCGGAGTAAAATATTAACCCTTTGTATCCCACCAGGACTTTAAAGTCCCATCAAAAACAAATTCCGCAATGTAGCTTAAATTTACTACAGATTTAGTTTTTTTTTTTTTTCTATGCAATGAAATTTTGAGTACGTCAATTTTTTCTGGATTTTTCTTTTTTAAGAAATGTAAATTTTTATTTTATCGCCTGTATGATTTTATACATAGCAAGCGATTTTCGCACAGAACTTTACGGATTTTGAGTGATATTTTTCAAAATTATTTTAAAATAAATTTATGAAAAGGATTAATCGCAATAAAAAAAAGACCTCAAATTGAAAGATTACAATTAAATTTTAAGATTATTATTATTTTTATTATTATTATTCTTTCTGGTTAAATTTAGAAAGATAATAATATTTAGACAGCATATTTAGCTGTTCCTTAGTTATAAACTGCTTTTTTAAGAGAGAAATTTAATAATCGTTTGCAGTGATATAGATATATATTAAATCACTGCAAACGATTGCTGAATTTTTCCATTTATTAAAAGAGGTATTTAATAAAGAGACCACAAGAAGCACTGTCTTTATCAGACTAGCCTAATTGTTGGTTGATTGAACAGAGATGTAACCATACACATAGTACATTTTCACATCTTTCCCTGTCTCTTTTGCAATCTATTGAAACTGCTATATTTTATATTACGTTTCAAAATCAGTTATGGTGAAATTATCTATATAAATATTGGAGTGTTAGAATCAGAAAAAATTTCTGAACTCTAAAATTAATGTAACCTTCAGGCTTCAAGTGCCAAATTGAAGAATAAAATAAATATTCTCTAATTGTTTTTCTGAGCTAATTTATTCTATTTTCGTTAATTGTTAAATATTACTGTAACACTAAATAATTTAAAATAATATGAATTAAATTAAAATTTTGCAAAGAAAGTATTTTTTATTCAAGTGAACATGCTCAAATAAACGCGTTTTAGCTACGTATTACAATGTAAAATAAACCCAGGTCATTCGCAGGTTTATGTTTTAATATATTCCCAACAAACGCAGATCTATCGGTAGACAGTTGGTCCATTACCGGCTTGCCGTTTTAGGCGGTAACGTACCGATGCCGCTTGCCGAATCGGGTACGTAACTTTTGTGGGCCTTCGGGCGGCAGTCGGCCGATTGTCAGGTCCACAATCGGCCCGTTGCCGGCAAAACCAACAAGGCAGCCGGCGCGACACCGCACCGACATCTAACCGTTTCCTAACCAAACATATACCGGTAATCGACTGGCATCGGCTTTCCTATGCCAGTTCATTTCTATTTGCAGAAAAAAAAAAAAGTTTCCTACCCGACTGATCAGTGCTGCCACCTAGTGAAGAAATCGTGAATTTTTATGTTAACAATTTCCTTCTAACTTTCACGAGAAGAGGACAGAACCCGCAAATTTTCCAACCAGTGGTTTCTTTTTGTACTTTGCATGCGTTTAGCCATTCGACCATCGGCGCTTGTACCTTTGTTTCTCAATAAAGGATAGATTCGCTATTTATTATTTTAGATAGATATTTTATACTTTTATGAGATCTTAGAATTAAATTAAAACTTTAAAATTCAGTAAAATCAAATGAAATATAATTAAATTAGTTTTAAGTTGTGGTTTAGATCAAATATTTTTTTTAAATAAAATTAGAATATCAAATAGATGCATAGAAAATATATATTTTAAATATATTACATATTGTTTAAGGAAAATGTTTTTAGTCCTATGAAATTATTGAACTTTTATCTGTTAATAAAATTTTATTTTGAGTTTAATACTTTAGTAGCTTTTAATAATTTATTATGTATTATCCCTTGTAGAAACAATTGGCAGCGAAATTAAAAATATATTTAAGTTATTAAGAACATAAATTTAATCGTTAATTCTGAGACAGAGATTACATAATTCTTTAATTGTTTCAAATTAAGATTGTAAATAAAAGAAAAAATAAATAAATAAAATAAAATAAAAATACATGGTTTCTTAAGAAGAAAAAATTATTTAACTAAAAAACGCATGGAAACTTCAATTTTGTATTTAATAGTATTATTGTTTTAATAATAATAATAATAATAATAATAATATGACAAATATATGCATCTGTTATACTAAACATTTTCGACATTTATGACAACAGTAAATCTTAAAAAATAATAAAAAATAAACTTATTTATTTATTTTTTAATATTAAATTTAAAAATTCGAACTCGAAGCAAACTGTCCCAAAATCGGACCGACGTTGGCACATTTTTTTCGGGCCACTACCGCATATCAGATATAGGCCCAGTATCGTATGCTGATAGAAATGGTTTGCCAACTTTTAGCCGTAAGCGGTCCAGTAACAGCATCCGACATTGTTTCCTACTGTCGGTTGCCGGCATTCTACTGATTAGTCGTCGACAGCAGTGAGTATTTGCCGACAGTATACTGACAGTGCCGAATGCAGCCCGACTCGATGCCGAAAGGCTTGTGTCTGTTGGGATTATTATTTTAGTTTAACATAAACTTGGTAACATTTAACAAACCCATACCTGGTAATGGTACTAATTTTTGAAAACTGTTTTCTTCTTATTTCACCGTAAAATTTCTCTGTATAATCAAAGCGCTGGGGAAAATTTGCGCCCCAAACAACATATGAGGAAATATTTTAATTTATTCCGGATTATTTCTAGCCCGCATTTATTTCATAACATTTTATTTATAGAAAAAAATTCTCCAATATGTAAATTCGATGAAGTAAGAACAAAATACTCTTAAAAAATAAGTAGTATGAAATAAAGGCGGGGTTAAAAATACTCTGGAATAAATTGAAATGTTCGCAGCTATGCTAACTGTACTCCGGAATAAATTTTAAACTTTACGAGGTATGGCAAAGCACGTTTGCCTGAGGAAATTGTAAAAATACATATGTAAGATGTCGTGGAATGGAACCAATAAATAATAATAATAATAATACGTTAAACGTAAGGAAAAGAAAGAAAAAAATGTTTAGAACACAAATACAACAAAGCTAAATTTTCAATTAAATTCAAAAACAAGCTAAAACAAGAATGGAAACTACACTTTTATTAAACACGACTTACTCTACGATGTGACTGCTACAAACTGTTGTTTTTCGAAACTAACAGCATCCATAAGTTAAAATAAGCATAAAAAGTAAAATAAATTATTAAAAGTCTTTTACTTTGAAATATAGATTATGGTTTATGTAATAAAATGAAAAAAAAAATAATAATACAGTGAAAAAAAAAAAAAAATAATAATAATAAAACCCATATAATTTACAGCATGTTAGCAGTTCAATAATTATTTTAAGAAATAATGTGCAATGATAGTTTCAAAAATTTTGAAAATAATAATAATAATAATAAATTATTACATAATGGCATGGTTGGTTATGTGAGAGCTCTTGCTGTGCAACGTCAGAACGGAGGTGAAAAGAAAATATTATAGGTGTTCTACAAAGGTTGTTCTGCAAACCTGATTACAAAATCGACAGCGAAGCAGTACTAAACAGAAATTTCATACAGAAGTAACAAAGGTCTTAGTCTCCGCTTTTTTTTTTTTTTTTTTTTTTTTTTTCAGTGTACATTTAGGCATGAGAAAATTATGTCTTTTTTGCACCGATTATTTTTGTATATTTAAAGCTATTTGTGTTTATGTCACTTCCGGCCGCAGACGTTTTTATTGTCAACTTCAATCACTGCTAGAAAAAAAAAAACGGCCCACTGCATAGTGGACAAATGGTAACCTGCAACTGATGCCAACTGTAAGGCAAATCCAAATAATCACGATACATTTTGCTAGTATATGCTATTTTTGTGACATCCGGCAGTAAAAAAATTTCTGTTTGTAAAATTCTGCGCAAAAAGTTCTGCTGTGATTATTATTATTATGTATGGAATCTTGAGGTTTTTCGAGATGCTATTATCCGTTATTTGATTCACTACTTCTTTTTCAATATCAACATTTTGTAATACTTTTTATGTCATCAGGGCCTGATTAAGGGGGAAGCTCGCTCTTACCGGAATATTGTTACAATTATTTTTTACTTCATGTTATAGAAATTTCACGCTTTGAGGAGGAAATATTTTTTATAAAAAATGAACGGTGTAAAACAATCCAATTTACTCACCGTTATTAGACACCAGAATTCTTTTAAAATAATTTTTAATGAAAATTTTCTGTTTATTATAGGAGAAAAGTATTTGTTAAAAAATAACGGTGTAAGTATAAATAATGTGTGAAGAGCGAGCTTCCCCCTTAATCAGGCTCTGTATGTCATTAAATGAAGATTACTATATAAAATTGGGAGGGTGAAAATTACGTTAAGCGGCAACACAAATTTTAAATTCTATATATATTTAATTTGCAGATGTTCGCTTACTGAAAAGTTAAACACGTCGAATCCAATCTGTTCTTGAAATTTTAAATGATAAAAATTAAATAAACGTCCAACCTTTTTTCAGAAAACAGAAAATGTATTTTCTTTTAAATATGACGTCAAAATAATAAGATGTGGCTAATAGTCACACTATTTCCAAATATACTAGCTCACCAATGGTCGAGCAAATTTCTACGCTCAAATCTTGTAGATGGGAAGTGCTGGTTTTGATTCCAGGTCGCGCTCATCGACCTAGCCATTCGGAAATCTCCGTGTTTTTCTCCGAAACTCGCATAAGTACGAGTTAGGATCCCTGACAATGACCACCATGGAGGAAATTCCACCCATAAGCCTAGGACTATAGCGCAATCAATCGGCCTTAAAACCCTACAAATAAACAACTATTCAAATATACTAATGAGCAAGAAAATTAAAAATAATTCCAATGTGTAAATTTCTATAATTGGTCTGTCTTAAAGAAAATATCTAAAAGCTAATCATCTCATTAAAATGCAAGGAAATTGTTAAAAAAAATCGACGATATTTTAAATAATGATAGCTTATTTATTTCGATTTTTGAACTAGCTACGAATTTTTTTTCGTAAGATTATATTCAAACTATTTAACCCCTTAACGCGCGGCGTCCTCGCTGCGAGGACGCAAAATTTAAGATCCAGTTGCAAAAATTCATCCCGGAAATTTTTTTGCAAAAATTTATGTTTATAACATATCAGAAAAGGCCTGTTTTTTTAACCTTAAATTTTAAAATTTCTTTTAATTTAATTTAGTTCATGAATTCCGGTGGCAGTATAATTTAAATAATTCGAATTGTCTTGCGCCGCAAAGGGTTAAGAAAGCGTTTTATAAGTTTAATGATTTAAAAAATTCTTATTTATACAAAAATACGTAAGAAATGAGTTGTTTGATAGTTTTCGATTGATTTCATTGCTTTGAATAATTTAAAAGACTTGCGAAGCATCAATTCACATTTAGTTTAAATTAACTTACTGAACTGGGAGGAAAACAGATATTAATGTTTATTCTTTGAAAAGAAAAGAAAAATCCATTCATTAGTAACCTATTCATTAGCGACATTTTTTTAAATTAAATAATTAATGTTTTTTTTTTTTTTTTTTTTTTTTTTAATTTAAGTGTTTACTTCTGAATGATTTCACATTAATTAAACACTAACTTTGTTATAAATTTAATAATATGGATGATATAGCTGCATTATAAAAAATAATAATTTAAATTCTTCTCTCTTTAAATATCACCCTTATTTGATATATCTAATGCTACAAATTAATACACTTTCAGTGGTATTTAAAAAATTTTCTATTTATTTTCGAAAATACTTTTATTTTAAAAATACGTATTAAGCGGATTCGTTTATTGCATTATGCATAGCTGCAATTTTAAAAATTTTTTCCGTAGCTATGTTAGTGCCAGACATTTTATCAACCACATTTTTTGTAGAATAAATTTGGCAGCTCTGCAATTTTTAACCTAAAATGCAAGGAAACTTTAACGAAAAACGTGTTCGTAGGGTTTTTATTTTTCTCTACCAGTAATTCTGAATAACAATTTAGCATTTTTAAATAACAGTTTAATGTTTGTGATTGACATTGAATGACAACACAGGTGAAGTTTAACCCTATGAAAAATCGTATTCATTAGAAAAAAATTTTATATATATTTCAAACCTGAAAATTTATATGTAAGAAAAATTTTGTCTGCTATATCATTGCAATGATAATTTACATCAGTTCAGAGAAACGCAGTAGTTAAATAAAGTTCAACTCAATATGGGACAAGTAAACGTGATTTTAGACAAAATGTAAAATAAAAGATAAAAAGTGTTATATCTGTTTAAAAAATTTATCACATTTGCTGCTAATAATAATATTTAAAAAAAAAAAAGGTTGTTACGTAACTCAGTTAGTGATACTCTTTCATTAGAAAAATCTCAAATGATTTATAAGCTATGCATCAAATTTTATGTATTTCTATTCCCAATTTAATTTTTAAAAACTTCTTCATAATATTAGTATTCCTTAGTGCATCTATAACTGCTGGTGATGATGCGGAATCAAAGGCTTTTTCGTTGTTCACAAAAGATACACGCACAGGGAGTTGGTATCCATTACTTCTTTCAATAATTCCTATAATCGTGTAATTATGGTCGATGGTACTAAAACCACTTAGAAATCCTGCTTGTTTTTTAGGTTGCGATGCATCTAATTATTTCTGTAAGCAGAGCCTGATTAAGGGGGAAGCACACATTATCTCCGCTCTCACCGGAATATTTTTACAATTATTTTTTACTTCAAGTCATAGAAATTCCACGCTTTGACGAGGAAATATTTTTTATAAAAAATGAACGGTGTAAAACAAACCAACTTACTCACCGTTATTAGACACCAGAATTCTTTTAAAATAATTTTTAATGAGAATTTTCTGTTTATTATAGAGGGAAAGTATTGTTAAAAAATAACGGTGTAAGTATAAATAATGTGTGCTTCCCCCTTAATCAGGCTCTGTCTGTAAGCAGTTTGACAGAATTTTCATCAGAATTTTAAACTAAATTGAGAGCAGGCTGGTTGAACGATGGTTTCTAATATCTTCTTTTTCTCCTTTTTTAAAGAGTAAGATTAGGATGGCAATTTTCCAGTCCTTTGGACGATCACATAATGTTATACATTTGTTGAATAATTTAGCATGTACTTCAATGGCTCTATTTCCTGCTTCTTTTAAAATATCAAGAGTGTTTTCGTCTTATACTGAAGCTTTTCCTTTTAACATTACATTTATTACCATAGCTACTTCTTCCATTAATACTGCTGGTATAGCGTCGTTTGAATTTGATGAGGTAGGTAAACCATAGAGTTGTTTAGGTGAACTGTACAAATCTAGACCTGCTAACTGTGCTAGTTTATTCGTAATGATATTAGGCCCCGCCTTTTTTTTCCACACCAGAATAGTTGTAGAGCAATATTCAGCAATATGTTCTCATAATTATATAAGAAGACTATTGCTCTACAACTACTCTGGCGTGAAAAAAAGGCAGGGTTTAATACAATTACGGATAAACTAGCATAGTTAGCAGGTCTACAATTCTCAATAAAAATATATTGCCTCTTTTAGAATTAGCTCTTGATTCCGAGCAGGGGTCGTACTTACCAGCCTTTTTTCAGAACACTCTCAGGGATAAGAAATTTTCGCCTTTTTTGCTACCACTAATTTAATGTAGGAATACATGTGGCATATTTATAGTAATGCGACATGATTAAACAGGGTAGAGAATATTTTGTAAAAATTGTGGTAGCAAAAAATTTTTAAATTTCTCATTCATAATGTGTTCAGAAAAAATGGCGGAGTATACAACCCCTCATTTCGAGTGATAATCCACTTTTTGTCTTCGAAGCTAGAATTCTTTTCCTTCCAAGCATAAGATTACTCATTGCAGTCTTCAAACCCTTATTTTCTTTAATGGCTCGCTGGATCCTATTACAATTGAATTTCTTGATGTGTTCTAAGATCTTTTTCCTCAGAGTTTTACATAGTTCGGAAAATTCAACCTGTGCAGTAATATTTTACTTGTTATATTTCCTTTTCCTTCTCTTTTCCATAAGCTACCGTGTCGTTTTCCAGATTTTTTAACAGGTTTTTTTTGTTCTGAACCAGCAACATTTTTTTCTGATTTCAGAGCAAAATTGGCAAAATTCACAGTGAATTCATTGACGTCTTCAGTATCCTCAAGCAACTGAAATCTAATCTTTAGTTCAAGCTGGGACTCTTGCTTTTTAGCTTTTAGAAGCTGTAGCTGAATTCTCTTGTTTCGAATTTGCACTAGTTTCTATCTTTCCAATGCAACCTGGAACTTTACCTTACAACGTACTAGTCTGCGATCACTACTACATTTAAATCTATTTAACCCGGCACAATCATTAAAAGTGTATTTCTTGGCAGTTAGAATATAGTCCATTTCACCTGTTCCTCCACTGGGTCTTCTCCAAGTTGTTCCTTCTTTGGGTTCTAAAAAAAAAAAAAAAAAAAAAAAAAAAAATCATGACATGAAATTTTTTATCTACACTTTCATTTGAATGTTTGGTATTTAAATATATATATATATATATTATTTTATTTCATTTTTAAAAGAAATTTCCAAAAACACTTTCTCTTATGTATGCGTTAGTCCAAAAATTATATATTCGTAAAAAAAATAAATTAATCTTTTAGTGACTTGTGTTGCCAGATATGGCGGATTTTTATTTAATTTTAATTGTAACGTTTGCCTAATCACTTCCACGATTGATAGTCTTTTTATGTGTACCGAATATCACGTCTCAAAATTACTAACGATTATTGAATGAAAAATCCGCCAGATCTGGCAACATTGTTAGTGACTTACAGGGTATAGCGGGTTAAGCATATGAAAACTGCACTAGCGTCGAATGAAGAGTTCTCGCCTTCCATTTATTGTTCTTTATCTGAAAAACCTTTGCACATAATTTTAGACTTCTACACTCAAGGATTAGGGAGTAATGGGGGTGGCAAAATAAAACGTTGATTTTTTTTTTTTTTTTTTTTTTTTTTTTTTAACCTATTCAAGATATCGTATCGAGGCTGAAACTATTTATAAATGTTTATAAACTTCATAATATATATATTTTCAGAATTTTCACTCGATTTTAAAAGCTAGAAAATGATAAGTATATTTTTGATGGACGATATTTTATACTATCCACCAAAGGAACACCTACCAAAAAATGCAGTTTATTTGGTTATTAGTCCGCTATTACATATCAAAATTACATACGTGTCAAATTGTGGGAACGTAATAAAAAATAATAATAATAATCACTCATGAATAATAATACCAATGATATAATATTTATTTTTAAAAAAGTACTTACAATTAATAAGTAATCAATGCAAACAAATATAAAAATAGTATATATATATATATATATACTATATATATATATGTGTGTGTGTATACACTGCTCGACATTGAAAATGCAACACCAAGAAGGAATGATAATAACGGAATAAAATTTGTTGGACACATACATTATAGTAGGAAGAACAATTGATTAAAATTTCTGGAAATGTGCAGTAATATGTTCTGAGAAAACAGTACATAAAGCAGCGACCTCTGTGAGCAATAGCAGCACATATCTGCCTAGGCATTGAATCGAACAGCGATTGGATGGCATGTACAGGTAGAACACTTCATGAAGTTTTAACACGATGCCATAATTCATCGATCGAAGTTACTGGTGAGTGGTCGGGGGGGGGGGCAGTCGCTTTTCAACGATTAAACAGTCATTTTTATTGGTGCGAGATCAGAATAACGCGCTGGCCAGAGCAACAGTCGAACACAATCGGCATCAATGAAGATCCAGAAAATACGGACAACATGCGGTCGTGCATTGTCCTGCTTAAATGTTGTGCTTTGGAGGCCTTGAACATAGGGCAGAGCTATGGGCCTTAACTCGTCAGAAATATAATGCTTGGTATTCAGACTGGCGGGAATGAAAACAAGAGGTGACCGGGACGTGTATCCAATGGTACAACATAACATCAATCGAGGTGGCGACTCAGTATGCAAATACCAAAATTCTGATTACCCTCAAAACTGCATCACTGATAGGGGCGCCATTAATGTGTGGTCAACGATGAACCTGGACGCAGGAATAACGTGAAGTCACTTTTCAGACAAATCACAATCCTGTTCACAGCATAAAGATTGCCTTATCCGTATTTAACGGCATTACGAATAATGCACATTGCCAGCTGGAATTCAACATCATCATACTGTCCATCATTTGCAATGATGTTATGGGTTCCCATTGGATACTCGTCTCGATTACTCCATGTTCGTATTCCTGGCACTCTGAACACAGATTAAATTTATGATGATGAGTTAAGGCCCGCCACTCTGCCCTGTATTCGAGGCTTTCGTCGCGCAAAAATTAAGCAAGATAATGCACGACCGCAAGTTTTTTGTATTGACTGGACCTTCTTTGATACAGAATGTGTTCGACTGTTGCTCTGGCCAGCTCGTTCTAAAGATCTCGCACCAATGAAAATGACTGTTTAATCATTGAAAAGCGACTGGCCCCCCAGCACTCACCAGTAACTTCGATCGATGAATTGTGGCATCGTGTTGAAGTTTCATGAAGTACTCTACCCGTACATGTCATCCAATCGCTGTTCGATTCAATGCCTAGGTAGATATGTGCTGTTATTGCTCACAGAGTTCGCTGCTTTATGTACTGTTTTCTAATTACATATTACTCCAAATTTCCTGAAATTTTAATCTGTTATTCTTCCTACTATAATGTATGTGTCCAACAAATTTCATTCCGTTATTATCATTCCTTCTTGGTGTTGCATTTTCAATGTCGAGCAGTGTATATATATATATATATATATATATATATATATATATTCTATTTAATTGTTATCACGGATCTCACATTTCACACTTTTTTCAAGACACTTTTAGGGAAGAGAAATTTCTGTAATTTTTGCTACCTTTAGAATTATATAATAGTCTCTATCCTGTTTAATCATGACATATTGCTATAAATATACTGATATAAAGATTTCTGTATGCAAATAGCAAAGATACCAACATTTAATTTATTCCGGAGTGTCTTTAGCCCCGCCTTTTTCTCCATACCACTTATGGCTTAAAGATAACATTGCCTAATTCATAGCTGGCAATATTTAATTTATTCCGGAGTACTTTTATCCCCACCTTTATATCACACCACTTTATTTATAGAAAAATTTCTTCAATATATAACTTCAATAATATATGAAATAATTAATTTTAAAAAATAAGTGGTACGAAATAAAGGTGGGGCTAAAATTACACCGGAATAAATTAAAATATTGGCAGCTATGATAATTTTATCAAAGTTATATATTGGAGATTTTTTTTTATAAATAAAATGGAGCGAAATAAAGGCGGGGCTAAAAATTCTCCGGAATAAATTAAAATATTGGCATCCATAAGAATAGTAGTATTAAAAAAGACGGGAATTTCCCCACACCTCTGAAAGTGTCATAAAAAACTTGCAAGTAGTATGAGCCATATTATTAGCTGCAGGTATAGCTGCAAACATTTCTATTTTAATTCGTAACACTGTTACGTAGTTACTAACAATGTTACAGAATAAATTAGAAATGTTTACAGCTATGCATACATCAACAATGAGGCCGCTATTTACGTGTTGCTGCGAAGAGGAATTTTCATTTTCACTACAATAAAAATTAGTAATATGTTTTCTATGATGGTTTTTTTTTTTTTTTTCTGCATCTTCTTCTTGCGCTTAATTCAATACATAAGTTAAAACAACTTTACTAGAGAATTAACCCCTTGACAAACAGTAACACAGAATTTTATACGTCTGAATGTAAGTACTATTTAATTTTATTAAACTATATTTATTTGCGTTACCGTTCTTTTGAAAAGTAATATTTCGATAAAGGACTACAAATTCCTTTATTCTACATGCATCATTTTGTATTTACTTATTTATTTATTTATTACGAGTGTGATTTTTAAAAACCATCAACTCTTGTTAAATGGAATCTGGTACAATTGACATAACATCCTTTATAAATCTTCCACATAGCTCCGCCAAATGATTCGCTGTTCTGTTCTAGCAAGAGATTTTGTGACTTTTTTATATGAAGCTCGATTGTATGTGAAGTGCCATTTTTTTTTTCTTCTGTTAAGAGCCGAGATCCATAGTGATGGGGAAAGCAATTGTGAGTAACGAGGAAGACATATGTGTTAATTGCAAATTAATTATCAGGAAAATAGGTGGTAAATTAAAACGAATTGTTACTAACGAAAACGTAAAAAGATGCCAAGCTTATTGTAAAAATACTGTAAAAATTGGATCTGTATTTTGTCCTAAATGTTGACTGATAATATATAGAAACCCTAAACCTGTGGCATATACTGGCAATGATGATTGTTTCGAAGATAACAAAGAGGACAAATGTGTAACTAATGACTTGATTTCAAGCGTTTACAAAACGGAGAATTTTTATTCCAAAAAGAAACAGATGTTGCAATAGCCATTTGATCAAAAAACGCTTTTTTTTTTTTTTTTTTTTTTTTTTTTTTTTTTTAAATGATGAATTAAAATTTCCACGTGTTAATTCTAATTACATTTTGTTAGAAAAAGAAGAAACCTTTCAGTTTTTAAATCTTTTGGCAGTTAATGAGGATTCAGTACTACTTAATAGAATTTGTAATTTTTCTGAGGAAGAAATGTGTACTGGCACCGGTCTTAAATGGGAAAGGATAACTCAATTACAAGACATGCTTATTAATATGTAAAATAGTGGCGGAAGATGAGCAATACAAGCATTGACAGTGTTTCTATTAAAACTCAAAAGCGGTATTTCTAACGAGGTAATACGCAAAATAATCGGCTTGACATATCATCAAAAAGTATTAGATTATTTTCATCAAGTTATCGAAGCTTTTGAAAAGCATATTTTACTTTGGAATACACGCAAAAACTGGAGAAGATTTCTATACTAACAAAACTATTCTATATTAATGAAGATATTTTTTACTAATGAAACTTCTTACATTGCTAAAAGTCTTCTTGATTCAGGAGATTCTATTTTAGGTTTAATCTTTGACGGTACGTACATAAGCCATCAAAAATGTAGAAATAATGTGTAACAACGTATATCTTACAGTGGGCAAAATAAAAAACCGCTTTGCAAAAATTTCACTATTTGCACGACAAATGGGTATATAGTTGATATAGTAGGGTCTTTAAAAGCAACCTTGAATGATGCATCTATAATAAAAAACTTAACTGGAAGAACCCAATGGATTAAAATCGCTTCTACAACAAGGTGACTTCTGCATTGTTCATCACGACTTTCGTGACATGGCGAATTATATACAGAGTCAAGGATACCATGTTTTTATGCCAGCTTTAAAGGGTAATAGCGCTCAATTAACAACAGAGGTAGCAGATGCATCATGATTTGTAACTAAAATACGTTCAGCTGTCGAAGCTATACATGGCAATATTGGTCAAAAATGACATCTATTACATAACATGTTAGGTAACAAACTTTTGCCCGTGGTAAAATCCTTGTGTAAGACAGTTTTTTAAACAACACTTTCAGAAAAAAAGATAAAACACTGACACAGAACTACCTGATGCAATAATTGTATACTTGAAAGGAGTGTCGAAATCAGCAAAATACAATGTAAGAATTAGTTGACAATCGGAAATTTAATTGAAGCAAAAAACCTTTTACGACATTATCTGCTACAACTTTGATGAATTTTCCTGATTTATAAAAACAATCTTAAAATATTATTTACTGCAACTTGTCAATTATCTGAATCAATATGTCAACTTGTAGAAATAGTAAATAATGAAGATTTAAATCTCGAATATTTGAAACAATGCGAAAACGATATAAGAGTAAGAGTGCAATCAAGATACACTAGTAGATCTGCAGATCAGGAGCCTCAACGTCCTATTTGCATCAGACATTTTTCAATAGGTCATTTTTATTTATTTATTATTATATAATAGAATATATTGATTCGATCGACTTATTACCATAATCAGATACATTCCTGAGGGGGGCTGCCGCCCCCCTCAACCCCCCGCTGCATCTCTCTTTCTATACCTATTTGTATATCATATAAAGTGTTACGGAATTGTAAATAATTGCATTTATTTTTGTATAAATTTTTCAAAAAGGCTTAGTAAGTCTATAAAATGCTAACTTTGTGCATTTCTAGTCGTTTTAGCGTTAAAATAGCCTAATTTTCCTTTAAAAACGAATTGAAAAGCTCCAATAAGGGAAGAAATGCATTTGGCGCCAAATTTGGCGACTGTTTCCCTCCTTGGCGATTTTTTTGGTTACCTTGGCTAGAAAATCCTTATTAGGGATATACCAAACATGGAAGCTCCAATCTCATTGGCTGATGAGATACGATAATTTTCCAGAACAGTCTGTGTTCGATAGAATAGTATAAAAGGAGCATGTTTTTAGCCAAGGCTTCCAATCTCAGATCTGTGTCGGTTTCGTCAAATGCTTGCTTTGCTTTGAGCCTCTTTGAATGAGACTTGCTTTATGTGTTATTGCTAAACAGTTTGTACTGTTGTTTTGCTGTTAACGGCTGTTGTTTCAGCTATGTTTACTGGTTGAATTGAAGCTGATACTTTGTTTATAGACCTGTATTCTTCTGGAACTTTCTGTGAATAAATCACTGAATTTTTGCAAGTTTCGCCTTTCATTCTCGGACAACTTACAAACCCCCAAGTACGCAACAATATGCATTCTTATTAAACGACGGTCTTGTATTATTTCCCGGAAATTCATAAATACCGAATTTCATACAAAAAAAATTACATAGCATATCGGATTTTTTTTGCGTAACCTTTAAACTAATTATCAATTCTATGCCCACAATTTTCAACATGAAAACAGGCTTTTAAAATTCTAATAAAATTTCATTATATTTGATGGGGTGTAACCATGTTAAAATACACTTTTAAGAAATACCGTCTATACACCATAAAAATACGAAATTCCTTTATGTATCCCGGAAAAGTAGCCACAGTCATTATAAACGCCAATAATAAGAATAAATCTAATTAATTATAACTCATTAATCTTTCAAACTAATTTGACATCATTTGGATGATTACAGTACATACTCGGAATTATTTTGTGTGGTCCCATAAATTATTTAGTCGATACATAACCTTTTTTTAGAGTAAACATGAGTTTAAGCATCTTTATAATGTATGTTAACTTTATTAAGTTCAATTCAGCATAAACGCATTAAAGTGCGCGCTTAAATTAAAACTCGTTCATAGACTCTAATGTTACGAAATTCTTTCGTGTGTCTTTGTAAACGAACCATAAACATTGTATACACCAGTAAAAACTATTCAGCTTATTTTGCGTTTAAAATTAATAATTGTTCCAAATTTAACATCGTTTGGATAACTAAGTGACATTGTCAGAACACTTTTGTAAGGTCCTGTACATTAATTAGAAAGCTTAAGAGCACATATTTTCTTCAAGCAACATAAGTTTAAGCATCTTACTCACGTACTCTAGTTTCATTTTCTTCATTGCAAAGTAATGATATTAAAATGCGTTTAAACGAAATTCACCCCATACGCCGTAATGTTAAGAATTTTGGCGTGTCCCTGTACACAGTTTATAAAAAATATAGCAATGAAAATTATACAGCTACTTATATGCAAAGCTGGAAAGTGTGCGACAATTTGCAAGTCAATCGAAGGATTTTTGCGGCCGCTATTGCGGTACATACAAATTCTTCCCATAGACCGTAATGATAAGAAGCACTTTGGCGTGTCCCTGTACTCAAACGACAAATGGAATACACGCCTAACACTATACAGTTATTTCTGTTGAGCTAATGAACATTTGTACCAAATTTGCAGTGAATAGTGTGATTTTTGGGGCCGCTATCGCGGTACATACAAATTCTTCCCATAGGCCGTAATGATAAGAAAAACTTTGGCGTGTCCCTGTATACGAAATACAAATGGAATACATACCAAAAACTATACAGCTGATTTGGTGGGGCTCATGAACATGTAAACCAAATTTCAAGTCAATAGCGTGATTTTTGCGGCCGCTATCACACGACAGACAGACATACAGATGGACAGACGGCACCCAAAATCCTTTTGAGTTTCAACAGAGGGCCTCCACTGACGTTTCGGCAAAAATTGGAAGTCAATAGCTTGATTTTTGCGGTGGCTATCGCGGTACATACAAATTCCTCCCGTAGGTCGTAATGGTAAGAAAAAATCTGGCGTGTCCCTGTACACGAATTACAAATGGAATACACACCCAAAAACATACAGATGATTTCGTGGGGCTCATGAATATGTGTACCAAATTGCAAGTCAATAGCGTGATTTTTGTGGCCGCTATCGCGATTCATACAAACTCCCCCCTTAGGCCGTAATGATAAGAAAAACTCTGGCGTGTCCCTGTATACGAATTGCAAATGGAATACATACCAAAAACTATACAGCTGATTTCGTTGGGCTCATGAACATGTGTACCAAATTTCAAGTCAATTGCGCTATTTTTGCGGCCGCTACCGCGATACATACAAATTCCTCCCATTGGCCGTAATGATAAGAAAAACTTTGGAGTGTCCCTGTATACGAACTACAAATGGAATACATACCAAAAACTATACAGGTGATTTCGTGGGGCTCCTGAACATGTATACTAAATTTCAAGTCAATAGCGCTATTTTTGCGGCCGCTATCGCGATACATACAAATTCCTCCCATAGGCCGTAATGATAAGAAAAACTTTGGCGTGTCCCTGTATACGAACTACAAATGGAATACATACCAAAAACTATACATCTGATTTCGTGGGGCTCATGAACATGTGTACCAAATTTCAAGTCAATAGCGCTATTTGTGCGGCCGCTATCGCGATACATACAAATTCCTCCCATAGGCCGTAATGATAAGAAAAACTTTGGCGTGTCCCTGTATAAGCACTACAAATGGAATACATACCAAAAACTATACAGCTGATTTCGTGAGGCTCATGAACATGTGTACCAAATTTCAAGTCAATAGCACTATTTGTGCGACCGCTATCGCGCGACAGACAGACACAGCCCAAAACCGTTTTGAGTCTCAATTTAGGGCCTCCACTGACGTTTCGGCAATGAGTCTCAATGTAGGGCCTCCACTGACGTTTCGGCAATTAACAGAAAAACATATCATTCTTATATTGAGTACGAAAAAAACTTGAATATTTATAAGGGTATAAAAATATAAGTGTGTGGTTGTGCAAACGGAAATAGAACCGTCGGCTGTTGTGCCCATGTTGCGGCAATAATTTACTAGTTGTCACATGGTCGATACAAATCAAAAATTGTGATACAAGCTGATATATTAAATTCAATATTTGATAAAACTTGCGTAATTATCATTATTGAAGAAAATAGTGATGATGATTAAATCTTGATTGTAAATGATTTTTATTTATAATTTGTCTTAGCTTTTTACAATTGATTCTGTAAACGTAAATTACTTTATATGGATACCTCTATGGTCTACTTATTAGACACTTTTGCAATATTTGTGTGTAATAGCAATCTAATAAACAAGTAAATATTAATTTTTGGTAGGGGTCTTTTCGGTGGATATATAGTAAAAAAAATCGGCCCCAAAATATACTTGTCATTTTTCACAGATTTAAATCGAGCAAAAATTCTGAAAAAAGTATATAATATATAATTCACAAACAATTATAAACAGTTTCAACCTCGATAAGATATTCTATTTCGAACAACTCTATTTATAGAAAAATTTTCTCCCATATACAGTTTCCATTTTATCCTTAAATCAGGAATCGTACTCACCGCGCTTTTTTTTTATCAGGACAGTCTTAAGGATAAGAAATTTTCGCCTTTTTTTGCCACAACTAATTTCATGTAAAAACACTTGTTTTATATTTAGAGTAATGCGACATGAATTAACAGGATTTAACAAGGAGGAGGTGCCGCACACCGCTCTAAGAGTGGTGTCGAGCGCTTCTAGCTATGCTAGGCCCCTACTCCGGAACGTTTATTAAAAAAAAAAAAAGAAAGAAAGAAAATTAAAAGATTCGCCAGAACAATATTCTCGCGCGACATAGGGCGAAGTATTACAAATATGTATTAATTATTAACAAACTTAAAAAAAAATAAAATAAATAAAAATAAAAAAATACACAAAGGTAAGATTCGCGAGTACAGAGTACTCACGCGACAGGGGGGCGAAATAAAATAAATCTTGAAAACTCAAAAGCACAATGAGCTAGAATTGAACAGGAAGGAGGGAGAATTATTTACAAGTAAATCAGTTCGCCAGAACAAGGTTCCCACGCGACATAGGGCGAAGTTGGTTGTTTTGCGACATTTACAAACACATGAGGAAAGAATAGATATATTAGGACTAGTGGTTAAGTGAAAAAGATTATTTAACTTATGAGATTATTAAATACTTTTAATTTATTTAACTGTTTAGGAATTAGATAATTTTAAATGACTTAAGAATAGTTTAATTTGTTCCATTTGAAATATCTAAGAGTAATTCAAAAATTCTTTTTAGTTTTATGGCAAAACACTTGTTTTAAAACACTAAACTTGTTTTAAAACACTAAAAACACTTGTTTTATATTTAGAGTAATGCGACATGAATTAACAGGATTTAACAAGGAGGAGGTGCCGCACACCGCTCTAAGAGTGGTGTCGAGCGCTTCTAGCTATGCTAGGCCCCTACTCCGGAACGTTTATTAAAAAAAAAAAAAGAAAGAAAGAAAATTAAAAGATTCGCCAGAACAATATTCTCGCGCGACATAGGGCGAAGTATTACAAATATGTATTAATTATTAACAAACTTAAAAAAAAATAAAATAAATAAAAATAAAAAAATACACAAAGGTAAGATTCGCGAGTACAGAGTACTCACGCGACAGGGGGGCGAAATAAAATAAATCTTGAAAACTCAAAAGCACAATGAGCTAGAATTGAACAGGAAGGAGGGAGAATTATTTACAAGTAAATCAGTTCGCCAGAACAAGGTTCCCACGCGACATAGGGCGAAGTTGGTTGTTTTGCGACATTTACAAACACATGAGGAAAGAATAGATATATTAGGACTAGTGGTTAAGTGAAAAAGATTATTTAACTTATGAGATTATTAAATACTTTTAATTTATTTAACTGTTTAGGAATTAGATAATTTTAAATGACTTAAGAATAGCTTAATTTGTTCCATTTGAAATATCTAAGAGTAATTCAAAAATTCTTTTTAGTTTTATGGCAAGTGAAGGTCTTGATAAAATATTTGTCAACCAGTTGGCTGGTCTATTATTCGGATTTCTTAAGTGATGGGTTATTGTAAGCGGACAATGGAAATAGTACTGAAGGGCAGAACCCTCCTCTCCACAAGAACACAGGGGCGAACGTCGACGACGAAATCTGTTCAGATAAGCCGGAAAAGGACCATGCCCAGTTAAAAACGCTGTAATTTCTGGGGTAAGTACACAGTCATTGAGAGAAACATTTGTTATTAGACAGAAAGTAATTCTGCCGTTGAGGGAATATTCCCAACAAGACTGCCATTCCCGGAAAAGGAGAGATTTTAGTTTTCTTTTGACATAGGAAGGTGGGACTGGGAGAGAGTAAAGAGGAGTGTGTTCCTCTGTAGCAGCCTTGGCCAAGTCATCTGCACGTTCGTTGCCCACGACACCCCAATGGGCAGAAACGCGTGCCAGGGAAACATAGAATTAAGTTAAAGTAGCAGTTGTTTTATTTTAATTACATGAGGGTGTCTGCTCCTGTAACTAATTATAGCCTGCGAACCCGAGAGACTATCACTAAAAATAGGAAGAGAAGTAAATTGGTCTTTGTTGTTCTTAGCCCATTCTAGAGCTTTTTCAATAGCGAAAAGTTCCGCCTGAAAGGCAGTATTATAGTACTCAAGCCTGCAGGCACACTGATGGATAAAAATATTGCCTCTGAGGACATAGAATGCTGCTGCGACTCCATGCTCAGTTTTAGAGCAGTCAGTATAGATTGCAACAGGAGCAGACGGGGAAAAACTATTCTTAGAACTATTAACTAATAACGAGGCCACATCCTGAGCAGGGTAAATGTTCCAGTTAGGAGAATGGGATTGTATTAACATATTTTCAAAGTATTTATTAGAGATTGCTGAGTTATTAAGTTGAAGAATATTTACTTTACGATAACAATATTTAAGTTGAATATGAGCAAGTGGGACCCCAGTGATGACTGAGAGGGCGTCTGTAGAAATAGTTCTATAGCCTCGCGAGATTTGTAAAAGAAACATTCTTTGCATTGAGTTAATTTTAGGGTCTCCCAATTGTTTTAAACCCCCGCCCCAGATGCCTGCACCGTACGTAATAATCATATCTATAGTAGTACTGTACCAGATTTTTAGTGAATTTTTAGAGATACCCCATCTTTTCCCTTCCATTTTAGCTGAGTTATGATAAATTTTGAGATATTTTATTTTTAGATCATTTAAATGTTGAGTCTAACTAATGTTCTTTTCTATTACCAGACCTAGTATCTACAGATGGGGTATATGTCTAACACTGACCCCATCTATCCTCACCACTGGAGACCTACGAAGAACACCTGGTTCAGAGAAGATAATAGCTTGGGAATCTTAAGAGGAGAGATTGGGGTTATATTTATATAACAAGTTGCTACAGACAGAGAGAGCCATCCCGGCCTGGCTCTCCAGCTCATTAAACAGGGTAGAGATTATTATATAAAAATAGTGGTATCAATAAATTTTAAAACTTCGTATTCATGAAGTGTCATGAAAAAAAAAAGGCGAAGAGTGCGACCCCTGTTAAAATAAATATGTGGTATGGAATAAAGGCGGGGCTAAAATTACTCCGGAATAAATTTAAATGTTGGCATCTATTCTATTTTGGTACATAAATCTTTATATAAGTATATTGATAATAGTATGTCGTGATTAAACAGGATAGAGACTTGTGCATACTTGCCAACATCCTCATTAATATTCAGTAGTGTTGTTAGTCCCACCCCCTTTTTCCCACCAATAAATTTTTAGAGTAATATTCTCCAAATGCTATTGAGATTAAATAAGAAGTAAAATACTCTAAAAAGATGCTGGTGTGTAAAAGAAGGCAGGGCTAACAATAGTACGGAATACTAATTAAAATGTTGGCAAGTATATTAGTGTATAAAAATAAAGATAGCAAAAACTAGGGAAATTACTCATCCCTATAAATGTCTTGAAAAAAAAGCGAGATGTAAGATCCCTGATAACAATTAAATAGGAATTTTTTTTGTATTGCTAATTCTTACATTTTAACACTTTCGCCACCGAAAGCTTTTGTATTTTTGACACTTAGGTCCGCCGGGCGTTATTCTCCCGAGTTCGAATATTTCAGAATAATATTTTCCACATTCACATTTATATTGAAAATGGATATACATTATAATTATATTATTCCTGATCAAAGTATTTTTATCCGTAGTGCATTTGATTGTAAAAATATGGATATTGGGTATATTCTTAATAAATAAATAACACACAAATTGAGAAAGAATCACCCACTGGCAGAGTTACAGATTTTTAGATTATCAGAATCTACGTCAACGGTCACGCAAGTGTTAATAACAAATGTTAATAGAGCATTTTTATATTTCCTTGTATTGTTTATTTCTTAATATTAAGTAGTTTTTTAAAAGAAATATTATATAATTGGTATCATTATTCATAAGTGGTTATTATTTTTTTTACTACGTTCCCTCAATTTGACACTTCTGCAATTTTTATATCTAATAGGTAAACTAATAAGAAAATAAACTGTATTTTTTTCGTAGGTGTCGCTTTGGTGGATAGTATAAAAAAATTGTCCATCAAAAATATCTTTATCATTTTCTACCACTTAAAATCGAATGAAAACTCTGTAAAATATAAATAAATAGATAAAAAAAATAAATAATATACATATATTATGTACTTCATAAACATTTCTAAATAGTTTCAACCTCGATAAGATATCTTGAATAGTTTTAAAAATTGAAATTTATCGTTTTATGTTGCCGCTCTCCATCACTCCCTAATCGTTGAGGGTAAAAGTCTAAAATTACGTGCAAAG
Source organism: Salticus scenicus (assembly GCA_963930645.1). Taxonomy (NCBI): domain Eukaryota; kingdom Metazoa; phylum Arthropoda; class Arachnida; order Araneae; family Salticidae; genus Salticus; species Salticus scenicus. The sequence continues at coordinate 111,588,171 of OZ005657.1, forward strand.
ATGTTCCAAATAAAAAACAATAAATAGAAAGCAAGAACTCTCCTTCGACGCTAGTGCAGTTTTCATATGCTTAACCCGCTATATCCCTTTTAAATTATATATGTTTTTTATTCAAGTGTGGAAATTTAGCGCAGAACTCATGCCTGTACTTGTTTAAATTTTTTACTCTACTTATAAAATCATTGGTTTAAGAAGAAGACAATTATGTTTTACAAATACTGGTATTAATTTTTATGCCAGATTTCTACCCCTATGTATTGACCTGAAAAAAAAAAGATCTATTTAGAGTCACTAAAATACGTCTTTGAATAGATCCTAATGGGCTATTAAAATAAATGAAAAAAATCGCTAAAGCATTTATGACTTAAAGATGTTTAAAATTACATACTTAAGCAAATTGAATTCATTGCGAAATTTCCATTCAAAATTTAAAAAATTGATTTCAAATGTAATAAACTTGTATTCTTATATCAATACACACCAGTTTAAAATAAATATATTTAACATGAATATTTTTCATTTTCCTGTTAGTTATGAACTTCTGAGTGCATGCACAGTTATTAAAGATGCTGGTAGCTGCCGTTTAGGCGCTGTCGGAAATCGTGGATTTATAATCAGTGTCAACCAATTAATTTCAATTGCAAAGGCTGCCCAGCCGTTTCGAAGACGTCTTGCAAAAAAAGAAAAAACTATAGGTAATTTGGCAACCATTACACTTAAAATTTACAGGTATCTCTTGAATAAAATTTCACTCAATTTGACAGTAGGGTTGCCAAATTTGTCCTTTTTTTTATTCAATAGTCACCAACAATTTTTAGAAGTGAAATTTGATATACATAATACACTATCAATCATCGAAGTGATTAGTCAAACGTTACAAATAAAAATGATTGGTGACTATTGAATAAAAAAATGGCCAAATTTGGCAACCTTGTCTGGCAGCAGTGCGAAGAACACGAGTAATTTGGCGTTCACGAAACAGCATGTTTATGATAACAGCTTCCATGTGTTAGTTTCTGAATTGCTTGCCATTTCGCTGCGAAAGATTTCTTATTTTTACGTGTCATAATTGTAGCATAATTTACTATTAACTTTGTTACATTATCCGTAGATAAATTGGTTATGTTTTGAAAAATTTCCTAAAGGTAAATGTTTCCCTTATTTTGTAACACGCATTTAGTTCTTTGGTTTCTAATATAGACAGCACAAAGTCATCCTCAGGATGTCCGAGGATGAACTTTTTCGGATCTCTAATACAATAGCCAGAACAATATTCCCGCGCGACATAGAGCGAAGTATTACAAATATGTATGAATTATTAACAAACTTAAAAAAAAAAAAAATAAATAAATAAATAAATAAAAAAATACACAAAGGTAAGATTCGCGAGTACAGAGTACTCATGCGACAGGGGGGCGAAATAAAATAAATCTTGAAAACTCAAAAGCACAATGAGCTAGAATTGAACAGGAAGGAGGGAGAATTATCTACAAGTAAATCAGTTCGCCAGAACAAGGTTCCCACGCGACATAGGGCGAAGTTGGTTGTTTTGCGACATTTACAAACACATGAGGAAAGAATAGATATATTAGGACTAGTGGTTAAGTGAAAAAGATTATTTAACTTATGAGATTATTAAATACTTTTAATTTATTTAACTGTTTAGGAATTAGATAATTTTAAATGACTTAAGAATAGTTTAATTTGTTCCATTTGAAATATCTAAGAGTAATTCAAAAATTCTTTTTAGTTTTATGGCAAGTGAAGGTCTTGATAAAATATTTGTCAACCAGTTGGCTGGTCTATTATTCGGATTTCTTAAGTGATGGGTTATTGTAAGCGGACAATGGAAATAGTACTGAAGGGCAGAACCCTCCTCTCCACAAGAACACAGGGGCGAACGTCGACGACGAAATCTGTTCAGATAAGCCGGAAAAGGACCATGCCCAGTTAAAAACGCTGTAATTTCTGGGGTAAGTACACAGTCATTGAGAGAAACATTTGTTATTAGACAGAAAGTAATTCTGCCGTTGAGGGAATATTCCCAACAAGACTGCCATTCCCGGAAAAGGAGAGATTTTAGTTTTCTTTTGACATAGGAAGGTGGGACTGGGAGAGAGTAAAGAGGAGTGTGTTCCTCTGTAGCAGCCTTGGCCAAGTCATCTGCACGTTCGTTGCCCACGACACCCCAATGGGCAGAAACGCGTGCCAGGGAAACATAGAATTAAGTTAACGTAGCAGTTGTTTTATTTTAATTACATGAGGGTGTCTGCTCCTGTAACTAATTATAGCCTGCGAACCCGAGAGACTATCACTAAAAATAGGAAGAGAAGTAAATTGGTCTTTGTTGTTCTTAGCCCATTCTAGAGCTTTTTCAATAGCGAAAAGTTCCGCCAGAAAGGCAGTATTATAGTACTCAAGCCTGTAGGCACACTGATGGATAAAAATATTGCCTCTGAGGACATAGAATGCTGCTGCGACTCCATGCTCAGTTTTAGAGCAGTCAGTATAGATTGCAACAGGAGCAGACGGGGAAAAACTATTCTTAGAACTATTAACTCATAACGAGGCCACATCCTGAGCAGGGTAAATGTTCCAGTTAGGAGAATGGGATTGTATTAACATATTTTCAAAGTATTTATTAGAGATTGCTGAGTTATTAAGTTGAAGAATATTTACTTAACGATAACAATATTTAAGTTGAATATAAGCAAGTGGGACCCCAGTGATGACTGAGAGGGCGTCTGTAGAAATAGTTCTATAGCCTCGCGAGATTTGTAAAAGAAACATTCTTTGCATTGAGTTAATTTTAGGGTCTCCCAATTGTTTTAAACCCCCGCCCCAGATGCCTGCACCGTACGTAATAATCATACCTATAGTAGTACTGTACCAGATTTTTAGTGAATTTTTAGAGATACCCCATCTTTTCCCTTCCATTTTAGCTGAGTTATGATAAATTTTGAGATATTTTATTTTTAGATCTTTTAAATGTTGAGTCTAACTAATGTTCTTTTCTATTACCAGACCTAGTATCTACAGATGGGGTATATGTTTAACACTGACCCCATCTATCCTCACCACTGGAGACCTACGAAGAACACCTGGTTCAGAGAAAATAATAGCTTGGGACTCTTAAGAGGAGAGATTGGGGTTATATTTATATAACAAGTTGCTACAGACAGAGAGAGCCATCCCGGCCTGGCTCTCCAGCTCATTAAACAGGGTAGAGATTATTACATAAAAATAGTGGTATCAATAAATTTTAAAACTTCGTATTCATGAAGTGTCATGAAAAAAAAAGGGCGAAGAGTGCGACCCCTGTTAAAATAAATATGTGGTATGGAATAAAGGCGGGGCTAAAATTACTCCAGAATAAATTTAAATGTTGGCATCTATTCTATTTTGGTACATAAATCTTTATATAAGTATATTGATAATAGTATGTCGTGATTAAACAGGATAGAGACTTGTGCATACTTGCCAACATCCTCATTAATATTCAGTAGTGTTGTTAGCCCCACCCCCTTTTTCCCACCAATAAATTTTTAGAGTAATATTCTCCAAATGCTATTGAGATTAAATAAGAAGTAAAATACTCTAAAAAGATGCTAGTGTGTAAAAGAAGGCAGGGCTAACAACAGTACGGAATACTAATTAAAATGTTGGCAAGTATATTAGTGTATAAAAATAAAGATAGCAAAAACTAGGGAAATTACTCATCCCTATAAATGTCTTGAAAAAAAAGCGAGATGTAAGATCCCTGATAACAATTAAATAGAAATTTTTTTTGTATTGCTAATTCTTACATTTTAACACTTTCGCGACCGAAAGCTTTTGTATTTTTGACACTTAGGTCCGCCGGGCGTTATTCTCCCGAGTTCGAATATTTCAGAATAATATTTTCCACATTCACATTTATATTGAAAATGGATATACATTATAATTATATTATTCCTGATCAAAGTATTTTTATCCGTAGTGCATTTGATTGTAAAAATATGGATATTGGGTATATTCTTAATAAATAAATAACACACAAATTGAGAAAGAATCGCCCACTGGCAGAGTTACAGATTTTTAGATTATCTGAATCTACGTCAACGGTCACGCAAGTGTTAATAACAAATGTTAATAGAGCATTTTTATATTTCCTTGTATTGTTTATTTGTTAATATTAAGTAGTTTTTTAAAAGAAATATTATATAATTGGTATCATTATTCATAAGTGGTTATTATTTTTTTTACTACGTTCCCTCAATTTGACACTTCTGCAATTTTTATATCTAATAGGTAAACTAATAAGAAAATAAACTGTATTTTTTTCGTAGGTGTCGCTTTGGTGGATAGTATAAAAAAATTGTCCATCAAAAATATCTTTATCATTTTCTACCACTTAAAATCGAGTGAAAACTCTGAAAAATATAAATAAATAGATAAAAAAAATAAATAATATATATATATTATGTACTTCATAAACATTTCTAAATAGTTTCAACCTCGATAAGATATCTTGAATAGATTTAAAAATTGAAATTTATCGTTTTATGTTGCCGCTCTCCATCACTCCCTAATCGTTGAGGGTAAAACTCTAAAATTACGTGCAAAGATGTTTCAAATAAAAAACAATAAATAGAAAGCAAGAACTCTCCTTCGACGCTAGTGCAGTTTTCATATGCTTAACCCGCTATATCCCTTTTAAATTATATATGTTTTTTATTCAAGTGTGGAAATTTAGCGCAGAACTCATGCCTGTACTTGTTTAATTTTTTTACTCTACTTATAAAATCATTGGTTTAAGAAGAAGACAATTATGTTTTACAAATACTGGTATTAATTTTTATGCCAGATTTCTACCCCTATGTATAGACCTGGAAAAAAAAAAGATCTATTTAGAGTCACTAAAATACGTCTTTGAATAGATCCTAATGGGCTATTAAAATAAATGAAAAAAATCGCTAAAGCATTTATGACTTAAAGATGTTTAAAATTACATACTTAAGCAAATTGAATTCATTGCGAAATTTCCATTCAAAATTTAAAAAATTGATTTCAAATGTAATAAACTTGTATTCTTATATCAATACACACCAGTTTAAAATAAATATATTTAACATGAATATTTTTCATTTTCCTGTTAGTTATGAACTTCTGAGTGCATGCACAGTTATTAAAGATGCTGGTAGCTGCCGTTTAGGCGCTGTCGGAAATCGTGGATTTATAATCAGTATCAACCAATTAATTCCAAATGCAAAGGCTGCGCAGCCGTTTCGAAGACGTCTTGCAAAAAAAGAAAAAACTATAGGTAATTTGGCAACGATTACACTTAAAATTTACAGGTATCTCTTGAATAAAAATTTCACTCAATCTGACAGTAGGGTTGCCAAATTTGTCCTTTTTTTTATTCAATAGTCACCAACAATTTTTAGAAGTGAAATTTGATATACATAATACACTATCAATCATCGAAGTCATTAGTCAAACGTTACAAATAAAAATGATTGGTGACTATTGAATAAAAAAATGGCCAAATTTGGCAACCTTGTCTGGCAGCAGTGCGAAGAACACGAATAATTTGGCGTTCACGAAACAGCATGTTTATGAAAACAGCTTCCATGTGCCAGTTTCTTAATTGCTTGCCATTTCGCTGCGAAAGATTTCTTATTTTTACGTGTCATAATTGTAGCATAATTTACTATTAACTTTGTTACATTATCCGTAGATAAATTGGTTATGTTTTGAAAAACTTCCTAAAGGTAAAATGTTTCCCTTATTTTGTAACACGCATTTAGTTCTTTGGTTTCTAATATAGACAGCACAAAATCATCCTCAGGATGTCCGAGGATGAACTTTTTCGGATCTCTAATACAATAGCCAGAACAATATTCCCGCGCGACATAGAGCGAAGTATTACAAATATGTATGAATTATTAACAAACTTAAAAATAAATAAATAAATAAATAAATAAATAAATAAATACACAAAGGTAAGACTCGCGAGTACAGAGTACTCACGCGACAGGGAGTCGAAATAAAATAAATCTTGAAAACTCAAAAGCACAATAAGCTAAAATTGAACAGGATGGAGGGAGAATTATTTACAAGTAAATCAGTTCGCCAGAACAAGGTTCCCACGCGACATAGGGCGAAGTTGGTTGTTTTCCTACATTTACAAACAGATGAGGAAAGAATAGATATCTTAGGGCTAGTGGTTAAGTGAAAAAGATTATTTAACTTATCAGATTATTAAATACTTTTAATTTATTTAACTGTTTAGGAATTAGATAATTTTAAATGACTTAAGAATAATTTAATTTGTTCTTTTTGAAATATCTAAGAGTAATTCAAAAATCCTTTTTAGTTTTATGGCAAGTGAAGGTCTTGTTAAAATATTTGTCAACCAGTTGGCTGGTCTATTATTCGGATTTCTTAAGTGATAGGTTATTGTGAGCGGACAATGCAAATAGTAATGAAGGACAGAACCCTCTTCTCCACAAGAACATAGGGGCGAACGTCGACGACGAAATCTGTGCAGATAAGCCAGAAAAGGGCCCAGTTAAAAACGCTGTAATTTCTGAGGTAAGTACCCAGTCATTGAGAGAAACATTTGTTATTAGAGAGAAAGTAATTCTGCCGTTGAGGAAATCTTCCCACCAAGACTGCCATTCCCGGAAAAGGAGAGATTTTAGTTTTCTTTTGACATAAGAAGGTGGGACTGGGAGAGAGTAAAGAGGAGTCTGTTCCTCTGTAGTAGTCTTGGACAAGTCATCTGCACGTTTGTTGCCCACGACACCCTAATGGGCAGAAACGTGTGCCATGGAAACTAAGGAATTACGTGAAAGTAGCAGTTGTTTTATTTTAATTACCTGAGGATGTCTGCTCCTGTAACTAATTATAGCCTGCAGACCCGAGAGACTATCACTAAAAATGGGAAGAGAAGTAAATTGGTCTTTGTTGTTGTGAACCCATTCTAGAGCTTTTTCAATAGCGAAGAGTTCCGCCTGAAAGACAGTATTATAGTCCTCAAACCTGCAGGACCACTGATGGATACAAATATTGCCCCTGAGGACACTGAATGCTGCTGCGAATCCATGCTCAGTTTTAGAGCCGTCGGTATAGATTGCAACAGGAGCAGACGGGGAAAATCTTTTCTTAGAACTAATAACGAGGCTACATCCTGAGCAGGGTGAATGTTCCAGTTAGGAGATGGGATTGTATTAACATATTTTCAAAGTATTTATTAGCGATTGCTCAGTTATTAAGTTGAAGAATATTTACTTTACGATAACAACATTCAAGTTGAAGATGAGCAAGTGGGACCCCAGTGATGACTGAGAGGGCGTCTGTAGAAATAGTTCTATTGCCTCGTGAGATTTGTAAAAGAAAAATTCTTTGAATTGAGTTAATTTTAGCGTCTCCCAATTATTTTAAATCCCCGCCCCAGATGCCTGCACCGTATGTTTAATACCACCGTATGATTGCACCGTATTTTTAATAATCTTGTCCATAGTAGTATTGTACCAGATTTTTAGTAAATTTGTAGAGATACCCCATCTTTTCCCTTCCATTTTAGCTGAGTTATGATACATTTTGAGACATTTTATTTTTAGATCATTTAAATGTTGAGTCCAACTAATGTTCTTGTCTATTATAATATCTAGTATCTAAAGATGGGGTACATGTCTAACACTGACGCCATCTATCCTCATCACCGGAGTCCTACGAAGAATTCTTGGTTTAGAGAAGATAATAGCTTGGGACTCATAAGGGGAGAGATTAAAGTTAAATTTATGTAACAAGTTGCCACAGAGAGAGAGAGGGCCATCCTGGCCTGACTCTCCAGCTCATTAAATAGGGTAGAGATTATTATATAAAAATAAAGGTAAGCATAAATTTTAAAATTTCTTATTCATAAAGTGTCCTGAAAAAAAAAGGGGCGAAGAGTACGACCCGTGTTAAAATAGATATGTGGCATGGAATAAAGGCGGGGCTAAAATTACTCCGGAATAAATAAAAATGTTGACATCTATTCAATTTTCGTACATAAATCTTTATATCAGTATATTTATAGTAATATGTCGTTATTAAACAGGATATAGACTAGTGCATACTTGCCTACATCCTCATTAATATTCAGTAGTGTTGTTAGTCCCGCCCCTTTTTTCCCACCAATAAATTTTTAGAGTAACACTCTCCAAATGCTATTGAAATTAAATAAGAAGAAAAGTAATCTGAAAAGGTGCTGGTGTGTAAAAGAAGGCAGGGCTAACAATATTACCGAATACTAATTGTATGTTGGCAAGTATGCTGGTGCATAAAAATAAAGATAGTAAAAATTAGGGAAATATACTCATCCCTATAAATGTCTTGAAAAAAAAAAGCGAGATGTAAAATCCCTGATAACAATTAAATAGAATTTTTTTTTTTTTTTTTTATTGCTAATTCTTACATTTCAACACTTTTACGACCGCAAGCTTTTGTATTTTTGACACTAAGGTCCGCCGGGCGTTATTCTCCCGAGTTCAAATATTTCAGAATAATATTTTCTACATTCACAATTATATTGAAAATGAACATACATTATAAATATATTATTCCTGATCAAAGTATTTTTATCCGTAGTGCATTTGATTGTAAAAATATGAATATTGGGTATACTCTTAAGAAATAAATAACACACAAATTGAGAAAGAATCGCCCACTGGCGGAGTTACAGATTTTTAGATTATCTGAATCTACGTCAACGGTCACGCAAGTGTTAATAACAAATGTTAATAGAGCATTTTTATATTTCCTTGTATTGTTTATTTGTTAATATTAAGTAGTTTTTTAAAAGAGATATTATATAATTTGTATCATTATTCATAAGTGGTTATTATTTTTTTTACTACGTTCCCTCAATTTGACACTTCTACAATTTTTATATGTAATAGCTAAACTAATAAAAAAATAAACTGTATTTTTTTGGTAGGAGTCGCTTTGGTGGATAGTATAAAAAAATCGTCCATCAAAAATATCTTTATCATTTTCTACCATTTAAAATCGAGTGAAAATTCTGAAAAAAATTAATAAACAGATAAAATAAAATAAATAATATATAAATATATATTATGTACTTCATAAACATTTCTAAATTGTTTCAACCTCGATAAGATATCTTGAATAGTTTTAAAAATTTAAATTTATCGTTTTAGGTTGCCGCTCTCCATCACTCCCTAATCGTTGAGGGTAGATGTCTAAAATTATGTGCCAAGATTTTTCAAATAAAAAACAATAAATAGAAAGGAAGAACTCTCCTCGAAGCTAGTGCAGTTTTCATATGCTTAACCCGCTATACCCCTTTTAAATTATATATGTTTTTTATTCAGTTGTGAAAATTTAGCGCAGAACTCATACCTGTACTTGTTTAAATTTTTTACTCTACTTATACAATCATTGGTTTAAGAAGAAGAAAATTATTTTTTACAAATACTGGTATGATTTTTATGCCAGATTTCTACCCAATATGTATTGACCTGAAAAAAAGAAAAAAAAAGATCTATTTAGAGTCACTAAAATACGTCTTGGAATAGATCCTAATGGGCTATTAAAATAAATGAAAAAAATCACTAAAGCATTTATGACTTAAAGATGTTTAAAATTACATACTTAAGCAAATTAATTCATTGCGAAATTTCTATTCAAAATTTAAAAAGTTAATTTCAAATGTAATAAACTTGTATTATTATATCAATACACACCAGTTTAAAATAAATATATTTAACATGAATATTTTTCATTTTCCTATCAGTTATGAACTTCTAAGTACCTGAACGTTTATTCAAGATGCTGGTAGCTGCCGTTTAGGTGCTATCGGAAATCGTGGATTTATAATCAGTATCAACCAATTAATTTTAATTGCAACGGCTGCTCAGCCGTTTCTAAGACGTCTTTCAAAAAAAGAATATCCCTAAGTAATTTGGCAACCATTACACTTAAAATTTAGAGGTGGCTATTGAATAAAAATTTCACTCAATCTGGCAGTAGGGTTGGCAAATTTGGCCATTTTTTATTCAATAGTTACCAATAATTTTTAGAAGTGACATTTGATATATATAATACACTATCAATCATCGAAGTGATTAGTCAAACGTTACAAATAAAAATTATTGGTGACTATTGAATAAAAAAAATGGCCAAATTTGGCAACCCTGTCTGGCAGCAGTGCCAAGAACACGAGTAATTTGGCGTTCACGAACCAGCATTTTTATGATAACTGCTTCCAAGTGCCAGTTTCTGAATTGCTTGCCATTCCGCTGCGAAAGATTTCTTATTTTATGCTTCAAAATTGTAGCATAATTTACTATTAACTTTGTTACATTATCCGTAGATAAATTGGTTATGTTTTGAAAAATTTCCTAAAGGTAAAATGTTTCCCTTATTTTGTAACACGGAAACTTTGGTACTTTGGTACTGTACTTTGGTTTCTAATATACTTCCCAGACAGCACAAGATCATCCTCAGGATGTCTGAGGATGAACTTTTTCGGATCTCTAGTACAATCGCCAGAACAATATTCCCGCGCGACGTAGGGCGAAGTATTACAAATATGTATTAATTATTAACAAACTTAAAAAAATAAAATAAATAAATAAATAAAAATAAAAATAAAAAAATACACAAAGGTAATACTCGCGAGTACAGAGTACTCACGCGACAGGGGGGGGGGCGAAATAAAATAAATCTTGAAAACTCAAAAGCACAATGAGCTAGAATTGAACAGGAAGGAGGGAGAATTATTTACAAGTAAATCAGTTCGCCAGAATAAGGTTCCCACGCGACATAGGGCGAAATAGGTTGTTTTGCAACATTTACAAACACATGACGAAAGAATGGATATCTTAGGGCTAGTGGTTAAATGAAAAAGATTATTTAACTTATGAGATTATTAAATACTTTTAATTTATTTAACTGTTTAGGAATTAGATAATTTTAAATGCCTTAAGAATAATTTAATTTGTTCTATTTGAAATATCTAACAGCAATTCAAATATTCTTTTTAGTTTTATGGCAAGTGAAGGTCTTGTTAAAATATTTGTGAACCAGTTGGCTGGTCTAATATTCGGATTTCTTAAGTGATAGGTTATTGTAAGCGGACAAAGGAAATAGTAATGAAGGGTAGAACCCTCCTCTCCACAAGAACATAGGGGCGAACGTCGACGACGAAATCTGTGCAGATAAGCCGGAAAAGGGCCATGCCCAGTTAAAAACGCTGTAATTTCTGGGGTAAGTATCCAGTCATTGAGAGGAACATTTGTTATTAGAGAGAAAGTAATTCTGCCGTTGAGGGAATCTTCCCACCAAGTCTGCCATTCCCGGAAAAGGAGAGATTTTAGTTTTCTTTTGACATAAGAAGGTGGGACTGGGAGAGAGTAAAGAGGAGTGTGTTCCTTTGTAGTAGCCTTGGCCAAGTCATCTGTACGTTTGTTGCCCACGACACCCCAATGGGCAGAAACGTGTGCCAGGAAAACTAAGGAATTAAGTGAAAGTAGCAGTTGTTTTATTTTAATTACCTGAGGGTGTCTGCTCCTGTAACTAATTATAGCCTGCAGACCCGAGAGACTATCACTAAAAATGGGAAGAGAATTAAATTGGTCTTTGTTGTTGTAAGCCCATTCTAGAGCTTTTTCAATAGCGAAGAGTTCCGCCTGAAAGACTGTATTATAGTCCTCAAGCCTGCAGGCCCACTAATGGATACAAATATGGCCCCTGAGGACACAGAATGCTGCTGCGACTCCATGCTAAGTTTTAGAGCCGTCAGTATAGATTGCAACAGGAGCAGACGCGGAAAAACTAGTTTTAGAACTATTAGCTGATAACGAGGCTACATCCTGAGCAGGGTGAATGTTCCAGTTAGGAGAATTGGATTGTATTAACATATTTTCAAAGTATTTATTAGCGATTGCTGAGTTATTAAATTGAAGAATATTTACTTTACGATAACAATATTTAAGTTGAAGATGAGCAAGTGGGACCCCAGTGATGACTGAGAGGGCGTCTGTAGAAATAGTTCTATTGCCTCACGATATTTGTAAAAGAAACAGTCTTTGAATTGAGTTAATTTTAGCGTCTCCCAATTGTTTTAAACCCCCGCCCCAGATGCCTGCACCGTATGTAATAATCTTGTCTATAGTAGTATTACACCAGATTTTTAGTAAATTTGTAGAGATACCTCATCTTTTCCCTATCATTTTAGCTGAGCTATGATAAATTTTGAGATATTTTATTTTTAGATCATTTAAATGTATAGTCCAACTAATGTTCTCGTCTATTATAAGACCTAGTATCTAAAGATGGAGTACATGTCTGACACTATCTATCCTCATCACCGGAGTCCTACGACGAATTCTTGGCTTAGAGAAGATATTAGCTTGAGACTTACAAGGGGAGATATTAGTGTTTTATTTATGGAACAAGTTGCTACAGAGAGAGAGGGCCATTCTGGCCTGACTCTCCAGCTCATTAAACAGGGTAGAGATTATTATATAAAAAAAGTGGTATCAATAAATTTTAAAATTTCTTATTCATAAAGTGTCCTGAAAAAAAAAGGGCGAAGAGTACGACCCCTGTTAAAATAAATAAGTGGTATGGAATAAAGGCGGGCTAAAGTTACTCCGGAATAAATTAAAATGTTGGCATTCTATTTTCGTACAGTCGTGGGGAAAAAACGCAACACCCGCTGTAATTTCGTTATTAATTGACGCAGGAACATCTAATGGACATAATTCAACAGGAAATTAAACGATCTTTCTGAATATGTCGTCAAAATTTGAATTAGGGGTCATCTACATATTGAAATGAGCGCCAACTTTGATCTTTTTCAAAGCAACACCCAATTTTGACTTCATATTCGAATTTCTGAGAGTCTGACAGCGCGGAAAAGTATACTGTTTGTATACTTAAACTGTAGTATTTATAGAGTTATAATTAAAAATGTGTTAGGGGGTTATATGTAAATGTAGAAAAATAAAATTAAGATCCTATAAGAAATATACAAAATTTTAATGTTTCACACTGGAAAATTTTCAGGAATGAAAGAATTATAAAAATGAATTAAAAAAAAAAGAAAAAAAAAAAAAAAAATATATATATCCAGTTTTTTAATTTTTCTGAATTCAGTTTTTTAGATTTGTTTAGATCATTTTTTTAGATTTTATTTTAGATTTTCTTTTTTACATAATTTTAGGTCTATTTAAATACATTAAACTTGCGATTGGTACAGACACTACTCTTTGAAACAAGTGCAATGTTTTTCAAGTAAAAGTGTCTATTATGGCTGTACTGATCACCAATAAAGATTAAATTTTCTTTTGTAGGTGTAACATAATATACGAAATGAAATAACATATATATATATATATACAACAACGCATAAACTAAATCTTTTCGGAAAAATTATTGTAAGGGTTCAAGAAGTAAATATTAAATAATTTTAATCGCATTTACCAGTTTTGGGTCAGTTGAACTCCTTGGAACTGAACGATTCGTTTTATAATTTCTATGAAAATATAATTTCTTAATTAACCATTTCGCGACTGTTGACGTAGATTCACGTCATTTGAAAATCTGTAACTCTGTCAGTGGGCGTTTCTTTCGTAATTTGTATATTATGTATTTCTTAGATGTGTACTCAGTGTTCATATTTTTGCAATAAAATAGACTATGGACAGAAATATATTGATTAGAAAGAATATAATTATAATGTATATCCATTTGTAATATAATTGTGAATACAGAAAAGTTGTTCTGAAATATTTTATTTTGAGAGAATAACGCCTGTAAACGGATTTTATAGTCAAAAAGACAAAATCCTGCGGTCGCAAAAAGTGTTAAAATATATTTTTAAAAGTTAAAGTATATTTTTAAAAATATATAAAGTTAAAATATATTAATAAATTTTTTAAGTATCTTTAAAATAATAATTCTCCCACTACAAAATAAATAAATAAAAATAAAGCAATATATGAAACAAATGAGTTTAACTATGACAGTAGTTAAGAAACAATTTTACAAGTCTGTCTTGCATTCCAATTCCATTCGTTTTTTTTCTAATAGACAATTTTTGCATTAAAACATTTTTTTCTATTTAAAACAGTAAACCCTGCCTATTTAGTTAATTTTTTCTTCTAGTGTTCGTTTAAAAGATTCAAAATTTATCACCAGTAATCGATGAAGCAAAAATACCACTTGTGCATATTTTTGTCAACATAAAACAAGGGGTTTAACACCAATTCACCACTCAATGTCACATTTACTTTTCTTTTCTATATTGTTTTGTTTTGAAGAACGATGAAGGCGGGGCTTGTCTTCTTGATGCTAACATTAATGTCTAAAAATCATCAGTTTTGTTTCATTTCTTTGCGTTTGACGTTGTTGTTATATAATTTGACCCGTAAAAAAAAAAAAAAAAAAAAAAAAAAAATATTTTGTTTAATTTTCTTTGTTATTTTTTACGATTTGATTTGTTATCTCTTGCAAATTTTTTTAAGAGACGGCCCCCTAAACCACTCCAAAAGAAAGATTTATTTATATCTCGAAAACTAATAACTGGAATGAGCTGCAAATTTGCACACCCATATTTTTCAGCATTAGGATTCATTTTATGTAAAAATTAATGTAGGTCATAATTCATAATTTTTCTGAATATGAATTTATTAATATTTTTTAGAATTAAAAATATTTTTTAGAATCATAAGTAATGATGGATTATGTTTGGGTTTCTTCTCTATATCTCACTAAAAAAATTATATCGATCAAGTTTTTGTGAAGATATTAATAAAAGTTTGAAATATGAATTTAACATTAGCACCTTCAAACTTTGAACGCTTATAACTCTGTGAAAAAATAAGTAAAATATGCAACCAATATACTTTTTTGCGTTGTCGCGATCCCAGGAATTCAAATATAAAAGAAAAACGGGGCCTTACCATTGAAAAAAAAAATCAAAGTCGGTGCGCGTTTTAATATGTAGACGACCCCCAATTCAAAATTTCAGTTCATTTTCTGAAACTACTCATAATTACCCGTCGAATGATAGCTATTACATTTTTCTACATAGATTAGCAACGAAGTTACGTTGAGTGTTGCGTTTTTTTTTTTTTTTTTTTTTTTTTTTTTTCCCCGACTGTACATAAATCTTTATATCAGTATATTTATAGTAATATGTCGTGATTAAACAGGATATAGATTAGTGCATACTTGCCAACGTACTCATTAATATTCCGTAGTTTTGTTAGTCCGCCCCTTTTTTCCCACCAATAAGTTTTTAGAGTAATATTCTCCATATGCTATTGAGATTTAATAAGAAGAAAAATACTCTAAAGAGATGCTGGTGTGTAAAAGAAGGCAGCAAATATTAGGGAAATTACTCATCCCTATAAATGTCTTGAAAAAAAAAAAAAAAAAAAAAAAAAAGCTAGATGTAAAATCCCTGATAACAATTAAATGGATTATTTTTTTCAATTGCTAATTCTTACATTTTAACACTTTTGCGACCGCAAGCTTTTGTATTTTTGACACTAAGGTCCCCCTGACGTTATTCTCCCGAGTTCAAATATTTCAGAATAATAATTTCTACATTCACATTTATATTGAAAATGGATTCACATTATAATTATATAATTTCTTATCAAAGTATTTTTATCGTAGTGTATTTGATTGTAAAAATATGAATATTGGGTATATTCCTAAGAAATAAATAACACGCAAATTGAGAAAGAATCGCCCACTGGCGGAGTTACAGATTTTCAGATTATCTGAATCTACATCAACGGTCACGCAAGTGTTAATAACAAATGTTAATAGAGCATTTTTATATTTCATTGTATTGTTTATTTGTTAATATTAAGTAGTTTTTTAAAACAAATATTATATAATTGGTATCATTATTCATAAGTGGTTATTATTTTTTTACTACGTTCCCTCAATTTAACACTTCTGCAATTTTTATATGTAATAGCTAAACTAATAAAAAAATAAACTGTATTTTTTGGTAGGTGTCGCTTTGGTGGATAGTATAAAAAAATCGTCCATCAAAAATATCTTTATCATTTCTACCTAGTGTTGCCAGATTTGGGGACTTTTTTATTCAACTCACACCAATAATTTTGAGAAGTGATATTTTCTATACATAATAGACGTTTATCTTTCGAAGTGCTTAGGCAACCGTTACAATTAAAATTTAGCGGCGGGGGTTTAATAAAAAAGTCCCCAAATCTGGCAACACTGTTTCTACCATTTAAAACCGAGTGAAAATTTCGAAAAAAATAAATAAATAGATTATATAAAATAAATAATATATATATATATTAATATATATATTATGCACTTCATAAACATTTCTAAATAGTTTTAAGCACCCTTAGATATCTTGAATTGTTTTAAAAATTTAAATTTATTGTTTTAGGTTGCCGCCCTCCATTACTCCCTAATCGTTGAGTGTAGAAGTCTAAAATTATGTGCCAAGATTTTTCAAATAAAAAACAATAAATAGAAAGCAAGAACTCTCCATCGACGCTAGTGCAGTTTTCATATGCTTAAACCGCTATACCCCTTTTAAATTATATATGTTTTTTATTCAGGTGTGGAAATTTAGCGCAGAACTCATACCTGTACATGTTTAATTTTTTTACTCTACTTATAAAATCATTGGTTTAAGAAGAAGAAAATTATGTTTTTTAAATACTGGTATGATTTTTATGCCAGATTTCTACCCCTATGTATTGACCTGAAAAGAAAAAAGATCTATTTGGAGTCACTAAAATAGGTCATTGAATAGATCCTAATGGGCTATTAAAATAAATGAAAAAAATCGCTAAAGCATTTATGACTTAAAGATTTTTAAAATTACATACTTAAGCAAATTGAATTCATTGCGAAATTTCCATTCAAAATTTAAAAAATTGATTTCAAATGTAATAAACTTTATTATTATATCAATACACACCAGTTTAAAATAAATATATTTAACATGAATATTTTAATTTTCTGATCAGTTATGGACTTCTGAGTGGAAGCACAGTTATTAAAGATGCTGCCGTTTAGGCGCTATCGGAAATCGTAGATTTATAAACAGTAACAAACATTCAGTTTTAATTGCAACGGCTGCCCGCTCATTTCGAAGACGTGTTGCCAAAAAAGAAAAATCTATAAGTAATTTGGCAACCATTACGCTTAAAATTTAGTGGTGGCTATTGAATAAAAATGTCACTCAATCTCTCAGTAGGGTTGCCAAATTTGGCCTTTTTTTGTATTCAATAGTCACCAATAATTTTGAGAAGTGACATTTGGTATACATAATACACTATCAACCATCGAAGTGATTAGTCAAACATTACAAATAAAAACTATTGGTGACTATTGAATAAAAAAAAGGCCAAATTTGGCAATCCTATCTGGCAGCAGTGCCAAGAACACGAGTAATTTGGCGTTCAAGAACCAGCATTTTTATGATAACTGCTTCCATGTGCCAGTTGCTGAATTGCTTGCCATTCCGCTGCGAAAGATTTCTTATTTTTATGTGTCATAATTGTAGCATAATTTACTATTAACTTTGTTACATTATCCGTAGATAAATTGGTTATGTTTTGAAAAATTTCCTAAAGGTAAAATGTTTCCCTTATTTTGTAACACGCATTAAATATTTTGGTTTCTAATATACTACCCAGACAGCGCAAAATCATCCTCAGGATGTTCGAGGATGAACTTTTTCGGATCTCTAATTGTCCTCAGGACATCCAAATCTTATTCAATGTTCATCCTCAGGATGACAAAATGTCCGCGAAATCTGAATCCCAGGGACGTTCGAAGTATGTCCCAGGAGGCCTAATTTTGGCTGATACCTTGGCATTTTGGTTTTTTTTTTTAAGTTTTAGACATCCTGAGGACGTTCGAAGTATGTCCCAGGAGACCTAATTTTGGCTGATTCCAGGGCAGTTCAGGACTATTAAAAAAAAACCCTTTAGATATCCTGAGGACATCCTGGGGATCACATTCTGAAATATGATGAGGATCATCATGGAATGTTCCCTAAACAATTGTATGTACAAAAACCTTTTACTTGCCTCATACACGGTCAGAATATTTGCTGCAGGGCATCCTGCTCTCGGCGCGGCAGCTACTGTGTTGGAGTCTTTCTCAGTTGAAGTTCGATGTTAACGTGTAGCTTCCAACAGAATGTGGCGTCACATTCTGTCTGGCACGCTGCGTCATTGTCGTTGCATGCATAGGGACAGTATTTATCTCTATGGACTCATGATACATGGTGTATTCATAATTCACGTAATTACCGAGTTTATTGACTCCATTGAAGTTTTAAGTTCATCATTATTAAAAGCTGAGTAAGGGCTGTGGTGATTTTTAAAGTTTTTAGTGTTTTTGTGTTCATTGATTCTAGTTCTAATCTTTCTTTTTGTCATGCCAATGTTACATTTAGGTTTTTCAGCATAGTCAATAAAAGGTATTTTATAAATTCCCGCGATTTCTAGAGAGGGGATGAGGGGTCTTTATCATTTCTGATGAGCTGTAAAATGTTATCGTTTGGCTTGATTGGGAATACTGATATTATATTTAATTGTGACGTTTTTAATTTTATTGGAGGCACCACGATCAAAGGAGATAGAGGAAGTTAGAGTTCCATAGAAATAGTTACTGCCTCTAACGCATGCAAACAAAATGACACAGTGGATCCAGGCAAAATGTAGCACCATCTTCTGATGAAAACTACACGTCAACAGCAAACTTGGAATGAGAAAGACTCCAACACAGTAGTTGCCTCCGACAAGAGCAGGGCGCCCTGCAGCAAATATTCCGGCCATGTATGAGGCAAGTAAAAGGTTTTTGTAATTAATTCAAAATGGCTAGCTTGTTCAGACACCAGCTTATTCTCAATGTGTAATTGCAATTATTGCATAAACTTCTTTTAAATAATTAGATTTTATACAGAAAGAAAATATTAAAAGAATTTACGTTTAAAAGAGTAAATATTTTTAAGGATGTTTTTAAATATCCAGGAACTTTTAAGAAAATAATTATCTCACAAAGTATTTGCATATTTTTATACATACATAGTTGTGATTCTGAGTAAAATAAAATTTTCTGAACTGAACATAAAATTTTGTGAAACAAAATTTAATCATCTGACTGCTGCTGATGGATATATCCGGTCACTGATCTATCTTTTTTACAATACACTTGAAATAAAAAATTATATATTTATGGATATTTAGCTTGTTTTTCAAGCGTGAAGGTCTTAAAAGACAGTCGTATTATAATCATGTGCATAGTTAAATTTTCAATCTCAAATTGAAATAAGCATTATTTTAATACACTAAAAAATCTGTGCATTGAAAACATTACAATTTTGCCCTTTTTAAAAGGCAGTCAGATGGGTAATATACATTAATTTCTAAAACATTTCTATTTTTTATCTTTTCTACACATTATACATATATATATATATATACAGTAGGTAAGGAAAGTGTCCGAACACTGGAAAAAATTCCTGTAAAAAAAGTACACTTTATACGGTTTTGTTATATAAATCCTTATCAAATCATTTTCTTACACTGACTAAGAACAGGATTCGACAATGATTTATTTAACAAAACCGTATGTAATTTTTTTTTACATAGAAATTTTTTCTAGTGTTCGGACACTTTTGTTACCGACTATATATATATATATATATATATATATATATAATATGTATAGATATTACATACATTCATAATGGGTGTATGTTTTGTCTAGATTTTGAATACGTGCCAACTGCTATAAATTAAAATGTTTTTTTACCCTTTCATAACAAGCTACTTTTAATCAAAATATCAAAAGAAAGCTTTAATTTTCCGAAATCTTAACAGAGAATCACCCCAGTAAGTTAGATAATATCTTTTTATGTGAATTTTTAAAAGTTATCTTATATAATTATAAAATGATTTTATTTTATTTTTATATATTTATACAGGGTGTGAACAAAGTCCTTAAGGGGCTTTTACCACTAACCGTTGGTTGCAGATTTATACTTCCAATTATATATTAAAAAAAAAAAAATGTTTATATATATATATATGTGTGTGTATAAAGTCATATTTTGAACTTATTCTCAGTTGTCTTTATTTGTAAATGCCTGAATTTCTGAAAAAAAAAATCGTAGAAGTAAGTTCTAATTGGCTGGACTCCTAGCGTTGCTGCACCAGTGAATATATTTACAACCAATGGTGGCAGAGATTAAAGCCTCCTAAGGACTTCACTTTGTATCCTGTAATATACAATGGGAACCAATTATCCAGAATATTTGGGACAAGACTATTTTTGGATAACTGGTTGCTCAAAGCAACCCCCATTAAATCAAACTTGTAGAATGTTCACGGTTTTTCATGAATGTTCATTTAAGAAATATCTAAATAAAAATTGATATTTTAAATCAAGTTTTAGCTTTTGATTAATCTGAAAGATTTCTCTTGAAAACCTGATTAATCAATGATTTTGAAACGCTAAATATTATTCACCTGGGATTAAAAAATTAAGACTTACATTCTTTTTTGTTTCTTATGAAAGAAAAAAAAATCTTGTTTGTTCACAACTATAAAAGTGCAAAATATTCGTAATTTTTTAAAAATAATGTGATTTTATTTATAAAGTGGAACCTCATTACAGTGAATCTCAAAGGGAATAAAAAATATGTTCATGTTATCAGTAACTCAGAAACTAATCTTCCTTTTGACGGGTTTTATGCACACAGTTCAGGTTAAAAGTAATTCACGTTAATGCGGTTTGACTGTTGCGGTTTGAAATAATTAAATACAAATACATATTTTGTGAGGTCGAGACTATAGACCGTCACCAAAAGTTGGGACGGTTAAAGCACTTCGTCGCCAGGGACTTGGCGAAAGTCTTGGTCGAGTTAGTTTTATGTCGGCATGAGGCGGCAGTGAAATAATTTAGGTTCTCAGTGTTAAATGAATTAGAAGTGATTTTAAAAGGTTTTGAGTGAAATGAAAGGAAAGGAAGTCGTTGAATGTAATATAAAATGAAGGATAGTGAATTGCTAGGATAATGGAATGGTGATGAATTGGTAGCTGATTAGTGTGGAGTTAAGAGTAATGTTGATGGTGATAGCTTTACGCGTATGATGGTAGAGAGGTGTAGTAGTGTGGCGTAAATTAAGAAAAGGATCAATCGCGCTTCGGGAATCCGGCCGATATCCTGGTGTGAGAAGAGTAGTGATAACAGAGAGCTACCATCGACAAGATCAGTATTGGTAAGACACTTTTAAGTTATGCTTTGTTAAAGTTATTTACTGGGGTTTATTAAAAGTTATAATAGAGTTAGCTCAACGCCCACCTTGATATTGAATGTTAAATAAACTTTGTTATTTATTTGTTAACTTTGTCTCGAGCTCTTCTTATTACTAGCTAATTAAGCAATTAAGTATTCAAGTTTATATTTAAGATCTAATAAGATCTAAGATCTAGGATTTAAGATCTACATTTGATAATCATGGCCCACTCATATTCTCCACAATTTGATATCAAGATTTTTATTCTTTACCTCAGTATTTTTTTTTTTTTTTTTGGGGGGGGGGAAATAAAATTGAAAGTTTAACTGTCAAAAATATAGTTCTGGATGTTTTCAGATAAACAGTTCCATGCTGTATACATGTGTTATGTGAATGTATTTGGAAGTTCTATTAATAGCTTCAGGAAAGCCAATAATTTAATAAAAATGTAAAAGCAATTATAAATTTAGAAAATAAATAAGTTTTATCGTTGTTGTCAAAGTTCTGATAAATTAATGGATACATCCAAAAGTATTCATATAACAAAGTTTAAAATATAAACTTATTTCAAATAATTTTGAAATAATAACTCACTGCAAAACTTTGGTTAAATAAGAAATCTAATGAACAATTTAAGACAAGCATTTCTTATGCAACAAAGAGAAAAGGGGCCGTCCATAAATGATGTCACGCTTGAAGGGGGGGAGGGGGTTCATGAAATTGTGACAGTTTGTGACAAGGGAGGGGAGGGGGGTAACAAAAAGTGTGACATCACATATTTCAGTTAAAATACAAACATTTATATTCAGCAGATGAAATTTTGAAGTTACTTTAAAATTATCAAAGATTATAGATGTTTTTTTTAATTCGGGTAAAAGTAACTGTGGTATCTCCCTCCCCTCATACATTATTTTCTTTCAGAAAAAAACATTCAGAGTATGTTTTTAGTATATGATAGCAATAGAAAATCTTTACTTAGAAGAAAACCTTCCCTTCTCACACTCTTGAAATGTCCAACAATATATCTTCACTTTAATTCAATATATTTTTCATATAATATTTAGTGCTTATGAATTACAGATTTGTCTTTGAATAGTTTAAAGCATTATAAAATGTAAATCTTTAATAAATTTTCCATAAAATGAACTTTTTTGTTGGATTTGGCGACTTTGTTAAACGGAGGTATGACTGTATATTAAATTTTATACAGTTTTCCAAAATACTACTGTTTTCAATGAATACTATATTAATGTTCTATATTAATATTCTATATTAGTTCTATATACTATATAATGTTCTATATTAATTTGGATTTTTTTTTTAAACCTTACTCTTAGTTCATACAAAATAACTACACCTATCATTATTATGGTTATAGTTACAGATGTCATAAAGATCCATAGTCAACATTTAAAAATAAAATTTGAAATATGATCTTTAGTCTAATATTTTGTTTCTGAACATCAAGTAATTATTGATGTATGTCATGTTCCGTGATATGTGACAAGGGGGGGGGGTTATATTGAAACGTGACACTTTGTGACAAAGGGGGGAAGGGGGAGTCCAAAATTCTGAAAAAAAACGTGACATCATTTATGGACAGCCCCAAAGACAACAGCTTTGAATGAAAATATTTTTATTTACGATGTACCAGCATCAAAAATTAGATGATAAGCGGGTCTGTTTTTCTTATTTTTTCTTTCTGTGGCATGTCTCAGCCAATTCGCTATCAGTTTTCCACTCTCTTTATTTGTTACTTCTGGGAAGTGAATTCTTACCACATCTAAAAACAGAAAAGAAATTAAAAATATAATACAGTAGATTTCGTTTCGGAAATTTTTCAAGGGACTAAAAGAGAAAATCAATTAAACTTGGAGCCAAAAATTACACAGCTTATAAAATCTTGTTTGTAAAAATTGCAACACCATAAAGGAATCACCAGAATTAAGTGAAATTTAACACAAACAACTGGTATTGGTACAAACAAATAATTAAATATTCAAAAAATAAAAACAATTGTAAGCGTCCAAAACTGAGTAAAGCAGATTTTTAATGTTTACATGGAGAAAAGCATTATATATTGCATATGAAAAATGCAGGGTTGGGTAAATGCTTGATTTACTGGCCACAGGTAAATGGCTTTTACGTCATTTAGTGTTGATGACATTCATCAAAGTAAAATAGCCAAAATTACTCCCAAGAGCCATAAACAGTGTTTCAATAATAAATAGGCAGCTACTTACAAAAAAATTATTAAAATTTTATGATATTCCTATTGTATGGAATTAAACTAAATTTTAATTTGTCAGAATAATAAAAGTGATTTTCTTCAATATAGTCTAAAATTCAACACCGCATTTGAAATAAATCAATCATGAAAAAAGGCATTTAAATGATATTATTCAAAGTTTCATGGCCTGGCAATCTCTTTTCTCAATTCGAGTGCAAAAATATTCAGGGTTCCCAGTCAAACTTAAGCTTTCATTTATTTATTCTGTTTTCCGTAGTTTAGATATGTCGATTTGTATTTTGGGTGTCATTGTGTTGTATAGATTTGAACTCGGGCTTGTCTGTCTGAGCATAGCCGCCTGAGCCTGCAAACTTGTGTGCGCATATCTCCTAATCATGTTACCGTACACCCTACACCAAATCGACGGTGATTTAATCTTATTTTTGCTTAAATCGGTGTCTAGCAGAAAAATCTTTCTTTTTAAAAATGTCATTAAAAATATGATAGATTCATTGCAACAAATGAAATGAGAGTTTAAAAAATCAGTAATTATAAAGATTCTAATATCTAAAATAAAAATTGAAGAAAGAATTTTGGAATTTTGGCACCACCTAAAATCTGACGCCCGGGGCTAATGCCCCCCTCCCCTCCGTTCGCATGGCCCTGGATTTAATAAAATTGAGTTCAGTACCTAAAGAGTTGACTTTTTCATCATTTTGACTTTGTTTAAGATTTTTTTTTTTTTTTTAATGAACCTAAAGTATGGTACGGCCAATTATAATTATTTCGGCAATTTCAATATCTTACCATCTTTGATCTACTGTGATGTTTGCTGATGTACTTTAAAAATATAGTGTTCAAACAGCACAGGGTTAGGGTCTAACACAAATGCAGCCATCTTGTTACCACAAATTAAAGTAAAATCCATCAAAAATCCCTCGTTGTCAATTTGCATGCCAGTCTTCATGTGCATGAGGTCTTTGTAGCTAAAAGCGAAGATGGTTTCGCACGAGGGGTATCCTGTAAAAAGAAGTTTTTGCATGCAGTCCAATGTGCAGAAGACGTCGACAAATTGAAAAAGCAGACATTGATACACCCGTAGCAATAGACCAAAATCCTGCCAACTGACGGGATGTAGGGTGTTTGCCAAATCTTACTATTCTGCCCTGAAATCTGAAACAACTGGAGACTACAATTAGTTTTGTTTTCAGAATTGCAATATAGAAATAGTAGAATATCTGCTGTTATTCCTCAAAGATATCTGTGATCTGCAAAGTATTTTTGAAAATGTTTGCCAATCCACGCAACTGATGCCAATCATGCAAGAATGTCAATGAATAGAATTTTGAACGTGTGTTGTGATGCGTCTAGCTATTGTACTTTATTTTGAGGGTGGCCCTTCTTTCCTATGCAATTCTGATTCTTATTGACATACTTTATTTCCAGTATGCAGAGTTTAGAAACACCCTGTATCAATTTCAAACTTTATCAATCCACGGCAGGATGAAGGCCTTTCCTAGGTGATTTCGAACTGTCCCGTTTTCTGCAACTCTTTTCCATTTTGTCCTTTCAAACTTCACAATCTCTCCAATGACACAGTGGTCTCTTTTAAATTTTGGTATCTAAAATAAGACTTTGATGGTCCATCTATCCTCATTTCTTCTCGCAAGGGGCCCAGCCCAGCTCCACTTTAACTTTATGACTCTAGAAATAACATCAGTAACTTTGGTTTGCTACCTAATACAAGTGTTTCACTTTCTGTCTCTTAGGGTGAATCCGAACGTACATCTCTCCATGCTTTTCTAGGCTGGTGTTTGAAGTTTTTGTATAGCTTTACATGTTAATGTCCAAGTTTCTGAAGCATAAGTTAAAACAGGCAAAATACACTGATATGTATTGCTTTAAATTAAAATCTGTACTGATAAAAATGATGCAATATACTTACCAAATATAATATTGCACAACATTATTGACGAAAAGGATATTTTCCCCTTTAAGCCCATGAAGCTAAATTCAGTACCTAATCCATCGGTCATAAGATGCATCATTATTCTCCTTATTACTTCAAATGGATGAAGGCCTCCAAATTTTTTTAATTCAGCAATCTTAAAAAAAAAAAAAAAAACAGATACTATAAAGAGAATTAAAAATCAGATTTTTCAGGTTAACATGAGATTTAGCTTCTGAAATGATAGTTATTAAAGCTTCTTTAAACACCACAGATCAATTCTAGTAAATTGACTATTAGGTTTATTAACCTAGCAATAATAGAGTCTAAATAACTGGTATTCTCTTAACATAGATTTCAGTATTACATTCTTAATCGATACATATAAGATGTGTGTGTGCATGTCTGGTGCTTTAAGAAAATGACTGATCGCAGAGAAACACGAAATTGCATGCAGGTTCATATCTGGGTTTGCAAATTTCTTCCATGGCGGAAAAAACCGGCTTGAAGAAATTGAAGAAGCTGTTTTTGTTAAAATTTTATCCTATAAATTGCCGATTTGTAAGACACAATGGATGCATTTATCTTATAAACAACTTTAACTAATTTTAGTTATGCCAATAAAAATTTAATTACATATTTAATTAATAATTATGAGATTTTTACCGAAGATCAGATCATACTTCAAAATACTCAAAATCCAGTAAAAAAAATCAATTTAAATTTGTGTAATTTTTTATAATTTAAACAATTTTATTTCTTTAACTGGTAATAAATAGTTTGGATAACTTGCGTATGCTTTCTGATAAAACAGCTTTTAACAAACATCCAGGTAATTAAAAGAACCAGTATGCAATAATTACTGTATTACAACATGTCATCAAAAACTTTATTTTCTTTTAGTACAATCAACTCCCTCTAATCCACAGACCTATAATCTGCAAATTATTCTTCTAATTCGCAATTGATTTTTTAATGTAAAATAAATTTAAATTTCATGTTTAAAAAAATTTACAACATTTCTCACATTTTTACTTTTTTAAAATCAAATTTGTATCTTAATTCTTGCTTTGAAACATTCTTGTTTAACATTCTTGGAATAACATTCTTGTTTTTATTTTCCTGCAATACGGACTAGTGCTATGTCAAGCCAAAGATTGCCTGGAAAGTATATGAAAAATTTAAAACGAACCACTATTACATCAATGTTTAACAAAATAAAAAATAATCAGTGATAAATATTACTTCCGTACTTTCAAAAATATTTTGTTTCGTATTTTTTAAATATGTTTGTTTGCATTTTATTGGTACATATTATTTGAATATGCTTAAATTATTTACCATCATATATGAATGGGATAGATTATTTTTATTAACATGGAAGAAATATTTTATTCTAATATTTATTAGACAAAACTTTTGCGAGTTAGAGGGAGTTGACTGTATAACATATGAAAAGTATTTTAGCAGTTCAATACTGCAATTTATTTCTCAATTTAAAATAGATTAATACAAACTATGGATTTTTTTCTTTCTTTTTTTTTTTTTTAAGAAGAGTTTAAAATTAGGTATCTTACGTACTGAGACAGTTCATTGGGTACTAGCTTCGAGTTTATAAAAAAAATTGTATCATTAAAAAGAAAAAAAAAAAATCTGATGTGGGCACCCACATGACTTCCTTACACTTTTTGAAATATGTACATAATGTTAAAAAGCATTGTCATTAGTTCGAGACAGTTGGCTAAAAAGATTTTAAAAATCCATTAGCGCCGTGTTCTGAGCTTTCTGAAAATTTCAATTGTCTAGCTAGTCGGGAAGTTAGTTAAAAATCGATTGCAAGATTTGTACTGATAACGCTTCCGAAAGCTGCAGGGACCCGAAGCAGTTGGCTAAAAGTATTAAAAAATAATGCATTTTCATCATATTCTGAACAATTCTGAAAGTTTCAAATGTCTAGCTACTCGGGAAGTTAGTTAAATAAATTTTATGTTGAATAATATAAACGCTGTTGAAGGCAGCAGGTATCCGAAACAATGTGCTAAAAATATTTTTTAAAAATGAATTGTCAACATGTTCTGAGCTTTTCTGAAAGTTTCAAATGTCTATAGCCAGGGCCTGATTAAGGGGGAAGCTCGCTCTTCACACATTATTTATACTTACACCGTTATTTTTTAACAAATACTTTCCTGCTATAATAAACAGAAAATTTTCATTAAAAAATATTTTAAAAGATTTCTGGTGTCCAATACCGGTGAGTAAATTGGATTGTTTTACACCGTTCATTTTTTATAAAAAATATTTCCTCGTCAAAGCGTGGAATTTCTATGACATGAAGTAAAAAATAATTGTAAAAATATTCCGGTATGAGCGAGCTTCCCCCTTAATCAGGCTCTGTCTATAGCTAGTCGAGAAGTTAGTTAAAAATCGATTGCAAAATTTGTCCAAACCATTTTTGAGTTATTACCGTTTATTGATAATGGCCAAAACCTGTGTATTTTAGGTCATTATGAACCTAATTTTCCTAAATATCTCCAAAATGGAAAATCATACAAACTCCAATAAGGTAAGAAACTCTACAAATGGTATCAATTTGAACAATGAATTACAAAAATCAGTGTTAAAATCGTTCCTCCATTTTGGGGAAATTTTCATACGGATTGAGTGAAATGTTGGGAGTAAAAACATTTTCTGCACCCCTGGTATAATACTTACTTCGGTTTAGTACTGCCATCTATCTATCTATCTCTATATATAGATTTTTTTTTCTTTGAACTAAAAGGTTCGTAGATGATATTTGAAAAGTCGGCGAACGAATTTAGTCAGTACTTTTATAGCGCAGAGAGTTAAAAGTTGACCCCGAGAGAATCTCGGGCTTAGTTCACTAGCACTTTTAAGCACTTGAAAATGAAACTTTTCTTTTCAAGCACTTTTCAAGAATTGTTAAAAGTGTACGAACCATGGAGTCACTATCTTCAACAATTCTGCAGTCAATGTCGGTACTGGTGAAGCCCTCCGATTCATAATTAGCTTTCTCCATCTTTTCCAGACCCCTTTTAGATGTGTCTGTAATGGATAAACAAAATTTAAAAATATTAATATTAACATAGCTCTTTAAATACTGTGTAAATAAGTTCTTACTTGAAGAAGCATAGTTTAACATCGTACATTTTCCAATTACTCTTCGGATCTTCAAGGCTTTTTGCAGCAAGTTTTATACGTTTAGCTGACGTAGTTTTAGGAAATGAGCATTTTCGCATGTCTGCCGAAATCCATTTTGCTGGTACTAATTCTAAACAATCATCAAGCAAGGCTACAACAAATCTTTTCTCGAAATTAATTGGTGGCATCTACAGTCGGTAAAAAAAGTGTCCGAACACTAGCAAAAATTCCTATGTAAAAACGTACACTTCATACGGTTTTGTTAAATAAATCCTTGTCGAATCCTGCTCTTAGTCAGTCTAAGAACATGATTCGATAAGGATTTATTTAAAAAAAACCGTATGAAGAGTACTTTTTTTACATAAGAATTTTTGCTAGTGTTCGGACACTTTTGTTACCGAATGTACCATGAAAAAAAAAAAAAAGGATCTTGATCAATTACACTTTAATAACACTTTATATTTTACCAACAATAAATAAATGAATAAAAATTTTTTTAGCAACTGCTTTTGCAAAAAATAGGAGCTAAATGCATCGAAATCAATGTTTCTAATACACTGATGCAATGCTGCCTCTCAAAGACAAATAAATTTAAATATTTATCCCCATCCATTTTCCATACTAAAAGAACTGCCCCCCCCCCCCCCCGCCAAAAAAAAAAAAAAAAGCAGAAGTAGCTGAGAACAATTTAAATAAGACAGATTATGCGATTAATACAAATTAGAGCTGTACCGAGTACTCGGTATATACTCGGTACCCGGCCTATTTGCCAAGTACTCGGTACTCGGACAAATTTAGGCTACGTATTCGGACACTACCGAGTAGTTGTGAGAATTTCATTTTTTTTATGCATTATTGATAAAAAAAATATGAAAATATAAATACAGAGTCTTTATAATTAAAATTTTTGCTATCACAGCTTTGTGCAGTTAAAACGGGCTGTTACGAAACATAGTATAGAGATGATTCATGATATGAGCTTTTCATTATAACTATCTTGTATGTATGTAATATGCATTATTTTATAAAAACTTAGTACATAAAATTTTATCTATAAATCAGATAAAAATAAAATATTTTAGAAAAAAAAGAACCTCTATGTAATATTAACACAAAATTTTAGTTATACATTTGTGCAAATAAATGTAAGACACTTTCAAATTGGTAAGAAAAGATTGATTTTGGATTTTATACTATAAAATAACCTAAATAACTATCACCTATTCGGATACAGACTATCGTTGAGCAAAAGGTGCATTTATTTAGTATTTTAAGAACAAAAATTATTAATGTGAAAAGAGGAGGGGTCATTTAACCAAGTAAAGACTTTTAAGACATTTTGCGGTATATATAAAAAAGGTAAATACACTAAAACGTTATTTAAAACGTATTTTCATAATCAAATCTGTTGGTTTGCCAATTATGGCCCAAAACCCCCTATCATTTTACATTTCTACCATCTGAGATTAATGAAGCCTATCATGTTTGAAATAAATTTTTTTAATGTTCCCATTTCATATGTAAATTTCATGTATCTTAAAATAAGTCTTAGTGCATAATAACTTTTATGTTCTCTAGGAATTCTCTGAGGATCTAAAAAGATGTTAAGAATAAAGATATCAGTTATGGTTTTAGTAATCCACTATGCTGAAAGTATCAAAATATAGCAATGAACCTAATAACACATACTTGCCAACCATCTCATTATGAACCGTACAATTTTTAGTACCCGCCTTTTTTTTCACACAAGTCACTTTTTAGAGTAATTTTATTCTTATTTAAGCCTAACAACATTTGAAGAAAATTACTCTAAAAATAAAGTGGTGTGAAAGAAGAAGCGTTTTTTCAAAGGGCGTTAACAATTCAACGTTTATTAATGGGGCGGTTGGCAAGTAAGATTACAATGTATATACACTACAAAAGTTCTGTATGAAAGCATGCTGTTTAAAATTTAACTAAATTCTATGTTCAAAAGCCTTTTTTCCCTTTTCAAGAAGTGCAAATTTCTTCTTATATGCGTCAATTATTCTTTCTTATAAATACTCGGTACTCGGCCGAGTAGTTAAAGGCCGAGTACACAGTATTCGGCTACTCGGTCAATGTGCTACTCGGTGCAGCACTAATATAATACAAATAATAAACACTTCCCAAATATCTTCTCGTTCCTCATATGTATTATAAAAAAAAAAAAAAAAAAAAAAGATTTTTCTTTTAAAGGAATTAATTAGAAAAAATGAAGAATACAAAGTTGTTACTCTATAAAAATTTACGGCATTACCGTTTTATTTCCAATAAATATAATAATAATAATAATAAAAAGATTTTGTCTTCAAATTAAAATAATAAAATAAATGAAAAATAAATTGCAAAACAGCTGTTGCTAAGATATGCAGATGATTAAAACAAAAGAATAAAATTTATAAAAATGAAACATAGAAGAGATTATTTAAAATTGGAAAGAAAGAAATTTAAAAAATTCAAATTCGAAATTCTAAAAAACTCGATCAGGTGTATACCTGCAGGGTCTCCGGTACCCATCTGCCAAGTTTTGTAGGTCTGTCAGTCACACTCACTGACAGACACTTCTCTTTATTTACATAGATTCATAACAGAATATGTTATACAATATAATAAACAGAAAATAGGAATAATTTCGATGTTTGAAAGGGGGAGAGGGGGAGTTGAAATTAGCGATGATCCTGACGGAATCTCCCGCCTTGCCACAGCTTAGTTGCCGCATAGCAAATGGTTTTTTTTTTTTTTTTTTTTTTTTTTGGTTTGATTATCAGGAATGATTTTTTTAATTAAACTAGTGGACTCTGCTGTCTGCTCGCTTCGCTCACCAACCCCCAAAGGAGGCTTCGCCTCCTCCCCGACTCGCTTTACTTATTGACATATACAGAACTCGGCCAGCCTATTCGCTGCTTTCTTTCACTGAAAAGGAATATTAATAGTACATATTACAAGACAAAAGCAGAAAATTATTATGGAAATCCTCATATTCAATGTCAAATTGAAATATATATATTATTTATATATATAAATATATTAATAGAAAGAAAATCATAATATCTAGACCATTTTGCATTACAGCTTTAGTATATGACCATTTTATTTCTTTTTTACAACCTTAAATCCAGACCACGGTACCCCAGTCGGTAGAGCGCCGAGCTCGTAATTGGAAGATTCTGGGTTCGGTTCTCGAGCCGACCAAAGATCGCCGTATACACTAATGGTGCCTGGTGCACGTAAAAAATGTCGTGGATACAATATCCTCCGTGTTCCCATCAAAATTATATCTCAGGGCCCCCCGAAGCTGAGGAGATATCCCCTTCGTGTAGGACCAAAACTGTGGTGGCATGTCTCCGGAACATCCGAACGGGTGCGTCCCAGTCCGTCGCCAATTATCCATAGCACAGTAATATATCGACGTGAATCACAACCTACCTAATTATCTACCAACCTACAACCATGGATCATATTTTAATTTTTCCGTGTAAGAAGATTTATTTTCTAAAAGTAGAGAAAAAAAAGTTATTTATTTTCTTTGTTTTTTACATCTATGGTTTCGGGCCGAGGTACCCTAGTCGGTAAAGCGTCGAGCACGTAATTGGAAGATTCCCGATTCGATACTTGAGCCGGCCAAAGACCATCGTGTACACTAATCGTGGCTGGTGCTCATAAAATGTGTCGTGGTCGCAAAGTCATCCATGTTCCCATCCCCACTATTCCTCTGGGGATCACCAAAGTGGAGGGGGATCCCCTCCGTGAAGGTTCAAAATTGTGATGACGTGTATCGGAACATCTCTTGGGGTGCGTCCCAGACCGTCGCCAATTATCCATAGCGCAGTAATGGTGCGACGTCAATCACAACCTACCTAGTTATCTATGTACCTACAACCATGGATCATATTTTAATTTTCCCGTGAAGAAGATTAATTTTCTAAAAGTATAGAAAAAAGTTGATATTTATTTTCTTTGTTTTTCCATCCATGGTTTCTGGTCGCGGTACCCTAGTCGGCAAAGCGCTGAGCACTTAATTGGAAGATTGCCGATTTGATACTTGAGCCGGCCAAAGACTGTCGTGTACACTATGGTGGCTGGTGTTCATAAAATGTGTCGTGGTCGCAAAGTCATTCATGTTCCCATCCCCACTATACCTCTGGGGATCACCAAAGCGGAGGGGGATCCCCTCCGTGAAGTTTCAAAATTGTGATGACATGTCTCCGGAACATCTCTAGAGGTGCGTCCCAAACCGTCGACAATTACCCATAACGCAGTATTGGTGCGACGTTAAACCCAACCAACCTACCTACCTACGTACAACCATGGATCATATTTTAATTTTCTCGTGCAAAACGACTTCATGACAGAAGAACAACGTCACTGGGAGAAACTTTTTTTCAAAATGGCAAATAGAGTACCTTCATAAACTTGTCGTTTTTCATTAACCCTTAACTGCTGTCATCGGTCTGACAGACCGCTCGCCATTTTCTAGCCCTCATTAACACCCCTCAAAATAGGTATTGATCCAGGCCCTCTTTTCTACCTTCCTAAAACAATCGGCCAAGGTCACATTCCACTTGTCGTTCAGCGTACGGGGTTTAGTTATTTTTTTTTCTACTTTTCTTTTTTCTAGCGGTATGTGAGACCGCTGACAGCAGATACGAATCTGTTTTTGTCCGATGAGTAGTATTGTTTCTCTAGATATATTTATGATATTTTTTGTAATTTATGAAAAAAAATGGCTTCGACTAGTTCAAGAAAACGTCCGGTGTATCTCACACAGAATGAAATTCTGGAACTTGTAAATTTATATAAAAAAAAATAAAAAAAATGTGTATGCAAGTTTCATTTTATTGACTGTTTCATTTATATACCGATGCCAACTACTCCGGATGTTGACTACCACTATTTTTTTTTTTTTTCAATATATATACATTATATTTGTGTATTTTGAAAAAGTTTCAACTGAGAAGTTGTGTTAGCTATAATCCGGAGTAGTTTGCAACTATGTATTTTTAATGGAACTAATAATATTTTTTTATAGTGCAATATTTTCCACAATTAATAATACTTTTTTTATATCTATAATTTTTTGTTACACTAGTGAGAACACTAGCGAGTTTAAAATTATATAATTCATGCTCGTCGATGCAATGTTGCCCTATCGGTATTCTCTTGCACGTTCATATGTCGGGATACCCGTTTAAGTTCTCCAAAATTGCCTTTAAAAAAAAAATAATAAAAATAATAAAAATAAAGATAAATTAAACAATTTAGTAGATAAATAATAGCATACAATCAATAGCTTACCATTTATTTGACCTTTTAAATAAGTTTTAATCAAGCGGTCTGAGAGACCGCTCACAGTAGTTGTGAGAGAATTTTAGTCACAGTAGTTAAGGGTTAATAACTTCTTTAATTAAAATGATAGAAATTTCTAAGTGGCTGAAATGTCTTCCTTGAAGTACTCGGAACACATTGATACCTCTCATGACGCGAAGGACCCTGCCCTCCGTTAGAAGATGCAGTCGCAGACAAAAAAATTGGACGCCAGTGACAGTAACTTTTTTTTAATATATAGAGAAATATTTATCAGGCTATTATGAGTTTGCAGATATTTTGGGTTTGTATGCAGTAAATGTTTCTCTGGCCTCTAAGCCAAACACCTGATAAAATTAAATGTAAAAATTTAACATAGAATAAACAGTTCGAATAAAATCTAAAATCAAAAGAATCTTCTGGAAGTGCAGCAGTAACATAGGAAGAGATGTAATGTCCACTGGCAGGCGATTCTTTCAAAATGGTGCCAAAATGGTATTTTCATAAATCGATGTCATTTTTAATTACGCACTCTTTTTTTTCCAAATTACAAACTGAATTTCAAACAGAAAACAACTAACTACAATATTTACATCTCAACCATGGTATTTTTGTAAAATTAAATTAAATTTCATATTAAAACAACTAAATTTAGCAACTGCAAAAAATAAACATATTTTTACTTGACAGGTGGGAGTCACCCTGAACCCCCCTTTCTATTAATATAAAAAATTTCACAGATAATTATTTTTAAATCATTCAAGTACTTAAGAAGAAAATTAAGTATCTGCAAGTTTTTATCAGGGCAAAGCACGAATTACTAGTGAACACTAATTATCATGAAGAGGTGGCAATTCAGATTGAATTGTAAACTCAAAAAGCTCTTAAATCTAAATTAAAAAAAAAAAAAAATCATTCAAGTAACTTAAAAGAATATAAAGTTTCTGCCATATTTTGTCACAGACGAGGGTTAACACTAAATGCTAATCTTTACGAAGCAAAGGATAAACCAGATGGATTTCTCATCTCAAAAAACCATTAAAGCTAATTTTTTTTATCGAAATCATTAAATCCATTTCTGAGTAAATCAACTGCTATATTTTGGAACAGACTAATAAAATGTTAGCAGCGAAGGCAAATTTTCCTGGAAATGAAAATAATTCGAAGCAATTTTTTTACCATAAAAAACCCTAAAGCCCAATCTTTCAAAATGTTTAAATCCATTACTGAGTAAACCCTAATTCTATAAAAATTTGCAACCAGCAGATATAATGTTAAAAGGGAAAAATAATTTTCTTGAAGACGAGGATATGTTCCAGCCAAGCAATATTTCATTAAAAAAAAAAAAAAAAAAAAAAAAAAAAAAAACCTCTAATTTTCATCAAAATCGTTATACTTATTTACGAGTAATCCAATTTCTGCAATATTTTGCAACCATCAGATAAAAGGTTAATAGTGAGCACTAATTTTCCTTTAGATGAGGACATATCTAATTGACTTCCCCCCCCCCTACAAAAAATAAAAACTTAATCCCACACTTTCATCAAAATCATTAGTCGTTTCTGAAAGACCCAAGACATGCATATACAACCGACACGCACAATAAAAACAGAAACTGAACACATTCTATTAAAAAATAACACAATTGCACTAGACTATTAAATTATTAGGTATATATGAATAACACTGAACATAAAAAAAATTATACATTGAAAACAATAAATTATTTGACAATTTTAGATGCGTCACGTGTAGTTTTGTTTTAAATTGTATTCAAACATGCATCATTGATTTTTTTTCTATTGACAATAGTTATCAGTTATTGTTTTGTAGCACAAATTGATTGTTCCAAGAACTTAAGTGAGTGTTAAAAAAATTACCTCATTAACATTATCATCAACATCTTCTTTTGACTACAAGCAGAGCAGCGGGGAGCGGGAAAACAATACAGAATGCCGTGTTGCCAGTATTTTAATAACAATTATTGCTTCATTCTAGTTAAAAAAAAAAAAATAAATAAAAGAGCACATTTCGTGCAAACTCAATTTTAAATTCCGTCTGGCAGGAAATATCTCAAGCTTAGTGTCATCTATTAAATCTATGTCATATGTAAAATTCTTCAAACAGCCTATTTCATCTTCAGTAGTGCTGGCATTAAAAAAATTTCCAGTTAATCTAATACTGTTTACACGTTTAAATGAACCCATTTCAACACATGAATATTTTCCTAATATAGGTTGCAACATTTCTTCTATTATTATAAATCTAGCAGTATATGTCTCCTTTTTAACGTTCAACTTGGCATAAGCTTCACCAACTACTTTCATTTTATGATTAGAAAATGATATCAATGACTATACGTCAGAACATTTAATATTTAAATTTGCATTCTTAGACAAAGAATATGACAGGCCATAACATTGAGCACCCATACCCAATTTGAATTTCACTTTGTACTTGTTCTCAAACTCAGCCGTTTCATACCAATCACTAGATTTTACATTATTGGCTATACTACTAATTACAAGTTTGTTTGAATTTTTATTATCTTCGCCAAATGAGCAATTTACTGCAGCTACCTTTTTTTTTCTTTGAAGAACAACAACTGCTAAAATGGTCTTCTTCACAGCATGAAAAACATTACTTTTTATAAGCCAAACATTCAAACTTTTTGTGAGAGTTATTGCATCGCGTGCATAATTTACCATGAAAAGTTTGTTTTGTTAAATCATCTTCAGCCAGTAATTTCTCACGATCGGAATCACTGTAAATACCAGTAACAATTCTATCAATCACTAAACTGTCATGTAAAGAACCAAACTGACAGAATTTACTTTTGCTTAACAATTCTGTAAAAAAAATCATCAAATTTTTCATTTTCACTTTGAAAAACCTTGTTAAACGAAAATCTTTCATACGTAATATTAATTTTTGGCGTGAAGTATTTTTAAAACGCTTCAATTAAAACATTCAAATTGTTATTTTTATCATCGGTGAAAGTATTATACATGCTTACCGCTTCATGACCAATAGCTGACATAAACAAAGCCAATTGAATTTTATCTGGTTTTTTATCAAATTCAATCACAGTTGAATACCATTCAAACTGTTGATACCATTCTAGCCAAGCTTTCGAAACTTCATGAGTCGTTAGGTTTAGCGGCGGCGGTGGTCGTATATTTACACTGTTATTGCCACTGCTATTATCTCCGGGCATGATAATTTCTTTCAAATGTTATCAATTTGGCACCATGTAACGTTTAATATTAATACGAATGTATTTTTAACATCATTTCATAACATGGACTAGCAGTAAGTAATTTACAACACGAAAACAATACACATTCTACAGATCACAGTTGGCGGTTACATATGAAACAGTTAACCGTTGAAGATATTTTTTTAATGGATCGTAAAACGTCGAAAAACAATGTCCCCGGGACATCTTAAAGTGGACTTTTCACTTTAGGATGACTTAGGATATACCCAAGACATCCAAATTGATTTGTTCTCAGTATGTTCTGTTTGGACAACATGTGGATGTCCTCGTTTTGTATATTTTATCCTGGGATGAATACAGGACATTCGGGACTGAAGAAGAACATCCCAGGGATGTCATGTGCTGCCTTTGTACGTTCTAATATTTTAATGTATTTTTTATTTAAATCTTCCAATTACCGTAATTTTTGGTAGATAAGCCGCAGGTAAGATGTGTCATTTCTCCACCAGAAATCTTATTGAATAGAGAAATCTATACTTTTTCGAAGGAAGAGCTCCTACAAATATAGATTTATTTATCAATTGAAATTTCTGGACCAAAACCGAGTTATATAACCTGCGGCTTATCTACCAGAAATTACGGTAATTATTTTGCAACTAAAAGGATATTTTCTTGTGACTACAGCTTGCTAATTTCATTTGGCATGTATTTTCTTGATATAATTAAAAGTACATAATTTAAAAATAATCAAAAAAAAAAAAAATTCTTTGCTTGTATACAAAATTCATACACTTAAAAAATAAAATAAAATAAATAAATAAATAAATAAAAGGAAGCATAAATACTTTATTAGTATAGGAAAGATAAATTATTTTTTTTACATATTATATTTTTAAATAATATTTTACAAATATTTAAAATTATTATTACTTTTAAAATAATATTTTTTATAAATTTAAATACATGATTGTCTATAATTATGTTTAATCATAATAAATAATATTTTAAATATGTTTACAAAGATGAATAAAAATAAAATAAAATAAATAAAAATTATGTTATTTTTATTAATAGCGCTCAGCTGAAATCAATAAAATGTGTATTTTTGTAACTTGAAAAAATATTAAATAAACCTTCTTATGAGAAAAAAAAATAAATAAAAAAATAAATAAAAAATTATTCTTTTCTACGAGGGCGATTCAGTAATTCCTCCAAGCCCAGTACTTTGCTAATACTACTGCAAACATTTCAAACTCTTTATCCGTAATGCACTGATGTTTATGCTATAGAATGTCACGTGTTTCACCTTCTATCTCTTCTTTTTCCAGAGTAATCGAGCAATCCATGGCATACAGTGGTGACGTCAGGATAAAGCAGAGGGCTGTAACTGAGCTTCTGACTACGGAAGGTTTTGTGCCCATTAATAGTCATCGCCGTGTGGCTGCAGTTTACAGGGATACCTGTGTTCACGTCAGTATTGTGCTGAGGCAGGCAAGGACTGTGAACAACCAAAATCCAGTCGCATCAAATCTCCGGGATCAAAACTGAATTGTATGGACCGCAACGGCCTCTAATTAGAATCATCAACATCAGGTAGACGAGTTGATTCGGGGCAATCGCAGAATCAAACAACTAGAGATCGTAACAACCCTCGCCATTTCCATTGCAGAGGTTAATCCAGAACAAATTTAGTGCCGCATTGAGGCACTTTCACAAAGTCAATTTTTAGCAGTGAGGTACCTTCACAAATTCAACTTTCAGCAAAGAGTACTTCACAAAGTCAATTCTCAGCAATGTAGCTGCACACTAAAAAACTTTATAAGCTTCACTGCATCAAACACATAAAAAATACCCTCAATTCGAATATTAACTGGAGACAATGATAAATATAAGTAAACACTTTCTTATCTTGCATATGAAAAAAACTTAACTCGCCCATATATATATATATATTACAACTCTTTCATTTTATTTTTTAAATGTATTTTAAAATTTTAAAAACTGTTTTGCGTATTTCGGTTAATTGTTCTGGAAGTATCATTAGTTTTCACAAACTTACTTGATGTTTTCACAAATAATTTTAAAAATTCACAAATGAGGCACCATTTTTAAAAAGCTGGATTTACCCATGCATTGGTTCAGGGAACACACAGGGCGCAAAAATAAGGAAGGACTACAGCGCCTCAGGTTCACGAACATACGAACATTCTGCCTAATCCTGCATTAATCCGGATCATGCTCCTTGCGACTTTTGACTCTTCCTCGAATTTAAAGATTACCTTAAGGGTCAACGTTACAGTTGTAACAGGGAGGTAGAAGCAGCAGTTTCTCAATAGTGTCGCCAGAAATCACCATAATTTTTCGCCGAAGACATAGAAAGCATTGTATTCGCGTTGGCGCAATTGTGTTAACCCTTAATGGGAACTATGGTGAAAAATAATACCACCATTTATAGCTGACATTGCAACTTTCCACTGATACCTGTATCGGTGCTATCAGTCACAAACTAATAACGTAATGAGAAAATAAGAAAAAAATAATTTTAAAAAATAAGTGGCATGAAATAAAGGTGGGGCTAATATTACACCGGAATAAATTAAAATATTGGCAGCCATGATAATTTTATCAAAGTCATATATTGGAAATTTTTTTTTAATAAATTAAATGGTGCGAAATAAAGGCGGGGCTAAAAATACTCCGGAATAAATTAAAATATTGGCATCCATAAGAATAGTTGCCGTGAAATAGGCGGGAATTTCCCCCATCTCTGAAAGTGTCATAAAAAACTTGCATGTTATTAGCTGCAGGTATAGCTGCAATCATTTCTATTTTAATTCTTAATACTGTTAGACAGTTACTAGCAATGTACAGAATAAATTAGAAATGTTTACAGCTATGCATACATCA
Organism: Salticus scenicus; assembly: GCA_963930645.1. Classification (NCBI taxonomy): domain Eukaryota; kingdom Metazoa; phylum Arthropoda; class Arachnida; order Araneae; family Salticidae; genus Salticus; species Salticus scenicus. The sequence continues at coordinate 111,628,276 of OZ005657.1, forward strand.
CCAATGAGGCAGCTATTTACGTGTTGCTGCGAAGAGGGATTTTCATTTTCACTAAAATAAAAATTAGTAATATGTTTTCTATGAGGGTTTTATTCTTCTACATCTTTTTGCGCTTAATTCAATGCATAAGTTATAACAACTTTGCTAGAGAATTAACCCCTTGACATACAGTAACACAGAATTTTATAAGTCTGAAAGTAAGTACTATTAAATTTGATTAAACTATATTTATGGGCGTTACCGTTCTTTTAAAAAATAACATTTTGATAAAGATCTACAAATTCCTTTATTCTACATGCATCATGTTGTATTTACTTACTTATTTATTTATTTATTACGAGTGTGATTTTTATAAAGCATCAACTCTTGTTAAAGGGAATCTGCTACAATTGACATAACATCCTTTATAAATCTTTCACATAGCTTCGCCAACGAAAGAATGGCATAGTTCGTACAGTCTTTGATACTTTTTAATTAATACGGATTACTAATAAGGTACTATGAAGTAATCCGTATGATTGGCTGCTCTGTTCTAGCAAGTGTTTTTGTAACTTTTTTATATGAAGCTCGATTGTATGTAAAGTGCCAATATTTTTTCTTCTGTTAAGAACCTAGATCCATAGTGATGGAGAAAACAATTGTGAGTAACGAAGAGGACAGAGACAGATGCGTTAATTGTAAATTAATTATCAGAAAAGTAGGTGGTAAATTAAAACGAATGGTTACTAACGAAGAAGCAAAATGATACCAAGCTTATTGTAAAAATACTGTAAAAATTGGATCTGTATTTTGACCTAAATGTCGACTGATAATATATAGAAATCTAAACCTGCGGCATATACTGGCAAAGATTATTGTATTTAAGAAAACAAAGAGGACAGATGTGTAAATTGTAAGTTAATTATCGGGAAAATAGATGGTAAATTTAAACGAATGGTTACAGATGAAGACATAAACATATATCAAGATTATTGTACAAATATTGTACAAATAGGGTCTGTATTTTGTCCTAAATGTAGATTGATAATAAATAGAAATCCATAACCTACAGCATCTACCAGCAATAATGATCTTTTGGCAGTTAATGGGGATTCAGTACTACTTAATAGAATTGGCAATTTTTCTGAGAAATAAATGTTTACTTACACCGGTCTTAAATGGGAAAATATAACTCAATTACAAGAAATGCTTATTAACATGTAAAATAGTGGCGGAAGATGAGTAAAACAAGCATTGATAGTGTTTCTATTACAACTCAAAACTGGTATTTCTAACGAGGTAATACACAAAATAATCGGCTTGACATAGCAACAAAAAGTATTAGATTATTTTCATCAAGTTATCGAAGCTTTTGAAAAGAATATTTTGCAATTTTACTTTGGAATACATGCAAAAACTACACTGTAAACGAAAACGTCTTAAATTCAGTAAAAAAAGTGTCTTAAACATATTGTCATTTTTTAAGCGAAAAAAAGTGTCTTCCTTTTTAGACAACTTTCCGCATCTGAAATTGAGACATTGCAGATGTCTTAAAACTCCGCCAACTTTTTTTCTTTTTTTTTTTTTCAAACACCGCCATGTTAGGCTTAGAAGATCTGCCATTTTTAAGGCTTTTTAATAAATAAATAAATAAAGGTGGTGGTGGTGTGGTGATTCTGATTTTCTGTTTAAAATATATTTTATAATATTCTAGAGCATTGATAAAATATAATAATTAAAAAAAAAAAATACATCTACACCAGCCCCTGGAATCGAACTCACTGTCTTCGCTACCGTAGACGGACGCTCTTGCCAATTGCGGCACGACTTTACTCTAAAATACGATAATATACACTGTAATATTCGCGAAATAGATTGTAGTGCTATAATATAACTTGTATTTTTTTCCCTTAAAACTTTCGAAATTAAATCCAAAGCTCAGTATGTATTAATTCTATTAAATTTCAATTGTAGAAGTATAAATTTTTTAAAATATAAAGAAATATATCAAAATCTAAGATTGTAATGTTTTGAAAACGATTTATTTCTATAAACTGTAAGCTAAAACGAATAACAACAACAACAACAACAAATATATATAGATATATGAACATAAAAACTAGAAAAGTTTTGTTTTACGTCCAGGTAAAAAAGTTAAAGAAAGAGTTTTATATCGAAATAGATTAAAAAAAAAAAAAAAAAAAAGAAAGAAAGAAAGCAGCTATTTACAAGTTGTGTGTAAGATTAGTTAGAAATTCGCTTTCTTAGCGATGAAATATTCTTCGCTGCAAGTTCATCTTAATGTTTTTTCATTTAATTAAATGAGCGAGCTTTAAATAAAAAGTAACTGTTTTAATAATAGAATTGAAAAAGTGTCAAACTAGGAGTAAAAGAAGAGCGACTAGTCTTACTTACTTGAAATGATTTTCAGAAAAATTTTATTTATTTCTTTTGTTTTTTAGATAAAAGAGATTTAAATTTTTGATATTTGATCATTATTTCACTTTTAAATTTTTTTTTTTTTTTTTTTGCTAAGTTAAAAAAGTTTTAAAAGAAATTATCATTTTATTAAAACTGTATCTTGATATGAATAAAGAACGAGACAATGAAGACGATTTCCATTTCCATTCACAGATGGCGCCACTACTAATAGTCAACGATGCAACGTGAAAATGTTTGACTTTAAGACACCTTCCTTTTTTAAGGTACTTTACATTAATTCATTTGCATCAACAATTTATTAAGACACAAAAGTTGTCTTAAATTAAAATATGTATTATGTCTTAGCTTCATTTTAAGACATTTACGTTTCTGAAACCCTTTTTAAGATGTTTCTTTGTCTTACTTTAAGACCTCTTTATTTGCAGTGTAGAGAAGAGTCCTATACTAATGAAACTATTCCATACTAATGAAGATATTCTTTACTAATTAAACTTCTTATATTGCTAAAAGTCTTCTTAATTTTGGAGATTCTGTTTCAGGTTTAACTTTTGACGGTACGTACATAAGCCATCAAAAATGTAGAAATAATGTGTAACAACGGATATCTTACAGTGAGCAAAACAAAGAGCCACTTTGCAAAAATTTCACTATTTGCACGACAAATGGGTGTATAGTTGATATAGCAGGGCCTTTAAAAGCAACCTTGAATGATGTATCTATAATAAAAAACTTACTGTAAGAACCCAATGGATTAAAATCGCTTCTACAACAAGGTGACTTCTGCATTGTTGATCACGGCTTTCGTGACATGGCGATTTATATACAGAGTCAAGGATACCATGTTTTTATGCTAGCTTTAAAGGGTAATAGAGCCCAATTAACAACATAAGAAGCAGATGCATCATGATTTGTAACAAAAATACGTTGGGCTGTCGAAGCTACACATGGCAATATTGGTCAAAAATAGCATCTATTACATAACATGTTAGGTAACAAACTTTTTCCCGTGGTAAAATCATTGTATAAGATAGTTGGTTCTTTAAACAACATTTTCGGAAAAAGGTTAAACTCTGACACAGAACAAACTGATGCAATAATTGTATACTTGAAGGAGCGTCGAAATCAGCAAAATACAATGTAAGAATTAGTTGACAATCGCAAATTCAATCGAAGCAAAAAACCTTTATGACATTATCTGCTACAACTTTAATGAACTTTCATGAACTAATAGAAAACAATCTTAAAATATTATTTACTGCAACTTGTCAACCATCTGAAGCAATATGTCATCTGGCAGAAATAGTAAATGATGAAGATTTAAATCTTGAATATTTGAAACAATGCGAAAAAGATATAAGAGTAAGAATAAAATCAATATACATTAAGAGAAACACATTACATTGCTATATTGAGTACGAAAAAAACTTGAATGGTTATGAGGGTGTTAAAAGATAAGTGTGTGGTTGTGCAAACGGAAACGGAACCGTCGGCTGTTGTGCCCATGTAGGGGCAATAACTTACTAGTTGTCACATGGTCGATACAAATCGAAAATTGTAAAGCCAGCTGAAATATCGATTTCAATAGTTGATAAAACTTGCGTAATTATCATTATTGAAGAAAATAGTGATGATGATTAAATCTTGATTGTAAATGATTCTTATTTATAATTTGTTTTAGCTTTTTACAATTGATCCTGTAAACGTAAATTACTTTATATGGATACCTCGATGGTCTACTTATTAGACACTTTTGTGTGTAATAGCAATCTAATAAACAAGTAAACGTTAATTTTTAGTAGGTGTCACTTCGGTGGATATGTAGTACAAAAAATCGTTGCCCAAAATCAGCTTTTCATTTTTCACAGATTTAAATCAAGCAAAAATTCTGAAAAGAGTATATAATATATAATTCACCAGCAATTATAAATAGTTTCAACCTCGATAAAATATTCTATTTCGAACAACTTTATTTATAGTAAAATTTTCTCCGATGTACAGCTTCCATTTTATTCTTAAATAAGGAGTCCTTTTCACCGCCCTTAAATCACCGCCTTTTTTTTTTTCAGGGCACTTTTAGGGATAAGAAATTTTTGCCTTTTTTTGCCACCACTAATTTCATGTAGAGACACTTGTTTTATATTTATAGTAATGAGACATGACTAAACAGGGTAGAGATTATTATATAAAAATAGTGGTAGCAATAAATTTTAAAATTTCTTATTCATAAAGTGTCCTGAAAAAAAAGGGCGAAGAGTACGACCCCTGTTAAAATAAATGAGTGGTATGGAATAAAGGCGGGGCTGAAATTACTCCGGAATAAATTAATATGTTGGCATCTATTCTATTTTCGTACATAAATCTTTATATCAGTATATTTATAATATGTCGTGATTAAACAGGATAAAGACTAGTGCATACTTTCCAACATCCTCATTAATATTCCGTAGTGTTGTTAGTCTCACCCCTTTTTTCCCATCAATAAATTTTTAGAGTAATAGTCTCCAAATGTTATTGAGATTAATTAAGAAGAAAAATACTCTAAAAAAGTACTGGTGTGTAAAAGAAGGCAGGGCTAACAATACTACGGAATACTAATTAGTATGTTGGCAAGTATGCTAATGTATAAAAATAAAGGTAGCAAAAATTAGGGAAATTACTCATCTCTAAAAATGTTTTGGGAAAAAAAAAAAAAAAAAAAAAAAAAGGCGAGATGTAAAATCCTTGATAAAAATTAAATATAATTTTTTTTTTTTTTTTTTTTTGCTAATTGTTACTTTTTAACACTTTCGCGAACGCAAGCTTTTGTATTTTTGACAATAAGGTCCGCCAGTGGGCGTTATTCTCCCGAGTTACAATATTTCAGAATAATAATTTCTACATTCGCATTTATATAAAAAATGGATATACATTATAGTTATATTACTCCTGATCAATGTATTTGTATCCATAGTATATTTGATTGTAAAAATATGTATATTGGGTATATTCCTAAGAAATAAATAACACACAAATTGAGAAAAATCGGTCACAGGCGGAGTTACAGATTTTCAGATTATCTGAATCTACGTCAACGGTCGCGAAAGTGTTAATAACAAATGTTAATAGTGCATTTTTATATTTCCTTGTATTGTTTATTTGTTAATATTAAGAAGTTTTTAAACACAAATATTATATGATTTGTGTCATTATTCATAAGCAATTATTTTTTTTTTTACTACGTTCCCGCAATTTTATACTTCTGCAATTTTTATATGTAACAGCTAACTAATAAAAAAAAAATAAACTGTACTTTTTTTTTTGGTAGGTGTCACTTTGGTGGATAGTATACAAAAATCATTCATCAAAAATATCTTTATAATTTTCTACCGTTTAAAATCAAGTGGAAATTCTGCAAAAAAAATAAATAAATAAATAAATAAATAAATAAAATAAGATATATATATATATATATATATATATATATATATATATATATATACCATACTTGCTAACCATCTCATTATGAACCGTACAATTTTTAGTACCCGCCTTTTTTTTTCACACCAATAATTTTTTAGAGTAATTTTAGTCTTATTTAATCGTAACAATATTTTGGAGACAATAACTCTAAAAATATTGTGGTGTGAGAAAAGGGGCGTTTTTTCATGGGGCGTTAACTATTGTACGGTTATTAATGAGATGGTTGGCAAGTACGATATATATATATTATGCACTTCATAACCATTTCTAAATAGTTTCAACCTCGATAAGATATCTTGAATAGTTTTAAAAATTTAAATTTATCGTTTTAGGTTGCCGCCCTCCATTACTCCCTAATCGTTGAAGGTAGAAGTCTAAAATTATGTGCAAAGATATTTCAGATAAAAAACAATAAATAAAAAGCAAGAACTCTTCGTTCGACGCTATTGCAGTTTTCATATGCTTAACCCGCTATACCCTTTTAAAATTATATATGTTTTTTATTCAGGTGTAGAAATTTAGCTGAGAATTCATACCTGTACTTGTTTAAATTTTTTACTCTACTTATAAAATCATTGGTTTAAGAAGAAGAAAATTATGTTTTATAAATACTGGTATGATTTTTATGCCGAAGTTCCACCCCTATGTATTGACCTGAAAAAAAAAAAAAAAGATGTATTTTGGAGTCACTAAAATACGTCATTGAATAGATCCTAATGGTCTATTAGAATAAATGAAAAAAATCGCTAAAGCATTTATGACTTAAAAATGTTTAAAATTACATACTTAAGTAAATTGAATACATTGCGCGAAATTTCCATTAAAAATTAAAAAATTGTTTTCAAATGTAATAAACTTGTATTATTATATCAATACACACCATTTAAAATAAATATATTTAACATGAATGTTTTTAATTTTCCTGTCAGTTTTAAGGAAGTGAATGAATTCTGAATTATTCAAAATGCTGGTAGTTGCCTTTCAGACTCTATCGGAAATCATGGGTTTACAATCAGCGCTGGCGCGGTGAGGAAATTTCTTAACTCAATATCCACCAATCAATTTTAATTGTAACTGTTGCCCAGTCATTTCGAAGGCGGCTGGACAAAAAAGAAAAATCTTTAACTAATTTGGCAACCATTACATTTAAAATTTAGTGGTGGCTATTGAATAAAAATTTCCTTAATTTGGCAGCAGTGCCTACAATACGAGTAATTTGGCGTTCACGAACCAGCATTTTTATGATAACTGCTTCCGAGTGCCAGTTGCTGAATTACTTGCCATTCCGCTGCGAAAGATTTCTTATTTTTATGCTCCATAATTGTAGCATAATTTACTATTAACTTTCTTACATTATCAGCAGATAAATTGCTTATGTTTTGAAAAATTAACTAACGGTAAAATGTTTTCCATATTTTGTAACACGCATTAAATACTTTGGTTCCTAATATACTACTTTCTAATATTTTAATGTATTTTTTATTTAAATCTTCGAATTACCGTAATATCTGGTATATAAGCCGCAGGGAACATGTGTCATTTATCCATCAGAAATCTTATTTAATAGAGAAATCTATACTTTTTTGAAGGAAGAGCTCCTACAAATATAGATTTATTTATCAATTGAAATTTCTGACGCAAAACCGGGTTATATAACCTGCGGCTTATCTACCAGAAAGTACGGTAATTATTTTGCAACTAAAATGGTATTTTCTTGTGATTATAGCTTGCTAGTTTCATTTGGCATGTATTTTCTTGATATAATTAAAAATAAATAATTTAAAAATAATTCAAAAAAAAAAATTCTTTGCTTGTATGCAAAATTCATTCACTTAAAAAAAAAAAAAAAAAAAAAAAAAATGTAAGGAAAAATATATACTTCATTAGTATAGGAGAGATAAATTATTCTTTATATATTATATTTTTAAATAATATTTTACAAATATTTAAAATTATTATTACTTTTGAAATAATATTTTTTATAAATTTAAAAATATGATTGTCATTTATTATTCTTAATCAAAATAAATAATATTTTAAATATGTTTACATAGATGAATAAAAATAAAACAAAATAAATAATAATTACGTTATTATTATTAATAGCGCACAGCTGAAATCAATAAAATGTGCATTTTTGTAACTTAAAAAAATATTAAATAAACATTCTTATGAAATAAATAAATGAATAAATAAATAAATAAAATAAATAAATAAATGAAAAATATTTCTTTTCTACGAGGGCGATTGAGAAAGTAATTCCTCCGAACCCAGTAGTTTGCTAATACTACTGTAAACATTTCGAACTCTTTATCCTTAATGCACTGATGTTTATGTTATAGAATGTCACGTGTTCCACCTTCTATCTCTTCTTTTTCCAGAGTAATCGAGCAATCCATGGCATTCAGTGGTGACGTTCGGATGAAGCAGAGGGCTGAAATTGAGCTTCTGACTACGGAAGGTTTTGAGCCCATTAATAGTCATCGTCTTGTGGGTGCAGTTTACAGGGATGTCTGTGTTCACGTCAGTATTGTGCTGAGGCAGGCAAGGACTGTGAACAACCAAAATCCAGTCGCATCAAATCTCCGGGATCAAAACTGAATTGTATGGACCGCAACGGCCTCTTTACCAATATCAGGTTGACGAGTTGATTCGGGGCAATCGCAGAATCAAACAACTCGAGATCGCAACAACCCTCGCCATTTCTATTGGTTTAGTGAACACACAGGCCACAAAAATCAGGAAAGACTACAGCGCCTCAGGTTCATGAACATACGAACATTCTGTCTAATCCTGCATTAATCCGGATCATGCTCTTTGCAACTTTTGCTTCTTCCTCGAATTTAATTATCGCCTTAAGAGTCAGCGTTACAGTTGTAACGGGGAGGTAGAAGCAGCAGTTTCTCAATAGTGTCGCCAGTAGTCACCATAATGTTTCGCCGAAGGCATGGAAAGCATTGTATTTGCGTTGGCGCAATTGTGTTAACCCTTAATGGGAACAATTGGGAAAAATATTACCACCATTTATAGCTGACACTGCAAGCTTTCCATTCATACCTTTATCGGTGCTACCTGTCCCACACTAATAAAGGTATCACCTGGGAGGCATTACTTTCTAAATCACTCTTGTACTGCCATAGTTTTACTTTATTAGAGCATTTATTTGGAAAAAACTTAGGAGTTATACTTTTGTTAAAATTTCATTATATTTTTTAAAATAAAACAATCTATGTCGCCAAAAGAAACAGAATAGAAACATTTTCACTATCAACGTATTTTACTTAATGTAGAATTATCGCGAAAATTCACTTGGTACAAAACTTTCAATAAACACCATAAAAAACAAGATATCGCAACAAGTGTTTCGGATCCAAGGAAAACACGGCCCTTCGTCAGGCGAATAAAGTAAGTACAAGTGCTGCAACCAAAGCGGCAACGCAAACAACAGAGTTCGTTGAAGAGTAGAAACAAATAAAATCGAATGTAAATATAAATACTGGTGTGAGCAAAATTATAAAAATGAAAGAAAAAATAAAATAAATAAATAAGATTAATTTATTTCGAGCTGCTGAAAAAAGCTAGTAGGATAATAAAGATTTGGCCGACTAAATGAAAACTGTACTCTTAAAACAGTGACACAATATCCGTACATTATGGTACGGGGTACATAACTTTTCAAAGAGTTGGTCAAATTTTCTTGCTCAAGGGTTCAATTAACTCGAAATAAAACACGGCTATTATAAATATGGTTCTTGACCGATTATTTTGTAGGTATCTCAGACTTTTCCAAAATCAGCATTTCAAGATGATAACGCATCTTGCTAACCGGCGTCTGCGGCACGTTTATTTGATTCAAATTATTAAAAGTATTTATCCATTTACATATAATTCTGAAAGTAATTATAACTTTTTTCACTCTAACAGGGATGGATCACGGGCGCAGAATTCATACCGGAACCTGTTTAAGAAATTTCTATACCTATAATATCGTTGATTTAAGAGGTAGAAAACTTTCTTACATTCATAGTGGTATGAATTCTGCGCCCGTGTTCCATCCCTGCTCTAAGTTAAATTTCACAAAGAATATCGAAGAATTTCTTCTTTGCCAGACCTGGAAATAGTCCTAGCCCCAAACTGCTTCAAAATGTTTAGTACATAAATGGGGTTGGGGATTCGAAATTTGTAGCCTACATCTATGCAATAACCAGCAAAAATTATTTATGATAGTTAGCACAGTGAAATTGTTGAGGTTCATGTTAAAACACTATTTAATAGTATGCCATTGTGTATTAAAGCAGTATTTCCAAATAAAGGTGGAATTACCTGATGCAGAATACATATTTTTAGTAAATAATTGTTTAGATCTAACAAATAAATAATTTTATTTCATAAATTAAGATATAATGTGTTTATTTCATATAATAAAGAATAATAGAATGCATAATATATGTTTATTACGTTAAAAAAAAAGTTATATGTAGATTTTTATTAAGTATTTAACGTAGAGTATAATAAAGCGAATTACTGCAAAAAATATGTAGAGTCGGAAAAAAAAAAAAAAAAAAAGAAAAAAAAAAAGCCACTCCCATCTAATTTTGCCGTAAATTATCGCAAAAAAATGCTGCTGGTACCGATCGGTTTGTAATAACGTCTAGTTTACAATTGTATGGTTACATTTTGCTTAGGGTGTAGTATTCATATTAAAATTGGCAACACCTTTTTTTTTTTCAATGGTAACACCATTTTTGTATAATTTATATGAATTATTTGGTTCGAATAATAGTTTATATATTTCGCCCAATTTTTTTATAGAGTTATAAGCTGTCAAAGTATGAGGATGCTAACGTTATATGAATGTAACAAACATTAATTCATATCTTCCCAAAAAAATATTATATTCAAATTCTTTTTATGCGTTAGAATGAAGTGACCCACACATATTCCATGCATATTTTTGATTAAAAAAAGCATTTTTTAAATTAAGGAAATTATTAATAATAAAAGAAAAGGTTTGTCTGTCTGTCTGTCTGTCTATCTGTTCTTTTATACGTTCAGCCCCTACTGAACGCAGAAGTACAAAAATTAACATACGGATGCTTAGGAGCCTTCCCGAGGGGCTCCTGAAAACAGAATTTAAAATTTTTTATCAGTTGTGGAGATATTAATTAAAATGTGAACTCATGTCTGATCAGAAAGGCGATCTCAATGACCGAGAATTCACTGATATTGCATAAAAATAGATATTTTAACGGAGTTAAAACCCAAAAAAGTGGAAAATAAACTAGAAATATTAGTCCGATCGTTTCGTATTTAGTACCAAATGAAAGGGGATAATTTTTTGAATCTACGAGTGCAAGCGGCTTATCGGTAGAACATTTAGATTTTTTAAAATTAACTAAAGAATGAATTTTTTGTGGCAACATCATTTCTAACGCCAGACTACTGTCTGAGATGAAAAAGGAAATGATTGTAACCGATCAAGATGTCACGTGTTTTACAATGGAGAGAAAAATTGCAATTTTCAATTTTTTTGAAATTTTCATTCACGTTACATTTGAATTAATATTCGGCCTACACAGCATATTATAAAGCTACTGTTCAATTTTCATGAAAATATGTGGATAAACAAAAAAATTAGGTTAAATTTTGTATTATATTTTGCACTATTTTAAATTGAGATATGCCGTTGAAATTTCGTAATGTTTGGTAATATTCGTAATATTCGATTCTGAATATTTTTAAAAGTGACAGTTGCGGATTTAAGGGGTGTGCTAGGGAGCTAAAGCCCCCCCCCCCCAAAAAAAAAAAAAAAAAAAAAAAAAAACACTTACTTTCACAATTGAATATTGCAATTGTACATTTTTTTATTGGACTAGAATAACACTTTGAAAAATCTTAGCCCTCCCCAAAAGTCAAGTTCTGGATCCGCCACTGGAAAGTGTAGAATTATTAGGAAGGGCTTGAGGGGGAGGGTGGGGGCGAAGGTTTAAAAAAAAAAAAAAAAGAGTTACAGCGTTTGAGATTGTTATTATTAGGTTTTAAGGAAAGATAAATCGATTGCGGATATTTTCAAGAGTAAAATTGTTAGAAGGGACGGAAAGGGGGGGAGGGGCAAAAATGTAGAAAAGGAACGGTTGTTTCGGAGAAAACAACGGGAAACCCAGAACACTTTTATTCTTTTATATTTTGCAGAGTTTCGAATTCTGATACTCCTTTCACATTTCATACTATGGATTTTTAAAAGTATTTAGCCCGGAATTACGCACGTTTTGAAGAAAACCACGGAAAAGTCAGACATAAATCGTTTTATAATATTGTTTATATCATTTTTGTATCTCAGCTTCTAATTAGCATAATCTCAAAAGTAATATGTCATTTTGATACGTATTTGAATTGAATTTCAAGAGTAGACGCCACATATTTCTGTCTTTTTCCATTAACCGACTACCGTAAATAATGGAATTCGAGATTTCACGTGATTTACACGTTTTAAGGTCTCCTGATTAAGTTTTCTTTTGTATCTCAGCTACTAATTAAAATAATTTCATAAGTAATACATTATTAGAAGGCTTTTTTGATTTGAATTCGAACAGTGGAATACAGAAATTTGTACCGCCAGATGACGCTGTAATATTTTAAAATTTAAATATTTCAATTTCTAATTATGATTAAATTATTTTTAATACATCATTCGACAGATATTTTAAAGTTCTTTTAAATTATCGAAAGTTTTCACCAGATTTACACGTTTTGAGGTCTCCTGAATCAGTTTTCTTTAGTATTTCAGTTATTAATTAAAAAAATTTCATTAGTAATACATCATTTGAAAGCTTTGTTGAGTTGATACACATTTTAAAGTACTTTTACATTATCGAAAATGGAATTCGAGATTTCACCCGATTTACAGGTTTTGAGGTGTCCTGATTAGGTTTTCTTTTGTATCTCAGCAACTAATTAGAATAATTTCAAAAGTAATACATCATTAGAAAGCTTTTTTGATTTGGAATCGAACAGTGGATTACGGAAATCTCTACCGCCAGATGGCGCTGTAATATTTTAAAATTTCAATTTCTAATTATGATTAAATTATTTTTAATACATCATTCGAAAGATATTTTAATGCTCTCTTAAATTATCGAAATTTTTCACCAGATTTCCACGTTTTGAGGTGTCCTGAATTAAATTTTTTTCTGTATCTCAGTTATTAATTAAAAAAAGTTCATAAATAATACATCATTTGAAAGCTTATTTGAGTTGATACACATTTTAAAGTACTTTTACATCATCGAAAATGGAATTCGAGATTTCACCCGATTTACGCGTTTTGAGGTGTCCTACTAATTAAAATAATTTTGTGAGTAATACATCATTTGAAAGATTTGTTGATCTGGAATGAAACAATAGATTACAGAAATTTCTACCGCCAGATGGCGCTGTAATATTTTTAAATTTCAATATTTCAAATTCTAATTATGATTAAATTATTTTTAATACATCATTCGAAAGATATTTTAAAGTTCTTTTATATTATCGAAAGTGGAATTCGAGATTTCAACTGATTTACAATTTTAAGGTGTCCTGATCAGGTTTTCTTTTGCATCTCAGCTAACTGAGTAAGACTGTTCAAAATTGGTATATGTAAGATAATTAGGAGGGGCTGGAATGGTGGGGAAGGAATAGGCGCGCAGCGCGCACGAGACTACGCTGCCGAAGGCAGTGGGGACCCGGTCCGACAAATTACCTGATGAGAAATGATTTTTTTTAATTTTCTTTTCTTAAGAATAAGAGTTCGATTTCAGATGGAATATGTGCGCTCACCGCACGTATATCTTAACATGTGCGCGCGCAGCGCGCATGGGTTTGGGACCCGCTGCGAGTTTTTACCTGATGATAAAAGATTTTTTTTAATTTTATTTTCTTAATAATAAAAGTTTAAGTTGAGAAGGAATATGCGTGTACAGCGCACGTATATCCTCAAACGTGCGCGCTGCGCGGCCGAAGGCAGTGGGGTCCCGGTGTGAGTTTTTATCCTATGCTAAATGATATATTTTTTAATTCCTTTCCTTAAGAATAAAAGTTTATGAGTAATAACATGGAATTTTGAGAAGTCATCAGGATGCTGAAGGAATACGTGCGCGCAGCCCACGGGTCTACGCTGCCGAAGGCAGTGGGGACCCGGTGCGACATTTTTCCCGATCAGAAATTTTTTGTCCCTTTTTTATCACATGATAAAAATTAACGCAATTTTGAGAATTCATTAATTATTGTGATTCATTTAAAAATAGTGACCAGCGAAGACGGCGTAGCCTGCTAGTTATTAATAAATTCATATTCGAAAAAATTATGAATTTTGACCAATTTTAATTTTTACACGAATAGAACAGGCATCATATAAACTTGGGTTTCCAAATTTACAGCTCGTTCCTATCATTATTTTTTGAGTTACAGTGATATTTAATACTTTATTGCTATTAGGGGGCCGTCACTTTATATAATCTGTATCCTCTGTAAGTAAATTTTTGTATATAATCTGACGAAAAACTATTTTAATTTACCTTTATGTTATTCTTATTGATTTCTAAGCAACATTTCATTGTTTTTTAAATAGTTTGGCTTATTTTTGTAAAATTATTGCAATGCAGGCGAGAGATTGCGAAAGAATTCCAAAAGAAAACAAGCCCCGCCTCTATATCCCTGAAACAATATAAAAAAAAATAGTCTGCATATTAGTATTTGAATCTATATATATGACGCTGGTATGTATAAATCTCAATGCCATTTACTACATCGATTGTTGAAAACAAAACTTAAATGATTTAATTGAAAATATTTAATATATATATATATTATAATGTAAAGTTTTAGAAAAATGTGTAAATCCGTAGCTTACGTTGCAAGATAGGAACGTATTCGGTGCTAATATGTTAGGTATTTCTTCTTTAATATTAAATATCTTTTTTTTCTATTATTTTAGTTTTTTACTGCTAAAATTTTGTTTTTACCCTGTTGTCCTTTTTCTGTATTTAAATATTGTAGGGTTCGTACACATTAACCCTTTGCGGCGCAAGACAATTAGGATCATTTAAATTATGCTGCCACCGGAATTCATGAACTAAATTAAACTAAAGGAAATTTTAAATTTTAAGGTTAAAAAAAAACAGGCTTTTTCTGCTATGTTACAAACGTAAATTTTTGTTAAAATATTTCCGGGATGAATTTTTGCAGCTGGATCTTAAATTTTACGTCCTCGCAGCGAGGACACCGCGCATTAAGGGGTTAAGTTAAATGTGATGTTTTAGAAAACACGGTAAAGCGAGGCTTACCGTTTGAAACAGCATTACACATTCGATAATCATTTTATTATTATTATTAGCAAGATTTAATAATTTTTATAAGATTTTTTACCACGAATTTTCTGTTTTAATCTTGTTGTGACATTTTTGCATTTGTTTACTGCACCGTTTGTAAGCTTTATATTATTTAGATTTTATCGCGTGATATAACATAATAAAATATTAAAATTTTAATAAATGGTTTTAATACAGAATCAAATAGAGATTTTTTTTTTTTTTAATTTCTTTCTGTCCTCGTTTTATCTTTTTCTCTCCCCCCCCTTTTTTTTTTTTAAATAAAATCTATTATTCAAGCAAAGAGCAATATTATTTATTTTCGATTAATCTAAATCACGGTGTAAAATTCACATTTATCATGAATAAAGAATTTAAAACAAAGCAATATGTTTTCTTTCTTTTAAAGATATATCATAGCCTCCTAAACTAGATGCCAGTCGCGTTGATTGAAAACTTGACAAGAGCTGAAGCGGTAGAAAGCGCCACCTGGTACAGCTTGCGCGAATTTTTTTTTCAACTGTCACCAATAATTTTAAGAAGTGGTCTCTGATATATAAAATCAACGTTTCTTCGATTCTATTCGCCTTATATGTATATAAAATCGTATATCATATTTATCGTATATCTTTTACGTATATCATACCCCAATTTTAAAACTTTTTGGTGGCTGTTGAATAAAAAAGTCGCGCAATCTGTACCAGGTGTCGCTGCCTACCGCTTCAACTGTTGCCAAGTTTTCGAGCAACGCGACAGGCATCTAATTTAGGAAGCTGTGGGTATATATACTGACATAGTTACCAACATTTTAATTTATTCTGGAGCATTTTTAGCCCCCCCCCCCCCAATTTCATTCGCACCACTTTATTTATAGAAATATTTTCTCTAATTTATATCTAAGATAAAGTAAGAATAATTTACTATTAACACTTTTGCGGCCGCTGACGTGAATTCACGTTATATGAAAATCTGTAACTCCGCCAGTGGGTTTCAGTTACTTTAGGTTACGTAGGATACTTTATTTCTTAACAATATACCTAATATACACATTTGTGCAACCAATGCACTATGGATACAAATACTTTGATTAGAAAGACTACAATTGTAATGTATATTTATTTGTATTTTAAATACAGAAAACTTTGTTTTAAAATAACGTAATGTAAAAGAATAACAACCACAGGCGGAGCTTAAGGCATAATCATGCGGTAGCAAAATTGTTAAAAAAAAAAGCGGTCGGAAATAAAGGCTGGGCTAAAGATGCTCCGGAATAAATTAAAATTTTGGCATCTCTGTACTGATCTTACACGTTTAAGAATTAAGAATTCAAGTACAGTAGACTACTGTATAACGCGGGATATTCGCTCTCGGCAACAGGAAATTGTGTTATGTGGAACATACATTATCAGACCAATTTATACAAGTTCAGTCCAAAACTGAGAAATTTTATTTTATTTATTTATTTTATTTATTTATTTATTATTATTTTTATCTTTTTGTTTTTGTTTTTCATTAATTTTTAAGCAAGGTTTCGATGTTTACGATACAAATTAACCCTTTTTAACACTTTCCAACAAGGTTGAAAAGTGTTTATGACTTCGGTTTGTCTGTCTGTCTGTCTGTCTGTCTGTCTGTCCGCGCTCTAACTCCCGTAAATATTTATGGAATTTCTTCAAACTGATATATGTTATTCAAGTTCCCTATCGGACGGTCCCTATTGAAAATGGAGTTTATACCTCTACTGGTTTGTGTACAGGGACACCCGAAAATATTTCAAAGCATTGTGTTCTATGAGAGGTATTTCTATAAACCATATTTTCATACCTTTACTCTAGACATATCTTAGTGAAATTGAAATATGTTATTCATGTTCACTATCGGACGTTCTCTATTGAAAATGGAGTTTGTACCTCTACTGGTTTGTTTACAGGGACACCCGAAAGTATTTCAAAGCATTGTGTTCTATGAGAGGTATTTCTATAAACCATATTTTCGTACCTTTACTCTAGACATATCTTAATGAAATTGAAATATGATATTCAAGTTCACTATCGGACGTTCCCTATTGAAAATGGAGTTTGTACCTCTACTGGTTTGTCTACAGGGACACCCGAAAGTATTTTAAAGCATTGTGTTCTATGAGAGGTATTTCTATAAACCATATTTTCATACCTTTACTCTAGACATATCTTAATGAAATTGAAATATGTTATTCAGTTTCACTATCGCACGTTCCCTATTGAAAATGGAGTTTGTACCTCTACTGGTTTGTGTACAGGGATACCCGAAAGTATTTCAAAGCATTGTGTTCTATGAGAGGTACTTCTATAAATCATATTTTAATACCTTGACTGTAGACATATCTTAATGAAATTGAAATATGTTATTCAAGTTCACGATTGGATGCTTACTGTGTAAAATGGAGGGAATACCACCATCGGGTTATACACAGGGACACTCAAAAGTATTCCAAAGCATTGCGTTCTATGAGAGATATTTCTATAAATCAAATTTTAATAACTTTAGTTTCCACAAATTTTAAGGAATTGAAATATGTTATTTATATGCACAAAACTATGCTTTGCATACAATATAGCATGTTTAGCATTATATTTACAGGGTGGCAGAAAAATATCCAGATAAATTAAGAGCTATTAATAAAAAAATTGCTAGATATGTACTTTCGTTTACGTTAAGCGTTTTTAACACTTTAAAAGTATTTATGACTTCGGTTTGTCTGTCTGTCTGTCTGTCCGTCTTCCTGTCCGCGCTCTAACTCCCGTAAATATTTATGGAATTTCTTGAAACTGATATATGTTATTCAAGTTCACTATCGTACGTTCCCTATTGAAAATGGAGTTTATGCCTCTACTAGTTTGTGTACAGGGACACCCGAAAATATTTCAAAGCATTGTGTTCTATGAGAGGTATTTCTATAAACCATATTTTCATACCTTTACTCTAGACATATCTTAGTGAAATTGAAATATGTTATTCATGTTCACTATCGGACGTTCTCTATTGAAAATGGAGTTTGCACCTCTACTGGTTTGTTTACAGGGACACCCGAAAGTATTTCAAAGCATTGTGTTCTATGAGAGGTATTTCTATGAACCATATTTTCATACCATTAGTGTAGACATATCTGAATGAAATTGAAATGTGTTATTCAAGTTCACTATTGGTTGTTTCCTGTTTAAAATGGAGGAATTACCACCATCAGTTTATGTACAGGGATACTCAAAATTATTCCAAAGCATTGCGTTCTATGAGAGATATTTCTATAAATCAAATTTTAATAACTTTACTTTCCACGAAGTTTTTCGAAATTGAAGTATGTTATTTATATGCACAAAAGAATGCTTTGCACAGAATATAGCATGATTAGCATTAGATTTACAGGGTGGCACAAAAATATCCAGTTACATTAAGAGCTATTAATAAACAATTGCTAGAATTTTACTTTCGTTTACGTTAAGCATTTTTAACACTCTCTAACATTTTTTAAGTGTGAATATGATTTCAGTTTTGTGTATCTGCCTGTCCGTCTGTCTGTCTGCCTGTCTGTCTGTCCGAGCTCTAACTCCCGTAAATATTTATGGAATTTCTTGAAACTGATATATGTTATTCAAGTTTACGATCGGATGCTCCCTATTGAAAATGGAGTGAATACCTATTCTGGTTTGTGTACAGGGACACCCAAAAGTATTCGAAAGCATTGTGTTCTATGGGAGGAGTTTCTGTAAACCATATTTTAATACCTTTAATGTATAGAAATTCAATGAAATTTTAACATGTTATTCAATTCCCTATCGAATGTTTCCTATGTAAAGTAGAGTACATTTCTAACTGGTTTGTGTACAGGGGCACTTGAAAGTATTCCAAAGCATTGTGTTGTATGAGAGTTATTTTTATAAACCAAATTTTAATAATTTTACTGTCCACAAAGCTTAATACAATTGAAATATATTATTCGTATGCACAAAAGAGTGCCTTCTATGTAATATGGTATAGTTAGCATTAGATTTACAGGGCCACACAAAAATAATCAGTTACATTAAGAGCTATAAATAAAAATTTGTTGGAATTGCACTTTTGTTTACATGAGCGTTTTAAAACTTTGTTATAATTTTAGTGGGAATACGATTTCAATTTGTGCATCTATCTGTCCGATTGTTTACCTTTCTATCTGTTTGTCTCCGGCTCCTATCATCCGTGAATATTTTGAGAATTTTTAAAAAATGATACACCCAAGTTCCCTATGGAATGTTCCCTATTTAAAATGCCATTAATTGGTCCTGTACAACTAGTTTGTTTACAGGGACAACAACAACGACAAAAAAAAAAATGTATTACGTTTTAGGACAGAATTTTTTAAAAGTTATATTTAAAAATCTTTCTGCTATAGAAATCATAGAAACATTGACATGCATTATTAATATTCTAAAATGATGTTGTGTATAGAACATGATATGATTAACTTTCAGATTTACAGGGCTACACTAAAATATTCAAAGAGATTAAAAGCTGTAATTATAATCTGACGGCTGCGTTTTCTTTTGCGTTAAGTTTTTTTAACACTTTCTAAAATGCTTAAGAGTAATTTTAAAATCAATTAGTCTATCTGCATGTTTTTCAGTTGTTCTGTATGTTGTGTGATAATGTAGGAAAGAATATTAAAAGTTATTCGATACAATTGCGTAGAGTTGGAAAGTGTTACTAATCAATGCGTACTGCATGATTTTTCTTTCTTGTTTTTTTTTTATTAACGCATTACAGGTGGTAAATTTTGATGAAATTCCAAACGAATAATAAACTCACCCTCTGGCTTTATCTGAATCAAGACTTTTCTTAAAAAAAATGTTTCTTGTTTCCTTAATTTTATTTTGTTTGACTCTTTATAGAACTCTAGCATATACAAATGAATGAATGTTACCGTTTTGATTTTGATGACAAAATTTCAGTTATTTAATCATGAATTTGTTAAATAATTTGGTGTTTTAGAGTAACGTATAAAGGCGTGATCTATTACTCAAAATAGGAATGCTTTTGAACAATATCTCCTTTTTATTGAATATTAAATATTCTTTACCAGATTTTGTTTAAATCTTGTTATCTGTACCTTTATATATTGTATATTGTAAGTTTTTACGCCTCAAATTAAGTGTAGCAAATTATATAAACACTTTCATGTGGGGCTTACTGTATAAAATAAAAATATACCCAACAGACGTAGATAAATTATTTTTTCTTAAATATTAAAATTATTATTTTTTTTACCGCTGTTATTATTATTATTATTATTATTATTATTATTATTATCATTAATCCTATTATTATTTTATCTTATCTACATTTTTTAACTGAATATTGTAGTGTTCATATGACTCATATAATTTAAATTTTAATGCATGAAGTGACATAATAAACTATTTCATTTTTATTAAAAATAAAGTACTTAAATATTTTTAATTCATAAACTATATTTACGAATTTAAGAAATATGTATATATATAAGTCATTTACGCCTTAGAGGAATCAAAAATTTGATTAAATTTGTGAAAATGTTAAATTTGTCTTATGCGCAGAGTTCCCAACTTTTATAATTTATTCACGAACATTTTTAGCCCTGCCTTCTTTTCGCATCAGAAATTTTGTAGATTTCTTCTCTTTAATACGTGATAACGATTAAATAAGAAGAGAATCATTTTTCAAAATTTCCGGTATGAAAAAGAGGCGGGGCTAAAAATGCTCGTGAATAAGTTAAAAAACTTGCGAATGCTGCTTATGCGTTATACAGCACTGTTTTTCACACTGTATGAGTACTAGTCTCTATTCTTGAAATTTTTGAAAAAAATTATGAAGAATTTTATCATTTAATAGACTGCGAAAAAGTTTACTGGATCAACCTTATTAAATTTTGCATCTTCAAAAATGTTTTGTTTAACGGTGTTAATTATTTTTTACAAATTCTCGGTATCCCGATGGGAACAAGTTACCCGAGTGCCTTCGCCAACATTTTTTTGTTTATGTTTGAAAGAAAATTCAAAGATATTAAGTTTTATAGGTATATTGATGACGTAATTGCAAAAAACTGTGTAGATTTTGCGAAATATGCAGCAGAAATCTGTCCCTCCGATCATGTCTTAAGTCGTACTGACTCTAAAGACCAAACTTTTTTCCTGGATTAAAAAAAAAAAAAAAAGAAAAAGAAAATAACTGGTTTATTGAGATTTATGATAAAAGGCAAGATTTTAACTTTAAAGTTTGTAATTTAACAAATTGGTTCTCCTGTATTAGTCATAAAGTTTTAAAAAATATTATGTTCCCCCAAATAAACAGAATTAAAATGATTTGCAATAACAATTTAGACCTGAATCTGGCTATGAAAAATCTCAAAAACATACTAACTGTTAACCGCTATCCTGTTATTTTAATCAATAAGCATTTCAGTATTCTTGATGACAATCCCACTTAAGGTTTGTTGTTCCATTTTGGGCGACATTTAAGTGCTGGTAAGTGGCACTACTAGCTGAAACGGGTTCTGTGTTTATAATGGGGGGGTGGTTTTCAATTTTCCATGTTCTAATGACTATTCCAGTTTGTCCATGTATATATTTATATATTCTTGTAGTATTTATATATTCTTGTAGTATTTTATTGTGTTTTATATTGATGAATTATATTTTGTGCTTGATTTCTGAATTTAATTGATTTTTATGCTTTGTATTAATTAAAATTCATTTGCTGTATGGTCTTGCTTCCATCTGTGAGAAGTTGGGGGCTAGAAACGTGTTTTTTGGTTAAATTACCAGCGTTTCGTCAGAAACTTCTCATATACCTTTCCATACATGGTGGAACTCCCCTGATGAAGGCCCTCATGTGTTTTGGGATTAAATTTTCATCTGGCTTTGATTATTTTGCTTATATATCTATATAATATGAGTGAAATTTACAAATTATACTTACTAACTATAATAATTTTTTCTCTATCTTCACCAGCATAGTAAGATTCAACTAAAATTAAAATAATAATAATATACTGCGAATAATAATTAAATCCCCGGGGGAAGAACAAACACATTAGCTAGTACTTTTTTCAATCTCAGCGCGATGTTGATAATCAACCATTTTCTTTTTCTCAAAAAAAATTAGAGATAAAATTCAAAATGTATTATTCCAGGTTTATTTTACGATATGTTACCATATTAAATCATAAAAAAAAAAGCAAAGAATTTTCAATTTATAATCTTTAACGTAAATTTAAATTAAATAACTACCTTATCGTAATGCATATGTTACGTTGGTTACGATGGAATGACTATAATAAGAAAATATGGTGACAACAATATTATTTACCATTATTTTCAATAATTATTTTTTTCTGCCTTTTATTCCCGAAACTTATTACAAAGAGAACTATAATTAAGTAGTGCTACTGAATCTATTACACGCTGCATTTTCTACTCTTTTTTTTTTCTTTAGTATTTTGTGCCCTCAAACCTATAAAGTTCATTATAGTCTTTAGAAGATTGCTAAAAAAAAATTGCTATTAGATGCGCAGCTCATCACAGGGATGGAACACGGGCGCAGAATTCATACCACTATCAATGTAAGAAAATTTTCTACTTCTTAAATCAACGATATTATAGGTAGAGAAATTTCTTAAACGGATTCCGGTATGAATTCTGCGCCCGTGTTCCATCCCTGTCATCATAAATCTGTATTAAGAAAATAATAATAGTAATAATTGAAAAAAAAAATTTCGAGAAATATTTTAATTAAAATATCTACATGTTATTTTAAATACTAATTAGTTTAATTAATGTAGAAATATGTAAGTAAGCAATGAAAATTGCAAAATTTGTTTTTCAGGTCAAAACAAAAGCACGGTCTTTCATACCTGCCAAGTTTTTTTAATTGATTCCGTCCCCTTTTACACACCGTAATTTTTTTAGAGTATTTGTCTTCAAATTTAATCGTAATTTTGTATTGCAGAAAGCTTTTTTACAAAGATTACGGTGTGAAAAGATTGCAGGTCTAACATCATTCCGGAATAAATTTAAAAACTTGGCAGCTATGGTCAAGCTATCAAGTGAAAAAAAAAAAAGGGCGCGAGTGCATCATCGAAAGAGCTAGGTGCACCTGGGATTATTAAGAAAATTATTAATCTGTGCAAACGGTTTCTTCTGAAACATAATTTGTTAAATTGTAAAAAAGTGTTGCTATCTAACGAATGGAGAAAAAACCAAAGTTAACTAATTGATTTCAAAAAGGAAAAAATTGTGAAAATTTCTTGGATTAAAAATGTTAAGTGTTTAGTTTCAGTGAGAAATTAATAACTAATAAAGGTTTAAAAACATATTTATATTAAAAATGTGAATTAATGTTTTTAAAAATGCATGACTATGACGTTCATTTATTTTATTAACATAAAATAATTGTTTACTTATTTTAGTTTTGTACTTTCAAATAAAAACGTATAAAAAATTAAGATTATTATTATTATTATTATTATTATTATTATTATTTTTTTTTTTTATTATTTTTTTTTTTTTAGTATTAGATTTATTAAAAGTTAATAATATTTTCTATTCACTTCATATAGTAAAAATGTTTTTTATGGATAATTTCTTTCATGTTTTAAATTTATATCATCATAAATACATTCAATATACTTGGTCATTTATGTTGTCCCAACTTTATTACACTATCAAGCATCATGTGTTATAGTTTCTTGTCTCTCAGATAGTTTACAAGGTCATAAAGATTGAATATTTTGTATCATGTATCTTAACTTTTCGCTTATGAAATTGATATTTATACTATAAAGTTTTAAAGATAAATTTATTTTCTATAAAAAGAAAATATTTGGGAGGTACTAATTTAGTAATGGTTTTTAAGTGACAAAATTTTCCATAATATTAAAATGTTTGGTGTGAAATAATCCATAGAAAAATGTTAGGTCTACCGGAAAGTCCTGTGCGTTTGGATTAATAAAATGACACCTGAAAATTTTGTTTAAGAATATGTACCAATTGCCATCTTAAAGTTACGCAATAACTTAAATATTATCCAGGATAAATATTCGGTGTCATATTATTAATTAAGTGGACAGAAGTTTCCGGTAGACATAATATATCTATATATTAAAAAGGTTACTGTCGTTGGCGTCAGATATTTTATATATATATATATATATATTTATTTTTTATTTATTTATTTTATTTATTTATTTATTTTTATTTATTTATTTTATTTTTATTTATTTTTTTTTTTTGGGGGGGGGGGGGGTTCTGCGACTGCATCTTCTTTCGATCGGCTGTTTCCTCCATGTCATGAGTGGTATCAATGTGTGCCGAATACACTAAGATAGACATTTCAGTTAATTAGAAATTTTTATATTCTTAATTAATGAATTTTTTAATTAAAAACAACGGGTTAATAAATGTACTCCATTTGTCAACATGCAAGGAATTTCTCCAAATCGCTAATCTTTTAGTCTTATGATGTCAAAATTGTCATGGGATATAAAATGTCTTCCATGGTGTAAAAAGGAAGTCGATGTTAAAACAAGAAAAACTACAACGTCTAGAACGCCAAAGAGAAAAACCTTTGCCGGTCCTTTCGCCTTAACCCTTTATATCCGAAATTATTTTATTTTTGGAAAAAAATAGTTTAAAACTCTTTTATTATATTTCTTCATGCATGAGAATCATCTCATATTAACACTTTCGCGACCGCATAATTTTGAATTTTTGACAGTAAGGTCCACTTGTAGGTGTTATTCTCTCATGTTACAATATTTCAGAACAAAATTTTTCTGTATTCTCATTTATATCAGAAAGGGATATACATTATTAATATATTCTTTCTAATCAACGTATTTGTATCCATAGTATATTTCATTGTAAAAAAATGTGACTATTGGTTATATATTTAAGAAATAAATAGCATACAAATTACGAAAGAAACGTCCACTGGTGGAGTTACAGATTTTCAAATGACATCTACGTTAGCGGTTGCGAAAGTATTAAATTTAGCTTAAACTATAGCTTAACTATAGGAAAAGCTTAACCCTTTCCAGCACAGTGTAATTCTATGAATTTAAAATCAACAGCCACCGGAGTTCAAGAACGATATTAGAAGACAAAAAATAAATGAAGTTTTACCTCTATATTATCAAAAAAAAATACTATAAAAAATTCTGGGATAAAATTTTGCACTTGAGAATTAAAATTAGGTGTTGCCGCAGCGGCAACACTGTACCGGAAAGGGTTAAACGATAGAGACTAAAGCTTAAACTATAGTCCCAATGAAATCCTGTAGTAAATTTAGGCTATATTGAAGAATTTGTTTGCTGGGACTTTAAAGTCCCGGTGGGATACAAAGGCTTAAACATCATTACCAAATTTAGGGGCTTATTTATTTAAATTTCACCAATAATTTTGAGGAGTAATATTTGACATACAAAATGAACGAATAAGCTTCGAAGTGATTAAGCAATTGTTACAGTTAAAATTTATGGTGGATATTGAATAAAAATTCCCTAAATTTAGCAACATTGACGAGAGGGGTAAAACTAAATAGGATCAACAAATGGTTTTAAATAATGTTATGTTTTGAGAATGATGGTGGGAAAGTCCTTTAAAAAAGGAAGGGGTCCATGCGAAGCCAAATTCTAAAACAGGCTTCGTACGCTCATATATTAACCTTGATCTTTTAAACTACTGATTTTATGTTGTAAATTTTGTTATAATAGAAGCATACAGATTTAAAAAGAAATTTATCATTAAAAAGCAGTGGAGTAAAACTCCTAAAAATAGGGCATGATCGTACAAACCCTGTAAAGAAAGAGGTCAGTTCCATGGGCCTTCATCTTACACGCAACTATTCTTACTTAATCTTTATTTCAATAACATTATTAACGTTATTTTAAACCCTTTTACAGTGCAAGAAAAAAAATCAGTATAATTATTCAAATTAATATATAGGGGAACATCTCCGGTTGTGGGCACAGTTTTGATTTTAGCTTATAACGTTTGATAGAATAGATATTACGGAAACATATGAATACCAATGGAAAACTAGAACCATTAGCTAACGTTTTATGAAGTAACTGTATTGATTCCGTCAACCAGAAAAAAATTATTACCAATTTTGTGAAGTGATCATTTTTTGCCAAAAACATTTTTGTACCCGGTTGTGGGCACACTTGAAAAATCCGCTAAAAATGGGAAAATAATAAGAAAAACCACCATAAATACAGAAAACAACAAAAATTATTCAGTTTGTAAGGATTCAGTAGACGAAATAATAACAGAAATTGGCATTTTTCCAATTTTATTTGTCATCTTCTTCATCCTTCAAATCAGAAGTGCAATGCTTGTAAATAAAATAATTTTCATGTATATTGGCACATTTTAAATGCACCAGACGATCATACTCGTTGCATTTGATTGAATTTGCTCTTGTTCGGCATGGTATCAGGTGCTCCAAACAAATGATGCAGAAATCGATATCATCTCCTGATTGTGAATGTTCCTATTTTAGGTGCAGTTGGTCAGCAGTTTGACAGGTGGAGTTCCATTACTTTTTCTAGGCTTCTTCTCTAAGGACACAGAAGCTGCAAGGATGTTCATATTCTTGGGCAGTCGATTTTCTGGATTTCGTATATACGAGCAATCCTAAATGGCTTTAACAATCGCCTTAAAATGCATTTATTTTGGAATGATTGACTTTTCCGGTGTTGACATGGCTAAAAAAGCCTAAAAATACATACAAAACTAATAAAATATGTTATGTTGCCTAAACGACCATATTTGGCAATTTGCAAGTCAAAATAAACGCTTTAAATAAAAGAAACATGGGTGTCCACAGCCGGGAATGACAATCACTTTTATAATGACAGAAAAACCTATTTTCATTCCACATTTTGGCTTAATTCGAAATTGCATCCAAAAACATATTGAATATACTGCATGAATATATATTACACTCACATTTTTTAATTAATTCACTTCGATTTATCGCACATTGAAAAAATTCAGAAATTACTTTTGTGTTGCTTTTTTTTTTTCAAAATTTTGTTTCGATGCTTACACTTACTAAATAAATGCGTCTGTTCAATTCGGTGTTAGCGCAATAACTGCGTACTGTCACAATACAGTACTCAAATCCACCATATTTACTTTTTGTTAAAAGATATGGTGGGGTGCCCACAACCGGAGAATGCCCATATGCCCATAACTGGAGATGTTCCCCTATGTATAAACTCCAAATAAAGGTAAACTTGTAATATGTGAATTCGTTCATACTTAACAGTCGCAGACATGCCAAAATTTCTACTTTAATAAGCAGCATTGTTAGTCCTCGCCTATATTTTATACTACTCTTTTTGTACAGTTACATTTTTTCAAAACCTAATTACTATTAAATAAGAAAATTACTCCTACAAAAAATCGGTGGAAAAAAGTCGAGTACTAACTACACCACGGAATAAATTAGAAATTGTGACATGTCTTCAGACATTTTTAACCTGTGGGGCACCCAGAGCCTGATTAAGGAGGAAGCACACATTATTTATACTGACACCGTTATTTTTTAACAAATACTTTCCTCCTATAATAAACAGAAAGATCTCATTAAAAATTATTTTAAAAGAATTCTGGTGTCTAATAACGGTGAGTAAATTGGATTGTTTTACACCGTTGATTTTTTATAAAAAATATTTCCTCCTCAAAGCGTGGAATTTCTATGACATGAAGTAAAAAATAATTGTAAAAATATTCCGGTGAGAGCGGCGATAATGTGTGCTTCCCCCTTAATCAGGCTCTGGGGGCACCCCGATAAAGAGCATCGCAGCACATGGAAAATAAAACATTATTAAAAATATTTTGCCTTACAGAAAAGAAAGCAAGACAAACTCATTTTGACATAATAAAAATAAAAGCTGTTTACATTATATTTACATGGGTACCAACCGTTCCGATATTCAGATACGTGTATTTTTATAGTATTTAAAAAAATTTTGGTAACGTATTTGTGAATATTTTATGGGCAATTAAGACAAACATTTCTACAAACATTTACCTCTATCGAAACGGTTAACCGCTATGTAACACTAATATATTACTTACGAATAAGGCATATTAAGTAATGCACAATATGTTTAATGATAGAAAAGTGGAAGGGGCATAAATGGAAAAGTATTATTAATATATGCGGTAACTTATATAATGACAAGATAGTTACCATATTTATTAATAATTAAAAATAATTTGTCAAACGCGTCAACATTAAATTAAAACTAGTGTGATGTGGCCACCAGTAAACTTTTTTCTATATAATTTTACAGAAATTCATGCAGTACAAATTATTTAAAAAATTATTATTTATGAAAATTATTTTTCATGATAAATGCAGACGATTTTTATCGAACATAATTATAACACTAAATGCTGAAAGAAATTCAATTTTGTGCCAACATTAGAAAAAAACTCGATAACATTGATTTAAATTATCACAGATCTATGGTACAACCATTCGTTTTAAAGATATTCATGAGATTTTTTCTAGTTCACTAATGCTATTATCAATAATTCATATTACTGTTACTATCACACTTTAAAAATATCCCTCATTATGCACATTTATACGAAATTTTGTTCTATACTGCTATGTTAAAAAAAAAAAAAAAAAAAAAAAAAAAAAGGTATCACAGCGCTACATGTTGATCGATTGATTCTCAAGTCTAATCAGCGCTCATTTGACAAAAATCTTTTCCCTTCTTGCAGAAAATATAAAGTCGACGTGAATGATTTTTTTGTTTAAGAATACAATCCATTCTTTTACTGCAAACACTTATTTGAAATTATGTTACTGCACGCAAGTTTCATCGTATAGAACACGGTTTTTAATTTGTTATGACATCTTTTCACATTTTTTAAGTATCAGATTCCCTTGAGAATAATATCATCCTACTTTCATTGTTATTTGTATTTAGACCCAACGTAAAAATTCATTGTTTCATTTGAAGATGATTTTTTCTTTTAACCCTCAATATCTAAACATTTTTCTAATAGACTACCCACCGCTGCTAGTTTTGTGAATTTTAAATATTCCTATTGTACTCACACCACCTCATATTACCTTCATAAATAGTCAGTGGCGGCTCGAGAGTAAAGTTTGCGAGGGATGTAGTCTAAGGACAAAAAACAATTCATTAGCATGCAAAGCATTTTTTTTTTTCTGATTGGCTGATGAAATGTCGACATATTTACGTTGATTCTTGAAATGAATAAACATTTCATTCTATTTCTTTTTCTAGACGTTTCGATGCAGCACCTCCAAAACGTCAAATACGAGCCGCTACTGTAAATATTAATATGAGTTTTAATTGAATTACTATGATTTTCTCTTAAGATACACTATTTGTTTGAAATTAAATAAAGAAAATATTAAAATATATTTATTTTCTAAATCGTACTTTATCTGCCAAATTATTAGTTATAGAGCAAATATAGAGTATATTTAAAGTTTTGTTATATAGGGTAAAAAATGGTAGCAATTTATTCAAAAAGAGGAAATTGTTTTCCTGAACATAAAATTTGAGTATACCCTGTGCACAGTTTATTTCCTGTGTTATGGATTAACTTCATCTTCTGCTGCGAGTTGAACCCTGTTAATGGTTTTAATTAAAACACCGGAAATTTCTCTTGTCCGTTTCATAGGATGCGTTATCCAAACAAGTAATTCCCCGTTCTCTGATTTTTTTCACAATACACTATTATGATTTTCTAGTTCCAATTTTTCAGAGTTTTATTGCCACGTAAACTAGCAATGTAAAACCTAATTTTTAGATTCAAAATAAATCAAAGTTGATTTTTAGATATAAAAAAAAATCGAAATTTAATATTGAAATCTTAAATACAAAATCTGATGCTGCACAAGCAACGTTTCTTCTATTCTGCATTTTGATTTACTCACTTAATTTTGGGTAACCCTGTATAATATCTCTAAATAATATACACAACACATAGTGTACTTCAAATTAGTTCGATATGAAAAGCGCATAACACGACATGAAATTCACATACATAATTTCCAAGTGTATCTTTCATAATCAGAAATATTTTGTAAAGTCCTGTAAAACAAGTGGTATATCGTTTCAATACAATATACTATACCATCAATGGTTTTATGCATGTAAAAAATGTGCTTATTTCATTTTGTTTAGTGCAGTTTAAAGGTGTTAAAATGTACCAACCAGAAATTTCTCCCTTAGGCGTTCTGTATTTGAATTCTCTTGGATGTTCCGCTACATGATCTTTTTGTTCAATTTTAATAAAAAGATAAAAGATTATATGATACAGATTTACTACGCAGATTTTTAACTTCAATTTCTGCTACATTAGGGACACACGTATGAGCGATTTTACTAAAAACTTCAAACTGCTTCGTTGTTTTAACTCTTCCCTTTCATTTTTCCTTCTTTTCCTTTAAGCATACCGAAATTATAGTTTCCTCTTTTTCTCGGTATCAACGAAGTTGATAATTATCAGCAATTATGCAAGGATTTCCTCTTTTGGTATTTAATATTTCAACACTGAGTATTCCATGGTGAAAATAACTTCCGAACTAAATGTAGTAGAGCCAAAAGCAGAATAAGAATGAAGAAAAACGGTAATATACACTTGCGTCGAACGGACGACCACGTAGGGAGTAGATGAGCAATGATGGTTACCCAGTGATAGCAAACGTCCAAGGCAAGCAACACGTAACTAGCTGGCGAATCTGATTGGCTACTGGAACTAAGTTCATTCGTTTCTCAACTTCCCTCTTTCCCCCTTTTTTCCCTACGAGTTCATTCCTCTATTGTCCAAGGGGTCAGGGTGGAGAGAATGACAGCTGATACCACGTTATTTAGACTGACCACAAATGCCGCTCCCGCAAACGCCAAGACACCATTTTGAACACCCTTTTAAATTGTTCTTGAGTTACGCAGATAACAGACACATAGAATAACCGCCAAAAACCTGATTTTCAGATTCAGGTACTTCAAAACGTGTAAAAATAGCAAAAACGCAATTTCGAAAATTTGACCTGAAGCGAATACTTTCTGTACATTTTTATAGTTGTTAGAGAAATTAATAAACCAAAAACAAACGCGCATGCGTGATTCAAGAAAATATGTATTTTTCACGCCGATAAAGACCATAGAATCGGCCTTTTAGAGAACGAATAGTATAGGTTGACATGTAAAATTTTGATATTATAATTGTGGCTGATCTTTATGTTTTTTAGTGTGCTGAAACCGAAAATGAAGCCAGTTTCTCTCTATCATTCATAGGTTTTTGCCAATAAAGGGTGCCTACCTATACAATTTCTTCCTTTACTCTTCAACCAATATGGTAAATTTTATAGTATATTTCCATGATTAATTAATCATGGATACCAATTGTTGTAATAACACAGCACTAGTGCGACGTAACACCATACCAATCAACCAACCACCCTACTGTTATGATGGTATATGTAAGAAATTGTGTTAGTAAACACCCTGCATTGACAAAAATCTATACATGTTAGAGAAAAATAGTCTGCATTTTCGGTTTTAGCACATCAGAAAACATAAAGATCAGCTAAAATCACCAAATCAGATTTTGTTAATCTGTGAATTGTTCATTTTCTCTATGTTACAATTATGAAAGCTATTAAAAAAAATATTTAAACTTTCAATGTGAATTGTTTTATAAATATATGTTTTAATTAATCCTGGCACTTATTTTGAGTTTATCCCTTCGTTCAACTTTTTTTTTTTTCAAGGGCGTCTTTGCGGTTTCCCTCCCCATGTTTAATTAGAATCTCCTTTATTTCAGCTACTAAATTTCTGATACTTTCCCCTCCTTGCAAAATTCTTTTTCTGCACCTGTTCTTCAGCTAACTGTATACATTTAGCTAAAAATTCATGGAATTAGATGCGCAATTCATGCAATCTGATGCACTTATATTGTGCAATCTTCAATGTGCGTTTGTGCCAATAGAGCTTTGTGTCCAAAAAGAACATCGTTATTTACTAGCATCCGCGTTGTCCCTTTCTCATTAGACAGAAGCAAGAAGTTATTTGTAGGTGGTCGTCATGCGGTGACATGGCGTTCTTCGCCGCTATGAATGGTGTCAAACCCAAACTTGGCCTAGTCCAGGTAGGTAGGGACCATCCATAGTTTTCCAAGTTTCAATCTGTCAGTTACAAAATTATCCACGGAGAGCAGCTAGTTTGCTTGCGAGATTTGTGGGTCTTCCCTTCCCGCGGACTTTTCCCGGGCCCGTGCTCCTGTCCGCGGGCTCGCTGGAGAGCTAGATTGTGTTTTGGTGAGGGGGTGAGCTTCGCTCATAGCCTCAAACCGAAAGGTAGGCTGCCCCCTTTGCTAGTGTTCTGTTCTGTTCTGTTCTGTCAGTTACAAATCTTAAGTTGGATGTTTCAAAAGTTACTGTAATATCTCAGTTCCGTAAAATGAAAGAAAAAAAGAAAGAAAATGAAAGAATAAAATATATTCTTTATACAGCTCTAATATAATAAAGCCGTAAATATACGATATTATTTTGAAAATTTTATACCTGCAATCAAATTTGTTTATACATAATACCGCAATTTGCGTACAAATTTTCTAAAGTGTAAACTAAATGTCTAAGAAAACCCGTAAGATTAATATTCGCTGATGTTAGAACGAACTTACTCTTAATGAGTTTCGACATTATGCAGAAAGTTAGTTTAAACCAAGAGATATTGAATAAACTTATGAATATCTAACGAAATAATTTATTTGAGAAAGTACGATTTTGAGTATTTGCAGTCAAGATTTATGTCTACATTGAGAACGAAATGACGTCAATGTCATAACAAAGAGGTTCTTTTGACTATAAAATAATTTATAGAAATCTTTATCCCATGATTCGAAAGTTTTACAGTTTTTTAGTACTACTAACATCGACAGTTATAAAAGATTACATGATAATTAAAAATTCCAACGAATATTATGGTATAAAATTACCAAAAAACGTTTTATGTTAAGTATGGCAAAATTTCTGTTATTATTCTAAATATGTAAATAATTATTATTCTTAGTTGCAGAATATGTGTGCAAAATTAAAAAAAAAAAAAAAAAAAAAAAAAAAAAACTGAATTTATCAAATAACTAAACACTTTTAAAACATGTGTGGAGTACGAATGTGAGGAAATATAAATATAATTAATTTGAATTTTTAAATCTTGGAAAGTGGTATTAATATTCAAGAAAGTACTTTGAAAATATTTTATTTGTCAATTTATCTAATTTCAGTTTGTAATGAATAACTATATAAGGAAAAGAACTTTCTATTTTTATGCACATTGATTTTTTCATGCGAATATTTTCTCAATTTGAGCATATTTTCTTATAAAATTCCAGATAATAAAAATGATTTAATTATTTTCTAGAAAAAACTTTAAAAAATTCAGTTTCTCTTACATATTTAAAAATGATTTTTATGATACAAAATGTGAAAAAAATAAATAAATCTATATAAATAAAGCAAAGACTTTGTCGGCGGAACACATCCGGGCGGACCATTCCTGTTTTTGATTGATCGAGATTTAACTATGCTTGGTGATGAAAGTCGGCCATTTTATTTAGTAAAAAAGGTCATTTTATTTAGTATTTTTAAAAGATTTTGTATAGATGTTATACCTTTTTTAAAAGAGCTCTAAAAACTGTTCATTTTTTTGTGAGGACACTATATACGTTATTAGATTTAAGGATATTACGTTGGAAAGTTTCACAACGCGATATCATTCGATTGCTTTTATCGTAAAATAAGAGTCTGATAATAATAATAATAATAATAAAAGTCTAATATTAAAGAACAATGAATAACTTTTTAAAAAGTATCAGTTTTGATTTTCGAAGAGCTTCTGTTTTTAAATTACAGCGTACTTATTTCCCATACATAATCCATTAAATTTGTAAACAATTATTGATTCATTCTTGAGAATATTTCACGTAAGACCATAGACCATTGTTGCAAAACGAGTGCAAAACGCAAGAAACATTTAATTTAATTTAATTTGTAATATGTTATTTTGACTTTTTGACCTTAAAAGAAATTTTTAATTATGTTACAAAGCCCAAAATGTGATATAAAAAATAAACGCTGATTCAATTCTTTTGAAAGTTCATTTAAATTTAGTGACCAGCGAAGCGGGTGTATCCTGCAAGTAAATAAATAAATAAACTGAGTTATTGCTTTTCTTTTTTTTTTTTTTTTTTTAACATGGGAGAAATATCATATAAAAACAGTTTAGACTCTTACTCTAAAACAAAGGTGCAAGTATTTTCGTCTCAAAACGGAAATTTTATACCACTATTTTTTAACAATATTTTCTATTATTTCAATTTTTAAAAAATACTTTACAAATCGAAATTATTGATAAAAAGTAGTGGTGTAAACTTTCTGCCTTGAGACAGAAAATCTTTTATTATTATCTGAAATGTAATTTAAAGCAATGAAATGATACGTTCTCAGATGAAAGCATAATAACCCAATAATTATTGATTACTAAATGTGTATTAAAGTATTAAAATATATGCTTTGTTTATTGGGTTTGGGAAATTGGTTTTTATTGATTATGTATGGAATATATGTTCGAATTACAGTTCACAGAAAAGAAAACTTCGATAAAATAATTTTACATAGTTATATTTTTAAGATACCGATGGTTATCAACAATTAGTAAATTCTGAAATTACTTTTTAACATCGTGCTATCCTAATTTTCCTTTGTGAGAACTCTAGTTCAGATATTCTGAAAAAAGCTTATCGTACGGTTACTTATCCCCTCACTCTTCTATAAAAAAAAAAAAAAAAAAAAACTGTAAAATATGTGTTTCAAGTACTTTTAAATATTAGAATCAGAACAGTAGTTTTTTATGCAAAATATATATCTCCAAAAGAAAGTTTACGCAATAGAAAATTAGCCTAAGTCTATTTTAAATGCAATATTTCATTTAAATGTAAAAATATTAAAAAGTGCCAACAGTTATTCACACTTTGCCTGTGCTTTTTAATTTCCTTTTGGTCAGTATCGTCAAATTAAAAAAAAATAATAATAATTCGAAATCAAATTTAAAACTTTTCAATTCCACCACTACATTTTAACTATTGCCTAATTATTTCGAAGGTTACTCGACCGTTATGTATATCAAATATCTCTCCTCAAAAATATTGGTGACATTTGAATAAAAGAGCATTAGGGCTGGCAAAAGTTTAATGTAATTATATTCAGGGCCTGATTAAGGGGGAAGCTCGCTCATACCGGAATATTTTTACAATTATTTTTTACTTCATGTCATAGAAATTCCACGCTTTGACAAGGAAATATTTTTTATAAAAAATGAACGGTGTAAAACAATCCAATTTACTCACCGTTATTAGACACCAGAATTCTTTTAAAATAATTTTCAATGAAAATTTTCTGTTTATTGTAGGAGGAAAGTATTTGTTAAAAAATAACGGTGTAAGTATAAATAATGTGTCAAGAGCGAGCTTCCCCCTTAATCAGGCCCTGATTATATTGTCTGTACAGAAAAATGACATATAAAAAATAGTACCTGGATGACCGAGTTTCCTCTGTATCATTATAAAAATTAATCGCAGTGGAATTAGGTTATTTGTTTTTGGAAATATTTCCCTTATTTTTAATAACGTACGAAGCACGGATTGCCAATGAAAGCCAATATTCATAGAGATAAAGGAAATTAAAATCGTATTATCATCTCAAATCTCTTATTGTAATTCCTTATGAAAATTTTCCTGGCGTCGTTCATCAGTTTCTCAGAAAAGCGTAGGTTTCTGTAAAATTTTTGAAAAGTATGGGTTACCAGCGACGGCTAATTTTCTAAATAAGAAGATAAGTTATTTATCTCTATAAAATTCTAACACAATTTTTCTTTTCCAAAATCGTTCCAGCGATTTCCATGAAAACCACGTTCCTAACATATTCCTTCTAGGTTGAATACGAGTTAAAAGTGAAAGCAAATAATTCTGAAGTTGACGGCAAAAGATATAACTCTTATCTCAAAAACACAATAACTCTAACGTTTATTAACTCTAACTTTGATAGAAAATATCCAACAATTTTTTTTGATTGTTGGAAATTGTATATTCAGTCCATTTTTTACTTAATATCTTCTACAATTTTCAATTACTTAATATCTTCTACATTTTTCACAACTAGTTATTCTTAAATTCCTATTAGTCAGTCCCCCACTTTCTGCGTAATGCTATTGGTTGATCAGAATTCGATCCTTTTCCTATATATAAGAACACTTTTCTCCCATTTCTTTATGCACTGAAGTCGGTAATCTAAGTGCCACAGAAACAGCTGTCTGCTTTCAAGCTTTTCCTCTTTGGCCTTCTAAACGTTGTAGTTTTTACTTAGTTTTAATAGAAGCATAGCAGCCAACCGTTCCGATTTTTGAATGCCGGTAAATTAAAAAAAAAAAATTATAAGCATTTGTAGCAGGTTTCTACGCTGAAATAAGGAGGAAGTTTCTAATGAAAAATAACGAAACCCAAAAATCAGAACGTTTGACATATATGTATAAGTATAAAATAAACGATATATTTTTAGAAATGTCTCAAACTGCTTTTAAGTACTAGTGGATCTGCAAATCAGGAGCTTCAACGTCCTATTTGTATCATTCATTGCTCAGAAAATCATTTTTACTTATTGTATATTATTTAATATAATTATATATATGATTATAACTCACTACATAAATAGATATGTTTATGAGGTCGCATTGTAACCATCTGTTTATATCTATTGGTATATATGTGTGTATATATACTTCCTTGTAACTCATAGCCTTGTGTTAATTCATTTTAACTCATAAACACCTGCACCGAATTTCATGCAAAATGAGCATTTAAATTATTGGAATTATTTTGTGTAACCCTGTAAACTAATTACCTATTCTATGCCGACCATTTTTCAAAGATACCTTGCTTTTAATTATTTTATTGATGTTTGTTTATTTGATTTAGTTTAATGGAGTGTAATCATGTTAAAATGCACTTAGAAGAAATACCGTCTATAGACCGTAATGGTAGAAAATTCTTTTGAGTGTCTCTGTACACGAGCCACACTATTTATGCACACTAATAAAAAGTATAATCTGATTCATTGGAACTCATGAATATTGAACCAAATTTGACATCACTGGGTAATTACAGAATGTCATCGGAATTTCTTTGTGTGGTCCTCTAAATAAATTATTTAGTCTATACGTACCTATTTTCTAGAAAAAAACATGTTTTCAAGCATCTTAATAATATAGATTAATTCTGTTTTGTTGAACACAGCATAAACACATTGAAATGAGTAAAATCTGGGCAGATGAATGATTATCCGAAATTTGACATAATTTGGATCATTACGTGACATTGACGAAGTACTTTTGTGAGGGCCTGTGCCTTAATTTTAAGTCTAAGCAACAATTTTCCAGGAGACATGATTTGAAGTATCTCAATAATGCATGTTAATTTCATTTTGTTGAATGCAGTGTACCTATGTTAAAACGAATTTAAATAAAATCTTTCACATAGACCATAATGATAAGAAAAAAATGTGTGTGTCGCTGTACACGATCCATAAACAATATAGGTACTAAACTTTATACAGCTATTTTTCTGTAGCGCTTGAACAAGCCAATTCAAGGGATTTTGCGCTTAGTATTAGCGGCACACACAAATTCTGTCCATAGGCCGTAATAATAAGAAAAAGTTTGGTGTGCCCCAGTACACGAACTACAAATAGAATACAAACCCAAAACTCTACAGCTATTTCTGTGTGTTTAATAAACATGTGTACCAAATTACAAATCAATCGAGTGATTTTTGCGGCCGCTATCGGGAGACATACAGAGACTGACAGACACACAGACAGAACCCAAAAATTTTTCGAGTCTCCACCTCCACTCACGTTTCCGTAACTAGTAGATCTGCAGATCATGAGCCTCAACATATTATCTGCATCATACATTATTCAACAGATCATATTTATTTATTCCTTACTACGTAATGTATATATTGACTCAATTGGCTTGCTACATAAACAGAAACGTTTTTGAGGAGTACGGCACCCTCCTTGAACTCCCCGCTATATATCTCATTCTATACCCATCTGTATATAAATGTATACATACATATTCCCAATAACTGATTGTTTTGTATTAATTCCCTGTAATGCATAAATACTTGTTCCGAATTTCATGCAAAATGGTTACATAACATATCGGAATTATTTTGTGTAACCCTGTAAACTAATTACCAATTCTAAGCCCATAATTTTCCACAGAAAAACATGCTTTTAAAATTCGAACAAAATTTCGTTATATTTAATGGTGTGTAACATGTTAGTACAGTCGGGGAAAAAAATAAAACGCAACACTCAACGTAACTTCGTTGCTAATCGATGTAGAAAAATATAATAGGTATCATTCGACGGGGAATTGTAAGTAGTTTCAGAAAATGAATTGAAATTTTGAATTGGGGGTCGTCTACATATTAAAACGCGCACTAACTTTGATTTTTTCAATGGTAATGCCCCATTTTTATTTTATATTTGAATTCCTGGGATCGCGACAACGCGAAAAAGTATATTGGTTGTATATTTTACTTATTTTTTCACAGAGTTATAAACGTTCAAAGTTTGAAGGTGCTAATGTTAAATTCATATTTCAAACTTTTATTAATATCTTCACAAAAAATAACTTGATCGGTATAATTTTTTTTTACGAGATACAGTGAAGAAACCCAAACATAATCCATCATTACTTTTGATTCTGAAACATATTTTTAATTATGAAAAATATTAATAAATTCATATTCATAAAAATTATGAATTATGACCTATATAAATTTTTACATAAAATGAATCCTAATGCTGAAAAATATGGGTGTGCAAATTTGCAGCTCATTCCAGTTATTAGTTTTCGAGATATAAATAAATCTTTCTTTTGGAGGGGTTTAGGGGGCCGTCTCTTATAAAGTATTGCATGAGATAACGAATCAAATCTTTAAAAATAACAAAGAAAATTAAACAAAATATTTTTATTTTTTATTTACGGGTCAAATTATATAACAACGACGTCAAACGCAAAGAAATGAAACAAAAATGATGATTTTTTGACATAGCATCAAAAATTCCTGTTTTCTAAAGAAGACAAGCCCCGCCTTCATCGTTCTTCAAAACAAAACAATATAGAAAAGAAAAGTAAATGTGACATTGAGTATTCCTGTTAAACCCCTTATTTTATGTTGACAAAAATATGCACAAGTGGTATTTACTTCATTGATTAATTGGCGATAAATTTTGAACCTTTTAAAGGAACACTAGAAGAAAAAAAATAACTAATTAGGCGGGGTTTACTGTTTTAAACAGAAAAATAGGTTTAATGTGAAATTGTCAAATATAAAAAACGAATGGAATTGGAATGCAAGACAGACTTGTAAAATCGTTTCTTAAATACCGTCAAAGTTAAAAAAAGGCTTAATCATTTACTTCATATATTGCTTTATTTTATTTTATTTATTTACTTCTGTATTTACTTACTTATTTATTTTGTAGGGGGGGGGGGGGTTATTATTTTAAGGACACTTTAGTCTTTAAAATTTTATTAATATATTTTAACTTTATACATTTATAAAAACATATTATAACTTTTATAAATATATTTTAACACTTTTTGCGACCGCAGGATTTTGTCTTTTTGACAGTAAGACCCGCCTACGGGCGTTAAAATCTCAAAATAAAATATTTCAGAACAAATTTTCTGTATTCACAATTATATTTTAAATGGATATACTTTATAATAACATTCTTTCTAATCAATATATTTCTATCCATAGTATATTTTATTGCAAAAATATGAACACTGGGTACACACTTAAAAAATACGTAACACACAAATTACGAAAGAAACGCCCACTCACACAGTTACAGATTTTCAAATGGCGTAAATCTACGTCAGCAGTCGCGAAACGGTTATTTAAGAAATTATATTTTCATAGAAATTATAAAACCAATCGTACAGATCCAAAGAGTTTAACTGACCCAAAACTGGTAAGTGCGATTAAAATTGTTTAATATTTACTTCATGAACCCTTACAATAATTTATCCGAAAAGATTTAGTTTATGCGTTGTTGAGTTGTATATATATCTATATTATTTCCTTTCGTATATTATGTTACCTACCTACGAAAGAAAGTTTAAGCTTCAATGGTGATCAGTATAGCCATAATAGACACTTTTACTTGAAAAATCTGGGAGCCCCGGGGCAAGCCTATTCTGGGGGGCCCCCTTGCAGTGGCATAAGAGGTCTTTAGGTTGCAGAATTTCTGCATTCGCCTGTAGGGGGGGCCCCTTTCAGAAGGGGGTCCTAGGGCATTTGCCCCGTATGCCCTGCCGTAAGTCAGGGCCTGCTGAAGTATATACAAATCTAAAAATTGAATTCAAGTTAATTAAAAAACTGAGAAAGAAGCAACTTTTTATTAATTTTTATAATTATTTTTTTCCTGAAAGATTTCCGGTGTGAAACATTAAAATTTTGTCTATTTCTTATAGGATCTTAATTTTATTTTTCTACATTTACAGATAGCCCCCTAACACATTTTTGTTTATAACTTTATAAATACTAAAGATAAAGTATATAAACAGTGTACTTTTCCGCACTGCCAGACTCTCAGAAATTCAAAAATGAAGTCCAAATTGGGTGTTCCTATTGAAAAATTCAAAGTTGGCGCTCATTTCAATTTGTAGATGACCCCTAATTCAAAATTTGACAACATATTCAGAAAGTGCTTTTAATTTCCTGTTGAATTATGTCTATTAGATGTTCCTGCGTCAATTAATAACGAAATTACAGCGGGTGTTGCGTTTTTTTTTTCCCGACTGTACAATTTTAAGAAATACCAACTTATAGGCCGTAATAGTGCAAAATTTTTTTATGTATCCTGAAAAAGTAGCCACAGTTATTATATACACCAAAAAAAGAATACAGCTAATTAATTATAAATCATAAATATTTCATCTTAATTTGACATCATTTAAAAGATTACAGAATGCCATTGGAATTCTTT
Source organism: Salticus scenicus (assembly GCA_963930645.1). Classification (NCBI taxonomy): domain Eukaryota; kingdom Metazoa; phylum Arthropoda; class Arachnida; order Araneae; family Salticidae; genus Salticus; species Salticus scenicus. Next base: position 111,669,684 of record OZ005657.1, read on the forward strand.
TGTGTTGTCCCGTAACTAAATTATTTGGTCTATACATACCCTTTTGTTAGAGATTTTTATAATGATATATTAATTATATAATGTTAATTAATTAACCATTAATTATATAATATTATAATATTATCTAATATTAATTATATAATATTAATTAATTAACCCTTAATTATAATGGTATATTAATTTCATTATGTTGAATGCAGCATAAACGTGTTAAAATGAGAATAAATAAAAGTTTATCTATAGGCTTCAATGTCACAAAATTTTTTTATGTGCCTCTGTAAACGAACTGTAAACATTCTATACATCAGTAAAATACTAATCAACTTATTGCACGTTTTTCATGAATAATTGTTCGAAATTTGACATAAATTGGATGATTACGTGATATTGTCGGAAAACTTTTGTAATTCTCTGTACATTAATTAGGAAGCCTATGCGCACATATTTTCTGCAGAAAAACATAATTCATCTAAAGTTAAAGCATCTAAAGTTAAAGCATCTCAGTATTGTACGCTAATTCATTTTGTTGAATGCAGAGAAACGATGTTAAAATGCGTTTAAGCAAAATTCGCCCGCTATGCCGTAGTGATAAGAAAAAGATTGGCATCTCCCTGTACTCAATCCGTAAACAATATAGAAATAAGGAAAACATATGCATACAACTATTTCTATAAAGAGCCTGAACGTGTGTACCAACTTGCAAGTAAATCGAATGATTTGTGCGGCTGCTATTGCGATACATACGAAATCTGTCCATAGGCCGTAATGATATGAAAAATATTGGTGTGTCCTTGTACACGAACTGCAAATGGAATACACACCCAAAACTGTGCAGCTAATTTCGTGTGGCTCGTGGACATACAGAGCCTGATTAAGGGGGAAGCACACATTATCTCCGCTCTCACCGGAATATTTTTACAATTATTTTTTACTTCATGTCATAGAAATTCCACGCTTTGACGAGGAAATATTTTTTATAAAAAATGAACGGTGTAAAACAATCCAATTTACTCACCGTTATTAGACACCAGAATTCCTTTAACATAATTTTTAATGAGAATTATCTGTTTATTATAGGAGGAAAGTATTTGTTAAAAAATAACGGTGTAAGTATAAATAGTGTGTGCTTCCCCCTTAATCAGGCTCTGTGGACATATGCACCAAACTGCAAGTCAATAGCAGGATTCTTGCGGCCGCAATCGTGAGACAGACAGACACACAAACAGACAGAACCAAAAATCTTTCTGAGTCTTCACATGGACGCCACCACTGAAGTTTCGGAAATTTCATCAAAAATTACATCTACAAAGTATTCATTTTTAAAAATCAGGAAACTAAATGAAACACTTAATGCAAAGATAAATCGCTTTACATAGAAATTTGTTCGTTTTCTGGATTTTGTAATTGTGTATTGGATCTATTTATATAAATATTAAGAAGATTTTTACTAGCTTAAATAGAAATATATCTATATATAACTAAAACTATCTACCTTATCTACCTATATATCAAATATCTATATCTACATCTGTCTATGTATATCTAAATCTATATCTGTCTCTCTCTCTCTTTCAATTTTGGTTGTGTTACTGTTTAATCTAATTTTCTTTTTTACTTTGTTTTGTTGCAAGATAGAGACTTGCGTTGTATATTGCTTGAATTAGCTATACAGCGATCTGAAATCTTGCATAATGCTAACAGAGATGCAAATTTCCTGATGTGATCATTTCTGGTTTTTAGCATTTAAAATTCTTTTTTTCATTTCAGGAATTTTCTTTTCTTTTAACAAATCCTTTTAGTTAATTTATCTCTTTCCATTTATATTATTTGATGAATGTTTCTATTGGATTAATGGATTATACAAATTATCTCATCGTTAGACTTATGTGTCATGTGTGTCATTTCTCTTCTGCGTAAGTACTTTAACATGTTTTTACTACTCAGTGTACTTAAATTAAATTACCATCGTGACAATAATTTTATTCGAAATACATCTCATTTAAAATTTCATATGTTGGTATTTCCATGTATCTTTCATTTGCTGAGTGTTGTAAAGGAATTAAATTATTCAAATTATATATGTATATATATATATACAGAGAGAGAGAGAGAGATCATATATATATGATTTTTTGAAAAAAAAAATATTTCATTATGAAGCATTGATTAAGCGAATTTAAACAGAATATTTAAACAGCAATCTTTCATTATTAAATTAAAAAAATTTATTATTCAAATTATTATAATTAAAATGCAAAACACAGTATATATATACGTGTGTGTGTATGTGTATGTATGTTTCAAGACGTACGACGCATTTTTAACAGGTTAATTCTTTTTTCTATGTGTTTGGATTAGGTTTTACTTTAGTTTCAGTTCTACAATTTTAGTTTGTATTCATTTGGTTTCCAGTTTGTTTTCTACAATTTCTGGTTTGCAATTAAAAACATACTTTGATATCTTATATATTTATATATATGTATCCAATTATAGACAATTTTCTTCCTGTTACATTAATTATATCATTAAAACATTATTTGCTATGAGTAGTCGTAAATAAATATTACTGAGCTCTTAACTAAATAAATTCTAATTTATTAAATATATCACTACATCGCATACATATTTATAATATTTACACTAAACTAATATACATTTCAAATATCATTAAGTTTAATGGACTTAAAATGACACGTTTTGGAAAAAAAATAGTTAGGAACTTCAAGCCTTTATTATGTTTATTCGTACTTATCTGCAGTCTAAATTAATTCGTATATTAATACTCCTCCAATCCTTTATGAACGCAGACTTTACAATTTCTGGTTTGCAATTAAAAACATATTTTGATATCTTATACAAATATGTATGTATATATGTATTCATCAAATTATAGCAAATTTTCTCCCTGTTACATTAGTTATATTTTTTAAATATTATTTGCTACGAGTAGTCGTGAATAACTATTACTGAGCTCTTAACTAAATAAATTATAATTTATTAAATATATCGCTACATCGCATACATATTTATAATATTTGTGAAAACTAATATACATTTCAAATATCATTAAGTTTAATGGACTTAAAATGACAGGTTTTGGAAAAAAAAATAGTTAGGAACTTCAAGCCTTTATTATATTTATTCGTAGTTATCTGCAGTCTAAATTAATTCTTATATTAATACTGCTCCAATCCCTTATGAACGCAGGCTTTACAATTTCTGGTTTGCAATTAAAAACATATTTTGATATCTTATACAAATATATATGTATATATGTATTCATCAAATTATAGCAAATTTTCTCCCTGTTACATTAGTTATATTTTTTAAATATTATTTGCTACGAGTAGTCGTGAATAACTATTACTGAGCTCTTAACTAAATAAATTCTAATTTATTAAATATATCACTACATCGCATACATATTTATAATATTTGTGAAAACTAATATACATTTCAAATATCATTAAGTTTAATGGACTTAAAATGACAGGTTTTGGAAAAAAAAAATAGTTAGGAACTTCAAGCCTTTATTATATTTATTCGTAGTTATCTGCAGTCTAAATTAATTCTTATATTAATACTGCTCCAATCCCTTATGAACGCAGGCTTTACAATTTCTGGTTTGCAATTAAAAACATATTTTGATATCTTATACAAATATATATGTATATATGTATTCATCAAATTATAGCAAATTTTCTCCCTGTTACATTAGTTATATTTTTTAAATATTATTTGCTACGAGTAGTCGTGAATAACTATTACTGAGCTCTTAACTAAATAAATTATAATTTATTAAATATATCACTACATCGCATACATATTTATAATATTTGTGAAAACTAATATACATTTCAAATATCATTAAGTTTAATGGACTTAAAATGACAGGTTTTGGAAAAAAAAATAGTTAGGAACTTCAAGCCTTTATTATATTTATTCGTAGTTATCTGCAGTCTAAATTAATTCTTATATTAATACTCCTCCAATCCCTTATGAACGCAGGCTTTACAATTTCTGGTTTGCAATTAAAAACATATTTTGATATCTTATACAAATATATATGTATATATGTATTCATCAAATTATAGCAAATTTTCTCCCTGTTACATTAGTTATATTTTTTAAATATTATTTGCTACGAGTAGTCGTGAATAACTATTACTGAGCTCTTAACTAAATAAATTCTAATTTATTAAATATATCACTACATCGCATACATATTTATAATATTTGTGAAAACTAATAAACATTTCAAATATCATTAAGTTTAATGGACTTAAAATGACAGGTTTTGGAAAAAAAAAATAGTTAGGAACTTCAAGCCTTTATTATATTTATTCGTAGTTATCTGCAGTCTAAATTAATTCTTATATTAATACTCCTCCAATCCCTTATGAACGCAGGCTTTACAATTTCTGGTTTGCAATTAAAAACATATTTTGATATCTTATACAAATATATATGTATATATGTATTCATCAAATTATAGCAAATTTTTTCCCTGTTACATTAGTTATATTTTTTAAATATTATTTGCTACGAGTAGTCGTGAATAACTATTACTGAGCTCTTAACTAAATAAATTATAATTTATTAATTATATCACTACATCGCATACATATTTATAATATTTGTGAAAACTAATATACATTTCAAATATCATTAAGTTTAATGGACTTAAAATGACAGGTTTTGGAAAAAAAAATAGTTAGGAACTTCAAGCCTTTATTATATTTATTCGTAGTTATCTGCAGTCTAAATTAATTCTTATATTAATACTGCTCCAATCCCTTATGAACGCAGGCTTTACAATTTCTGGTTTGCAATTAAAAACATATTTTGATATCTTATACAAATATATATGTATATATGTATTCATCAAATTATAGCAAATTTTCTCCCTGTTACATTAGTTATATTTTTTAAATATTATTTGCTACGAGTAGTCGTGAATAACTATTACTGAGCTCTTAACTAAATAAATTCTAATTTATTAAATATATCACTACATCGCATACATATTTATAATATTTGTGAAAACTAATATACATTTCAAATATCATTAAGTTTAATGGACTTAAAATGACAGGTTTTGGAAAAAAAAAATAGTTAGGAACTTCAAGCCTTTATTATATTTATTCGTACTTATCTGCAGTCTAAATTAATTCTTATATTAATACTCCTCCAATCCTTTATGAACGCAGGTTATTTTATGAACCAAAGCGAAATTACTTTTCATACTTTACATCGCACTTACAGTGAATGTCCCTTTTGCCAAGATTACACTTACTATAAAGAAGAAGATAGACTTCATGATGCAAAAGTAAATGAGGGTAATATACTGGAGCAAACTAAAGTACAAAAGTTTTATTCTAAAAGGTGTTTGTAAGTCATCTAAAGTGAAAATTTAATATTTTAATAAAAATTTTACATGTTTTTGTAAGTATCTTTATTTTATTTCTCACGCAGAATGAGTCATAAAGTAAGTAACTTTGTGTATAGACATTTTTTTTTTCAATAATACGCAACTTAATACATTTATAAATGGAGGTATTAATATGATAAAAATTTATAAACAAACTGAAACAATTTCTATAAATAAGAGTAACTTACATACAAACTGTTGGATTCTGATCGGGTTTCTCTCAGACAGCACTTTCTCCATAACACTTCCACCTCTTCTCTCGAACAATGAACTTATTTTCGAAATATACAGGCTTTTTTTTTAACAACAAAAGTCGTTATTAAAAATTAATGGTAGAGAAAAAAATATCCGGGAGAATTCTAAGCATATATAATAATAATAATAATAATAATAATAATAAAACGAACGACGGATACACATGTGCCATCATTTCTAATTTATTTCCTAGCATCGTTAGTACTTACGTATTTTTCGCATCAATTATTTTGTAGAGTAATTTTCTTCAATACCTATTTGCGATTGAATAAGACGAAATTTGCTTTGCAAAAAAATTGGTTCATAAAAGAGCCAGGTGATAGCAAAATGCTCCAGAATAATTTAAATTGTCGGTAAATATGCCCTTATGCTGAAATATTTTCATATATTAGGTCCACCGGAAAATTCTGTCCTTTTAAATAAAAATACTGACATCCGAAATTCATCCTGGAGAATATTTAAGATATTCTTGGGTAACTTTTAAGAGACGATAATTCGTATAGGACAACATAAATATTGTTAAACAAAATTTTCCAGTGTCATTTCATTAATTCAAAAGGACAGAACATTCCGGTAACCTAATACCCAGACAGCACATCACCTCCCCAGGATATCGTCAAGATGTCTTCTGGATGAAAAGACATCCCAGAAACATCCTTAAGATGTACTGTGGATAAGTTAAGCCTAACTGTGCTGTTAGGGTACATTGTGGGATATTTTTCATTGTTAATAGGTGAAACCAAAACAAAATTATAACTTATGATTTTTTAGTACGACAGGACAATTTCTTTCAATCTGGCATTTTGCATCGTCACAAATTTATTGTGTTTCACTTCAAAAATGCCTGCCAATATTCAATTTTACCATTTAATTCCTTACTCTATCTTAAAATATTTTGGGAAATCCGTAAAAACGTTTACACATTTTTTTCTTCACTTCCCATGAGTGAGGATCGAACTCAATACCTTCGGGTTCGTAGCTGTTTACTCTGAACACAGAGCCAACGGGTCTTGACTGGATTTATCCTGATTATTTAGACAAATATTTTCAGATATTATTATTTTTTTTTTCCACTTCCCATCGGTGAGGATCGAAATCACAACCCTCGGGTTCGTAGTTGTGTACTCTGACCAAAGAGCCAACGGGTCTCCGCTGAATATTTCCTGATTATTTAGACTAGCGTTTTCATATACATATATATATTTTGAAAGGGTGTTAAAATACAAATATAAGTAGTCCTGTCGTACTAAATTAAAGTCTGTCATAGACAGAATTTCATGTATAGTTTTAATGCTCGCAAAGCGAGTATACTTCGAAATACTCAAAAAAAAAAAAAAAAAAAAAAAAAAAAAATGTACTGCAGTGGCAGTACATATTTTTTTTTTTTTTTTTTTTTAATATGTTTAAAGTTAAATTTGTTATAAAAATCTGAGCGATTGTACAATTATTATTATTTTTTTAATACAATAGACTCTCGTACAACACGTGGGCAGGGCTGCCAGAGAAATACTACAATTCTTTTTTATAACACCACTACTTTGTTCAGAGCCTGATTAAGGGGGAAGAACACATTATCTCCGCTCTCACCGGAATATTTTTACAATTATTTTTTACTTCATGTCATAGAAATTCCACGCTTTGACGAGGAAATATTTTTTATAAAAAATTAACGGTGTAAAACAGTCCAATTTACTCACCGTTATTAGACACCAGAATTCTTTTAAAATAATTTTAAATGAGAATTTTCTGTTTATTATAGGAGTAAAGTATTTGTTAAAAAATTACGGTGTAAGTGTAAATAATGTGTGCTTTCCCCTTAATTAGGCTCTGACTTTGTTTGTCTATTCATAGCCTCCTTAACTAGATGCCTGTCACATAGCTTGGAAACTATGCAACAATTGAAGCGGTAGACAGCGCCACCTAGTTCAGATTATAGGACTTTGTTATTCAAATCTCACCAATAATTTAAAGAAGTGATAGATATAAAATCGACGTTTCTTGGATTCTAATCGCCTTTTATGTATATCACATCCCACTTATAAAACTTTTTGGTCGCTGTTGAATAAAAAAGTCGCGCTATCTACCGCTTCAACTGTTGCTTAGTTTCCGAGCTACGCGGCAGGCATCTAGTTAAAGAGGCTATGGTCTATTGATTCAAATATTAGTTTTTTTTTTTTTTTTTTTTTTTTTTAAATATATATATATATATATATATAAAGCGGTTGCTTTGGTATAAAATTAGTGGTGTTAAAAAATAAAATTGCTGTATGCATCTGGCAACCCTGCCTCCGCCTTGTACGGGGGTCTACTGTATTTTCCTGCGTACAATCCACGAATCAGATCAATTGTTTTACCCCAGATTGTTTTATTTACAAATAAGGGTGTATTTGTATCAGGCAAAACCTTCTTAAAAATAGCTTTGTTTGTTGATTAAAATTCCCAATGTTAAATTGATTTAGCAGAACTGCTGATTATACACAGAAAGTTACGGTAAATATCTCTTGAAACATATGTTTCAAAATTCATAATAATCTGACTTCGGAAAATTAATTTAAAGATTTATTTTATTTACAGATTCGCATCAGGAGAAACATAAATTGCGTTTGGCGGATGCAAGGTAGTGATTAACTGTTTAAAAAAAAAAAAAAAAATGCTATTGTTTCTTATTAAATCGCAGAAAAACAGTATGAAAAATCACTACATGAAAATATTTTTGTAAATCTGAAAAAAAAAAAAAGTTGCTTTGAATTTTGAATAACTAAAATAACCCAATTTGAACGAAATGTGTATTAAAAATAAACCAATGTGAAATATTGCTAAAATCTAAAATTGCAGTGCATTAGAACAGTTGCCAGTTATTTCATTTTTTGCTACAACTAATTTTAATATGAATCTTTTATAAATCTCTGTAATAATTTCCATTGATTAAAAAAAGATATAACAATTTATTAAAACAAAGTAGTATGAAGAAAACGGAGTATTTGCGAGATAAATATTAATATAATAGGTATAGTTTAAATATCTCTTTCCTATGTTAACACGATTTTCAAATTCATGAATATAGGCTTTACAAAATAAAAATATTTTTAAATTAACGAAAAAATTTCTCACTATTTAGCATACGATGTTATTTAACAAAAAAAAAAAAAAAAAAATCTTAAAATAAAAAAATCTTAAAAAAAAAAAAAAAACTTTTAATTGGCTTTCTGTGATAAATATGTTTTCAAATTATCTTAATAAAGTTACAATCCAGATCAAAATTCATTTAAAGTAGCATACGTGCCAATAACGTTCTATAAATAGTTATACATTTTAAACGAATTCAAAAAATTGTTAAAATACAGTTTTCATCTTTTGGCTTAATGAAAATTTTGTATGCGTAATGAATTATTTTTGAATGAAACCACTCGATTCTCTTGCTTAAAAAAAAAAAAAAAAAAAAAACGCAAATATATGAAACTGTGGTCAAAAGAAATTGACAGTTTCTAGATTAAAAAGAATTGAATTATATACAATGGACATTATCAGTGTTTCTTCAAAAAATTCACGATAAGCATAAAATGAAAACTAAATAAAGGTCTTCTGGTCCACGATTAAAGCTGTTAATTATTTTAATTTATTCCGTAGTAGTATTCCGTAGAGTATTTTTCATCTTATTTAATCGTAATTGCATTTGGAGACTATTACTCTACAAATTTATTCGTGGGAGAAAAAGGGTGGGACTAACAACACTACGGAATATTAAAACTTTCGCGACCGCATGATTTTGACTTTTTTGCAGTAAGGTCCGCCTGTGGGCTCTATTTTCCCAAGTTACAATATTTTAGAACAATTTTTCTTTTGTATTCACGTTTATATGACAAATAGATATACATTAAAATTATATTCTTTTCAATCAATATATTTCTATCCATATTATATTGTATTGCAAAAATATGAACACTGGGTACATACTTAAAAAATAAGCAACACGCAAATAACGAAAGAAATGCCCACTGCCAGAGTTACAGATTTTTAAATGACGTGAATCTATGTGGTCGCGAAAGTGTTAATTAAGAAATTATAATTTCATAGAAGTTATAAATAAGTCGTTTAGCTTCAAAGAGTAAACTGACTCAAAACTAGTAAGCACGATTAAAATTGTTTAATGTTTATTTCATGAAACCTTACAATAATTTATACGAAAAGTTTCAGTGTATGCGTTGCTGTATATATATATATATATATATATATATAGGCATATTATTTCAGTTCGTATATTATGTCACACCTACGAAAGAAAACTTAAGCTTTATTGGTGATCAGTATAGCCATGATAGACACTTTTTAATTGAAAAATATCACAAATTTTTCAAAGAGCATTGTCTGACCAATCGTGAGTGTATAGTAAACAAAAATGTATTATCTAAAAAGTATTGAAGCATATACGTGTCTAAAAATCTGAATTCGGGAAAAATAACACGTTGAACGCCATGTCAGCCATTTTAGATTCTAGACATTTTGCCATATATCTCTAAGTACTGAAAGAATCCTCTTGAAACTTTAGGAGTGTGCAGAACATGTTAGATTTAAAACATTTCAGTGAAAGTTTTACCCCGAAAGTAAAAGCAGTACCAATAAAAAATTAAAATGTTGCGCGCCCTGTCAGCCATTGGTGGCTGACAGTGTCAAATATGATATAAAGCCGTGTCAATCATCAGTGGCGGAAAAAAATAGGATATAAAACTAAAAATATTACATTTAATGATTGAAAAATTATAAAAAAAAATTGCGTAACTTTTATTTATTACAGGAGGAATTTTGATGGATTTTAAGAATTTGCGTGGCGCTCAATGTGTTAAAGTACTGTAAAAATAACTTTTTAATTAATTTTTATAATTATTTTTTCTTGAAGCATTTCCAGTGTGAAACAGTTAAATTTTGTCTAATTCTTGTTGTTCCTTAATTTTATTTTTCTACATTTACAGATAAACCCCTAACACATTTTTGATTATAACTATATGAATACTGAAGATAAAGTATAAAATCTGTATACTTTACTGCACTGTCAGACTCCCAGAAATTAAAATATGAAGTCAAAATTGGGTGTTGCTGTTGAAAAAATAAAAATTTGGCGCTCATTTCAATATGTAGATAACCCCTAATTCAAAATTTTACAACGTTTTCAAAAAGTGCATTTAATTTCCTGTTGAATGATGTCTATTAAATTTTATTCAATCAACAAATAGTGGAATTACAGCGGGTGTTGCTTTTTTTCTTTTCCTCCGACTGTACATATGTTTAATGTGTAATATGTTTAAAATAATTGCGATAACGTAGGTGATAATTTTTTATTTGTCTTCGAAAAGTTTAATAGTGATATTTCAAATAAGTTATGTATATTTATTTTAAAAACAGAAATTTTAATATTCCAAAACATATTTATTAATTTATTTCAAAAAATAAATAATTGTTTGTTGAAATTCAATTATCCTGAATGAGTGATTGAGTGACTGATTGAGGGTGCTGTTTATGTAATTATAATGCGGTGCATTGTAAATGAATAAAAATATTATAATAAATCTTAAAAATTGTAGTAAGTTAACGTATACACACACGCACACATACACACACACACACAGACACACACACACACAAAAAAAAAAAGACAACCTCAAATCGTTAAGCTCATTGTTGATTGCTTTAATCGATAAAAAAGGTAATTTGTCTTCCCAATCTTGTTTCGTCACATTTTATATTAAATTTATATTGATATTTTATTGTAAAAAGCAAATATAAATGTTTAATACTAATGTCTTTAATACAAAATGAAGTTTAAAAAATTCGAAAATCTATTAATATTTTGTTTCTTTTTATTATCATTATTAATGTACAGATGTCTTTCATGTTCGGAAATATATAGAAAGGGAATTTAACGTAACACTTGACTATGTGACCAAATACATTTTTTTTTCTAACAGTTAAAATATTTATTAAAAAAAAAAAAAAAAAAAAAAAAACATATTTAATTTAATCATTTCAAAATATTTAAAAGTAAAATTGTTGCATAATTTATATATTGGTAATTAAATTTAATATCTTTCAAAGAGGTTTTACGATTGCATAATCAATTAGTTTTAATTTGAATTTTATGAAGTTTAAAGAAAAATGAAACATGTTTTAAATATTTCTGTAATTTTTAATCAAAGTTCTGAAATTATTTCAGAAAAAATATTAAAGCAATTAATCCGTAAAAACTACTGAGTCGACATTTAAATTTTGCTACATATAATATTTCATTTTGCTTCATTACTTATGTTCTTTAGAGACATAATAAAACATTCTTATCTAACCAGGGATTTCAATTATTCATACGAAAAAGAACGTAAAACAAATGTTTTGAATTCAATGTACTAAAATAAATAATTAGATATAATTAACGAAAAATATATAGCACTCAAAGTAAAATGCAATTTTAGAATAATATAATAAATCTTTGTTTGTTTAAACTGAATTCTAGCTTAAAACAGAATAATTAAAGTTTTGTTGCATTATAGTAAGGTTAAAAGAAATTCAATAATTTATTCATGTATTTTCCTAAAAGTAATTAACTCAGTATCGCATATATGTGGGATGGCCAATTTTTCGTGAGCGTTAAACAAAAACAAACAAAAAAAAAAAAACTAATTCTTATTTATTATTAATCACTTAAAATTTAATAAAGAAAATTAAAGTATTTTATACAAATATTTACAAGATTATAGTTTAAATTAGTATTAAACAGCCGACTAGAACAGTCGCATTTACAAGTCAAAGTTCACAGTTTTTGTTAAAAGAGAATTAAATTAGAACACATAACTTCCGTTTTTGATTACTTTAGAAAAAGTACGCGGCCTAGTACAGAACTCCGTCACAGCGAAAACTTGTCGTCCACAGAACGAGGTGCAATCGTCTATATGCACTCGTCTCCATCCATCCGTCAACTGAGCTCTATCTCTGAACGCTCTGAGCTCCTGTCGATGAAAACGTGTATTCCGGAAGTGACGTCTGTCTGACGTCACAGCTACGTCCTTCCTCTAAAATTCTGCGCTCGCCGTCAGCAGCAAAGGGAAACTGGGCATTTTTTGAATCGACGGTTATAGGAAGCAAGGGGCCGATACTACATATATCTTCAACTAAAGATACGAAAAAACTTAAAGAATTATTTCAGTTAAACAATTATATTGTTATTAAAGGAGATTACCCAGAGCCTGATTAAGGGGGAAGCACACATTATCTCCGCTCTCACCGGAATATTTTTACAATTATTTTTTACTTCATGTCATAGAAATTCCACGCTTTGACGAGGAAATATTTTTTATAAAAAATGAACGGTGTAATACAATCCAATTTACTCACTGTTATTAGACACCATAATTCTTTTAAAATAATTTTTAATGAGAATTTTCTGTTTATTATAGGAGGGAAGTATTTGTTAAAAAATAACGGTGTAAGTATAAATAATGTGTGCTTCCCCCTTAATCAGGCTCTGAGATTACCATATCTCGCATCGTTCAAATATTTTTGCATGAGCGTTTTAATTAACTTCCCCCACTATTTCAAAATAAACATTTTTAACCTAATATTATAGCAATAAAACCTTAATAAAAACATATACTTTCTTTAATAGTGGTAACAATATGATAAAAAGTGCGTAAAATTTTAGGAACGTTCAAGGCTTGTATTAACCCTTTGCGCTCGGCATATTTTCCTATTTTGAACAGTAAGACACTCCTTTTGGGGTTCCTTTAAAACGTCACACGTATAGTTTCCAACTTACTACCTTTTGTCTACCGAAAAATTGTAATAATTTGTTTTATTTTAGTTCATCATTAAATAAAATAAATCTTTCTGTTAAAATTTTCCGGTAGCCGAAAGGTAGCCTTTAGTTACACGTTTTAGAAAAATAACATTTCATTTGTAGAGGAAAACCTTAAGGCGTGGCTCGATTTTTTAATGTCCCCTCAGAAGGGACATACGAGCTATAAGGGTTAATCATATTAACAGCATTGGTGCCAAATCTGGAGGATTTTTTATTCAATAATCACCAATAATTTTTAATTGTAACGTTTGCCTAATCACTTCAAAGACTGATAGTCTATTATGTATATCAAATATTTCTTCTCAAGATTATTGGTGATTATTGAATAATAAATCCACCAGATCTGGCAACACTTATAAACAGTTGCGCATTATAATAAAAAAATTATTTACTTAATAGTTTCCAAATTTTACGATTTTTTGTTTCCAGAATTTTTTAACAGAAAATGCTATTTTATTTAGTCAGTGAAACCTGCTATAGAAATACATACACACACACGTATATATATATGAATCTATTAAATTTTTCCAGTATATAAAATGCTTAGCAACTAAAATTTAGTTAGCAACTAAAGATCAGTAGAGTTTTTATAACTTTAAATTGATTTAAAGCAAATATCACGGTAAATAAAAGACATTTTACTCATCGATATGAGTGTATCACTTGATAAGTGTGTAAATTCCATTATTTAAATGTATATATTTAAATTAATTAAAAAAAAAGGGTTTGCATTATCCTAACGTGATGATCTTTTCTAAATCGAGAAATGTCTCCTATTCAACTATTGAACATCTATAATAACATATTTTTTAGTTTATGTATGATTCTTGGTCATGCATAGCTTCAAAAATTCTTTAAGTAACAGCAACGGAATTAAGGAAATATTTTGCACACCAATAGGAGTTAGTTACTTAATAAGTGCTTTTTCCTAAACCGAGTATATACATATATATATATATATATATATATTAATCAAGTAAAATATTCTTCTATTTAACTATTTATAAAATTATAACTATTAGTAGCTTTGGCGCATCAACAAATTTTCCCTACATTTTAACATACAAATTCTCGCAGCGCACTTATTTTTTTCATCACTTATTTTTTAGAGTATTTTTCGTTTTATTTAATTGTAATTATATTTGGAGAAAATTACTTTAAGAGTAAAGTACTCTGGAAAAGGGGGCGTATACGAACAGTTTTACGAAATATTAGTTAGAACGTTGGCAGGTATGAAAACTGTTGATGATAACTGTTGATTTTAAATCAGAAAATTTGCATGCCCCCTCAAAGATTAAAGGCAAAATTAGACACTTTAAATTATAGAAGAGAATATAAAAAAATGTGTTTAATTTATATTATTATTCTATGAAAAATAAGTGTAACGTAATAATAATAAAAAATCACAACAAACTATTTGTTTTGCTTTACGTACGTTAAACTGCTTTTCTTTCTTCTTTTTGTTTCTTATATATATATTACTATTTTATTTACATATATATTCTAATGTTCCGTTTTTCTTTGCATAAAATATACAATTGATATCATTCAAAAATGTAACGAAAGCTTTAACAAACTTGGGTACACATACGGTTTTTTCAAAGTATTTATTTAGAACAAACTAAGCGTTCTTCAAAATTAATATGCCAGTGACATACTTATTTCCTAATATTATTTTCTTATAGTAGAAATAGTCTGCTTGTTAGATTTTTAAAGCAATTTCATACGCAAATTATTTTTAGTTCTCGGAAATAAATATTATGGATCAAAGATTCTTAAATTAATTATTTCAGTGGAATTCAGTGGCTCTCTCCATATTACATAAAATGGGGAAATTTTAAACAGAACGCTGACTGCTTTAAGGTAATGTTAGTTTTACGATATTAAAAATATTTATTGGAAATGAGCTTCTAAAATTGATGTTCTTCTTTTTAAAAACTGTGCAAGAAGACTGTATTTAAATTCACAAATAATGTAATTATTGTGATTATAATATAAAGTTTTAAAATGTTTTAATTTATCCCTCCGTTGTTTTAATTTATCCCTCCGCGTACGGGGTGATTAGTTTGTATTTACTGTGTTTACATGCACAGATTGCAAATAATCTTATTTTTTAATACCAATTTTTTTTAACAAAAACATGTTTCATTAGTTTTCAGGATTTATAAATATCAAACATTGCATTTTACAATTAGTGGTGGAAATTTAATTTACTGGGAAAATATTTTTCAATAATTTATCTGTTAAAAATAGTATTTTAGAAATTGTGGTGTAAATGGAATTTAATGTAAAACGTTCTTTTGCCAAAAGTTCTTTTGATTCAAAGAAACAAGTAAGATTTCGTAAACTATAAAAATTGTCGGAGGTGCTGGTATCTGGCGTCCTTGGTGAAGAAGGAATGACCAAATTATATCGGTAAACATATATATCGGTAAACATAACTATGAGAAATCATAGTTATTTTAATAAGGTATATTAAGATAACATCAAGAATATGAAACAATGTTTCTTACAATGCTTCTCGCGTGTATATTTTTGTCTTATACGTTTTGATCGCCAAATCCAAAAGCCGCCAAGGATGATAGTTATCAAAGTTATACCAAGTTTGCAAAGAAAACTCTAGTGACTTCGTAGAAACATAAATACCGAATTGCGAAGAATATTCACTGTTCTATGTAGATGTTACTAATGAACCAATTGTGTACAGCGATAAAATAATAAAAGAAACATGAAATTGGATCATTCGAAAAAACAGCATTTGTAGCTACCGGTGTAAAAGCGAATTAAATTTTATTTAATTTTGCGCCGACTTCAAAAGTTATGTCTAATTGTAGAGTTTAGGTTGCTTGGTGAAGGAAATTATTTTTTACTTTTCAGCGCAATTTAAAGTTCTATTTCATGCGAATTTTCTTTTATTTTTAGTTGTTTGAATAGTAGTTGCTTTTTGGAGTCGGTTCCCTTTTTTTTTTCTTTACAAAAAGATTTATTTATTTATTTATTTATTTGAATATCTTCTCTTGAAAAAAAAATAAGCTTGGTCCAAATTTTCTACGCTGAGAAATTTCCATCCTGTTCGACCGCATAAGTGGTTCATATTTCTTTGAACAAAATCAAAATTTTAAACGTTTAAAAATGGCAAAGCAAAATGAGTTATCTGTTCTCGATATAGAGACAGGATTATTTTTTTACTTAAACAACGAATGAATCAGAAGCAAATAGTAAAACAACTTAATATAAGCAAAACGTCCGTGCTGTATAATTTAAAATATATAAAGCGACTGGCTCAACAAACGGATATATAGTTCCTCAGCGTGACTGTGTGAAAATAAAATAGTAGTGGTAGAAAAAAAAAACTTAAGTGTCATCCCTGAAGAGTAACATATTTTTTAACTAATAAGTATTCATTATACAATTGAATTCAAATAGATTATTCGCTAACAATGTTTAATAACCATTTAAGTATGTGTAGCATAAATATCTGAAATTATCATTAAAATATCTTTATAGTTTTTTCTCAACAGAAGTTGAATACTCCAACTGCCACCACTAGTTAATTCATAGATGCCAAGTGCTCCATAATTTGGATACTTTGGATACTGGTATTTATTTATTTATTTTTTATTATTATTATTATTATTATTATTATTTTGTGATTCTTTTAAGAAGTTTTCTATGATTGTATATGGTGGATTTCGGCAGTTATGGTTCACGCTCGAAACTATTAGGTATCAATTTGTCTTACTAAATTTTCTTATACGAGGGAAAGTCATTAAGTAAGTCACAAAAGATAATAAAAAAAATAATTTACCATGATAATCACTTTTAAACAATTTTCATTTTTCCACATAATCTCCAGCAACTTTGATGCACTTATCCCATCGTTTTATCAGAGTTCCAATTCCAGCTGCATAAACTTCTTTGGGTTGCTGTCTCCTCCACAGTAGGACTTCATGTTGAACATCGTCATCATCTGCAAATTGTTTGCCTCCAAGATGTTGTTTCAGTGGACTAAACGGATGACAATCGTTTGGGGCTAAGTTTGGGCTGTAAGGTGGATGCTGTAGCATCCATAAACAGGTAAAAGTTTTTATGAATATTCTTTGAATCAAGTCCTTTCGCCCACAAAAATCGGAACACAGCGTGCTTCTATTCTATTGTACAATCATTCAGCACCATCGCCATTTTTGAAACTGCATTACGCATGCGTATGCACTTTACCTACTCTATATAAATTGAATATCGTAAAGCTTTATCTTGCTGCCATCTATCACCATTCTTTGTGGATAACTGTTACTACTTTAAATCATGTCATATGCATTTGTGACTTACTTAATGACTTACCCTCGTAGGTAGCAGAGGTTCCAAGTTCTACAATAATAAAGATAATGGTAAATATATATATGTATTAATAAATAAATAAAAGAATAAATGAGTAAATTTCATACCGATATCTAGGAACAGAAAACTTCGTCATATTTTTATCGCAGATACATATTACAGATGAATACTGGTAGACTAAGAACTAACTGTCGTGAAACACGACATCGTGTTTATTTAATTTTAATCACTCTTTCATTAAATTTATCAAAATCAAACTATTATTCAAGATTCAAGCTAAATTTCAGTAGGTTTCATTATCCTCCCGTTTTACCCCTGTACATTTGCTACATAGCAACGCTCAAAATTCTCTCTTGGTTCTTCTCTCCTCTCCTCCAGGTAATGTACAGGTTTCAGCCTTCCCTCTCGCGATCGCTCGCTCTGATTGGCTGAGCAGCGCCGTGACGTTTTGGGAAGCTGGTTAGCGTCTGCCGGGAAGCTCTTACTGAGAGAAGACTTGCTGTAGGGATATAGAAAAGGTAACACCGTGTGTGGTCGTGCGCTCGCGCGCGCCACGCGCGTTTCACGGCATTTTGCCGCATGAGAGTGCTAATATTTCTAAGATTAATTTATCATTAAATAGAACTAAATTCTGAGAAATAATGTCTTCGATACATTCAATATTACTTGCTAAAATGGATTAAAAAGTGTTTCGTGGATCATTAATAATAACCTCGCCGATCGAAAGAGATCATGAAGATGTGTTATGATGTCCCAGGAACGCAACCCTAAGGAAACGTTGTGTAATGGCGGACATAGAATTTCGTCATGTGGTCCCTACAAATTGGCCTTATAATAAAAGGAGATGTGCTACTTTAATGGTCTCTGTCTTTCTCTCCAGATTTCTGGTAAGGTGTTTAATTTATTTATTTTACATCGTTCCGCGTGCTTCACAGCGATGCCATCACAAGAGCCTGGTTAACACTATACGAATACAACTATATTTCCTCATCCATCGTTTAAGGAACTAAGGTCGATATTGGCTTTTATGTTTTATTCAACCTCAAATTCCAATATGCATAGACAATATATAGTAAGTCCCACCTTTGTTACTCGACACTAACTAACGACAGATGTTTTTTTTTTTTTTTTTTTTTTTTTTTTGTATTGACCATACTGAACTGGAAGCACCTTAATAGGGAGATTTCGGATCACCCGCATTTTATTATGCAGTATGATAAGATTCTCTCTAGGTATGCTTTTTCTAAGCCGCATATTATCCACTTGCCCTCTAGGGACATATGAATGAATACTCCAGCTTGGGGTAATACGAATCACATTAAGTGGTACACTGATGGCTCCAAGATAGATAATGGCACTGGTGCTGGTGTTTGCTGTCCTGAGGATGGTACTTCACTTTCCTATCCCTTGGGGAGGTATGCTACTCTCTTTCAGGCTGAAGTCTTTGCGATCATTATGTGTTGCAGGACTTGCATGAAAAGGGGCTATAAGAATCGATATTTTGACATTTATTCTGATAGTCAGGCTTCCCTGTTGGCTTTACAGAAGTCAGTAATGACTTCTTCTCTTATTTGGGAGTGTTATTTCACTTTTTTTGTTCTTGCTGCTAACAATAAAATCTTCCTGCATTAGGTACCAGGTCATACTGGTATCCTGAGGAATGAGTTAGCTGATGCGCTGGCTAGGAAGGGCAGGGCCTGATTAAGGGGGAAGCTCGCTCATACCGGAATATTTTTACAATTATTTTTTACTTAATGTCATAGAAATTCCACGCTTTGACGAGGAAATATTTTTTATAAAAAATGAACGGTGTAAAACAATCCAATTTACTCACCGTTATTAGACACCAGAATTCTTTTAAAATTATTTTTAATGAAAATTTTCTGTTTATTATAGCAGGAAAGTATTTGTTAAAAAATAACGGTGTAAGTATAAATAATGTGTGAAGAGCGAGCTTCCCCCTTAATCAGGCCCTGAGGAAGGGGTCTTATACACCTTTTATTGGTCCTGAACTTGTTCTGAGTATCTCTGGTAGTTTATTGAGGAGTACTATTTTCTTTATCATGCGAAATTTGCAGTACTCTACTTGCCTCAAGACTGAGGGGAGTAGGCAAGCTAAAGAGCTTAACTGTGATAATCCTAGTGCAAGGGCTAAGGAGCTCATGAAGCTTAATAGAAATGGCATTAGGAAGGCGATTGGTCTCCTTACGGGACTGTCGCTTAACATGACATCTTTATGTCATGGGTATTGCTAGTGACCCATTTTGCAGGGGTTGCAAGTACAAGGAGCAAACTGCAACACATATTTTATGTGAATGTGAAGTCTTCTCTGCCTATAGGTTTGAGCACTTGGGGCGGCAAATAATTGAGCCTTCACTGTTAAAGATTTCAACAGAAAACTCTGTGTAATCTATTATCTTAAGTCTTACGTAAAATTACAGAGAAAAATAAAGGGAGATGTTAAAAAACTTATTTCATACATTCATTTTAATAAATAATATTAATTTAATTAATTATTAGTGAGAATATATCTCGGACTTGGAATGTTTTTTCTAAAGTAAAACCAGTCATTTTTAATTTTAATTAAAAATTAAATAAGAAAATTACTTAAAAATACAGAATAAAGATTGAGAATCTCGATTATTCACTTTTAACTAAGAATTACTGTAAATTAACAGAGACTCTGGATAAATATTTACATTAAATTTACAGAATTTTTTAACAGTGTTGGGAGCTTCAGGATATTCCGGATAGGTGTCTGCTGGGTTTTCTTTCTGCCACAGGTCTTTTTAAAGATTAGGTTTTGTGGGTTAGTACAATAGACCTCTGATCGCGGTGCTTGGTTTCTTGTGAACCACCCACTTATATTTCATTTCATTTCATTTCATACCTACTCTATATGAATTGAATATCATAAAGCTGTATGTTGCTGCCATCTATCATCATTCTTTGTGGATTTCTGTTACTACTTTAAATCATGCCATATGCATTTGTGACTTACTTAATGACTTACCCTCGTAGATAGCAGAGTATTTAAGTTATTAGGAGTTGAATGAACAGAAGATTGACTAGGCAACACACCACCGCCATGACTTTCATTACAAAAGATTTTTTTTTTTATGTATGGGGTTCCCTGATGCAACAGGTTTAAAAAAGCTAGTAATTTTGGTATGGTTACATTTTAACGATCCAGCAGTACCCCCAATACCACTCGACCGGGCTGTTGTCAATCTTCTATTCATTCAACTCCTAATAACTTAAATACATCTAGTAATAACACTCTATTTTACGAAAGTTTCTACCCTAAAATGTTTTGCTTTAAATATAAACTTTGTAATAATTTACGTTGTAAATTATGTCCCGTTTTATATCCAACACAAATCGATAATTCACATAAAAATAAGATTTTTTGTAAAACTTTCAATTGTATATATAAACTTACTTGTAAAAAATGTAATTTTGGTTATATAGGACAAACTAAAAACACTCTTAACATTAGAATCAATTTACACCGAAGTCAAATTAATCATGTCAATACTAAAAGTCCCCCCCCCCTTCTCTAGAAATCAAACACATTGCAGATCACGGTATTGAAAACATGGTAGTTAGAATTATAGACATTGTCAGTAATGAAAATACTCGTAAATGGTGGGAGAGTTTTCATATACATCAATTTAAAACTTTATTTCCATTTGGGTTAAATACTAAAGTTTTTAACAAAACTGTTTCCATTTCATCTATTATAAACAATAATAATCCATTGATTAATGATTCTACATCTCTGAATAATCAAACCAAAGTTAAACGACATCGCAGGGGTGGTCGTAGAAATAAATGTTCTTTAGATGTTACAAAAACCACTTTAACGAACTTAGTTAACAAGTTAAAACAATTTCAATTGATAAAACCAAATTGGATTAAAAACTTCGTTTATAGTATAAGAATTAAACTTATTAAACATATGTGGCATTACTGCCAAGATGTTATTCAAACCAATACAGATTTGAGTACTACTGTTTATGCTATAGTATTAGAACACCTTAAGGTTAGAGCTATTCAATACAATATCGATTTAAAATATAATGACAATCAAATTACTTATTCTAAAAAATTCTGTATCTTTAATTTTTACAATAAATCTTTTAATTATATTCCATTTGCTAACATTTTTAGAAATATTAAAAAATCTTTTCCGTTAAATAATATAAATATAAGTGCAGCTTTTAAATATGAAACCCCTCTTGGTAGATCAATTTTTAACTATAATGAAATCTCACGCAATTTAAATTGTAATTCTCCACTGCAATGTTGTTATAAACCGGATTCTATAGGTTTTGACAATAATCATAATCATATAATAACTGGTAATTTAGATATTGTAAAGAATTCTACTTTAAAAAAAATTATGAAATTGGGCACAAATTTTAAAATTGAAAAAAACCGAAATATTAAAACTACTATTAAAACTAATCTGGAATGTTTCATATATAAAATGGCTGTAAAATATAGTTTACCATTATGTTCATTTGATGAATGGAAAGATAAATTTATATTGCATTTTTTTAGTTATTATCCACATGAGAATACTGAACAACATTTAAATATGCGTTTATTAAAATGTGCTATTAATGATCTACAAAATAATTATGTAATTTCCTATTTAGATAAAGTTGCATCTAATTATGCTTTTACTTGTAAAAAATACTATTACGATTTATTAATTCAGTCTTATAATGACATCAATTTATATAAACCTTTAAATGTAAGTGAACGTAAAATTAAAAATCGAATTTCTGCTTTATATAAAAAAAACTGGTCTTACAATCAAGAATTTTAAATTTCCCTACTTAGCTCTCATTCCCAAATTACATAAAAACCCTATCAAGTTTCGTCCTGTCACAATAGCATGTAATACATATCTTACTCTAGCTAACGACAAACTGTTAAAAATTTTAAATAAACTAATTGACAAATTTAGGATCGATGGCTGTTTTTTTTGTTAAAAATAGTTATAATGTAGTTAAATTAATTTCAAATAGCACAGTTAAAAAAGTTGTAAGTTTTGATTTTGCTGATTTATTTAATACTATAGACATTCACATTTTATATCAGGTTTTATTAAATTATTATGAACAATATGATTTACAAGAATTCATTACATTTCCAAAATTTAAAGCCTTTTGACTATCGTCTTAAATGAAAACATTTTATATAATGGGATTGGATATTAACAACAGATCTACGGTATCCCTATGGGGGGAGGATGTTCCTCTGCCCTTGCAGATATCTATTTACATCATTATGAATTTGGTACTCATGTCTTAAATGAAATTTTGTATATAAGATATGTTGATGATATTCTAATTGGATATGAACAAGAAGAATTTAAACTGAATTTTAATTTTTACCCCAATAATCTAATTTTAATTGAAACTGCACCTAACAATGATAATAGTGTTGATTTCTTAGACCTTAATATTTGTAATTATAATGAAACAATCGTAATTAAAATCTATGATAAACGTGATGCTTTTAAATTTAAAATTAATCGAATTTCTCCTTGGTCTTCCTGTTTACATAAAAATATATTCAGAAATATTATAATTAACCAACTTATTCGATGCACTCGAATTTTTACTTATAGTTATGACAGTGACTCTTTTGTAGTTAATTTTATACAAACTGCCATAGATAATAATTATCCTCTTTATTTTCTGTTAAATATTCTTAAAGAATATTACCAATTAGATTATCTTACTTGCAAATCACGTTTTTTGAATCGTTTATCAATTCGATTTTAAGGTTTCTTCTTTTCATTAACTGTTTGTTTCTACATTTGAATTGTGTTGAATGGGTGCCATATTGCTTCATGATTTTTCTTGTATGTCGTTTTAAATTATGGTTTGGTTTTTCTTATAAATTTTTATAAATGTGTTTATTTGGGATTTATTCCTTATTTTGCCAATTTCATGTAAGTTTATTCTGAGTTTTGACACAGTATCTGGTATCCGGGAGTGTTGACCGGTCGTAAAACATGTTTAACCGGAGTGGGGTGGTCACAACTCCCCCCTGCCATTTAGATACTTCTGTCTCCATTTTTTCTTTCTCTCCTTTTCAGTTACATATGTTGATGTTTTTCTTTTTTATTCTATTTAGATTTATATATATATATATATATATATATATGTATATATACAGTAAGACCCCGCTTAACGCGTGGGATACGTTCCATCAAAGTAGAGCGTAATGCGAAACAGCGCGCGCACAATTTTAGGGAATCCCCGTACTGCTGCGAGCAATTTCGGGGAATCCACAGGGGAAATAAAAGAGCGCTAAACCGAAACAGCGCTAAATGAAACAGCGTTAAGCGGGGTCTTACTGTATATATTAAATAGTTCAGAAGCAAGATGACCGAATGGAAGTATATGTAATGTAGTCATACTTTAAAGGTACTTAGGACTATTACTGTCCAGCGTTATGTTAATGAAAATAGTTAGTTAAGGGGAAAAAGAAGAGGAACTAGCGTTTCTTTGCAATCTATGCTCCGTAGCAGAAGCGAAATTTGAAGTGAATTTACGTTTTGTGCTATTCGAAGTGCTCCTTTTCTTAAGTTTGTTTCGCTGTCTCATACAAAGCCTTGATTATCGCAGCAAAACTTTTACCTTTATGCATTAAGAAAACCACCATTCTGTTAACATTGAAATAAAATAATGCTGTTGTATGGTTTAGCGTTTTTTAAGTTCTCTAAAAAAATTACAAATTGCAGAATTTCCCGGAAAATTGAACGTTAAAAAAGGTTTGAACTAGAAATTATAATCGAGAATACTGTTGAGATTTTTTTTTTCACTTTAACCCCTTAACGCGCGCTGTCCTCGCTGCGAGGACGGAAAATTCAAGATCCAGCTGCAAGAATTGATACCGGAAATTTTTTAGCAAAAATTCACGTTTATAACATATCAGAAAAGGCTAGTTTTTTAAACCTTAAAATTTAAAATTTCTTTTAGTTTAATTTAGTTCAAGAATTCCGGCGGCAGTATAATTTCAATGTTTGAAATTGTCTTGCGCCGCAAAGGGTTAAAAGAATAAAATACAAATTAAAAAAAAATATCTGAATCTAGTTCTTGCATTGTTAGGGACCTTGTTTAATTAAAAGACTTTTATAAACTTTTAAATAAAATTAAAAACTTTTATAAAATTGTAATTCTTTCGGGACCCTTTGGAGGGAAATTTAGATCCATTCATAATATCATTATAAAAACAAATATAATTAAGTCTGTAAATAATACAATGCGTTTCACACTGAAATGGTTCACTAGTCAATAAAAGTGAAATAAAATAGTTTTTTTTTACTTAATTTAAATAAATAAAGCACAAATAATAATGTTTAATTTATTTTTTTATTTATTTGTTTGCTTAGTTTTTACATGGATTATTTTACTTACTGTAATTTCTGAATCACAAAATTATCAACTTTTCTTAAGGAAGAAAATAAAATTTATAATTTACTGTTTTAATTCTTTGCCTCCCCTAACGCGCTTACAGCGCTTTTAACAGTTTACCAAATTTAGGGAGTCTTTTAATCAACTATCACCACTAATTTTAAGGTATGATATTTCATATTCATAATGGACGAATAAACATTCGAAAGGATTAGGAACCGTTAAAGTTAAAATTAAGTGGTGGCTATTAATAAAAAAAAGTCCCTAAATTTGGAAACACTAACCAGAGGAGTAAAATTTGATAGAACCGGCAAAGGGTTAACCCTTTCAGGGGCAAGCAAATTTTCTTCATTTTTATTCAACAGCCACCAGAAAACACCAACAATATTAAAAGACACTAAAAAAATGAATTTATCCGTCTAAGTTATAAATATAAATATATATAAATATATATAAATAATTTCGAGGGACAGCTTTTTCAATTTTGAATCAAAAT
Organism: Salticus scenicus; assembly: GCA_963930645.1. Classification (NCBI taxonomy): domain Eukaryota; kingdom Metazoa; phylum Arthropoda; class Arachnida; order Araneae; family Salticidae; genus Salticus; species Salticus scenicus. Next base: position 111,695,483 of record OZ005657.1, read on the forward strand.
ATGTGGTTACACTATGCATAATTGTCAACCGAACCCGGAAGATTGTTAGTCCCCGCCCCTTTTTGAACACCACTTAATTTTTCGAGTAATTCTTTTCAAATATATTTACGATTAAATAAGACGAAAAGTACTCTAAAAAAACACTTTTGTGAAAAATTAGGCGGAAAGGGGCGAGACTAACAATTTTTCGGGTTTGGTTTGCAAGTATGCACTAGAGATGGGCGTTATTTCACGGAAAGTAATAAGTAATATTATTATTGCATTGTAGCCTATTAGCATGATAATATTTTACTAAAAATATCCTATTAAAAAAATAATATTTTCAACTTTATCTCTGCGCGCGGAATTTCTAGCGACAAAACTGATATCATACAAGTAAAAAGCTTGAATTATTTCTTTTATATAATGAAATTATAAAACACAAAAACAATATTATCAAAACCGGCTACTATCGAAATCCAAATCATACGAAAACTAGTTTCCAAATCGCGACATATGGGTAACAAAAAAGTACCGAGTAAAGAATTAAACACCCATCCTTTCGCATCTAACAATCCCCGCACTCCGCATGTTAAATACAGCATCATACACATATAGTCCAGTCAATAGGTACGTAAAAAAGGGCTTACCTAGCAAAAGGTGGGGTAGAAGATTTTTCTTTTTTAATTTGTACATATTAGTGTCAATATGAAAAAAACGATTTATCCAACATGGGCGACCCCGGGAGAATTTTTGTCGGCTGAAAAACCTCGAAAATTTACTACTTTTTTGGCTTTTTTTGAAATATCTCAGAAATGGCTGAATTTAGCAATATTTTTCTATTAAAAAGTTTAAAGAAGATTAAATTTCCTACAATTTTCTTCATTACAACTTTTTTGTAGTACTAATAGCAAGCACGTTACTGCCTCTTGAAAGTCGGCATTTTTGCTCAAGCTAATAAAATGCAACTCAAAGAAATGAGTTGGTGCATGAACGTTTATTAGAAAACGGAAAAAAAAGAAAGGACATATTCATCTGTCTGACCTTAGGAAATGATACCTGCTTCGTAGCAAAGGAGGTAAAAAAAAAAAAAAGAAAACTGCCCCCCCCCCCCCACAAAAAAAAAAAAACTCTCCCTTTCCTCCCGTCTCTTCCCATCTTGTAGTACGCTGCCTCGGCTGAGCATCTACCTATATTAATCAGTTCAGTTAGAATGTGTGAACATACTTTTTCAACCCATGAGCGTTTTCTATTACAATAACCGGAGTGTTTGTTTTATTTACGAAATCAGTTTGAATAAAGGTGAAATAAAGATTCTGAAGGAGAAAGGTATACAAAAAATCAGCAAAAGTGCAATGCAAAACGTCAAAATGAAGAACATCGGTGTTTTTTGATGAACCTACAACAAGTAAGAATTCACAATGCCTGTCACAAACGATATATCAATAGGCGAATGATTGCAGCATATGTACGGCGTCATACAACTGGTGATAGAGCTGGTCCAAACTGTTCGGCTCCATATCTTCCATCAAGAACTGAAGGTTTCAGTTTTAAAGATCAGTGTTTCTCGTGTGGAGATTGGATACTTGAAGATTTCTTTAAAAAACAGGAACGACTTCCTGAGCATGAAAGAAATTTTATGCACCATGCTATGAAACTGGTGTGAAAGGAACACTTGTAAATGGTGTCGAAAATTGTGGGGATGAGAGAAGAAAAAAAGTACTTGAATGCATCGGAAATGTAAAAGGTTTAGTTGCTATAAATGTTGGGTATCACAGATTTTGTCATCAAAAACTGTATTGGAGGCCTAAAAGTGAGATGAAACGAGGATATTACCGTGCAAGTAACACTGATGAGGCAATGGAATCAATTTACTCCTACCCTGAAAACGACTCGAACGAGTTCCAGTCTCATAAAGTATTTGATGAATAAAATAGAGGATGATTTTCGTCCTGGCATCAGATCGGTTACATCGCGCTTTTGCAAAAAATATGGTGAAGATGTTTTAATAGCCGAAACTGCCAACAAGAAAGCAGTTTGCTTCCAAAATGTTGGCTATAAAATACTCAGTGAAACTGGTATAGTAACAAGGACTCTGATCCTCAACAAGAAAATGTCGAACTAATTTCATCATTTGACGAGGCTGAAGAAGATAAGCTATTCTAAGAGCTTATATAATTACTACAAGACGGAGAGGAACAATTTGAGGACGACACACCTTCCTTCTAGCTCTGATGACTATTGAAATTTAAGAACCCGGGTTTCAAAATAACCACGAAGAAAATAAACATGTATATTATACATTAATGTACGTTTCTTTATTTGTTTCAAGGCTAAATGAATCTCCCTATAATTTGCATATAAAGTTAAATTTCTACAATTTACCTTTGTAATTATTTGCTATTGTTCTTCAAACAAGTTTGCCTATTTGTGAAGTTCATTTAAAATTAAGATTGTGTCTTGTTATTATCATTAATATTAATATAGCAGTTATTAATGTTTATTACAACATTATGTATTATATCTAAATATCATTAACGTTTTATAATATAATAAATAGTAGAATTAAAATATTTATGTATTAATGCACTGAGTTTTTGCTTACTAGCCCCCTAATATTTATTCATTTACATTTATATACAAATATCTTTTATTTTATTTATTTTTCTTTGTATCTCTTTGTGTGTGTATTATGTGTTCCAGTGATAGAACGCTATACATTGGTAGTTATTGGAGTCTGATGATGACTAATGTTGTTATGTCAGAATTGTCAGTTCGTACAGTCAGAATTGTCAGTTCGTTAGGAGGGGAGAGAGAGAGTTAGTAAAAAGGAGAAGGGAAAATTAAAAGAGAGCAGACTTGTTATCTGTCGTCCTTAGTGAAGAAAAAAGAAATGATCGCCAATTTATCTGGCGAACATATTTAATCCCTTTCAAAAATCACGATTATTTTAACAAGGCATATGTTAAGAGAACAATCAAGAATATAAAACAGTATTTCTTACAATATATATTGTAAAAAAATACATCTGACGTGTATATTTCCGTATTACGTTTTTGATCACCAAATCCAAAAATCCCAAGGATGACAGATATCACAGCTATACCCTTAAAAATTGTTAAGCTTTCTGTAAATAAAGCTTCTAATTCTAATAATTACTGTAGATTATTTATAAGGAGAAATGCGCTTTTTTTACGAAGTTGGGAAATCTGTTTATTTTCAAGAAGCTGTTACGCGCTTGCTATTAGTACTACAAAAAAGGTGTAATGAAGGAAATTGTAGGAAATTTAATCCTCTTTAAACATTACAATAGAAAAATATTGTTAAATTCAGCCATTTTTGAGATATTTTGAAAAAAGCCAAAAAATTAGTAAATTTTCGAGGTTTTTCAGCCGACAAAAATTCTCCCGGGGCCGTCCATGTTGGATAACTCGTTTTTTGCATATTAGTACTAATATGTACAAATTAAAAAAACAAAATCTTCTACCCCACCTTTTGCAAGGTAAAATGTATATATTGACTGGACTTATAAGGATAACGAAGAAGTAACATTGCCGCACAAGTGTTCTAACTTTGCTCTGTGGCATGTAGACGATAAGATCCATGCGACGCAAGTAACGAGAAACGAAACCAATTCCAAATTACCGATTCGTTACTTCAAGTCTGAAAGATTAATTTTATCTCTGAAAAGAAATACACGCTGTTTGATACAACTCCGCTTACTCAGTGATATTCTCAGTCAGTAATCTCTTCCCATGTTTCGTTAAAAACTAATAATGCTGAGCTCTCGGATATTTTCTAGAATATATTACAGAATATTGCTTGTGAAATATATTAATCAAAATAATTTTAATAAGCAAGATACTTTTAACATCTAGGACAAATAACATCGTGCTCATATTAACCCTTTGCGGCGCAAGACAATTTCAAACATTTAAATTATACTGCCACCGGAATTCTTGAACTAAATTAAACTAAAAGAAATTTTAAATTTTATGGTTTAAAAAACCAGCCTTTTCTGATATGTTATAAACGTGATTTTTTGCTAAAAAATTTCCGGTATCAATTCTTGCAGCTGGATCTTGAATTTTGCGTCCTCGCAGCGAGGACAGCGCGCGTTAAGGGGTTAAACACCCTTGATATAAACTTAGAAATGATTTCATTTGGTGTTGATATTTATTTATGGAATAATAAAATCGTTTGGGTATGGAGATACCTTGATACCACGGTTTAACGAAGTAATGTTGTCAGTCTGTTAATTTAAGCAGCTAGCATGAGATAGGTAAGGGGTGATTATTAGAGGCTGATTTATTATTTCGTCATGAAGGTGAGCAATGGGATTACATTTGTTAGGTTTGGATTCGCTTGCGTATTGGAAACAGATGTTTCGGGAGTGTGAAAAGGGAAAGAAAGGAGTGAGTGTTTGTTTATAGTTTAATTGCTTATAGCAGATGGAATTGAAAATGCGTAATCACATACGGCATAGGGATAGTGTTTGGGAGCATTTATTTATTGTGGTTTTATCAAGAATATTGTTTGAGTTTAATTAAGAATAATTTTAGAAGAAAATTGAATATTTATTTATTTATTTATTTTTACTGTTTAGCTTTACTTTACTTTTTTTTTTTTTTTTAATCTGATTCTTTCTTGAGACTATTTTTTAAGATTTCAAATGAGTAAAGGTGTTAAGAATAGTTAATTACGCTTTTATGTTAAAATTAAGTGTCTCAGAAAATACATCATTTTACGCAATTTTTGCAAGCAAAATTTATATTTTTAAACAAATGTTTCTAATTTTAGAAAACATACTCAAAGTGACTGTTTGCTAAGTATGAGTGTAAAACACTAATTTACTTGTCAATCTGGAAAGTTCAAGTTTTTTGGAAAATCAAAAGAAACAGTGACTCGGTAGTTTAAAATTTGGGATGCTTTAAAAATGTTTCTTAAAATGTTTTTATTATTATTTAATTGTTTTTTAATTACATATAGTCCAGTCAATAAATACAATGTACCTTGCAAAAGGTGGGGTAGAAGATTTTGTTTTTTTAATTTGTACATATTAGTACTAATATGCAAAATACGAGTTATCCAACATGATCGGCTACGGGAGAATTTTTGTTGGCTTAAAAACCTCGAAAATTTACTAGTTTTTTGGCTTTTTCCAAAATATCTCAGAAATGGCTGAATTTAGCGATATTTTTCTATTGTAATGTTTAAAGAGGATTAAATTTCCTACAATTTTCTTCATTACAACTTTTTTGTAGAACTAATAGCAAGCGCGTAACGGCTTCTTGAAAATAAACAGTTTTCTCAACTTCGTAAAAAAAGCGCATTACTCCGTATAAATAATGTACAGTAATTATTAAAATTAAAAGCTTTATTTACAGAAAGCTTCGCAACTTTTAATGATTTAGCTCTGATATCTTTCGTCCTTGGAATTTTTGGGTTTGGTGATCAAAAACGTAATACGGAAATACAAATGCCAGATGTATATCTTTACAATATATATTGTAAGAAATACTGTTTTATTTTCTTGATTGTTCTCTTAACATATATCTTGTTGAAATAATCGTGATTTTTCAAAAGAATTAAATATGTTAGCCAGGTAAATTGGCGACCACCCTTTTATTTTTTCCCTTCCCCGTTTTACTCACTCCCCCCCCCTTTCCCCCCGGCCAAGCACTCACAAATCTGGCCTAACAACAGCTGTAGTCATCATCAGACTCCAATAACTGCCGATGTATCGTATTCTACCACTGGAACACATAATACACGCACAAACACATACAAAGAAAAAAAATAAAATAAAAACATTTGTACATAAATGTAAATGAATAAATATTAGGATGCTAATAAGCAAAAACTCAATGCATTGATACATAAATATTTTAATTCTACTATTTATTAAATTATAAAACATTAATGATATGTAGATATAATACATAATGTTGTAAAAAACATTAATTACTGCTATATTAATATTGAGGATAATAACAATATACAATTTTAATTTTAAATGAATTTCATAAATAGGCATACTTGTTTGAAGAACATTAACAAATAATTACATTACAAAAGTACATTGTAGAAATTTAACTTTATAAATAAATTATAGGGAGGTCATTTAGCCTTGAAACAAATAAAGAAAAGTACATTAATGTATAATATGCATGTTTATTTTCTTCGTGGTTGTTTTGAAAGCCCGGGTTCTTAAATTTCAATAGTCATCAGTCGTAGAAAGAAGGTGTGTCATCCTCAAATTGTTCCTCTCCCTCTTGCAGTAATTACAAAAGCTCTTAGAATAGCTTATCATCTTCTTCAGTCTCGTCCAATGATGAAATTAATGTGACATTTTCCTGTTGAGGATAAGAGTCCTTATTACTATACTAGTGTCACTGAGTACTTTATAGCCAATATTTTGAAAGCAAACAACTGCTTTCTTGTTGGCAGTTTCGGCTATTAAAACATTATCACCATATTTTTTGCAAAGGCGCGATGTAACCGTTCTGATGCCAGGACCAAAATCACTCTCTATTTTATTCATCAAATACTTAATGAAACTGGCACTCCTCCAAGTCGTTTTCAGGGTATGAGTAAATTGATTCCATTGCCTCATCAGTGTTACTTGCAGGGTGGTATCCTCGTTTCATCTCACCTTTATGACTCCAATACAGTTTTTGCTGACAAAACCTGTGATACCAAGCTTCTACAGCAACTAAACCTTTTACATTTACGATGCATTCAAATACTTTTTTTCTTCATTCATCCCTACGATTTTTGGCACCATTTACAATTGTTTATTTCACACCCAGTTTCGTAGCATGGTGGATAAAATTTCTTTCATGCTCAGGAAGTCGTTCCTGTTTTTTAAAGAAATCTTTAAGTATCCCCTTCTCCACACAAGAAACACTGATCTTTAAAACTGAAACCTTCAGTTCTTGGTGGAAGATATGTAGCCGCACAATTTGGACCAGCTCCATTACCAGTTGTATGACGCCGTAGATATGCTGCAATCATTCGCTCATTGGTGTATCATTTGTGACAGGCAATGTGAATTCTTACTTGTTGTAGGTTCTTTAAAAAACACCGATGTTCTTTATTTTTACGTTTTGCATTGCACTTTTGCAGATTTTCTGTATACCTTTCTCCTTAAGAATCTTTATTTCTCCTTTATTCAAACTGATTTCGTAAATTAAACAAACACTGCGGTTATTGTAATAGAAAACGCTCATGGGTTCAAACAGTATGTTCACACATTCGAACTGAACTGAATAATATAGGTAGATGCTCAGCCGAGGCAGCTTACTACGAGATGGGAAGACGCGGGAGGAAAGGGCGGGCTTTTTATGTGTGTGTGGGGGGGCAGTTTTTTTTTTTTTTTACCTCCTTTGCTACGAAGCAGATATCATTTCCTAAGGTAAGACAGCTGAATATATCCTTTCCTTTTTTTTCCGTTTTCTAATAAACGTTCATGCACCGACCCATTACTTTGAGTTGTATTTTATTAGCTTGAGAAAAAATGCCGACTTTCAAGAGGCTGTAACGCGCTTGCTATTAGTACTACAAAAAAGTTGCAATGAAGAAAATTGTAGGAAATTTAATCCTCTTTGAACTTTATAATAAAAAAATATCGCTAAATTCAGCCATTTCTGAGATATTTAAAAAAAAACCTAAAAAGTAGTAAATTTTCAAGGTTTTTCAGCCGACAAAATTTCTCCCGGGGTCTACCATGTTGGATAAATCGTTTTTTTTTCATATTGACACTAATATGTACAAATTAAAAAAGAAAAATCTTCTACCCCACCTTTTGCTAGGTAAGCCCTTTTTTACATACCTATTGACTGGACTAATATATAGCTTATAATATGAGATTTTTTTTTCTTTTTCAGAAAATGGCTCCCGTGTACGTGTTTCTTGATATTATTTGAAATATTCTGTTTTTGTGTTTAAAGGAATTGGTTTAATGAACCTTAAGTTTACACGATTTTGACGAACGTTTTTGAAGAAATTCTAGTGTTAAATAAAGTGAAGATTACTATTCGAAAGCATTGGGATTTAAAAACATGAACCGCATCCACTGTGCAGGACACATGTATACTATATTGTATATCATACCGAAAGGATTAGAAAGATATTAGCCATATATAAATTAAAAAGTAATAGGTTATAAAAATAATATGTTGCAAAAACCTATTACCAAAGGTAGTATGGAACGAAGTAACCTGTTACTGAAAAGAAACTGTTATCCCATCTCTACAATGTAAAAAAATAACAGTTATCTGCTGCAAGAAACTCTCTGTAATCGGAGAAAATAAGTTAAAACAACGTAACTTTTTCGTAAATTACTCGTTTCTTGCAGCAGATAACTGTTATTTTTTTTACATTGTACACTGTAAAAAAATAACTATTACAGGGATGGAACACGGGCGCAGAATTCATAGCCGAATCTGTTTAAGAAATTTTACTACCTATAATATCGTTGATTTAAGAAGTAGAAAATTTTCTTACATTGATAGTGGTATGAATACTGCGCCCGTGTTCCATCCCTGCTATTACCAGCTGCAAGAATCTCTCTGTGAAAATAAGTATTTTCTCCAATCACAGAGAGTTTCTTGTAGCTCTTAATAGTTATTTTTTTTACAGTGTATGCACTATGCAACCACTGACCCTGAAAGGATTAACGATTATCATACTTATATCGACAAAAAATTACAAGTAAAAAAAAAATTAAATAATTGTGCAAATGTTTGTGTTATATAAAGCAGAATCTGTAACGTAATAAAATTATATTATTTAAAGAAAAGACGTATTATTATTTCTGAAAAGTATAAAAAAGAAGCAAATATTACTTAAAGTAAATAAATAACAACACTTTTATTTCAGTTCTCTTTAAAATAGAAGTTAAATATTTCAAACGCTTTTTCTCTTTTAAATCTCGACATATATTTTCAAATGAGTGATGGAAGTCTGGATTTCCATGTTGGTCAATCAAAATAATAATGAAATGCCTAAAAGAAACATCCATTTGATGTAGTGAAAGATTTTTGAGATCACAAAAATAATACGAAAGGGATTGAGTTCTGTTTTTTAATCAGCATTTTCTGTTGAACATTTTCTGTTATTCTATTCTATGAAATTAGAGAACACATTTCCTTTCCTTAGCAATGCTGGATTATCAGTAAAAGCATTTTTAAGAACATATTCTTTATTTTCCTTAAAATATAAAATTCAGTATATTATCAAATCATGAATTGATTTTCTTTTGAACTTTCCTGGTATTTTGCTTCACATTATATATATATATATATACAGGGCCTGATTAAGGGGGAAGCTCGCTCATACCGGAATATTTTTACAATTATTTTTTACTTAATGTCATAGAAATTCCACGCTTTGACGAGAAAATATTTTTTATAAAAAATGAACGGTGTAAAACAATCCAATTTACTCACCGTTATTAGACACCAGAATTCTTTTAAAATAATTTTTAATGAAAATTTTCTGTTTATTATAGCAGGAAAGTATTTGTTAAAAAATAACGGTGTAAGTATAAATAATGTGTGAAGAGCGAGCTTCCCCCTTAATCAGGACCTGCATATATATATATATATATATATATATATATATATATACATATATTTGTATACTATGTATTAAACAAACATTTCTTTAATTTCTGCTTGTATAACAGGTGATTTAAAAAAGATGTGCACTTTTGAAGAGGCAGATTTCTCAAACATGATTTAATTATACACTGAAGTGAAGGGTTAGAAATGGTATTTTTTTGTAGTAGAGGACAATACATGGAAGGTTAATTGCATAACGATACTATTGAAAACAGCTTATGTACCATTCACGTACATCGTCATTACGCCAATGAAGTATATCATTGCATCGGTCATGGTGTCCCTATTCTGTGACCTATTAACCTAAGAGACAGTCGTGTCGTCTAGAAATTTTATGGATTCCATTGGGCGCCAAAAATCTTTTATATTTGATTCTGGTCTGTTTTGCGGTCATCACAATCTGTAGCATATACTGTTTTTTGACTATTTAAATGTCTTCATCAAAACGTTTTTTATTACACAAAGAGAATGATGCAGGGCCTGATTAAGGGGGAAGCTCGCTCATACCGGAATATTTTTACAATTATTTTTTACTTAATGTCATAGAAATTCCACGCTTTGACGAGAAAATATTTTTTATAAAAAACGAACTGTGTAAAACAATCCAATTTACTCACCGTTATTAGACACCAGAATTCTTTTAAAATAATTTTTAATGAAAATTTTCTGTTTATTATAGCAGGAAAGTATTTGTTAAAAAATAACGGTGTAAGTATAAATAATGTGTGAAGAGCGAGCTTCCCCCTTAATCAGGCCCTGGAATGATGTCTTTATTCTCAGTCATTGTTTTTTTATTCTCGTCTTTTAACACTGGTTGGTGTAGTATTCATTAGTATTCATTAACATACTGATTTCAAAAAATTAGATGTAATTATGCTCATTCTGTAATTGTATAAAATATTTGCAATTTTTGCAATTTTGCTCTTTTAATATTTTTATGTTCAAATAGTTTAAACTTTACAGTGAATAAAATATGTTTCACAGAGTATTTTTTTTTAATATTTTGATTCCCGTATTTTTTTCCGATTTCTCAGAGTAAACCCAATATTTTAGAGTACTTCTAAAATATTACAATATTTAAGGAATGTATTTTTTCTTTTCTTTTTTTTTTTTTTTTTTTTTGTTCGAATTTAAATCACTTAAATTTTATTCTAATAGTTCCATGCGCTAATTGCAACTGACGTACAAATACGCTGTCTTAAAGGCTAAAAAATAATTACACAAAATCCATTTTTAATTAATACATTCTTCGAAAAATCTCCTAAAAGCGGGGCTTATTGTTTTTAATTTAACGAGTTAACTCGTGACCGATTCCAAAATATTACAGGTTGCCTGTAACCATAGCTGCTAATATTTAAATTTCATTCGGAATATTTTTAGCCCCCTTCTTTATATTTCGCACCATTTTATTTCAAGAAAACTTTCTCCGTTATACAGAGGTACCAAGTTACTACTAACGAAAAATCAGTTTCATACCGCAATAAAGAAAATGTAAAACTTGTCCTATGAAATTGCAGATAATTATTACAAAAGAATACATTAAAAAATTTCCAGTTTTAAGATTACGGACAATCCGTAATAACTTGACACCTTTGCATTATACAACTACCATAAAATAAGAAAAAATTATTATTAAAAACAAAAACGAGTGGTATGAAATAAAGGCGGAGTTAAAAATACTCCGGATAAAATGAAATGTTTGCAGCTAGGCTGTAATGTTCATAACAGAATCATTTAATAGTATTTATTTACAATAAATTTCAACAATTAAATATTGCGAAATTTTCTATTCCTAGATAAATGTTTAAACCTCATATTTTTATTTGACAGAAATTCGGCATCTCTGTTATCTATAAGAAAATTTAATAAGACAAATTGACTTTTAATGACTATACCAGAATCACAGCTGCCAAGTTTTTTAATTTATTCCGGGATGTTGTTAACCTCGACATTTTTTTACACCGTAATCTTTGTAGAAAAATTTTCTTCAATATATAATTACGATTAGATATGAAAAAATTACTCTAAAATGTTTATGGTGTGAAAAGGTGGCGGGACTAACAGCATTCATGAATAAATTAAAGAACTTGGCACCTATACAGAGTTGACAAATTTTGTAATTTATTCTGGAGCGTTGTTAGCCCCGCCTTCTTTTCATACCAGTACTTCTGAAGGGAGAATTTCTTTTCAAATATGCGTTGTCGCATATTCAGAGCCCGATTAAGGGGGAAGCACGCATTATTTATACTTACACCGTTATTTTTTAACAAATACTTTCCTCCTATAATAAACAGAAAATTCTCATTAAAAATTATTTTAAAAGAATTCTGGTGTCTAATAACGGTGAGTAAATTGGATTGTTTTACACCGTTCATTTTTTATAAAAAATATTTCCTCGTCAAAGCGTGGAATTTCTATGACATGAAGAAAAAAATAATTGTAAAAATATTCCGGTGAGAGATGAGATAATGTGTTCTTCCCCCTTAATCAGGCTCTGCGCATATTTCAGAAAATCAAATGTATGTGACTCTCAGACATATACAACACATTCAGTGCTACGAACATCCTAATTAATAATCCAGAGGATTGTTAGTACCCGCCTTTTTGTCGCAGCAGTTTTTTTTTTTTTTTTTTTTTTTTTTTTTTGCGTACTTTTCATTTTATTTTTTCGTAAATGCATTTAAAGAGAATTACTATAAAAATTAAGTGGTGTCAAAAAAGGGGCATGTATTAACAATACACCGGATTAGTTTGGCAGCTATGTGCATTAAACATAACGTTTTGTATTATAAATATAAGTATTTTTTTTATTATTATTATTATTAAAAAAATCATTGTACTTAATCACCAGAAAAATTCTAGAAAGAGGTAAAAAAGAAAGAATTATATCCCAAATACTTAACACAAGACAGCTATTTGTTCACTCGCTCAAGTATACTACATCTTCAAAAGAAGGATATATATCTATATATATATATATATATATTTGGTTGTTCGGAAAGTAATTTCGTTTTTTCCTTCGAAAATGAAAGACGATTTTCTTATATTGTATAAATATTTTAATGAATTATATATTCTCCATTTTGATCGGTTTCTTAGCGATCTCACGAGTTGTTATTTGGCAGTTTTTCATAAATCAATACTTTATTTCGTCTTCATTAGCACAAACTGGTTTTCTAGAACGTTATACATCTTCAACTCAAAATTGCCAGAACAAAATTTGGTAAACAAGTTTTGACAATAGCGTTCTTTAAATAAATTTTCTGTGCACACATCGTATACTTTTTTTCCTTGTTTGAATAGTATTTTCGCATTTTTGATAGCAAAAACAAAATATGCCGAAAATGTCGCTTCTGATTTTCTTTATTTGATAGGGCACCAATCAAAAATATTGAGCAGAATAAAACGACCTTTTTCACGAGCAAGCCTTGCTATATCAGCTGTCACAATATGTAATGGCAATGCAACTTAAATGTGAAGAAGGTGTGAAAAAAATACAATTAAATCCTCTGTTGAAAAAAACGAAATGACTTTCCGAACAACCCAATATATATAGTGCATATATAAAAATTATTTATTGTTATTTTTTATGTATTCGTGTTACATATGCCCAAATGTCCATTACACATTGGTAATGGATAATATTTTTTAATTCAGTTGTATAAGATGTATAGTTGAAATAATATGAATCACCAGTGACGAGATTTAATTTTATTTTTCACCACTATTTTCGAAAACTATTTACTAGATTTTTTAATAAACAAAAAAAAAAAAAAAAAAAAAAAAAGTTTTTGGTTAATTCTATTGTAGATAGTAGTGTCAGTCACACTAAAAGACAAGATATCCGCTATTTTTGTTACCTTTATTCCCATTCACAAATTTTTATCACATATTCACATTTTTTTTTTTTTTTTTTTTTTTTTTTTTTTTTTTGGTGATGGAATATGATACTTTTTTTTTTTTTTTTCGTAATGGAATGTAATACTGATTTTTTTTTTTTTTTTTTTGGGGGGGGATGGAATATGATACTGATTTTTTTTTTTTTTTTTTAATGGTTACTAATAAGAAAACTCCGAAGGAAGCGAGAAATTGTGTGCGCTGCTATGCGTGACTGATACTAGTTTTTCATGGAATTAGCCTGCAGTAAAAATAGAATTTTGCATACATATCAGATTTTATATTAAATTAGTGTTAGAAGAAAAAAAAAGGAGCAGATATTTTACCTTTTTATCAGTTTATCATGTAGTTAATCAAATAACACTGCGTTGCAAAAAAAAAAAAAACTTTTTTTCGAGCACTGATACAATTCCTGTTGATTCTTATGTAAAATGACCTCCTGAATCCAAACATGGCCTCCATTTTGCCTAATAACCCACTGTTTTCTTTGGACGCCACGACCTTCCAAGACTTTTATCACTGTTTGGTAATTTTATAGCCATGAATATTATTTGAAGAACGGAAAAAAAATATTTCAACACTTAAAAAATAATTGATAAATAAATTATAATAAATGTAATTTATAATTTCTGTGGCCACCCCCCCCCCCCCCCTTTAAATTTTCCCCTTGATACAAATGTTCATATTTTAGAATTTTTCACTTCTGTAGCACCTCAGAAGATATTTAACAGTTAAAATAATCCTTTTCCCCTCTACAAATCAAATGTATAGCCATAAAATTACCAAAAAGTGATAAAAATAGGGAGGTGTCCCTCAAAGACATGTGATAGGGCAAAATGTCCGTCATATTCGGATTCAAGAGGTCATTTTATATAAGAATTTGAAAAATGGAGTTGGGGCTGATTTAATGCGGAACAGTGTGATTTGTATCCCATTCATACATTTACATAGTTGACAACATTTTAACACTATGCCGTCCGGCGACACCACAGTGGTTTCGTACGTAAAGTATCTCTCCACCATTGGTCGTTTCTTTCCCAATTTTTGTGTTATTTTTTTCTTTAGTATATAACCCAATATTCATATTTTTACAATGAAATATGCTGTGGATACAAATACATTGATTAGATAGAATATAATTATAATGTATATCCATTTGTATTGTAAATGTGAATACAGAAAATTTTGTTCTGAAATATTGTAACTTGAGAGAATAACGCCCACAGGCAAAAAAGACGAAATTATTGTCAAAAAGACGAAATCATGCAGTCGCGAAAGTGTTAATAATACCTTTAGATGTTAACCTAAAATGTATCAACTTTAGACCCTGTCTTTTTTATATGTTTGCAGACTGTCGCTTTATTCTTGTGCATTTCATTAATATTTATAGTTTTACAAGGATGCTACACAAGAAGTTTTCATCTTTTACTCTGCATTGATGAGACATTTTTCTTTAAGGGTAATGGGGCGGAGGCAGTCCTGCGATACCCTTGCTACGTGTGGCCGAGCATTTTCCTGTTGAAAAATGTTTCTTGTAAGACCTGCCATGAGAGGAGACACATTCGGCTAAAGAATGTCACGAACGTACCACTGGGCTTTCATGTTAAAGTGGATAAATATTAAGGGTGACTACGTGTCGTATATGACGACACCCCATACTATCCTAACAGTTATAGTTGTGGTGTGCCGCTCTAAAATAAAGTCGAAATTGAAGTGTTCATCAAGGGGACTCAACACACGTACACTATTGTCATCATTGTCCATACTGAATCTGGATTTGTCGCTGAAGACAACCTGGTTCCAATCCCGACGCTGTCCAATCCCGACGAACTGTCCAATCCCGACGATCTGTCCAATCCCAACGAGCAGGACACCACTCCAAACGGTGGCAACGGTGGGGGTGGGGGGGTCATTGGCTGCGAGCGTAATGGGCCCTGAGATAGGAAATGTCCTTCACCAAGGCACCGTGCAATGGTGCGGGCAGACATAGGGATCCACAGTGAAAGTGCTGACAAGGAGACAGTTAGCGGACAATCACACAGTTTGCGCAATGCCTGCGTGTCGTATGATGCAACGGTCTTCGCGACTATTCGTTTGTCGAGGGCGTCCTGAGCTTGGTCGCCGTGTACGCGACCTCCCTCTTGTCCACTGGTCCCTACACTTCCTCACAGTAAAATCAGATCGACCTAGGTGACAAGCTACTCGCTGAGCTCACAACCCAGCTTACATTATCCCAATGATTATTACCCTCTCGGACTCTAACAGCTGCTTATACCGCGTTCCCAACTTTTATAATTCATTCACAAACATTTTTAGTCCCGCCTTCTTTTAGCACTAGGAATTTCGTAGATTATTTCTCTTTAATATGTGACAACGATTAAGTAAGAAAAAATACTTTTTCAGAATTTCCGGTATGAAAAAGAGGCGGGGCTAAAAATGATTTTGACTAAATTATAAAAGTTGGGAACGCTGTGCTTATATTATCTTCGGTGGCGTCGTAACTTCATCTCAATTTGAAATGCTTCCTTCTGCGACAGATTAAGTACACGCAAACACGCTCTGCTTACCTGTTTTATACTTCAAGGAAAACAAAGTTCAATGCTCTCTGGTGGCATTACGCAATGCGCAATCACGCTACGTTTCTAATCATTTTCATAACTGCCAAACGCATACCGTCGTGCCAAGTTATGTTACGATCCTACAACTACTTTTTGTTGCGGAAATTTTTATCCCTTTCCGACTCGAAACATTTTTACGTTAAAACATTACATTCTTCTGTTTTTGCAAACTGAAAGAAAAATATGGACTATAACCGACATTTATTGATTGAAAATTGTACTTTACACTATCTGCTAATTAGCTCGATCTTTCATTTCCTGATTTTATTACATACGACTGTTCCAGATGCAAAAGATGTTGTGGATGGCTAAACATAGCCTCTAAATTAGATGCTTTCCGCGTGGCTCGGAAACTTGGCGGTAGACAGCGCCACCTGTTACAGAATGCGCGACCTTTTTATGCAACAACCACCAAAAATTTTTAAAAGTGGAATTTTATATGCATAAAAAGCGAATAGAATCAAAGAAACGTCGATTGTATATATTATCTATCATTTCTTAAAATAATTGGTGACAGTTGAATAAAAAAGTTTGCAATCTGTACCAGGTGGTACTGTCTACCACTTGAGCTGTTGCCAAGTTTCCGAGCCATGCGGAAGGCATCTAGTTTAGGAGCCTATGATAAGAGGCTATGGCCGGAAAGGGTTATACCAATGAGACTAGATAGATAGATAGATAGATAGATACTTAGTAAAAATGCATGGAAATTTGAGAATTGTAATCAGGCTGTCGAGGATGGGCCCACTATTTCCAGAACCATTTTTTTTATAGTACTATTGTATAGTATGTTTCCACGGTTAATTAGATGAAAGAATATTGATGATGGAAGAATAAGTAATAATGACGGGTCTTTCAACACCCTGGTATTAAAATATTCAGCAAATTCAATTGAAAATGAAATTTTGAATACTATTGTTTTATTCAAGAAATATGTTTGTGTACACAAATATATTTTAAATTTAAATTTAATTGTAGGAGCAGAAATGATCGTAAATAACTTTTATATATTATTTTTCTCTCAAAGTTGAATTTTTAAGAATGTATTTATTTAAAATTTTTTAATTTTCTCTAAATGAAGGATTATTTAAACTTTAAAATTACTTTGAAGTTTATAACGTTTACGACAACATATTTTAGTTTTACATTCTTTTGTTGAGTAACAGCTAATGTTCGGATAGTCGCTAAAAAAAATCACTTTACCGAAAAACGTTTATAAAGATTTTTTATTTTATTATTATTATTCTCATTGCTTAACCCTTTGCCGGTCCTATTTAATTTCATTTCTCCAGTCAGGGATATTTTTATTCAATATCCACTACTAAATTTTAACTTCAATAATTACTTAATGAGTTTGAAGCTTATTCGTCCATTATGTATTTCAAATATCACTTTTAAAAATGATTGATGACAGGTGAAAAAAAGTGTCACCAAATTTGGCAACACTATATAAAGTTGTTTAGAGCGTTAGGACCGGCAAACTGTTAATTAATACAATACTATATTAAGGAGTATCATTTTCAGAAGTATTAAGATTTACTTCCGTTTATAGATTGGTTTATGTATATTTATATGTATATACACAGAGGTTAGGCAAAAATATGGAAACACACAAAAAAAAAAAGGTTAACTTGCCTAATATAGCGTAGGAAGATTTTGACGTTCAACGCTTGACCTGCACAGCGTATTTACGACATTGCAAATGTGGCGTCAGTAGGCGCAAACAGCAGCGCTACATACATTTCACTCGAATAAAAAATTTCTTTGCAAGCGTGCAGGCTCTCCGTAGCCGAATGGTTATGGCACCACACTTATTATCGCATTAGAGCGTAGGAGAGCCTGTTCGACTCCCGCGCTGACCCTGGGTGTTTTTCGATAATTGATACCATATATACATCAAATTTGTATGCTTGTCTCGAAGTCCGCTTCGTCAGTTAAAGACAGAGAACACATGACAGAATTACAATACGAAAAACTGGAATAACACCCAGCACCAGAACGGGAATCGAACCCGTTCCCTTACGCTCGAAGGCGATTAGCAGAGTGGTGACATAACCACTCGGCCCCGTGTTTTTCGAATTCTATGTATTGTAACTCTGTCATGTGCTTTCTGTCTTTATCTGACGAAGATTTACAAACGCACTTCAAGCGAAGCATACAAGTCTGATATATATATGTTATCAATATATTCAAGCGTGCAATTCGCTTGGTGTTCCCAAATTTTTGTCCAACCCCTGTATGTATATATATATATATATATACATACACACACACACATATATATATATAGTGCAACTGTTTTAAATTACAGAATTTGGTAATATTTTTTTACTGTCATATAGGATTATAAATCATAAATAATTGTACAGTAAAGAAATTAAATAAAAACATCGTGAAAAATCCCCATTAAACATTTCACGCGGTACATATCTGCTAACATTCTAATTAATATTCTGTAGCTCCCTTCTATTTATTTTTTTAAGCCAGACTTTCGTCAGAATAATTTCCTTCTGACAGCGGAAAATTTATTAGAATGCAGGCTTTTATGGAGATACTTTCATTGCGCAAGTAAGCATCAGTCTCACAGGAGAATGAGATTCCCGATTATTTGCTATCTTTCACAACATACAGGAATCTTTATCGTATTTCGAAACCATTGTTGTGATTAAGTATGATATTGATATTTGGTAAGAAAATAGTGCTGGAATCAAAATATCCTTGTATGTAACCGACACTACATTTACCACCGAACTACCCTATAGAAAGAAAATGAAATGAAGAGCAATTAAGATAAAGTATTGACAATGTGTAGGTAGGGATATTTATTCAATAAATACCACTAATTATAAGCTTTAATCTGCGATTACTTTATTTTAACCACCTTTGCTGAAACTGTTTCCATCAATATTTGAAGAGTTTGTGAATCGAATGGTACTATACGGTGGTAAAAAGGATATGATGCACCGAATTATAGGAAATCGTGCAAAAATTAAATATATGCACATTTTATCAAAAACTCCAAACGTTTCTGAATCATTTCACTTGATAAAGAATTAATAACATTGTTGAACAAATTTTGATGAAATTTTTGTAAATCAATTCGAAAGAGGTTTTTGCACCACGAAAAGACAGAACATTACCATATCACTAAATAGTTAGCTCTAGTAAGTGAAGTACAAGGTATGGGTAGCAAAATTTATGAAAAACGCAATTACTGGTTACAAAGTGAAAATTCCAAATAGAGTTTCAAAACTTGTTCTGAGAAGTTTGAAGAAAAATTAACACATAGGTGGCAAAGTTTCCGTTTTTTTTTTTTTTTTTTTTTTTTTTTTTCAAACGAAGACTTCGTATCCAAAATTTTTTGTATATATTTTCAGTTTACTCAGTTTTATTTTATTTTTTTTTAATTTATGCGTTAAAATCCTTTCTAAAGATACTGGTGATTATTTTGATATAAAAATTGAAAATTGCGTCAGGTATGTTAACATTCCATGGAACAAAGTGTATAAAAAGTGATTAAAAATACATTTATTTCGAATTCATTTAATTGGGATGGCTCAAGGCTTTAGATAGGTTATGAAGGGATGGGTACTCGGCGCAGAACTCATGCCACTATCATAGCTTCCTAAACTAGATGCTGGTCGCGTAGCTCGGAAACTTGGCAACAGTTGAAGTGGTAGACAGCGCCACCTGCTACAGATTGTGCCACTTTTTTATTCAACTCTCACGAAAAGTTTTAAGAAGTCATATGTGATATACATAATCGACGTTTCTTAGATTCTATTCGTCTTTTATGTATATCATATCCCACTTAAAAAAAACTTTGGTGGCCATTGAATAAAAAAATCGCGCAATCCGTACCAGGTGGCGCTGTCTACCGCTTCAACTGTTGCAAAGTTTCTGAGCTACGCGACAGGCATCTAGTTTAGGAGGCTATGTCACTATCTATGAAACAAAATTTTCTTCTTCTTTACCGAACAAATTTAAAAGCATAGAAAAATATTTAAGCTATGTGTTCTGCGCTAATATCCATCCCTGATTATATTAACACTTTTGCGACCGCATGTTTTTGCCTTTTTGACGGATAGGTCCGCCTGTGGGCGTTATTCTACTACGTTATAATATTTAAAAACAACATTTTCTGTATTCACATTTATATTACAAATGGATAAACTTTATAATTATTTTCTTTCTAATCAAAGTATTCGTATCCATAGTATATTTGATTGTACAAATATTCATATAGATATATTCTTAAGAAATAAACAAAATACAAATTGTAAAAGAAACGCCCACAGGCGGAGTTACAGATTTTCAAATGACATGAATCTACGTCAGCGGTCGCGAAAGTGGTAACCATTTGCCGGCACTAACGTCCTAAAACGGTCCAAGCAGTGTTGTGAAATGTAATTACTCTTTTTATTCAACTCTCAACATTAATTCTGAGGAGAGATATTTTACATACATAATGGACTAACAACCTTCGACGTGAATAGAAATCCCTTACAGTTAAAATTTAGTGGTGGATATAGAATAAAAACGTCTTTAAGTTTGACAACAGTGATTAGAGAAATGAAATTAAATAGAACCGGCAAAGTGTTAAACATATATTTTTTCTGTCGTATAAGTGGCATCATACAGAAATAACAACCTGTTAAGTAATTTGTTGAATCTTTCCAAAACATAGGCTAAACAAAGGGCTAAAATCATAGACTAAACTTTTATCATAAAACCAATTACACAATTTACAAGCACAAGTACTGCACACAGTATGAGTCAACCATTATCTCTCTCATAAAAACAAGGCAATCAACAGCGTATTGAACGTCAAAAAGAAATAATAGGAAAGCAGACAGCTGTTTCAGCATCATTTAGCGTACCGTCTTCAGTGCATAAAGAAATGAGAGAGAAGTTCTCTTATATATAGGAAAGTAGACCTGCTAACTATGCTAGTTTATCCGTAATGGTATTAAGCCTCGCCTTTTTCTCACACCAGAATATTTGTAGAGCAATAGTCTTCTTATTTAATCATGAAAACATATTGCTGAATATTACTCTACAACTATTCTGGTGTGAAAAAAAGGCGGGGCCTAATACCATTACGGATAAACTAGCATTGTTAGCAGGTATAGGAAAGGTATCGTATTCAGATCATGATGATCAAGCAATAAATCTACGCAGAATGTGAGAGATTGGCCAATAGGAAATTATGAAATGCTAGTTGGGGAAAAATCTAATTTAAATCTGCCAATTATGCTAACTTATCCGTAATAGAACTGGCTCCACCTTCTTTTTTTTTTTTGCACCAGTAATTTGTAGAGTATTATTCAGCAGTATGTACTCACGATTAAATATGTACTCACTATTACTCCACAAAAATACTGGTGAAGAAAGATTATGCCTAACACTATCAAGGATAAATTAGCATAACTGCCATGTCTACTAAATGCTTATTACACTGCTTCACTTCTATCAAATATAAATAAATAAAATATTACTACTTGAACATATGAAATTATTGATTTCATTTTATTTCTTCTTTAAAATTGAAATAATACACTTTAAAAAATGCTTCCATTTTAAATGACATGAGAGTTTAACAAATGAAGAATGAAAATAAGGATTTACATTTTGGTCAATCGCATCTATAATGGAAATGCCTGAAGTAAAATTTCTTTTTAACAATTCAACAATTTTTCAAAACATGTACAAAATTCGATCGAGATAGGATTACGCTTTTTTAATCAAGAACTTTTGCAGAAGAATTTCTGTTATTGTTTTCAATTGAATTTGAGAATGTATTTATCTTTTTTCGTTAAAATGATTGATGAGCATTGGAGAATGTATTCCTTTGTCGCGATCTAAATATTAAAAAGGAATGGATTTTAAGAATTGTATATTGGTTCTCATTTGTGTTTGTGGTTTTATTGTTCACCTTTATTTTTAAACGTTTCAAAAACTAAAAGAAATGGTGTAAATAATGGAATTTCAAACTGTAATTTCACAATATTATATATATATGAGATTTTGTCATCAATAAATCCTAATCACTAAAATTACTCTTAAAGTTTATTTAAAATGATATTTAATTATACATTGTTGTATACCATTATAAAATTTTCATTTCTCTAAATAAATAAATAATGCATAAGAAGAATTGTTACATATATTATTATTCAAGTTCTGTGAATTTTGTGCTCTTTCTGTTACAGGAATATGAACAATAACGCTCACATGTTACGTACCTAGATACAAACACACTGGGGATTGTTATTTCATGCAAAAGTGAGAAAGAAAATAACCTTTTTTTTTTCCCAGTTAATTTTGATTATACGACTTACGCAAGAATTCTCAAAAGAACCGTATGAAACATATTCTAGATGCTGAAGTAATCTACTGAAGGAAAAGAAAAATAAATTATTATGATTTTTTAAAGGATTCTATAAAGGCTAAGGAATATTTTTCTTTATACGCTCTGTTTAATTTACCAGAAAAATATAATTATCACTTAATCTATTTCTTCTCCGCAAAAGAAAAAAAAAATTCTGAGCTTGATATACGAGGTGTGGCTATTAAATAACGAGACTATTGCTGCTACAGACGAACTATATATGCGCCAAATCCGAACGACCGACCGCCGTGCAGCATAAAGCGTTCTCTTTCGATTGCAGCGCCCCCCGTGTTTGTAGAGAAATCAGTCTGGCCGTAACCTTCGTTTATGTAAGAGGTGTTTATTTCGTTTTGCCGAAAACGTAAAAGTAGAGCAACGAATTGTCGTGAAATTTCACGTGAAACTTGGTAAAAGTGCTAGTGAAACTTATATTTTTGTAAAACAAGTTTATGGCGATGAATGTTTATCACGTGTGCGAGTTTATGAGTGGTTCAACCGTTTCCAAGATGGCTGAGAAGACTTTGAAGATGATGACCGAAATTCAAAGCGATGATGATCCTTTTTTTTGACATTCATGGTATTGTGTACCTCCACTGGGTTCCTGAATGTCAAATTATTAAACAACATTACTATCTTGAGGCGCTTGCTCATTTCCATGAAGGGGTAAAGAAAAAACGACCCGATTTGTGGAAGAGCAAGTCATGGGTTCTCCATCAAGATAACGCGCCTGTTCACACGTCATTGTCTGTCAAGACGTTTCTAGCCAAATACAACATCCTAGTTTTAGACCATCCGCCTTATTCTCCTGACCTGGCCCCATGTGACTTTTATCTGTTCCAGAAAGTTAAATCTGCATTAAAAAGAACAAGATTTGAGTGAGTTACACGCTTAATTTCAAAGAATGAATTAATCACTCCATATAGGAGCGTAATATTTTACAATGACATTCATTCTTTCTGAGTATCTGCTTTATCAGAAACTGACAATTTGCGAAAAAAAACTGGTTCCAAATATTCTCCCTTTCGGGGTGAAAGAACAAAGCACTACATTTCGAACTGAAAACGAAAATAATCTTTAAAGGGGTGATTCAAGGGACTTCTCATTGGACCGATTAAGTCATGTGATATTTTGTTGTTTAGCGGGATCCACAGATTTAAAATGGCTCCCTGCTGCTTGTGATCCCTTGCTGACTTAGAAGATAACTAAATGCTTTGAAAATAACTGAGAAAGATGATGCTTAAATAATTAAGGGTAAGTACTGTTTTATTTTTCGATCTCAATATGTTTTCTGAAATTACCTACCCAATAACTCGCTTATCTATGTTATTGTAAATGTTTTTCATGTACTGTACTAAAAACGATCGGTACTTACGTATTAACTGCATGTCATTTTACGAAGTGAAGTATAATCTGCACAAGTTTATCATACTTTTTTATCTTTTAACAGTGTTTTTGTAACTTTTTATCGTATAAGTTTGTAATAATAACAGGTTTATCATAGTGGCGAATAATTGCTGGCATGCAGTTAATACGAAAATGCCATGTTTTATATAAAAAAAAAAAGGAAAAGAGTTTTTAATTATAATATTACTAAATGTATATACATACAATTGAATTTTTTTAATGCATGCAAACTTTCTAAATTTTATTATGATAAATTTCTAAATTTTGCATCTGTACCTTACCTTAACAGTAATTTTTAGATTTCTGGTAAAATATAATAAAAAAAAATAAAGTGAAGTTTATGATAAATCTATACAAATGTTAATTCTTTTGAAGCATACATGTAGTATGCACAGACATCCTTTAAAAATCAAGATTGTATTTTCGGCATGATAGGAAATAATAATAATAATAATAATAATAATAATAATAATAATAAAAACTTACTGTTATTGTTAAAATAAGAACAATCCACAATTTGCTAATTAATATAAAATTTCAAATTAATAGTAATTTAAGTCTGTGTATTGAAATTTCATTATTATGCTATGACACATTAAGAAAGCTGTTTTGTACTTAATTAATGAAAATTAATTAAAAACTTTATTGTTTTAAAATTTTAGAGATGTACCATATTCTGATTTTTACATATATATACACTATATATTAAGTTTCACTTTCATATTACATTTTATTTGAGCATATATAGAAAAGACATTCATTCAATATTTTAAGACTATGTTTGGTATTACAATAAATTTAAAAATAATACTGTAAAATATATATATATATACAATAAATCTCATGTTTTTTGGAAAAAAAAAAAGCTATTAAATTTTAAATTCTTTAAAAAAAACAGGGGGGTTCTCCCCCCCCTCCTCTCCCCTTCCTCCTTTTTTTTTTTAGCTTTAAAATGGTAAAAAATATATTCAGATTTCATTAAAAAACATCGTTACTGTTCATTTCGTTGTAGATACGTTAAAAAAAAAAGAAAAGGAACCTCTGCATTTTATTAAAAAAAAAAAAAAAAAAAAATCTGCATAATAAATAAAACTATCTTTTTTTTTTTTTTTTTCTTTCAGCTGTGGCCCCATCAGTGACCGAGGAGTTCTGCTTATGAAGCTGGTAGTTTGACATTGCAAACAAGTTATATATATATATATATATATATATATAGTCAATAAAAATAAATAAATAAAAATAAACTCTAGTGTTAAAATAAATAAATAAAATATTATGATCTAGCAATTTTGAAAGTTTGTTTTAATGGTTATAAGCATATTTTATAATTATTAAAAGAAATATTGTGGTTAATTTATAAATGTTAACACAAATTTCACCTTTTTTGGGGGGAGGGGATAAAGGTAGGAGTAATTATTTATTTATAAGATATATTAAAATCCGGATTAGATTTTAAGGGAAAATGTCTGTCTATAGTACATTATTTTTTCTTTTTAGTAAATATAAATATATATCGATTTGTAAGTGCTATTAAAAAGTAAATATTTTTCTTTAATGTAGATGTATAAGCAATGTGCTGACTTACAATAACGACTATAGCTGCCAGCTTAGCATTATGGCTACCAAAAATTTTAATGAAGTTTTTTATTTTACGTTTATCAATGAAAATTGTACAGTTCACTGATTAAATACAATAAATACTCCTATTGATTTTTTCCAACAGCCAAAAGAGTCTAAGTTGGTAACTATGAACGATAATTGAAATAAATTTACTAAATTTGTGTAGGAAGATAGGAATATATATATATATATATATGTGTGTTTAAAAAGAAAGATTTTTTTTTTTGTGTGTGTGTGTGTGTATGGTGTCATTTATGTCAAGTGTAGACTGCGGATTCCATTCAATCAAGTTATTCCCTATTTCTTAACAGCCAGTATGAAAGTAATATATGAATCCATTATCTTTTAATTTTGCATATTCCTTCTTCATTGTAAGGAAAAAAGAAAAAGCCAGTTATTTGAAATATTGTCTAAATTCAAAGTCAAAACCAGTAAATTGAAATTCTGGGCTGCATCTTTCAGGAATTGGAGGTTAATACCATTATATATTATCACATTTACTGAAAGAAAAAAAAAAAGTTTTCTGAAATTTGAAGTTACAATCTCTATGTTTGAACGTTAATTGGAATTTGTATCAAATATTCAGTTAATTTTTTTTTAAGTATATTTTTTCCTGCTAATTTTCACCAAGGAATTAAAAGAAGGCTATCTATGCTCAAGTTTATTCAATTAAACACTCAATTGTTCTTTTGTCAATGAAAGATTCTGCGATAAACTGTGGAAAGCTGGTCCTGAACAAGCTATATTCGTCCTCTGTGTTGTTTATAATTCTTTTGTGGTTTGAAGAATAGTTTTATTCGTTTGTTTCAAGATTATTCATGGATTCGAACCTGCCTGTTTATTTATGAACCGCTTGCTACACACGACAAAAAGTAATTTTGTCATAAAAATGTGTATATCTTAATAAGTAAGTAAATAAATTGATTAGACACCATAAAAGGCTAAAACTTGCAACAATTGTTTCTGGTCGAAAGAAGACGGGACCTTAGGTTGGGTGATCAAAGTAGGCACGAGCGTTGCAGTCAAAAGAGCAATGCATCGCTTTGATTGCAATGCTCGTGCCTACTTTATTCACCGGACGAAGGGTCCTGTCGTTTTCCGACCTGAAACAAATGTTGCATTTCTAGCATTTTATGATGTTCATTCAAAGTTTTGTACTTATTACTTTTTAACGCCAGTTCTGTGGTGGTTTTTTTTATAAAAAAGCCATGAGTCCAATTATATATATATATATATATACATACATACACGTAATTACCGGTGTCTAATATTTACTACACATAATTAAGAGGAACACTAAAAGGTGTATTTATGGCCAAATATACTTATTATTATTTTT
Source organism: Salticus scenicus (assembly GCA_963930645.1). Taxonomy (NCBI): domain Eukaryota; kingdom Metazoa; phylum Arthropoda; class Arachnida; order Araneae; family Salticidae; genus Salticus; species Salticus scenicus. Next base: position 111,722,354 of record OZ005657.1, read on the forward strand.
TTTCCTCATATCCTATCAGTTTTTCTCTCACTCTGTCTCTCTGCTGTTATAAAATTGATGAAATCTCAAATTTCCTGCTAAATAAATCCTTTAATAAATGCAATACAAAAATAAAATTATGAAATGAAGCACTGAAATTTCTCTAAACATTTGTTTAAATTATTTTTTAAAAATAAAACTTAAGGAGAAAGAAAAAAAAAAAATTTCATTTTCTATTAAACATGTAAAAGTTAGTAAAAATTTATTTCTTTAAATAAGAATGAAATCTTACTTTATCAATCAAATTTACTCAAAAAAGTAGTGAAAAATGACTTATCAAAAATGAGTGTAGTCACTCATTTAACATAATGATTCAGTTCAAATAAAGAGTGCTTATTGTTTATCAAAAAGGAGCGAAAATGAATTATCAAAAAGGAGTGAAAATAATTACTCCGCAAGATAGATGAAATTCACTCCTATAGGAAAAGTGCATTTTCATTACTGGAAAGGAGTGAAAATTAACTCAGTCTGAGCTAAAATCTCTGGATTTTTTTTAAGAGAGTAAAGCTGTGAAATGAAGAGCGGCACGCCACATGTAGGAGCTCACAGGACAAGACTTCCAGCACTGTTTTGAACAGTGGAAAATTCGCATGGAGCGTTGTACGGATGGAGGAGGGGTGTATATTGAAAGTGATAATAACTAAATATGTATAAATTTAAAATAAAATGTTTTACAGCCATAGTCTCGTTATTTAATAGCCACATCTCGTATGTGTGTAGTAGGTAATCAAATTATTAGAGTTTTTTTTTTTTTTTTTTACATATTTCCAATTTTTTTAAAAAAAGTACTGGACGGAATGACCTGAAACTCAGACACGCAACGAACATTTAAAAACACACATTTTTTGCTATCCAGAGGGCAATTAGGGGAGTAACTACAAATTCATAAAAAGCTCAAGTGCTGTGGATTACCCTGTAGTATGAAATTTATAAATAACTTGTAACTTTAACACATTGTTACACAAACTATGTACAATATTTGTTTTTTTTTTTTTTTTTTTTTTTTGCGAAATGAACTATCATTTAGGCAGATTTTAAATTTTCTTTTTCTTTTTAAATATTAGTTTTTTTTTTTTTTTTTTTCTAAGTTTTCTGCTTACAACTAGAACTGATTTCCATAAAATTTTACAAAACGATAAAAAATGACAAAACGTTAGAGAAACGCTATTCTGAAACTTGAAATTAGCTCATGTAATATTCGCTGAGATGTGACCATTTATAGTAAATATATATATATATATATATATATATATATTTACTGCGCATGCGTGAAAGATATACTTCTTTTTTTTTTTTTTTTTTTTTTTTTTACATAGGCTGAAAGCTACCTATTTATGTCAAAGCAATTTATGTCAAAAGTTCATTTGAATATAGTAAAAAAAAGATAATAATAATAATAATATAAATAAATAAAAACTGTCGGCAAAAGAACGAGTTAGATTTTAGGTATTTTCCAGAGTTACAATTCCATAAGGAGTTTTTCACATGTCGCTACTTAATTTGAAGTTCCAATTATTTCAACCACGTTACAAAAGTCCTATTTTGTGAAAAACAACTTAGAGGCTTGTAACATTATTATATTTTTACCTGTTTACTAAGATTTGTGAGTTCATAAGGTTTTTTTTTTTTTTTTTTTTTTTTTTTTTTTTTTACTAAACTAGGGGGCTGTGCCCCCTGCTCACTCTGCTCACCAAACCCCGACTCACATTTCTTATTAAAAAATGCAAAGCTCTGCCCGCCTAGTCGCTGCTTTCTTTCACTGAAAAGGAATATTAATAGTGCAAATTACAAGAGGAAAGCAGAAAATTGTTATAGAAATTCTCATATTCAATGTCAAATTGAAATATATAATTCTTATATATTTTTTAATAGAAAGACATTCATTATATCTAGACCATTTTGCATTACAGCTTTGTATATGACCCTTTTTATTTCCTTTTTACAACCACGGATGCAGACCGTAGTATCCCAGTCTGCAGAGCGCCGATCTCGTAATTGGAAGATTGTGGGTTCTAACCTCGAGCCGACCAAAGACCATCGTGTACACTAATGTAGTCTGGTGCACGTAAAATATGACTTGGCCGTCATATCCTCTATGTTCCCATGAAAATCTCCCGCCACCAAAGCGGGAGAGCCATCCCCTTCACGTAGGACCAAAACTGTGGTGACACGTCTCCGGAACATCCGTACACTGTAAAAAAAAACGGAAGCTTTTACAGCAGAATGTGCTGGCACCCATATTGCCAGTACATTCTGCTGTTAAATAAGGCAATTTACAGCGGAAACGCCTGTAGAAAAAGACTCTTTTACGGCTGTTTCTGCTGTAAATAACTTCTTTTTTACTCCCCCCCCCCTTCATGCACCCATATTGCCAGGATATTACGCTGTAAATCTACCGTTTTTTTTTTTTTTTTTTTTACAGTGTAGGGGTGCATCCTAGGCCGTCACCAAATATCCATAGCGCAGTAATGGTGCGACGTCAAACATAACCTACCTAGATATTTACTTACCTACAACCATGGGTTATATTATAATTTTCCCGTGTAAGGAAATTAATTTTCTAAAAGTAGCAAAAAAAGAGGTGATATTTATTTTCTTTCTTTTTTACATCCATAGTTTTGGGCCGTGGTACCCTAGTCGGTAAAACGCCGTGTGCGTAACTGGAAGATTGCCGATTGGATACTTAAGCCGGCCAAAAACCGTCGTGTACACTAATGGGGGCTGGTGCACATAAAAATCTGTCGTGGTCGCAAGGTCCTCCACGTTCCCATCCACATTCTACCTCTGGGGATTTACAAAGCGGGGGGATCCCTTCCGTAAAGCATCAAAATTGCGATGGCATGTCTCCGGAACATCTCTAGAGGTACGTCCTAGACCGTCGTCAATTACCCATAGCGCAGTACTGTTGCGACGTTAAATCCAACCTACTTACCTACGTACCTACCTACATACATACAACTATGGATCATATTTTAATTTCCCCGTGTAAAATGACTTCATGACCGAAGAACAACGTCACTGGGAGAAACTTTTTTCAAAATGGCAAATAGAGTACCTTCATAAACTTGTCGTTTTTAGTTAATAACTTTTTAATAAAAATGACAGAAATTTCTAAGCAGCTGAAATGTCTTCCTTGGAGCATTCGGAACACATGGATACCTCTGATGACGCGGAGGACCCTGTCCTCCGCTAGAAGATACTGTCGCAGACATAAAAATTTGACGCCAGTGACAGTAACTTTTTTTTAATATATAGAGAAAGAACTTTTGCAACGCGATTGAAATAACTGGATCTTCAAATAAAATAAACGGCACGGAAAAAAATCCCTTATGAAATTTTAACTCTGGAAAATACCTAAAATCTAGAATGTTCTCTTGCCGAAAATTTGCTTATTTTTACTGCATTCAAATGAACTTTTGGCAAAAGTTGTCTAATATATGTAGCTTTCAAACTATGTAATAAAAAATTTTCAATCTTTTGCACATGCACAGTAAAAAATATTTGCTATAAATGCTTATACTTCAACGAATATTACACGTGTGAATTTTAAGTTTCATAATAATGTTTCTCAAAACTTTTGCGGATTTTTCTGCAAGTTTTGTAAAATTTTATGGAAATCAGTTCTAGTTATAAGCAAAAGAAACTCCAAAATAATAATAATAATAATAATAATTTTTGAATGAAAATCTATACCTGCGTAAATAATTATGCAATTATTATTTAAAAAAAAAAAAAAAAAAAAAAAAAAAAAAAACCTTCAAATATTGTGTAACAATATATGTGTATGTGTAACAATATATTAAAGTTACGAGTGATTTGTAGCTTTTTATTGTACAGGGTGGTGTAAAATATTTTCGTTTTTCTTTAATTTGTTGTTGGTCACTATGGACTAAATTGATAGGGAGTTTTTTTTTTTTTTTTTTTAATCGAAACATGTAAAAAAAAAAAAAAAAAAAAAAAACTGAAAATTTGGTTCCGTATTGTGTGTATATATATATATTATTTGAAACTTATATGATTTATGAATTAAATAAAGATAAAAATAAAAACGCATAATTTATAGATTTTCATTTTCAAAATAAAAATTCTTCTTAAAGCATACACACACAAGTTATATTTCCTCAAATAATTTCCTAAATTTATTACATTTCCTCAAGTAATTCCAAAAAAATCATTCACCATCAAATTTAATTTATGCAGTTCAAAGCTGAGTTGTTTGTTTTATAATCTCTTAGAAAAATATATTATTAAAAATTAGTCTCTCTAAAAACATATGTAAAGTAAAAGAAATCATAATATGACATATAATTGGTAAAATAATTACAAAATCAGATAGTGTAAATCACTTATTAAAAAAAAAAAAAAAAAAAAAAAAATCGAAACAGAATTTTACGCTTGTGATTCTGAAAATTCCAACATCAAGAAGGAATAGAAATTTCAGAATGATATTTATTGGCCACATATGTTTATAGTTGGAAGAACAATTGATTAAATGTTCAGGAAATTTGGAGTAATATGTACTGAGAAAACAGTATATAAAGCAGTGACCTATGTGAGCAGCACTTATCTGCCTAGGCATTGAATCAAACAGCAATTGGATGAAATGTACGGGTAAAGCACTTCATGAAGTTTAAACACGATGCAACAATTCATCGATCGTTTTAACTAGTGAGTGGTGGGGGGCCAGTCGCTTTTCAACGATTAAACAGCCATTTTCATTGGTGCGAGATCAGGAGAACGTGCTGGCCAGAACAACAGTCAAACACATTTTGCATCAAGGAAGGTCCGGAGAATACGGACAACTTGCGGTCGTGCATTGTCCTGCTTAAGCATTACGCTTCGGAGGCCTTGGATATAGGACAGAGCGACGGGCGTTAATTCGTCAGAAATGTAATGACTGATATTCAGAATGACGGGAATGAAAACCAGAGGTGATCGAGACGTGTATCCAATGGTATCGCATACCATGACTCCAAGTTGTGACCCAGTATTTGGCTACCAAAATTCTGATTACCCTCAAAACTGCCTCACTGATATAAGAGCCTTTAAAGTGTGATCAACGACAAACCTGGACGCAGGAATGGCGTAAAATCGCCTTTCAGACAAATCATAATCATGTTTACAGCATCAGGATTTCCTTATCCGTATTTAACGGCATTTGGAACAATGCACATTGTCAGCTGGGATTCGACATCATCACACTGTCCATCACCTGCAGTGATGGTATGGGATTCCATTGGCTACACGTCTCGATTACTTCTTATTCGCACTGCCGGCACTCTGAAAAGCGGCCATTAAATTTATGGTAAGTTAAGGCCCGCCCATCTGCTCTATATTCAAGGCCTCCGTAACGCAATATTTAAACAGGATAATGCACTACCGCAAGTTGCTTTTATTGTCTAGACCTTAATTGATACAGAAAGTGTTCAACCGTTGCTAGGATCAGCGTGTTCTCCTGATCTCGCACCAATGATAATGATTGTATAGTCGTTGAAAAGCGAGTGAACCGCCACCACTCACCAGCAACTACGATCTATGAACTGTGGCATCCTGTGGAAGTTTCATGAAGTCCTGTACCCGAATGTGTTATCCAATTACTGTTCGATTCAATGCGTCCTCAGATAACTGTAGTTATTGCTCCTAGAGGTCGCTGCTTTATGTACAGTTTTCTCAGGATATATTACCCAAAACTTCCTGAAAATTTAATCAATTTTTCTTCTTACTATAATGTATGTGCCTGCTGGGCAAAGCGCAGCAGTTTCTTAAAAACAAAATAAGAAATCACAAAAAACACTACTTAAAAAGAAAAGCTACAAAATGACACGTAAAAGATTCTGACAGAATTATGATGCATATTTATGGCCAGTTCTTGGTAAACTCAAGAAGGGACCGCACAAACAGAACCATCCGGCGACCGCCATGAAGCCCTAAGTAATACATTAAGAAATCTAGAAGTAAGCAGATTTGTGCAAATTTGATTTAATCGGAGAGAAACCCAATGATACCCAAAATGAGACCTAAGCCACCCCTCCCCCCCCCCCCCCAAAAAAAAAAAAAAATGCAAGAAGAGACCTCCTCTAAAAAATTATAAAATGAGAGCTCAAGAAAAATTATAAAAAAATCTCTAAAGGATTTTGTCGAATATCTGCATCCTGTCAGCGTGTAAAATAATTCTGCCGAATGTATCATCGTTTGATTTCTTAAGTCATCCACTCTTCATTTTTTAAGAATCTGCTCGCCATTATGAGCATATACCACTAAAGAGGCCTAACTCTGGCCATGATGAACCATAATGAATGTGTCCGAGTATACTGATTAAGTGACAAAGAGAATTATATAAAGAATCGTTCAATGGATAACCAACTACTCATGTCCTGGCTGCATTACTCCCTATCATCTGGTAATTTGGTGAGAGAATTTAATTTAATTTATTGGTCAGTAGTTTTATAATTTTGAGAAATGCATTTTAATATAGACCTGACTCTATGTAGTCTTCATCTTCCTCCCATTTATGATCATCCTATTTTCGATGTAATTAATCTAAGTGTAATTAATATAATTGTAACTAAAAGTAATTGCTGAACCATACAAGTTATGATATTGTTTGAATGATGAAGATTTTCATTTTAGCAAGTATTCAAACATGGAAAATGAATAAAATTAATTAAAATTATATAAAGTTTGAAATTATTTGATAAGAATAAGTTTTACTTATTAATTCTCATATTCCTTTTCAGGTTTTAACTAATTTATTTATTTATTTATTTATTTTTTTTTTTTTTTGGGGGGGGGGGCATTTCACAGCACATGCCCTAATATCAACTTGATATTCGAAGTGTACTGCTTCCTAGAATTCACCTTAAAGCCATGGACGAAAGGGTAGTTTAAATTGACTTGTTTCCACCCAACAGTGCCCAATAAATATCATTATTATATTTTCATTTCTTCTTGGTGTTGCAATTTTCAAAAACATGAGTGTAAATAAGAATTAGATTCTGAATCATTCGAGCCCACCTGGTAGCCCAACGGTTGACAACATGAGCTTTTGCTGAGGAATGAAGTGTTCCGCGTTATCGGCTAGACTATTTTTATTTAGAAATATTAATTGCACTTTTACGTTAATTTTCGTAATTATATAAGACTGGGATTACTGTTAAAAATATTGGTGAAAGGATTCCATCAAAAGATAAAACACTTTCATAGCTGTTTGTTGCTAGGTGCTGTGCTCGAAGCCCGATACGGCATGAATGTTCTGAGCATATTGCATTGTGCTTTACACCGTATGTCTCTATATAATGTGCCTTAATATGTAACGTAAAAGTTTGAGTAAAATAATATTTTAAGGTAGATTTTAAATTTAGTTTTGCTCCAGTTTGGAAAAAAAAAAAAAATGGTTTTGTTCCAGTTTAAATCAGCAAATTTTTTACACGGATACAGAGTACCCCATAATCAGGATAGTGAATTTTAGGGACTTTTTTATTTAGTATCTATTACTAATTTTTAATTGTAACGTTTGCATAATCATTTTCAAAATTATTCGTCTATTATGTATTTCAAATATCACTCCTTAAATTTATTTGTGATTAAATATAAAAGGAGTTACCTTATGCTGGTAATCTTAATATATATAAATCTCGTGTCACAATGTTTATCTTCAATGGACTGCTAAACCACTTAATCGATTATAATAAAATTCGCACACCATGTGCAGTTCGATCCAACTTGAGAGATAGGATAGTTTAAATCTCAAATTATAGTCGCAATTTTAATTTATTGCTAATTATTTGTCTGTTATTATTTGACAGTCACAATTATCTGTTAACTCCAAATGATTCTAACAGATGTCGATACCTTTCAACTGGGTTGAAATGAAAGCTGAAATATATTTGGTGCTGCCATCTACACAAAGAATCTTCAACTTTTTAACCTATTAATAAATTTCGTATAATTCAACTAGCAGACCCGGTCACGCGTTGCTGTGACTAAGTTATACGTTGAATTATATTCCAGTAAACTATTTAATACAGTTAAATTATTATTTACGAATAAAGACGAAAACGTTGTAGCTGATGTAAATACCCACAGGATTGAGATTTGAACCTTAGGTCAAAATTTGGAAGCGATTGATAAAAATTTTCGTAGAGTTGATATTAAGCACAAATTAATTTTATTGTAGGGTCTTATAAATTTTAATGGAGAAGTGATATATATTATTGCTAATGCTACTTAGGATAAAAATGCTAAAATGACTAATATATAAATTAAATTATATTAAAATTCTATTAAAATAAAAGTATAAAAGAAGCAGACGATTTTAAAATTAATTTTTATGGAGGAGTGAAATATAATATATGCTATAATGGATAATTTTACTATAAAATGACCTCATCATCTTCATCTATATAAATAAAGAGAAGTGTCTGTGTGTGTGTCTGTGTGTGTGTCTGTGTGTGTATCTGCGCTCTGGTGCTCACACTACTGATCGCAGAGCTTCCAAATTTGGCATATAGGTACCTGGGACCATGCATGTGTGCACCTCATCGAGATTTTTTCGAATTTCGAATTTGAATTTTTTAAATTAAAGTTTTTCCGATTTTAAATATTGGCTTTAATGCTTCATTTTTCATAGATTTATTATTTTGCTTCTATCGTCTGCGTATCTTAGCAACGGCTATTACGCAACTTATTTTTATTGAATACATTCATTTGAAGGCGAATTTTTTTTTTTTTTTTTTTTTTTTTTTTTTTTTTTTTTTTTTTAATTTGTTATATTTATTAATCGTAATGCAGCAGAAAAAATTTATAACAGTTATATTTAATTTTTTATAGTAGAACAACTTCTTATTTTTCAATTTTTAATTAATTCCTTTAAAAGAAAAAACTTTTATTTGTTAATTTTTTTAATTTACAGTATTTATCGGGAAAAATAGTAGTATATACGTAGTAAAAAGGATTAAAATGATTAAAATTTATTTGTTTATATGTTATATTTATTTTTTAATCAACTTTTTGTTTTGTTTTATTTTATTTCATTGGTCGGAATCAAATTGTAATAAAGTGTAAATAGCATGGGCTATAAAATACATGGTTCAAAACTAAAATATTTAATAGATGCTGAGATACAGTCATCTTTAAAATCTTAGTTCTTAAATTGTAGCAGATCCCCCCTACCGTCGATAAATATCCAGATTGAAGTGCCCGGAAAAGATCTTTCTACAGTCACGGGAAATCTAGACCTGATGCAGTGCGGGCGGGAAAAAAGCTGCCGTAGACAGCGGGTACCCTAAGCGAAGTTTGGAGCAATTTCATTTTCTTTTCTTTTTTTTTTTTTTTTTTTTGGGTTTTTTCAAGAATGTGGTGTAAAAAAATAAATATTAATTCAATTCTTTCAAAAATTCATTTAAATATAGTGACCAGCGAAGCGGGCGTAGCCTGCTAGTATAAATAAAAATTAAAGACCGTTAAAAATAGCACAAATTAGAGAAAATAAAAAAAATAGCAAATGGCCGTTTCGGACCTTCTAATGTTCCATCATCAGTGTTTGTATTATATATATATATATTAAAACATGAAAAAATGAGAGAATCAGAAAAAGAAAATTAAAAAACCCCGGAGCTTCCCAAGTAAGCGTGAAAGGCAAGTTGGGCAATGTACTTTCAATATATACGTAAAAGATATATTACTTATCTTTATATTACTTATATGCAATATATATACTTATATGCGATATATTACTTATATCATACTTGCCAACATACTAATTAATATTCCGTAGTATTGTTAGCCCCCGCCTTCTTTTTGACACCAGTATCTTTTTAAAGTAGTTTTCTTCTTATTTGATCGTAATTGCATTTGAAGAATATTACTCTAAAAATTTACTGGTGTGGAAATAAGGGCGGGGCTAACAATACTACGGAATATTAATTAGGATGTTGGCAAGTATGCTTATATGCAATATGAGTGCCAGCACATTTTTGCTGTAAAAGCTTCTTCCTTTTTTTTTTTTTTTTTTTTTACAGTGTAGTGATAGGAAAATATTAGGGGAATTGAAAATACTCTTTATGTCTGACACTACATTTACCATGGAATTAACTTTTTTGCATTTAAACACATTTTTTTTTTCGAGTTTTCGCCTACTTGAACAAAAAACAACAAAAAATAATTTTTGTGTTTTTGTAAAAATTTGCAACATTTACCAAAATGATTTTACATATTTGGGATTAGATATTTTAATTTTATTCTCAGCAATAGATACTTTAAAGGCATACCTGCCACCATCCTAATTAATATTCTGTAAATTTGTTAGTACCACACATTTTTCCACACCAACTGATATTTAGAGTAATTTTCTCCAATGTAATTTAGGTTAAATAAGCAGAAAAAGACTCTAAAAAGACTGGTGTAAAAAAAAAAAAAAACGTGACAAAAATTTTAAGGAATATTAATTTCAATGTTTACAAGATAAAAGCATACCTCCCAACAACCTAATTAATATTTCATAGTGTTGTTAGTCACGCCTTTTTTCTCACACCAGTATTTTTTCAGAATATTTTTCTTCCTTCTTGTTGTTTTTTTTTTTTTTTTTTTTTTTTAATCGGAATTACATTTGGAGGCTATAACTCTAAAAAAATACTGGTGTGAAAAAAAAAAAAAAAAAAAAGACGGGACTAACAGAATTACGGAATATTAATTAGAATATTGGCAGGTATGGTAAAGGCCACTAGTATATATATATATATACGGCGAGTGCTCATGGACTAATACAAGCATACAAAGTCATTTACTTACTTTAACTAAAGCAGAGATGCTAATATATTTTTTTCCGGAACATTGTTAATCAGCCTTCCTGTCACATAATTTTTATTGAAGATTATTTTTCTTCTTCTCATTAATTGTGATTACATATTGTAGAAAATTTCACTTCAAATAAAGTGGTTTAAAAAATGGCAGGTACTAAAAAGCACCTGAATAAATTTAAATCCTAAAATGTCTGTTAAAGTACTGTTTTAGTGGAACGCCTAATAGCGGGGTCCGAATTTCTTATAAACATAGTTTAACGTGATCCGCAAGCAATGTTTTAAATTTAAATATCAATAATAATGTTTCCATTTAATTGTAAATCGATATTTTATCATTATAGCGGAATTTACTGCTTTTCTTTTAATAATATAGTACTTAACGTTTTAAATATTTCTTTAAACCTATTTTTAATTTGATAATAACCACTTTGCTTTTTTAGAACATTGAGATAATATACATAAAAATATTCCATGTTAAAACCTATTTAAAAAATAATAATAATTCATTTCTATTTAAGTATTCTGTGTACATTTACAGTTACTTTTAAATGAAATAATGCATCAACATTAGGTGTTTTTTGTTGATTATAAATTTTGATGCTGATATGTGAAAGCATAAATATGTTAAAACAAGAATTTCTAATATTTTAGAATTTCTAACTCTTCTACATGAGAGAAAATGAATATCGAATTAAAATGATAATTTTAAATTACACTGAATTGAAAGCGGAAATTATAGAATTAAATTTTCACTTAAATAAATGGATGTCAGTCGAAATGAGAGGTACTCTATTAATTCAATATTTCGCTTGTAATCATTAGTTTAAACTGAAAATAGTATTACTAGCAAGATAAACTTTATTTTTCAATAAATTATTTCAAAGACTACTTTATTCAAATGTTGGATATCATTACTTAGTGTAGAATTCATTTAGAATAGATATATTTTAAAGTCCAATGATTTTAATTTTCTTCGTTAACAAGTCGTTATTGATCTTTACAAGTTAATTAAGAATTGAGGTTCTAATTATGCACTTTTGTGATTTTGATTACTCTTTCACGTCTTATTCTAAACAATTTATTCATTTCTCTTTATATATTATCTAGAAAACATGTGTGGGAATTGATTTATTTAAATGTTAATCTATTTCTGAGAATTTAGAAAAGACGCAATGAAGAAACTCAAAAAAGGAGATTTATTTTGTAAAGATTGAAATCAACTATACAATTATCCTTACAACAATTTATAACACATATAACAAGGAAGTATTGCCAGACTTTGCGACTTTTTTATTCAATAGTCACAAATACTTTTCAGAAATGATATTTGATATACATAATAGACGATTAATTGTCTATTATGTAAAAAATCGTCTATTGAATGAATAAAAATGCATTGAATAAAAAATTCGCAATGTCTGGCAACACTGTAACAAGGGCGAAATTTTGGCGCACAACTCATACCGGTATTTATGTAAGAAAATTTTAACTAATGATTTTATAAGTACGGAATTTTTTTAAAACTAATACCGGTATGAGTTCTGCGCCAAATTGCCACCGCTGCTTATAAATTAACACCTAAATAACCCGGGCGTATATATTCGTCTCGCTATTGCGATGCGTTAACTGCCCCGGGCGTTTATATATGTCTGATTGGTTGGTTGGTTGGAGGATTAAGGCCGATTGACTCCTGATGTGTCCTAGGCCTAGGGGGGAATGCCCTCCGTGGGGGTCTTTCTAAGGGGTCCTAGCCCGTATTTACGCAAGTTTCGGAGGAAACCACGGAAAACTCCGAACGGCTAGGTCGATGAGCGCGACCTGGGATCGAACCCGGCACCTCCCATCTACCAGCTTTGAGCGCAGAACCGCTCGGCCGCTGGTGGGCCAAATATATATGTCTGATCGAAGTACGATCCTTTATGTTACGCTCAGCGTTCCCATCTTTTATAATTTATTCACGAGCATTTTTAGCCCCAAATTCTTTTCCTTCTTTTCGCACCAAAAATTTTGTAGATTATTTCTCTTTAATATTTGACAACGTTTAAATAAGAAGAAAATCATTTTTCAAAATTTCCGGTATGAAAAAGTGGCGGCGCTAAAAATGCTCGTGAATAAATTGTAAAAGTTTGGAACTCTGGTTACGCTACTACCAGTGAAACTAGTCTCACGACTTTGGAATAAAATTAAATGACCATGAAAATGTTTTTGAAGAATTTACTTATTTTACAGAAGGTGGGGAGCGGGAAGAATCGGAAAGGAAATGTTTCTGGAACAGTGGACGCATAACTACAGGCGCCTGCTTGTGAAAAATGCTGGCACTAGGAAGCGAATCTCGTAATTTTTCGTCAGCAGGCAAAGGATTAAATCTTTTCAAAAATTGTTGACAATATATATATATATATATATATATATCTTAATATATATAAATCTCGTGTCACAATGTTTATCTTCAATGGACTGCTAAACCACTTAACCGATTATAATAAAATTCGCACACCATGTGCAGTTCGATCCAACTTGAGAGATAGGATAGTTTAAATCTCAAATTATAGTCGCAATTTTAATTTATTGCTAATTATTTGTCTGTTATTATTTGACAGTCACAATTATCTGTTAACTCCAAATGATTCTAACAGATGTCGATACCTTTCGACTGGGTTGAAATGAAAGCTTAAATGTATTTGGTGCTGCCATCTACACAAAGAATCTTCAACTTTTTAACCTATTAATAAATTTCGTATAATTCAACTAGCAGACCCGGTCACGCGTTGCTGTGACTAAGTTATACGTTGAATTATATTCCAGTAAACTATTTAATACAGTTAAATTATTATTTACGAATAAAGACGAAAACGTTGTAGCTGATGTAAATACCCACAGGATTGAGATTTGAACCTTAGGTCAAAATTTGGAAGCGATTGATAAAAATTTTCGTAGAGTTGATATTAAGCACAAATTAATTTTATTGTAGGGTCTTATAAATTTTAATGGAGAAGTGATATATATTATTGCTAATGCTACTTAGGATAAAAATGCTAAAATGACTAATATATAAATTAAATTATATTAAAATTCTATTAAAATAAAAGTATAAAAGAAGCAGACGATTTTAAAATTAATTTTTATGGAGGAGTGAAATATAATATATGCTATAATGGATAATTTTACTATAAAATGACCTCATCATCTTCATCTATATAAATAAAGAGAAGTGTCTGTGTGTGTGTCTGTGTGTGTGTCTGTGTGTGTATCTGCGCTCTGGTGCTCACACTACTGATCGCAGAGCTTCCAAATTTGGCATATAGGTACCTGGGACCATGCATGTGTGCACCTCATCGAGATTTTTTCGAATTTCGAATTTGAATTTTTTAAATTAAAGTTTTTTCGATTTTAAATATTGGCTTTAATGCTTCATTTTTCATAGATTTATTATTTTGCTTCTATCGTCTGCGTATCTTAGCAACGGCTATTACGCAACTTATTTTTATTGAATACATTCATTTGAAGGCGAATTTTTTTTTTTTTTTTTTTTTTTTTTTTTTTAATTTGTTATATTTATTAATCGTAATGCAGCAGAAAAAATTTATAACAGTTATATTTAATTTTTTATAGTAGAACAACTTCTTATTTTTCAATTTTTAATTAATTCCTTTAAAAGAAAAAACTTTTATTTGTTAATTTTTTTAATTTACAGTATTTATCGGGAAAAATAGTAGTATATACGTAGTAAAAAGGATTAAAATGATTAAAATTTATTTGTTTATATGTTATATTTATTTTTTAATCAACTTTTTGTTTTGTTTTATTTTATTTCATTGGTCGGAATCAAATTGTAATAAAGTGTAAATAGCATGGGCTATACAATACATGGTTCAAAACTAAAATATTTAATAGATGCTGAGATACAGTCATCTTTAAAATCGTAGTTCTTAAATTGTAGCAGATCCCCCCTACCGTCGATAAATATCCACATTGAAGTGCCCGGAAAAGATCTTTCCACAGTCACGGGAAATCTAGACCTGATGCAGTGCGGGCGGGAAAAAAGCTGCCGTAGACAGCGGGTACCCTAAGCGAAGTTTGGAGCAATTTCATTTTCTTTTCTTTTTTTTTTTTTTTTGTTTTTTTCAAGAATGTGGTGTAAAAAAATAAATATTAATTCAATTCTTTCAAAAATTCATTTAAATATAGTGACCAGCGAAGCGGGCGTAGCCTGCTAGTATATATATATATATTATCTCTGTCACTTAAAAACTAAGAAAAACCTACTTAAAAATAATTAAATATAAATACGTTAGGCAGTTTTTATTGTGATTTGGCGAATATTAATCGATGTGTGAAATTTACGCTTATTATATTATTTATTTCTTCTTTTGTTTTGATTTGGAGTACAGGCATGCCAACATTTTAATTTATTCCGGAAGGACCAATAGTGACAGCTCTTTTTTTTACACCACTTTATGAGAAGTGAAATTTTCTCCAATATGCAATTACAAATAAACATGAAGAAAATAAATCCTTTAAGAAAAGTGGCATAGACAAAAGGGCGAGTACTAAGAAGATCCGTACCCTAACAGCACAAAATATTCCAGAAACGTAAGAATCATATAATATTGAAGCATTTTAAACATTTCAGAAACGTTTAAAAACGTTCAAATTGCTTTCCGGTTAGTTTCAAAAACGTAGAAATGTCCACGATCATAACAAAAAATCAGATACGTAACAGAAACGTTACAATCACTTAACAGATAGAAAATAAAAAAGAGAGAATGTTTCAGAAAGGTATCATAGAGCATACATTTACGTTTTTGAAAGATTGCAAGCTTTTTGCAAGATAACTGAAACATTGCGTGCTGTATGGGTAAAAAATTAAATCCGGAGCATAAAAATAAATAACACAATAAATTAAATCCGGAATGAATTAAATCCAGGAATTGCGTACAATCGAACAAATTTTGATATATTAGAAGGTCATTATAAGCCATTATGCTGATTCAATTTAAATGCTTATCGGCCGACAGTTGGCGCTGCTAGACAGCGATTTCTCGCAATTTAAGGAAGGCTATACCTCAGGAACTACTGCACAGAATTGCATATAAATTTATATCTAAATGCACCTTGACATAAATTAGTACCGGTCAACTTTTAGTTTCAACTGCTCAACAGGTGGCGCTACTACACAGCGATTTCTGCAATTTAAGAAAAGACTATATTTCAGGTTCTCTTGTGTTTAATCAAACAAAACTCGATATGTGAGAAGGTCATTATGAGGCATTATGCTAATTCAAGTTGGATGCTTATAGACGAATAGATGGCACTGCTATACTGGAAATTGTTTCTATAATGTGAATACTATATCTCAACTTGTAGGGCATATAACTGCACGAAACATGATATGTGAAATAACCATTATAAAAATGCATTTTTTAAGATGCTATTTTTAGACAAACTGCCTTTCTTTGGATATTTGGTGTTAGTTTTCTCTAAGATGAAAATCATTTTTATTCATCATGTTAGATAATTTTAATAAATAATAGTTTTAATAAATTATTTGCCCTCAGTGAATTTGTGTAGGAAAATATAGGAGAAAGTCTTATGCTGGCCACAATATATCAGTATTTTAATTAAAAGAAATAAATTGCAGGAATTTACATCTATAAAGGAAGATCTCCTGACTGACTTGCTTGCTCACTCAGAAATGCCCAGTCAAACTAATGGAGATACAGATGTGGAATTTTATGAGATTATTTCTTTTGTGACGTGATTTAAGAAACTATTATTTTGAAGTTTCCCCCCAAACGGAGGGGCAAAAGTTGTTTCTCGCATTTCCCACCATATCTCAATCAAAGAAAATACACACAAACACACACACACACTCACAAAAAAAAAAAAAAAAAAAAAAAAACAGATATTCAAAATCCGGATATCCGGTGATTTTGATCCAGATATCCGATGATATTTCGGATATTGAAAAATCAGCCGGATATCCGGTCCATCCCTAATATCATTGGATGTAATTTAAATGTCTAACGGATATCAATGGCTGTATGAAACAGATACAGAGACACACAGACAAAGGCTTCAAAATTAGAATACCACTCATTTCTGTCGGACATTAAACAGCTTTCTTAAGATTCACAAATTTTTATTGAGTTCTGAAAGAAAAAATAATAATTAATTAAAAGTACTGATTATGAGTTCACAGTCCAAAACTAACTAAATACAGTTGATAATCACACATTATTAAACATTAATTTCATTCAAGTTCATTTTTTTTTTTTTTTTTTTTTTTTTTTTTTAAGCTAACTGGATGAACTTATTTATTTTTAATTATCTGTAAAATATGCGTTATATTCGACTTAAATAATTAGCTAAAGTATTAATTTTATTATGTACTCGAGTGGACGTGGACAAGTGGCTCGTCTTGAACTGATTAACTTGCTTAGGTTGTGTTGGTACTGATTGGGATTGAGGCCACTTGACTGCTCTAGTGTGAGGAGAAGTACCCTCTTTTGGAATTTTTTTAAACTGATCCTAACCCGTATTTACGTAAGTTTCGGAGAAAAACACCGTATCTAGGAAGTTTAAACCTTAAAAAATTGACTTTTTATAAAAGTTTATTTGTTAAATTATGAACAATTCTGAACATATCTATGCCTCACTTATAATTCTACTTACTTTGGTTCAAAACTTATGAACAAATTTATATTTGATGTCAGTAATGCGCTTCATTTCAATTCTAAGCTTTAACACTTCCTTTGTCGAAAGGTTTTTTGCTGCTATCTGCAAGATATCTTATCGTAAAGTTAGAATTTTGACTTCTTTTTTATGGTCCTAAACGATTAGCATAAACCGGTTTCATAAAATAAATTAAAGGTTTTAAGATATTTCAAAATTTACTATATTTAAAACTTTGTGAAACATAACAAAAAAAAAAAAAAAAAGTGTTTTAAAAGACAAATGTTTGTGAAAAAAGAAATTGAATAAATAAAGTTAATATTACTACATATCATATTATTTTGTAGATATCCTTTATATAAAAGCGTGTGCAAAACTTTATTGCAATAAATAAAATAGCTTTTTTTAAACTCTTTCGGAAAAGCCCTTTTGAGAAAAGAAGCATAAAGATTAGAAATAAAATAAATTTAATAAAGACATCAGTTACGATGTTGCGTCTAAACTAATGAACCAAAATACACAGAATTTTAAATGAAGCATCAAAATATTCAGAAAGGTTAATCTTTTAACATGTACACACACACATATATATATATATATATATATATTCAAAAATCGATTAAAAAAAAAAAAAAAAAAAAAAAAAAATACTCCCTAGAACCTTAAATGATGTTCCTACACGTTTTTTTTTCGATTGAATGTATATATTAAACAAGATTGGGCTTCATCACATCTTGCAATTTTAGTTTTGACTTTGTAGACAAGTTCTAGATTAACACTGAACGGAGGGGGGCCGGCGTCCTATAAATTGTCCTCCTGAACACAGCTGCCAACATCTTCTTTAAAGTTAGTTTTAAATTGTTAGTGACCAGGGCTGGGAGTACGATCCCTGCATCAGCATTTGTGGATGAATTATTGAACAAATCCATCTATTCCGAAGACTTAGAAAAAAATAAAAATAAAAATGCAAAATACAAAAAGTATTTTTGTCGTACAATTTAAAAAGTACTGGGAATAAGAATGTTAGACCATATATATATATATATATTTTAGACAAATACAGATTTTTTCTATATTTTCACAAGAATAGTTAATATTGAAATTTCATGCTCATTAATCCAGTAATCCTATTTTTCGAACAGAAGTTTTTTTTTTTTTTATCTCTAATTTGACAAAAAAATTATAAAGTATTGTTATTTCTAAATATTTGTACTAAAAGAAATCAGCCGTGCACATTCTTTTTTCCATGCAATAAAAATATGCCAAAGTTAATAGATTTATTGTACGATGCATTATTAGTTTGATTGAAATACTTCTCTATGAAAAACGCAGTAGACACAGTTATAAATATTTTTATAATAAGCTTTGCACCCTTTGTTCTAATTCAATTTATTTAATAAAAAAGTAAAAAATATACGACATTCAAACTGTCAAGTTAAACGTCTCTCAAGAACATTTTAATCAACAGACTGAAATTAGTAAGAACAAATAATTAGACCAAAGCAACGGGAAATAAAGAATTACTTACTTTGTTACTTTTGTGATAATTTTTAGTTTTTCAAAACTTTTAAGAATGCTCTATGCATACGCTTTATTTATTATAATTTATTTATAATCAAGTTGCTTATTTGTCCACCAACCTATCATAGGATAAAAATGTTTTCTTTGTTTAACTACAAGAGCATTTTGAAACTTAAATTTATATTTAAAAATAATTTGTAACATTTTAACTCTAAAAATATTCTGTTATATATGTGTATTAAAATATGTCTTTTACTTCTTACTTAAAAAAAAAAAAAGTGACGGCTAGTAAAAATTTAAAACAAATTTCTATTCAAAAGAAATTATATATATATATATACATATTGTGATTGCACTAGAAATTGAATTTCGTTAGAAAATGAAGATTAAAAAAAAGTAAAAGCTGAAATATCAACCCTGAGTGAAATTTTAGCTAGACTTATCATTATATATATCAAGTTATTTTAAACATATATTAAGTCTAATTTCTCATGGTGCCATATATTATTGTTCGTACTTTAAAAGACATTCTGTATAATATTAATCAAAATTCAATAGCACTTCATTTATTTGATCCGAAAGTTCAGAGAAATTCTTACTTATAATTGTCTAAAATTTCTCTTCGGGACATATGTGTATAAAGTCGCTAGAAAAACTATATTCTTATAACAGGGAAAAGGAGGAATATAAAGGTGTGTAATATAAACCATACTATAGAAAATTCAGCTTTTCCAGTCTTATTTATCTCGCATCAAAATTTTATTTTTACTTACAAATGTATACTTATATTTAAGCTGATTAAATAAAAGTAATTTTTTGTCACAAATTTTTTTTGGGAAATGTCTTCAATCAATAATGGTCTACAATAATAAAAGGAAAGATTTGTCTGTCTGTCTGTCTGTTCTTCTATACGTTCAGACTCTATTGAACGCAGAACTACAAGAATTGACATACGGATGCTCAGGAGCCTTCCAGAAGGGCTCCTGAAAACAGAATTTGAAAATTTTAATTAGTTGTGGAGAAATTATTTAAAATGTCGACCTATGTCTAATCAAAAAGCGATCTCAATGAGTGAGAATTCACCGCGATTGCATAAAAATAGATAATTAATGAAAGAGGCGATTTTTCTGAATCTAAGAGTGCAAGCGGCTTATCGATAAAACGATTAGAGTTTTTAAAATTAACTAAAGTATGCAATTTAGGTGACAACATAATTTCAACTGCCAGACGACTGTCTGTTTTGAAAGAGGAAATAATTGTAACCAATTAATATGTCACATGTTTAATAGTGGGGGGAAAATTGCAATTTTAAAACTTTCTCAAATTTTCATTTACGTTATATTTAAATTAATATTCGGCCTAGACAGCATAATATAAAGCTACAGTTCAATTTTCATGAAAATATGTGAATAAACAAAAATAATTACAAGATAAAAAGAACTTTTTATATGCCATGTTTTTAAATTTTCTGTTGAATCATATAAACGCTACCGAAGGCAGCAGGAACCCAGTGCAATTGGATAAAAGTATTAAAAAAATGCATTGCTATCGTGTTTTAAGCTATCATAAAAGTTTCAAATGACTTTCTAGCAAGGAAGTTAGTGAAAAATCGATTGCAAGCTTTCTAGTGGTAACGCTGCCGAAGGCAGCAGGGTTCCGAAGCAGTTGGTTAAAAATATTTAAAAAATACATTTTTACCGTGTTGTGAACTATTCTGAAAGTTTCAAATGTCTAGCTAGTTGGGAAGGTAGTTAAATAAATTTTCTGTTGCATCATATAAACGCTGTCGAAGGCAGTAGGGACCTGAAACAGTTAAGTAAAAGTATCAGAAAAAAAAATGTATTGTCACCGTGTTTTGAGCTATCCTGAAAGTTTCAAATGTCTAGCTAGTCGAGGAGTTAGTGAAAAATCGATTGTAAGCTTTGTACTAGTAACGCTGCCGAAGACAGAAGGAACCTGAAACAGTTGGTTAAAAGTATTTAAAAAATGCATTTTCACCGTGTTCTGAACTATTCTGGAAGTTTCAAATGTCTAGCTAGTCGGGAAGTTAGTGAAATAAATTTTCCGTTGAATCATATAAACGCTGCCGAAGGCAGTAGGGACCTAAAGCAGTTGACTAAAAGTATTAAAAAAGTATTGTCACCGTGTACTGAGCTAGCCTGAAAGATTCAAATGTCTAGCTAATCGGGAAGTTAGTGAAAAATCGATTGCAAACTTTTGTACTGGTAACACTGTCGAAGGCAGCAGGAACCCGAAGCAGTTGGTTAAAAATATTTAAAAAATGTATTTTCACCGTGTTCTGAACTATTCTGAAAGTTTCAAATGTCTAGCTAGTCGAGGAGTTAGTGAAAAATCGATTGTAAGCTTTGTACTAGTAACGCTGCCGAAGACAGAAGGAACCTGAAACAGTTGGTTAAAAGTATTTAAAAAATGCATTTTCACCGTGTTCTGAACTATTCTGGAAGTTTCAAATGTCTAGCTAGTCGGGAAGGTAGTTAAATAAATTTTCTGTTGAATCATATAAACGCTGCCGAAGGCAGTAGGGACCTAAAACATTTGAATAAAAGTATAAAAAAAATATGTATTGTCACCGTGTTTTGAGCTATCCTGAAAGTTTCAAATGTCTAGTTAGTCGGAAAGTTAGTAAAAAATCGATTGCAAGCTTTGTACTGATAACGCTGCCAAAGGCAGCAGGAACCTGAAACAGTTGGCTAAAGGTATTAAAAAATGCATTTTCACCGTGTTCTGAACTATTCTGAAAGTTTCAAATTTCTAGCTAGTCGGGAAGTTAGTTAAAAATCCATTGCAAGATTTGTACTGGACAAACAAACAAACGAACAAACAAACATACATACAAATAAACAAACAAACAAACAAATAAGAATCAAAGTTAATAAAAACATGGTAAAATTATTTTTTTATTGAGAATTATATTTATCACGACTCACGTGACAAAAGATAATGTAACATTAAGTTTTTTTTTATATTTTGCAGAATTTTAAATTGAGATATGCCGTTGAAATTTCGTAATTATTTATTTGGTTTTAACGCTCAATAACACTGCTCAAAACACACACAAAAAAATAATAATTATATGGAAAACAAATCGAGATATGATACCATTTTTGCTTATTCTTACGTAAAATGACCTCTTGAATCCGAATATGACTCCCATTTTCCCCAGTCACTCACCGTTTTCTAGATACACCACCTCCTCCCTCAATTTCTTTCCCTGTTCGATAATTTTATGACCATGAATTTGATTTGAAGAATGAAAAATATTAAATTTAAAACCTAAAAACAAAAAATATATATAAAGTTTAAAGAATAACAATTATTTTTGAAGATGTTAGGCAAATCATTTAAAATCGAAAGTATCGAAATGATTTTGTCACTCACCTGTAAAAACAGATTGTAAGTTTAATTCGATGCAGGATAATATTATTTATAAACTGTATATCAGAATTTCAGTTGATAGATATTTTCTTTCCTAAATATATTTTACATATTTAAAAAAAAAAGATTGTGACAAAAGATTTTATTTTTATATCCAGTTTTTATAAATGTTTTATTTTATAATACTGTGCGTAAAGCATTTATAACTCATTTGTACTTAGCTGCTGCTCGATATGTTTTAAGTACCAGTTATTAGAATTGATAATCTTTTACTTATTTTACCGTAGAAAATTATTTAGAAATAGTTGAATTAAAAAATGTCATTCATGACGGTCTTGGTTAAAGGATTAAAAATTAAAACTTCAAGATTGCTATTGTCTGTACATTTCTCTGATTTTTTCCCACAATATTTATTCGATAACATATAATATGTTTTAACGATTAATTAAGTTGAAAATTGTTATATAAGTATATCGTGCAGGAGTAAGGCGGAAAAAAAGCGGAACTTTACCAACACTGAAATTGGGTTTAAAAATGTACTAATGATATTTAAAATCCTTTAACGGTTTCGTAGAATGTCGATGAATTGTGAGACGTTTACTGCATTAATTTCGATAAAATAAATATTTACTACTACCATTTTAAAATCACTTACCATTTTCTAGAAAAAAAATAAATAAATAAAATAAAACAACATTAATTCACGAATGTTTTCCTTGATATCTAATATATATATATATATATAGCTGTGTTTTTGAAATATAGTTGTATTTCAATCACAATCTTGATAATGTGATCGCATATTCAAGATTGATATGGAGCTAAGTTTAATCATTGTCCTAGGTCTTAAAGAAACCAAATAAACCTGTTAATAGCATTCCTTCGATTACGAGGCCCACCAGCGGCCGAGCGGTTCTGCGCTCAAAGCTGGTAGATGGGAGGTGCCGGGTTCGATCCCAGGTCGCGCTCATCGACCTAGCCTTTCGGAGTTTTCCGTGGTTTCCTCCGAAACTCGCGTAAATACGGGCTGGGACCCCTTAGAAAGACCCCCACGGAGGGCATTCCCCCTATCGGCCTAGGACACATAAGGAGTCAATCGGCCTTAATCCTCCAACCAACCAACCAACCTTCGATTACGGGTCTCATTTCTGGGACAAACAGCCTTACAAACCTGAGTATTTGCCAGAGATATGGAACAATGACTCACATAAAATTTAGAGCTTTTTACTCCCGAGAATCTTTAAAAAAGTATTTGATGCGATTAGGCACGTATGCATAATCTCAAAGCTTCTACGAGACAAGTAAATTTTAGCAGAAAAAAATATGTACTCAAACTTAAATAGAAACCCACTTGAACTCCAGTGTGCATAGTGTAGCATGTCCTACCACTAAATTTGAATATGATGCTGCTTGAGTTTACGCAGCCGTTACCTTACAATAAAATATTTTTTAGTATATAACCGGGTAAAATCATAGACTCCAACATCCTAATTAATATTCCGTAGTGTTGTTAGTCACGCCCATTTTTACACACCAGTAAATCTTTAGAGTAATAGTCTCCAAATTCAATTACGGTTAAATAAGAAGAAAAATACTCTAAAATGATACTGGTGTGAAAAAAAAGGCGGGGCTAACAATACTACGGAATATTAATTAGTATGTTGGAGTCTCTGGTAAAATTTCCGGCAAAAAAAATGTTTCATTATTATTATTATTTGGTGTATTTCCATAGATGATTGAACTTTTAGAGTTTTTGTACAGTTCTTTACATGCTGATTTTTTAAGTTTAAGAACTTCTAAAAGAAGATTATAATGTATTAGCTGTTATGGATCTAGATTCTGGAAATGATAATCTCAGTGAATTGGCTTTTAAATTTTAATTCATTTGAGATACTAAGCATGCATTATGCATAAAATATAAATTAACATTCAACAAGGATTTAATTATAAATTTTAATACTTTATTGCCAAACAAGACAATATGTGTGAATATACAACAGTATATGGAGTAAAAAATTAGAATGTCGTTGTCTGGGATACTCGATACCCAAGCGAACAAAAAATATTTAAACTTAATTTTACATATTCATTGGCTAAATTTCAAACCTCTGCGATTCCTTGATATCTGGTTACCAGAGACTTTTTATACACGAACACACTGACACCACTATTTTTTAACAAATATTTTTTACTTATAACTGACAGAAATCCATCGTTAAAATGAGAAGATAATTATTACTTTTATTATTACTATTTAATATTGGCATAAATTAGTTGCTTAAACACTGCTGGGTAATTCCATGTAAAAGTATCAGTAACATGCAGATATATTTTTTTTATCGATAATCACTTTTCTATTTTATCCCAAATAAAATCTTTTTGTAAAAAAATAGAACCGACTCCAAAAATCAACGATTATTCAACCAACTAAAAATAAAATGAAATTGCGCTTAAAAGTATGAAATAAATTCCTTCAACAAAGAACACAAACGCTACAATTAATCGTAGCTTTTGAAGTCAGCGCAAAATTAAATAAAATTTGGTTATTTTTTTAGAGATTTGTTTGCAGACCGATAGCTACAAACGCTGATTTCTCAAATGATCCAATTTCATAGTATCCTTTATTATTTTATCACTGTATACAATTGGTTCATTACTATCATCTACATAAAACAATGAATATCCTTCGCAGTTCGATATTTATAATTCTCTTTGCAAACTTGGTATAGCATTGATGTCGTATTTGACTTTTTTGGATTTAGTGATCAAATCTTAATACAAAAATAAAATGTTACGAAGAAATTCTGACATTAAGTATAGATATAAAAAAAAAGTGTTCTCAAATATTTCTAAACAAGAAAACTCATTGTCAGAATTAATGTAGTTTATTAGCGGAAGTAATAATTCATTTCAAATAGTGCAATAATAATGATGTTTCAGATTTGCACCTGCTTCCAAGTCGACACTTGAAGCTGGCCAAATGCAGGGTTAATGATTTTATAAACCGTCTTTGATAATTCAAATAATCTGGTTTGTCACTCACACGACTTTCTCTTACCCTGAAATTTAATACTATAAATACAGGTTGCAGATTAATAGGTAAGATAACGAGTACTGTTATGTAAACCTATGTTAAACAATTCATATTAGGCTTTTGAAGAGTTTTATATGATAATTAGTTCTGTGTGAGGGGGGCCGGTTTCATTAATGCACCTACAATTAAATAGAATTTAATTCGGTTATTAAAAAATATTTCTCTTTTTAAAAAATAATTTATTAAAATTATTATTTAAAAAAAATATCTTTTATGATAAGGCAGACGATTTCCATATTAGAGAAGTAGTATAACACCAAATATCCAAAAAAAAAAAGTCCATTTTATTCTCTATATATATATTTAAAAAAAAAAAAAAAAAAAAAAAATACGATTTTTTTTTCAGTTTTTTTTTCGTTAAAAAAAGAAAAAAAATAGATAACTTTGTTTTAAATTATCGCAGATCGATGGTTCAACCATTCGTTTTAAAGGTATTGGCGAGCTCTTTTGAAAGATACCCATCATGAAAATTTACTCCCCTCGAGGGGGGACTTCCCCCTCAGGAGGGGAGGCGAGGCTCCTACATACACCAAAAAATTTTCCCCGTTAACTGTCTCTGTTACAAAAAATATATATTCGTTTCATTTGGTTTAGTGCAGTCTATAGACGTTAAACTCTATTTTCCTGCAATTTCCCCCAAAGACGTAATGTATTAGAATTCTCTTGATTGTCCCTGTACACGAACCATTTGCTTGATCTTAACGAAAAGCTTACTCTAGCATCCCTATATGATACACATTTAGAATACCATGTTTGAACTTTCTGCCATAATTTGTTTTTGAGATATGCTGATAACAGACAGACACACAGACACACACACAGACCATTTGCTAAAAACCTGATTTTCGTATTCAGGGGACCTCAAAACGTGTAAATATAACAAAATCTCGCGTTCGGAAATTTGACCCAAAAACAATACTTTCTCTATCTTATGGGTAAGAGAAAGTAATATACGCGCCAGATGTATATTTTCGTAATATATATTGTACGAAATAATATTTCATATTCTTAACTGCTCTCTTAATGTACCTTATTAAAACAACAATGATTTTTGAAAGGAATTAAATATAGTCACCAGATGATTTGACGATGTTTTTTTATTTATTTTTTCATCGTCAAGGACCGTAGTCTCAATGTAAACTTCGCATATTTTTACAGCTTACGAAATCTTAATTGCATATTTCAATCAATATAGTTTTCAGCTGCGTTTTGCAGATGCTAAGGTAAGAGGTATATTTTGAATAAAATTTATTTTTTATATTGAATAAAACTATCAAATTTTATTTGAGTCGACTTCAAAAGTTATGATTAATTGTAGTGTTTCTGTTGTTTGTTGAAGGAATTTATTTTATACTTTTAACCATAATTTCTTTTTTTTTTTTTTTTTTTTTTTTTTTTAGTTGTTTGAATAATAGTTGCTGTTTGGAGTCGGCTCTGTTTTTTTAGAGAAAGATTTCATTTTTTCCTTTTAGTGAAAATGTATTCATAGCAGAACACGAGAAGATGTTCAACAGCGGTTTCACATATCGCAAACCGCAAGAAAATGACAAAACTCAAAAAATGTTAATTTCAAATTTATTATGTCACTGAAAATATGTGAATAGAAAAAACTTTAAAAAAACTTTACATCTCTACCTCGAAAACTCGAGAGGCAGTTGTGTAAGTTATATTCTAGTCAATGCCTTATCATTAAGTTGATTTTTCTCAAATACTGCATGTTTAATTTGTGTCACTTTTCTTGCTTTTATGCAATATGATAAAATAACTATTCAATCCACATTCCTTCATCCCCATTCAAAAATGTTTTAGAAATATAAAAAATGGATGCTCTGCATTCGTAACTAAAAATCCTGTTAGGCACGAAGTATAAAATTAACCAATATCAGCAAATGTATGAAATATAAACGTTCAAAAGAGAAGCAGCTAGACAAGAATCGATGACTCTCTATTTTTTCATATAAAGCTATCAAATGAAGCTCTAGGAAAAAAATTATAACGCATATCTTTAATAAATTAAAACAGGCATAGAAACGATATAACAATATCCTCAACTGCAATGTACATCTGTATTCTGATTGAATTTTCAGAGTGAACGTCTTACTCGCTACGCTGCAATGTACGCAAAAGGATCAATAGTTGAAAAAAGGATCCAAATATGAATTGCAGTTGACGGTTAAAAGTTTAAACATTAGAAATAAGGTGATTTCGGTTTCTAAGATCGCTTCGGAACCATTACAGTGCAGAAAACTGCGAACAAAGAGACGCAAGTTTAAACATTTCTTTTATAACATTCATATTTATAAGGTGTCTTTCTATAATATATCGATAATGCTCTACAACTTTGCAATTTTTTCCCCTACCTCGTACTATTTTCAAGATAGCAATGCTAACTCCGCTATTTTCCACTAGGTGGAGCTGTAAGCGATCGCATCTAGTAGTGCAAAACCACTTTACTATATTTACATATACTTTTACGAGTGCAGTTTCATCCATTCAGCAGTTAAATGAGTGATAACGGACGTTTGTGAGCACCCTGTATTTTCTTTAGATCTTAATGAATTGTAATTAAACCTATTTCAGGTCAAGACATTTACAACAACAGCAACAAAGAAATATAAAAATTGGAGCATCTCTTACGTAGTTATAAGCTAATGTAAAAAAAAAAAAAAAAAAAAAAAAAAAAAAAAAACATATGTTTCTAATAAAGAACACCCTCCTTTGTGAAGTCGGTTAAAAACGCTAATCGATGTGACCGTTTATAGTAACCAAACTTTGAACTACATAGCATCGCTACGCTGCAAAGTGTGTAACGTAGGTCAAGTGTGCAGGTGCACATTGTGGGAAATTGCGGACAAACAAATGCACGTTTTAAGCGTTCTATTTTCAGCATTAATGTCTAAAAACTGTCTTTTCGTACTAAATCGGTGATGCTCTACAACTTCGTAACTGACTTTATTCCCGTATCTTGAACCGTTTTCGAGATAGGAACGCTAACTCCACTGTTTTCCACCAGGTGGCGCTTTATTTGCTTTAGATCGTAAAGATATTACAATGGGACTTATTTCAGGCCAAGATCTTTACAGCAAAACTAAAAGTATCAAAATCGGAGTATCCATTCAGAAGTTATGAGCTAACAAAGAAAAAAAAAAAAACATCTGGTTTGAACTGAGAACCTCCTCCTTTTTGGAGTCGGTTAAAAAAACGACTGTAAAAGTACGATAAAAATTTCGGAATGTTAATAGTGGTACGAAAACTTCAAATTTCGTGTTATTCGCACTGCCTTCTGCAATGTGATTTCCCTTTTTTAATAATTTTTTTTTATAATAATGATAATGTCCTATTTAAAGACGAAAAAATTTTGTCATGAATAAGCCAAAAAAAAAAAAAAAAAAAATCGATACAAATGATTATGGCGGATTAGCTAAATAAGGCTTTGCTGGTTCATTTACAATTTACATTTTGTTACTTTCTCTTACCCATAAGGTAGAGAAAGTATTGTTTTTGGGTCAAATTTTCGAACGCGAGTTTTTGTTATATTTACATGTTCTGAGGTCCCCTGAATACGAAAATCATGTTTTTAGCAAATGGTGTGTGTGCATGTCTCTCTCTCTCTCCCTCTCTGTGTGTGTGTGTGTGTGTGTCTGTTATCAGCATAACTCAAAAACAAATTATGGCAGCAATTTCAAACTTGGTATTTTAAATCTGTATCATATAGGGATGCTACAGTAAGCTTTTCGTTAAGATCAATCAAATAGTTCGTGTACAGGGACAATCAAGAGAATTCTAATACATTACGTGTATGGGGGAAATTGCAGGTAAGTAGAATTTAAGTTTGCACTGGAATTTGGTTTAGTGCAGTCTATAGAAGGTCTATAGACTGCAGTAACCAAATGAAAAGAATATATATATTTTGTAATAGAGATAGTCAAATGGGAAAAAAAAATTGTGTATGTAGGAGCCTACCCTGCCCCCCTGGGGGGAAGTCCCCCATCGATGGGATTAAAATTTCATGATGGGTATCTTTCAAAAGAGCTCGCCATTACCTTTAAAACGAATGGTTGAACTATTGATCTGCGATAATTTAAAACAAAGTTATCGATTTTTTTTTTTACTTTTAACGAAAGAAAAACTTAGAAAAAAATCGTATATATATATATATATATACTAGCTGACCCGACAAACGTTGTTTTGTCATATAAATTATTTCTAGAGAATATTTTGCTAGAAAAAAATAACTAACTTATTGTAAGTGTGTAAGGATGTGGTATATAAGTGGAAGATGTATGGAGCGCTGTGAACGGTGAAAGAATATAAAAATAACAAAACACCAATCATTTATTTTTTTAATTTATTAAAATTGATTCTTTAAAATTATATACATATCACTACTTATAACAATATTAGTAAAAAACAATATCAATCCCTTAATGCAACAGAATGTACAATATTTTTTGTTATCCCATCTTTCGCCAATACCATGAAGCTACATAATTAGAGGAGGGGGAACGGTAATGGCGGTAAGCATTGAAAAACGGACCTAAAGAGAAAGTGGGTGATAGGGGACGCTCCGAACATACTAGACTCATCGTTTACACGAGAAGTATGCGGGAAATTTAAGATTTTAATTGATATTAATTAATTTAAATTGCCCACAAAGTGATAATGGCGAAGAATTGTTTTGCTTATGTATGTAATAGCGGCTTTCGATCAGCTATCGCAAAAAATAAAGCTTTACGGAAGAAAAATCCAATTTAATTTTCTGCTCCTACGGTTAGCTATTCCCACTTAATTTAGAGCTTTAATCTACTGATATTTAACAAATAATTTTCATTTCTAGTATTATAAGTAGTTACTCATTTAATATAAAATGCATATTTCCGTTTTTATGGACCAGTGTCGTTTCTTTTTTGTATTTGAAGGCCTTGAAAAATTCTCATTTTATGAATATTTGTCTTAAGAAATGTGAATATGAAAAAAATGTACAATAAGCATAACTTTATTCTTTGTGACATGTTATGCTATTTAATCAATTTCAGAAATGAAATTTGATTTGTTGATGAATAAAAAATTTTCAATGACTTACATGTTTCGTTTCTTTATTTAGATAGATAAACAGATAATACTATATGTATTAAGTATTTAAAAAAGAAAATAACTGACATCTAATGATAACTGTCTACAAAATAATATATATCTTTATATATATATATAAGATAATCAGATTTGCATGTTATTGGGAACTATAATTATATATATTGGTCAATAATACATGCACAAAATCTGAAATTCTTAACAAGGTAAGTGTGTGTGGAGGGGGGGAGAGGGGTTGTTTGTTCAAAAAAATTAAAAAGAATAATAAATAAATAAAGGATTTTTTGAATAAAAAAAAAAAAAAATAAAATAAAATAATACTTTAATGTTTTTCATCTCTTAGTGAAAATAGCTTGCTTTTAATGTCTAATTAACCACTTTAATTAATAACGATTAGCTTGTAATAAAATCAAGACAAACCATACGTTATGTACGTTTATGTGTATATGAATATATATATATATGTATGAAATAGTATTTCAAAGTTTTGTGAAATTAAAATAAATTTGCTTTTCCCAGAATCCACCCATGCAAGATAACGGTAAAATTGTAAAGATTGATTAAAAAAAAAAAAAAAGAAGTTTTAACATTGAAATCGGAAATTTCTTAAGTAAATTTATTACAGTGAAAGAAGACAGTAATTTTATAAACCTTTTTGTAAATTACTGGTTTAGGGTTGGGAAAATTTACGTACACATTGAAATATAAAATATTAAGCATATTAAATATTCTCAAAAACTATTTAAAATTTTAAAACTGAAACTCTAAATGTCAGTTTTTTCGAAATACTTAAAATGATTACTAGTTTTTCATTTTTTTCTCCTGGATTTCACAATATTATAGTTTAAGAGCATACCCTTAACGATATTCAGGTATTACTTTGTTGATTCATCGTAAAATGAATTTTTTTAAATATCTGAATGGTGAAATGTAATATAATTTTTGAGTATTCAAACTTAAAAATATTCAGGATGTGGTGTATGGTATTAAAACAAATTGTCTCTCTCTGTAATGAGGCTTTAAAATATAATTTATATTTTCTTATACTGAGGAAGAAAATTTATTGATGAAAGATAATTAAAAATTTGCCATTGCCCCTACATGTTCGTTTTTTTTTCCTAGTTTCCTATTTGTATTATGAGTAATATTTTTAATTTCATAAGGATTCAATTATAACAATTTCAATTGTGTAGATTTATAAGAAATTTTGTCCTATACCGCCAAGTTAAAAGTTCAGAGAAAACGGGAGGGCAACAATACCTGCTGCACGATTTTCACCAAAAGCTGATAGACCCTAATTTATGTTAAGGTGCAACTACATATCAATTTGTATGAAATTCTCTGAAGTAGCTCTTGAGATACAGTTGAAATTATACAGACATTTTCTAAAAAAAGATTAAATCCTGTTCTGGACCTCTAAAAACATGTAAATCTATCGACAACTGGAAATTGAAAATTTTTACGAATCTAATACTTTCTTCTATTGGATATAGAATAAAGTAAAGAATATCTTTATGGCTTTAATTTCAAACAAAAACTAAAAGACAGATTGTTTTTCTGTACTCCTTTATATTTTCAAAAAACAAGGCTGCAAAAATATATTTTATTTTTAGCAATAGAGAAAAAAATCTCACAAAAGCTTCTTCACAGCTTTATGTCTAAAGAAAAAATTGAGAAAAATATTGCATTTGTATAGCCTATATATGGACTAAAACTTGTTTAGCCATCCTGTAGAGTATTATTGTATCATTTTCAGTAGATAACTTGGCACTTAAATAACATATATTAATTTTAAGGTATTTTATTAATACCACCAGAAATTAAAGAACAGACACACCAATTAAAGTTATAATCATGCATTAGCAATGTTTTAAATTATTAAAAACGCTTAACACAATTAAAAATGCAGTTCTAAAAATTTTCAACTACAGCCCATAATGCATCTGAATATTTTTGTGTATCCGTTAACAGTAAATCTTTGCTATTCATACCCTGTTTCACAGAAAACATATTTTTAACCATAATAAGGTCAATTTCCTTATGTGTTGTTTAGTACAAAGGTATTAAAAAATTTTTTTCTTAATATTATCTATTATTGAACGAAATATATTGAAATTATCTTGAATATCTTTGTATATAAATTAGTTGCGCTCTGTAACTGGAAAATTTTTAGATAAATTTATTACGAAAGCGGGTGGTAAATTTACATAAAACGCTTTATAAATTACTATTTTATAATTATGAAAATGCACATACATATGCATTAAATTATGAGATTATTAAGTATATTATTTTTTCTCAAAAATTATTTAAAAATAAATAATTCAGAATTTCAGATTTTTTTTCAAAATATTTAAAATGATTATTGCTCACTAATTTCTAATTTTTCACCTTGATTCTACCTTATTATAGTTTAACAGTATATTCAAGTATTACTTTATATATCTATATATATGTATTAAATCTATATTAAGGCCAGTTGTCTGCTCTAGAAACTTGGGCCAGGGTGGATTGCTTCCTTGGGTCTTTCTAAGGGACCCTAGACCATATTTATGCAAGTTTTGTAGAAGATAAGAAACGTCTAGGCAGACAAATGACATGGACTTGAACCATGCTCCATGCAACTTTCCTCTATTGGCTTAAAGTTATTGGGGACTTAGTACTAGGGACTTGAGCCTAAAAAGGATGCCCTCTGTAGGGGTCTTTCTAAGTGATCCTAACCTGTATTCACGTGAGTTTCGGAGAAAACCACGTAACACTCTAAACGACTAGTTCGACAAGTGCTTCCTGGGATCTAATCCTGCACTTCTCGGCCACTACCTTTGAATGCAGAACCTCTCGGCTACTGGTGGGACCTATTAACTTAACCAAACCTCTAAAATGTTGGTATTCGGTTTAAGGTGAATTGTCTACACTAGGGACATTTACCTAAGAGGTACTAGCCCATATCATTTGCGAGTTTCGGAGAAAAACACGGAAAACTCCGAATGGCTAGGTCGACAAGCGTGACCTGAGACCGAACCCAGCACTTCCCATCGTCCAGCTTTAAGGGCAGAACTTCTCAGTTACTAGTGGAGCTGTAGGAAAGAAAATTATAATAATAATTAGTTTGCAGGGAGTATTTATTTAATAATTTTCAAGAAATGTAAATATAATAATTATTATAATATTTCATTGCACATGTGTGGAATATATATATATATATATACATATATGTGTGTGTGTGTGTAATTGAAAGAAAGTTTTAATTTATATAAATGAAAAATGTTTAGTGCGAGTTCAAAATGTAGATATTTAAAAACAAATTATTTTAAATGCTAAATATTAAACATTGAAAATAATTTCAAGAACAATTGATAAATATTCCTTAAATATACAATTCCTTGGTTGTTTTTTCTTTTCATTTTTTCCTACTCATTATTATTATTATTATTATTATTATTATTTTGAACATTTCAAATTGATTGTTCTATTCTATTATTATTATTTATTTATTTATTTATTTAAACGAAATACAAGACTAATTTATTATTATTATTTATTTTAGATTTCTCAAAAAAGTTTTTGCAGAATGATTTTAAAAATATCGAACTTTCGGAATCTACAACAGTATACGTTGATGCGGATTTAATAAAAGTTTATTAACTTATTCCAAATGAAAATCCGCGATTTTTTGCACAATCCTTCCTTATCTTTTCTTTTACCTTTCAATAATTTGAAAGACGGAATTTCTGATACCGCCGCGCGATGGCGCTGCAAAGACCCGAGATGTCTGGGGAGAAGCGAAGGGAGAAAATTGGGGTTATTCTTAAAACATCGCGATCGCCGTCCTCTTTATAGGTTCATGGCCAATACAAACAAACTGGATGGTTTGCCCACTCGAGAGCCACGTATAATTGTCCGTGTGAAAAACATGATGTGCTCAAATCTAAGCCACAGACAGACATCGTTTGGCCCTGAGACTTATTGATAGTCATTGCAAATGCCAATCTAATTGGAAATTGAGGGCGTTTAAATTGAATTGGCACATCTGTGGGTATAATAGGGATTCGCAGTAGTAATATATTTTCACCTCGGAATTTGTCATTTAAAATGATGGCTTCGATAACATTTTTCATTAATTTTTTTATGACTAATCGCGTGCCGTTGCACAACCGTTGTGG
The DNA here is from genome assembly GCA_963930645.1 of Salticus scenicus. NCBI lineage: Eukaryota > Metazoa > Arthropoda > Arachnida > Araneae > Salticidae > Salticus > Salticus scenicus. The sequence goes on from OZ005657.1 coordinate 111,757,132, forward strand.
GTTCAAATTACGAAGCAAAATAACCGGAGATCCAACCTTCAGTTGTAAAATATGCGGTGGCATGCCTGGTAAATCCAATGAGTTTAAAAACTTTGTTGGATAATTTACAGCTTCGGTGGCATCGCAACCTGTATCATTAGATTTGTATGACACCAAGTCTCCTGGTAACAAATGTTGTATCTTGAGATTCAATTCGTTGAAGTCCACATTTTTTGCTGCTAAAATTGCTCTTTCTGCCAGCCACTCATGATTTGTGTATCGTCTGTGTATATCGGGAAATATCTGGTCAATAAGAGCATCTTGAGAATCAATGATTGTGCAGAAATCGGTCGGTAATTTTATGCATCCAGTTTCATCTGTAGTAACTTTTCCATCGCCGATATCTAACAATTGTTTTGAGAATGTTTCAGCGGATGGATCTTGAAGCTTTTGAACGCACAAATTTACTTTCAGTTGTACTTTTTCAACATTACGCCACAATGACGATGATTTTAAGCACGCGTTGATCTCATCAGCGTATGTTGAACGCGGAATAACGGGAAGTGCTTTTCTGAAATCACCTGAAAAGAGTAACAGAGTGCCGCCAAATAGTTTGTCGTTGTTTTTTATATCTTTCAATGTCCTGTTCGACGCCTCAATCGAATGTTTGTGTGGCATAGTGCATTCATCCCAGATAAGAAGTTTACACTATTTCAGCACTGTGGCCATGGACGATTGTTTTTTTATGTTGCACACTGCGGCCGGGTTATTTTGAATATTTAGTGGCAGTTTAAATAATGAATGAGCTGTTCTGTCTCCATCCAATAAAGTTGCCGCAATGCCAGATGATGCAACAGTCAATGCGATGCCATTATTTGATCGTATTTCGGCGAGAATTAGCGAAATAAGGAATGTTTCGCCAGTTCCACCTGGTGCACCCAAAAAAAAAAAAAAAAAAAAAAAAAAAAAAAAAAAAAGAATCCACCTTGTCCTGCCAAAACTGCGAGCATGATGCGGTCGTAAATGGTTCTTTGTTCTTCATTCATTAGTGGGACATTGCGAGCAACAATCGCTGCCATTTCTACAGTATTGGTTGAAGGGAATTGGAATTTATTGGATTTTATTTATAAATTCCAATTCACTTCAACCAAATCCCCTGTTCCTGAGCTTCAAAAATGGGGTATCTATAATGTCCCTTGTAATAACTGTGATTTATCTTATATTGGTCAAACTAAAAGAAATCTTGAATGTCGTTTACGTGAACATTCTCGGTATGTTGTTAATCAAGAAATTTCTAAATCTTCTATTTCGAAGCACAGTTGGGAATTTGATCATAGTTTTAATTTTAAGAGTGCCAAAATTATCTTTCATGCCAAACGCGTTTCCGAACTGGATTTTTTAGAAAATTTAGCTATTTACCTTAATCGGGATAAAATTGTCAATGAAAAATCTGATTCCACTTTGCTGTCTACAGCCTGAAATTTTTTTTTTAATTCAATTAAATAATTTTTTTCATTATGTTTATAACATCATATTAGTTATAATAAAATAATTCTAATTTAAATAAAAATAATAATAATTAATGGATAAATTTTATTAAATTTACTTATTTGTTTAATATTATTGAAAAAAAAAATAATAATAATTGTTTACTCCTTTCCTCCCTCCTCATTTTGTGGTGTGTGTGTACGTGTGTTCCTCTCTGATTGGTCCTGTCGTGCATGTTGCTTCCTATTGGTTGTTTGTGTTGCTCCTCCCCCTCTGGATTTTGTCCTGCTTTCAGTCTTGCTTTTGCCTCCGAGGCAGTTGCACGTGTTTGCACCTGATGAAGAAAGGCTACGTCCTTTCGAAACCGGTTGTGCTGATTTAAAATTTATGGCGTATCAAGAAGTTTGAATTTCTTGCTATTAATATGAGCATTGAACTTTTTGCTCAGCAGAGGCGAATATGGGACCACCCAACGGTTATCAATGTCTAATGGTCTAAAAATTCATTTTTCATTTTAACATAAAATAACTCCGTCGGATATTGACGAATTTTTTAAAAGAATATACCATTTTAACTAATTTTAACATTTTAACAATATTAACGTTGAAAAAATATTTTAAACACTTACGGTTAAAAATTCATTTTTCATTTCAACATTAAATAAATTCTGACATCGTGTTTACGATTCTAAAATATTAACTTTGAAAAAATATTTTAAACACTTCGTAAGATACGGTTAAAAATTCATTTTTCATTTTAACATTAAATAAATTCTGACATCGTGTTCACGACAACTCACGCCATCTAGGTGGAAAAGTTGTTGAAAGAGTTGGTTAAAAATTAATTACGAAAGAACTAATTAAGTTACAACTTTCATTTGTAAATCTAAACCATTCTCGAATCCACCTGAAGACACACAAAAAATTTCATTAAACTCAGTCCAGCCGTTTAGGAGGAGTTCAGTGACATACACACGCACAAAAGAAATATATATATAAAGATATATATTAATATTGTGAATAAAATGGACCTTTCTTTTTTTTTTTTTTTTTTTTGATATTTGGTGTTATGCTACTTCTCTAATATGGAAATCGTCTGCCTTATCATAAAAGATATTTTTTTTTAAATAGTAATTTTAATAAATTATTTTTTAAAAACTGAATTGTTTTTTAATAACCGAATTAAATTCTATATAAATGTAGGTGCATTAGTGAAACGGGGGGTTGAGAGGGGCGGTAGTCCCCCTCACACAGAACTAATTATCATATAAAGCTCTCCCGAAGCCTAATTTGAATTGTTTAACATAGGTTTACATAACATCTTTATCTTACCTCTTAATCTCCAACCTGTATTTATGTATTAAATTTCAGGGTAAGAAAAAGTCGTGTGAGTGGCACACCAGATTATTAATTTTAGAACTAACAGATTTTATTTAAACTGAATATATTGCAGGAATAGGATGGAACTTGTTTTTGCTAAGATGCCTTTTAAATGTACTAGAAGGTGATATAAACAAAGCATGTGCTCAAAAATTTGAAAATGTTTTACAGTCGTATCCAGTGCATGGATACTTTGTGTAACCTGAAGTACATTGAACTTCAAAAGTTGAGGTACAACCTTTCTTCGCGTTTTATTCTTTTGGGCATAATCTAACAAATGACTGCTTGTTCATTATAAAATCATTAATTGAATTTTCTGTAATTAAATTATAATCAATATTTTTTAAGCTAATATTACTTCAGTTTTTCTCAGGAGTAATCTTTGGAAAAAATAAAATAAAACTTTAAACAAAGAAAACTAATTAAAAAGTAGTGTTAAGTATACGTTACATATATTTAAAGATATACATGCCTCCAAACGTTAATATAAAACCAGATTTCTTTCACTGAATTCAATTTTCTTTTTCTTCTATAACGGATATTTTGAAAAAAAATATATATAATTATAAATTTGTAAAGTTTGAGTATTTCCAGAATTATAAAAATGTCAATAAATAGTTTGAAATGAAGGTTTCATTTAATTTTCATGTTCACATGTACATTTGTTTTTAAAGTTATTCACATGCGAAAAAAAAAAAAAAACAAAAAAAAAAGAAACAGAAATGTGAATACTGGGCTAAAAATCCGGTTTTAATTTAATATATGGATGCATGTTCTCTTTCACTTACATGTAATGCATACTTAACACAATTTTGCATTTAGTTTTGTTTTATAAAATTAAAATAAAACTTTCATTTTATCCAATTCTTAGTTTTAAGGAAATTTCAATTAGCATTAGTTTAAAAATTTTTACTTATGTTAAAGTTATATAAAATTTGATTAATGATTTTTTAATGTCCATATGTTGATATGTTCATTTGTTAAAATTTGAGTTAAAAAAAACAAAAAATTATTAGAACATAGGTGTAAAATTTATATAACTATTTAAAGAGTAAAAATAATATATATATATATATATATATATATATATATATACAGGGCCTGATTAAGGGGGAAGCTCGCTCTTGACACATTATTTATACTTACACCGTTATTTTTTAACAAATACTTTCCTCCTATAATAAACAGAAAATTTTCATTAAAAATTATTTTAAAAGAATTCTGGTGTCTAATAAATGTGAGTAAATTGGATTGTTTTACACCGTTCATTTTTTATAAAAAATATTTCCTCGTCAAAGCGTGGAATTTCTATGACATGAAGTAAAAAATAATTGTAAAAATATTCCGGTATGAGCGAGCTTCCCCCTTAATCAGGCCCTGTATATATATATATATATATATATATATATATATATATATATATATATATATATAAAAATATTTAAATAAATTAATTTATTCATTCTATTATTGATTTATTACACTGTAAAAAAAAAAAAAAATCTAAAATAGGTAAAAAAAAATTAAGATATTTGGGTAAAGCAGTTTTCCAATTTGGAAAGTTCTGTTCATAACTAAAAATGGGTCAGAAAAGATATCTATTTTGAGTTCACAAACTTGTTACTTATGATTCGCTATCTTATTTTATATTTTTGTCTATAATAAATAAAGACGTTGTAGAAAATATTGTACCATTCGCACCTCTTATTAAAAAAAAAAAAAAAAAAAAAAAAAAAAAAAAAATCTAACATGCGTAGAGGATCTAAACAAAATGTAAACATTTCGTATATATACGTCGTATGTACACTGCAAAAAATAAACCCCAAAACAGTGCTATCCAAAACTGGTATCGTATCCAATTTAGGTTAAAATTTTGAGTTATAAACAGAACTTTCCAATTTGGAACATTGCTTTACCCAAATATCTTGCGAATTTTTACCTATTTTATTTTTATTTATTTTTATTTTATTTTTATTTATTTATTTATTTATTTTTTTTTTTTTTTACAGTGTAATTTATCGAAAACATATTTTCTTTAAAATACATTTAAAAGCATTTTTGTTTTAATAATTAAAGTACATTTAAAAACATTTTTGTTTTAATAATTAAAGTACAACCAATTAAGTTATCTACTATTTCGATTTTATTTTATTTTATTTTATTTATTTATTTATTTTTTATTTATTTATTTTTTTTTTTTTGCATGAATTTTTCAATTAAAAGATTTGAAAAGCATGTTTTCCAAAGACGTTTATAAAACAAATACAGATAAATTCTGCTCTTTTGTGAATTTAAATTTCTTTGTAGAATAAAAAAATTATATTTTATGTTTACCAAATATATTAACTCTTATTTATATATAATAATTATATTAATCATCACGTTTTTCATAAGCATTTAATTTTAAACGATCTCCCATTAAAACTTAATATTTTATAACATGACAATTTTTATTAGTAGATAGTTTAGATAATTTTTAAAGAAAAAAAATAATGAAAATTGCAACACATATTAAAAATTGAAAGCTTTAAAATATTCCTTTCACACACACAAAAAAAAAAAAATCTTTGAATAGTTTTTGAAATATTGGTTTTAGAATGCGTTGAAAGTGTAACACATTTTTGCTTTAGGGGAAATATTAACATGTGTCAAAAGTTATTACTCAAGAAGTTATTTCGTATTAAATTCAAAATTTTCCTATGATGAAAAGTATTTTTTGAAAAATTTCCATTTTTATTTATTCAGAGAGGTGAATTACGTACATGTTCATTGAACAATTTAAACTTTTGAAAAAGAAATGATGTTGTGAAATGTATTGAATGCAGTGGAGGAATTTAACTTTCGAAAAAATTTCAAAAGGTTTTTACTTTTTCTTTTTGCAGAAAATTATATTTTAATATTCTGTGACTGTGCTATTTAACTAGAAACGTTTTCTTTTCTATTTGTACTGTATATCTGTAAATGTGTATAATTTCATTCATTTGCATATTACTATTTTCTACTTTCTCCTACCGATGTCTATAATAGAGAAAGTATTGTTTTTGGATGAAATTTTCGAAATTTAGTTTTTGTTATTTTTGTACGTTTTGAGGTCCCTGAATCTGAAAACAGGCATTCAGTGGTTAGTTAGTGTGTGTGCGTGAGTTTGTTCATAGCATATCGCAAAAACAAATTGTAACAGAAGTCCAAATTCGGTATTCTGAATTTGTATCCTATACGAATGCTACACTTAACATTTTGTTAAGATCAAGTAAATGATTTGTGTACACGAACATCCAATATAATTCAAATACATTTCGTCTAAGAGCAAAATTTTAAAAAAATAGAGTTTAACATCTTTTCGCTGCATTTAACAAAATGAAATGCACATGCATTTTTTATCTGCACAGATGTTTCATGTAGAATATAGTATGAAAATCATTCACTATTGTTTTACAGAACTACCCAAAATACCTAGGATATAATGGGACTATATTTCCAAATTGCTGGAAGTGCATTTAAGGTTGTGCTGTGTATTATTATTGTAGAACTATATGTAATTACCTAATTTCATAGGTACATAATTTATAAACTTTTAAATTTTATAGCAGTCTTAAATTTTAGATAAATGCAGATCCTAATATTCAAATGGCGTTAGAGTTGGAAGGTAGGCCCCCTTCACACGAAATTATTTGTCAAATAAAACTGATCATAAACCGAGTTTGCATTATTTTCAAAGTAGGTTCAGATACAGTACTGGTTATCTTAGCTCTTAATCGGCAATTTGTCATTAGAATATCGAAATACAGTATAAAAGAATGTCCTATGAGTGTCTCATCAGATTATTCATTTTTCATTTTTAGATAATTCGGCATATAGTTTTAGCAAAGATATATAATATTTGCTGCATTTTTATTTATTTATTTATTAATTTTTTTTTTTATTTTTATGAAGATATACTTACAATATGATTGGTAATATCGTCATTAACATGCTATAACGATATATATATATTAAAATTTAAAATTTAAAATAATACGAAAACTTTACAATATACATTTAAAAAAAAAAAAAAAAAAAAAAAAAATCAACTTAAATGAGCAAATACATTTAGAGTGAATGAAACATTATATTAAGTGATACAGATATTAATTTTCAGAAATACTGAAACAAAAAAAAAAAAAAAAAAAAATCATTTTATGCGATTTAAGAAAAATTTCTAAACGTAGGAAAATTCGTATTTTCCACAACAAATTACACTGCTCAGCAATATTTTTTTTTTTTTTTAATCTGATACCATTCTTACTGATTCTTATGTAAAATGACCTCCTGAATCCGAATATGACTCACATTTTGCCCAGTCACACACTGTTTTCTAGATACGGTGGGTGACTAGGAATATTAGTTTTTTAACTGCATTTTTTTTTTTTAAGGGGATGATGTGGAAGCTATAAATAGTGTTTTTAATTTAATAACTGTCTTAGATTTATGAAATTTGCATAAATTTGATACACGCATTTGCATTGAACGCTAACAATGTTGCTTATATTAATCATTTTTAAAAACTACTTAAGTAAAAAAATATAACATTCAAAATTTAAAATTTTTAAAAAATATTAAGATAATCCATACTAATTATATATCTTATATATTCTCCTCGATTTTAAAGTATTAAAATTTAGCAATATATTTAAACGTACTAGTATCGCCCAGTGGTCGAAACGCGACCACTTTTTTGGTTGGTTGGTTGGTTGGTTGGTGTCTTTTTATGGCGCAAGGTCCACTTTTTTGGAAAGGAAACAAAGTAATTGCCTTCTCGTAAACAGATTTAGATTGCAACACAGCTGCGCCAATTGTTTGTCGATATGCATCCAAAGTGAATCAGCAGAGTTTTACGTAATATATTTCGCTAATTTTGGTACACTGTAGATGCTGAGCCTTTCCTTAAATGAGAGAAATCACAAAGTGGAAGTGCCCCTGTTTGATGAAATAGCCCAAAAGCTAATCAGAACCAATTCAATCCAATGTCCAACGAAATAGCAAGTTCTGTTAAATTAAATCCATTTGCTCTTAATGTACAGTGTTCGAATTCAAAAAGACAGGTATTTTCTAAAAATGGTCGAATTGAGTTCAGGAAATCTCAAAGCGTGTAACTTCATCAAAAACCGAAAATCTAAAATTTCTCTGAATCTTATACTTTCTTCTTATATATGCAGAGGACAGAATAATAAATCCACTTTTTTAAAAATAAATAGTCAATTTCAGTTAATTCAAATGAAAGGAAATCTCAAAACATGTAAATTCCTCGAAAACCGGAAATCGTAATTTTTTTCCATATCTTCTAATTTCTTCTTATACATGCAGAAATTAGTAAGAAATCTACTTTTTTAAAAATAAGTAGTGAATTTCAGTTGATTGAAATGCAAGGAAATCTCAAAATGTGTAAATTTGTCGAAAACCGGAAATCAGAAGTTTTTCCAAATTTTAAACTTTCTTCTTATATTTGTAGAAGATATACTCAAGCGAAATGTGACGTCACTGTTCGTCGTTGGGGGCCAAGTAAAAGATATCGTATGTCAATCGTCCATTAGATTTTCTGTAAAAAAATATTAAAAATTCAGGAAAACTATTTCCCGATTTTAATCCCCATATTTGGGTATAACTAAAAATTAGTCATCGGTGTTAGATTAACCATCGCTTTCACAAGATCAAGGCGTTACTGCAGAAAAAATTGCTTTCAGCTGCCTCTTGGCACGTTTGGCCCAAATCACCAGCACCACACCTTTTTGTATCGTTTGGAAGTTGCAACATTCCACTAGTTATGTTTGCTATCTCTGGCGAATTAGAAACATTTTGAATGAAGCGGGCTTAACTAAATTTCAACTTCAAAATGGGGTCAAAATGACCCCATCTTGGGAAAGCAAGGGTTAAGTTATTTTGCTGTCAAATTGACAAAATTTTAATTTTAAATTTCAAAACTCTGCAAAAATAATGGGCACAGATTTGATATCTGTTTGCCCTCGGCGTTTTGTATATTTTGTGATCAAAAACATGATACGAAAACATACACATGCCAGGTGTATATTTTCTTAATACATATATAGTCTAAAAAATATTGTTTCATGTTATTGATTCATCGTTATTAAAATAACCATGATTTTTGAAAGGAATTAAATATGTTCGCCAGATAATTTGGCGATCTTTTCTTCTTCTTATATATACATTTTTTTTTTTTTTCACAAAGGACGACAGATATAAAATCTGTTTCTTTTTAAATGGATCTCATTCCATTGAAATAAAATGTTTATGTTTATATTCGCAGGGCCTGATTAAGGGGGAAGCTCGCTCATACCGGAATATTTTTACAATTATTTTTTACTTAATGTCATAGAAATTCCACGCTTTGACGAGGAAATATTTTTTATAAAAAATGAACGGTGTAAAACAATCCAATTTACTCACCGTTATTAGACACCAGAATTCTTTTAAAATAATTTTTAATGAAAATTTTCTGTTTATTATAGCAGGAAAGTATTTGTTAAAAAATAACGGTGTAAGTATAAATAATGTGTGAAGAGCGAGCTTCCCCCTTAATCAGGCCCTGTATATTCGAAAATGAAAGCCTGTCATTTTTTCTCCAGAATTTTGAAATTTTAAATTAAAATTTCATGAATTTTACAGAAAGAATAACTCAATTTAACACACACAGACAGTAACTTATACAGAGCAGTACCCAAATATGGGTATTGAAATCGGGAGATAATTTTTTCTTAATGTTGAAAAAAATATACAATGGATGATTAGCATAGGAAATCTTTTGCTTGGCCTCACGAACGGTCAGTTTGCACGCACATAGTAATAAATCTTTTTTTTTTTTTTTTTTTTTTAATAAGTTGTCAATTTCAGTTAATTTGAATGCATTATAGAAAATATGTCTGCAAACTAGAGCTGACGTAAATACCCCCCCCCCCCCGAAAAAAAAAAAAAATAGAACTCTCATAAGTCAAATCCCTTTTTAACTTGCACATATTTTCGACTGTATAAACTTTCGATCTACCACTCATTCACTCAAATTTCTACCATCTAATGGCTGTTTTCTCTTAAAATAAAAAATCTGTAGTCGAGAGTATAGTAGAGGGTTAAAAATGGTATTCGAAAGATAGAATTAGACATATGTGCAGATTACAAAAACTATTTTCTTACAGTGTCAAGAAGGTATCGAAAGATACTTTTATTTTTTATGCATTTTTCTATTTTATATACGTATTCTTTCATATTGAAACATACTTAATGTAGAAAGTTGCTAAATCTGACAATTTCTGAAAATTCAAATAAAACCACAGACACAGTAATTAGTATAATGTAGAATCACTCCCATAATTAATATGTTAAAAGTGTACCAAAAACTTCATGCTTGCTAATTAATATATAGATTTCTGTATAAATTTATGGGTTGAAAAATAAAACATTTTTAAAAAATATTTTTATTTTTGAATGCTGAAATTTCATAAAATTGTTTAGTGCTAAAATTTAAATATATTTTTTAATAATTAATTTATCAATCAATTCGCAAACTAATACCTGTATGCTTAGAATATATTGCTAAATTTTAATGCTGTAAAATATAGAGAAAAATTAAAAACTAATTAGCATAGTGTAATTCAAATTGCTTAAAAAAGAAATTAATTATTTTTTTAATTTGAATACTTTTCAAGAAATTATTAATATGATTATTACGGATACATTTCAATGCACATGCATGACAAGTTCCACAACTCTTAGACAGTACTTTAAAAACACATATTAATTAAAATAATAATAATAATAATAATAATATAATGTCCACCAACACCTTAAAGGATGCAACAGTTTTGTTAGAAGATATTATTGCACAAAATAAAATCGTATTATTTATATTTCAATTCTGCCTCATATGTACTTTACTAAAAATAGAAAGAAATAATTGAGCATCCGAAGGTGCTTTAACGTATTTTGATATGAAATTTTTGTAATTTCGAAAGTGTAGCTTAATTTTATTATTTTGAAAGAAACTTCTCATTATTACAACTATTTTAATTTAAATAGCACTTTTAACCTGTACTGAAAATGAAGTTATAGGAAATGTACAATTTTCCTTTTTGCCTTCTTATTAGAAGAACTTTTTACACAGATTACAATCTCTCTCTGAGTGTGTTTCTTTTTCCCTTACCCCTGTTTCTTTTTAGAGAACTTACCTTTGAAATCATCAAAAAGAATTATTTTTATTAAAACAAAGCCTTCAGGAAAGAACAGAAGATTAAAAAAAATCTTTCTGGAAGTTTTCAAACTTCTTACATAAAATGCACAGAAAAATATTTTAAAAGTAAGATATTCAGAGCATAAAATAAGTAGTGAACTAATGAGGCATAAAAATGAATTATAATACAAAAGGAAAAAATAAATAGCTTGCTCTATGATAAAGATTTTAATATGGCAATTTTATTTAAACTTCACAACGAATAACATCACGTATGTATGTACAGAGATAACCTCAAAAAAACTTTGAAATCTTTTTTTTGTATCTTATTTTATTTATATGTTCATTCTGTAATATTTTTATAATTAAAATTATATTTTATGAAGAATATACTAATTGCATCAGATATATCAGACAATAAAATTACAAATTTTTAATCTTTCAGCATACGATAAATTTTATATTATCGTGTATTTCACACATTTGAAAATCAAATGTATATGGAAATAAACATTTTATATTTAATATTATACAAAGTAAAATATTTATTTTAAAACAGTTATTTGTATCTGTTTAATATGTCTTTCAAACTTTTACAAAAAATATTCCTTATATTTTTCAGAAGTTTTTATAATAAATAAAAAAAGTTATGTGGTATTTACTTTTATCACTAACTGCGTATTTTGTAATGGAATCGTAAGCTATTTTTAACCCCCAGGCAATAAAGAGGGGTGTTATCCCTACAAACACACTTATCCACAGTTTTTAATAAAGATATCCCTTTCATCGACATTACATCCTAAATATGTCTATTTCATCTTCAAGATGTTCTTTGAATGTCCTGGAAAGAAGATGTGTTTAAAATTGAAGCCATTGTCTATGTGTCTGTTTGTTTCTGGCATTGCAGCTTCCAAACGAATAGACTGATTTTAATGCGTATTTTAATTAGAAACCTAAATCAATCAAAAAGTTTGTTAGCTAAGTTTGATAAAAAAAAAAAATATATTTCAATTTTCTTTTTTTTTAATTAATTAAAATTTGCTTGTTTTCAGGCCATTTTACACTGTTATTTAAATATTGTGAGATGGTAATCTTCTTATTTCCAATTAAAAATATAGTGAATCTGCGAGTTTGAAAACTGTCCAAATTTAAAATCGTTACGATTGTAAATCGCATTTTTTTTTTTTTTTTTTTTTTTTTTGACAAAATTGTCCTTTAAAAATCTGGTCAAACTTAGGCATGAAAAAGTAAGCCTACAGGCTACATTTTTGATGCCTAACTCATGAGTGTGATTTTATGGTGAGTACCATGTTCGGAGTTTTCCGTGGTTTTTTATGAAACTCACGTGAACGCTGACTAGGACCCCTTAGAAAGACCTACTCCCCCACGGACGGCATCTAACCTTAGATCCAGCTCCCTATTGTAGGCAATTAGGTAGAACCTGAATATTCACATTGTGCATGAGGAAATTAAATTTTTATTCAATTATGCATGCATTTTTATAAGCATTATACATGCGTTTGTATAATGCAATCATCTAACATAGTCTGGTATCACTAAAATTTCATTGAATGGTGTTATTGCATGTGAAATACTACGATATATACAGGAGTGCTTGTATTTCTTTTCTTTTTTCTTTCTTTCCTTTCCTTTTTTTTTTTTTTTTTTTTTTTCAACAAGAAATTGCGAATTTTTATTTTTATTATAGTTAATTTCTAAAAATTAATAGAAAATTATTAAAAATATTACTGTGAAATAATTGTGGCAAAACAAATTTAGAGTACAAACAACCCTAAGTTTATTTAATTAATTCTTAACGGAAAAATGTATCTTAAATTACGATTGTAGAATTGTTAATGAAATTCCTTTTCTAAAGTTTTATATCACGAGAAATTAAAGTAAGTGAAAATAAATTTATAAATAATAAAAGTAATAAAAAAATTAATATTAACATTTTCTAGTAGCCAAAAAGCGTAAAATTTGTCACTTGTATAGTTCAAATTACTACTAGTTAGCTATCGGATTTCTAATCAACACTTTTGTCTGTCTTTTACTGATTGTAGAAAAAAATAAATTAACAAAAAATACACAACTACAAAAATTTATACGAACTAATCTTAAAACATTGACGCATAATTGCCAACCTAACCCGGAAGATTGTTTGTTCCCACCCCTTTTAGCACACCGCTTAATTTTTAGAATTTTTCTCTTTAACACTTTCAGGGGCAGTGATGCCACTACAGCATCACCTAATTTTAATTTTCACCTGCAAAAACTCATCCCGGGATTTTTTTTGCAAAATTTTACCTTTACAATGTAGCAGAAAACGTCGTCAAATTATTTTATTTTATTTTTGTTCGTGAATTCCGGTGGTAGTTTAATTTAAATGATCCGAAATATCTTGCACCGCAAAAGGCTAAATATATTTACGAGAAATAAAAAGAAAAGTACTCTTAAATAAGAAGAAAAGTACTCTAAAAAAAGACTGGTGTGAAAAAATAGGCGGAAAGGGGTGGGACTAACAATCTTCCGGGTTAGGTTAGCAAGTATGATTGACGTTAGTGCGAACGTAATTAATAAACTTATGACTATCATTTATTATTATTTATTGTTGTGTTCCGTACTTTCAAATATCTGATTTACTTCCTACTTTTAAATTTGAAAACTTTTCTTTGTGAAGTATATATTAAGCATTTGATTAAGTGTTAGTTAATTTCGAATTTTGAAAAAAAAAATATCGGTTATATTACCAAATTTTATTAAATATCAAAATTAATTTTAAATTGTTTCAGGTTGATTAGTTTCACATCATTGCTATCCAGAAACATTTTCTAAATATTGTTAAATCACACTACTAAATTTATAAAAGCAAATTGAATTAAACAATAAAATTTATCAACAATAAAATGTAAAATTTTCAAGATAAACTTTTATATTAAATTCTGTTCAATATCTATAAGCATCTTTCTTATTTGCATATAGATACTAACATAAATTCTATGTTAATTTCTAATTTTTCATATGTTACATGTCTGGAAATATGTTTGTGATACATAAGTAAATCAATATTCAAAATAAAACTAATATTTTTTTTCAATATTATTTTACGTGCTTTTTATTAAATTGAAATAATTATGATTTTGTTTAAAGTGACGAATGATATTTTTAGAATAGAAATACGACTTTCCCACACGTTTAAGTTTTAGTAATATTCAAAACTTATTCCGGGTTAGTTGTTCATCTAAGAATTTGAAATTTTAATAAACATATATTCCCATGTTTACCTCAAGCAAATTAAAACTTTGAACCTCGTTTTGAAATCTTCAATATGCATCAGGGGAAATAGGATTTCAAAACATTCTCTCTATTAGAAACTTCTAAAAATCTTTTGAAACCTCAAATAACTCTTGCCTTTTCGTTAACACGAAATAAATTTTGAAATTAGGCTAGAATTTTCAGAAAATGTATGACAAGGCAGTATGTTTTATTTCTTATAGGTAATATTGCAAAATAAATATTTTGCTTTTCATTATATAAATATTTTTTATGTTTATGATTAATGTTTATCTCTTTTTTTTTTTTTTTTTTGACTGAGTTATTCAAAATTTAGGTACGCTTCAACGAATTTCTTAAAGTTAAGTGTCACAATTTTTTATTCTGATGTGAATATTTTTATCATACATAATCCTATGAAAATTTACTAATATATATATATATATATATATATATAGGGATGTTTACGTTCCAGATTTTTATTTTATTTTTCACCAGTTATTACATATTGTATTTCTGGCTATAGTTAATTGCTAATTTTTTTAGAGCACTACCAATAATATCACTGATAAAAAGTTTGTGGTAGTAAATTCCAGGGACAAAAACACCCCTCTATATATCAATTCCATTATTTCATCTGAGATTGCGTGGCTGCCAACTTTTACGCTTTTTGGCTACCGGAAAATTTCTGTAGCAGTGTCCACTCATTAAATAAAATAATAATTTCTATTAAAATTTTCTACTAGCCCAAAAAACGCGATATTTGGCTGCTATGATATTGTATAGTGAGTTTAAATGAGCACACAGTAAGTGCTCTGAAATATTTTTACTGGGTGCTAATTGATAACATATCTTTAAAATACCATTGATATATAAACAGACTCTGACAGTTGTATGAACGTGAGAATTTTATTACCCCACATGAAGAGAGGTGTTCGTAAAAATACTATTACAGTCCAATAAATGAATTGCTTAAAATTATTTCGATACCATTCATTTTTGAAAAATTTTTAAGTTGTTTTAGATAGAGCACAATTTTAAGAAAATAAAGTTTATTAAAAAACTTTAATAATATCTTCTGTTACTAAAATTAATTTTCCATAATATCCAATTGTAAAATTAGACTTACTATCAAAATTAATATATATATAAATTTGTTTCCCTCTGTGTTAGAACTGATATTAAATTTATTTCTTATTCATTTATTTATTTTTTATGCTACTGTTATAGATAAATTTACGGGCCCGAAGTATATATATATTTCAAGCAACTTATTTTTTGTGTTAGATCTTATAAGCTACATTGTTATATTAACAGACCTGGTATAATAGTACCGAAATGACCTTTGTGATCATATTAGTACAGTGATGGAAAAAATTTAAGACCACATGTGAAATTGCAAAAATTTTAATTTAAAAGGAAACATCATATAGTATAAACAGAATAAAAAATAATAAGCCTTCACATAGTTTTTTAAAAGAATGGTTGTAACTATATGTTATATGCAAGGTTTTTTTTTCCACAACATAAAAGGGCGGAAAAATCTTTAACACCAGAAAGTTAAACATTAACTAGAATATTGCATTGTAATTTTTAGTACTTCCTTTGGTTTCCCTTCACACGAATTACTTCTAAAAGACGATTTCGAAGAGATTTTGCTTGTTAATTACAGGTTAGAATCGATATTTTATCCCATGTTCAGGGATGGAACACGGGCGCAGACTTCATACCACTATCAATGTAAGAAAATTTTCTACTTCTTAAATCAACGATATTATAGGTAGAGAAATTTCTTAAACGGATTCCGGTATGAATTCTGCGCCCGTGTTCCATCCCTGCATGTTTGGAAATAGTAGATTTGAGGTCAGAAGCAGAATGATATTGTTTAAAATTTTCATATACCTTGCGTGCACATGTTTTCTATAGGGTTCAAGTCTGGACATTCGGCCGGAAGTTCTGTAAAACTTACATTATTTTCAGTGAGTCAAGAAATGGTTGAAGAAGATTTGTGTTCAGACGCATTATCTTGCGGAAAAATCACATTTCGAAACATAAGCTCATCTTTTAATGGAACAGAATTGTTGGGCAGTATACCTTGATAATGAAAAGAGTTCATATTACCTTTAGTGAATAAAATATTAGTCTTACCTCGAACCAGAGTTCCCAACTTCATACTTGCCAACCATCTCATTATTAACCGTACAATTTTTAGTACCCGCCTTTTTTTTTCACACCAATAATTTTTTAAAGTAATTTTAGTCAATTAACAAAATTTGGAGAGAAAAACTAAACTCTAAAAATATAGTGGTGTGAGAAAAGGGGCGTTTTTTTAGGGGGCGTTAACAATTGTACGGTTATTAATGAGATGGTTGGAAAGTATGCAACTTTTATAATTTATTCACAAGCATTTTAGCCCCGTCTTTTTTTCATACCGGAAATTTTGAAAAATGATTTTCTTTTTATTTAATAGGTGTCACATATTAAAGAGAAATAGTCTACAAAATTTCTGGTGCGAAAAGAAGGCGGGGCTAAGAATGCTCGTGAATAAATTATAAAAGTTGAGAACTGTGCCTCGAACACAGAAACCTGCCCAAATCAGGAGAGATCCTCTCCTTGCACTTGCTTTGAGAGATACGTACGAACCTGTCTTAAATCATGCCATTAGTTGTGTAAGCATAGGTGCCAAGTCTCCCGTTTTTCAAGGGAGACTTCAAACCGGATATTTTTATAGCTGTTTACGGTAATAATAATCGTCGAAAATATATATAACATATTCCATTTAAAATTACTAGTATTAAACATGATTTAAAAGTTAGAAATGTTGGCAGCTCTGCATATAGGTTATATGTCTTTTCCACTGTGAACAAAAGTTTAATTAAAAATTTAATTAAAAGTTTAAAAGTTTTTTTAATTTCAACTTCGCCAAAAGTTGAAATAAAAAAAAAAAATTGATTTGTGAGTTTCAATCGTGTTTCAATATGCCGTTTTTCAAGCTTAAGATAGCTTTTTAATTTTGAATATTTGATGTTTTCTCATACTTGACAACATCCTAATTAATATACCATAGTGTTGTTAGTCCCGCACTTTTTTCACACCAGTAAATTTTTACAGAAATATTTTCCAAATGCAATTACGATTAAGTAAAAAGAAAAATTCTCTAAAAAGATACTCGTATGTAAAAGAAGGCGTGGCTAACAATACTACGGAATATTAATTAGCATGTTGGCAAGTATGTTTTCTACACGATAGATGACATTTCTAAAAGTTCTAGATGTTACTTAAAGCTTTAGAGCCGATTTTATTGCCAAAGAATATGAATTGTCTTTAAAAGCCATTATCAAAACACTTTCTTTCATTCTGGTTGATAGTTTCGACGGCATTTCTCTTCTATTTTTTTGTACCATATCGGCATGTATCTGAAAGAAATTGATGAAATAGAATTTTAGACTTTTTGATTTTGCTAGCGATTTTCCTTCCACTCACTACACTTTCTCGTAATGCAAAAGAGTTTCTTTTTTTTCAATTTCACTCAGTAAAATTCCTTTACCCATAATCTCAGTTGCTTCAACACTCAATTAAAGGATTAAAAAATGTTTCTTTTCATTCTAATAACTGTCCTGCATAAAACAATGCAAATGCGACGTCATCTCATTATGCAAACAATCATTTTTAAAACTGGTCTTAAAGATTTTTTCCATTTGATTACATTACACATTTTTACTTTTTATCTAAAATAAACACATTTTAATTTCTAAATTCGTATTTTTTCATTTATTACATTTTATACATTAAATGCGAAGGTAACTTACAAAGAGATTTTTATTTTCGAGTGCAAACAAAAATATTATGTGGTGGTCTTAAAGTTTTTTCCACCACTGTATATTCTTTACCCTCTGTTTTTGACGCTGTCAGGTTTATACCACCATACTTGCCAACCATCTCATTAATAACCGTAGAATTGTTAACGCCCCCTGCAAAAACGCCCCTTTTCTCACACCACTATATTTTTAGAGTAATTCTCTCCAAATGCTGTTACGATTAAATAAGACTAAAATTACTCTAAAAAGTTATTGGTGTGAAAAAAAAGGCGGGTACTAAAAATTGTACGGTTCATAATGAGATGGTTGGCAAGTATGATACCACTCCTGTAAAATCAGTTTGGATGTTTGGGAAGCTTCCCATATTTACAAAAACTCGTAAATGACCACTTTAGGCGCACCGAACTTAGCTAAAATTTGGTTACAATTTATTTAGAAATACAGTCAACAGCAAAATTATTTGTGCGCTAGAAGCATACTTGCCAACATCCTAATTAATATTCCGTAGCACCGTTAACACCGCCTTCTTTTTTACACCAGTATGTTTTTAGAGTATTTTTCATCCCATTTAATCGTAATTGCATTTGGTGTATATTACTCTACAAATTTACTGGTGTGAAAAAAAGGGCGGGACTAACAACACTACGGAATATTAATTAGGATGTTGGCAAGTATGTAGTAGTAATTCCTATATAAAGAAAGTACATCTAATACTGTTTCTTAAATAAATCCTTCACGAATCATGTTCTTAATCAGTTTAAGAACATGATTAGACAAGGGTGTACTTAAAAACACAATATTAGGTGTACATTTTTTTGCATAGGAATTATAGCTAGCGCTCGAATAATTTTGCTGCCGACTATACAAGCCCCATTTTTTTCCTTCCAGCTCGTATTTCTCCAAATCCTACTCTTTTGAGCGATACATGAATAATAAAGCCTTCTGTTTAGCTGAATACGAAACTGTTAGAATTCAGATATTTGATTTTGCCTATTTATCAGTTGCCAAAATTAAAACTTTATGTAAATCTAAGAAAAGCCAAAGACTAGAATGCTTCCACATTTAAAGCAAACGTAAATTGTATATAAATTTAATGTAACAATTACTTTTGCGAATTCAAAATGGTAATTGAAATTTTATGATAATTCAAACTGCTGAAAACAGTAATGTTTTTCCTACAGATTTTTTTTCTCTTTTTCATTTTTTTTTTTTTTTTTTCAAAATATTTATCTTGTTTCAAAATAAAGTAAATAAAGTTCAGTGATATTTTTATAAGATTTTTTAAAATTTAAATTCAAACAATTATTAAAAAGTAAAGTTAAAAATTTAATATATAAAATATATTTATTATTTTTTAATTAGTTAATCACTTTATGAAAAGAAAATTATTAAGTTAAAAAAATTCTCTTTAAAAATTATTCCAAATTTATAAAATTTATTAGTTCTTTTTTCTTTGTATTTCACTCATTTGTACAATTGTTAAATGTAGTGATCAGTCGTAATATAATATATTAGGTCTACCGGAAAGTTCTGTCCTTTTGAATTAAAATATTGACAACGGAAAGTTATCTTGGATAATATTTAAGATATTCTTGCGTAACATTTAAGATAATAATTGGTAAAGTACCATATAAATATTGCTAAACAAAAATTTCCGGTGTCATTTTATTAATTTAAAAGGACAGAATTTTCCGGTAGACCTAATAGTTTTCAAATAAGTAAAGTGCAACAAGTTTTTCATGTATTTTTCAAACTTTATTATTGTCAAGAAAGGAAAGAAATGTATGCATAAATGCACTTTTTTTATGCTTAAATTTTTAAATGCGAAAATATAATTTATTAATTTTGTTTTTTATTTAATCTAAATTTAGTGATAAATCGTTATATTTTTCAAAAGGTAGATAGCAGCACTACAGAAGTACCTGAATTCTAACAATTTCGTATTCAGCCAATGAGAAGGCTTTATTACCGTAATTTCTGGTAGATAAGCCGCAGGTAAGATGTGTCATTTCTCCACCAGAAATTTTATTTAATAGTGAAATCTATACTTTTTGAAGGTAGAGCTCGTAAAAATATAAATTTATTTATCAGTTGAAATTTCTGGTGCAAAACAGGATTATATAACATGCGGGGTATCTACCAGAAATTACGGTATTCATATATCGTTGAAATAAATAGGATTAGGAAAAATGCTTCCAGGCAGCCTTTTCAAATGGTTTCTGTATTGCGCTTCCTATTGGTGATCCATACTTGCCAACATCCTAATTAATATTCCGTAGTATCGTTAACCCCGGTTTCTTTTTTACACCAGCTCATAACAGTCATTGATAACGATATGGTTATAATTAAATTAATTTGAATGAGAAATGCACAGTATACATATATAGAAATATTATTTATAAACTTTCTCCAGTATTGCCATCGAATAATCTTTCTTGGTTGTAGAGTAATATTTTTAATTTGAAATCATCATAACTCGTAAGTATTCTAAAGGTCAGTTACCTGCCATTTTTATTTTTGCATCTACTTACCATACAATTATAATCTTTTATCATAAATATATATATTGAGTTCATATTTGGTAATAGTTTTATAACAATTCGAAATTTTATTACACACACACACACATATATATATTATATATATAGTCAGTATGTAAATAATATTTTTGAAATAATAATAATAATAATAAATTTTACGTTGAAGTATTATTTTGTTATTTAAAATAACTAATTTTGCATTTATAAATTTTTTATTTTATTTATTTATTTATCTTAGTACGATAGGCTTATTCTTTTTCAATCTAATATTTTGAGTTGTCGCCCTTTTTTGTATTCTATCTTATATATATCAGGATACCTGCTCATATACAATTTTACCATTTAATTTCCGAAACTGCGTTAAAATATTAAGTCAAATCTGGAAAAACCAAACATGAATAAATATGTAAATATGTAAAAAAAAATAAATGAATAAATATGTAAGTAAATATATTTACTTTTACGTCGAAAGATATATAATAAATATACAACTTTTTTTTTTTTTTTTTTTTTTTTTTTTTTTTTTGTATAATTAAAAAATAAAATTGAGAAAAAACAGTGCTAAAGAAATGAAACCGCTCCAGCATAGGACCCCTGGGCAGAATTTATATTTGATACCGAAGTAAACCGGGGGTTTCTTTACATAATATTTACTTATGCAATTTCGATAGCCACTTTAATTCCTCAATAAATTGACAAAAAAAAAAAAAAAAAAAAAAAAAAAAACACAAAGGGCTACTTTTCTAAACTTGTACCAAAGGCATTTTAAGAAGTGAATGTAGTAATCGATGCTAGTGAATGAAACACAGTTAGTGCATGCTTTAATGGAAGAACAGATTAAAATAATTCCAGTCGTACTAAATAAAATTCTGTTCACATAGAATGTAAGCAGAATTTTTTTCTTTTTTTCTCACTTTTATTTCCTTTTAAATCTCTTATATTTAATAAGAACAGCTAAAATAATAATAATAATAATAATAATAATAATAATAATAAAATACTGCACAAGAAATAAAATAAAATAATAATAAAATGCTCAGTGTTATATCATTGTTCAATCGAAAAATTGTTACTATAAAATTTCTGAAGATAAAAATCTATTTTACTAGCTTAATAAAGAACTAAATTTATTAAAATATTTAATAATAATAATAGAAGTAAACATATATATAAACAAATTTACGTCCTATGATACTGCGCACGAACACAAATTACAGATCGAAATATGTTTGGATGTTATTTTAATATTTTCATCTCAAACATTCTAAATATTTCCTTACTCGCATTTTTTTAAATACCACTTAATATTATTTCGAACAATCGATGCGACTGCAAACATTCATTTTACATTCAATATTCGAAATTATTTTATCGCGTAAACCGCAATACTGAGAAAAAATATCGATATCAATGAGTGGGTATTAGGCAGACGAGTTTATTGCTCTCGTGAGAAAAGTTGATATATTCATATTTCAGAAACAATAGTAGAACTTCTCACCGACCACGAGATAGGGATATTGATATTTCGCTTCGATTTTCCTACTGAACACGGCTGCTGATCGTAAGAGTGAGCAGGTATTGCTAGTGAATATATCGCGATATTATTAGAATATGTCTGAGAGTGATGATTTAGATACCAGTATCTGAAATACTACAATTCGGCTTTTATGATATTTGATAAACACATGTTGAAGCTGCCATGTTATTGGCCAGTAATATCGATACTTTGAAATATACCAATATAAATGAACCAATAGCAGGAAATGAGCTAAAACAAGAAAGTAGATACATTGCGGTGATTTAGTTTTCTTAATAAAAGAGAGATCATTTGGGGTTGGGGTTATGTTTTTCTACTTTAGTCAGTGAGTAATAGGAGGAAAGAAGAAAAGGGGTATTTGTGTAAGTTATTCGGCGCTCTTTTTTTTCGGGGTTTGTTCGATGACACGGTGATGCGTGCTAGCGGGGAAGCAGAATTTGAAGAAGGTATTGTAAAATTGACGTTCAACCAGTGTTGCCAGATTTGGGGACTTTTTTATTCAACATCCACCGTTAAATTTTTATTGCAACAGTTGCCTAATCACATCGACGATTAATCGTCTATTATGTATGTCAAATTTTACTTCTCAAAATTATTGGTGGTAGTTGAATAAAAATGTCCCCAAGTCTGGCAACACTCTGTTCCACGTTACTTATCGGAATATCGATCGATCACGCAGTGCGCGCTAAGAAATATCGTTAGAGGGATATATCGGCAGAGCAAGATATTAAATTATTACTTACAAACTTTGAATAAACACCATAAAATGCAATAAACTCGCAACAATTGTTTCGGGTCGAAAAAACCACGACCCTTCATCAGGCGAACAAAGTAAGCACGAGTGCTGCAATCAAAGCGGCAACGCACAAAATCGTTTAAAATGAAAAGAAAAAGTATATAAAGTAGAAACTAAATATAGCTACTGGTGTGAGTAGAATTGTACCAAAAAACAAGGAAATAAATAAATGGGTGAGATTAAACACATAACAATCAAAGGATAACCAAAATTAAACTAAAATCTAAGTTACGTGAGTAATTTCCAAGCATCAGAGAAGAAAGGAGTGGAAGAAATATCATTAACAAGATTTTTCGAATTTTTAAATATGTAAAATGCTTCATGAATATCCAAATGGGAGGAACAGACAGGAGATGAAATTATGTTAGTTTTGGAAAAATCAAAGCGATGACCTTGAGACCAGCAGTGGGAAGCAATAGAAGATTTGGTAATCTCTTCATTACGAACATTCCGACGGTGCTCATTTATTCTGTATTTCAAACGCCTCCTAGTTTGACCAATATAACCTAAGTTGCAGGACGAACACGGAATTGAATAAATTCCAGAACGGTTTTCGGTGGGAATGGGATCCTTAAGAGAAGATAATTTAATTTTATTGACGGGTTTGTAAATAACTTTGAAACCAAACGGTGAAAGAATTTTAGAGATTTTAAAAGAGAGTGAAGAATAAAAAGGTAAAACAACTGGGATGAGACTATGATCGTTTAATTTGGGAGCAGAACGTTTAGGATTCTTAAATTTATATAGAGCTTTATCGATGATAGATGGGTTATAGCCACGAGAGAGAGCTAGAGATTTTAAATAACTAATTTCTTTCGAAAGATTAGACGGATCAGAACAAATGTGTAAGGCACGGTAAACATAAGTGTAAAAAGCAGACATTTTTTGTTGAGGGGCGTGGTTAGAGAGAGCATGCGGCGGCAAAGAGACTGAGAATGGTTTTCTAAAAACAGAAGTTGAGAAACAATCCTTTTCTTTATTCACAAGAACGTCAAGGAAAGGCAAAGAGCAATCCTGTTCAACCTCAAAAGTGAATTGAATGCATGGGTCAATCGAATTGACCAAAGAAAGTAAATTGGACAAATCGATGTCAGGGGAGACAAGAACGAAAGTGTCATCCACATATCTAAACCAGTGAGGAAATTTATATACACCGAAGAGTTTTTCTTCAAAATAGTGCATATAAATGTCGCAAAGTAAAGGAGAGAGAGGACTACCCATGGCCATACCATCATTTTGGGAATAATAAGTACCATTAAAAATGAAGGCAGTTTG
The DNA here is from genome assembly GCA_963930645.1 of Salticus scenicus. Classification (NCBI taxonomy): domain Eukaryota; kingdom Metazoa; phylum Arthropoda; class Arachnida; order Araneae; family Salticidae; genus Salticus; species Salticus scenicus. Next base: position 111,781,432 of record OZ005657.1, read on the forward strand.
CCTGATACACAAATGAACTAAATTTACAAGCTCCTCAATTTCAATAGAAGAATAATGGAATTCACGTAGTCTTCTCTCTAAACAAACCAGAGCACCTTGAACCGGAACATTTGTAAAAAGTGACTTTACATCTAGAGAAATCATAGTATAGTTAGATGGAGAGATGCATTTAATTTTGTTCACAAAATCATACGAGTTTTTTACAGTATTAAGATTAGTAGAAGTAAGATGAGAAAGAGAGTTTGAAAGAAATCGAGCAAGATTATAAGAAGCCGTACCAATATTAGATACGATAGGTCGAAAGCAGAGAGTGGGTTTATGAATTTTCGGAAGTGCATAGAAACGAGCACAATTGGCAGCAGAAGGAATTACCATGCGTTTGGTATAATCATTAAGAATAACGGAATTTTTAACGTGGTGTTTGATTTGATCAAGATGATCATTAGAAGGATCTTTTTTAAGTTTCGAATATGGACCTGAAGTAAGCAAGGACTCAACATGGGAAATATAATCCGATTTGTTGAGTAGAACAGTTTGTCCCCCTTTATCAGATCTTGTGACAATTAAATCGGGGGCGGAGTTTAATTCAGAGAGGGCGGATTTTTGAGAAGGAGTAAGGTTAGACTTTTGCGGATGATTATTGGTGGAAATAATGTTTGATAAAATGAAACGAAGAGACTCTAACTGGCCTGGAGAAATTTTACTATTTTTAAAGGAATTTTCAATCGGAGCGATCAAATCCGGAACGGAGGGTCTCGAAGTACGCGCAAAATTCAGACCCAAACTGAGCACTTCGCGTTGAGCATTAGTCAGAACGTGCGAAGAAAGATTAACAACAGTATTCTGAGCAAGAGGAGAAACGGGAGAAGTAAAGGAATTACTTTTAAGAAGATAATTAAATTTCTTATTTAAGTTAGTTTGATGCTTAGAAGACTGAAACGCAACGTATGCGAAATTTCTTTTTTCAAAAGAAGAGAAATCATGAACAGAATTGCTAAGAGACAGATGTAAAGTATATAATTCAGACTCAATAGACGAGAGAGACTGTCGAATATCCTGAATAATAGCCCTAAGAATGGCAAACTTACTCCTATTTAAAGCATTTTTAATGCGAAGAGAAGCAGGAAGATTGTACTTGATGTCTATGAACTTAGGAATTATCCGAGCACGCTTACATCTAAGAAGAAAATTTAAATGATTGAGATAGCGAGAACGTTTCAAACGAAGATGTTTGAAACGATTAATCTCTGAAGAACTCATGCTAAAAACATATACAGAAACAAGAGTCAAAACTTAAAGAAGGCGGAGTTTAAACAAAAAGAATGGGGAGGGGGGAGTTAAAATACAAAAATGTAATTAATCAAATAGAAAAATCGATAAAAAATATGAAATGACAGTCTCAAAAAATGAGAAGAAATTAGCAAAAATTAACAAATAAAATAAGTCAAAACTTAAAGAAGGCAAAGTTTAAACGAAAAAAAGGGGGGGGGGAGGAGTATAAAGATACAAAACTGTAAATACAAATTACAAAAAAGTAACTAAACAGTAAGAAAATCCTCGATAAAAAATATGAAATTAGAGGCTCAAAATTGAGAAGAAAATAGCAAACATTAACAATAAAACAAGTCAAAACTTAAAGAAGGCGGAGTTTCAACGAAGAAAGGGGGGGGGGGGAGTTTTAAAACAAAAATGTAATAATTAATTAGAAAACAATCGATAAAAAATATGAAATGAGAGGCTCAAAAATGGGAAGAAATGAGCATAAATTAACAATTCAACACTCGAAAACTTAAAGAAGGCGGAGTTAAAACGAATAAAAAGGGGGAGGAGCAAAAAAAAAGATAGAGAAATAATTAAACAAGTAGAACACAAACGGTAAAATGAAGATATGAAATGAGAGGCTCAAAATCGAGAAGAAAATAGCATAAATTAACAAAACAACAATAAAAAGAAAAAGAAAAAGGAGACACTCGCAAAATTACTTACTCGATGCTAAAAGCCCAAAATAGCAACAAATTTAATAAAGAAGCATCACAAACTGGCGTTGTAAAAATTATTACTTACAAACTTTGAATAAACACCATAAAATGCAATAAACTCGCAACAATTGTTTCGGGTCGAAAAAACCACGACCCTTCATCAGGCGAACAAAGTAAGCACGAGTGCTGCAATCAAAGCGGCAACGCACAAAATCGTTTAAAATGAAAAGAAAAAGTATATAAAGTAGAAACTAAATATAGCTACTGGTGTGAGTAGAATTGTACCAAAAAACAAGGAAATAAATAAATGGGTGAGATTAAACACATAACAATCAAAGGATAACCAAAATTAAACTAAAATCTAAGTTACGTGAGTAATTTCCAAGCATCAGAGAAGAAAGGAGTGGAAGAAATATCATTAACAAGATTTTTCGAATTTTTAAATATGTAAAATGCTTCATGAATATCCAAATGGGAGGAACAGACAGGAGATGAAATTATGTTAGTTTTGGAAAAATCAAAGCGATGACCTTGAGACCAGCAGTGGGAAGCAATAGAAGATTTGGTAATCTCTTCATTACGAACATTCCGACGGTGCTCATTTATTCTGTATTTCAAACGCCTCCTAGTTTGACCAATATAACCTAAGTTGCAGGACGAACACGGAATTGAATAAATTCCAGAACGGTTTTCGGTGGGAATGGGATCCTTAAGAGAAGATAATTTAATTTTATTGACGGGTTTGTAAATAACTTTGAAACCAAACGGTGAAAGAATTTTAGAGATTTTAAAAGAGAGTGAAGAATAAAAAGGTAAAACAACTGGGATGAGACTATGATCGTTTAATTTGGGAGCAGAACGTTTAGGATTCTTAAATTTATATAGAGCTTTATCGATGATAGATGGGTTATAGCCACGAGAGAGAGCTAGAGATTTTAAATAACTAATTTCTTTCGAAAGATTAGACGGATCAGAACAAATGTGTAAGGCACGGTAAACATAAGTGTAAAAAGCAGACATTTTTTGTTGAGGGGCGTGGTTAGAGAGAGCATGCGGCGGCAAAGAGACTGAGAATGGTTTTCTAAAAACAGAAGTTGAGAAACAATCCTTTTCTTTATTCACAAGAACGTCAAGGAAAGGCAAAGAGCAATCCTGTTCAACCTCAAAAGTGAATTGAATGCATGGGTCAATCGAATTGACCAAAGAAAGTAAATTGGACAAATCGATGTCAGGGGAGACAAGAACGAAAGTGTCATCCACATATCTAAACCAGTGAGGAAATTTATATACACAGAAGAGTTTTTCTTCAAAATAGTGCATATAAATGTCGCAAAGTAAAGGAGAGAGAGGACTACCCATGGCCATACCATCATTTTGGGAATAATAAGTACCATTAAAAATGAAGGCAGTTTGCCTGATACACAAATGAACTAAATTTACAAGCTCCTCAATTTCAATAGAAGAATAATGGAATTCACGTAGTCTTCTCTCTAAACAAACCAGAGCACCTTGAACCGGAACATTTGTAAAAAGTGACTTTACATCTAGAGAAATCATAGTATAGTTAGATGGAGAGATGCATTTAATTTTGTTCACAAAATCATACGAGTTTTTTACAGTATTAAGATTAGTAGAAGTAAGATGAGAAAGAGAGTTTGAAAGAAATCGAGCAAGATTATAAGAAGCCGTACCAATATTAGATACGATAGGTCGAAAGCAGAGAGTGGGTTTATGAATTTTCGGAAGTGCATAGAAACGAGCACAATTGGCAGCAGAAGGAATTACCATGCGTTTGGTATAATCATTAAGAATAACGGAATTTTTAACGTGGTGTTTGATTTGATCAAGATGATCATTAGAAGGATCTTTTTTAAGTTTCGAATATGGACCTGAAGTAAGCAAGGACTCAACATGGGAAATATAATCCGATTTGTTGAGTAGAACAGTTTGTCCCCCTTTATCAGATCTTGTGACAATTAAATCGGGGGCGGAGTTTAATTCAGAGAGGGCGGATTTTTGAGAAGGAGTAAGGTTAGACTTTTGCGGATGATTATTGGTGGAAATAATGTTTGATAAAATGAAACGAAGAGACTCTAACTGGCCTGGAGAAATTTTACTATTTTTAAAGGAATTTTCAATCGGAGCGATCAAATCCGGAACGGAGGGTCTCGAAGTACGCGCAAAATTCAGACCCAAACTGAGCACTTCGCGTTGAGCATTAGTCAGAACGTGCGAAGAAAGATTAACAACAGTATTCTGAGCAAGAGGAGAAACGGGAGAAGTAAAGGAATTACTTTTAAGAAGATAATTAAATTTCTTATTTAAGTTAGTTTGATGCTTAGAAGACTGAAACGCAACGTATGCGAAATTTCTTTTTTCAAAAGAAGAGAAATCATGAACAGAATTGCTAAGAGACAGATGTAAAGTATATAATTCAGACTCAATAGACGAGAGAGACTGTCGAATATCCTGAATAATAGCCCTAAGAATGGCAAACTTACTCCTATTTAAAGCATTTTTAATGCGAAGAGAAGCAGGAAGATTGTACTTGATGTCTATGAACTTAGGAATTATCCGAGCACGCTTACATCTAAGAAGAAAATTTAAATGATTGAGATAGCGAGAACGTTTCAAACGAAGATGTTTGAAACGATTAATCTCTGAAGAACTCATGCTAAAAACATATACAGAAACAAGAGTCAAAACTTAAAGAAGGCGGAGTTTAAACAAAAAGAATGGGGAGGGGGGAGTTAAAATACAAAAATGTAATTAATCAAATAGAAAAATCGATAAAAAATATGAAATGACAGTCTCAAAAAATGAGAAGAAATTAGCAAAAATTAACAAATAAAATAAGTCAAAACTTAAAGAAGGCAAAGTTTAAACGAAAAAAAGGGGGGGGGGAGGAGTATAAAGATACAAAACTGTAAATACAAATTACAAAAAAGTAACTAAACAGTAAGAAAATCCTCGATAAAAAATATGAAATTAGAGGCTCAAAATTGAGAAGAAAATAGCAAACATTAACAATAAAACAAGTCAAAACTTAAAGAAGGCGGAGTTTCAACGAAGAAAGGGGGGGGGGGGAGTTTTAAAACAAAAATGTAATAATTAATTAGAAAACAATCGAAAAAAATATGAAATGAGAGGCTCAAAAATGGGAAGAAATGAGCATAAATTAACAATTCAACACTCGAAAACTTAAAGAAGGCGGAGTTAAAACGAATAAAAAGGGGGAGGAGCAAAAAAAAGATAGAGAAATAATTAAACAAGTAGAACACAAACGGTAAAATGAAGATATGAAATGAGAGGCTCAAAATCGAGAAGAAAATAGCATAAATTAACAAAACAACAATAAAAAGAAAAAGAAAAAGGAGACACTCGCAAAATTACTTACTCGATGCTAAAAGCCCAAAATAGCAACAAATTTAATAAAGAAGCATCACAAACTGGCGTTGTAAAAATTATTACTTACAAACTTTGAATAAACACCATAAAATGCAATAAACTCGCAACAATTGTTTCGGGTCGAAAAAACCACGACCCTTCATCAGGCGAACAAAGTAAGCACGAGTGCTGCAATCAAAGCGGCAACGCACAAAATCGTTTAAAATGAAAAGAAAAAGTATATAAAGTAGAAACTAAATATAGCTACTGGTGTGAGTAGAATTGTACCAAAAAACAAGGAAATAAATAAATGGGTGAGATTAAACACATAACAATCAAAGGATAACCAAAATTAAACTAAAATCTAAGTTACGTGAGTAATTTCCAAGCATCAGAGAAGAAAGGAGTGGAAGAAATATCATTAACAAGATTTTTCGAATTTTTAAATATGTAAAATGCTTAAACATGTAAAAACTGCTTAAACATGTAATGCTTTTTGTTTAAACTCCGCCTTCTTTAAGTTTTGACTCTTGTTTCTGTATATGTTTTTAGCATGAGTTCTTCAGAGATTAATCGTTTCAAACATCTTCGTTTGAAACGTTCTCGCTATCTCAATCATTTAAATTTTCTTCTTAGATGTAAGCGTGCTCGGATAATTCCTAAGTTCATAGACATCAAGTACAATCTTCCTGCTTCTCTTCGCATTAAAAATGCTTTAAATAGGAGTAAGTTTGCCATTCTTAGGGCTATTATTCAGGATATTCGACAGTCTCTCTCGTCTATTGAGTCTGAATTATATACTTTACATCTGTCTCTTAGCAATTCTGTTCATGATTTCTCTTCTTTTGAAAAAAGAAATTTCGCATACGTTGCGTTTCAGTCTTCTAAGCATCAAACTAACTTAAATAAGAAATTTAATTATCTTCTTAAAAGTAATTCCTTTACTTCTCCCGTTTCTCCTCTTGCTCAGAATACTGTTGTTAATCTTTCTTCGCACGTTCTGACTAATGCTCAACGCGAAGTGCTCAGTTTGGGTCTGAATTTTGCGCGTACTTCGAGACCCTCCGTTCCGGATTTGATCGCTCCGATTGAAAATTCCTTTAAAAATAGTAAAATTTCTCCAGGCCAGTTAGAGTCTCTTCGTTTCATTTTATCAAACATTATTTCCACCAATAATCATCCGCAAAAGTCTAACCTTACTCCTTCTCAAAAATCCGCCCTCTCTGAATTAAACTCCGCCCCCGATTTAATTGTCACAAGATCTGATAAAGGGGGACAAACTGTTCTACTCAACAAATCGGATTATATTTCCCATGTTGAGTCCTTGCTTACTTCAGGTCCATATTCGAAACTTAAAAAAGATCCTTCTAATGATCATCTTGATCAAATCAAACACCACGTTAAAAATTCCGTTATTCTTAATGATTATACCAAACGCATGGTAATTCCTTCTGCTGCCAATTGTGCTCGTTTCTATGCACTTCCGAAAATTCATAAACCCACTCTCTGCTTTCGACCTATCGTATCTAATATTGGTACGGCTTCTTATAATCTTGCTCGATTTCTTTCAAACTCTCTTTCTCATCTTACTTCTACTAATCTTAATACTGTAAAAAACTCGTATGATTTTGTGAACAAAATTAAATGCATCTCTCCATCTAACTATACTATGATTTCTCTAGATGTAAAGTCACTTTTTACAAATGTTCCGGTTCAAGGTGCTCTGGTTTGTTTAGAGAGAAGACTACGTGAATTCCATTATTCTTCTATTGAAATTGAGGAGCTTGTAAATTTAGTTCATTTGTGTATCAGGCAAACTGCCTTCATTTTTAATGGTACTTATTATTCCCAAAATGATGGTATGGCCATGGGTAGTCCTCTCTCTCCTTTACTTTGCGACATTTATATGCACTATTTTGAAGAAAAACTCTTCGGTGTATATAAATTTCCTCACTGGTTTAGATATGTGGATGACACTTTCGTTCTTGTCTCCCCTGACATCGATTTGTCCAATTTACTTTCTTTGGTCAATTCGATTGACCCATGCATTCAATTCACTTTTGAGGTTGAACAGGATTGCTCTTTGCCTTTCCTTGACGTTCTTGTGAATAAAGAAAAGGATTGTTTCTCAACTTCTGTTTTTAGAAAACCATTCTCAGTCTCTTTGCCGCCGCATGCTCTCTCTAACCACGCCCCTCAACAAAAAATGTCTGCTTTTTACACTTATGTTTACCGTGCCTTACACATTTGTTCTGATCCGTCTAATCTTTCGAAAGAAATTAGTTATTTAAAATCTCTAGCTCTCTCTCGTGGCTATAACCCATCTATCATCGATAAAGCTCTATATAAATTTAAGAATCCTAAACGTTCTGCTCCCAAATTAAACGATCATAGTCTCATCCCAGTTGTTTTACCTTTTTATTCTTCACTCTCTTTTAAAATCTCTAAAATTCTTTCACCGTTTGGTTTCAAAGTTATTTACAAACCCGTCAATAAAATTAAATTATCTTCTCTTAAGGATCCCATTCCCACCGAAAACCGTTCTGGAATTTATTCAATTCCGTGTTCGTCCTGCAACTTAGGTTATATTGGTCAAACTAGGAGGCGTTTGAAATACAGAATAAATGAGCACCGTCGGAATGTTCGTAATGAAGAGATTACCAAATCTTCTATTGCTTCCCACTGCTGGTCTCAAGGTCATCGCTTTGATTTTTCCAAAACTAACATAATTTCATCTCCTGTCTGTTCCTCCCATTTGGATATTCATGAAGCATTTTACATATTTAAAAATTCGAAAAATCTTGTTAATGATATTTCTTCCACTCCTTTCTTCTCTGATGCTTGGAAATTACTCACGTAACTTAGATTTTAGTTTAATTTTGGTTATCCTTTGATTGTTATGTGTTTAATCTCACCCATTTATTTATTTCCTTGTTTTTTGGTACAATTCTACTCACACCAGTAGCTATATTTAGTTTCTACTTTATATACTTTTTCTTTTCATTTTAAACGATTTTGTGCGTTGCCGCTTTGATTGCAGCACTCGTGCTTACTTTGTTCGCCTGATGAAGGGTCGTGGTTTTTTCGACCCGAAACAATTGTTGCGAGTTTATTGCATTTTATGGTGTTTATTCAAAGTTTGTAAGTAATAATTTTTACAACGCCAGTTTGTGATGCTTCTTTATTAAATTTGTTGCTATTTTGGGCTTTTAGCATCGAGTAAGTAATTTTGCGAGTGTCTCCTTTTTCTTTTTCTTTTTATTGTTGTTTTGTTAATTTATGCTATTTTCTTCTCGATTTTGAGCCTCTCATTTCATATCTTCATTTTACCGTTTGTGTTCTACTTGTTTAATTATTTCTCTATCTTTTTTTTGCTCCTCCCCCTTTTTATTCGTTTTAACTCCGCCTTCTTTAAGTTTTCGAGTGTTGAATTGTTAATTTATGCTCATTTCTTCCCATTTTTGAGCCTCTCATTTCATATTTTTTATCGATTGTTTTCTAATTAATTATTACATTTTTGTTTTAAAACTCCCCCCCCCCCCTTTCTTCGTTGAAACTCCGCCTTCTTTAAGTTTTGACTTGTTTTATTGTTAATGTTTGCTATTTTCTTCTCAATTTTGAGCCTCTAATTTCATATTTTTTATCGAGGATTTTCTTACTGTTTAGTTACTTTTTTGTAATTTGTATTTACAGTTTTGTATCTTTATACTCCTCCCCCCCCCCTTTTTTTCGTTTAAACTTTGCCTTCTTTAAGTTTTGACTTATTTTATTTGTTAATTTTTGCTAATTTCTTCTCATTTTTTGAGACTGTCATTTCATATTTTTTATCGATTTTTCTATTTGATTAATTACATTTTTGTATTTTAACTCCCCCCTCCCCATTCTTTTTGTTTAAACTCCGCCTTCTTTAAGTTTTGACTCTTGTTTCTGTATATGTTTTTAGCATGAGTTCTTCAGAGATTAATCGTTTCAAACATCTTCGTTTGAAACGTTCTCGCTATCTCAATCATTTAAATTTTCTTCTTAGATGTAAGCGTGCTCGGATAATTCCTAAGTTCATAGACATCAAGTACAATCTTCCTGCTTCTCTTCGCATTAAAAATGCTTTAAATAGGAGTAAGTTTGCCATTCTTAGGGCTATTATTCAGGATATTCGACAGTCTCTCTCGTCTATTGAGTCTGAATTATATACTTTACATCTGTCTCTTAGCAATTCTGTTCATGATTTCTCTTCTTTTGAAAAAAGAAATTTCGCATACGTTGCGTTTCAGTCTTCTAAGCATCAAACTAACTTAAATAAGAAATTTAATTATCTTCTTAAAAGTAATTCCTTTACTTCTCCCGTTTCTCCTCTTGCTCAGAATACTGTTGTTAATCTTTCTTCGCACGTTCTGACTAATGCTCAACGCGAAGTGCTCAGTTTGGGTCTGAATTTTGCGCGTACTTCGAGACCCTCCGTTCCGGATTTGATCGCTCCGATTGAAAATTCCTTTAAAAATAGTAAAATTTCTCCAGGCCAGTTAGAGTCTCTTCGTTTCATTTTATCAAACATTATTTCCACCAATAATCATCCGCAAAAGTCTAACCTTACTCCTTCTCAAAAATCCGCCCTCTCTGAATTAAACTCCGCCCCCGATTTAATTGTCACAAGATCTGATAAAGGGGGACAAACTGTTCTACTCAACAAATCGGATTATATTTCCCATGTTGAGTCCTTGCTTACTTCAGGTCCATATTCGAAACTTAAAAAAGATCCTTCTAATGATCATCTTGATCAAATCAAACACCACGTTAAAAATTCCGTTATTCTTAATGATTATACCAAACGCATGGTAATTCCTTCTGCTGCCAATTGTGCTCGTTTCTATGCACTTCCGAAAATTCATAAACCCACTCTCTGCTTTCGACCTATCGTATCTAATATTGGTACGGCTTCTTATAATCTTGCTCGATTTCTTTCAAACTCTCTTTCTCATCTTACTTCTACTAATCTTAATACTGTAAAAAACTCGTATGATTTTGTGAACAAAATTAAATGCATCTCTCCATCTAACTATACTATGATTTCTCTAGATGTAAAGTCACTTTTTACAAATGTTCCGGTTCAAGGTGCTCTGGTTTGTTTAGAGAGAAGACTACGTGAATTCCATTATTCTTCTATTGAAATTGAGGAGCTTGTAAATTTAGTTCATTTGTGTATCAGGCAAACTGCCTTCATTTTTAATGGTACTTATTATTCCCAAAATGATGGTATGGCCATGGGTAGTCCTCTCTCTCCTTTACTTTGCGACATTTATATGCACTATTTTGAAGAAAAACTCTTCGGTGTATATAAATTTCCTCACTGGTTTAGATATGTGGATGACACTTTCGTTCTTGTCTCCCCTGACATCGATTTGTCCAATTTACTTTCTTTGGTCAATTCGATTGACCCATGCATTCAATTCACTTTTGAGGTTGAACAGGATTGCTCTTTGCCTTTCCTTGACGTTCTTGTGAATAAAGAAAAGGATTGTTTCTCAACTTCTGTTTTTAGAAAACCATTCTCAGTCTCTTTGCCGCCGCATGCTCTCTCTAACCACGCCCCTCAACAAAAAATGTCTGCTTTTTACACTTATGTTTACCGTGCCTTACACATTTGTTCTGATCCGTCTAATCTTTCGAAAGAAATTAGTTATTTAAAATCTCTAGCTCTCTCTCGTGGCTATAACCCATCTATCATCGATAAAGCTCTATATAAATTTAAGAATCCTAAACGTTCTGCTCCCAAATTAAACGATCTTAGTCTCATCCCAGTTGTTTTACCTTTTTATTCTTCACTCTCTTTTAAAATCTCTAAAATTCTTTCACCGTTTGGTTTCAAAGTTATTTACAAACCCGTCAATAAAATTAAATTATCTTCTCTTAAGGATCCCATTCCCACCGAAAACCGTTCTGGAATTTATTCAATTCCGTGTTCGTCCTGCAACTTAGGTTATATTGGTCAAACTAGGAGGCGTTTGAAATACAGAATAAATGAGCACCGTCGGAATGTTCGTAATGAAGAGATTACCAAATCTTCTATTGCTTCCCACTGCTGGTCTCAAGGTCATCGCTTTGATTTTTCCAAAACTAACATAATTTCATCTCCTGTCTGTTCCTCCCATTTGGATATTCATGAAGCATTTTACATATTTAAAAATTCGAAAAATCTTGTTAATGATATTTCTTCCACTCCTTTCTTCTCTGATGCTTGGAAATTACTCACGTAACTTAGATTTTAGTTTAATTTTGGTTATCCTTTGATTGTTATGTGTTTAATCTCACCCATTTATTTATTTCCTTGTTTTTTGGTACAATTCTACTCACACCAGTAGCTATATTTAGTTTCTACTTTATATACTTTTTCTTTTCATTTTAAACGATTTTGTGCGTTGCCGCTTTGATTGCAGCACTCGTGCTTACTTTGTTCGCCTGATGAAGGGTCGTGGTTTTTTCGACCCGAAACAATTGTTGCGAGTTTATTGCATTTTATGGTGTTTATTCAAAGTTTGTAAGTAATAATTTTTACAACGCCAGTTTGTGATGCTTCTTTATTAAACAAGATATTAAATATCGTTATCGCGATATTAAAAAAATATTGATACTTGGGGATATATTGATAAATAATCCAGCCCTAATAACAACGTCAAACCTATATTGACAAAATTTGAAGTTAAATAAATAAAAAAAATGAAAAATAAATAAATATTTAGCTAAAATAAATAAAAACAAATATAATCCAGTATATATATATATATATATTATTTTTTTTTCAAATTAAAAAATAAATGCAACATCCTCTATAGAAACTCAAGCATGCATTTCTTTAACGCATGCTTGGAATTTACTGCACAAGGTGATGGAATTTTTTTCTAACCGCACACTATTCTGTAATCTGACATGTTCATTTTTTAAAGTAAATTGTTATTTTTATAATACAGCTAAGCTTTGAAACATTGATATTTGCGTTTATTTATAAAGCTTGAATTTAATTAATCGACCACACTAAAAATGTGTATTTCACAAATTGAATGTAGGCAATACAGAAGCGAAGTGACTCTGCATTTCGGAATTTAGACTGTCAAATTCGGAAGTGACTTCATTTGAATTTCCGGAATATTTAAGCGTGCGTTTACTTTTTTTTTTTTTTTTTTTTTTTTTTTTTTTAAATCTTTTTTTGCACGAGTTTAGTTTTAGCATAGTACTCTAATGCCATGCATATAATCTCCAAGCTATCTAAACCAGTTTTGCTCCAGAGATTTTAATTAAGAAATAAAGTACTATTTGTACGATCTCTTCCTCCGAAAAAAATATAAATTTTTCCGTTAAATAAAATTTATGGTGATGAAAGACATTTCTTACTTGCGGATTATACGCAGGAAATTATTGTATGTATAAACTTCGCATTTTCCTGATTTTATTCTCTAGGTTATGTGCATTTTTATTTTGAATGATTCAATAATTCCACATAACATTGTTAAATTATTCAAATCTGGAATTCTTGTAAACAGTGATATCGCTTAATCGAATAATTTCTTAGCAAAGGAAATAATGCTATACCGAGTACCACTTAAGTATATAAGTTTCGCCCCATACTTTTGGCATCAAAATATAATGAAATATTAAGAAAAATAGAGTATCAATGTTGAAACCACTAAATATACTTTATTTTTATTTTTAGTTCTTTCAACATCGCTAATGTTTCTTTCTATTCTTTCATTTTTCCCTTATATAAGATGAGAAAACCCTAAAGGGCGAAGTCTGAATGTATGTGGCCAAGATCAATGGAAGAAAGAACAATAATCATTCTTTTTTTTTAAATTGTGTTAACAATTATGACTTTGATTATCTGTTACCAGAACACAGGGGCTAAAACTCAAGGCGGGATTCCAGTCCAAATTTTCCAAATCTCTTCCTCAAAAAATTCCCACCCAAGAGACATTCATTCACACCTTCCTTTTGCAGGCGGTAGGAAAATTAAAACACAAGGAAGACTCTAGTAAGTATATCTTTCTTACAGAATCTATTCCCTGAATGCGGTAGGTTTGACGCTTTGTACGACCGGCAGGAGAAATAGAACTTCAAAAAAAAAGTTAAAAACTTGCATCTTCATCGACAGCGTCATATTCGGAATCAGGAGGTCATTTTACATAAGAATTTTCTAAAATGGTGTGTGGGGCAATTTTCTTTCCGAGCAGTGCTATTATTCCATGTACATGTGCTACAGTATAAAAATCAGTTTTGCCATTGCCATGGCATTCTAGCACGTGAGAGCGCAACATGTTATTTTGTTGATTCCCTTTTAGTAATTCAAAAAAATTTAGTGACGGACTATTCCATTTTATCATGTTAAACTATTTACATCAATGATGCATTGCTGTTTAATTATCAAACGTAAAAAAAGGTTTCTATCAATTAACAATGTAGAACTTCATGATAGATTTGTGCTTAAGAATTAAAAATAAATTTATTTTATTTTCTAGCTAGTGTAATACTTTATAAAGATGAATTTGGATGGTTTTCATTTGAAAAAATCCATTGTTAAAATTTTAATATAAAAAAGGATGATTTACAATTTAATATTACGGATTTGGGGCCCTTTACAGTCCAGGAATTTTGACCAAAATCCCGGATTACCCATGCTATAATATAGACCTTCGATTGAACGTTATCACACTTTAAATGATTTGACTGCATAAGCCATAATGAGAAAGAATTTTTATTGTGCCCCTGTAAAAGAACTATTGAGTCCTGCACCCATCAAAATCAACACAATTTGGGCAACGGCAACCTATAACATGCTTACCAACCAGGGCCTGATTAAGGGAGAAGCACACATTATTTATACTTACACCGTTATTTTTTAACAAATACTTTCCTCCTACAATAAACAGAAAATTCTCATAAAAAATTATTTTAAAAGAATTCTGGTGTCTAATAACGGTGAGTAAATTGGATTGTTTTACATCGTTCATTTTTTATAGAAAAATATTTCCTCGTTAAAGCATGGAATTTCTATGACATGAAGTACAAAATAATTGTAAAAATATTCCGGTGAGAGCGGAGATAATGTGTGCTTCCCCCTTAATCAGGCTCTGTTACCAACTGTTATCTACAGTTGGTAAGTATGTCACTACTGCTAGCTACAGTAAGGAGTATTTAAATGGAAATATATCGTATAAGTATCCTGATGGGAGAGTCCTTCAAAAAAGGCGTGGTCATACGTATCATGTAAATGCAATTACATACTTGCCAACCATCTCATTAATAACCGTAGAACTGTTAACGCCCCTTGAAAAAACACCCCTTTTTCCACACCATTTTATTTTTTGAGTAATTCTCTCTAAATAGTGTTACGATTAAATAAGAATAAAATTACTCTAAAAAATGATTGCTGTGAAAAAAAAGGTGGGTACTAAAAATTGTACGGTTCATTATGAGATGGTTTGCAAATATGCAATTATATATTGAAGACTAACTGTACAAAGAAGAAGGTGCGAAAAAGACAAGCACTCTAAGATCAAAGTGAAAAATGTTACGAAATGCATCAAATATTAAGCAGCTCTCTTTATCTGACTAGAACGAAATGTCATCATATAGGGATTTAAAAAAAAATTGCTAATGGCAAGATATAAGTCCAATTTGAAATGCTTGATTTTTCTGAAGTATAAAAATTTGTGACTCATGTATCAGTCTCTATATATAGGAGTGTAATGTTTACCACAAAATGTATCTAATTTAGCAAGAGTCTATTTTAATAAGTTAATAAATATCAAAGAACTTTTAATTTTAAGAAACGGAATGCTAAATGAGTTAATGTCCTAAAAAAATATATGTACAGATTTTTTTTTCCCTAACATTAAGCAAAAAACTTAACCATTTCTTTTTACCACAGAATATTATTTTAACTACATAATTATAACATAAAAAATACTCTAAGTGCAGATTTTTTTAGAACATTTTCCACAGCTGTATGGAAATAATAAAATACCTTTTAACTATTTAGATTTATTTTGTGATTAGAAAGTTTTATTTAAATTTAGTGGTTAAAAAGACCTGATAAAACGGCAAAGACTTCGAAAAATGCATAATTAATTTAAAGGAAGGGTGGAGTTCATAAGTGTAGGGAGGATATTTATTCATGGGCAGAGTTTTTTAAAGCGTTTGCATCATACAGTAAATTATATTTTCTGAAACATATCTCTCTTTCACCCTCAAAAACTTACCTCTGTTTTACACTGAAGATTATGATTTTTTCACCAGCATAGCCAAATTTTCTAATGAAGAAATATTAAAATGGCTGCTAAACAGAATTGTATAATCTATGTATCAGCATACCTGCCAATCATCTCATTAATAAAAGTAATATAGTTAACTACACTTGAAAAAACGCCCCTTTTCCACACCACTTTATTTTTAGAGTAATTCTCTCCAAATGTTGTTACGATTAAATAAGAATAAAATCATTCTAAAAAATGGCTGGTGTGAAAAAATGGCAGGTACTAAACATTTTGCGCTTTACATACTTGCCATCATCCTAATTAATATTCCGTAGTATTGTTAGTCCCGCTTTTTTTACACACCAGTAAATTTTTGGAGTAATATTCTTCAAATGCAATTACGATCAAATAAGAAAAAAAACTACTTTAAGAAGATACTGGTGTCAAAAAGAAGGCGGAGTTAACAATACTATGGAATATTAATTAGTATGTTGGCAAGTATGGCTTTATAATGACATAGCTGCCAATATTTTAATTTATTCCGGAGTACTTTTAGCCCCGCCTTTATTTCGCACCACTTTATTTATAGAAAAATGTTCTTCAATATATAACTTCGTTAAAATAAGAAAAAATTACTTTAAAAAAATAAGTGGTACGAATTAGAGGCTGGGCTAAAATTACTCCGGAATAAATTAAAATATTGGCAGCTATGTAATGAAATGGTTGGCAGTTATGGTATCAGCACTTGTATAGAACATAGAAATGTATATATAACTAGAAATTTGTGATGATTGTATCACCTTTTGGTATGACAATGAATTTATCTTGAAGTCTTCCTCTCTTCGGGAGAAAGCATACGTAAATCTCGAGATCTGTGTACTCTACTGTGTCGTTGACAGCGATGTCGTGTAGACACAGGTCAGCCACAGGCGACTTTTTTATTTCTTATCATTTTCGTTACCACTGTTTGCATAATGTAAATTTTATGCAGGCAAACGTCAGATTTAGAAGCAAAAATATATTATAAATATTATATTTTTAAAACAGTGGTATGAAAATTATACTAACACTTTCGCGACCGCTGACATAGATTGACGTCATTTGAAAATTTGTAACTCTGCCAGTGGGCGTTTCTTTCGCAATGTGTATGTTATTTATTTCTTAAGAATATACCCAATATTCATATTTGTACAATAAAATATACTATGGATACAAATACTTTGATTAGAAAGAATATAATTATAACGTATATCCATTTGTAATATAAATGTGAATACAGAAAATTTTGTTCTGAAATATTTTAACTTAGAAGAATAACGTCCGCAGGCGGACCTTACTGTCAAAAAGACAAAAACATGCGGTCACGAAAGTGTTAAAAAAATCGTCTGATGTAGCTCTGCGTAGAGAGTTTTCTCTACAGCAGGAAATACAGTCTTGTCTCATCGTAGGAAGTGGATAAACACAAAGGAGGAGACCTATATTTGATGGTAATTTTACGCACGGATATCAATCGAAATATTTCTATCAGTAAAACGTAAAAAAAAAAAAAAAAAAAAAAAAAAAAAAAAAAGAAGCCCATTGTTTCAGATTTACGCTACGGCCAGACTTGTAAGGAATAGGAGCAGAAATTAATCGGTCCCACTTTTCATTATACCTCGGTTTTTATTTAGAAAAATTAAAAGTATTATTGTATTAACATTTTTTGACGAAACAGGATAGGAATTATTGTTAAAAAAATTAATTTTAGTTATAATCTTCAATATCAATTTCGCAAAGTTACATAATTTTCGTTTTGTAAAAACCCAACATAAGACCACATGCATTTATTATTGTTCTTCCCATCACAACTTCAATATGAATCCGCCTATCTTATCCATCGAACTCATTAGCGTAAATTTCATTAGAGATAGAGAGCAAAATAATTTTGATTCCAAAGGACTGATACTAGAATGCAAATATTAAGAAAAGTGCAAATTAAAGGTTAAATTTTAATTTAGTTTTAGAAATGAAATAAACAAAATGTAGGAAAATCAGTGAACAGAAAGAAATCACTGCTAAAGGGAAAATCTGAAATAATTTCATGTTATAGTTTGCAAATGAAGTTTACATTCAGCAAAAACTTTAAACAATAGTTTTCCTAATTTTATGCAATATGGGTTTAAGTGTTGTTTTTGGTGTCGTCGTGTTTGAGGGTTTTTTTCCCCTTACATAAAGGATTATTAGACCGTTATGTAATATATTAATATGCGGAAAA
Organism: Salticus scenicus; assembly: GCA_963930645.1. NCBI lineage: Eukaryota > Metazoa > Arthropoda > Arachnida > Araneae > Salticidae > Salticus > Salticus scenicus. Next base: position 111,799,293 of record OZ005657.1, read on the forward strand.
AATCGTTAACTCTATAGAAAAAAAAATTTAGAAATATCAGTCCTACCGTTACAAATTTGGTGCCAAATGAAAGGGACAATTTTTCTGAATCCAGGACAGCAAACAGTTTTTCGACACGGCAATTAGATTTTTTTTAATTATCTAAAGTATGAAATTTAGGTGGAAACACCTCATTTTAATTCATTTCAGTCATTTTAAAAAATACGTCAAATAATGAGATAAAAAAAAAAAAAAAAAAAAAAAAACTAGATTTAAAGTGGACTAATGTGCAAGTTGTACCTGACGGGACTAAAGTGAAAGTTGCACCTCAAGGGACAGATGTGAAAGTTGTACCTCACGGGACTAATGTGCAAGTTGCACCGAACGAACAAACTATTTCTTTCAACGAAAATGCCTACTAACCCTGGACGATAGGTCTAATATATCGTATCATATCGTATTTATCGTAATATAACTCAATACTTATTTCGCTTCCTTCTTCGACTCGTTTTAATACGCATTTTTTATATGCATGAGCAGCCCCCGAAAAACAAAAACATTAAATCATTAAATTCATTTTCTTACTTATATTTGTTTCATATTATTTCACGCGCACTTTTTATTTCCTAATTCAAAATTATTACAAAAAACTTTTTCGATATCGCTTGTAACGATACTGATTATTATTAATTTTCTTTTCTTTTTCTTTCAATAATAATAATAATAAAAAAAAAAAAAAAAAAAAAAGATTTTGATGAAATTCTGGCAAAAGCAGAATTTAGTTTAGGACGGAGGATTATTAGTTTTTTTTTTCCCTTCCCAAATATAACATCGCTTTCAAATTATGTTTCCGATAAATTTTATATTTCGATAAATGTCCATCTATCCATAAATGATTCCAGCAAATGTCCAACTATCAAAACCGACAACGCCAAAATCACAGATTGAGACTAATAGGCCCTCAGTCCTAATAAAAAAATATTGGTGAGAGTGATGTTATGTAAAGGGTCTGTTATTTTTAAAACTTTCTTATAAAAATATTTTTAAATATATACATGCATTATTTTCAATGCTTTTAAGATTATCTTTATCAACAGATGAATATATTTTTATCTGAAAAGATTTGTGTTCACAAAGTTATTTTTAAAAAATATTCTTCAGTAGATGAATAAATGTTAAGTGTGCATTGTCTAAAAAAATTTTAAGTGGTTAAATTTAGTTATACAAGAAGTCTGTATAAAAAAATTTGTTTAAAATTTAACATAAATTAGTAAATATTTTAATAATGAATTTTTACATACTTTGCATGATTTAATAATTTTACTGTTGTAGTTAAAATTTAAAAATGTTTCAAGGGCGATATTCTGTTAGTATTCTTTCGTTTGGAGAACTCTGTATTTGCGGATAAGTACAAGCAAAACTCCCTGTTCGGTTTTAAAAAAGAATGACTTTAATCAGTTAGGCAGTTTTTTATCACAACAAACGTTTTCACGAAAGATGAATCTCTTTAAGGTTTTAAAATATGCAATAATATGTTTCGTTTTTAATATTTTAGGCCTTAAATTTGTCTTATTTCGAAATATCCTTATAGAGAATTTCGCTCTCCAGATGAATTATTTATGATATATTAACCCTTTGAGCACTGAATTATTTGAAGATTTTTATGCCGAAGGGACGGATTTAATTTGTCGCTATATGGAATGATTTTGAAATTTTGACAGTAAGGTCCACCTGTGGGCGTTATTCTCCCATGTTTCAATATTTCAGAACAAAATTTTCTGTATTCACATTTATATACATTGTAATTTTATTCTTTGTAATCAAAGTATTTGTATCCATAGTATATTTCATTGTAAAACTGTGAATATTAATTATATATTTAAGAAAAAAATAGCATACAAATGGCAAAAGAAACGCCCATTGGTGGAGTTACAGATTTTCAAATGGTTTGAATCTACGTCAGCTGTCGCGAAAGTGTTAATATGTAAAAGTAATACATTTTATTTGGAATATACTTATATTGATGATATAAGTATGGTTGTAAGATATCATAAAAAACGCCAGGAAAGCGTTTGCGATCAACGCCTACTGGCGGGGGTGCCGCAAACATTAACGCCTACTTCTTAAATTCAGATGACGAGACAGACTCGTGCACCGTAACTTCGCCGAAGTAAGCACATGACGAGTCTCACTCGTCAAATGTACCCAAAGGGTTAAGTAAAAAAATACTTCTTTTGTTGTAGCATTTTACATCACTTAACCCTTTCAGTCGCAGTGTTCCCGCTGATGGAACACCTAATTTTATTTCTCAAGAGCAAAAACTCATCCCGGAATTTTTTTAGCAAAAATTTACATTTATAACATAGTAGAAAAAGCGCCCTTTTTTTTAACCTTAAATATTAAAAATTTCTTTTATTTTAATTTTGTTTGCAAACTCCGGTGGCAGTGCAATTTAAATGATCCGAATTACCCCGCGCCGCAAAGGGTTAACTAACAAGGTAAAAATATTTGTAAAATAATATAATCAGAGTAAAACTTGGGCTTTTACTTCATTCTGACGACGAATTTGTGTAAAGAGAATAGTAAAAATATAATTTAGCATATTTAAATTTAATTAAATTCATATCTCTCATATTGGCGTCATCATTCTGAACGCCAAACAAGAGGAACAAATATAGATAGAAGAGTTTCTAACTGTAGATTATATCAAAATATAATTTTGATTGTTTGCCACCTAGACATGCACGAAATATAATTTGTTTTGATGTTTTGTGTAAGGTTTTTATATCGGTGGTAACTGCAATGATACATAACTAAAGTGTACATGGCTACAGAATTAAACAAAAGCAATTCATCTTTAAATTATTTACAATTAAAAGCAAATAATTATTTAAACGACTATTAATATAAAAAAAATATCTAATTGGTCCCAGCTAGAAATTGTTTGCACTTTTTGTGCAAAAAAGTGTAGATTGTGCACAATTTGTGCATAATTTTTTAATACTTCGAAAAAAATGCACTTTTTGTGCAAATTATCTGCATTTTTTATACATGCAAAAAAGTGCAAATTATATGTTACAGAAACTGTGCAAATTATCTGCACTTTTTATATATGCAAAAAAGTGCATATTATAAGTTACAGAAACTGTGCAAATTATCTGCATTTTTTATACATGCAAAAAAGTGCATATTATATGTTACAGAAACTGCGCAAATTATCTGCATTTTCTATACATGCAAAAAAAGTGCATATGATGTGTTACAGAAACTATGCAAATTTTTTACATAAAATAAGTGCATATATTCTCGTTACAAAATTTGTACATTTTTTATGCACAAAAATATGTGCACATTTCAATTTGCAATATTTTTACTTTCTTTTAAGAGTGTTTTTCGAAAGTCAGGAATATACCAAAGTATCTCAAAAGGAAAGCAATTTCGCTATGAACACATTGATTTGAAAAGTTTCGTGGATTTAAATGATCTAACAGATGAGGTATTATAAGTTGGGCTCCAAGTGACATACAAACTCATATTTTCTAACAGAAAATCATACTTTTCTACTTTCTTCTATATGTATATATAGAGAAAGTATTGGATTCATGTAAATTTTCGAACTCCAGTTTTCGATGGATTTACACGTTTTGGGATGTTCTGAATAGGCTTCAACTTTTTTAGAAAACAACTGTCTGTCTGTGCGTGTGTATCACAAATTTTGTGGACGCTGTATCTCACAAACCAAAATTGCAGCATTTCGAGCATTCAAATGATCTATCATAATTGGTACCACAGGTGGGGCCCCTGGGGCCACTAGGGGTTCCATGTAACATAAACTCGATTTTTTCAAATGGAAACTAAACTTTTTCTTCACAGAATCGTTTTAAACGGAAAAATCTGTTCTAAAACATATGCCTTTTTTTTTATTTCTTAAACTAAGGGGGCCAAAGGGGCCCGATTTTACGTGCAACTAAAGGTCTGGAAACCCAGAATTATGTTAAAAGGAAAGCAATTTCAGTGATGTCATTGATTTCAAAAGTTTCGAGCATTCAAATGATCTATCATAATTGGTATCACAGGTGGGGGTCCCCGGGGCCACTAGGGGCCCCATGTAACATAAACTCGATTTTTTCAAATGGAAACCATACTTTTTCTTCACAGAATCATTTTAAGTGGATAAATCTGTTCTAAAACATATAATGCCTTTTTTTATTTCTTAAACTAAGGGGGTCAGGGGCCCGATTTTATGCTCAACTAAAGATCTGGAAACCCAGAACTATGTTAAAAGGAAAGCAATTTCAGTAATGTCATTGATTTCGAAAGTTTCGAGCATTCAAATAATCTATCCGATTTGGTATCACAGGTGGGGCCCCGGGGCCACTAGGGCCCCATTTGACATAAATACGATTTTTTCAAATGGAAACCATACTTTTTCTTCACAGAATCGTTTTAAGCGGAAAAATCTGTATCTTAAACTAAGTATCTTAAACTAAAATCTTAAACTAAGGGGGTCAGGGGCCCGATTTTATGCTCAACTAAAGATCTGGAAACCCAGAACTATGTTAAAAGGAAAGCAATTTCAGTAATGTCATTGATTTCGAAAGTTTCGAGCATTCAAATAATCTATCCGATTTGGTATCACAGGTGGGGCCCCGGGGCCACTAGGGCCCCATTTGACATAAATACGATTTTTTCAAATGGAAACCATACTTTTTCTTCACAGAATCGTTTTAAGCGGAAAAATCTGTTCTAAAACATATAATTCCTTTTTTTTATTTCTTAAAGTAAGGGGGCCAGGGGCCCGATTTATATGCGCAACTGAAGGTCTGGAAGCCCAGAATTATGTTAAAAGGAAAGCAGTTTTTACTGATGACATTGTTTTCAAACATTCCGTGATTCAAATAATCTACCAGATTCGGAATTACAGATGGGCTATCGGGACCCCTAGGGCCTAGGGGCCTATGTAACTTAAACTGATTTTTTTCGAATAGGAACCATACTTTTTCTTCACAGAATTTTCTTAAGAGGAAAAAATCTGTTTAAAATCACGTTTTTTTTTTTTTTTCATTTTTTTTTTTTTTTTCTCATTTTCCAAACTATGGGTCCAGGACCCGATTAATTTGTTTAACTATAAATAAATCTGGAAATCCCCAATTATCTTAACTGGAAAGCTGATCTCATTGATCACTCATGACTGATCTCATTGATTTTAGAAGTTTCATGCATTCAAATAACCTATAAAATTCGGTATCAAAATTGAATTTCTGTTATATGGGCCCTTTACCTTGAAAAGAAAAAACAATAGATCTTTTTTTTAAAAAATTCCGTTTTACATGTTTCTGTGAAAGAAAAAAAAAAGAATAGTTTGATGCATGTCTTTCAGTGCTATCATAAGAGAGCCCTTCATTTTCAAGATGAAAAGTATGATTATTATTAATATTGGTTAAATGTTCTCATACAAATATTGATTGTTCGTTCAAGCTATTGTTTTTTCTAATTTAATTCAAAGAATTCCCGCGGCATAGTTTGTAGCATTTGAAAAACAACGATGGCAACACAACACTTTTATTTACTAATTCCAAAATGGACGCCAGACGGTTGATTTGCTTCTGCCGTGGTTGAAAACGTGCTTTGTTTCAATTAGGTTTCGATTATCAAGGTAAGTTAAAATTTCTTATTTATTTTTAATCAAATATTTTTATTGCTCCCCATGTCATAATTTTATACACATACAATAGTTTTATGATAATACTTCCAGCTTACTGTGTGTTTTTAAAATTAATATCATCAATTAAGGTATTTATGATAGTACGAGCAAACCGATCTTTCTATTTTTTTTTTTTTTTTTTTTTCAAAATAATTAATATAAAGCATGTTTCATTATTTGCAAATTTATTTAGTAGTTATCTAGACTTTCTTAATGTATTTTGTTTAATGTAAGGTGAATTTGTAAGAAACTTTCAAATTAAACTAAATGTTATTAATTATTAAATGCAGAGGCATTTCTAGGATTATTTTACTAGGAGTAAAAATACTCCTTGACGCCTTGACCTTTTTTAAAAGAGGGAATTTAGCATTAGGAATAATAATAATTAAAGTAGATGAGATATAAGTTAACCTTTTGTGAACTTATACCAAATTTTACTTTTCAATATATTCAAAAGTAAAATGTATAATATAACAGGTATGTTAATGTATGTGTATGAACTCAAATTATAAGTTTAAATTATGAGTTCAAGTTATATGGTCTGGCCCTTCCTGAGGGGCTCATGAAAGCAGAATTTAAAAATTTTAATTAGTTGCAGATATATTAATTAAAATGTCAACCATTAATTAGCCATTTAAATATTTGTTTTAAATTTAATTGTTGCCAGAAAAGTTTTTTTATGGGGGGGGGGGCATTATTTTCACATGATAATTAAAAAATTATCAAAAACTAGATTTGCTTATGCACATGAAAAAATTGTTATTATGATGTTAAAATTTAAATAATTAATATACTTTTAGACTAGCAAACCCATACAAAATTTTCAGTTTCTTTCTTTTTTTAACCTTTAAAATTTGAAACTTATAAGTTTAACCAATTTCACCATCTAATTAAAATTTTAACTCACCAGAGCCAAATTATTATTAGTTTTTGTGGAATGAAATGCTAATGATACTTAAACTAAATCATTCAAAGAAAAGCTTCAAAGTAAAATTCATGTTTGACGACTTAGTTTTCATATTTCCCCTCGCAAGACAGCTTTAATAAAGGACCCCAATGACGACTTTTAAATTTTTGCCACCATGTTGAAGAGATCCCTTTTATTTTATTAATAATTAAAAAGTCACCAAGGGGGGCTATAATAAGAGTATCATGATGTTTATTATAGATTTATTATTATTATTTTTATAAACCAACCACTCTTAACTAACCATAAAGTCCTAAAATGGGGATAAGGCCTGGCACCACCGAGCGGGACTTTGATAAAGTTAGCATTTTCAAAAATCGTAACACGGCGAGCAAGCAGGATGTTTCAGATATTGAAACAGGAAGAGAGCATCGCAGGCGCTACCGAGCAGGAATTTACTACGGTTAAATTTTTCAATACGTCTATTTGCACTATATGTCAATAAGCTGTTGTAGGACCTGAAATGGGAAGAAGGCACCGTAACCGCTAACGAGCAGGAGTTTCATGAAGTCACATTTTTCAAGGATCGCGAGCTCAAGATTCTAATGCTGCATGATTATGTGCCATCTATTTTGTTTTCAAAAAAGACAAGGAAAACTCAGGGAATTTTTCTCCTGATTTGTGCAACGACAACCCATATTTCTGAAATTTTTTAGTCTGGTTGTTAATAAATATGCTATTAATACATTTTCTCTGTTATTAATATATTTTTCTTTAAAAATGCATTAAAATGAAATCTTTTTGCTACTTTTGGTATTGGCCAAGAAATTAATCAAAATTTAGCCCAGTACAGACACAGAGTACTTGGCAAACTGTTAGAGTGCCAACTAAATCAATACCAAGTAATAGTTTGATAAGTATATAGTATATAAGAGATAAGTAGATAAGTAGTGATAGTACTCTCAATATAATAGTTTGATGTAAATATTATTTACATCAAACTATTATATTGAGAGTACAAATTAGTTTGGTCTATTTTTAAAATATGGTGGTGCTGCTGTTATGAACATGTTTTATAGCTGATTTTGGCAGTTTTAGAGAATTTAGACATTTGTTAATAGTATTCAGTTTATATTGCTTTGAGTTTCATACAAAAACTTGTTTTTTTACTGTGTTGAATTTGTCACATTTTGTGTGAGGCATTTGCGGAAGGTTTTGGTTTTATGCTTTAATAGGAAGAAAAGTATTACTGAACGCATTGAATGCTTGCAGTGGTTTAGGGCAACAATACACTGATTGATAGATCATATAGGGAATGATTTCTATGTTTCAAGAATGATGATGTATTTTTGTTTTACATGATCTTATAAAAAATTATTTTGATTAATATAACAAACATTTAGATATAAATACAATTCATAGAATAAAGCATATTTTTGGAAATTTTAGTGTTAAAAATAGTACATAACTAAAAAATAAAAAGCCTTAATTATTTAGTTTTTTTCTCTCTCTCTTCAGGAGCATATAAATAAAGACTAGTACAATTGTTTAATGCAAAAAAGCCTAATCTTAATTGGTGCCTTGTATTTTTCTGATATTCATTCACAAATACGAAATATGGGAAAAAGGAGGTAAATATTAAAATGCTTAATTTTCTTTTATTTATTAATTTAAAAAACATAAAATTGTTTTATATATTTATCTATTTTATTTATTTATTTATTTTTTTTTCTGAAGAAATCAAGGCATTAATGGAAGTAAATTCCTCTATGGTGACCAAGTAGTTCTGCGGTCAAAGTTGTTGGATGGAAAGTACCGTGTTCGATCAAAGGTCACAGTCATCAATCTAGCCATTAAGAGTTTACTGTGGTTTTTCCCAAAACTTGCATAAATACGGGCTAGATCCAGTTAGAACACCCCCCCCCATGGAAAGCATTCCTCTTGTAGGACTAGGAACACATATAAGATTTAAAATATTAAAATACTTATTTTTATTTATATATTTTTTATTATTAAATTAAAAAACATCAAATTTATTTATTTTCTGAAAAAATCGAGACATATTAACAGGACTAAATTCCTTTTATGATGCAAGTTTTAAAAAGTTAAATGTCATACGATTTTACTAATCAGAAAATTACTTAACATTGACTGGTGGTATGATAATAAAACACTCGTTTGCAATAATTGCAACACTGACGTTAAGGGTTCGATTCTCTTTTAAACATTTTCAAAACAATTTTAATTTGCATTAAAAATCACTGGTATCTAAATTGTTAGAATTTTGTGTTGTAAAATTATGTTGTAAAAAGTGCTTATTTCTTTATTTTATTTCTTTGTTTATTTATTAATTAATTCATATATTTATTAGGTGTCATATTTTTTTGTCATATTCATTCAAAGGTACAAAATACAAAAAAAAAAAAAAAAAAAAAAAAAAAAAAATAATAATAATAAAGGGAACACACATGAGGTTTAAAATGCTTATTTTTTTTAAATTTATTAATTTAAAAAAACATAAAATTTATTTATTTATTTTCTGAAGAAATCAAAACATTAACAGAAGTATCCTTTTAAAATACATGTTTAAAAAACGTTAAATGTTATACGATTTTACTAATCAGTAAATGGTTTCGCATTGACTGGTGGTACTATAATAAAACGCTCGTTTGCAACACGAGCATTGGGTTGACATTTGACATGAACAAAAAAGATGTATAAAATTTAATAAATATTTTTCAAATATTCAGATTATTAATGATTATGCATTCAACTATAAAATATTGGTATGTTTTTAAATATTAAACTAATTCCATTTTACTAAACTGAATTATTTTAAGAAAAACATGTTTGTGCTAATGTGCCAGTTGCCTACAAGAAAGGCCGAAGTATGGGTTGAATAACCTCTGTAAGGGGTGGTCCTTTTCAGGGGTCCTAGCCCCTATTTATGCTAGTTTCAGAGGAAACTGCAGAAAATTTTGAAAGGCTAGCCGGATGAGCGCGTTAATGTTACCGTCTCAAAAACATTTGAGCCCCTTAAAAACCTTTCAGAAACCAACTAAAACAACTTTTAAATATTTAATGCACTGAGAATGTAGTATATATTTGTAGAGATGTGGGTTTTCCAGAAAATTTTCAATCTCTAAATTACGAAGGTTTTGTAAAATGTAAAACAAAACTAAATACATTTAAAAGCTACAAGTAAACAAAACTATTCAAAGAAAAGTATGAATAATTATTCAATTCAAAAAGAAATTAATAAATAAAACACAGAAATTATGATTTAATGGTTTATTAAACATGTATAAAGCTAGAAAGTTATAATTTTTAATGACTGTTTTGCATGTATAATGGTTGAATAATCTGTATAAAAAAGGTGTCTGTGAACGTTCTGTAGCCGTCAGAGACCCTCACATATTGCTGCCAACAGCTGAACCCCATTTTATTATATAGGGAAAATTTTTATGAGAATTAATAATTTTTTTTTTTTTTTTAAATTCTGTTTTCATTATTAAAAAAAAAAAAAAAATTACAAATTCCCAAAATTTATGTACTTAATTTTTAATACTTCATACTGAAGTTACAAAGTGGAAAAAAATTATCAAAGTTCTTTTTTGAACTTTATAATTTCAAAATAAAACATTAAAAAAAAAAACTGTTTTTGAAAAACAAGAACAAAAGAAAAAAAAAAAACAGAGGTAATTATCAAAACGAATTTCTGTTTAGAATAACATGGGGTTTGGTTGCTAGTGGCAGCAAAATTATTGAAACCCACATCCATGTTTTTCTTTTTCTTTCTTTCTTTCTTTTTTTTTTTCTTTTTCTTTAGTTTGTTTAGTTTGATCGCTAATTTTTATCATGAAATTACTATTTTATAAATAGTATAAGACTAAGATCATGATAAATATTTAATAGTGTTGACTCTAGAACAAAAGGGCCGCTGGGGGAAACTTGATAAAAGGGCACTTTATTCTCAAAAGGGGCACTATAATATACTCAATAATTCAAAAAGGGCACTATAATATCCTCATAATATATCACTTACAAAATGTAGCCCCCCCCCCCCCAAATAAAAAAAAATAAAATAAAAAAAATTACTAATTTTTTAATAGCAGCAATGTATCCAAGGTATAAATAAATAAACAAAATAATGAAATTCTAAAAGAAAAGAAAAATCAGATATTAAAAAAAAGGTACAGAAAATATTATATCGTAGAATGTACCAAGACAAAATCAGATTTTTATGAGGAACAATTTTGAAATTTTTTTACATTTTTGAATGAATTATATCACTTTCAAAATGTAGGAGGGGGGGGGGGGGAGGTAGAATTACGTTTTTACCGTTAATTAAATAAATATGCTGTTTTTCTCGTATTTGACAGAATTCGCGATATTGTTACTACCGATTGCCGAAATTTGTAATTATTTCACTGCAAATTTACAAAATCTACGTTTAATAGCAAATAATTGCTAATAATATACTATAATTTTGAAACTAATTGATAAAATTCACTCTTCTTTCAAAGCTGATTCCTAAAATTCACGATATTTTTGCGGTTAATTATATCGAAAATGGGGTTAATTATTAACGAAATATGCAATTATCTGGCTGCTAATCGATGAAATTTGAGCCCTTTTTAAAGCTACATCTCCCAAATACCAAACTTTGCTTTTAATCGGTGAAATACACACTTTTTTCAAAACCTAATCCAGAAATATGTGAAAATTTACAGATGAATTAAAAAATACCAGATTTATTTAACAGCTAATTGTCAAAAAATACGTTTACTCGGAACTAAATTATTTTTTTTTCTCCTAAGAGGTAAAAAATTGCGCATTTTTTTCAAAGCGGATTTCTGAAATACGCGATTATTATGCGGCCAATTGAGAAAACACGCTATTATTTAGCTACTAATCTATGAAAAATGCGTTCTTCTGAAAGCTGAATCTTAAATACTCAACTATTTTGCCACTAATCAATGAAATTTGCATTTTTTTTTTTTTTTTTTTTCCAAAGCGGAATCTCAGAAATCGGGAATAATTTTGAAGTAGATTTCACAAATACGGGATCGCTTACTCACTAATAATAAAAAATTTACCTTTTATATGCTATCATTTGGCTGCTAGCCAATAAAGGTTTTTTTTTTTTTCCAGTTGGTTTCAGTAAATCGCAATACATTTGTAGCTGATAATGGAAACACGCAATCATTTTGCCGCTAATTAACAAAATTTATGTTTAATCGCAATTAATCGCTGAAAAAGGCTTTTGATGCTAATCGATGAATTTCTTGCTTTTTTCAAACATGATTTGCATTATACGTATAATTTTGTGGCTTTTTATAGAAATACAGAATTATTTTACAGCTAATTTTTAAAATTACGTAATCGTAAACTAATTGCTAAAATAGATGTTATTTTTCTAAAAATGTGTAATTATTTAGTCATAAATCAGCTTTTTTTTTTGTTGTTGTTGTTGATTTGATTACCGAAATGTCATTTTTTGCAGCTGATTTATAAAATACGCAATTTTCTTGTTCTATTTTTGTGACAAATCCATTTTAAATCTGACGTTTTTTGTGAAAGTCCCATTTTCAGATATGAAGATTTCTTAGAATCACTGACGCACTATAAAAACTAAGTTATCGCATATTCAGTTATCCCAACAAAAAGCACAGAAAATATTCTTTTCCAAAATTTTTCTTTCTCCAAAGGTTGATACTTGGTACGATAAAGTTTGAAAAAACTTGTATATTAAAACACTTAAGAAAGTTTCCTATTACAGAAGACAATTCCTCCGTTAAAGTCTGACTTTATACTGTTTTCTCCAAAACTCGCGTGATTACGGCCTAAGACACTTTAGAAAGTCTCCCACGGAAGATACCTCTTTCTGGTCTTAGATCCCTTGCGTTGTCAATTGTACTTAAAGTTCAGTAGCTTTGAATCCATTATTTTTTATCGATAAATAATTAAAATAAACAATTATTTCATTAGAAAGTATTTTTTAGTGACATATTAAGCATTAAGATAACTGAAACATTGATATTGTTTAAATGAAAATCAAAATACCGCATAATCATAGTATTCGGTTTCTTTCTTCCCCCCTTTTCAGCTTGTGGTTTTAATTAAACACACTCATAATAGCTAATGTAAACAAATATTTGTTCCCGTTCTGAGTCAGCAATATTTCGATTACGCAATGCCTAGCACTAGATTTTTTTTTTTTTTCTTTACTATTTATTTATGAATATTGTACGATGAAGCGTGTGGTTCTTCAGCTAGCTTGTTAAAGTTAGTTTTGTTATTTTCAAGAGGCGTTGAAGCGCTTTCATAGATAAAAAATAAAATTCAAAGAATAATGTTTTATGCGGCAACTGTAGAAAATGCAAAATCAAAAGTTGATAAGGATTGGATCGCGATTTCTGTCTAGATGTGTGCAAGGGAAAAAAAAAAAAATAGAAAGAAAGAAAAAAGAATAGTATATATATATATTTTTTTCAGTGTCTGCCACTATTCAGTTTTATGTATTTAATAAAATATATTTAGCTAGGTGGTCAAGACTGAATTTGCAGAGCATAAAAAATACTCGCGGAGTTTTTTAATTTTTTCGGAGAAACTCCGCTGAAATTGGAGCAGTTGGCAACCCTGTGAAAAATACTAACGGCCGCCGGGCGCTAGAAAAAGTTAGTAAGGGCTGTGGGGCGCAAAAATGTGTTAGTAAAGGGCCGCCGGGCGCTGCGCCCTGCTAAATCGGCCTAGAGTCGACACTAACTTAACAAAATAGTATTAGGTGCACATCTTTTAAATAGAAATTATTGCTAGCACATCAATAATTTTGCTGCTGACTGTACAGTGTAATTAGTAAGGTATGACTCAGACCATGCAAGGGTTCATTTAATCAAAATTCTTTATTCTTAAGAGTTGTTTATTGATAACTAAAGTAAAAAATTATCAAAATATAAATATAGAGTCATTAAACTTTTGCTGCAAACAGCTTTCTGCAGTTAAAACAGGCAAGTAGATTGCCATTAAACTTGGTCTATCCTATCATGTTTGAAATGATAAAATATTTATTTTAATGTTCTCATTTCGTATGTAAATGTCATGCATCTTAAATTAAGCCTGAGTGTAGGAACTTTTATATTATCTGAGAATGGTTCGCATCTGAGAAAGACTTAAAGAATGAAGTTATCAGTTATTATGGTTTTAATAATCCACTAAGCTGGAAGTATCAAATATAATAATGAACCTAATTGTGTATATACACTACAAAAGTTCTGAAACATTTCATGAAAAACATGCTGTTTGCGATTTAACTTAATTTTGAGTTCAAAAAGCCTTTTTTAAATTTCAAGATGTGCAAAATTCTTCATATGTACATCAATTATTCTTTCTTACAACTACTCGGCCAAAGTGCTACTTGGTGCAGCACTATTTTTAAGCATAGTTTGCAAACACAAAATCATATTTTTTAATAGTTGGTGGTATTGGATAATGGATGTGATCCTCTGTTCAAAAAAATTAATCTGGAAGTTTGAGATTTTTTAATTGTTATTATTATTATTTAACTTTAAATGTAACACTTTTATAAGATTTTTCAAGTACAATTCAATTTCAGATATTTTAAGGAAATAAGGAAATATTGAGTTCTTTCAACTAAACCTCCAGTTACAAGATGAGATATGATTTCATGCGAATGAATATCAAAATGGCTATCAACAGAAAATCGCCAATTTGAGGAAGAGCTTCATACATGATAATAAATTTCTACGGTACCTTGAATCTTCCAATCAATATAATACTTAATAAAAATTTTCTAAAATACAATTTCTTAAAAAAATTAACAAGATTTTTTTTTTAATTGAAATTTAAAGTTTTTACTTATTTTTGATTAAATTACATCAGATAATTACGTATTACAAAACAAATTAAATAACTAGTTCAGTATATAGAAAGAAAATTACTAGGAAAATGAATAATTTGAATTACACTTAAAAAAATATATATATATCGTATATCAACTCTTATCATATTCAAAATTATTTTTAAATATCCATACTATGTACTATTAAGTAATTGACTTCAAAATAAATAAAAATTAGAAAATAATCATATCTAAGATGATGCTATTGTTTGAATGAATTTATTTTTTACAATATGACAACATTAGTGTTCACATTTCACGATTTCTCAAGGGCGCCATGCCCTGCCCTTTAAAAAATTATTGCCGATGCCCCTGCCCTTTTTTGAAGTAAAAAATGGACCCTGCCTTTTTTTTCGGCGCCCTATACTTTTTTCCCCGAGATTTTTTTTTTCTTTTCTGTTTTCTGAAGCAAATAAAAACAGATTCAAAGTGAAACTAATCCTGCATGACTTGTTCTTTTTGGAACCCGTATCGAATAGTCCCTCCGACTAGCGTCTACAATCTACAGCGAGCACCGAAAATTCCGGTCTCTGGCCGCGTCTCATGTAGCAGTGACAAAGCACATACGTCAGAACTTAGAGATATATCCAGAGCAATTCATTTTCCCTTCATACGGAAATTTTATAAGGGGAAAATAATATACGTCATGTAGAAAACATCGCATTTTTCACTAAGATGTTCCTTAATTATTTATTTTTCAAATGAAAATGTCAGGAAACATGAAACTAGAAAAAAAATCCATTCAATTGGTCAAAACATACAAAAAAGATAATGGTAGGAAGAAGCTGTGCAATCTGTGAGATCGATGTCCCCAGTTACGGGTTAAATTTTAAATATATAAAACAACTATACACGCAACATATTGATACAATTATTTTCAGAATCATAATCCATTGCAGGATTATTACAAAAAAAGTTCCCTTTCACTCAAAAAAAAAAAAAAAATGCTTGGTCAAAAGTGCCCTTTTAATCAGTAAAAAGTGCCCTTTTCAAAAAATCGCCCTGCCCCTTTTTAAAAGAAATGTGAACACTAGACAACATCATATTCTGTACAGAAATTAATGAATTTAATGAAAAAATATTATTAATTACATAAAATATTAACAAAGAATAGTTAGTAATTCTTTTCATTACATGAAGTTCAATACTAAAAAGTATGCAATATAAAAACCTTTTTACATACTTCATGCTTCATTAGCCGTAGCGCGTTTTCGCTGGGATCTCCAGCATGGTTACCGGCACTTGCAGTGTCTGAAGTTCTGTACGTGTGGTATTTCTCATTGTTTACATCTCTTTTAAGTATGTGGTGACATTGCTTGCCCTGCCACATCATTGCCATTGCAAGAATTATTAAAATTTATGATTTCGATTGTTTCGCGATATGCAGTGTATTTATGATTTTGGTAATTTGCAATTTTTATAACCGTATTTATATTATCTTCCTGGTTAGCTTTTGTTAATGCTAATGTTTGCGCTAG
Organism: Salticus scenicus; assembly: GCA_963930645.1. Lineage (NCBI taxonomy): Eukaryota > Metazoa > Arthropoda > Arachnida > Araneae > Salticidae > Salticus > Salticus scenicus. The sequence continues at coordinate 111,815,282 of OZ005657.1, forward strand.
TAATTTTGCCGGTAGCTATATCATGACTGTGTTCTTTAATTCTGGTTTAAATTTTTCTCTTTGATTTACCTATATAACATTTGCTATTGCCTTGGCTGTCAATCACGGATTAAAAGAGTAGGATGTATTACGAATGTTACGGAAAGGTAAATTTTCATCTTACAGATAGAGGGCGACCAAATCTCGAAAATACACCAATCAGCACGTCTTTACATTTCTGGCTGTTCGCTCATAGGTCGTTCTCGGAAATCGTGTGATGACTGAAGCCGAAGGGGCGGGCTTTCCCTTTCTTCCGATAAGTTTCAAAGATACTACACCAGGCGGCGATCGAATCGCTTTCCTGGACTCGGCTGAATTAATGTGGAAAAGGAAGCTTCTGTTCCCGCGCTCGCTGTCCTTTCTCGTTTTAATTCCTATACTCTTCTTCCGTGCTGTCAATGTACAGAATTTTACTTTCTACAGATAAACGATTAGTGCTATACAATCATATATCAATAGAGCTGTAATACTCTGCAAAGAACCTGAAGATTTAAATTACACCTTGTTTACCCCCCCCCCCTCAGTTTTACAACTTCAATCCCATATGATCGCGGAGCGTCATGTAAAATTAAAAATATCCTGCTGAAAATAACATCAATATCCCCATTAAACCCAACCCTAACATTTTCTAAATTACCAGAAATGACAAAGATCCTATTCACCCTTTAGAAATCGCCAGTATTTTTTAAATTCCGTACACTGACAGCCAAGTCAATAGCAAATGTTATATAGGTAAATTAAAGAGAAAAATTAAAACCAGAATTAAAGAAACAGCCATGATATAGCTACAGTCAAAATTACTACCTCATTAACAAAAGCTATCCAGGAAGATAATATAAATATCCATTTCGATAACATCATAAAAATTGCGAATTACCAAAACAATAAATATGCTGCATATTGCGAAGCAGTCAAAATCATTAATTTTAATAATTTTTACAATGGCAACGATGCAGCAGGGCTCAACAAGCGATGGCGCCACATATTCAGACACCGCAAGTGCCAGTGACCATGCTAGGGAACCCCAGCAAAAATGTGTTACGGCCAATAAATCATGAAGTACCTATGTAAAAAAGTTTTTACATTATGTAATTTTTAGTAAAGAATAGTTACAATTTTTATTAAAATCATACAATCAACTACGGAAGAAAAAGAGTAAATATAAAGAATAGTTCACTTCTCTAGTAAACACAAACTAGAGTTTTTTATTTTCAGTTTATAGGAACTAAATAAAAATACTGATATTGTAAAATAAACAAAGAATTTTGAATGAATGAATAGATCTCCATTGAATGCTTGTATCAGAATCGATTTTTCTTTTCCTACTGCACATGATGCGTAATGTAAAACCGCAATCATGGCTTGAAAGAAGATTTTTCTGCCATTCTAAACCAATAACACTTTACCAGTATGCCTGCGCAACAGTAAATCGAAACAGCACCAATTCTTTGTCCTGCTTTAGACCGTAATGAACGTTTTCATGATTTAGTTATATATAACTGTGCATGCTTTAGACTAAACCAGTGTCACCATTGAATGATTAGAGATCTGGCATTCCAACGTTATTTAATTGATTTATATCATTGAAGCGAGAAGCATTCAATTACAAAATAATTAAAGTAAACCTTACTTTTATTCCTCGTGTATGCCTGAGTACTTGCGGGAGCCCCCCCCCCCCCCTCTTCATCAGAGGCAGCTTCGCGGCGGTTTGCTTGCTTTGTGTCTCTGATGAGGGAGGGGGGGCTCCCGCAAGTACTCAGGCATACACGAGGAAGTAATGTTTACTTTATTTTGTTATTTAATTGGTTTAGCCAAGATTCAGATGTTCACGTTTTTTCATGATTCTGCATCGATATTTCATGGAAGATGAAATATTTAAATTGAATAAGTGATAGTATTATTGAATCGATATAATTTTATTTTACATCAATATTAAACCCAGTCCTAGTTCTGATTTTTATTCACTTTAATTGTATTTGTTTATTTACTAAGTTATAGTTTTATCTATGATTTTGGCAAATATTTACCCATAAGGTTATTGTTAATTAAGTGCTTTTTATCAATTATTTCATAAAGTTTATGTTCATACTTAAGTTATTTAAAATAATAATTTCATGCATAATTGAATTGACTATATCAGGGCTTGAAAAATCTCAAAATTTTTATGTGCTTTGTCAGGCATGTATCTTATTCAAGTACATATTAATAAAGACATTCACATATCTGATGAAAAGAATTTAACAATATTATATCTATAGTGACATTATTTCAGTTTAAGTAAAAGTCTTAGGCAGGATAGTATATTTTAGAAAGTACATGCCTAATCTGAACCAGGCATGTCAAGCAATGTAATTTTCGAGCCCTGAACTATATGATAATGTGTAAATTTTTAAAGGGGAAATTGCACACAGGAGTATTACATGCTATATTTTATGTTTGATAGCTAAAAACAAACACCCAAGAATGAAGCCTTACGTCTTTGTAGATCCACTGTTATTCATAAGTATGCTATTTGCGTTTGTTTCTTGTTATTTTTTCTCTGTTATGTTCGTAGATTAATTTCCAATTTAGGCATGTGGGAGGGGGAAAAAAACCAAACTTTACTCAAACTAAACTCAGAAATTGCAAAAATTATTTAAAATAATTTGTAATTTTAGTTTTAAAAATCAGTAAAATACAAAGCAAACTGACTGTATGAAACTATTTATGATTGTATGAATTATTATATTGTTTGATATTAATTCTGTGAGTTGATTAATATCTGTTTTGTATATTTAATAAATATATTTTCTAATTAATATATGTATTTTTTCTTTATTGAAAGGTCATTTATGGGTGGTCCAGTTACTCAACCTTGATTTGGAGAAAGGTTTGACTGACCTATAAAAAAAGTAAATCAGGCAACCTGAACCAAACCTCACACACAAGAAAAAAAAAAAAATTTAGTCAACCTGACTCAAAAGATCAGGTTTGGGTAAAATTGAATTACCGGACCCAATGATACTCTAATTTAGATTGTGATTAAAAATAAAGTTAATCACAAAAATATAACAAAAGTTTAATTTAAAGTCATTTAAAGGAACATTTTATTATTGATTTACAGCTCATATTCAAAATATTAGAATTACATTTTTTTACAAATTAAAAATATTGTTTGGTAATTTAATGTCTTTTAATGCAAATGATATTTTTATTAAGGTCTTATTGTTGATTAAACTTACTTTGTATTTTAAAATTAATAACATTTTTGAAAAGATTAATTGAAAAAAAATTATTTTGAAAAGTCAAAATATTAAAATATTTATTCAAGTGGTTCAAAATATTAGAATATTTCACATTAATTCTCCTTTAATTATCACCAATTCATAACTGGTGACATCATTGATTAAATCCAGACAGTTTTATTTAAAATCAGTATTATTTTTGCAGTTTTTTTGCTTTTTTGTCTTAAAATGGGTCCTCTGAGTGATATTCCTGAATCTGTTAAACTTTGTATGATTGATTTGTATTGGCACGGTAAAAATCAGTGTTATATAGCAAATTACTTACATTGTTCACAATCAAGCGTTAGTAAAATATTAACACAATATTTAAAAAAATGGAAATTTACAAAATAATCACTGAAATGGTGGCCGAAAACCAAAAACATCTGCTAGAGATGACAGGAAGAGGAAACTGAAGCGTTTAGTTAAGAAAAACCTTTTTAAAAGTGTGCGATTCTTGTACTGAAAATATAAAGATGGAGTTGAAGTTTCTATATCGACAACATTGAGATGTCTCCATAAATTTCAATTTGAATCTCATGTACCAAAAACAAAACCTCTCATGACTGCAAAACAAAAGCGTATAAGATTGAATTAATGTAAATCAAGACGTTTATGGAGTGAAGAAGATTGGAAAAAAATATTATTTAGCGATAAAAGTATGTTTTGCTCTTCATATGGTAATCAAGGTACTGGAGTTTGGAGAATGAAGCAAGAAGCATTTGATAAGAAATGCCTTAAACGTTCTGTAAAATTTGCTGCTAGTATCATGGTTTGGGGTTGCATGAGTGCAGAAGGACCAGGAAAGTTAGGATGCATCGTCTATGAAAAGGTTGACTCAGATGTATCAAGATCAAGACATTTTGTAATATTACATGACTCCATCATCAGAAGATTTATTTGAAGATGATTTCATCTTTCAACAAGATTTAGCGTCACCACATACCTCGGTGTCAACTAAGAAATTCAATTGCATTAACTTAATATCAAAAATAAATAAATCAAATGGAAAATAATTTCTTTCTTATTACATTTTCTCAATTATTCTAATATTTTGAATATGAGTTGTATTATTATTTTTAATATAAAAATTATTAACTCAAATGTAAAGGATATAAGTCAAGTAAATTTTTGCACATATAATTTTTGTAAATTGTGAAATATATATATATATATTTTGACAAAAAGTCTCATCATTTTTTAATTTAATTATTATTATTATTTTTTTTTTTTTACTGTTACATGAATTTATACATGTGTGTATGTGTATAATACAGTCAAATCTGCCTAAACCAGAATCTGTGTAAAACGGAAACCTGCGTAAAACGGAAAAAAATTTCAGTCCCTTCAAAAGTCTACGGGAACCTTTACTAAAACATATATAAATGATAAAATAGTATACAAGATAAAGACTTTTATCAATTTTATTTTTTGTATAGTTAGAATTTAATTTGGTAGTAATTTGATGATTTAAAAGTTAAGAATTTCTTCAGAAAGTTGATTTTCTGTTAGACACGGCAAATTTACGGCAGTTACATGGAAATCTGTCTAAAACGGAAAGTTTTAACAGTCCCATTCTGTTCCGTTTTAGACAGATTTGACTGTATATACAAACACACATTAAAATAATACATTTAGACAAGTCTAAGAATATGTATTCAAGAAAAAAGACAAAAGTATTTTTGAAATATGAACATTGTCAAAGTTAGTGTTTTCATGTGAGATACTGAATATGAAAAAATATTTCAAGGGGAAAAAAATCAGAATGTAAATATTATAAATTTCTGAATACGTTATTTTATGCTAGAAAAAAAAAAAAAAAAAAAAAAAAATCAGTTTTTCAGAGTGAAAATAAATCTTAGAAAAAAAACCTCTGTAACAGTGATCTCATTTTCTCAGTTCATTTGGAATTCCAAATCACAGCATCTTTTGCTCCTCTTCTGGCATCATAGCTTTTCTTATGACTTCATTCATCCACAGTCAATGGAATTTCCATTTGAACTAGTGGAATGTTTCTTTTATAGAATTGACAAGTTAAACATGTAAAGAAGTTTGTTTCATGTTATTTAAACAAATGTGAAAGTGTTCTAAAAAAATAAAGAGAAACTGTAAGGGGGGATAGTCTTTCTTTCTTTTTTTTTTTTTTAATGAATAATGCAAAAAAATTTCCGAGGAAAAGAAAAATTTTCTTTGAATGTTGTTTGTGCATTTTTATGTTAGTCTCACTGCATTATATATACACAAGGATTCAACATTGCTCATGTCTGAATATTCTGGGTGTTGAGATCTCCAAGAGTGAGAAGTATGCCTCATCCATCCAGAAAATGTTGAACAACCAATGAGCGTCACTTTTAATTCATGCCAAAGCCCACTTGACATGTGATTCCCTCATAGATGAGTCTCCCAGCTATAACTCCTGCAATGACTGCAATTTGTAAAGGATGCATTATCCAGTGGAGGATCCATCAATTCGGTGAATGAGGTATCCAATACCCTGGAAACTTTCCAAGAACTGCTACCCCCATGGATGATTATACTGCCCTCTACTAACATTTTTTGGCAGAAAAAAATAAATAAATGATAACGTGAATGATCTATGAAATGGATCGTCCATGATTGTTTCACTTCATGAATGATTTTTCAAAAATCCAGTTTCTTCGAACCATTTTTGTTCAAAGCTTCAATACACCCAAGACATGTATAGAGCTGTTCTTTGTTTTCAGTCCTTTCACCCTTCGAAATTTTTGCAATGCAATACTTGCTAACCCTCCATTCAAATAGAGCAACTTCATCTAGGGTGCTCGATCTGGCAATGATAACATTCTGAAACTGAACGAGAAATCCTCCTGTATCATGGTCTTCTACTGCAAGACTAATTTGCATAAATTGGCTGAATTTCTTGCATGTCAGTGTCGTCTGCTGGTGACTTCTTCAGTTAACATATTTTCATTAAAAAAAAAAAACTTCTTTTTGACTCTTTCTTGCAAACCGCACAATTTAATCATTATTCCTTCCTTTTTAATAAATTTTTAGTTTTAAAGAACTTTTGGCTCACCTTGCATTTATTTATTTATTTTTCATTTTAATTGATTAAAATCAATATTTAGAATTGTTTTTAAAACTATTATAGATATCATAGAATCGCCAATATCATAGAAGTGTTATCCACAACAAAAACATCTATTGGCACTTAAAGAATGCTCTCCACTTTTGGCTTTGTACACAATAAGTTGAGAAATCAAATAGGTGTTAATAAAGCCGCAAAACTCATATTTTTGTGTAAAGCTTTGAATTGTGCAGAACCTATTTATGGCACAGGCACTCGAGTTGTGTGCCCTGAGCACAAAAACTTAAACACGAAAAATTTCATAGTATGACTTTTTTAATATTTTATAAATCAATATGAAAGATTATAATAATAAGAATACCCTTTTCTACTGATAAACAGAAGTTGGGCAGATTATAAGTTTTCTTGTTAAATTTACTTTTTAAGCATAATCCAAATGTACCTGGACCAAATTATTCATTTTGCGACTCATGAAAAAAAGATATATATGTATATACAGTAATAATATCATTTTTTTTTTTTAATTAAAAAAGCTCAGAATCAGTGAGATAAAGAAATCTTACGTATTCCATCTAATCCTTTAAGAGAGTAACAGCTTTTTACAATACGGAAATATGCAAGTGCTTCTTATTAACTGCAAAATTCATTGTTTATGTACAAAATGTTTTGCATTATAAAGATCTTCTGCTGTATATATTTTACTCTGTCAGTCACTGGTAAAACTGTCATGCCCTATACAAATTTCAGTCCACCAGCTAGAAGCAGCCTGAACGAAAAGCTCAACATAACCAGATACTTTCCATTCTCATGTAATCCAATGGGATTTTTGTTGCTTTGCATTATTAGTATATCTCATTCAAAAAAGTTTTCGAATTCTCTTTTGTAAATTCCACTCTTTGAACAAGTTGCCTTTTATCTTAGGAAGCAATTTAATAAGATAAATATTTCTTTTCAGGATTGAAATTTAGACCCTGAAGTTTACTTAATGAAGTAAAAAAAAAAAAAAAAAAAAAAGATTCCTAAGGAGAAAAAAAAAAAAAAAAAAAAAAAAAAAAAAGGCAACCAATTCAAAGAGTGGAGTTTAAAAAAAAAAATTCAAAAAATTTATTTTTTCATTGAGATATCCTGATAATAGAAAACAAAAATCCCATTGGATTACACGAGGAAGGACAATGAAGGGTATTTGACTATTGAGGACTCAATGTGTTAATATTAGCTGCAATGTACAGGAAGTTATAATTTCTCTAAGTTTTGATTTATTTTTCAACAGAATTTATAGAAATACAGAAACACATGTAATAAATTAAAAAAAGCTATAAAAACCATCCATTCATTATGAAATTAATTTTTTAGCATAAATTTAATAATGTTATGTAACAGAAATGTATAACTAGAATTATATGTCTCATTATTTGAGACATTCTTTGAACTGTGTTTTGAAACACAAATGTTATTATTATTATTTTTTTTTAATAATACAATAATTAATAAATGAATAATAAGAAAAAAATTAATTCCTTTGATATTAAAATCATAAATGTTTTGCTTAATTTTTATCAATATTAAAATTGTTTAAATGTATTGATCAGATTTTTAATAACTAAAGCCTGTGTACTTTTTGAAAATTATTAAGGGGGAAATTTTAGGCTACAAATGGTCATACAACAGCTCATCAATTAATTTCAGGTGTAGATTGCAATTGGCTGCTAATTATAATTTTACTGTACAAGAGGGCAAATGACCAAGATCATTGATCATGTACAGTCACCCAAAAAAAAAACGCCACCCCCCCACCTAATTTCGCCGTAAATTATCGTAGAAACATTTGACTGGTACCGATCGATTTGTAATAACGTCTAGTTTATAACGGTTTAGTTAAATTTTGCCTAAGGGGTCGTCTACATATTAAAACTGGCATTAACTTCATTTTCTTCAATGGCAACCCCTATTTTTGACTTCTGATTCAGATTTCTGAGATCAAGGCGGTTCGAAAAACATACCTATTTATATACCTTAAATCAATTTTCAATAGAGTTACACGTGAAAATGTATTAGGGGTCCGTCTATACATTTAGAAAATATAAATCACGATCTACCACCCAGTATACATTATTTATTAAGTTTCAAACCGGAAAAAAAATTCAGAAATGTTAATTATAAAATAAAAAAAAATGACTAAATTACAGAACTTTCTGAGTTAGTTTATGAATTAAAAGATTTTTATTGGTTTCTGTTGATTAAACATCAGATAATTCACTTCATACGAAGAAAATTAAATAGCTTGAATAGATATTAAAATATCTATCAAAAGAAAAAAAAAAGATGAATGGTTTTAAATTTGTTTGAAAATTCAAAATTATTTTAACTCAAGCTGCCGTATAATAATTGTCTGAAACGGCGGCACTCAACCTGGTTCCCACGGCCGTTTCACAGTGACAATGGGAGTTTGTTCTGATACTGCAGTACTTTCATTTTCTTTAATTGACTTTTTTAAAATATTAAAACAGATTTTTTTTATTTTTTTTTATTTATTTTTTTAATTAATTATTATTGTTTTTTTTTTTTTTTCATGACATTATTAAAAACTTTTACATAAATCTCCACGATATTCTTTTGCTTTTATATTTTATAATGTGTAACAAATTAATATGTAAAATAATAAATCCTACTACTTAATGGGATGTTCTAAAATTCTACACTTTAACACAGATACCGAAGTGGACGGTGGGTGTAGAAAGGCTGCCTACCCTTAATTTAAATCTTCACTTGAAAAGGTCAAAATGTTACATAACTCTTTTTTTTTTTTAAGGAAAAAAGAAGAAGATAAGGAGGAGAAGAAAAGATCAAAACGAATATAAAGCATATTAAACGTTAATACTCTTTAAACACTGGAAAAAGGCGGGGTTTTGTATTGTGTGTCATTTGGGAGCTGTAGAGTGCCAGAAAATTACTTTATGTAATAAAACTTTTCATTTAAAGGGTATTTAAAGCAGCATTATATTTAATACATAGACTATTCAGAAAAAAAAAAATACCATTCATCTGGTTCATGAAAAATAAAGAACATTTTCTGGCATTGCTGTATGTATATACATTCTTGTCAACCTATCCCGAAAAATTACTGGTCCCGCCCCTTTCCATACATTTTTTTCACATCAGTCTTTTTAGAGCTGTGTCAGCCATCGGTGGCTGACACTGATCTTTCCATTTAGGCTAAGTCAGCCAGCAGTGTAAAATATGATATAAAACTACAGAACTTACATAGTTTTAAGTAATTACTGACAATTTATTTAAAATTTAATTCATGTTTTTTTTTTTTTTTTTTTTTTTTTTTAATAGGATTTTTATAGGATTATATCGTTAAGTCCTAATGGGGTTTATTGAAACTCGATAAACATAACACGCTTCTAAGCAGCACGTGTGGCCTGAATGGGATTTCCATAAGAATTCGCGTGGCGCTCAATGAGTTAATCGTAAATGTATTTGAAGTTAATTACTCTAAAAATTAAATTGTGTACACACAGGGGCGGGAACTAACAATGTTACGGGTTAGGTTGGCAAGTATGCATATATATTTTGCTTGATTTATAAAAATTTATAACACATTTTCTTCTTTTTTTTTAGTATTTTGTGTTTATATCTCTCATTAAAAATAAATACAATATTCATATATAAACATTTCCATACAGTAATGTATATAAACATATTGATTAAAGAAGATTTGTTGATATTATATAATTATTCTTCTATCTGTATAGTATATTAACACAAATATATTTTGTAAATTTCGCAGCATCGAAAAACAGCAACATAGCTTCCATATCAAGGCTTAATGTAAATAGCCACGCCTTTTCACAAATTTTCTAAAACTTTATAATATAAAGCAAAATAATTTTGCATATTTGTAATTAAATCATTTAAGTTTTGTCTTCAATAATCGATGTAGTAAATACCATTGTGATTTATGCATACCAGCGTCACATATAGAGTCAAATAGGAATATGCAAATTTGTCTTTTTTTTTAAATAGTGTTTCAGCGAATCAGAGGCGGGGCTTCTTTTCTTTTGAAATTCTTTCACAATCCCTCGCCTACATTGTGATAACTTTACATAAATATGCCAATTTGTATAATAAACATCGAAATATTGCTTAGGAAACAATAAAAATAACATAAAGGTAAATTAAAATAGTTTTCCGTCAAATTATATACAAACATTTACTCTAGAGGATACAGATTATAACAAGTGACGGCCCCCTAACAGGAATAAAAAGTGAAATATCACTGTAACTCAAAAAATAATGTTAGGAACGAGCTGTAAATTTGGAAACCCATGTTTTTGATGATGCCCGTTCTATTCGTGCAAAAATTAACATAGGTCATAATTCATAATTTTTTCAAATATGAATTTATTAATAATTTTCATAATTCAAAAAATGTTTTTTTAGCAAAAATTTGCATGGAATATGTTTGGGTTACTTCATTCTAACGAATAAAAAAAACAGAATTTAAATATCATAATTATTTCGGAAGATATGATTTAATGTTTGTCACATTCATTTAACATTAGCACCCCCAAACTTTGACAGCTTATAACTCCATGAAAAATTGAGCGAAATATATAAACTATACCATTTTCCGTGATGATTTGATCCAAAGAATTAAAAAAAATTATAAAAAATGGGGGTTACCATTGAAAAAAATGAAGTTGATGTCAGTTTTAATATGTAGACGACCCCCTAAGTAAAATCTAACTATAACATTATAAACTAGACGTTATTACAAACTGATTGGTACCAGTCGCATGTTTCTACGATAATTTACGGCAAAATTAGGTGGGGGGGTGGCGTTTTTTTTTTGGGTGACTGTACATAATTTTTCCATTGTAATTTCAAGGAGACTCGAGTAGTCATATAATAAAAGACAGGCAGTGAAATGATAGACATGCTACCACTATCAAGTGTGAGATTAACAGCTTTAAATACTTATAACATAGTACATTACTTACTTACCCACTCCTGAACATCCTTAGCTCTCTTCTAATTTTATGGGAAATATCCATTATTTTATAATTGTTCCTAGTGTGTTCAGTGTGGTATTTTATGAAAAACTGTGTTTTTACAGGCTGGTTTTAGATATGTCACAATTATGTAAGTTTATAGATTTGCACCCTAGATATTTTTTAAGGGCCTGGAATCTCTGCTGCAGGTCTTTACCTGTGATTTTGCATGGATATTTTTTACAGCATATAATAAAATGCAATACTTAATACCATTTATGTCAATATATATTAACATCAGTTTTAAAGAATTTTATGAATATTTACGAGAGTGAGAAGTTAGAGGGCAGATAGATAAATAAGAGTCATAAATACTTATCTTTGTTGGAAAGTCCTAAAAAGGGCCAAATTGGTTTGTTGATGTATAACAATAATGGAAGAATAGTAACCATATTTAAAAGAAAATATTTTTGACTTCAGATTGTCTGGCTCTGACTGTATATTTGTGTTGAAATCTTGTAAATTATATGCAGATTGCCTGCCCATATTTATATTAACTATAGCATGATCGCTATTAAAAATAAAGCATATAGCATTTATAGTTCATAGTAGCAAGAGCAAGACATTTCAGAAATACTCAGTTGATATTTAAGTTAGTCTACTTTTATTTAATTTATTGAGAACTTTCACGCCCATGCTCTGGGGCATCATCAGATTTCTGATCTACTTTTGAAATTTGTCATTTTCTCTTAGCTTCTTCCTCAAAACTCAGTATGTGATAGGCTTCGATCAGGCAAATTTCAGAAGTTCACATTAGTCAAGATTTTCACTGTCTTACATGTTGTAATGTATACATGACTGATTTGTTAACTTTTTAGGACTTTCAAGTGGTTAGTTTTAGTTAAAGCAGTGGTAATTTTACTGAATTTATTATTGTTTTGGTGCTCTGATTCATTTAAATTTTCCTCCTCTTCATTCTTATATAAGCTTCAGATTTGTTATCATTAATATAACTATTTTTGTATATTCTTGTGGTTTCAAATGGATTAATTTGGTTTTTTTCATGGCAAATTTCATAAATCAGTCTCATATTCATTGTGCCGTAAGACAGTGAAAATCTTGATCAACATGAACATTTGTAATTTGCCCGATCCTAGCCTTATTGATGCTAGATAACATGACATGCTGAGTTTCAATGAAGAAGTAAAGAGAAGATACCAAATTTAGAAAACACATAAGAATTACTGATGATGCTGTGGGGTAAGAGTGTGAAAACTCAATAAATGAAGTAGGATGGTAAACTAACTCAAATATTATATAATCACTTTATTTTTAAATAAAAATGTTGTATTTAGCAATAAATACATTTTAGCCATAGAGAAGAAAGTTATGGAAGTTAATGTTGTGCTGCACTATTTCAAAGCATGGGTGTGAAAAAATGATTTAAAAAAAATAAAAATAAGAAAAAATCAGGGTTTTTTTATTAAAATCAGATTTTTTTGTTTTATTAACATTATTCGACTAAAAATAAATGTTAAGAAGTTAAGCGGGAAAACTCTTTTTTTAATTTAAATGTGAAAACATATAAGAAGCAATAAATATAAATAAACTAAATAAAAAAAATATATGTATGATGATATTAAAAAATAAAAGTAAATTAAAAAAACCAAAAAAGTGTAATATTAGCCAACATAGGTACATTCTACCCCCCCCCCCCTTAAAGGAAAAAAAAAGTAATAATAATAAATAAAATAAATAAATAAATGATTAAGTGTAAATAGCTTAAAAGCATATAAGATCAATATATTTTTTAATGTTTTTATTATTATTGTCATTAAAATGTGCATACTATAACATCTTGAATATCACATTACGAAATTTTTTGAAGAGAAACTTTTTGGAGAATAATTATTGAATTAAAGGAAATCCAATGTGTATATAATATATATATATATAATACACACATTAGTTTGTGCAGTTTATTACCAATAAAATACATATGAATTCTAAGATATTTTCAAAAGATTAAAGTTTTAAAAAATTAAGAAAACTGAAACAACTAGCTAGGCCATTACCATTTCATTTCTAATTTTATAAAAGCCTAAGTAAAAAAGGAAAAATTGCTTAGAAATGCCTTGACCCATTCAAAAACATAGTGATCAAAATTAGAAATAAGAAAAGTTAAAAATGAGGGATATACAAATCAAATGCTTCAGTTCAGATGATACAATATTTATTATACTTAAAAAAAAAAAGAAACACTTAGGGCAGAGAATTTACGGTTTTGTATATAAAAAAACAAACAAAAATTAGGCTCCAAATGAAAGTAGTTAGCTTCAAAATAAGAATAGAAGATAAAAATAGAGTTGCAGAAAATTAAAAGGACATTTTTAAAGTTTAAACACAGATTTTTTATTTTATTTATTTATTTATTTTTTTTTGGAGGGGGGGGGGGGGGGGTATTTGATGTAAATAACAAGTAAGTTCAAGTTTTCTTATATTCTAAGACTCATATTGTCCCAAATTATAAAATTTTATTTTTGATTTAAATAAATGATTTTTTTTTAAATTGAAGTGACTTTAATCAAGCTGATTTGAATCGGCGTACCCTGTTTCAAAGATTTTGAAATTCATATGATTTTGGAAGTATATATGCTACACCTACCTGGAAGAATTCACAAAAAGTGTACAAAATCCGAGCGTATTTAGAACCTCTATCTGCATGAGTGCACAAAAAGTGCATAAACTGTACACTAGATTGAGCACAAAAAGTGCACAAAATCTGCGCGTATTTGGAACCTCTGTTTTAGCATAAAAGGTGCACACTGAATTGTGCACAAAAAGTGCAGAAACTGTACACTAGATTGGGCACAAAAAGTGCATAAAGAAAAGTGCACAAAATCTGAGCGTATTTGGAACCTCTGTTTCTGCATAAAAAGTGCACACTGAATTGTGCACAAAAAGTGCATAAAGAAAAGTGCAGAAAATCTGAGCGTATTTGGAACCTCTGTTTCTGCATAAAAAGTGCACACTGAATTGTGCACAAAAAGTGCATAAAGAAAAGTGCACAAAATCTGAGCGTATTTGGAACCTCTGTTTCTGCATAAAAAGTGCACACTGAATTGTGCACAAAAAGTGCAGAAACTGTATACTAGTTTGTGCACTTTTTGTGCATAATTCCATGAGTGCACTTTTTGTGCACAATTTGATTAGTGCACTTTTTATGCAGAAACTGTGGTTCCAAATACGCTCGGATTTTGTGCACTTATTTTTTTGCACTTTTTGTGCAGACTTTTTCTAGCTGGGGTGATGCACAAAATAATCCAATTTACACAAGTTTGACAAAATAGAAAAATGTATTAATTTTTTGTTATTTTCTTTGTATTTGTACATTTATTTTTTTATTATTTTTTTTTAAACAAAAGTAATAAATAATTTATTAAAATAAAATAAAATAATTTAAAAACTTTGTAAGTTTATCAATGCATAGATTTTAAATAATCGTTTAATAATACAAAGATAGTTTTTAATAATACATAGATTTTAAATTCGCAAATATCTATGCTGATATCTATGCGAATATCAATTCTAATGTATGAAAACTGAAATTTTCCAACTTTTAAGAGTGAAACTTAATTTTGAGTTAAAAGAAACACTTGAATATAGCAGAAAAATATACATAATAACTGCAGTAAAAATCTACAAATCTATCAAGTTAAGTAGTTTTTACACTTATTATTTTAAATAAAAGTAATTAAAAATACTGGAGGATCTTCCACAAATAATTTTTGGCAAACAACTAAATTCGCATGTCGTTAAAGAGGCATAAATCTGCAGCTATAAAAATCTCTTTTTCATGATTTTTAATACTATATTTTTTTTAATTTTAGAGGAGGTGAAAATGAAGTTTTATTTTTTACTCTTACAAGAAAAAAAAAGAAAATTTTATTGGTCTTGTTTTCACAATAAATAAAAATAACAAATTTGCACATTAAAAAAGAAAAAAAAATGTAACGCTTTTTATTAAGACAAAATTTTAAATAAATAAAGAGAGCGTAAATACTTGTTTTTATTAGGTATTGAAACGTTAAATGTAGTTGAAAATGTTTGTTACGTCTTTTTTTTTTTTTTTTGCCACATAACTATCATTGAGAACTCTACAAAAAAATTAATCATAATATTAATAATAAATTATTTCTCAGACAAAATTGAAGGTCATAACACACATAATAAAAAAAGACTATATTCCAGAATAGTTTTATTAACCCTTTGGCCTCCCTAATGAAGTGTTGCGAGATTTTGCGACGTTTTTATTCAATATCCACAGATGATTTTTAGGTATAACTGTTTCCTAATCACTTCGAAGGTTAATCATCTATTATACATATCATTTATCACTTCTTAAAATTGTTAGTGACTATTGAATAAAAGAAAAACAAACATTGGCAACATTGTACTAACGCTCTAAAGCACTATAAATGTAAATGTGCTCTAAACGCTCTAAAATGCTCGTGTTGCCGTCTCAGTAAATCCATTTAACATTAACATCCAGAAAAAAAATAACTATTTTAGTTTTAAGTTTTAAAAAAGAAAGAAAGAACGAAAGAAAGATCTATGGGTCTATCTTTATAATTTAATTGTTATGATTTTTTTCGAACAGAGAATATACTTTCTGCTATATCTACTACAAGTACATTTAACAAATGGTATGCTAATTGTACATGTAATAGACATTCGTATATTCACATTAAGGCTCTAATTCACATATGACACGTATTTTTACCTAGTTTTTACTCGATTGCATTTTGCACTCTTCCTATCGTCTTCTCCCAACTATAGTATTTTATTCTAGGAGATAATTGCACAGGCCTGCAACCAAAAAAGTGTTTAGAAATTTCTAGCTGATACTGATATCTTTTTGGAAGTTGATTTCAGGGAAAATAATCAAAAAATTCCATGATATACCATTTTTTCATGAAATTGAAAATTAAAAAGATATGGAGCGTAGATACCAATGTGCGTGAAACGTCAATATGATGGCAGATTACTGCTAAATGTTACACAGAGAAGTCTTTCATACTGCCTACAACAAGACTAAGTACCAAAAAATGACTTTCATGGCAAAAGGAAAAGAAAGCATTAAGGATATATAAATTCAGGATGTATTAAAGAATGGTAAACCATTAACTGCTGCAATTAATGTATTTTTTATTGAATATAAAATCAATATATATTTAGCAAATCATTTCCAATAATTTGATATATTAATTAATTTGTAAATAAAACATTTAAAAATGTTTTTATTCCTTCTTTTCTCCAGAATATGTAATATAGGTTTTCTTGCCCATATATTTAAACACTTTTTGTGAAAAATCCTTATGTGATTGAGAAAAACGAATATCATATTTGAAATCAGCGCACCAAATAATATAAGAATCAGTCATTAGATTGCAACCACATGTTCATGACTCATATATATATATATATATATATATATCCACTATTTGATTTTGTATTAAAAAACATTTAATAAAAATATAATATTTTATTATGTTATGTACTGCGATGAAATTTAAATAACATAAATCTTACAAACAGTACAGTAAACAAATGCGAAAATGTCACAACACGATTAAAATAGAAAATTCGTTAAAAAAAGATAATCTTATAAAAATTTTTAAATATTAATTATCATTTAAGAAAAGAAAAAGTATTGTTCACTGCGTATTCCTCTGTCAAACAATAAGCCTTGCCTTACTGCGTTTCCTAAAACATGACACATAACTTGAGGTGTACGAACCTACAATATTAAAGTACAAAGAAAAAAAAGAAAAAAAAGGACAAGGACAACAGGGTTAAAATAGAATTTTAGCAGTGAGGCGCTTGGAAAAGTTATTTAATATTTAAGAAGAAAGACATAGCATTTCAGGATCGGGTATGTTCTTATCTTGCAACGTAAGTCATGCCTTTACACATTTTCATTATAAAACTAAATGATTTTGCATATTTGCAATTAAATCATTTATAAGTTTTGTCTTCAGCAATCGATGTAGTGAATGCCTTTGAGATTTATGCATACAAGCGTCACATATAAAGTAAAATACGAATATGCAAACGAGTTTTTTTAATATTGTTTCAGCGATATAGAGGCGGGGCTTGTTTGCTTTTGAAATTCTTTCAGAATCTCCCGCCTGCATTGCGATATTTTTACAAAAATAATCCAACTTGTATAATAAACATCGAAATGTTGCTTTGAAAACAATAAGAATAACATAAAATAAAGGTAAATTAAAATAGTATTTTCCTCAGAATATATAATAATATTTGCTCACAGAGAATACAGATTAAAACAAGTGGCGGCCCTCTAAAAGCAGAAAAAAATGAAATATTACTAAAACACAAAAAATGTTAGAAATGAGCTGTAAATTTGGAAACCATGAAGTAACATAAAACAATTTTAATTGTATTTGTCAGTTTTTGGTCAGTTTAACACTTTGAAACTGTACGATTTGTTTTATAATTTCTACGAAAATATAGTTTCTTAATTAAAATATATTTATAAAAGTAATTTTTAAAGACTAAAGTATCCTTAAATTAATAATCCCCCCACCCACAATAATAATAATAATAATAATAAATTAAATTAAATAAATAGAAGAAATAGAAAAAATAAAGCAATATATGAACTAAATGATTAACCTTTTGACTATTTCAAACAGAAGTATTTGAAGTAAAATAACAATTGGTAAAAGAAGCAAACCAGCTTAAATATGTACTACATTTGACATACTACTGTAATCTAAATAGTTAAGGAGAAATACAATTTATTACAATCTCCTACCAATTTTTGTTGATTTGAAAGATATTATTTTCGATATCTTTAAACCCCTTGAGTCAGAAGGTAATTAACCTTAATTAATATTGAGAGACATAAGAAATTAAAGTTTAACCGTTTGCACTCAAAGCCTTTTTCGCATGGGTACACCAGCAACTCGAAGCTATTTTTCAGATATTTAGACCTGCTAACTATACTAGTTTATCCGTAATGGTATTAAGTCCCGCCTTTTTTCACACCAGAATATTTGTAGAGCAATAGTCTTCTTATTTAATCATGAGAATATATTGCTGAATATTACTCTACAACTATTCTGGTGTGAAAAAAGGGCGGGGCTAATACCATTACGGATAAACTAGCATAGTTAGCAGGTCTAGATATTTGGTGATCCGCATATAAACCTTCATTTTTCCGGTACTCATGGAATAGTTTTTCGTACTAGAAAATGCTTCTTAAAAGGGCGTGGCTTGGGAACAGAATTAGAATTGTGTAAGAGAATTTAAAAATATAGAAGCATAGCTGCCAATTTTTTTAATTTATTCCGTAATGTTGCAAGTCCCGCCTCTTTTTCACACCGTAATATTTTTGGAGTAATTTTCTTCATATTTAATCGTAATTATGTAATGAAGAAATTTTTTTTACAAAGATTACGGTGTGAAAAATGGGCGGGGCTAACAGCATTCCGGAAGAAATTAAAATACTTGGCAGCTATGTAGAAGTACAGCAGGATTCTTATTTTCCGCTTTTTAGCTAGTCTAGCTTAATCTAATATTGCTTAATATAAGATCGGGCTGTCCTTATGTTATGCCGGCCGCGTAATAAGAGCTAGCATAATGCACCTTTTACGAAAGCTGCGCCTTCTTTTTTGTCAGTGGCCTCTTTTATGTCAACCACTTTGTATTTTCCAAATATCCGGGCCTGAACTGAGATGGAAAATTAATTTTTGCATTCGAATCTCATTTTAGTAAGCGTAATGAGCTACCCGACAATAGTTTTAATAAAAAATGCAAAATATGAAACATAAGAATTTTAAATATAAACATTTTATCTCTATATTTGATGCATATTTACATATTGCAAGCATTATGTATGAAAATTGTGATTTATAATTTTCCATCGTATGATAATTTGCAAAGCATTCTTCGCCATTTACCAATAACCAAGGCAAGCAACGCTCAAAGGAACTTAATAAAACGTGTGGGTGGAGTCTCTTTCTTAACGAAGTATGCACTTGTTATACCACTTTTAGTTGTGGAACATTATAAGTGGATATAAGATATACAGTAACTTAATTGGTCATGGCGCCTCTTAAGTTGAAGTAATGAATCGGATGTCGCCTGAGAGGCGACGTTCCAGTGCAAACGGTTAAAGAGAAGAAACAAATTATTCTTTTCCGCTTTCTTTTAAAAGCAATTTTTTTCAATTTCCGGTACAAATATTAGAAATTCGAGATAAAAACTAGGTGATATAAAATATGTAGCATTGTGCTTAAAAGAATTAAGAAATATTCTAAAGCGACATTTCTAAATAAATAAATATATATTTGTATATAATATATATATATATATATGCATACTTGCAAATATTTCGAATTTTTAAATCAGATTTGACACCAGTATTTTTTAATAGATGCATGAGCTGTTATTTTTCTACGATTAGCAATAAAGAAAATTACTGCATATAATTTCTGTTTTGCGCAAACATTTATAGTTACCAACATTTCACTTTTTTCCGGAGTATTTTTAGCCTCGCCTTTTTCTAGTGTCACTTTATTGTTAGAATATTTTTCCCCAATGTATAACTGCAATAAAATAAGAATAATATGCTCTTAAATCAGAAGTGTGGTATGGAATACAGACAGGGCTAAAAATGTTGCAGAATAAATTAAAATGTTGGCAAATCTAAATATTACACACACACACATATATATATATATATGTATGAGTGTGTGTACGATGAAAACCTTTTTAAGATTGTACTGGATGAAATAAAAAAAAATGATGAAAGATTTAGAATATAAATGACAAAAGTATACAAGCATCAATACTTTGTCTGGGGCCTTAATTGATGATAATATGAAAAGAGGCATAAATTTTTGTTACTCAGTAGGCCTAAAGCCAACATTTACAACATTTACCAAGGCCCAATCTACACCAAAAATTACGTCACAGTAAAAACCAGAAGAAAGATTAAAATTTTAGAAAGATGAAATAAAACTTAAAAAATAATAATAAATTTAATGGTAAAATAAAACTAACTAAATATAAATTACAGCAAAAAGTAGTAAGTGCGTTAGTTCTATAATTTTAAAATACAAAGTTATAGATGAAGCTAATTAGAAGCATCAAAAAGTCATTTAATTTAAATTAGACATAAAACTTAAATAACAAATCATAAAAGGACTAAAAATTATAAAATATATAATGATACAGTGTAATAAAAAAAAAAAAAAAAAAAAAAAAAAAAACTTAATTATAGATATGGTAATATCTAATAAATTTAATAGTTAAGCTGGCAGAAAGATTGGAAAAAAGTACAATGCAAGTGAAACGAACCAGAAAGATGCAATGAAAGAAAGTTTAAAAATGCGAATTTTGTCTCCATCTGTAGAACTCAAAATAAAATAATATATTATTTTCAGAATGAATTCAGACCATAACTGTAAAAAAAAAAAAAAAAAGAAAAAAAAGAAAGAAAGAAAGAAACAAGACCCCCTGTAATATTTTATATTTTATTTAATTTTATTATTATTTTTTAAATAAGTAGTAGATGCAAATATTATTTTACAATTAAGTTTAAATGCCATATCGAGAGAGATATAATTAAGAATTAAGATAAAAATTTATTGATTATATATATATATATATGACAGGGATGGAACACGGGCGCAGAATTCATACCGGAATCTGTTTAAGAAATTTCTATACCTATAATATCGTTGATTTAAGAGGTAGAAAATTTTCTTACGTTCATAGTGGTATGAATTCTGCGCCCGTGTTCCATCCCTGATATGAGTATAAAATTAAAAAAAAATTTAATAAGTTTTTTTTTTTTTTTTTTTTTTTTTTTTTAAGTAAAATTATATAAATTTTGATGAAAAAAACAAAATTAATTTAAAAATATATATTTAAATATTTAATTAAATATAATGAACTTAAATAAATAAACATATATATACAGACTTGTCAACCATCTCATTATGAACCGTACAATTTTTAGCACCCGCCTTTTTTTTCACACCAATAATTTTTTAGAGTAATTTTAGTCTTATTTAATCGTAACAACATTCGGAGAGAATTACACTAAAAATATAGTGGTGTGAGAAAAGGAGGGTTTTCTCAGGGGGTGTTAACAATTGCACGGTTATTAATGAAATGGTTGCCAAGTATGTATAATTGTATATATATATATATATATATATATATATACAGAGAGAGGGAGGAAGTGCTAGAGATGGAGTTAGAAAGTTCATAAAATACATTTTTAAAAAAGTTTAATTTAGTTATTTAAAAAAGAATTTAAAACAAGTAGTATCGTGTTCAGAAGCACATGCATGTATGTATTTTTCAGAAACAGCATCACAGTCAACGACATATTTTCCAACTTAGCACATTTTGGCTACCGGAAAAATTTAATAGACACATTTATTTTATTTAATCAGTGAAATGTAACGGTTTTCACTGATAAAGTAAAAAAATAAAAAAATAAATTAAATTTTTCGGTAAAAAAATGTGCTAAATTGGCAACTACACTGAACGATATAAATTTCATATTACGAATACAGGTTTATTTTGTATCATTCGCTGTAAACATTATTAAAAAACATGTTTATGTATTTGTTTTGAAGTATTTAACTTCGTTTTCGATACATAAAGTACATATATATATATAAATCATGATTTTATTGGCTCATGTTACAATTTTTATATGTTATTATAATATGTTTGATGGGATGTTTCTATTTCGGGCTTTTAGAATCACTAATTCAAATATTAAAATAATTGAAAATTGTAATTTCAATTTAATTTAATAAATGAATAGACTAGAAAGCTAGGAAAATGCTACTTAAAAAAATGTGTCTGAAGAAATTCGAAACGCAAAAAACCTTATGCTTTTATTAAATTAGTTTCAATTATTTTATATATAAAAATTCTTAACTAAATATTGCTAAACGTCTTTTATTAATCTCATTTAATACTACTTATATTGGCAACATATCAAGTACTTAATCTTTCTAAAATTTAAGTAAAGTAGTATTTCCTATTCCTTCAGACACATGAAGCCTTTTCTATGATGTTTCGTAAGCTTTATTTTTTTCAACATGGTAATTATAATTACTTAGTTAAGGCTTCTTTCAACCTCCGCCATGCTAATAAATATTTTAGAGCTTTCTTTGCTGATAAAAAGAATGTTTAAACTTCGTGTTAAATTTCTTGTAGAAAATTGCTGAAATATTCAAGCTAAAAATAATTCAAAAAGTTAAGAAGAATTTAAAATTTTGAAAGTTTGAGATTAAACATTTGCTGCTTTCAGAATTAGTTAACGTAAAATGAAAAAAGTGTTTTTTTCTATATGTTTAAAAATATTTAAAATAATTTCGATTCATTTAAAATATTTTTAATTAAAATAAAATAAAAATGGAAAAATACTGTGATATATATATTTTTAAAATAGCATACCTATAATCATTCTAGTTAATATTCCGTAAAATATGATTCAATTATAATAAAGGCTTACTAGTATGAGAAATAGAGAAGGAAGATGAGTAATACACGCATTGGTAGTGTTTCTATTTAAAATCAAAACTAATAATTCTAACGAGGTAATGCAGAAAATACTCAGCTTAACATATCATCAACAAGTATCAGATTATTTTTATCAAGTTATTGAAGCTTTTGAAAAGGATATTTTACCATTTTACTTGGAATACATGCAAAAACTAGAGAAGATTTAATTACTAATGAAACTCCTTATATTGCTAAAAGTCTTCTTGATTTCGGAGATTCTACTTTTGGTTTAATCTTAGACGATAGGTACATAAGCCATCAAAAAAGTAGAATACCATTTACTAACGGAAATCTTACAGTGGGCAAAAGAAAAAAAAAAAACCTTTTTGCAAAGATTTCACTATTTTTACGACAAATGGGTATATAGTTGATATAGCAGGGCCTTATAACGCAACCTTGAACGATGCATCTATAATGAAAAACTTACTAGAAGAACCCAATGGATTAAAATCGCTTGTACAGTCGGAAAAAAAAAAAAAAAAAAAAAGCGCAACACCCGCTGTAATTTCGTTATTTATTCACGCAGAAACATCTAATAGACATATTTCCACAGGAAATTAAATGCACTTCCTGAAAATGTCGTCGAAGTTTGAATTAGGGGTCATCTACATATTGAAATGAGCGCCAACTTTGATTTTTTTCAATAGCAGCACCCAATTCTGACTTCATATTCGAATTTCTGAGAGTCTGGCAGTGCGGAAAAGTATACTGTTTGTACACTTTATCTTTAGTATTTATAGAGTTATAATCCGAAATGTGTTAGGGGGTTATCTCTAAATGAGGAAAAATAAAATTAAGATCCTACAAGAAATACACAACATTTTAATTTTTTACACCGGAAATCTTTCGGGAAGAAAATAATTATATAAAAAAATAAAAACATATGCATTTTCCAGTTTCTTAATTAACTAGAATTCAGTTTTTTAGATTTGTATATACTTCAGTACTTTTTTACATACTTTTAGGTCTATTTAAATACATTACACTTGCGAATGATCCAGACAGTACTCTTTGAAAAAAGTGCAATATTTTTCAATTAAAACTGTCTATTATGGCTGTACTGATCTCCAATAAAGCTTAAATTTTCTTTCGTAGGTGTAACATAATATACGAAATGAATATATATATATATATATATATATATACAACAACGCATAAACTAAATCTTTTCGGATAAATTATTGTAAGGGTTCATGAAGTAAATATTAAAAAATTTTAATCGCACTTACCAGTTTTGGGTCAGTTGAACTCTTTGAAACTGTAAGATTCGTTTTATAATTTCTATGAAAATATAATTTCTTAATTAATCCTTTCGCGACCGATTCACGCCGTTTGAAAATCTGTAACTCCTTAGTGGGCGTTTCTTTCGTAATTTGTGTGTTACTTATTTCTTAAGTGTGTACCCATTGTTCATATTTTTGCAATAAAATATACTATGGACAGAAATATATTGATTAGAAAGAATATAATTTTAATGTATATCCATTTGTAATAAAATTGTGAATACAGAAAATTTGTTCTGAAATATTAAGCCTATTTTTCTATTTAAAACAGTAAACTCCGCCTATTTAGTTAATTTTTTTTCTTCTAGTGTTCGTTTAAAAGATTCAAAATTTATCACCAGTAATCGATGAAGTAAACACCACTTGTGCATATTTTTGTCAAGATAAAATAAGGGGTTTTACACGAATACTCGATGTCTTTTCTTCTCTTTTCTGTATTGTTTTGTTTTGAAGAACGATGAAGGCGGGGCTTGTCTTCTTTAGAAAACAGGAATTCTTGATAACTAATGACTAAAAATCCTCATTTTCGTTTTATTTCTTTGCGTTTGACGTTGTTGTTATATAATTTGACCTGTAAGTAAAAAATAAAAATATTTTGTTTAATTTTCTTTGTTATTTTTTAAGATTTGATTCGTTATCTCATGCAAAACTTTATAAGAGACGGCCCCCTAAACCACTCGGAAAGATAGAATTATTTATATCTCGAAAACTAATAACTGGAACGAGCTGCAAATTTGCACACCCATTTTTTTCACCATTAGGATTCATTTTATGTAAAAATTAATATAGGTCATAATTCATAATTTTTATAAATATGAATTTATTAATATTTTTCAGAATTAAAAATATTTTTCAGAATTAAAAGCAATGATGGATTATGTTTGGGTTTCTACGCTGCATCTTAAAAAAAAAAATATATATATCGATTAAGTTATTTTTTGTAAAGATATTAATAAAAGTTTGAAATATGAATTTAACATTAGCACCTTCAAACTTTGAACGCTTATAACTCTGCGAAAAAATAAGTAAAATATACAACCAATATAATTTTTCGCGTTGTCGCGATCCCAGGAATTCAAATGTAAAATAAAAATGGGGCATTACCATTGAAAAAATTAAAGTTGGTGCGCGTTTTATTGCGTAGACGACCCCCATTTCAAAATTTCAGTTCATTTTCTAAAACTACTCGCAATTCCCCGTCGAATGATACCTATTACATTTTTCTACATCGATGAGCAACGAAGTTACGTTGAGGGTTGCGTTTTTTTTTTTCCCTGACTGTACAACAAGGTGACTTCTGCATTGTTGATCGGGGTTTCCATGACGTGGCGAATTATATACAGAGTCAAGGATACCATGTTTTTATGCCAGCTTTAAAGGGTAATAGAGCCCGGTTAACAACAGAAGAAGCAAATGCATCGCTATTTGGAACTAAATTATGTTGGGTTGTCGAAAGGACACGGCAATATTGGTGAAAAATATCATCTATTACATTACATCTATGATAACAAACTTTTCCCGAGGTAAAATCCTTCTGCAAGATAGTTGGATTTTAAACAACATTTTTGGAAAAAGATTAAACTCTGATACAGACCTAGCTAATGTAATAATTGTATACACGATGTGAGGTTGAAACTACAGAACGTCTCCACAGTCTGTTTAAAACTAAGCCAAATCCAGCAAAGTATGAAGTTGGGACGGTTAATGACTTCGTCGCCAGTGACTCGGCGAAAGTTTTGGTCGGATTAGTTTCGTGACGGCATGATGCTGCAACGAAAGAATAAGGTTCTGAGAGTTAGATGAACGAGAAGCGATTTTAAAGATTGATTGAAATGAAGAGAAAGGAAATTTGTAGAAAGTAGTATAAGATGGAGAAATTTTTGGTGTGAGGGGTGTGTGTGAAGTGGATAGAAGGAGAGTAATGTTGGTGAGGATAGTTCTTATGCGAGTGTTAATTGATGGTAGAGATGTGTAGCGTTGTAGAATAAAGTAAGATTTGCGAGAAGAATCTGTCGCGCCTAGGGAATCCAGCCGACGATTCTTGTATGAGAATAGCGCAGTGGTCGACAGAGAGCAGCCGTCGACAAGATCAGTATTGATGAGATAAGTTACCTTTTATTTTATGCTTTGTTGAAGTTACTCCCTGAGGTCATTTGAGAGTTAAAATTGAGTTAGCCCAACACCCGCCTTGAAATTTTCCATTAATAAATTTTGTTATTTTGTATCTAACTTTGTCTCGAGCTCTTCTTATTATCTAATTAAGTAATTAAATTAATCTTTAAGATTAAGATTGAGGAATTGAAGAGTATGGCAGACACATATTCCTCACAACGATAGAGCGTCGAAATCAGCAAAATACAACGCAAGAATTAGTTGACAATCACAACTTAAATCGAAGCAAAAAACCTTTTAAGACATTATCTGCAACAACTTTGATGGATTATCCAGAACTCATAGAAAATGGTCTTAAAATATTATTTACTGGAACTTATCAATTGTCTCAAGCAATATGTTATCTTGCATAAGTAGTAAATGATAAAGGTCTTAATCTTCAATATTTGAAACAATGCGAAAATATTATAATAGTAAGAGTGCAATCAAGACAAATTAATAGAAAAACATATTATTGCTATATTGAGTACGAACCAAACTTGAATAGTTACAAGGGTATTAAAAAATATGTGTGTGATTGTGCAAAAGGAAACAGAACCGTCGGCTGTTGTTCCCATATAGTGGAAATAATTTACGATTTGTCACATGGTCAATAGAAATCAATAATTGCAAACAGAGCCTGATTAAGGGGGAAGCACACATTATCTCCGCTCTCACCGGAATATTTTTACAATTATTTTTTACTCCATGTCATAGAAATTCCACGCTTTCACCAGGAAATATTTTTTATAAAAAATGAACGGTGTAAAACAATCCAATTTACTCACCGTTATTAGACACCAGAATTCTTTTAAAATAATTTTTAATGAGAATTTTCTGTTTATTATAGGAGGAAAGTATTTGTTAAACAATAACGGTGTAAGTATAAATAATGTGTGCTTCCCCCTTAATCAGGCTCTGATTGCAAAGTCAGCTGAAATATTGATTTCCATATTTGATAAAACTAGTGTAACTATCCTTATTGAAGAAAATAGTGATGGTGATTAAACCTTGATTGTAAATGATTCTTATTTGTAGTTGTATCTTTGCTTTTTATAATTGATTCTGATAACATAAATTACTTTATAGAGATACCTATATTAATTTTATTTTTTTTAAACTATGATCTACTTATTTGACACTTTTGTAATTTTTATATGTAATAGCAATCTAATAAACAAATAAACTGTAATTTTTTGGTTGTGTCATTTCGGTGGATAGTATAAAAAAATCGTCCCCCAAAAATATACTTGCCATTTTTCGCAGATTTTATTCGAGCAAAAATTCTTTTATATATATAATTCACAAACATTTATAAATAGTTTCAACCTCGATAAGATATCTTTGTTTCGCACCACTTTGGTTATAGAAAATTTTTCTCCAATATATAACTTCGATGTAATTAGACGATTCGATGTAAATAAAAAATAAATGGTATGGAAAAAAAGCGGGGTAAAATTACTCTGAAATAAATTAAAATGTTGGCATTTGTGCTATTTTCATACAGAAATTTTTACATCAGTGTTTTTATGGTAAAATGTCGTGATTAAACATGATATAGAGACTATTGTATAAAAATAAACATAGCAAAAATTACGGAAATTTCTCATCCTTAAAAGTTCCTTGAAAAAAAGGGCAAGATATAAGATACCTGAAAACAATTGAATAGCATCATAGTCTCCTAAACTAGATGCCTGTCGCGTAGCTCGGAAACCTGGCAACAGTTGAAGCGGTAGACAGCGCCACCTGGTACAGATTGCGCGACTTTTTTATTCAACTTTTACCAATAATTTTAAGTAGTGATATATGACATATATAATCGAAGTTTCTTCGATTTTATTCGCCTTTTGTATATATCATATCCAACTTTTGAAAATTTTCGGGGCTGTTGAATAAAATAGTCGTTCAGTCTGTACCAGGTGGCGCTGTCCACCGTTTCAATTGTTGCCAAGTTTCCGAGATACGCGACAGGCATCTAGTTTAGGAGGCTATGATAGCATACTTGCCAACCATCTCATTAATAACCGTACAATTATTAACGCCCCCTGAAAAAACGCCTTTCTTTCACACTACTATATTTTTAGAGTTATTCTCTCCAAATGTTGTTACGATTAAATAAGACTAAAATTACTCTAAAAAAATATTGGTGTGAAAAAAAGGCGGGTACTAAAATTTGTTCGGTTCATAATGGCAAGTATCAAATAGATTATTTTTTTAATTGCTAATTATTACTTTTTAATAACGAATGTTAATAGAGCATTTTACATTGTTTATATATTAGTTTTAGGTATTTTTTAAAAATAAATATTATATCATTGGTATTATTGTTCATAAGTGATTATTATTTTTTTCACTACGTTCCCGCAATTTGACACTTCTGTAATTTTTATGTGTAATAGCTAACTAATAAATAATTAAACTATATTTCTTGGTAGATGTCACTTTGGTGGACAGTATGAAAAATCGATCATCGAAAATATACTTATCGTTTTTTAGTGTTTAAAATCGAATGAAAATTCCGAGAAAAATATATAATATGTTTTTCTTAAACATTTATAAATAGTTTCAACCTCGATAAGATATGACAAATAATTAAAAAAATAATTTAACTTTTTAGGTTGGGACCCTCATTACTCCCTAATCGTTGAGTGTAGAAGTCTAAAATTATGTGCAAAGATGTTTCAGATAAAGAACAATAAATAGAAGGCAAGAACTCTTCATTCGACGCTAGTGCAGTTTTCATATGCTTAACCCACTATACCCTTTGAAAAAAAACCTTACAGCTGTTTACGTGATATGGATTTATGGTCCCAAGTCCGGTTTTTCATCTCTCACACTTTCAGTTTTTCAATTTTCCTCAAATGTTTACAAATCATTTGTACACTGTTCCTGTCGTTTATACATACAATTTTTATCATTTTGAAAATATGATAGTCATAAGATTTTCCACAAATACGAATACACACTGACCAATTTATAAAATCCCTTTTTTATCTCAGGAGACCATAAAACATATCAGAAATCAGGCGAAAATTCGATATTTAAATATTTGATCGATTACACTATCTCAATTACGCCTCCATTATCTCTAATATGAGAATTAAGCTTTGTGAATTTAGTTAATGTATTGAGCAGAGTCTATTTAACACGTTAACTGCCGTGTCACCCGTATTCGGGTGACAGCAAAAGTTCTCATCAGGCCACGTCACCCGTATTCGGGTGACAGCAAGAGTTCTCATCAGGCCACGTCGGGTGACTCCTTCCAAAGGATTTCCGAACATATTTAGATAAATATATGACAGGAGATAATAATACTGTTGATTTTTTTATTATGAAACTAGAATGTATTTGGCAGATTCTGAAAGTGATTGCGATCACTAGACTCTTTTGGTTGCTTTGGAATCGGATTTTGAAAAAAATTCAGTGAAACTCAAAAAAGGTTTGGGGGCGGAGTAACAGCAGGCGAAGGTCTTCACGAAAAAGGCCCCTGGCCAAATGGTTCAACGTGCAAATTTCCCGATTGTTTTATTATGAAACTAGAATGTATTTGGCAGATTCAGAAAGTGATTGCGATCACTAGACTCTTTTGGTTGCTTTGGAATCGGATTTTGAATAAAATTCAGTGAAACTCAAAAAAGGTTTGGGGGCGGAGTAACAGCAGGCGAAGGTCTTCACGAAAAAGGCCCCTGGCCAAATGGTTCAACGTGCAAATTTCCCGATTGTTTTATTATGAAACTAGAATGTATTTGGCAGATTCAGAAAGTGATTGCGATCACTAGACTCTTTTGGTTGCTTTGGAATCGGATTTTGAATAAAATTCAGTGAAACTCAAAAAAGGTTTGGGGGCGGAGTAACAGCAGGCGGAGTAACAGTGGCACGGGTGGCCTGACGGGGATTTTGTTGTAAACACGCGTGGCAGTCAACGTGTTAAGACAAAGACCATTGTCACTGCTTTTTTTTTCTTCACCAGTTATTTTTTGCACTTTTAGTTAACAGCAGTTCTCCATTAGAACAAAAATTTAATTAATTTTTGAAAATTTTGTCTGCAAAAATGAAGTTTACAGTCATCATTCAGTCTCAGTTTCTAATAATATTCCTTTCCTAATTAAATAACAAAATTAATTTTTATAAATAAGTAAAAAAAAAAAAAAAAAAAAAAAAAAACAGTTTTTAAAGATTTTGATGGCAGAGTATGCCCCGGGATAAATCATCTGTGAGATAATATTATGTGTTCTTATGAATGCATGTAAAGATTATTCCTTTATGCGCGTGTTTTATTTTATGGTAGATATTAAACAATATGCAAGATTAGCTATTTTTAGAACCAAATAATTTTTTTATGAGCAAACACTTAATTATATTGAATAATAAAGACATCATTATCATAAACAGACATTTACCTAGGGATAGAAAATCTTAAATTTATATTAGTGCTTACTAAAATATCAGTACTAATTTTACATCACATAACATCATTCAATTACCTTTATGTTTGTAAAGCTACATATACACATGCATAGCTGCCAAGTTTTTTAATTTATTCCGGAATGTTCTTAGCTCCGCCCCTTTTTCACACCGTAAACTTTGTAGAAAATTTTTCTTTAATATATAATTATGGTTAAATATTAAGAAAATTACTCCAAAATTATTACGGTGTGAAAAATGGGTGGGACTAAAAGCATTTCGGAATAAATTAAAAAACTTGACAGCTATGCACATGCTGCTGTCCGATAAAATTTCCCGGTATTTAAGTTTGGGAACAATTATGCTGAATGCAGTACAAGTAAAATAATAATAATAATAATAATAATACAATAAACAAAAAGAAAGAAAGAAAAAATAAAGAATGCCTTTCGGAAAAAAAAATATATATATAGCTGCAAAAATTTTGCTTTTTAGCTACCAGAAGTTTCAAATAGAAATCTTTTATAAAAATCTGTAATAGTTTTTATCAATTAAATAAAATAGAAAATTCTATACAATTAAAGTGGTTTTAAAAAAAAGCGTAAAACTTGATAGTTATGAAAGGAAGTATTCATATTCTAGAATATACATTTGAGTAACTTAAATTAATGATAATAATAAATCGAAATTTCAATATTCGTTTTTCTTTATAAGAAAAAAAACTATATTTTCTAATAATTAAATTTAAAAATATAGATTCTTTATTAAGTCAGTTCACATATTTAGTCATAGTTAAAAAATCATCGAAGTAAAATATTAAGGAAAAATATTTTTTTAAGGATCGTTTTTAAATAGTTGCAAAAGAAAGCTTATTCTTCAAACAAGCAAGAGCAATTTTTACTTTTAACATATTTTCTATATTTTAATTACATTATTTGATAAAGAAAAAGCCGTTTAATTTCCTAATCCACCGATTTTCTTTTTTTTCTTGGTAGCTTCGGAATTTTTTCTTTATGTGACATGTGACTTTTTATGGTAATAAATATTTCTTAAGAAAACTCATTTTTTAAATCATAATATAAATATTTATAAACGATAAGTTAAAGCAAATTTACGCATTATTTTAAGAAAAACTTATAAGATATTATTTTATTGTAAAACTACGTACATTTTAATTAAATAATAAGGTTCTTGCCTTAGTTACAAAATGCTCAGTATAAAGATTATGTAGCTGTAAATATATAAAAGTTATTTTTTTTTAAATTAATTTTTTTTGCTTTAGACGTTTTAGACGTTAATTTTATTGATTTGTGCAATTATGAAAATGAATATAAGGCACGGGTTTATCTATGGAATTAGAATCGGCTTACATGCCTGGCTATCTTATGAACAGTTAAACGGCGAAAAATGAAATAGGTACTAAAAGATGGTAAATTATCCAAGAAATTAGGATTCGTAATTTAATTTATTATTATTATTTTTTTTTTACTTGAAAAGGTATCTCAGGTAACACAGAATTAACACTTTGGTATCAAAAAGACATTCTTCCAACAGGTGAGATGTCATTTCGATTCCAAAGAATCGCGCATTTTCTGCATTGAAAGTATCCGCTGAATAGATACCCTTACTGGAACGCATACTTGCCAAAATCCTAATTAATATTCCGTAGTGCTGTTAGTCCCACCCTTTTTTGTACACCAGTAAATTTTTAGAGTAATATTCTCAAAATAAAATTACGATTAAATAAGAAGAAAAATATTCTAAAATGATGCCGGTGTGAAAAAGAAGGCGGAACTAAGAATACTACGGAATAATAATTAGTATGCTGGCAAGTATGGGAACGTGAAACAGTTACCGATCAGATTCCAGACAAAACGTCGAGTGTCAGTGGCAGTTCCAAAAATATTGCCGACAAAATTATATGCGAGTTCCAACGTCGTCGATATGGAGCATACAAAAATATCGCTTAACGGCAGTGATGCCAAATTTAAGGACGGTTTTTACTCATTATCTACCACTAAATTTTTATTACAATCGTTGCCTAATTACTTCGAAGATTAATCACCTATTATGGATATCAAATATCACTCCTCAAAATTATTGGTATTTATTGAATAAAACAGGCCCTAAATTTGGTAACACAGCACTGTAAAAAAATAACTATTACCAGCTGCAAGAAACTCTCTGTGATTGGAGAAAACAAATATTTTCTCCAATCACAGAGAGTTTCTTGCAGCTGGTAATAGCTTTTTTTTTTTTTACAGTGTGCCTAACGGATTTTACCGATATCTTCAAGTTATCATATAGCCATTTGACGAGTAAAGTAATCACGCTCATTTAAATAAGGTTGCTGTTCAAGGGAATTCGAATGATTATTTTTTATTCTTAACCCTTTGCCGGTTCTATTTAATTTCACTTTTCTGGTCAGTTTTGCCAAATTTAGGGGCCAATTATTTTTATTCAAAATCTGCTACTAAATTTTAACTGCAGCGGTTGCTTAATCACTTCGAACGTTACTCGTCCATTATGTATATCAAGTATCACTCCTCAAAATTATTGGTAATAGTTGAATAAAAAAGTCCCTAAATTTTACGACACTATTTAGAGAGATTTAGAGCGTTAAGGCCAGCAAAGTGGAAAACAGGGTTCAAAGAGTTCAACGTCTTCAGCACCGTTATTTTTATTTTGAAAAATTTAGTGTATTTTTATACTTATATTTTCCAGTTAAATACTATAGAGATTGTTGTTAAAATATACTGGTGGAAGAGTTCCATTAAAAGATGGAACTCTTTCACTCCTATCTTAAAGGTTTAAAATATACAGAAATGAGAAACATTTTCTATTATTAATTATTATTATTATTATTATTTAATTTAAAATACTCTCTCGTATTTCTGGGTGTTTGTTTTATTTTAATAAGATGAAAAACTTTTATGTCTAATGATACCAAATCATCTACCGTAAATAAATATTGAAGTCTGCAGAGCCCTGGTATTTGGTTGAAAAAAATGAAATATATATATATATTATTATTTCTACATGAAATTCACCAGAACGTTTGCATTTTACAGCTTTGGTTTTTATGTAAAGCGTTAGAAAAATTACTGATTAAAATTTATTTATATCAAATATTCTTGTAATTTTCCCTAAATTGGACTGTTTAAGTTTCAGCTTTCAGATCTCTCACTTTTGGCGAAAGACATCATATTCCATACTTCAATCTTTTATAGAAAATTTTAATTTACTTAATCGTAGAAAATAAAAATGACATATTTCTATTTAAAAAAAAAAAAAAAAAAATGTTAATAGATCTGATTAAAAATTTGAGATCTCTGCTGCTATGGTAAAATTATTAAAAGAATTAGTCCAATATTATAAGAAGTATATTTTTAAAAGTAATTTTCTTGGTATAATTGTGCCTTTTATAAACATCGCTTAAATTGCATAGCGGACATTTTTCTTTTCTTTTCTTTTTTTTTTCATTTTTTTAGTGGGGCATGAAAAATTTCATGGAAAAGGTTCTAACAAAATTATTCATACTTCTACACTTAAATTTTTACATTTTACTAATTTAAAAATATCATTTCTGCTTCTCAAAACCAGGTAATATAGTTTTTTCCTTATTAGAAAGTTCGTGAAAAACTACAAACGTACAAAATTAACTTTTAAAAATATTTACTTAACAAACAAAATAAATCTGTTAAACTAAGAGATAACATTTTAAAATTAGAAGCACTTTAAAAGTAATTAGAGTTTAAAAGAGTGCAAATTGTCACCAAAAGGTTAATTAAACTCGCATTTAATGGATGACATAATTCTGGAGTTCAGCATGAATAAATATTATCATTTTAAATATTTAGCATGCTGTGCATAAAAGAGACGTTGTATTCGGAAATAAAATCATTAAAGAGGAGCAAATTTTAACTTACGCTGCTGCAAATCTCTTTTTCTCCACCATGACGCCATTTTTATTTATTTATTTATTCATTTTATTTATTTACTTATTTATTGATAAATTTTGTTACAGATAAGAGTTTTGGTTATTTTATAAATAAGAGAGCAGGTTTCTATGTATTTTTCGAGAAAATACACCGAAATTGAAACTAACCTCTTTTTTTTTTTTATAGGGAAATTTTCGATAGGTAATTTATTATTTATTATATTATATTTTATTTATTATTATTATTATTATTATTATTATTATTATTATTATTTATTTATTTATTTATTTATTTATTATTATATTTTTTTTTTAAGAAAAATTTAATAATTGAGAAAAGCTTATAGATGATTACCATTTTTTCGTATTTCTGCAAAATTAGATAAAATAAAACTTTTTTTCCTTTACGATTTTATATTATTAATAAATTCAGGGTTCTCAGCAGCCATTATTTGTAATACAACATCTTTATAGTAATCTTCATTAATCGTTTGTAGTACTTATCTTCGAATGAATGATGCAGATATTGCTTTATATAAAAAGTAGTATTCAAAATAGTGACTGCTGAGGGCACTGTAATTTCGAATAGTAATTTTTGTATTATATTTATACCATAATTGCCAACAGCTCGAAATTTTCAATCACAGTTATTGTCACTATATTTTAATAGAGATCGGTCGTACTTATTTCGAAGATTAAATAAATTGAAATTTCAATTTAGCTTATTATTATTATTATTTTATTTTTTTTAACAACCTTGAAAATTCAATTTTGATAGAATTGAGTAGAAGATTGATTTTTTACCAACTATGTGAAAAATACCAGAGCCGGGGAACGAACCCGGGCCAGTCCGTTTAACGCACGGATGCTCTTACCACTGAGCTACCCTGGCTGATAACCAGCTCGGCACTTCTCACATAATTTACGTTGGCAAGGTCACCGAGTCTGCATTAAAGCAGCTATATCAAGTGACAAATTTGAACATGGCACAACTCCAATAGGCCATGAAATTTCAATTTAGATTTTTTTTTTTCTTCAAAATTCAAATTGAATTTTCAAGGTTGTTAAAAAAAAAAAAAGTATTTCATCGGGAATTTGACGCTAACGGTACTTTTCTTGCACTTTTCTTGTGATTCAGTAATCACACACTCCACTTATTTCTCCGAGAGAATCAGAAAAAAAAAAAGCCTGTCTTGGGACGGAAGCCCAAAATGCCTTCTTTTTTTAAAACTTTCAATCGGTAATTCAGATCTCCGTTCTCTTTCATAACAAAAAGCATTCTTTCTGTCTCAAAATAAAACGTCCCACAACTTCGCCGACGAATCAGAGCTGCCACTTATCCCCTGAGTACTATTTTCAATATACTTTGAAACACATCTGTAATCCCTCAATTAATAACACAATAACAGTTAGAAACCATTTAGACAGAACAGGGTGTCGGCAGTCGAAAATTTTTTCCTCATTCTTCCAACAGTATATTTTTATAATAATTTTTTACTTAATTAATCGTGTAAACTTACAATTAAAAATTCCAAAACAAAAGTACTGGTGGAAGAATCAGGGAAATTTATTTCGACTGTCGACACCCTGTACAGTGCCTGCAGCAGTCCTATATTTTTACATGCATTTTATTATTTTCCCACCACTTTAATCAATCAGTATACTTTTACATATTGTTTTAGCTTTAAACACTTGACAAAAAAGTATAAAAAAATAGTGGTATTAAAATAATAAAACACGCGTGAAAATATAGGACCGCTGCGGGCACTGCCTGTATAATCCATAACCGTCTCAGTATAGCAAATGTATTTCTACCCTTTTTTTCGACTTTTCTTCGCCATTGGGAAGAAATGAATGACACTTACACAGAAGGACAAATGTTTACTGGTTTTGCTCCGAAAGATGAAAAGAGATAATTTTGACATTATCGTGGAAAGGTTTCTAGCCGTTTCTTCCAAACGGCTAGAGAGGTCTTCGATTTAAAAAAGTCATTTAGCTTCGCTAATGATTTTTTTAATAGGACCAACATTTGGATCATATTGGTTGTACTTTTAACAAGAAGGTTCAAATGATTACCTTCTGAGAATTTAAAGAAAATGGGTTTCTAAATAGTTTTTCCAACGAACATTTAATGAGAACAAAAATTTATATTTTAAGACTTATTAATCTCTTAATTTTTTTTAAACCCGTTAGTAGTCGCTAGTTGGTCGATTTGCCGTCCATCCCTCCAGTTTTTATTCAACAGCAACCAAAAACTCTTAGAAGTGACATTTGATATACATAAAAGGTGAATTGACTCGAATAACCGTTGATTATGTATATCAAATGCCACTTCTAAAAATTTTTCGTGACTGTGGAATAAACACTGAGGAAATGGGCGGCGAATCGATGAACTAGCGACTACTAACGGGTTAATATTTAACTTCAACTTATTACTTTCGTGACATAAAACATTGTGACAATACCCTCGTATCTCAACAAAAAAAAAAATGTTGTAACAAAACACAACCTCTCCCCTTCCTAAACCCTCGCTTATTTTAAAATTAAAATTTAATATCATGAAAAAATCAAAATCGTTACAAAAATGTGTGAACACCCTCTGTATAAGGAAAGATATTTTTATTTTATTTTATTTATTTATTTATTTAAATCACTGTGTATGAATGTGCCTGTAAATTTATATGAAACTTCCCTGGTGTTAGATGTAAGACATTAACGACACTCCTATTACGTATTTAAAAACAGTTTGATATATCTGTACTGATAAGTATAAAGGATTTAAGTCCAAAAATGTCGATTTTGAGTTAAGTACATAGTCAGACTCAGAAAAAAATTCTCTATCGATTGGTATAAAGGATTTAATTCTATGTCATTTAGTCTTTGAGAAAATCCATTGGTAAAAAAAGGACCAATTTAGAACTTTACCATTCATGTATGGTATAAAATATTTAATTCATTTTTTCCCGTTATTAAATGAAGGTTGACAACCACTGAATGGTATAAAGGGTAAAAATCAACGAAATACCTTTTCCCTAATCCATTCTTCTGATTTGTTTTTAGCTAGTTAAACTTTATTTTTCATCTCCTGAAAAATAAAGAATATGGACTTAAATCCTTTATACTTATCACTACAGATATATATACATATACATATATACATATATATAAAGAAAGAAAGAAAACTTAATATCGAATCAAAGTATTAAAATATATATATATATCTTGCAAAAAAATTAAGAATTTAACATTTCTGTCTTAAATGATTATTGTTCAGGTAGATTAGAGTGCAAATAAATTTTCTATGAAATAAAATATCATTTCTGCTATTTTTTACCTTTTTCTCTACATTCAAATAGTTGCAGCAAACATCCAGTTAATAATAAATATTTTATATTTTAAGATAATAAAAATATTTTATACATAAAGGAAGAAGTAAACAGATGTCATTTTCCAGTTATTCTTCTAAATTTTTTCACAAAACGACGGGATTTTATTTTTTCTGTATGTAGCATATTCTCAGTGCATTCACTAGAATTGATTTTGAAATGACTCCGGTGGGAACCCTCTGATGTCTAATATCGTGGCAATTTTCTGGGAAAAGGCCATCAGGACAATTTCTTTGTTAAAGTACAGGAAAAGACAATCATCAAGGTAAGTGAAATATGTGTATGACTTTATATCTTCTTGTTACTGTAAAGGCAAAAGTACTTGGTTAATAGTGAAAATAAATAAAGGTTAAATTATTCTAGAAATATTTCTGGGAATTTTCTTCATAAGTAAAATGGTGGTGATTTGAAACGTATTTGAATCTAATTAAAGCAAATTTGTATTCATAAACTTTAAAAGAATTATGTCCAAGTGATGATGTTTTAATAACCGAATAATAAGTTTATAAAATAAAAATGTGATTATTATTTTTTTTTTTTTAGATTATTGATATATGTACAATGAATAAAAACAACAAGAAATTTCCCTTAAAATTTTTACTTAAAAAAATTATTCACTCATATGATAAAAAAATCATAAAAAAAAAAAAAAAATTAAAAAAAAATAAGAAAAGTGAAATATACTTTAAACTAATTAAAATAAATTTATATAAATGCTTCTGAATATTTTCCTAAAATTATATATATATAAATATAAAGTGTTTTTTTTTTTTTCATTTTAATTTACCACTTGTCCACCATCGATGTATAATAGTAATTAACTTTCAAGAAGTGAATGTCTCATTTCATAACTGTAACATTTGTAAATTTTGTAGAAAACGTTAACCCTTTTTTGCTAACGGAAAATTTTAACAGGAAATGTTTATACATTCCTGTAATATATTTCACTGAATAAATAAAATAATAAAGTTCTATTAAAATTTTAATGTAGCCAATAAGGGCTAAGTTGGGAAATATGAAGGTGCATCGACCTCTGTTGGACATTTTGAAATTTACACTCTAAAGATTAGCTTTCTAAATCCTGCTTAAGTTCGTCTCGTATTTGAGATTAATGTTACAACCCCCTACAATGAATATCTCAAACTACCATGATTAAAATCTAACAATTCTAGAATGAGATCAATTTTACTTAAACTGTGCAGATTTTTTGCTATCGTTTGTTTATTTACTGTTATTTTGAATAAAGTAAGCCACATGTTTTTCGCTTTTCATTTAATTATTTCAGACATATTTTTTATAACATATTCCTTCATAACTAAAATAAATATACATAATTCAATTATGATGTTTCAATTTGATTTTATATTAGTATATAACATAGATGACGTAACTGCCAGTAGTGTAGATGCCTACCTACTACTAGGTTATTCGAAATTTTGGGGAGTGCAGTAGTAGAAACAAAGACATATTCTCCAAAATTTGGGATGACATATGGCATACTTGCCAACATCCTAATTAATATTCCGTAGTCTTGTTAGTCCCGTCCTTTTTCTCAAACCAATAATTTTTTAGAGTGATATTCTCCAAATGCAATTACGATTAAATAAGAGGAAAAATACAGTAAAAAGATACCGGTGTGAAAAAGAAGGCGGAGCTAACAATACTGCGGAATATTAATTAGTATGTTGGCAAATATGCATATGCATATGCATGCTTGCCAACCATCTCATTAATAACCGTACAATTGTTAACGCCCCTTGAAAAAACGCCCCTTTTCTCACACCACTATATTTTTAGAGTTATTCTCTTCAAATGTAGTTACGATTAAATAAGACTAAAATTACTCTAAAAAATTATTGGTGTGTAAAGAAAAAAAAAAACGGGTACTAAAAATTGTACGGTTTATAATGAGGTGGTTGGCAAGTATGCATATGGGATATTGAATCATTTAACACAAAATCAGATCAAAATATTTCAAATAAGTCACAAAAGGGTTTTCTTTCGAATTATATGAACAACTTTGCATTTTTTTAAAAAATCAGAAGCAAATTTCTAATAAGTATTTAAAAGAAGAGGAGATATTCTTAATATTTTTGAGATTATCACACTAGGAATATGATTAAAATATTACTTTCAAATTAAAACTCATTTTATATGAAATAATATATTATTAAAGCCATTAAATTTCTCGGAAATAATTTGTTTTAAAATAAAGTTACAATTTTGCAATTTTGTGTTTTTTAACGACTTAAAAAAAATCTTTCATTTATTACATATAAGTATATAGCTGCAAATATTTTAATTTATTTCGGAGTATTTTTATCCCCGCTTTTATTTCACGCCACAATATTTATAGAATACTTTTTCCAATATATAACAGCGATTAAATACGAAAAAAAATTACTCTTAAAATAAAAGTGTTATGAAATAAATGCGAGGCTAAAAAACACTTCGGTATAAATTAAAATATTGGAAACTCTGCATATTATGTGTTCAACCTGTTCCAAATTTAAGAAAATTACCTAAAAATAGCTAATCCTTAATTACTGGTGCATTTTCTGTAAATGGATATATTTTTCAATTCAGTAGAGCTTGGATATCTGCTTTCTAAATTTCTCGAAAACATTTCATATACAAATGTTACACTTTTCAATCATCATAAATTTATTCAAGTTTTAGTTAAATGAAACAGTTTAAAAATTCCAGTCAAACTTAATGTAAAAAATGTCAACATTTCAAATTATAAATAAAGGTAGCAATGTTAATTAGTTTATAAGAATTAACCGATATAATGTAAAACGAGGAGAGATCGCTCGTTAGGAGATATTGCGCATCGGCGAGGATCGGGTGGGAAGACCAGATTGGGCGAGTGGCAATTTCAGGTGTTTATACAGCATCAATAGTGAAATGCCGACTTGAATATGCATATTGATTGCTTCAAGAGTCTAACATAAAACGTGGTTATTTTGCTTCGTTTTCAAAAATAAATGCTTGAATTTTCATAACCCTACCTAGGAATTTCAATACAATGGTAGTAGTGCATAATCTTGGTATGCGGTAGCGTTCTGCCTTGCTAAGCTAAAGCAAGCATTAAGAAAAACAAATAAAATTTATAAAGTAGAAAAGTAAATGGCGAAACGCTACTAGTGTACATTATGTCGACATAACATCTTGCACTTTTCGACAACCTGTATCTCAGCTCCCTGACTTCCAAGACCTATGATTTTTCGCACAGTTCTTGAGTATACCCTTAAGACAAAACGTACAAATTTCAAGTCGATCCGAATTAAGAGGCCTGAGTACTGTAACTTTGAAAACCTGAAATTTGCCGGTTACTTCCTTCTTCTTCTCCTTGTTCAATTTCACAAGCCTAGATCCTAGAGTTCAGCGCCTGTTGAACTGAAAGTTTGCATGAACATTCCTTCTGAAATCCTCCTTTTGTAATGAGAAAAATTTTTTTGGTCAATATACAGGGTAGTTACTTTAAAATGTGTAATATTTAACGCAAAAATTTCGTGAAATCATCAGGAGAT
The DNA here is from genome assembly GCA_963930645.1 of Salticus scenicus. NCBI lineage: Eukaryota > Metazoa > Arthropoda > Arachnida > Araneae > Salticidae > Salticus > Salticus scenicus. The sequence goes on from OZ005657.1 coordinate 111,856,967, forward strand.
GGCCCTCATTCCCGATGAATTTCCTTTTAACATTTAATGAGACATTAATCAGTAATCAATACAGTTTATTTATTCATTTATTTATTTTTACAAAAAAGAATAGAAATAAATTAATTAAAGACAATTTTGTCTTAAAATTTTAAAATATTTACAAGAAACATGTTTATTAATAATAAAAGTAATTGATGAAAAATTGAATTAAAATTAGCAGAGTGATTTTTTACCGCCAAATTTTGCAATAAATAAACGCTTAAAGGATGCGCTGAATATAAGTTTTTAACAAAAGTAATGCAGAGGATTAAAAATAAGAACGATTCGTCAACTTTATAAAATTACGGATGATGGAAGAAAACATATAATGAAATTCCATCATATTTTATATAAGAGAAATATTGTTACCACGGAAAAATTCAAATATGAGATTTTAGTTGTTGTGTGAGTTTTGTGATCTCCTGAAATTATTTTGCAATTTTTATATTGATGAAGGTATGCATGTATGTATATGAGTGAACACGATAGCTTCTAATCGCTGCATTTGAGTCAGATCAAATTCGATAGGTATGCTGGAAGTGACACACAACTACATAAATTTTAATGAAGTAGAACTTTTTTTTTCTTTACACGTATGGAAAATAGAATTCTTATATGTAATGATTTATGGTCTGAAATTATTTGAAGTTCGTTTAATAAGTTTAGGGGGGGGGTCTTCTGAATTTATTTTTATTGTTTATCTTTTTTTTACTGTGATGTCTGCATTTATGTGTGTCTGTACGTATGTGAGTGAACGTGATAACACCTAAACGCTAAATTCGATTGCATTTGATTCGAATATATTAGGGGGACCGGAAAATAATGTCGTTTTGAATTAAAATACTGACATCGGAAATTTATCCTGGATAAAATTTAAGATATTCTTAGGTAACTTATAAGATGGTTATTTGTAAAGTACCATGTAAACACTGTTAAACAAAAATTTCCGGTTTCATTTTATTAATTCAAAACGACATTATTTTCCGGTCCCCCTAATATTATGTATATTATAGGTGCCAAGCCTACTGTTTTTAGCGAGAGGCTTGAAACCGGAAAAAATTTATAGCTCTTTTCGATAATATTAAACGTCGAAAATATATATAACATATTCCACTTAAAAATACTGGTATCAATTCTGATTTAAAAGTTTAAAATGTTGGCAGCTCTGAAGTAGCTTAATAAGTATAGGACTAATGTGTAAACGCATGGGAGTGAATAAGTGCGATAGCGTCTAAACGCTGCATTCCATTGAATTCAAATATAGAAGATATGTATTAGATTACCATCACATAATGTATATGAAGTTGAATGAATACAGGATTAATGAGCATATGTAATTAAGTGGGTAAACGCAATAGCGTTTAAATGTTGCATTCGTTTGAAATCAAGTTTAATTTGTATATTACATGTCATCATCAGGTGAAATATGTAGAGTTTAATGATTGTAAGATTAATGTGGATATGCATGTAAGTGAGTATGCACGATGGCGAATAAATAAAGAATTTTCTATTGAGTTTAAACTTGTTAGGTATGTTTGAGGTTTTCGTTGCAAGAACCATTTACAGAATTTTATAACTTTGGAACTTATGATGCTATTTCAAGCGATACAAATTAGAATTCCTTTAATCCTATGAACGCATATTATTTGAAATTCATTTTTGAATGCTAAACTGTTTAAAACAGAAAACCTGCTATAAAATGTTACAATAATTGGCTGAAATATGATCATTAAAAAAATTATATGTGTATTATTCTCTTTTAGAAGGAAGCATGAATGAATTTTCACATATCATGTCCTATAGGAGCTAAAAAATAAAATGATTTAAATTTCTTAAAAGAGAATGAAACTTATTTTGAAGATTTTTTTATTTGTCCGTTACTGAAGATTGCGTATTTACCAGTCATAGTCCTTTTACAGTGGCACACAAAAAATTCGAATAAATTGCGTTCCATTATATTCACACACGAACTTTGGTAGGGAAACTGAAATTTTACCTTTCCCGTTTGGTACATTTATATTACACGATTTTTACTCGACAGTCTCTCACGGCCCATGCACTAAACTGCCGAATTAAGTTAGAAACATTAAGCTATATTCAAGGCTGTAGCAAAGCGAAACAGGTCGTTTCGACGCCGACGGTTCGACGCCAACGGTTCGACGCCAACGCTTCGACGCGGGGGCAGTTCGACGCCGTACGTTTCGACGCGGGGTCAGTTCGACGCCACATTTTTTTTTTTTTTTCGTATTTTTATTTATTTTTAGAATAAATATGCAATATGCCTGATATAATATATATATTTTATATATTATATATATGAAGCGTGATTCAAATAATTATGTAATATATTTTTATTTATTGAATTAGCGATTGTTTGCATGCATATTTGAAATAAATATATGTGTATATGTGTAAAAGTTTTCTAGATTTTTTTTTTTGTATCCCAGATTAGTGAGAAGCCGCCACGCCAACTTCAAGGCCCCGGGACATGAGGGAGGTTTTTTTTATTTATTTATTTCACAAAACAGAATCAAAAAGGCAAAATACAGAAATGGTAAATAAACATATGGTTACAAAGAAGTTATATTGCAGACAAATATAATTACAGATAAATAAGGTTACACATAAATAAGATTACAGTTAAATAAGGTTGCACATAAATAAGATTACAACACAGAACTGTTATTATACTAATCCATTGCAAAATTATGCGCCACACCTTTCAGGTATTCCATTATTTCTCGATTTTCAAAATCTTCAACTATTACTTTATTTCTCATATCAACTCGCAGATAATTATTCCGCTTGTGCGGCAGTTCATCTCCACTTACAAATTGTTCATAACATTGATTAATTGTTTTTTGAACACGTCTGAGACCATCTATGAATTTCCATAATGTGGGGTGTGAAACACCAAATTCGGCCTGCAGACGCCTGTGCGCTGCTTCCGCGAAATTATTGGTGCGTCCTTCGTTATTTAAGGTTCTAGCATAACATGACAACATTTCTGGTTTAAAAGTAGGACGTCGGCGACGATTATTTCTCTGAATCCTTCCAACGTAATAATCTTCAAAGTAATCAAAAATTGGGGTTAACTGATTAGGTAAATTCTCAGTCAAAACTTCTAAAGCATTTTCAAGTTCTTCAAAAGGCACAAAACTTAACGCAGGAATCAAACGTGCATAGAGAGCAAAATCAGCATCGGTATTTGAATCACGCTTCATATATATAACATATAATATATATATATATATTATATCAGGCATATCGCACTTATTTGAATGATGATGCAAACTTATTCTAAAAATAAATACAAATACGAAAAAAAAGTATGGCGTCGAACTGACCCCGCGTCGAAACGACCTGGTGTCGAACTGCCTCCGCGTCGAAACGTTGGCATCGAACCGTTCAGAGGCTGATTAAGGGGGAAGCACACATTATCTCCGCTCTCACCGGAATATTTTTACAATTATTTTTTACTTCATGTCATAGAAATTCCACGGTTTGACGAGGAAATATTTTTTATAAAAAATTAACAGTGTAAAACAATCCAATTTACTCACCGTTATTAGACACCAGAATTCTTTGAAAATAATTTTTAATGAGAATTTTCTGTTTATTATAGGAGGAAAGTATTTGTTAAAAAATAACGGTGTAAGTATAAATAACGTGTGCTTCCCCCTTAATCAGGCTCTGGAACCGTTGGCGTCGAACTGACCTGTACCGGTAGCAAAGGGAAGGGTGTTTCGGAATTCGAACAAACCCTGTAATTTTACAGATTTGTCAAAAAATTTTTGATTATATTTCATTTTAAGCACTCGATACTGTATGTACTAATGATTGAACCCTCTCTGGCATTTTTATCTATCTACGAGCTTGGCTATATTAAGTCAATTTTTTTTTTAATTTTTATGAATTACACGGGCGAAAAACACCTCAAATGCTTTGTTCCTCAGACTGAACTATCGTTGGGTCTCGTGGCCACGAATCGCCAAATACGCCAAATGGCATGGCAGTTATCTAATGAAAAAATTCTCACATTCGGTTATTTACTAACGTCATTAACTATTAAATGTTCAGAAAGTCGAGTGGAGTCAATTCAGATTTTTACTTATGAAATTACAAGAACTAAAAATGTGTGGTACCTCTTTTTTTTGTTGTTGTTGCTCGGAAATGCATTGCACACATGGTTTGTAATCCGTCTCTAACAGTTTCACTTGTGGCAAGTGGTTGCTCAAAAAATTCACCTTCAGCATGTACAGCGATAAGTGTAACGATTATGGACAACGAGATATTAGGTCTGCAAACAAGAAACCCTTCAAGCTAAAAAGGAAATGTAGTAATTCTAAATTTAAAAAGTCATCTAGTAACTTAATGTTATTTTGCAATCTTTATCTGGTTTTGTTCTTTTTTTTTTTTTTTTTTTTTTTTTTTTTTTTTTTTTTTCTGCGTCGTTAATATTTTTTCTTTAAATAAATTATTGTAATTCTTTTTTAATTTCTTCTATTTTTCTGATTTTTTTTAATTATTGATTTGAAATATCCACTCAAAATACAAAAATATTTGTTTATAAATACCTTATAACAATGTCATTTACGTGAAATTCTTAATATTAACAATGTAATTCTAGTTATAATTAAGTGCAATTTTTCCTACTTATGTGCGCATTCACTCTTACCCTATAATTGCGCAAAATAACTCTCTATAATAGAGAGATTGCGCAAAATAACTATCTTGGTTTTATTACAGCTGTTATTTTAAATTATAACAGAGCAACAAAATAGTAATCGAAATGCATAGAAGAAAGATCAATTCAAAGCTATACCTCAATAGTTTAGCAAAAAAATATTATTTAATTTTTTTATATCGTTTTGTTGAGTTGTGCGCATACACTTCTAGCTTTGCCTTAATTGCCGTTACATTAAAGGAATTGACATAAAAATTTTTACAATGTACATATTTTATTAATTAATTTAATTTATTATTATTATTATTATTAAGTTTAATATTTGTTTTCACGAAAGACAGGAATGTTATGCTAGCGCAGCTTTATCACAAGCTGAATTATATAAACATTTATTTATAATCATTTTCTGTAATTAAGTAAATGGAAATTTTTCATATTAGATAGTGGTATCAAAGTTTCGTCAATGCAACATGCTGGAATGGTAACCTGATATAGTCAGAAACAAGCTATCATGCAATTGTTTAACCCCTTAACGCGCGGTGTCCTCGCCACGAGGACGCAAAATTTAAGATCCAGCTGCAAAAATTCATCCCGGAAATATTTTAGCAAAAATTCACGTTTATAACATATTAGAAAAGGCCGGTTTTTTAAACCTTAAAATTTAAAATTTCTTTTAGTTTAATTTAGTTCATGAATTCCGGTGGCAGTATAATTTAAATGTTTCAAATTGTCTTGCGCCGCAAAGGGTTATAATAGCAGTGTATCGTTATTTTATTTGTCGAAACAAACATCAAGATAAAGCATACGCTCCTCACATAGTTTCAGACAATGTTGCTAGTAACTTGCGTAATTAGATCAATGGTAGAAGCATACCTGCCAACCACCTCATTAATAATCGGAAGATTTTTAGTACCCGCCTTTTTTTTCCCTCCACACGAGTCTTTTCTTTTTTTTAAGAGTAATTTTATACTTATTCAATCGTAACTGTATTCGGAGATAATTACTCTAAAAATAAATTGGTGTAGAAAAAGGGGCGTGTACAAAAATCTTCCGATTTATAAGCAGGCTGTTGGTAGGTATGTAAAAATTGTTAAATGCCCTTTGCAGTGCCCATGATTTGGAGAACATTTCCATGTCACTCAACTGTCTCTTATTTCTGTATTATAGTATCGATTCAGCAAGAATTTTTAAGTTCTATGTAAACTATCCAAGCATCAACAGAGCCATTCTCAATAAATGAAATCGCAATAAATGTTGTTATTTAACCAATTCATCCTCACCTTTTGCCCCATGTCATGATAGCTTGTCATTAAAATTATCATTTAAACTGTTGAAGGTTTTTTACAAATTTTACTTTGTAATCATGAAATGGGTAATACATTTATTTCATTCAGCGTTGCCAGATCTGGCCTTTTTTTTTATTCAATAGTCACCAATAATTTTGAGAAGTGATATTTGATATACATAATAGACTATCAGTCTTCGAAGTGATTAGACAAACGTTACGAATAAAAATTATTGGTGACTATTGAAGAAAAAAAAAGCCAAATCTGGCAACCCTGATTACATTACACATACAGAGACTCCAACATACTAATTAATATTCCGTAGTATTGTTAGCCCCGCCTTTTTTTTCACACCAGTACCATTTTAGAGTATTTTTCTTCTTATTTAATCGTAATTGAATTTGGAGACTATTACTCTAAAAATTTACTGGTTATTTAATTACAACACATGGCTATGAAAATACCATAAAAAATTCTGCATAAAATTGGTGGTGGCTAAAAAGGTGGAAATTTCTCATTTCTGAGAGTGTCTTGAGAAAAGGACGGAGAGTACGACCTCTGCTCATATCTCATATTTCACATACTACAGCTAATTCTTTAGAGATGTGTTAATATTCTGTCCTTTTATGATTTTAAAATGAAAATAGTTTTACTTGAATGGATTTACAAGAAATTCATCAAGATTTGTAATAATTCATCAGTAATAATTTTATGAGCTTTAGCAAAGTATTAAGCATCCAGATAAACAAAATTTAAAAGTGAGAATTTTATAACAAAATCTTTCAAGAGATTTATCTTAAACTAAAAAAATAATATTATGGGAATTTCTTTTAGTAATTTACAAGGAAAATGTACCTGACAAACTTTCTATTTAGAATATATATATATATATATATATATATATTTTAGTGCTTACATAAGATACAATCCGCAGTATTTTTTCAAACACAATAAAAATTTCATGTTCTGAAAACACAATTTATAAATATTAGTTAAGCACTTTAAACATTAATATTCCTTCTGTGATCCAAAAGCTTTAAAAATAAAAAAGAAAGTATCCTTAAAAAATATACAGATATTAAAGTAATGATATTGAAGGTATACAGGTATTAAAGTCAACATTTGTAAATTTTTTATTGTAAAATTAGTTTGAACCTAAACATTAATGTTCGATAGGAAATATTGTATAAAATATTAACAAAGAGCAAACTGCTCATTAATTTCTCTTATTTTACTTTTAATTAAAATATTCTTCTCTTTCTGCGACCATATACATATATATTTCACGAATGTTAACCAATCAATTATCCTGAGAACTAAAACTTCCCTCATATCTTATTCATGACTTCATAATTAATTGTAAGCCTGTTGAGTTAATGAAAAGAATTCTTCTTGTAACTGAAAAGTTCGAAAGTCTTTGCATTAAGACATCAGTATTCTGTTATTTTAATGCAGAAATGTATCAGCACTTGGGAATTAGAGATAATGATAAATTTGTATAAAGTTTAAAGAGAAAATGAGAAAATAAAGTTTATAACTGATTTATGCTTAAGTTCAAAAATTTATTTGAAGGATAAATATTTATAATAAATCCGAAAAATTAAAACATCTTTCTTATTAGAGACACGCTATTGATTTTATTATTGTAACTTGCAATAATATATATATATATATATATATATATATATATATATATATTTCTAATATTAGAGCATAGTTGCCTTCATATGAACCCTTTGCCTGCCCTAACGCATTAAAACGCTCTAAACAGTGTAGTCAAATTTAGGGACTCTTTTATTCGATTATCACCAATAATTTTGAGGAGTGATATTTCATATATATATAATGGATGAATAACCTTCATAGTGATTAAGCAACCGTTGCAGTTAAAATTTAATGGTAGATATTGAATAAAAAAGTCCTTAAATTTGACGACACTGAACAGTGGAGTGAAATTAAATAGGACAAACAAAAGGTTACATTATTACCAGGGACTGATTTAGACCGGGGCACACATTATTCACACTTACACCATTACTTTTTAAGCAATACTTTCCTCTTATAATAAACAAAAAATTCTCATTAAAAATTATTTTAAAAGAATTCTGGTGTCTAATAAACATGAGTAAATTCGATTGTTTTACACCGTTCATTTTTTATAAAAATAATTTCCAAGTCAAAACGTGTAATTTTTATGATATGCAGTAAGAAAGAATTGTAAAAGTATTCCGGTGAGAGAGTGCCCCGGCCTAAATCAGGTTCTGATTATTACTGAGCATGTTTAGCCACGCCTTTATTTCATACCACTTTTTTTTAAGTATACATTTTTCCATAGCCTCCTAAACTAGATGCCTGTCAAGTGGCTCGGAAACTTGGCAACAGTTCAAGCGGTAGACAGCGCAACCTGGTACAGATTGCGCGACTTTTTTATTCAACTGTCACCAATAATTTTAAGAAGTGATATATGATATATACAATCGACATTTTTTTCGATTCTATTCGCCTTTTACGTATATCAAATCCCACTTTAAAAAATTTTTGGTGGCTGTTGAATAAAAAAGTCGTGCATTCTGTACCAGGTAGCGCTGTCTACCGTTTGAACTGTCGCTAAGTTTTCGAGCCACAGAACAGGCATCTAGTTTAGGAGGCTATGCTTTTTCTTATTTTATCGTAATTATATATTGTTGAAAATTACTCTATAAGTAAATTGATGCAAAATAAAGGCGGCGCTAAAAATGCTCATTGACTATCTTTACATGTTAAGTGTTCTGCGAATGTTATTGCACGATGACTTGTGCAGCGTCGTCCATGCAGATGTATTACGGATATATAATACTGAAATTGGCACATGTAAAGGTGTGAGTGTCGAGAATCTTAATTCTATAGCGTACATCAGAGAGATATATCCTAGGATTACCCAGATGGTACGATGCCTGTCATCACGATGCCGATCCAAAAGAGAACTCCAGAAATTCGAAAAGGTAATAATGCTGGATTGTCAGATGGTACACTATGTTTATGAGAAATTTCTACTTTAGACGTAATGTATTGGAATTTTCTTGAATATTCATGTACACAAACTCTTTGCTTGATATCAACAAAAAGTTCAGTGTATCATCATTATATCATTATATAATAATGTAGAATACAAGTTTTGTGCTTCCTGCTACTACCTGTTCTTGATATATGCTGATAACACACACGCAAACATACACACACACAGACCAATAGCTAAAAGCATGATTTTCGGATTCAGAGAACCTCAAAACGTATAAATATCACAAAAGCTCAATTTCAAAAATTTGACCCCAAACTGTACATTCTCTACCATTATTTGGGTAAGAAAAAAAAATGTCTTTAGTAGTTTGAATTTTTATGAGACAGAATATGAAATAAATATTTTTTCTTCTTTCGTTTTAGATATTTTTTAATACTTAGATGCTTTGAATTTTCATATGCGATAAATATGTTTCGTATAAAAATTTCAGTATATTCTAGAGAAATTTATAAACAGATTCAATAAAATTCTTAATTTTTTTTTTTTTTTTTTTTTAACAGTGAGTCCTAAAATTCCACATATATTTCTGACAATCATTTCGTATTAAAATTTAAAATAGTGAGGCATTGAAGTGACACTGCATAGTTGACAACATTTTAATTTATTCCGGATCATTTTTAGCCCCGCCTTAAATCTGCACCACATTATAGTGTGCTTACAATCCGGCCTTTTTTTCTGATACTTACACCAGTATATTTTTATGATAATATTTTATTTAACGAATCGCGAAATTTTACCATTAAAATTTTGGAAAGAAAAAGGCTGGTTGTAGAATCAAGGAAAAAGTGTCGCCTGTGACCAGCGTTCCCAACTTTTATAATTTATTCACAATCATTTTTAGCCCCGCCTTCTTTTCGCACCAGAAATTTAGTAGATTATTTCTCTTTAATATCTGACAACGATTAAATAAAAACAAAAACATTTTTCAAAATTTCCGCTATGAAGAAAAGGCGGGGCTAAAAATGATTCTGAATAAATTATAAAAGTTGGGAACGCTGCCTGTGACCACGCTGCTTTATTTATAAAATATTTTTCTCAAATATATAACTACGATTACCACTTTCGCGACCGCTGATGTAGATTCACGTCATTTGAAAATCTCTAACTCCGTCAGTAGGCGTTTCTTTCGCAATTTGTATGTTATTTATTTCTTAAGAATATACCCTTTATATATATTTGTACAATCAAATATACTGTGGATACGAATACTTTGATTAGAAAGAATGTAATTATAAAGTTTATCCTTTTGTAATATAAATGTGAATACAGAAAAGGTTGTTTTGAAATATTGTAACTTGGGAGAATAACGCCCACAGGTTACAGTCAAAAAGACAAAAACATGCGGTCGCGAAAGTGTTAAATAAGAAAATTTTACTCTTGAAAAAAAAAAAAAAGTGGTATTGAATAAAGGTGGAGCTAAAAACGCTCTGGAATAAATTAAAATGTTGGAAACTCTGCACTGGATGAACAAAGAAAACATTTACCTCTCCAATCCACTCGACTTAAAGCAGAGTTGCAAACATTTTACATTATTACCAGAGTTGCTCTTTGTGGCACACTGTCCTCGCTGCGAGGACGCAATTATTAAGCTCCAACTAATAAAACCCATCCCAGAAATTGTTTAGAAAAATTTTACTTTTATAACATAGCAGAAAAGATCGTCAATTTCTTTTATTTTAATTTTTTCGTAAATTCCAGTGGCAGTGTAATTTAAATGATCCCAATTACCTTGCGCCGCAAAGGGTTAAATTTATTCCGGAGCATTTTTAGCCCCGCTTTTATTTCCTACCACTTTTTTCTTAAGAGTAATTTTTTTCTTATTTTATCGTCGTTATACAGTAAAGTCTCGTACAACGCGGATGCAAATTTGCCTCATGAATATTACAATTCTATTTTTTAACACCACTAATTTTATATCAAAGCAACTACCGTAATTTTCTGCGTACAATCCGCAGGTCAGATAAGTCAGTTTTCCACCGAAAATTTTAATTGACAAATGTAGTTATGTTTGTAGGAGTTGTTTTCTCCTTGAAGTCTTAGAAAATAAAGATTTTTCTGTTAAAGAAAATTACTGGTGGCGAAATGACATATCTAACCTGCGGATTATACACCGAAAGTTACGGTACTTTATACAAAAACAAAATGTAGTGTATGAACCAATTGAATGGTGCAACAAAATTTAGTTGTGTTGAAAAATAAAACTGTTTTATTTATTTGTTACCTCTGCCACCGAGTTGTACGAGACTTTACTGTATTCCAGAAAAATATTCTATAAATAAAGTAGTGTGGATTAAAGGCGGAGCTAATCATGCTCTGTAATAAATTAAAATGTTGGCAACTCTGTTATGTTGGAGCATTTTTATCCCCGCCTATATTATCTAAAATTTTTCTCCAATATATAACTATGATAAAATAATAAAAACATTACTCTTTAAAAAATGTGGTATGGAATAGAGGCAGGACTAAATATGCTTTGGATTAAATTAAAATGTTGGCGACTCTGCTTAAATTTGCCGGTAACTTTTATTGGGACATCGGCGATATATTCACTCACATTAGAAATCCTTTTACGGCAGGGATGATTGTTTTCCAGATTTTTTTTCCATCACAAATGTGAATTGTAATTCTTATTACTGTTAATTACTGAAAATTGCTAGAAAGTTATCAAAAATATTACTGTTTGAATATTATGGTTAATCAAGTCCGAAGCACAAATATCACTGTAGGTGCAATTTTTTAATATTTATACATATATTTAATATTAAATTGTAGCATTTTATGGAGAATAGTTTCAATGTAAATATATGAGTACAACAACTAAGAATTAGTAAATTAAAATTTTTAAAATTAGATTCATTTCGGACATAATTGCCAATTTTAGAACTTTATGGCTACCGTAAAATATTAATAGTAATGTTTATTATATTTGCAGGGCTGACACAGGCGATATTTTTATTTTTTGTGCCACTATTTTCAAAAATTTAAATTTATGATATATTTACGAAAGTTAATCTTTTCTTTGTCTTTATGAATTTATCGTAAATTGAAGTAATGGAAAATATTGCTACGAAAATAATAATAATAATAAAAAGAAAGTTGCCCGTGGCAGCCCTAGGCGATTATTTTTTCAATCTTTTCGTAAAACTATTTAAAAAAAAATGAAATTTGAAATATATTTTCGCAGGTAAATCTGAAGCTTACCTGCATAATCGTATTATAAATTTTATGCTATGGAAATAGCGGTAGCAAAATAATAAAAAATAGTCGCCTGTGGCACCCCTGACTATACGCAGCGCTGCCAGATTGAGGGATTTAAATGAAATGTTTGGCTAATCCTTTTGGCGGTATTTTTGTTAATTGTCTTCAAAATGATTAAGCAACCATTATAATTAAGATTTACTGGTGGATATTTAATAAAAATTTTCCTCAATCTAGCAGTACTGCCTGTACGAATATAGTTAAAGCTGTTATAGAAATATATATAAAAAAAAAATTCTATAAAAGTTTTCCGGTTGCTAAAAACAGCTAAAGTTGGCAACTATGTCTTCCAGGTTATGAGGTAAAACAGGAAATATAGTTGTAATACATCATATGTCATTTTCAGTCGTGGAATTTTAATACAGAAAGACTCTTCATCAGGCTAATAAAACGAATGTAGCTACGTTTGTTTTTGTCTGATGAAAGGGAGAGCTTTAATCGTTTCAATTCAAAACAACTGTTGCATATATTTTCACTTTATCTTCTTTAATTATAAAATTTTGATTATATAATACTATATTCTGTAATAGAATTTTATGCATTTTTAATACTAATGAAATAAAATGTTTCCCGTTCACAAAATAAAATGTTATGCAGATAAATATATTATATTGCATAAGTTAATTAAAAAAAAAAAAAAGTTTTTAAAACAAAAAACAGAAAAATATTAAACTAATTAAAATCATCAGTCTGTTCGTATAACATTAATTTTATTTTATCACTAATAATACAAATATGTACTTAATCCTTAAATAATTGTCAATTTCAGGGGATTATAATTTTCCGCTTTTCTTATAAATAAAAATCATATGTCAAAAATGAGGATTTTCTTCAGCTCTTCTATTTAAATTTTAAAAATAATCATAATTATTTTCCGGTGTTTTAGAGAAAAAAACATTTGAATTGCTCGATTCTTTTGAATTAAGAAAAGGATAATTAGCAATATACGACTTGCACAATCACTGAAAATTTAGATAATATTAAAATATATCAGGTTATTTGTTTTTATTTTTAAAAATTGTCTTTATTTATTTACTTTTCATACATCAGAAAGGCATTTAGTATGGCAAGGAATGTACCGTTTGTAATTGAGGAATTTTTTTTTTTTTTTTTAGAAATAAAATTAGACAAGGATAAAAGAACGGATCGGTAATTAATAAATTGAAAGAAATTGAATAAATTGAATTTCCAATAATTTTTGTAGTGCTTTAAAGTTTGTATTTTGTTCCTTTCTAAGATTTCATGTTTTAATTCATGAATAATAGAACAGAAGTATTTCTTGATATATTAAAAATAATAATATTATAAAAATATAAATACTTTCAACATTAAAAAATATTAGTTTCTTAAATTTATCCATATTATTTCAATAAAGCAATGGCTGCCAAATCTTTCGCTTTTCAGCAGAACCGTTTCAAAATAATTACCTTTGTCTTATACAATTTCCAACTAGCAAAATATTTACTAGACAAATAACAGTATTTAAAATGAGAATTTTTTGGCAGCATTGTCAAAGTATTGGCAAACTGTAATGAGAATTCTCATTTAATAAAAAGAAAAGAAAAACAAGTTATGCGTTTAGGCATTCCTCCCACAACAAAAAATATATACAGAACTGACAAAATATCCAATTTATCCTAAAACCTTGTAATTAATCAGCAACTTTTCACGCCATTTTTTTTTTTTTCTTTTAAATGTATGTCGCACACTTCACTTTAATCAGGGATGGAACACGGGCGCAGAATTCATACCGGAATCCGTCTAAGAAATTTCTCTACTTATAATATCGTTGATTTAAGAAGTAGACAATTTTCTTACATTAATAGTGGTATGAATTCTGCGCCCGTGTTCCATCCCTGCTTTAATTTAAAATAACAAATTTTGCATACTTTACTTTAATTGAAAGCAACATAAGCCAAGTTTTGTATCTCTAATTTATTCTTCTAATAACCACAACAGTTCAGATTTTACTTTCCCCTTTTTTCTTATTTTTTTTATCCTGAATGTGGGCGTGCTTTTTATTTTCTAAATTCAATATTATTTCAATTTAATAAACCATGGGTACAACTTTAATTGTTATTATATGGTCTTTTTTTGTGTTTTTAATCTCTTCTTTTTATTTATTCTTTATGATAATTCTAATTTAGTTGTCCAGCAACTTTGGCTAAGAAAAATACTCGCGGACTCTCTTGGCTATGAATTTTCCTCACGGATGTGACACGCTCCCGACAAAATAAAAAGATTTTTTTCTTTAATTTATCCCTTTCTATTAACCTAAGAGATAGCATAAAGACATATACCAATTAAATTCGCGTAACCTGGAGTCTTTAAGAAAAAAAAATCATAGCAAAATTTTGCCAACATTTCAAAGCATTAAGTTGTATAAATTATACATAACACACATGTGAATGATATTCTGTTCACAGCTGATGATATTAATATATTATAGTTCTGTTTGAATAATGTCCAATAGTTCTGTTGTTTTAAGCTCTTTGATCTGATGGTTGGAATTTTTTCTTTATTTTCAGTCGAAATAAACTATCAGCTGCAACATTCTGAGCTCCTTTACAGTAAGCAATAGTGTGTCTCCACTTTTGTAAAGATAAAGCCCATCTAGTTAACCTAGCACTTTTCGGTGTGGTCTCTAATAGAAACTTGTGTGGATTATGATCTGATATTATACCCAATTTGTTGGCTATAATCCATTTATCAAACTTGTTGAATCCAAATAAGATGCCCACGCTTCTTTCTCTATAGTTGACCATTTCTGTTGCGTTAATGTAAATCTCTGATTTGCAAAGGCAATCGGTTTCCAATTATTTTGTGTGTCTTTCTGAGTAAGACAACATCCAACAGCAACATTCGACGCATCAGCATGCAACTGAATTGGTTTGCTAAAATCTGGCGTTGACAAGGATGTCGCTTGGCATGAGGCTTGTTTTAATCGTTCAAAGGCCTTTTGATGACGTGCTTCCCATGAAATTTTTTGAGTTGATGCACCTTTACTTGTTAGTTCCGTTAGTGGTATTGCTGTTTGTGTAAAGCCTGGTATGTAAAATCGCTAAAAGTTCATTAAGCCTAATATTCTTTGGACATATTTTTCCGTAGTAGGTGGTTGTAATTTAGCTATTTATTTTATGTTTTCTTCATCTAGTCTATGACTATCACCTCCAGTTATGTGTCCTAAATACTTTAGAGTTTTAGCAGCAAATGTGCATTTCGTAAGTTTCACTTATAACTCTACATTTCCTGAGACAGGACTTGGTCTAGGTACATTAAATGCTCTTCAAATGTTTGCGAGTAAATTATAATATCATCTGTATAAGCTAGAACATACTCTTTGGGATATTTTAGTCCTGTATTAATCTTTCGTTGAAACGTTGCTGCTGCTCCTACTAATCCAAATGGCATTACTTTCCACTGGTAAGTACCATTGTGAATTGCAAACGTTGTCAGTGTTTTACTGCTTTCTTCCAATTGTATCTGTCAGTATCCTCGGAGTAAATCTGAAGTAGTCAACCAGTTTGCTGCTCCGGCTACATATATCAGTGTGTGAATGTCTTTCATATTGAATGGAGTAGGTTTCGTTGCTGTGTTCAGCGCTCTATACTCTACACATAATCGTACTGTAACATCGTTTTTAGCAACACATACTATTGGGTAATGTATTTGCGATCTTCGCTACTGATCGTTCAATCAATTCAAACTCTAGCAATTATTTTATTTGCCGGCAATTTCTTTACGGTAAACAACTGGTACTGGATATCTATGTGGTTGCTTACGAATTACTCCTGGTATAAATTCAATCCGATGCTTTCCAACTTCCGCAGTTTTCATAGATGCTGCAAATATTTGAGTTTCCAAAGTAGGTCTTTCAACTCTCGGATCTGATCTATGGTCAATCATTCTGGTTTGATTGTGTTTATTGATTTCTGAAATTCCTCATCCTTCTGATCAATACTGGAGTTTCTTCTACGTTTCCAAATTCTACATCTTCTTCTAATATCAGATTTACTGCTGACACTTTTGCTAAATATGGACGTAATTTATTCTGGTGTACGACTATGAATGTACCCTCTGCCAATTTCACTACAAATGAATGAGGACTTGTTTGTTTAACTATTTCCCCCAGACCTTGCCATCTTTGATAGAGTTTGTTTTGCGAAACAGGTATTCTCAAAATTATTTGATCTCATACTAAAAATTGTCTATTGGACGACCTTAGATTATAGTAATGTACCATTCTTTCTTGTTGAATTTGTGTTTTGAGAACTGCATTTTGCGCTACTTTTTCAAGTTTCTTCTTCACTTCTTTTAAAAATATTGCTATATGTTTAGTGTCTAGTTGTAAACCTTTGTTTTCTCGTGTCCAGGATTCCTTTAAAATAGACAATGGTCCTGTAGGTGTTTGGCCATACAGAAGTTGAAATGGTGCCACTCCCGTAGTATTGTTCGGTATCTCCCGGTATGTCCATAATTTGAATGGTATATATAGATGCCACTTTCTTCCTTGTTCTCTGATAGTGTGGAGTAGCATCTGCTTCAAAGTCTGATTAAATCTTTCTACCAACCTAAATTGCGGATGAGATTGAATTGAGAATCTTGGACGCGATCCTATTACCTTATAAAATTCTTACGCCAATTTGGAGTTGAACCATGTCCCGTTATCGGACGCAATCACATTTGGTATCCCTGTTCTAGAGAAAATTTCTAATAATGCTTCAAAAATACCTTTTGCTGTGAGATTCCTCAATGGTATTGCTTCTGCCCATCTTGTATGTTTATCTACGGGGCACAAAATATACTTATGTCCTTTAGAACTCGCTGGTTCAATTGGTCCTATCAGTGACGGCTCGTGAACTGAAAATAGGTGAAGAGCTGAAAAATTACATTTAAACATTTTTATTAAGCATTATTGTAACTAAAAATTAACTAAATATACTCATTTTACTTGAATATAAATTCACTCTATAAATTCATGCAGTATAAAATATTAAGGAAAACACCTATCACCTATTTTCGTTCCACGAGCCGCCACTGGGTCCTATAATATCAATATTTACCATTAGGAATGATAACCCTGGTCTAACTACTGGAGTAACTGATGGTCTTTCCTTTGTTTTTACATAGGTTTTTTTAACTGACCTTCCGTGCATGTTGTATAATATTTCCATATATCTTCTTTCATATCGGGCCAATAAAATAAATAACGAATTCTCTCTGTTGTTTTCCTAGCTCCTAAATGACTTCCAAAAACGGAATTAGGGGCTAAATTTAATACTTCGTTTCTTCGACGTTTTGGTGGACTAACTGTCCTATATCTTCGCTCACTACCTTACCTTTGTGAAAGAGTACGTCTTGTGAAATGTAGAAATTACCTTTTTTCTGTTTTGCTAATTACCATAACTTCCGCAATTCTATACATTCTTTCTGCTCCTTTGCAAACTGACTGGACAGAGAACCTTCTGGTTCCTCCTCAGTCTTCTTCTGAGAGAACCTTTTCATCGGTCAAGTCTAATCCCGACTTTCCATTTCACGCATCAGAAGCAGTTTCACTTTTTCCTTCTACTTTTCTTCAAAATTTCCCCCTCTTCCATGTCCAACATTGCATCCAGCCACATACATTTTCCTTTGTTTTTACATAGATTTTTTTAACTGACCTTCCGTGCATGTTGTATAATATTTCCGTATATCTTCTTTCATATCGGGCCAATAAAATAAATAACGAATTCTCTCTGTTGTTTTCCTAGCTCCTAAATGACTTCCAAAAACGGAATTAGGGGCTAAATTTAATACTTCTTTTCTTCGACGTTTTGGTGGACTAACTGTCCTATATCTTCGCTCACTACCTTACCTTTGTGAAAGAGTACGTCTTGTGAAATGTAGAAATTACCTTTTTTTCTGTTTTGCTAATTACCATAACTTCCGCAATTCTATACATTCTTTCTGCTCCTTTGCAAACTGACTGGACAGAGAACCTTCTGGTTCCTCCTCAGTCTTCTTCTGAGAGAACCTTTTCATCGCTCAAGTCTAATCCCGACTTTCCTTTTCACGCATCAGAAGGAGTTTCACTTTTTCCTTCTACTTTTCTTCAAAATTTCCCCCTCTTCCATGTCCAACATGGCATCCAGCCACATACATTTCTTCTTATTCCGTCTCTCCTGTTAATTGCTTATGAATGTCAGGGGGTCCCACTCTTCTGACAAACTGTCAGCTACCGCACACCATACTTGTGTGTGTATAACATTAGTAGATCCTCCCACTGGTACAGCTAATGTGATTTTTGCACTAGGTCGCACTGTACAGGTGGACCAAAAATACCTTTCAAGAAAATTGCCCTTCCTGTGCCTCAGGGTATATTTCTAATTTTATCTTTTCTGACCACAGTAATTTCAGTTCCTGAATCTATTACTGCCTCATAATTTGTCCATGTACACTAATCAAGGTTCGGTTTAACACACACAATCCGTCCTTTGAATTATTTCTATCTGGTACATATATTAAACTTTCCACTTTTGTCATGACAATTCCTTGCTTAACACTGGTATCTGAACTCTGTGAACTGTTTACCCTGGTCACCTTTTCCGCTTCCGATCGTGGCGTAAACTTTTTTCTCTCGCCATCTCGGACAGTCTTTTTTAAAATGATTGCATGATCCACAAATGAAACATTCAAACTTATTGCTATCTAATTTTGGTCCTTCTCTCTTTATCCATTTCGGTTCCAATTCCTTTTTATATGTTCAATGAGATCCTTTTGTTATTCCCTCAGCCTCATGTGATTTTTGATTATCATAATACATATAATATCTATCAATAACCCTTGATTTATATGATTTTCCTTTCACTCAGTAAAATAAACCACATTCTTTGTCAACTGTCTAAATCTAAGCCAAACATCACCTTGTTTTATATTTGTGTGTGTTGCTGTTTCGTGATCCAGAGTTTCCGTAGCACGATCCTATATTATTAGTTCTTTTAATGTTTCTAAGTCTTTAACATCCCTCAATTTACAATAATATTCCCATAGAGAAATTAATCTAGTTGTAAACTGAATGAAATTTACCTTATCTCTTCTTCTTGCTTTCTTGAAATTTTCTAAACATATTTTAGCCGAAGGTCGATATTCTCTAAATATGATTTCCTTTAAATGTTCGTATTCCCCGTACCTTTCTCCTTGTACGTATATTAACAAATGAACACTTTTTTCGCCCAGTAAACACAATAATATTTGAATTTTTGCTTCATAAGGTACATTTAAACTTGTGAATGCCTTCTCTAGACTAAAAAAAAAAAATATCCCAACCTTCAGTCTTGGCAGGTATTTTTACTGTTAATAATGTAATACGTTTCACGCATCTAAAATTGATTTTGACCTTTTCTAGATGTAACATTATCATCATCGAGATTTTGATTTTGAGTAGAGTTTGACTGTTGTAACCTTAATATTTCTAATTCCATTCTTTCTTCAGATTCAAAACGTAATTTTCTTTCTAATGTTTCTATCCGTAAATTCTTTTCTACCATTTCCCTTTCTATCTATAATTTCTTTTCTTCCCTTTCTCTTTCTCTTTGGTCTCTTCTTTTTTCTTTCTCCCTTTCCTCTTCTTCTTTCTGTTGCTGTCTTTCCCTTTCTTCTCTCTGTTTCCTATCGTCGATGATAATCTGAAGCATCTATTTAACAGTTTCTTTATCACATTCTTTACTGTTCAAGATTAATTTCCTAAGTTGTATTAATTTTCCGCCTTGCGGTACATCTTCGCCAAGATTTTCGATTACTAACTCCAAATCCTTGTCATTTTCCTTCATTAAATATGCCATCAATGCTATGATCAGCGTTGCCAGAACTTGTGGAATTTTTATTCAATAATCACCAATAATTTTTAAATGTAATGTTTGCTTAATCACTTCGAAAATCGATAGTCTATTATGTATATAAAATATCACATCTCAAAATTATTGGTGGCTATTGAATAAAAAATCCGCCAGATCTGGCAACACTGTCTATGATTCCCTTTTAATCTTGATTTTATACAATATTTTTATTTATTCTTATTATTTCTTTCCTTTCAATTTCTGAAGGATTTTAATTAAATTAATATACGCTGATATATATCCGATGATATATATCAATAACTACTACAATCCTTGTTTATAATCTTCGTATTTAAATTTAAATTAGTTTTTCTGTACCAAGTAGTATATTCATTCAATTGCATAACATTTATATTGGAGTATGTAAATATATAATTATAACAACGATAATACATGGGTTTTAAATTTCCTTACATTAAATTTTCTTTTTCATTAATTCAACAAACTTTTAAGTCGTACTGCAAGTAACAGAAATCCCACTTCTAAGACACGATTTATACATGTCGCACAACTTCACTTTAATTGAAAACAACTTAATTAATTTTGCATACTTCACTTTAATTGAAAATAACGTAGGCCGAGTTTTCTATCTCTAATTTATTCTTCTAATAACAACATCAGTTCAGATTTTACTTTTAAAAGTTCTCCAAAAAAATATTAAGTATTTTTGTTACTGTTCTATTCTTCCAAAATACTCATGAAATTACAAACTAAAGACAAAAAAAAAAAAAAAAAAAAAAACTATCACATTCCGCTTTTTTCTTATATTTTTATCCTGCAGGTGCGCGTGCTTTATATTTTCTAAATTCAATATTATTTCAATTTAATAAACCATTTTTGAACTTTAATTTTTATTATATGGCCTTTTTTATATTTTTAATCTCTTCTTTTTGTTTATTCTTCATGATAATTCTACTTTAGTTGTTCAGCTACTTTGGCTAAGAAAAATATCTCGCGGACTCTCTTGGCTATGGATTTTCCTGACGGATGTGGCAATGTAGTATACATTTACGATTAAATAAGAGGAAAATTACTCTTAAAAAATGGTATGAAAAAAGCGAACTTTTTTTTAAAAATTAAATTCACACAATCAACTGATTGGAAGAAAATCATATTTATTAAAATTTAATTTTTCCGACTGAGTGAAAATAATGCCTGGACCGGGAGTTGAACCCCGGATCTTTGCCTTACAAAGTCAAGGCTCTACCAATTGAGCTATCCAGGCCGACAAACCGGTCGGCATTACTCACTCAGACAAACTTTAGGCAGAAAACATCTGGTATATCATTTAGATAGCTCAACAGAAATAAGCCGCAGGTAAAGGAAAACACCATTATACAAAGGGAAAGAAATACAATTTTAATTAAATTCACACAATCAACTGATTGGAAGAAAATCATATTTATTGAAATTTAATTTTTCCGACTGAGTGAAAATAATGCCTGGACCGGGAGTCGAACCCCGGATCTTTCACTTACAAGGTCAAGGCGCTACCAGTTGAGCTATCCTGGCCGACAAACCGGTCGGCATTACTCACTCAGACAACCTTTGGGCAGAAAACATCTGGTCTATCATTTAGATAGCTCAACAGAAACAAGCCGCGGGTAAAGGAAAACACCATTATACAAAGGGAAAGAAATACATTTAATTAAAATTGTATTTCTTTCCCTTTGTATAATGGTGTTTCCCTTTACCTGCGGCTTATTTCTGTTGAGCTATCTAAATGATAGACCAGATGTTTTCTGCCCAAAGGTTGTCTGAGTGAGTAATGCCGACCGGTTTGTCGGCCTGGATAGCTCAACTGGTAGAGCCTTGACCTTGTAAGTCAAAGATCCGGGGTTCGACTCCCGGTCCAGGCATTATTTTCACTCAGTCGGAAAAATTAAATTTCAATAAATATGATTTTCTTCCAATCAGTTGATTGTGTGAATTTAATTAAAATTGTATTTCTTTCTCTTTGTATAATGGTGTTTTCCTTTACCTGCGGTTTATTTCTGTTGAGCTATCTAAATGATAGACCAGATTCTTTCTGCCTAAAAGGTTGTCTGAGTGAGTAATGTCGACCGGTTTGTCGGCCTGGATAGCTCAATTGGTAGAGCCTTGACCTTGTAAGTCCAAGATCCGGGGTCCGACTCCCGGTCCAGGAATTATTTTCACTCAGTCGGAAAAATTAAATTTCAATAAATATGATTTTCTTCCAATCAGTTGATTGTGTGAATTTAATTAAAATTGTATTTCTTTCCCTTTGTATATTGGTGTTTCCCTTTACCTGCGGCTTATTTCTGTTGAGCTATCTAAATGATAGACCAGATGTTTTCTGCCTAAAGGTTGTCTGAGTGAGTAATGCCGACCGGTTTGTCGGCCTGGATAGCTCAATTGGTAGAACCTTGACCTTGTAAGTCAAAGATCGGGGGTTCGACTCCCAGTCCAGGCATTATTTTCACTCAGTCGGAAAAATTAAATTTCGATAAAAGCGAACTTTCCTAATTTTTATTTTAATTAGCAAAAATTTTAGTACTCTCCTTTCTTCCATACCAACTGTTTAGAGAGTCTTTTTCTTCGTATATAATCATATTTATATATTGGAGAATGTTACGCTATAGAAATAGTGGTATGAAAAATGGTGGGTGGTAAAATTTTACAAAATAAATAAAAAAGTGGGCAATAAATCAGAAGTATTAGCAGTTTTTATTTGTATTAAAATGATTTTGCATATTTAAGTTTTTTCCTATAAATGGCCTCGGCGTATACGTAAAAAAAAGGTATTTACAGATTTGATTGCTCAGAATAAAATTTAAATAATTTTAACCCAAATATTTGATTTTTTTCAATAACATTTTCAATAAACCTCAAAAAGTGATTTATTTATTTATTTATTATTATTATTTTTATTATTTTGTCAAAAATAGCTAAATATGTGGACTTGAAAGTTTTAAAATATAATAAAATATATATTCACAGATAGTCCTTTTGTTTTATAAGCTTATATAGCAGTTTGACATGCATATACCGGCAATATTAATTAATTTAATGACGAAATATTAACGACAAAAAATAATAATAATAAATAAATAAATAAATAAAAATACAATAATAATAATAATAATAATAATCTACCACACAAGCAGAACATATTCTATATTGGAAAAAGATGTTACTAGAAAACGGTATTTATTAGAAGAATATATCATTATTGGACAAATAGGACTTGCTTTCCGAATAAAGAAATTTAATTTCTATGTATGTATTACATTATCCAAAACAGTACAAAGATTTTTTCAGTTTTATTAATTTGAAGAAATTTAGGCCTCACAGTTCTCCTAAAATTTTGCGCTCTTTAAATTGTATTGTCACCGCATTTTTTAAACAATACTCTTTTACACAATATTTCAGCATCAAAACAATCAAAGATATTCAAGAAATTTTTTTTATTCACGTTAGTGGTGGCTATATAGTAAAATGAGTGTATAATATTTAGAAAAGCTGCAAGACCTGAAGGTTTTATTTATTTTACTTATTTTATTTATTTATTTCTTCTTCTTCTTATTATTATTTTATATATCTTTAAATTTACTTAATTAAATTTCATCTGACTCAAAACATTTATTATTAATTTTTTATCTGTAAGATAAAAAAAAAAAAAAAGTATTAATGATATAAAATAATGAACTATGTTATTATTATATATATATATATATATATTTTTTTTTTTTTTTAAGTTTGATAATAAAACCCAGTAAATTAAGCAAAATCAGTATTTATAACAGATAATGCATTTTAATCAGGAACTCTTACTAAATATTTACTTTGTTTATCAAAATTTAATTTTTATCTTTTATAGAATCGGAAAAAAGTAGTCAACTAAAAGAATTGAGTTTTTTGACCCTGTAATTGAGGACAATATCAGATTTATTACAAGTATAAAATTTATGCATTTAACACTTTCGTGACCGCTGACGTGAATTCACGTCATTCGAAAATCTGTAACTCCGCCAATGGGCATTTCTTTAGGTTTTGTAGGTTACATTATTTCTTAACAATATACACAATATTCACATTTGTACAGTCAATGCACTATGAATATAAATACTATGATTAGAAAGAGTACAATTATAATGTATATTAATTTATATTAAAAATATGGATACAGAAAACATTGATATATAGTAATGTAATATACAAGAATAACGCCCACACGCGGAGTTTTCTGTTGAAAAGACAAAAACATGCGGTCGCGAAAATGTTAAATATTTTAGAGCATGTGTATTTTAAGTTTCTATCAATATTATTTATACATACTTGCCAACATTCTAATTAACACTATGCCGTCCGGCGGCAAGTGATGTCGTACGTAAAGTGTCGCTCCACTAGTGGGCATTTCTTTTCCAATTTGTATGTTATTTATTTCTTTAGTATATACCCAATATTCATATTTTTACAATGAAATATGTTATGGATATAAATACATTCCTTACAGTCAAAAAGACGAAATCATGCGGTCGAGAAAGTGTTAATTTTCCGTAGGTTTGTTAGTGTCGCATTTTATTTATTTTTTTTTTTTTTTTTCGCAACAGTGAATTTGTAGAGATATAGTCTCTAAAAGCAATTGCGATTAAATAAGAAGAAAAATGCTCGAAAAAAATACTTGTGTGAAAAAAAGTCACGGCTAACAATACTACGGAATATTAATTAGGATGTTGGCAAGTACGTTTATACTATTATAGTAATTGTTTTTTTCACAGGGCCCGAAAAATTCTCAAGTTTACATATTTAATAAAAAACTCTCCCTTTTTGAGGGACTTGAAATACGTTTTTTTTTTTTTTTTAATGAACGCAGAGGTACAACACTTTCTAATTGAAATATATTATGAAATACACTATGATATAAATTATACATAAAAATACAATACACTACTACTTCTCAATGTTTGGAACGTGGTGAAACTGGTGAAATGAAACCAATCTAATCAAATTTCATTTAAATCTCACTTTTTTTACACTGAATATTCTTTTGAAAACATTTAGATCTGTTTTTATCTGTACAGTGTATATGAAAGCATATTAACACTTTCAATGCGGAGGGTAAAACCGTGCAACATTTGGAATTCTACAATTCCACCTACGAAATTTCTTTTGGAATTTATATGCTACAATATTTCTATAATATAGAATATACTTCTACAATCAGTAACCTATAGATACAAATACTTTGGTTAGAAATAGTACAGTTATAATGTATTTTTATTTGTAATATAAACATAAATACAGAAAACCTTCTTGTAAAATTATGTAATTTGCAACAATAACTCCCACAAGCGGAATTTGCATTTAACATTATGACAACAGCAGTAGTCGCATTCTCCGCCTTCTTTTAGGGCACTTTTAGAGATGAAAATTTGTAATTGTTTTGCAACGATTATTTTTATAGGGAAATTTTTATGGCATTTTCATAGTAATGTGTCGTGATTGTACAGGATAGAGATTTTTCTTTAAAAATACTGGTAGAAAAAAAGGCGGAAATTTCGTATCCCAGTAAGTGCCTTAAAAAGAGGAAGAGAAAGGCAGCATCTGCAAGAGTGACTGTGAGGGGTGTACGCATTGACACTGTTATGTCACATTTCATAGTAACTAAACTTATGGAATTAATCCACATCACATTTTATTTTCAGCGGTTTAACTATTCTTATGATAAAATAGGAAGTTGAAATTCCTCAGAGCCGAAAATTCCTATCATGGACCTCTTTATTTTGCCGTATTTTAACCATAGTTATCAACATTTATAAGATATTCCGGAGCACTTTTCGCCACCCTTCTTTTCCGCGCCAGAATTTTTGTAGAATAATTCTTTTCAATATGTGACAACGATAAATAAGAAGAAAATTATTGTGTAAAATTTCTGGTATGAAAAAGAGGCGGGGTTTGCAAAGCACCGGGATAAATTGTAAAAGTCAGCAACTCTGATTTTAGCTGAAATTTCTCTATGAATAATGTTGTAAATGTTGAAAAGTTCAACATACAAACATAAAGAAAAATTAAAGAAGAGTTATATTATACACAGTGGAAAACGTTACCTGATCCTAACAATGTGTGTGTGAGTGGCACAGGAAAGACACAAGTTTTAAAACTAAATTTCAATTTTATTTATAACTTTAAATATATATATATATAAACAGAAAAGAATTATTAAATATATATATAGGAATGAATCTATTTAAATGCAAATTATTGGAAAAATTCATACAAAAAAACACACAAGTCAAAAACATATTAACAATATTTGCTGCTTCAAGAGAATAGATTAGTGTTTTGACAGATGAGTACTCCATGACACAAGTGTTATTTGAATTCAATGTAGTGTTTAAAGTTGCAGCTTATTAAAGATTCAAAAACAGTACTCACAACACTTGAAGATTTACCAACCATATTAGGATGCAGCAGACACTAGGCACAGATCACATTTCATATACTTGGAAGAAAATTTCATTCATTAATATCATTTCAAAAAAAAACTATCGATCTTTTAGCTTTAAACATTTTAAACTATTCATTAACTCGTTCAAGAAAAACTTTATTTGAAATTCATTAAAAAAAACATTTTTAAACTTTTTAAACTATTCATACAACTATTAATTTATGCAAAATTACTATTATACTAAAAATGAACGAACTGTTTCTTTAACAGTTTAAATTAAAGAAGAACTTAACGAAACGAAATTATAATTCAACAAAAACGGCAAGACGACCTGCGTCTGCAACAAAAACATCGCGACTAGCTTGTCAGCCACACCAGCAGCATATACTGACGTTCCTCCCTATTTATAGGTTTCATTTTTATGAAGATTTGCATATTCGCGGTGAATCGGCATGCGCCGTTGAACGATTACACGATGCAACAACGTTACCTGCAACTGTTAACTGAGGCCGTTGCAAAAATAACGGCATGTCGCCGGAAACGTGAATGAATCAAATGATTCATTCACGGAACACGTCGAAAACAAAACAAACAAACGCTGTTAAACAGGTAAGTGTTTTTAAAGTGAATAAAAGAGGTATTAACTATTTCATTTATATAATTCATAAAGATAAACCTTTTAATAAGTAATGAATAAACTTTTTAACAATCAAGTTGATCAATATTTTTAATAAAACTTAAGCAATTAAGTATGACTCCAAAGTTATCTACCAAAGTAATGGAGTTGAAAATTTGGGAGATGGAATACTTCCAACAAATAAATAAGCCACAGGTCGTAGGTCAGAAAAATTCGTTTTACGTTAGATATTTTAATTAAGAAATAATGTTATACTTCTACATTTACTGAAGCATTTTACAAATTTGCCCTTTGTTTTGTTTGTGCGATTAATTTTAGCACCAAATATTTAGATAATGAATCACTTTTTCAACCAGAGTAAGCAACTATTAAAAATTTCTTTTCGAATTTAGTGTTTGTATATCTTCAGAAAAAAACAGAAGGGCTGGCAAACATGATAATTTATTTAAAAGATATTTCCGTGTAAAATCAATTTATCACACCTTAATAATATACTCCATAAATTACGACCCAAAACCTTCCAAAAATGTCCTATATTTTGATTTAAAATATTTTAGTAAATGCTAAATATTATACATAAATAATAAATATATGAAGTTTATTTCATTCATAAATGCAAGATAGTTGACTTTGAGTTTTGTTTTGGGGTGTTGATCTGCGCTCATTTGCACATCTGTACTTATTAGACCAGAACCTACGGTTTAAACGGGATTCCAAATTACTATTTCATGCCTGAATCTCAATTCGTTCCCAACATCTGTCAATTGAAGTTATAATAAATATTCGACTAAATTAAATATAAATTAAATATATTATAATAAATATTCGGCTAAATATTCGACTACAAGGATGAAAACTTAATGCAGAACTGATACCACTATATATGAAACAAAATTTTCTTTGTGTTAATTCAACAATTTTATAGGTAAAGAAAATTTTTAATCAAATACCGGTATGAATTCTGAGCCAAATTCCCATACTTGAGCTACCAGACGCAAAAAAGATATTGATAAATTTTCAGAAAATGACATATTGTTTAAAAATTGAGTAATGAAGTACGACACAAAAAAATTAATAAAATCTTTTCTACTGTCTAAAAATTATCGATTACCAATGAGAAATTTAAACTAGCAGGAATGTAAAATTGGCGCAGAACTCATATCAGTATTCGTTTAAAATATTTCTCTACCTATAAAATCGTTGATTTAATAAGAAGAAATTTTTGTTCATTTATTGAGGTATGAATTCTGCACCAATATTCCACGACTGAACTAGATACCTTTTCAAATACTGAACGTTCTTTGATATTCGAACTGCAGTATAAAAAAATTAATATGATGTTGTTCTATATAAATAAGTTTCTTACTTAATTTTTAAAAAATCTATTTTTTATACATTGTGGTTACAGACCCACCATTTTTCCCTGATTCTTCCACCAGAATATTTATATGATATTTTTTACTTAATTAATGGTGCAAACACACTATTAAAATTCCCGAAAGAAAAATATTGGTGGAACAATCAGAGAAAAAACTTTGGTCTGTGACCACCCTGTTATAATAAAAGACATTTCTTTCTTTCTTTTCTTTTTTTTTTTAATGCTTCATTTTAAGTTTTTTGAACTCCCTTAAAGCGTTACATTATTTAACGCGAGAATTTTACGTATTCTTGTTAAAACAGTTCGGTGTAGCCGTCTTACACATTCGTCAGTTGAAACTGTTTAAATCTTTCAAAAACTTCTTTAATGTAGTTAGTTTGATTAATTTCTACACTGTTTTGTTTATAATTAAATTCTACTCCTAAAAGATTCTTTGTTTGTCCCAACATTTTTAAATCAAATTTAGACTCTAAAACATTAATAATTTTATCTATTTTTTCTTTACTTCTTCCAAAAACCACTATGTCGTCCACATAGACTAGTAAAATAATATAATTTTCATATTTATAGGCACAATTCCACCACTGAAACTTAGGAAAACCTATCTCAAGAAGCACACCATTCAATTCGTAAAACCACAGCCTGCCACTCTGGTGTAGTCCATAGAGGGCACGGTCTAGTTTACATACGAATTCTTCCTTCCCTTTTACGATGTATCCGGGAGGTTGCTTCATATAAATTTCTTCAGTAAGGGGTGCATATAAATATGCTGCTTTCACATCACACTGGATGTTATACCAGCCTAAATTTGAAACCAACAAACTGAAAAAAAATCTGATGATAGAAAAATTGACGACTGGGGAGAAGGTTTCATCATATGACTCGCCTTTCACTTGCTTGAAGCCCTGGGCAACCAGACGTGATTTATAGCGTGCAATTCTTCCACTTTCATCACGTTTTATAGTATAGACCCACCAGTTACCAATTACGGTTTTACCAGGCGGTGGTTTAACTAGGTGCCAGACATTTCTTTCAGACATAACCTCAATTTCTTCATCCATAGACTTCTTCCATTCATGGTATTGGGCAGATTTTAGAGCTTGGTTGAAGGTTCTTGGAATGTTGACATCTAGTCATAAAACAGCAGAACTAGAAGGCTGAGGTGAATTCGACTCTGAATGTTCTGAAGATTCCGAGGAAGATTCTGAAGTCTGTTGTGGTATAACCCCTTCATAAGTATCACTGGGTGAAAAATTAAACAAATTTGCATCAAAAAAAATATTATGGCTTTTACAATATTTTTCTATTTCTTTTATAGACTTTAATCTAGAATTAGTTCCTTCAGGATAGTGGTACACATCAGTGCGCGTGCCAGTCCTTCTCTTCACTAGACACCTGTTCCAACTGGTTACTCTTGGCGGAACTTGTGGACGCACCTCCTCTGCCTCACTTTCCGGCATTATCGTAATCGTGGGCGGTGGGTCGGAGCTCTCACAATTTCTTTCCTTTCTAGATACTTCAAGGTCAGGTGAAGGGCCCAGCACTGCTCCACTTCTGTACACACGATCCTCTGGATCAAAAGTTACATTTAAGGTTTCGTAAATTTTGTCTTCTTCCTCTACCCATATACGGAATCCTTTAGTTTTTAACGAATATCCAATCAAATATCCCTTTTTTGATTTTTGCTGTAATTTATGACTTCTTAGCTGTTTTGGTATACCAACATATGCCACTGAACCAAAAGCTCTCAAATGTTTAACTGAAGGTTTAGTGTTCTGATATAGTTCAAATGGTGTCTTTGATTGACCCTGGTGACAGACTCTGTTCCAGGTGTAGCCAAAATAAATGACGGCATCAGGCCAAAACTTAAAAGGCATGCCGCTTTCAATTAGTATGGCACGTACACAGTTTAAAATAGTTTGGTTAGCCCTCTCGCTAATACCATTCTGTTCAGGCGTGTACACGTTTGTTAATTCGTGTTTAACACCCCTTTTTTCACAAAAGTCCTGAAAGTTGGCATTGCAGAATTCTGTACCATTGTCACTACGAATGGCTTTAAGTTTTTTATTGAGAAACAGTTCAGCTCTAGTTACATGTTTCAAAAATATGTCAAAAACCTGACTTTTCTCTACCATTGGGTAGATAGCAATTTTCCTAGAAAACTCATCTGTAATTGTCAAAAAAAATCTCTCACCGTTTCGCCCTAAAATACTAATTGGTCCCCAAACATCTAAATGCAGTCTTTCAAGTGGTTCTCTAGATTGCCCACCTTGAATAGGTTTAAATGACCTGCGTCTCTGTTTTCCAAGACGGCAAGGCTCACAAAAATTTTTAGTATATTTTAATCTTGGCAATCCATGAACACAATTCTGCTTACTGGTATGGACCACAAGATCTTTACCAACATGGGCGAAACGAGAGTGCCAAGTATCTACCGAATTGAGATCAACCACAGCAGCAACAGGCATGTGAGAAAAAACATTTAAATTTTTATTTCCTAGCCCCCCATTAATTTCAAATTCAGGATTCTTTAAAATTCTAGGAAAAACATAATATATACCTTCTTTAAGTTTAGCATTGAAAACAAAATTACCATCTCTATTAAACACTGAAATTTTTCCCCCTTTTCCAATATAACTTCCTCCCATACTATCTATACATGGTCCCGACATGAGGTTCTTCCTTAATTTACTAGAATACAATACATTATTAAACTGATACACAACATTATTAAACAGCATTTTTACCATACCTCTACCTTCGATCGGGAAGCTGACCCCGTCCACAGCAACAGACATGCTTTCATTATCAACCTTTTGAAAATCCCAAAAATATTCTTTGACTTTGCAAAAATGGTGCGAAGCAGCCGAATCGAAGACCCAGCTGTTTCTGCCATCCAAATTAAAGTTTAGTAATGATTCAGCCACAAAGAAATTTTGAGGGAAAAATGAATTAGTGAAACTGACTTGTGGACGAGTTTCTGCTCCCCTTCCGAAAGGTTTTCTTTTACCAACATTAAAATTTCTTGAAGCTACATTTTTAGGTTTAGGAAAAGTTCTAGTAGGTAATGCAGCAAAACAATTTGAACTATAGTGACCATTTCGGCCACATCTAAAACATTTAACATTTTTCTTAAAAAATTTATTACCAGAATTAACAGAATTAGAGGAACAAGTTACATTTTGGACTTCAATACCAGGTTTAGAGTTATTAAATTCAAGATCACGCAATTCTAGACGGGTCTCTTCAGCGATTAAATGAGAAACAACTTCCTTATATGAAAAATTTTATGATCTAGCCTAAGCAAAAATTGTATAATTGGCTGAAATTTATCTGGTAAGCGACGAAGAATTTGATAACAGGCATAAATGTCTGCTACCGGCTTACCCATATTTCGGAGTTGTTCAATAATCTCTGAGAGCCTCGCCGAGTAAGTACGTATAGATTCATTATTTTTAATAAAACAGTCCAAAAATTTATGAAATAATGAAAAATGTTCAACCCGACTGTCAGGGACCAAGTTAGATTTCAAAACTTGCCAAGCATCGCTTGGACTGTCACAATTTTCAATTAAGCATTTTAACTCTGAATCTAAATTTAAATAAATTGTGGTCAAAGCCACACGTGACCGATTTTCAAAACTTTCTTTTAATTTTAAATCTTCATCACTAGGAGGTTTTTCAGTACCCGTAACAATTTCCCAAGAATTTTTCTCTTTAAGTAAAAATTTAATATCACGAGACCAACTTGAGTAATTCTTATAAGTAAGTTTTTCAATTGAAGGACTCAAGGTCAAGGCCATGTTTAGCAAGGAAAAAACCCCCTCAAAAAAATTTAGATATTAAAGCTGCTAGAAAAACTGTGCCAAAATTAAAGACCACTCACACATGGTATGGACCGGTTTCTGAAGCCCATAACCCTAAATATGTTGTAAATGTTGAAAAGTTCAACATACAAACATAAAGAAAAATTAAAGAAGAGTTATATTATACACAGTGGAAAACGTTACCTGATCCTAACAATGTGTGTGTGAGTGGCACAGGAAAGACACAAGTTTTAAAACTAAATTTCAATTTTATTTATAACTTTAAATATATATATATATAAACAGAAAAGAATTATTAAATATATATATAGGAATGAATCTATTTAAATGCAAATTATTGGAAAAATTCATACAAAAAAACACACAAGTCAAAAACATATTAACAATATTTGCTGCTTCAAGAGAATAGATTAATGTATTGACAGATGAGTACTCCATGACACAAGTGTTATTTGAATTCAATGTAGTGTTTAAAGTTGCAGCTTATTAAAGATTCAAAAACAGTACTCACAACACTTGAAGATTTACCAACCATATTAGGATGCAGCAGACACTAGGCACAGATCACATTTCATATACTTGGAAGAAAATTTCATTCATTAATATCATTTCAAAAAAAAACTATCGATCTTTTAGCTTTAAACATTTTAAACTATTCATTAACTCGTTCAAGAAAAACTTTATTTGAAATTCATTAAAAAAAACATTTTTAAACTTTTTAAACTATTAATACAACTATTAATTTATGCAAAATTACTATTATACTAAAAATGAACGAACTGTTTCTTTAACAGTTTAAATTAAAGAAGAACTTAACGAAACGAAATTATAATTCAACAAAAACGGCAAGACGACCTGCGTCTGCAACAAAAACATCGCGACTAGCTTGTCAGCCACACCAGCAGCATATACTGACGTTCCTCCCTATTTATAGGTTTCATTTTTATGAAGATTTGCATATTCGCGGTGAATCGGCATGCGCCGTTGAACGATTACACGATGCAACAACGTTACCTGCAACTGTTAACTGAGGCCGTTGCAAAAATAACGGCATGTCGCCGGAAACGTGAATGAATCAAATGATTCATTCACGGAACACGTCGAAAACAAAACAAACAAACGCTGTTAAACAGGTAAGTGTTTTTAAAGTGAATAAAAGAGGTATTAACTATTTCATTTATATAATTCATAAAGATAAACCTTTTAATAAGTAATGAATAAACTTTTTAACAATCAAGTTGATCAATATTTTTAATAAAACTTAAGCAATTAAGTATGACTCCAAAGTTATCTACCAAAGTAATGGAGTTGAAAATTTGGGAGATGGAATACTTCCAACAAATAAATAAGCCACAGGTCGTAGGTCAGAAAAATTCGTTTTACGTTAGATATTTTAATTAAGAAATAATGTTATACTTCTACATTTACTGAAGCATTTTACAAATTTGCCCTTTGTTTTGTTTGTGCGATTAATTTTAGCACCAAATATTTAGATAATGAATCACTTTTTCAACCAGAGTAAGCAACTATTAAAAATTTCTTTTCGAATTTAGTGTTTGTATATCTTCAGAAAAAAACAGAAGGGCTGGCAAACATGATAATTTATTTAAAAGATATTTCCGTGTAAAATCAATTTATCACACCTTAATAATATACTCCATAAATTACGACCCAAAACCTTCCAAAAATGTCCTATATTTTGATTTAAAATATTTTAGTAAATGCTAAATATTATACATAAATAATAAATATATGAAGTTTATTTCATTCATAAATGCAAGATAGTTGACTTTGAGTTTTGTTTTGGGGTGTTGATCTACGCTCATTTGCACATCTGTACTTATTAGACCAGAACCTACGGTTTAAACGGGATTCCAAATTACTATTTCATGCCTGAATCTCAATTCGTTCCCAACATCTGTCAATTGAAGTTATAATAGATATTCGACTAAATTAAATATAAATTAAATATATTATAATAAATATTCGGCTAAATATTCGACTACAAGGATGAAAACTTAATGCAGAACTGATACCACTATATATGAAACAAAATTTTCTTTGTGTTAATTCAACAATTTTATAGGTAAAGAAAATTTTTAATCAAATACCGGTATGAATTCTGAGCCAAATTCCCATACTTGAGCTACCAGACGCAAAAAAGATATTGATAAATTTTCAGAAAATGACATATTGTTTAAAAATTGAGTAATGAAGTACGACACAAAAAAATTAATAAAATCTTTTCTACTGTCTAAAAATTATCGATTACCAATGAGAAATTTAAACTAGCAGGAATGTAAAATTGGCGCAGAACTCATATCAGTATTCGTTTAAAATATTTCTCTACCTATAAAATCGTTGATTTAATAAGAAGAAATTTTTGTTCATTTATTGAGGTATGAATTCTGCACCAATATTCCACGACTGAACTAGATACCTTTTCAAATACTGAACGTTCTTTGATATTCGAACTGCAGTATAAAAAAATTAATATGATGTTGTTCTATATAAATAAGTTTCTTACTTAATTTTTAAAAAATCTATTTTTTATACATTGTGGTTACAGACCCACCATTTTTCCCTGATTCTTCCACCAGAATATTTATATGATATTTTTTACTTAATTAATGGTGCAAACACACTATTAAAATTCCCGAAAGAAAAATATTGGTGGAACAATCAGAGAAAAAACTTTGGTCTGTGACCACCCTGTTATAATAAAAGACATTTCTTTCTTTCTTTTCTTTTTTTTTTTTTAATGCTTCATTTTAAGTTTTTTGAACTCCCTTAAAGCGTTACATTATTTAACGCGAGAATTTTACGTATTCTTGTTAAAACAGTTCGGTGTAGCCGTCTTACACATTCGTCAGTAGCATATACAGAGCATAGCGGAGTCAATTTTTTTAATATCATTTTTCAAATAGAAAAACGTTGTAATAACTTGCTTATTTTTTTTAAGAAGAAATGTGTAAGTGTTCACAGTGGAAAAAATGTATAAGAAGTTCAAAGAGTCAAAATTTCCCCATTTATTAACCCATATATTCCCATTTATTATATAAAATTATGCATGCACTACGTAAAATTTTATATTAAAAATTAAGGTATAACCTGTATTGTTCTTAGTTTAACTATTCATAAAAATGTTTAACGCATCTATTTTCATATTACAGAGATAAGTTGTGTTTGTGATTTTAATTCACTTATAAAATATGCTCAGAATTATGAGATTTATATATTTTTAATATTTTACAAAATGTTACGATATTGAAAATTGTTGAAACGAAAAGTAAATGACTGTGTCAAAATACAGCGTCATCAGCTTTTAAGATAACGCCAGAAGGAAAAGCAAATATTTCAAAATTGGTTTTCGAACATGATCGATTGAACTAATAAAAATGCTAATCGTAGCAAAGACTTTTTAAAAGGATTTTCAATTGCGTAGCTTTCTGAGAAATCGGTTTTATAAAAAGTATTTCGTTTCAATTATTATAGGTAAAAATTAGGGGAAAATAAAAGTATTTGATATATTTATATATATATATATATGCTTTTTTGTAACTTATGACAAGAATTATTATTATTATTATTATTATTATTATTATTATTATCATCATTATTTTGTAAAATTAAACATAATACTAAGAATGTGTGTTTATATCCCGTGCTAATTATTCAATAATTATTTACCTACAATCCTATTAATCCACATACAAAGTTGATTCGTAAAATTATTTGAAAATTTGAAAGAAATGTAGAGAACACGGTTCGGAATTATAACTACACTGGAAAGTATGTTCAAATATGACAATTTACACGACTTGATAACACATTACCATCGGGTAATTCTCATTTTAAAAAGTGAACCCCGCTACTTTGGTTCGCCTCAAAAGTGTTACATTATTCAATGAAATTTTACGTATTCGCGACTGAATCTTTAAGTTCAATCCGCGTTCGCAAGTCGCACATAGCAGGTGTTTTAGCGGTCTCTTAATTGAATAGAACTTTTTTAAATAGTAAACTTCACTAATCGTTTATAATGCTTTCCTTCATTGAATAATCCGAAGATTGCTACACAAAAAGGTGATATTGAAAATAAATAAATAAATAAATAAAAGCAAAAATTTATAGAATTTCGGGGTCAATTTTTGCACTTGAGAATAAAAATTTGCGTTTGCACTATGGAAACGGTGCCCTTGAAAGGGTTAAAGAACTGCAATAAGTCCTGATATGCAGGGCTCAGTGCAGTCATTTTTTAAGTACCGCTTTTTTTTTTTATAGAAAATTTGAGTAATATGTTACAACATTTTTATTTATATTTATTTTTCTTTTTTTGCTCTAATAACTCAGATTGTTTTACAAAAATAATGTTATCAAAGAAAGTGACTAGGACAAAATTTCCATTAACTGTGATTGCTGATGATAAAATTTAAATGATATTTACAGGAATACGCAAAATATTTTATTTAATAGCCCTTCTTCATAGCTGCCAACATTAGTGTTGCCAGATCTGGCGGATTTTTTTATTCAATAACCACTAATGGTTTTTAATTGCAATGTTTGCCTAATCACTTCGAATAATAATAATCTATTTTGTATATATAATATCATTTCTTAAAATCATTGGTTATATTTGAACGAAAAATCCGCCAGATCTGGCAACACAAGTCAACATTTTAATGCATTCCAGAGTATTTTTATCCCTGCTTTTATTTCGAAAATTTTATTCATAGAATACGTAATCTTCGAAGCATATTCCGCAGGTAAGATTTGTCATTCCTGAAAAGAAATTTTATTTAACAGATAAATCTATCTATTTTTTATTAAACGTTTCGTAAAATGTAGCTTTATTTGTCAATTAAAGTTTCTAGTGCAAAACTGACTTATCTGACCTGCGGATAATACACCGAAATTTACGGAAATTATCTCCTATATATAAGTAAGAAAAAATAAGAAAAAAAATACTCTTAAAATGCGGTATGAAATAAATACGGAGTTAAAAATACTCCGGAATAAATTAAAATGTTTGCAGCTATGCCTGTGTAAGCGAAATGCTTAGCACTCGGCCCTTTATTTGTCTGGTATCGCATACTTGGTAGCATCCTTATTAATATTCCGTAGTGTTGATAGTCCAGACCTCTTTTTCACACAAATAAATTTTTTGAGTAATATTCTCCAAATGCAATTATGATTAAATAAGAAGAAAAATACTCTAAAAAGATAATGGTGTGAAAAAGAAGGCAGGGATAACAATACTACGGAATATTAATATGTTAGCAAGCATGGGTATCGTGTACGAATTACGGTTCAAGCATGAATGATCACAGTAGTTTGCTATCCACTTTAATATGCAAGGTCCCGATCTAATGAGTCTGAAAGTGTGAAATATGATTGTAGAGTGACACTTCTATTCAAAACTTTTTTTTTGTTTACTAATGTGGCACTTTATTTAAACGCCAAAAAAGGCGAAGCTTACTGTTAAAAATTAGAAAATACCCCTTTGACAATGTATTATCAAGTTGCGTAAATTATCATTTATTACCAGTCAATTATTATCAGTTATTACCAGTTTCTATGCAATAACGATTCCTAACTATTTTCAATATTTTCTATTCTTTTTTCATAGAGTTTTGAATCAATCATTATATGTTTTAAAAATGATCTGTAAAACGCATATACAAAACATTCAGTATATATATTTTATAAAAAGAAAGATTAATTATTACTACTATATTGTAATAGAAATACTTTATATTATTTTGATAAGATTTAATATATTTATTTTTTCTATAATAAAATATTCGTATGAAGTCTCCAGTAAAAATCAGGGGAGTTGGCTTTTTGTCAGTTATCAGTGTTATATAATCTAGATAATGGGTAGAGAACATTTTAAGAAAAAAATAAATTAAAACTAATCTCGGAAATTTTCTCTTATGTTGAATCATAATAGGTTATATTTTATTTTATTTATTATTATTAATATTTTACATAACTATTGCGTGTAATTATGAAATATTAAACAAATATTCTATGAATTATTATGCTTCAATTTCTTGTGGCCGTAATTTCTAGAGAAAATAGTTTTAATATTACTTTTCTGTAGTACGATTTTACGGTTATTTAGTGAGGAAGATTATAAAATTTATGGTGTATAGTAACCACACGATTTCGATTATCATTTAGTAGAAAAATTATAAAACCTTTTTGGAGAAGGCCAGAAAATATAAAATTGACCCCTAAATCAGACTTCTGCCATTAATTCTGTAATGACAAACTCATATATGTATTTGTCATAATGTTAAATAAAGGAAATTTCATGTAGCAATTTTATAGAAACTTTGTAGAACCATTTTGAAAAAACA
Source organism: Salticus scenicus (assembly GCA_963930645.1). Lineage (NCBI taxonomy): Eukaryota > Metazoa > Arthropoda > Arachnida > Araneae > Salticidae > Salticus > Salticus scenicus. Next base: position 111,895,775 of record OZ005657.1, read on the forward strand.
CCTATTTCCGATATTTGAAACAAAGTTACGTATTTAGGAAAATTATGAATTTTGATGTTGTAACTAGTAATATAAGCAAATGGGCATTTAAAATTGAATTCTATATGTGGCAAGTTTGAAGAAAAACATTAATGCGATTTTTATGATAACGACTACTTTCGGCTGAACTACTGATTTTCACCGAAACGTTTCAAATTCATAGCTTTGCATGAAAGCAACTTTTACATGCAAAAGACTGTCTGAAAGGGAATAAACATGGCGAGTTTGAAGAAAATCCTATGCCATTTTTTATGAAACTGACTTACAAAATGTAAAACAAACTCCGTTATTCAAGGAACTTATCTATTTCCCTGAAGTAAATAACTAATACATACGAAAGAACATCTAAATGGTGACTTATGTAGCAACTTTGACAAAAATCGTTAAAAGTGATTTTGAGACTTGCGATTTTCACTGTACCACTTTTACTTTTAAAATTTTTATCAAAATTGTCAAATGCATTCGTATGCCGGACCTGCCTTTTTATGGAAATTCGTCGTTCTACTACATTTCATTTTAGAGCTATGGTAGTCAGAAAACCCCCAACACACATATACGCAATGAAAAATTTTCCAAAAACCATATTTTTGGAATCAAGAGAATTTAAAACGTTTGAATCATGAGAAATATCGACATCGAGATTTTTTACCTAATTCAATATTTCCATTTTCTATGGTAATTGAAATAAAAGTAGTGTTATTAGAAAATACGTACCGTACGCACCTTTTTTCTATTATGTCATTAAATTATAATTATGTTATTATATATAATCTCTAAAAAAAGAGTTAAATTGAACACGTAATATCAAAGAAGAAAATAATTCTACTCTGGTCGATTTCATTTATACCAACCCAAACGCTAACCCTATATGGGGTAAGGCCACAATTATGGGGTAAGGCCACCTACTATCCAAAAACTTTACATTTCCGAAGCTATTAATATAATAAAATGCAAAAATACAATAAATACTAAAGATGCTGCAGTTTTGCCAATAATTTGGCCCAATATTATAAAATAGTTAGTAGTTGATTTCTGCCAGTTCATTATGGTTTTTCTCCTACAATAGCCTCGTGTAATTTTTCAAAAATTCCAGCTTCTCTTATTTTTCTTAGCTCCTTGATCCAACCTTCACCGGACTTCGAATTGACTTTGCTGCTATTCACGTTATTAAAACACTTAACTGTTGACTGTGAAAGAAAAAATATTTAAAAAACTGCTCATTGGAAAAGAGTAAAAAGTCCCTGATGATGCCTTACTAATTAAAAGCGAAAAGCTTCGTATAAACTTTTAACATATTTTATATAAAATTTAATTTTACGTGTTTTTAAAATAGTCAATATAAACAAAATATAATTTTAATTATGTTCTTATATATTAAACAAAAAAAGTATCAAATTGCCCCAACCGTACCCTCCCGCTACTCCATGTCTTTTCTAGCCAATTTTGTCTTTCTATTCCTTCCGGTGTTGGCCTTTTTTTTTTTTTTTCACACTTGACATTTTGAGTTTTTTTTTTTTCGTCCCATGCTCTTCTTCCCCGCGTTTCTATGGGCTTTCTACATTCTAAAGCGCGGTGGTATTTATACTAGGCGAGTCGTATAAACCCTCGACGATGAGTTTCATACCACAACCAGCTCCGTCGATGTCTTTATGTAGTCAAATTTGTCCTTTTATTCCTTCCGGTGCTAGCCGTTTTTTTGTTTTCGTCCCATGCTTTTTTCTATGGAATTTTGAATCTTTTTTCTCGTGTTTCTGTGGGTTTTTAGCTTTTTGTCCATGAATTTTACATTCTAAAGTGCGGTGGTACTTATACTAGACGAGTCGTATTAAATTCCACTGCACTTTAGGATGTAGAAAACGAGGAAAAAAGGCTAAAAATCTATAAAAACATAGGAAAAAATTGTCAAAATCCCATAGAAAAGAGCATGAAACGAAAACAAAAAACTCACAAAGTCAAGTGTGAAAAAAAAAAAAAAAATACGGGCTAACACCGGAAGCAATAAAAGGACAAAATTGATTTTATCTTTCAGAGCTGTTAGAAAAAAAAAGTTATTAATATATATAATGACCCTGATCTGTCATGAACGAATCCGGTTAGTACCGCTTCAAAACAGAAACTTTTGGCAGCCATTTTTTTTCCGTTTGTTTAATTCAACTTAAGAAACATATCATTTTCATACATGTTTTGTATCGCACATATTCTTATTTATTTCCTATTAAACCTTGAAAAACTATTCAATTGTAATGTTTAAATTTCTAAATTAAATATAACGGATCACTGGCTATTATAAACATGAACCTATAAATAGAATTATGTAACTTCATGATTATAAACAATGCAATACCAAATAAAAACAAACCAAAACTGTTGCCATTCAGAAAATACAACTTCCAAATGGACAGCTTATTAATTCCGAATGAACGACTCTTTGACTGTTTCATTAAAAAAACGCTTAAAATATTTCTAAAACATATTAAAGCCTTAAAAATCTTAAAATATTTGTAAAAGCGCATTAAAGCCTTTCAATATTTTTATCAAACTTCATTGTTTGTTTACATTGTAAGGTATGATTGGCGTCGAGTTTAGTACGTAAATGCCGCCAGTTGATTTTAGTTTTGAAATTAGTGTAAAATGATAGCTGGGATAGAATGTTTGGTTGGGCAAGTAAAAGTCACCAGTTGAAATGAGTATTGAAAGTAGAGTAGTCTAAGGTGATAATGTCGAGTCAAGGTAAAATGTTCGGTTGAGAATGAGAAAGTCCCTAGCTGGATCCTGGATATTTTGGCGATGTTGTGGGTGAGATAGCTGGTTGGAGGTATCGAGTAGAGGTGAATTTGGGTTAGCATGGAGAGTCTGTAGTTATTGGATAGTTAGTTAGAAAATTTGAAAACAGGATCTACGATAATCTTAAAAAAGAGTATTTTGGTAAAATGAAGTGAATCGTTTATTCTTATTATGAGGACTTTAAAAACGCAAGCGAAGTGATGACGTCACTTGCCGTTCGTGGATACAAGAAAAATATTTCCTATGTTAAACGCCCAATGGTTTTTTTGTAAAAAATTATTAAAAATCGAGGGAAATTATTTCCCGATTTTAATCCCCATATTTAGGTTTAGATATGTATTAGTTATCATGTGCATGCGTTAGATTAAGTTGTTTTTGTTCTAAAATTAATAAAATTTGAATTTTAAATTTCAAAACTCTAGATAAAAAAAAAAAAAAAAAAAAAAAAAAAAAAACTTCCATATTCCATTGAAAACATAAACATTTCATTTCAAAGGATGATATTTACACAATAAATATCCAACTAATATACTAATTAAAAGTAAAATGATAAATATTCTATCATAATTTGAAGTGAAATTTGTTTTCAAATGTCTAAATAAAGTATCTGATATAAGATACTAATATGTTGCAGCGGAATAGATTTGATATCGGTCATCCTTGGCAGAAAAAATATATATATATATATATCGCCAAATTATCTGGCGAATATAATTTAATTCCTTTCAAAAATCATGGTTATTTTAAAAACTTATATTAAGAGAGTAATGAATAATATGAAACAATATTTCGCACAATACATATTACGAAAATATACATCTGGCATGTATATTTTCGTAGTACGTTTTTGATCGCCAAATACAAAAACGCCAAGGACAACAGAGTTTTGATATTTAAAATTAAAATTTTGTCAATTTGACAGCAAAATAACTCAATCTAACACATGCACATGATAACTAATACATATATATACCCAAATAGCGGGATTAAAATCGGGAAATAATTTTCCTCGATTTTTAATAATGTTTTACAAAAAATCCAATGGGCGAATAACATAGGAAATCATTTTCTTGCATCCACGGACGGTCAGTGGCGTCACACTTCGCTTGCATATAGAGCACTTAATGGAACACTGGGATGTGTTGTTGCTGTTGTGTTGTCGGGCCTATATTTTTTGTCAACCAGCAGTTTTTTAATTGTCATTCATATTTATTGTTCGGGTAGAATTTTTTTAATTTCAGAACGAAAATTATAAAATATCGAAACACATTTCATTTATAAACAAAAATTGAAAATACATTTAAATGATCACGTGGTAACCATCATGACCTAAACATTGTTTTCAAGATTTATCGTTCACATTCCGTCATTTTTGACGGGGTTATATACTAGTATATATATATTCACCAAACTTGGAGTTTTGCGTTTAACACATTTGCGAGCGAAAACAATAATTATCATTTAACGAAGAAAACGGAGATCATATTCAGCTATTTTTCGAAAACAACAAAAATGAAAAATCATGCGGTATGCATTGCTTATTAACACTTTCCAATTGTACTTATTCATTGCATCGTTCAAACTTCAAATTTTCTGCCAATGTTATCAATCAACGGACAGACAGAAGGACTAAAAAACATACAAGTAGACTAATTGAATTCATAATCACTCTTAAACAATGTTTGAAAGTGTTAAAAATGCTTAAAATACATGGAAATGCAATCCCAGCAGTTTCCAATTATAACTCTTAATGCATCTGAATATTTTAGTGCAGTCCTAAAAATCTGAACGATAAGACTATTATATTCTGTACAAAATATTATATTAACATATTAAAATAAATGTTTATTTCATTAACATTTTTGCAGTAGAATGTTATTTGTACGTGATTTAGAAAAATGTCTGTCATCAACCGCAATGCATTGGCTTTTCTTTTCTTTTCTTTTCTTTTTTTTTTTTTTTTTTTTTTTTTTTTGAGTGTTCCTGAACACAAACAAGTTGTACAGAGCCTGTTAATGTCATTTATTAAAAGGAACACACCGTAGAGAACATGAATAACATACAACATTAAAAAAAAAAATCAGAAAATATTTCAGGACGCTGGAGGTGGGCAGATGGACAGTCAGACAGACAAATAAAATAATTCAAATCATATTCACTCTTAAAAATCGTTAGAAAGTGTAAAAAACGCTTAATGTGAAAGAAAATGCAATTCAAGCAAATTTCCAAAGCAATCCTAAATGTAATTGAATATTTTTGTGTAACCCTTTAAATCTTAATGCTGAACATACACTATTGTATAGAAAGCATTCTTTTACGCAATTGAATAACTAATTTCAACTATTTGGACAAAGTAAAGCTATTATAATATGGTTTATAGAAATACCTCTCATAGAATACAGTGCATTGGAATACTTTCGGGTGCCCCTGTACACAAACCAGTAATGGTACTTAATTCATTTTGAATAGGAAAAGTTCGATAGTGAACTTGAATAACGTATATCACTTTCAAGAAATTGCATTAATGTTTACAGGGGTTAGAGTGTGGACTGTCAGACAGACGGACAAACATACCGAAGTTTTGAACATTTTTCAACTTTGTTGGAAAGTGTTAAAAAAAATGTTGCATATTCCTATTTAAACCCTTAAGGCCCTTCAGCGTAAATGTAAGACCGTGGCTCTTACCGCTGCGATTGCTGACGATATTTTTTTGAAACACGAATACTTAAAATTATTTTGATAAATAACGTAATGCTACAGAGGAATGCAAAAATGCGGAGTTTTTTATTCAAAATTGGAAAATATGCGGATGAGAAGCTGTTAGTTCTTTAGAAATTATACCGGGTGATCCAAAAGTCAGAGAAAAAATAAAATAAATTATTCCACAAGTGTTAACCGCAATACTATGATGTTTTCATGGAACTACGCAGAAACGCATAGGATTTATTTTTATTCATAAATAAAAGTATCAGTTAGATTTTTTTTTTCTACAGATGGTGCTGTACTCAAATTATCTTCTCACATTTTACACCGACCCGTCTTGTAAAATTACACTATATTGTGCAAAAAGTGATTATTCTTAATTTCGCGCTCTGCATATGATATCCAGTGTTAGAGAATATTTAAATTAGACATCTATTGCTTATTACTGCTGTTAATAGTTCTAAAAAGAAAATCATTGTTTTGTTAAGAGATTAGTTTTATTATGAGAATTCCCAATTCGTTACGTCTGACGGCCATTCTCATGAATGACAGCCACCACATTGAATCAGGGTTGCCAGATTTAGCCTTTTTTTTATTCAATAGTCACCAAAAATTTTTATTTGTAACGCTTGGCTAATCACTTCGAAGATTTGTAGTTCATTACGTTGATGTAGACGCTTCTATCGACACTTTCGCGAACGTTGACGTGAATTCACGTCATCTGAAAATTTCTAACTCTGCCAGTGGGCGGTTCTTTAGTTTACATCGGTTACATTATTTCTGAACAATATACAGTCGGTAACCAAAGTCTCCGAACACTAGCAAAAATTCCTATATAAAAAAAGTACACTTAATACAGTTTTGTTAATTAAATCCTTGTCGAATCCTGTTTTTAGACTGACTAAAAACAGGATTCGACAAGGATTTGTTTAATAAAATTGTATTAAGTGTACTTTTTTTATATATAAGACTTTTTGCTAGTGTTCGGAGACTTTTGTTACAGACTGTACTCAATATTCAAATTTGTACAATCAATGCACTATGGGTACAAATACTTTGATTAGAAAGAGTACAATTGTAATGGATGTTCATTTATATTATAAATCTGAATACAGAAAATATCCATTCAAACTAATGTAATGTAAAAAAAATAACGCCCACAGGAGGAGCTTACTCTCATAAAGACAAAAACATGCAGTCGCGAAAGTGTTAATACCGCATATTGGCACAGTCAATAACTCTTAAATAATATTTTTTATTTTTTCTGTGACATTTGGATCTTTTAATTTCAAATAAATCATTAAAATATCAAATGTAATCGACTCATTTAAGCTTAAAAAAAAAAAAAAAAAAAATGAAAGAAGTTGAGAGAAAAAGGAAATGTACGCAAAAATAAAATACATTTACTGAAAACTTTACTGTACTATAAAACTTAAAGGTATTGCGCTTATGTATTCAGAATTCGCAATTGTGAACGGATAGCTTTTGCCCACTGTGATTCATTAGCTCGTCCAAAAGGTGGGTCAAGGACTTTACATAGAAAATCAAATTAAATAAATAAATGTTTTAACTACAAGGGAAATCCATGCAGTTATTATTATTATTATTTAATATCGAAAAAAATATTGATTAAAAAAAAAGTAATTATCAGTTTCCATTAAGTTTCAAATGTATCATATATTTATTTATTTATTTTTCCCTTACTTCTGTGAAATGAGTTTTTAATGGTTACAGATCTTTCATTATAATATTATTTTTTATAAACTTCGTTTTTTTTTTTTTCGATCATTAATTGCTTTTTAAAGTGAAACATTACAGCCCCATTAAATTCTATTAAAACAAAACAAAAACTTTTTTTTTAAATTCCTAATCTAGAAGTATATTAATATTTATATTTAGAGCTACTTTTTTTGCACATTAATCAGGTAAAAATGATCAAAAGATAATGTTTTTCAGTTTTCATAAAAAGAAAAGTAACATGAAATTCTTCTTTTTAATTTGTTTTTAAAAGAGCAATTTGCTTCCAATATATGCTGTACATATTTTATTTTTCCAATTGAAATGAAAATTCGAAAAAAAAAAAAAAAAATATATATATATATATATATAAATATTTCTTTAAATAATGCAAGAAAATTTACATCATTTATAATAATTATTTCTTTTTTTAGATCAAAGTTTTTAGACAAATTTAATATTACAAACAAAAGCAGTTAATTATTTAATGTGTTAATTTTTCTAACTACCTTTAAGGAAGATAATAATATCATTTTCTGCACTTAAATATTTGCTTACTGTTACATATAAGACCAGCTATGTGAATGTAATTCATAGAAACTTAAAATGTATTAACCCTTTCATTTCCCGTGACGCCAGTTGGAATCATAACATTTCAGATATTCTTTCTTGCCATGTAACACTCTCGGTGATTCAAAATGAACAATATTATATCTATATACATTTTCCCACCGAAAAATATATATTTTAAATGATTTCACTACCCTTGTTGATAAATAAAAGTATATTTTGCTCTCTTCTGATAATAATATCGGAGTCAGTGTCCTGTTCTGGGCAAACCGGGTGCGGCCCATACGCCGGTTTTTACGGTACTCCTATTATATATGTATATACCAACTTCAGCCTTCATCAATCCACTGCAGGATGAAGGCCTCTCCTAGGCGATTCCAAACTGCCCTGTTTTCTGCAATTCTTCTTCATTCTGCTCGTCCAAACTTCAGAATTTTCTCTCTCCAATGACAGAGTGGTGTCTTCCTCGGTCTTTTCTTATCTCTTGGTATCCAAAATAGAACTTTGGTGGCCCATCTATTTTCATCATTTCTTCTCGCGAGGTTCCCACCCTAGCTCCATTTCTTGACACTAGAAATAACATCAGTAACTTTGCTTTGTTTCCTAATCCAAGTGTTTTGCTTTATGTGTCTTCGGGTGAATCCTAAAATGCATCTCTCGATGCTTCTTTTGGTTGTTTGAAGTTTTTGTATAGTTTTACATGTTAATGTCTAAGTATTTGAAGCATAAGTTAAAAAAGGCAAAATGTACTGATTAAAAATTTTTCTTTTCAAGAAAATTGGGAGGTCGCTTTTGAATATAGCGCTATTTCTTTCGAATGCTCTCCATGCAAGTTTAACTCTATTTTTAATTTCTTCCAAAGTGTTCCCATTCATTGTAAGGGCTTTTCCCATATAAGTATAAGTTCTTGTTAACCAAAAACTCTATTCCGCTGCATTTTCCATTATCAGTTCCTTAATAATTAAGCATAAATCCACTCTTCAAATCTTGAAAATCTTCACCTTTTCTTCAAACTTAACTGAGACCTACAATATCGCATGTAATATGTCGTAATTCTTCTTCAAGCTCAAGGAGTCTACCTTTGGAGTTAAAGGACCTGCAATTTAAAGTACAGTCACCCAAAAAAAAACGCCACCCCCCCCCACCTAATTTCGCCGTAAATTATCATAGAAACATTTGACTGGTACCGATCGATTTGTAATAACGTCTAGTTTATAACGGTACAGTTAAATTTTGCCTAAGGGGTCGTCTACATATTAAAACTGGCATTAACTTCATTTTCTTCAATGGCAACTCCTATTTTTGACTTCATATTCAGATTTCTGAGATCAAGGCGGTTCGAAAAACATACCTATTTATATACCTTAAAGCAATTTTAAATAGAGTTACACGTGAAAATGTATTAGGGGTCCGTCTATACATTTAGAAAATATAAATCACGATCTACCACCCAGTATACATTATTTATTAAGTTTCACACCGGAAAAAAATTTCAGAAATATTAATTATAAAATAAAAAAATGACTAATTCACAGAACTTTCTGAGTTAGTTTATGAATTAAAAGATTTTTATTGGTTTCTATTGATTAAACATCAGATAGTTCACTTCATACGAAGAAAATTAAATAGCTTGAATAGATATTAAAATATCTATCAAAAGAAAAAAAAGATGAATGGTTTTAAATTTGTTTGAAAATTCAAAATTATTTTAACTCAAGCTGCCGTATAATTGTCTGAAACGGCGACACTCAACCTGGTTCCCACGGCCGTTTCACAGTGACAATGGGAGTTTGTTCTCATACTGCAGTACTTTCATTTTCTTTAATTGTCTTTTTTAAAATATTAAAACAGATTTTTTTTATTTTTATTTATTTATTTTTTTAATTAATTATTATTATTATTTTTTCATGACATTATTAAAAACTTTTACATAAATCTCCACGATATTCTTTTGCTTTTATATTTTATAATGTGTAACAAATTAATATGTAAAATAATAAATCCTACTACTTAATGGGGTGTTCTAAAATTCTACACTTTAACACAGATGCCGAAGTGGACGGTGGTTGTAGAAAGGCTGACTACCCTTAATCTAAATCTTCACATGAAAAGGTCAAAATGTTACATAACTCTTTTTTTTTTTTTTTTAAGGAAAAAAGAAGAAGATAAGGGGGAGAAGGAAAGATCAAAACGAATATAAAGCATATTAAACGTTAATACCCTTTAAACACTGGAAAAAGGCGGGGTTTTGTATTGAGTGTCATTTGGGAGCTGTAGAGTGCCAGAAAATTACTTTATGTAATAAAACTTTTCATTTAAAGGGTATTTAAAGCAGCATTATATTTAATACATAGACTATTCAGAAAAAAAATACCATTCATCTGGTTCATGAAAAATAAAGAACATTTTCTGGCATTGCTCTATGTATATACATTCTTGTCACGGTTTGTTACTTTTCGGCGCGGCCGTTTTGGCGCGGTCGTTTCGGCGCGGCCGTTTCGGCGCGGCCGTTTCGGCGCGGCCGTTTCGGCGCCGGCCGTTTCGGCGCCGGCCGTTTCGGCGCCAGATGTTTACATTCCGAACTTTTTGAGTGTAAGAATTTTTTTTCTTTTTTCCCGTAAAAATAATAAATAGTCGGGAATATTTAAGAATTTTATAACTGTTTATTATTATATGGATTAAAATAAAACCGCGAGTTAATCATTATTGACTTTGTTTAAGTGAAAGCAGTTTAAGAATTGGTTAAGAATGCATACTTTTTCTTTATCTTGTTTCTTGCTAAAGTTAACTTTTATTTTATTTCAGCAAGCTATATTATATAAGAAATTTTATTAAGCAAACTGTAAATAAAAATAAACAGAAATCTTTAATAATTAAATTTTGTGTAACAAAAAAAAAAAAAAAAAAAAAAAAAAAAAAAAGAAGAAGAAGAAGAAGATAACTTTAAGATAATGAAAACTTTATAGAAAGTTATTTTTTATTTTTATAATTTTTTTTTTAATATATAACTGGTGGAGATTTAAAAGTACAGGATATTTTCATCTGGCACTTCTACACGTAAATTGCTCATTTTTCTTTTTATACAGTTGATTTTTACTGATTTAGTGATTAATGAATATAAGTCTACATTTTAACTGTCGGGAGTTACTAAGTTACAATAAATAAAGTAAATAGTAAGCTGAGGGGGAAAAATGGTATTAAAAATTAACAAGTTGTATGGAACTATTCTACTATGTGTAATAAGTTTCAGAAATTTAGAGCAATGCGAGCTTTAAGTAAGTTATTAAAAAAAATAAAAAATAAATAAATAAATAAATAAATAAAGCAGGTGTGTATTTACCGTGTAATGGTTTTTGCCGTTTTTTACTATCTTGGCCAAAACATGTTTTTCCTATGGTTTTTACCACCTTCAGAGAAAATAAAATTCCTATTTTTTTTTTTTTTTTAATTTACCTCAAAAACCTTCGGAGCATATTTTAAAATTTTTAGTTCTCATTTTCCCAATATTATTTACTATGAAATTTCCATTCTTTCATCCATTTCTAACAACAATATTTTGAAAATAAAAATAAAAAAAGCAATGATGACAACATGAAAATTGTTTTAAATTACATGATCAGTTTAACCCTTTATCAGTTACAAACATTTTTTTCTGTCACTCAATAGTTGAAATAAAAGGCTAATGTGACAATCTTTATTAAAAAAAAAAAAAAAAAAAAAAAAAAAAAAGGAAAATAAGATTACTTAATAACCATAGAGTTAAAATATATATATATATATATATTTAATTTATTATTATATTACTTAGTTTATATTATTTAATTATTATTATTTTATTAAATTTAATTATTTTTTAATTCCTACCTTCACCTACTATTGTTTTTATCAGTTATTAAACAGATAAAATACTACACAGCTAAAGGACTGATGAACTAATGTTTTTAAAATACTTGCAATAGATATTGTTTCATACTAAGAAATGAAACCCAAAAATATGGCTTCAATAAAAAGTATTTAGTTTGGTAATAACATAAATTAAGAAAACCTCGACAGCTTTTCCAAAAGAAAATATAGGTGATTTCTTCTTCAGGAATCATATTTAAGCAACCTCACTAAAAACAAGGTCAACTCTTCTTTCGTTGATAAAATTAGATAAATATTTTTCTCATCAAAAAATAAATTAAGTGTTAAATTGAGATTTTTTTTTTTTTTTTTTTACAACAAGCATAAAAGTAAAAATTAAAAAATCAGAAATTACATTTTTTATTTTATTAGCCCAAAGAAGCTCCATCACCAAATAGATTAGAATCTTTGGAATTGCCGCGTATGTATTGCCATCTGATGACTAAGTTTAATAAGTTTTAATTGCAAAAAAACTAGTTTCTCATCTTATCATTGGCTCTTTTAAATTGCACAAAATTCTATTTATTGGTAATATTTTTAGTAAATAATTTAAAATAATTTTTTGTTCACGCATAAAAAAGTAAATAAATAAATAATAATAAATCAGAAATTACATTGTTTATTTTATTACCCAAAGAACTGCGCGACAATAAGTTTATTAAATTTTAACTTAAAAAAATCGAGTTTTCTTCTAAGATTACCACTGGCTTCTTTAAATTACGAAAAATCCTATTATTCATCATTAATATCATCAATAAAAAATTAAAAATATTTTTGGGTTCAAGCTTAAAAAAAAAAAAAAAAAAAATCAAATTACATTGTTTATTTTATTAACCCAAAGAAGCTCTATCACCAAATAATTTAGAATCTTTAGAATTGCTGCATATGCATTGCCATCTGATGACATTTTAATAATTTTTAATTGTAAAAATCTAGTTTCTCAACTTATCATTGACTCTTTTAAATCACGCAAAATTCTATTCATCATTAATATCTTTAGCAAATAATTTAAAATAATTTTTTGTTCACGCATAATATATATATATATATATATATATATATATGAAGTCAGAAATTACATTGTTTATTTTATTACCCAAAGAACCGCACGACAATAGGTTTAATAAGTTTTAACTACAAAAATCGAGTTCTTTTCCCAGATTATCACTGATTTCTTTAAATTACGAAAAATCCTATTCATTATTAATGTCATTAATAAAAAATTAAAAATATTTTTTGGTTCAAGCATTGAAAAAAAAAAAAAAATCAGAAATTACATTGTTTATTTTATTCCGCAAAGAACCTCCATCACCAAATTGGTTAGAATCTTTAGAATTGCTGCGTATGTGTTGCCATCTTATGACTAAGTTCAATAAGTTTTAATTGCAAAAAACAAGTTTCTAATCTTATCATTGGCTCCGAATTAAGCAAAATTCTATTCATCATTAATATATTTAGTAAATAATTTAAAATAGTTTTTTATTCACGCATAAAAAATAAATAAATAAGAAATCATATCTATCATTAAATAAATTTTAACCGAAAAGGCTGAGACGAAAGCCGCGGCCATTTCGTGAAGGACAGGCTGTGCGAAAACGGCCTCTCCGAAATGGATCTCGCGCCAAAACGGCCGCGCCGAAATGGGTTTCGCGCCGGAACGGCTGCGCCAAAACGGCCGCGCCGAAACGTCCCATTCCGTTCTTGTCAACCTATCCCGGAAGATTACTGGTCCCGCCCCTTTCCGTACATTTTTTTCACATCAGTCTTTTTAGAGCTGTGTCAGCCATCGGTGGCTGACACTGATCTTTCCATTTAGGCTAAGTCAGCCGGCAGTGTAAAATATGATATAAAACTACAGAACTTACATAGTTTTAAGTAATTACTGACAATTTATTTAAAATTTACTTCATTTTTTTTTTTTTTTTTTTTTTAAATAGGATTTTTATAAGATTATATCGTTAAGGCCTAATGGGGTTTATTGAAACTCGATAAACATAACACGCTTCTAAGCAGCACGTGTGGCCTGAATGGGATTTCCATAAGAATTCGCGTGGCGCTCAATGAGTTAATCGTAAATGTATTTGAAGTTAATTACTCTAAAAATTAAATTGTGTACACACAGGGGCGGGAACTAACAATGTTACGGGTTAGGTTGGCAAGTATGCATATATATTTTGCTTGATTTATAAAAAATTATAACACATTTTCTTCTTTTTTTTTAGTATTTTGTGTTTATATATCTCATTAAAAATAAATACAATATTCATATATAAACATTTCCATACAGTAATGTATATAAACATATTGATTAAAGAAGATTTGTTGATATTATATAATTATTCTTCTATCTGTATAGTATATTAACACAAATATATTTTGTAAATTTCGCAGCATCGAAAAACAGCAACATAGCTTCCATATCAAGGCTTAATGTAAATAGCCACGCCTTTTCACAAATTTTCTAAAACTTTATAATATAAAGCAAAATAATTTTGCATATTTGTAATTAAATCATTTAAGTTTTGTCTTCAATAATCGATGTAGTAAATACCATTGTGATTTATGCATACCAGCGTCACATATAGACAGGGCCTGATTAAGGGGGAAGCTCGCTCTTCACACATTATTTATACTTACACCGTTATTTTTTAACAAATACTTTCCTGCTATAATAAACAGAAAATTTTCATTAAAAAATATTTTAAAAGATTTCTGGTGTCCAATACCGGTGAGTAAATTGGATTGTTTTACACCGTTCATTTTTTATAAAAAATATTTCCTCGTCAAAGCGTGGAATTTCTATGACATGAAGTAAAAAATAATTGTAAAAATATTCCGGTATGAGCGAGCTTCCCCCTTAATCAGGCTCTGCATATAGAGTCAAATAGGAATATGCAAATTTGTCTTTTTTTTTAAATAGTGTTTCAGCGAATCAGAGGCGGGGCTTCTTTTCTTTTGAAATTCTTTCACAATCCCTCGCCTACATTGTGATAACTTTACAAAAATATGCCAATTTGTATAATAAACATCGAAATATTGCTTAGGAAACAATAAAAATAACATAAAGGTAAATTAAAATAGTTTTCCGTCAAATTATATACAACCATTTACTTATAGAGGATACAGATTATAACAAGTGACGGCCCCCTAACAGAAATAAAAAGTGAAATATCACTGTAACTCAAAAAATAATGTTAGGAAAGAGCTGTAAATTTGGAAACCCATGTTTTTGATGATGCCCGTTCTATTCGTGCAAAAATTAACATAGGTCATAATTCATAATTTTTTCAAATATGAATTTATTAATAATTTTCATAATTCAAAAAATGTATTTTTAGCAAAAATTTGCATGGAATATGTTTGGGTTACTTCATTCTAACGAATAAAAAAAACAGAATTTAAAAATCATAATTATTTCGGAAGATATGATTTAATGTTTGTCACATTCATTTAACATTAGCACCCCCAAACTTTGACAGCTTATAACTCTATGAAAAATTGAGCGAAATATATAAACTATACCATTTTCCGTGATGATTTGATCCAAAGAATTCAAATAAATTATAAAAAATGGGGGTTACCATTGAAAAAAATGAAGTTGATGTCAGTTTTAATATGTAGACGACCCCCTAAGTAAAATCTAACTATAACATTATAAACTAGACGTTATTACAAACTGATTGGTACCAGTCGCATGTTTCTACGATAATTTACGTCAAAATTAGGTGGGGGGTGGCGTTTTTTTTTTTGGGTGACTGTACATATATTCATTCCTTAGCAGCTGACCCTGGGTTTTTTCGCACCCTCTTCCTTCTTCCTATCCTACTTGCTGTCCAGAGTAGGGACATTTCGGCCGTCGGGGACTGAAGGGCATTGCACAGTCAGAAAAAAAGAAAAAGAAGACGCCACCCCCCCACCTAAATTCGCTGCAAATTAGGTGTGTATGTGTTTGTGGGGGGGGGGGTCTATCCAAAATTGTGAGCAAAATTTATGTAAATGTTACTTTCTATCATAGTATCCAACTAAGTGAAATTCTGTACAGAGCGATAGCGTGATGCAAAAGACAAATCAATTTATTGAAATAAATAATTTCAATTTATAATGCAAACTCAGTGAAAGTGGGATTATTTGACAGTATATTTGAAAATCAAAAGTACTGTTTCAGTGTGTAAATACACTTTATTAGACAAAACAAAAGTAATTTTAATGGAATCTGAAAACGAATCTTTTAAAATGACACCGAGGCGTCACTGGAATTTTGATATCATTCCTTTTAAAACTGTTATTTAAAATTTGAAATGAAAATGAAAAAGCAACAGTGAGTATATTAAAATGGAAAAAAAAAAAGTTTTATTGGTAACCAATATTGCCACGATAGATTTGGGGATCAATCGCGATCCTTTCAATGTGATTCTTTTTTTTTTTTCTAAATTTTTAACATGAGAGTCTAAGACAAAATTTCGTATAATGTACAGTCAGCCAAAAAAAAAAAAAAAAAAAAAAACGCCCCCACCCTAACTAATTTCGCCGTAAATTATCATAGAAATATGTGGTTGGTACCAATCGATTTGTAATAACTACTAGTTTTTAATGATATAGTTAGATTTTGCTTAAGGGGTCGTCTACATATTAAAACTGGCATCAACTACATTTTTTTCAATGGTAACCCCCATTTTTTTATAATTTATTTGAATTCTTTGGACAAAATCATCGCGGAAAATGGTATAGTTTATATATTTTTCTCAATTCTTCACACAGTTATAAGCTGTCAAACTATGAGGGTGCTAATGTTAAATGAATGTGACAAACATTAATTCATATCTTCTAAAATAATTATGATATTCCAATTCTGTTTTTTTATATGATAGAATGAAGTGACCCAAACATATTCAATGCATATTTTTGATAAAAAAAAAATTTTTGAAATATGAAAATTATTAATAATTTCATATTTGAAAAAATTATGAATTATCATCTATGTTAATATTTGCATAAATAGAACGGGCATTATCAAAAAACATGGGTTTCCAAATTTACGGCTCGTTCTTAACATTATTTTTTGAGTTACAGTGATATTTCATTTTTTACTGTTGTTAGGGGGCCGTCACTTATAATAATTTGTATCCTCTGTGAGTAAATATCTGTATATATTTTGACGAAAAACTATTTTAATTTACCTTAATTTTATTCTAATTGTTTTCTAAGCAACATTTAGATGTTTATGATACAAATTGGATCATTTTAAAAAAATTATCGCAATGCAAGCGAGAAATTGTGAAAAAATTCCAAAAAAAATGAAGCTCCGCCTCTTTATTGCGGAAACAATATTAAAAAAACTAGTTTCTGTATTCGTATATGACTCTCTATGTGACGCTGGTATGCATAAATGTCAATGGCATTTACTACATCGAATGCTGAAGACAAAATTTAAATGATTTACTTAGAAGTATGTAAAATAATTTTGTTTTATAATGTAAAGTTGTAGAAAAACTGTGTAAAGGCGTGGCTTCCGTTGCAAAGAGGTTTATACTCGAGTCTGAAATGTTGTCTTTGTTCTTAAATATTACATAACGTTTCCCAGTTTCTCACTGCTAGAATTCTATTTTGTCCCCTTTCTCTTTTGTTTTTAAATTGAATATTCTGCGATTCGTTCACCTCAAGTTAAGTATCATGACGGTAACAAAACGCGGTAAGACGAGGACTATTATTTGAAAGAGCAATACGCAGTGAACAATACTTTTGTTTTTTACTTTTTTTAAATTAATATAATTGATTTTTATTAATTTTTATCAGATTTTTTAAAACAAATTTTCTGTTTTAATCTTGTTGTGACATTTTCGCATTCGTTTACTCTACCGTTTATGCTATTTAAATTTTATTGCATGACATAACATAATAAAATATAAAAATTTTATTAAATGTTTTTTTAATACTGAATAATAAAATGGTATTTTTTTTTTTTTTTTTTAAGTGGTTAATATCTATTATTGAAACAAAGAGCAATATTATTTATTTTCTATTATTCTAATCACGACGTAAAACTGGCGTCTTATTTATCACGGAAAAAGAATTTAAAACAAAGTAATATGTCTTATTACTTTTAAAGATATAGATTTTACACATTTAAAATTAAGAATTCAAGTACAGTAGACGACTGCAGAACGGGGAATACTCGTTCTAGGCAATAGGAAACCGTTTTTTCTATATCCATATTTCTTTTCATATGGATAAACATAATAATTATACTCTTTCTAGTGAAAGTATTTGTATTCATACTATTTTGTTTATATATATATATGAATATAAGGAATATTCTTGGCTGACTGTACATAATGAAGATAATTTTTAACGTGCGACTGTGAAATTAATATAAATTATAGATAATAGTAGTAGTAATAAACAAAGAAAGCAAGTTTGTGCGTGTGAGAGCATCGCTTCCTCCCCCAGGTGTGTGTAAATTTTCAATATGGGTGTCTTTCGAAATATCCCGTCAATACCTTCAAAAAGAATGGTTCAGCGAAAAATCTGTGATAATTTTAAACAAATTTATCGACTTTTATTCCTTATTTAACGAAAAAAAAAATAATAATAATAATTAGTATTATTATAATCACATTTCTTTTAATATTGGCACAAAGTTGACTTTTTTCGACATTTATTGTTATAATTCTGTCAGATAAAAATCGTCTGCTTCTCTCATGGAATATGATTTAATAATTAATTAATTAAATAAATAATTAGTACTGTATTTTTTTGTGCAAACATATATAGAAAAAAGTCTTGTGGTGGCCACAACATACTAGTTTCACTTGGTGGAAGGCGGTGTTATTATCAAATGTTTTTTGTAATGTTCATTTACAAAATTGTTCATTTATGAAAATAAATGTTATTTGAGTTTAGTCAGGCTGTTTCAAACCGAAAGATTTTAGACAATTCACAGCTAATAATATATACAGAGCCTGATTAAGGGGGAAGCTCGCTCATACCGGAATATTTTTACAATTATTTTTTACTTCATGTCATAGAAATTCCACGCTTTGACGAGGAAATATTTTTTATAAAAAATGAACGGTGTAAAACAATCCAATTTACTCACCGGTATTGGACACCAGAAATCTTTTAAAATATTTTTTAATGAAAATTTTCTGTTTATTATAGCAGGAAAGTATTTGTTAAAAAATAACGGTGTAAGTATAAATAATGTGTGAAGAGCGAGCTTCCCCCTTAATCAGGCCCTGAATATATACCGGCTGAATCAAAATAGATATTACAGCGATTATCTCGTAAACTAAGAAAGATAGAAACATACTTCCAATTACAAAATTAGTGCAAATTAAGAATAGATTTCAGATATCGCATTTTTTTGTACAAGGGCTGTATACATATTAATTACGAAATTTAGTTTTTATACGGCCACTCTTATCACATGACTTATATTTAAAAAAATATTCTCTTCAGTCTAAGAAGGGGGAGGGAGAATCACGCTTCTAAGTGGTAATTTCGCTGAGTTATTGCCATTTGAAAATTCTAGCATTTTTCGCCATGCGTTAAAGGTCTGTATCAAAATCGAGATATTGTAATTACTATAGCTTTTGTAATCAGGCATAGGTTGCTCAGCGTTTGCCAAAAAAAAAAAAAAAAAAATCATTGAGGGAAAGAGAGCTGTTTTAATCTTTAATGTCTCTCTTTCCCCTAGTGAATACACACGAGAATGCTCGTGGATAATTTAAAAAAATTAAATTTATGAATAATTTATGCAATAAAAGGGAATTTTCAAATTCCTTTTTCTTTAGTTTATTTTCCTTTATACATTCTCTTACCCATATACATGGTATAGACAAAGTATTATTTTTTGAGTCAAATTTCCGAAAATTAGCTTTTGTTATATTTGCATGTTTTCAGATCCTCTGAATTCAAAAATCATGTTTTTAACGGTCGGTCTCTCTCTCTCTCTCTCTCTCTGTGTGTGTGTGTGTGTTTGTGTGTTATTAGCATATCTCAAGAACAAATAGTAGCAGGAAGTTTAAATTCTATACTCTAAATCTGTATCATATTGCGATTCAATACCAAACAATTCGTTGTGATCGGAGAAAGGGATTTACAGGCTCATCCAAGAGAATTCACGTCTGTCAGCGAAATTTCTCATATGTAGAGTGTGAAATCTATAGGCTGCCTTAAACAAAATGAAAAGAACAAATTTTTTATACGCATAAAAGCATGTTTTTTTGGAGATTGTGGTATAGCAATCATTCCTCATTCATTTACAGAGTTACTCAGAGTATTTGGATATATTAGTGCTATACTTGGGAATTGTTGGAAGTGTATTTCATTTTGTGTTATATGTTTTACATATAACACTAAATTTACGTACACAAAGTCATGTGTATACAGTTTATAGACAATATACAGGGCTACTCACAATTTAGGCAAACATTTTTTTTTTATTAAATGTAATTGACGAAAGTGATTTCTTGCATTTTTTTTTTATGTCGAAGAACCTGACACAGTACGGAAAATTAATTTCTCCTACCCATACTGTAAGCAAAGTAGTAGTTTTTGGAGATAAATTATTTTCTGTATAATATCACATTTTGAGGCCTCTTGAATACGACAGTCAAATTTTTAGTGGTTGATCTATTTATATATGAATTTTCAGCATAATTTAACAATAAATAACTGTAGGAAATTCAAATTTAGTGCTTTAGATTCCATATCTAGTTGCCACTTAAAAAGTTGATCAAGATTTGTAAGTTTCAATGAAATTAATAACAGACATGATTTCTGTTTCAATAAATGTAGGCACTATAATTAAACAGAAAAATTATACATCAATACCATATCATCATATCCTACGCAAAAAAATCATTTTACAATATTAACAATAAATATGAATTTCTTTATGATTTTTACAGTAGAAAGTTATTTAAATGTAATACACAAGAATGTCTGTCCCAAAACGCAACGCACTGGAATTTTTTGTGCATTCCTGAACATAAATCAATTGTAGAGGACATATTAATGCTATTTTATATGCTGAATATTCCATAGTAAACCTGAATAACATATATCATTTTTTAAAATTTCTCAAAATATTTACGGACGCTGGGGGCGGGAAGAAGGACGCATAGACAGATGGACAGTCAGACAAAAAAAAATATATACAAATTGAAGTCGTATTCACAGTTGAAAATTGTTAGAAAACGTTTAATGTAAACAAAAATGCAATTCCAGCAGATGTCCAATAACAACCCTTAACGTAACTGAATATTTTTGTGTGCCTTGTAAATCTAATGCTAATCGTAGTGTACACTATAAAAAGCATTCTTTTGTGCTTATGAATAACATATATCAATTTCATTAAGATTTATGCAAATTAATTTTTGTTTATAGAAATATCTTTCATAAGAGTTGATCAAGATTTGTAAGTTTCAAGGAAATTAATAACAGACATGATTTCTGTTTTAATAAATGTAGGCACTATAATTAAACAGAAAAATTATACATCAAACATGCTTTGGAATACAATGCTTTGGAATACTTTTGGGTGTCCCTGTATACAAACCAGTGATGGTATTTACTTCATTTTCTATAGAAAATGTACGATAGTAAAATTGAATAACATATTTCAATTTTATTAATATATGCGTAAATTAAAGGTATTAAAAGATGGTTTATAAAACTACCTCTCATAGAACACAATGCTTTGGAATGCTTTCGGGTGTCCCTGTATACAAGCTAGCAGAGGTATTCACTCCATTTTCAGCAAGGAACATCCGATAGGAAACTGGAATAACATATATCAGTTTCAGGAAATTCCATGAATATTCGTGGGAGTTAGGTGGAAGTTAGAGCGCGGACAGACAGAAAGACGGATAGACAAATCGAAGTCGTTAAAACTTTTCAACCTTGTTCGAAATGTCACAGAGCCGAAGTCATTAAAAATTTTCAACCATGATGGAAAGCAGTAAAAAGAAATAAAGTGCGAAAATTTCACATGGTTTTGCTAGTCTTAATTTTCTTCCTCTCTTAACATGTTTTAATTTGCAGGTGACCCCTAAGAAATTTAACTATTAAACTTTTTAACAAAACGGAATAATGTAAATTTGCATTAAGGTCTTAAAACTGTTGATTTTAGTTGCTATTTTGAAATAAAGGATATATTTCTATTTTTCTCATATCATAGACAACCCCTTAAAGTGAGCCCGTTGGCGTCGAAAAATAGATGCCAAAACTGAAAATAAAGTGGTATAAGTCATCATTTTCAACTTGCAATAACTCAGCGAGATTTTGACTTAAAGAGATGATTTTTGTTTCTTCTTAGAGCGAGTAGAATATCTTTCTAAAAATATAAGTCATATGATAGAAGGGAACGTCTAAAAATTAAATTTCGTATTTTAATATGTATACAGCCCCTTGCGCAAAAAAATGCCGTACTTGAAATATACTCTTAATTTGCACCAATTTTGTAATTAGAAGTATGTTTCTATCTTTCTTAGTTTACGAGATAATAGCTGTAACATCTATTTTAAATCACGGATGATCAATTTAAAAGAGTAGCCATTGGTTTTTCTTATTACCTTTAAATATGAGGGATGTGGCAACTATTCTAACACTGAACAATCTCCTTATATTATTAAAATCTGTACGCGTGTGTCTGTGTGTTTGTCTGTGAGAAACGGCTTGACGCAGCTAAGGCTCCGCCGCTAAAGGTCGCACGGACTTTGAACAGGTATCGTCGGACAGAGAATTTATCGCAGATCTGGGTTATCCAATTTGCTAAACGATGCGACACTAATTAGCGGAGATATTAATTAAAATATCGACCATTGTCTAACGAAAAAACGATTCGAAATCGGAGGCGACCACCATTTTCTACCGCGACCGCTTACCTTGAAAGAAAAAGCACAGAGAGAAAATTTCGTGGGTTTTTGTAAAGCGATCGCTTCCGATCTGTTGGAGATATCGAAAATGCACTTATACCACGATAAAGAGCATTTATTACCGATTCTTACGGTACAATTTTTTTTAAAAAAATATGGATTTTTTATATTTAAAAAAAAAGTTTTAAAAAGGGTCGACAATTTCGTTTTGTCGCGGTCGTCTTTTTCGAAACGCCCTGTACGACCGGGTAACCCTTCCATTTCTTAACAGCTGGTATATAAAGAAAGGCCGTTTAATCCTCTTTCGAACCATATAAACATTTTAGAAAATACGGATTAGCGATCCATATTTTTAGATTTTACGAAACATCGATTTTTTCGCAAAACATTTTATAACTCAAAAGCGTTTAGAGATAAATCATTTTTTTTTTTTTTTTTTTTTGTATATAGATCTCGCTTTTATAATTTAATTTCCAAAAGATTGAGAGAAAATTTCAAAAACTGAATGAGTTATGATTTTTTTAATTTTCAGTATCACGGCAGTTTTCGATGAAATTCTGAGTCTCTAAACCATTGCAAATGCTTTACTTCATTCAAAAATGAAAACCGTAATCAAATAATGTAGATCACCATGGCAACCTGTTCAAAGAGGTTCATTTCTCGACGGAAGCTAAGAAAAAAAAAAAAAAAAAAAAAAAAAACCAGCGAGGTCACATCACATGTTTTTGTTCTGCGATTAAAAATTGCAATATTCTAATACGCGTATTTCAATTTCTAATAACGATTAATTTATTTTTTATACATCATTGGAAAGATATTTTAAAGTTCTTTTTTTTACTTAAAGTTTTCAACAGATTTACACGTTTTGAGGTCTCCTGAATTAATTTTCTTCTGTATCTCAGCTACTAATTAAAATAATTTCATAAGTAATACATCATTAGAAAGCTTTTTTGAATTGGAATCGAACAGTTGAATACAGAAATTTGTACCGCCAGATGGCGCTGTAATATTTTCAAATTTAAATATTTCAATTTCTAATTATGATTAAATTATTTTTAATGCATCATTGCAAAGATATTTTAAAGTTCTTTTAAATTATCGAAAATGTTCACCAGATTTATACGTTTGAGGTATCCTGAATCAATTTTCTTTTATGGCGCTGTAATATTTTCAAATTTCAATATTTCAGTTTCTAATTATGATTAAATTTTTTTTAATACATCATTCGAAAGATATTTTAAAGTTCTTTTAAATTATCGAAAGTTTTCACCAGATTTACACGTTTTGAGGTGTCCTGAATTAGTTTTCTTTTGTATCTCAGCTACTAATTAAATTAATTTCATAAGTAAGACATCATTAGAAAGCTTTTTTGAATTGGAATCAAACAGTGGAATACAGAAATTTGTACCGCGAGATGGCGCTGTAATATTTTGAAATTTCAATATTTCAATTGCTAATTATGATTCAATTATTTTTAATACATCATTCGAAAGATATTTTAAAGTCCTTTTAAATTATCGCGCACAGCGCGTGTATCCCTGAAGTTGTGCGCGCGCAGCGCTGCCGAAGGCAGTGGGGACCCGGTGCGAGTTTTTACTCGATCAGAAATGATTTTTTTTAGGGGCACAAATGGTTAGGGAAGGAATACGCGCGCGCAGCGCGCACGGGACTGCGCGGCCGAAGGCAGTGGGGACCCGGTGAGAGTTTTTACCCGATTAGAAATTATTTTATTTTAGGGGCACGAAGGGTCAGGGAAGGAATACGCGCGTGTATCCCTTAAGTTGTGCGTACGCAGCGCGCACGGAACTGCTCTGCCGAAGGCAGTGGGGACCCGGTGCGAGTTTTTACCCTATCAGAAATTCTTTTTTTTAGGGGGCACGTAGGGTCAGGGAAGGAATGCGCGCGCGCAGCGCGTGTATCCCTTAAGTTGTGCGCTTTTTTTTTAGGGGGCACAAAGGGTCAGGGAAGGAATATGCGCGCGCAGCGCGTGTATCCCTTAAGTTGTGTGCGCGCAGCGCGCACGGGACTGGCTGCCGAAGGCAGTGGGGACCCGGGCCGACTTTTTACCCAGTTACAAATGATTTTTTTTAAATTTCTTTTCTTAACACTAAAAGTTACTGTTAGTGATTCATTAATTATAGTGATTCATTTGAAAATACTGACCCGCTAGTAATTGTTTAAACCTTGTTTAAGTGTGGGAGACAATTTCCAACTCTATTGGACTGTTACAACTTATTTGTGAGGTAAAGCAAAAATGGAGGCGCACAATTTTTTTAATCCTGTAATAATTTTATTTATGAAATACAAAATTTAATTAAATTTTTACATTACATTTGCATTAATATTTCATAGGCTTTTCCAGAGAAATCCTGCAACCATCGATGAATTAAAACAGATCATAACTGAAGAAATCTCGTCAATAACACCAACAATGCTGCGAAGTGTGTCAAAAACGTGGTTCGACGTGTTCATGTTTACATTCAAAATGGTGGCGAACATTCTCAACATTTTCTGTGAGGAATGATAATGTAAAAAAATTGAATTAAATTATGTTTTTCAAAAATAAAATTATTACAGGATTAAACAAATTGTCCGTCTCCATTTCTGTTTTATCTCAGAAATAAAGTTGTAACAGTCCAACAGTGTAAGAAATTGTCTCACAAACTTAAATATGGTTTAAACAATCATGCTTCTATGTTAGAATAGTTCCCACATCCGTCAGATTTAACGGTTATAAGAAAAACCCACGGGTGCTCTTTTAAACTGATCACCCTGTATATATATATATATATAATATTTATGATAATGAATATGTATAAAACCAATTTTTACTTTCTCTTACCAATAAGGTAGAGAAAGTATTGTTTTGGGTCAAATTTTCGAACGCGAGATTTTGTTATATTTACACGTTTTGAGGTCCCCTGAATAAAAAAATCATGTTTTTAGCAAATGGTCTGTGTGTATGTCTGTGTGTCTGTCTGTGTGTCTGTGTGTCTGTCTGTTATCAGCATATCTCAAAAACAAATTATGGCAGAAAGTTCAAACTTGGTATTCTAAATGTGTATCATATAGGGATGCTACAGCAAGCTTTTCGTTAAGATCAAGCAAATGGTTCGTGTACAGGGACAATCAAGAGAATTCTAATACATTACGTCTATGGGGGATTTAATGAAGAAGGCTGGGGTGGAAGATATCTAAAGTATGAAGCGGCCATGAACGTTATAGCACACCAGGTTCAATGAGCTCCGTAAAACATAGCAACGAGTCATTTTCCATTTAGAAAATGAGATGTTTTAATTACTCTTATACGATATATATTAATGATATTCTTGGACAAAGTGGAATAAGTAGATTCGAAAACATTCACGTTGGTAATTCCTGTTTATTATTTCAAGACAGACATCCAAAAGAAGAATGGAAGCCATTACGATTTCTTTGTTAAACAAAACACATTTCGACATTTCGAGTCAATGATAAAAAAATAACATCTTTTCAGAATGACAGACAGCAAACTAATTAATTTATTTCGCCAAATCTCCTTGGCATCAAAAATCAAGTTGGCTGAACACATTTTAAATTTTATATCTGGTAAACCTAAATAATAGCTAAAGGATTGGCTAAAAATTAAATTACGTCATACGATGTGATTAAATTTTGTCAGGTGTCCAGAAATAGGGAAAAAGTGCGAAATCAATTGATAAAAAAATATTAAAAATTATTTTCAGCTATAATGATTCAACGGAATCTATAAACGTTTGATTGGAGACAGGAAGCTACAATAAAAAAAATCGTCTGCGGTTTTAAAGCATAAAATGAATGGGTTTCTCTTTCGTTGATATTTTATTTAATTATTACTTGATGAGATTTAGAGCAGGAGCAGGAAAAAGAACAATAAATTATATGAAATTACAGATTAATGAAATAGAAATAAAAATAAAATAGCTTAAATGAGTTAAAATTATATTAGATTCTTTTAGAATAAGAAATATTTTTGCTTGTATTATAAATAAATAAAATGTAATTTATATTATTATTTTATTTTAAAAAGGGATATGTGATGTTTTTCAACATCACATATTTCTCCCCGTCGACCGAAAAAAATGGGTTCAGCCATTACATCGTCTATGATATGAAAACTCAGCAAAAATTAAAATTAAATCAAATTATTTCCAATCTTGTAAAATAGATTGATTACAAAACAAAAACAAAAAACGAATGGCTTCCAATACAAATAAAATACGTACATTGTTATATTATTAATAGAAAATCTAGTATGCATACTTAAAAAAAAATAATATTCTTATACAATATTAAAATACAAATACAAATACAGAAAATTAGGATATTATATGGTGATGAGATATAATGTGGTATGGCCATAAATCTGTGTACACAAGTCTTTAGAATATATATCCATAAACGAAATGAGCTCTAGTCCTTTGATTTAAAATCATAATAATTCAGTCATCATATATTTTATCAGTTCGTGGTAAGATGCTGAAATCAGTAAATTTTTATGTTACCATGCATGGCGAGAAACTTTGACGAGTCCATTTCAGTTCAGAGAGGACAAGAATTCGTTGTAATAAATACATAGTTCAAATGTATAAGCAATCTGAATATGAAAGTTTGACAAAATAAAAATCAAGTATATTTATATGTTATCAAATATATAGTGAGTCTTTTATATTCAATAAAAGGTTTAAATAAATAATACATGTTGAAAGAAAGTAATAATGACACTTTTTTTTTTTTAGGTAATTGTAATTGGAATATATAATACATATGCATATATGTACGATAAAAATATTACCTGCACCAAAAGTCTACTTAAACATTTTTTTTTTTTTTTTTAACTTCCATTAGCACTTTTTTGAAACCAAAAAAAAACATTATTCTAGTATGTTAACTTTTAATAAAATGCAATTATAATTAACAAGTAAGTTAAAGAAATAGTGATAAAAGTGATATACACTGCTGTTGTAAGACAATGCAGCTTAGAATATAAGTTCCTGGACCAGCCATTGATTATCCAAGCTGCGAAATTTCACAACAAATAAAAATCACAACAGGTTGATCAGGTCTGTTGCGATGAAAGTATACATCAAATTTATTTAATTTATCTTTAATTTTTTTTTAATCTTTATAAATATTTAAAAATTTACACTGCGTAACTTTTAACCTAAGGAAAAAAAAAATGATGAAAAATTACTTTCTGTTTCGTAAATTATATTGATGTGTATCATTGGGAATAATGAGATTCTTATTAAAATTAGAATTATTATAAATGTCAAATAAGTGATTATTACGTGGAGGTGCCAATAAAATTCTATCTATATGCACACGAAATGCTTTATCATCACTAGCATGTAACCGTTTAATTGAAAATGAAACAGGGGAGTGTTTAACTGTGACAATGAAAGGACCTGTATATTTAGGTTTAAATTTATCCATAGACTTCAGATACACAATATCTTTTGTGCAGATGCTTCTTAGTTTAGCTTTTCTTTGAAAATATTTATTTCTTTTTGATTGGGAATCTTGAATGTTATTGTACGCTTTTTTATAAATTTCCTGAAGGTCTTGCATTAATTTATAGATGTTTACATTAGAGTCCAGGTAAGTGTAATTATAATTTGAATTATAAGTGTCAAAAATTAATGCCAGTTCTCTACCAAAATGTAGAAGATTGGGCGAGAATTGAGTGGAAGAATGCGTAGATCCATTGTAGAGAGATTTGTGTATATATAGTGCATTTTGAAATGAATGACCTTCTTCTAATAATATATTAATTGAATACTTAATTGATGTGTTTACACGTTCGCTAATAGAGTTCGATTGGGGATGAAAAGCAGACGAATGTATTATTTTTATGCCTAGAGTGTCATTAAATGTATTGTAAACTTGAGATGTATATTGTCGACCTAAATCTGATAGAATACATGCAGGGCGACCAAAGGTTGTAATGTATGAATACAAACATTGAACTATTTTTGGAGAAGTAATATTAGATAACGGGTAAAGTTCTAAGTGTCTACTGAAATGATCAATTATTGTCAAGACGTATTGACCATTACTAAAAGGACCCACCAAGTCTGTGGAGATTGTATGATTTGGATGAGTGGGTGTATATGTTTTTCGTAATGGAGCAGGGGTGGTTTTGTGATGTTTCGCTTGTAAGCATTTAGTGCATGAAGAGACGAAATTAAGGGTATCAGTATAAATGCCCCTCCAAAAGTATCTTCTAGAAAGAAATTCATAGGCTTTAGCCAAACCGAAGTGAGATAAATGCGCGATGGACAATGCTTTCGCTTTTAAAGAATTTGGAACAATAATTAAATAACTGAATGAATTGTTATGAATATTCTCTTTCTTGAGCATTAATACTTTAGAATCAGGATTTATAAAGTAATTGGGAAATTTTTCTGACTTTCCGTTTTTTAAGATTTCTTCGTAAATTGTTTTTAATTCAGAATCCTTAATTTGTTCGGACACAAATGTTTGGTCTGAAATTTCTAGCAAGGGGTCTTTAGAGTTCGAATTTCCTGAAATCATATAATTAACATATTGTGAGCATTTGTTTTGATTTTCATTATTAATTTTATCCTTACTGTTAATTTCAAGTCTGTTTTCATTTTCATCAACATCAACAATTGGTAGTGGTTGTATGTCATGAATTAATTTTGGATTAGCTTTGAGATCTTCTTGATTGTTTTCAAAATTGCAACGTGATAAATAATCCGCTAAGATGTTCAAATTTCCAGGAATGTGTTTGAAAATGTATGTATATTCAGATAAGTCCATTAACCAGCGGGTGGTAACGTCAGCGGGATTGGTAGTTTTCTTATATTTTTCAAGGGGAGCACTGTCTGACAAAATTACGAACTCACGATTATATAAATAGTATTTGAAGGCGGTGACAGTTTTATGAATTGCCATAAGTTCCAATTTTAACGCAGGATATTTCTTTTCAGAAGGTTTCAAAGATTTGGAAATGTATGCTATAGGAAGTAATTTACCATTAAATTTTTGCATAAGTGCTCCTGAAATAGCTGTTTTTGATGCATCCGTGTTGACATAGAATGTTTTCTCCCAATTTGGAAGTCGAACCATTGGGGGAAGAAAGAATAATTTTTGAATTTTTTGAAAAATACTCTGATGTTTTTCTGTCCATTTGAATGTTGTTTTGGGTTTTGTGAGTTCCAAAAGGGGTTGCGCAAGTTCTGAAAAAGATGGTAAAATCCATTTATAAAAATTAGCAAGTCCAAGAATTTTTTTTAATTGTCGTTTTGTCGTTGGTGGTGGAAAAGAATTGATTTTTACGATGTTAGCGGTGATGGGTGAAATAGTATGGTTTTCAATATGGAAACCTAAATAATTAACTGCTGATTTATGGAATTCACACTTAGATGGGGATAATGTTAAATTATATTTGATAAGAATTTCTAACACTTTATTTACTTTTTCACAAGTCTCTTCAAATGAATTTGATCCAATAATCAGATCGTCCTGATACGCATATATGCCATTAATGTTTATTTCATCGAGTATTGTGTCCATTAGAGACTGAAATATAGAACTGGCGTTCTTTAAACCAAAACAAACACGTTTGTATCGATAACTGCCGAAAATAGATGTAAATGTTAACATATCTTGATATTTTTTAGGAAGGTCAATTTGGTGGTACGCTTGCATGAAATCTAACGAAGTAAAGTATTTGAATGACGAAAGATTTGAAATAATATTTTGAATCTTAGGAAGCGGATATGAGGAACCTTGTATGACTGTATTGACCATTCTAAGGTCTAAAGCAAGTCTGTAACGTTGTTTCTTTGAACCATCAGATTTTTTCTTTACCAGCAATATGGGACAAGCCCACTCGGAGCAATTACGCTCAATTATGCCGGCGTTTACTAACTCATTGATCTGTTCTTGGGCTTCTTTTTGTAAAGCTTGTGGAATCGGAAATGGAAGTGTTTTAATAGGGAAATCATTAATTAATTTAAGATTAGGAATTATTTTATCAGTATGTCCTAGAGTACTGAGAGATTTGGAAAAAGCAGCAAATTTGCTTAAAAATAAATTTTCAAGTGTGTTACGTTGATCAAGGGTTAAATGATTCAAACAAAAATCTTTACTTGATAAATCATTTTTACGTTTTAGTAATATATCCTCTGAAGCTTGAATTAAGTGGATATGGTCCTCAATATTTTGTATATTATTATTACTAGAGCAAGAGTCTTCAATTTTATCTAAATGTGGTTCTTTAATTTCATCAATTAAAAATAATTTGCCAATATGCATATTTTTATTGAGATGAATTGAATTTTTACCTTTATTTGAGATAAGTAACGTAAAAAGAGAATTATTATTTTCAGAATTAATTTCACTTTTGTAATTTGGTGATACAATAGAATCTAAAATTTCTATATCAGGATCCTTTAAGTCAGTACAAAATATGTAATTCGTTTCTTGTAACTTATTATTTGTTTTTGCAGTAATGTAGATATTTTCACCAGTTTGTATTATAACTTTCTTTAGAAGGTAAACATTCATATTATTATCGTCAGAGTTAACATTATATACATCTAATTTTTCATTTCCCGAATCAAATAAAGAACAAATAAAGTCTAATTTTCCAATTCTCATGGAATTTTTCGAAAAGTCAATAGTGACATGATTTTCTTTAATGAAATCCATACCAAGTATTCCATGAAAATTAGAGTTATGTGGTATGTCAATAATATAGAAATTGTGTTGGAAAAACTTTTTTTCAATTTTGAAAGTTGCACGAATACATGAAGAAAATTCAACATAAGAATTGACCGTTTTAAGAGTAATAGACGAACCTAGTCTTTTATATTTTAAATTTGCTTTTAAATTATCAAATGTTGATTGGGCTAAAAGTGAACAACTACTTCCGGTATCTATAAGAAACTTTATATCATTATTGGCTAATTTAGCTTTTATTATAGGAAGTGTATGAGAATTTTTGTTTACATTAAATAAAATATGATCCTCAATATTATTTGTGCAACTCTCATTGTTGTCACTTGGAATATACCCTGTATTAGAAATATGACTAAAGTTTTGAAATGTTTGGGTGGCTTTATTATCTGCTACAGTAATATTAGCAACAGTTTGAGATCCAACTGAATTTACAAGTCTTGTATGTGAAATTTTTGGAAGAGAATTTGAAGATGACACATTTGTGAATTTACGTTCATTCGCTGATGAGACCCTTAGTTTTCGAGATATGGCAGCTTCAGCATCTCCATACCTCTTTTCTAGTTTAAATTACGGTTTTCATAATTACGTGTTTTATAAGTTAAATTATCTCTATTTCTCCATTTGTAACAGTTTAAAGCAACGTGGCCATGTTTGGAACAAAGTTGACAAATCAGATTATTTCTAGAAAAGTTTCTTCTAGGGGAAGAACGAAAATTGGTCTGTCTAGTTTTGTAATTATTTCTATAATTTCTTTGATCAAATTTGGGTCTGCTTGACTGAACTACGTGCAAGGATTCATTATGGGAGGGTGGATTGTTGTTTGTAAGTGAAATGCTATTAATTTTTTCAGATAAATCTTTCAATGTGTTTAATATTACAGAGTCATTTTTATTATCACAAGAAAGAACAGTCTTAGTATTAGCAGTGTTGTTGAAAGAATCATATATTTCGGATAATGTTTGAGCACGTTCAACTGCCTTATTATATGTAGTCTCTTATGTTTTCCTCCATTAACTTAATTTTAATATTTGATGGTACACACTCTAAAAATTTCGGAAGTTTAATGTTATCAAGGGATTGTTTGTCTTTAAGGTCAGGGAAAGCCTTAGGTACAGCAACATTTACACGATGGGCAAAATTTTTAATTGACTCCCCCGGCAAAATTTTTAGATTATGAAATTCCGATATTCCAGTATTGTATGAGGATTCCCTGAAAAACTTACAGAAATTTTCCTCGATGACTGCAAGATCTGTCGAGTTATATAATGTTTCATTTTCAATAAAGTATGCCAACGCGGCATCACGAAGTTTTTCTTTCATTACATGTAATGTCGCGTCATTTGTTAGTTTATATAACATGGCAAAGGATCTTAATTGATCGAAGAAAAATTTGACAAATCTCGCGTCCCCATAGAAATTAGGAACGGAGCAAAACGCGTTTCGATTCTGTGCCATTTCTTTCCAAAATAAAAATGTTAACCAAGTTAAATAAAAATAATATGCATAAGAATTCAATTGAATATCATATAAACAAATAAATTACCAAGACACTTAATAAAGAATAAAATTGTTAAATACTTTCCTTTTTTTTTTTATTAAGCATGCAAAAGTTGGATGATAAAGTTTCAAGATTAGTAAAAAATATGTAGAAATTATTTGTAATATTTTCCTGTATAACATTATACCTTGCAACCATGAAATTGGCTTATATACGTCTTGTTGTATATATATATTATAGATATATTTAAAAATATATAATGTATAATACTAAAAATGGATATATATACAAATTAAAATAATTGTCAAGATATATTAAATTGTAAACACAAAGATGAAAATATGAAAAAAAATCAAAAAAATATTTTATGCAGTATGATGAAAAGAGAAAAAAAAAAAAATATATCACTATGATCTGGTATTTTAATTTCACAAATGAAATAAATCTTTACTTGAATATCCAAAAACTAGATATTTCAAAAATAATATAAGCAAATTTTGATCATTTATATAACTTTTTAACTGTTCTTAAAAATTGAAATGAAAAGTTAAAGTAGAATATAATACTCATATGAAGAATAAAAGACTTTACCCATAAGTAAAAATTTATATATAAAGTTTAAATAAATGTCAATATTTAAGAAAAATGTACGAAAAGTTCTTATTGTCAATATTTAAGAAAAAATATGTGAGAAATGTTTCTTTTTATTGGCACAATAAAATGATTCCAAAGGAAACTTACCCCTTTTCCGAATCTTCTTTTAGCTAAAACAAAAATATATATAGATATATTTTATTTATTTATTTACGGTATTTTATTTATTCTTTTATTTAAAACTGTAAGGCTCTTCTCCTGTACGAGTGCGCGAGAAAAAAAATGAACACAGTAATTTAACTGCACAGATTCTAGAAAGACGACCTATATTTGTCATCTCTCCTTGCACTGATGAATCAACGATGAATTATACTGAACGGAGTGCATAAGAAAATCACACAATGCAAATTTTGCAGACTGTAGAGAGGATATTGTTCAATGAAACCGTAGAAAGTCCACCGGTATGGCATCACACAATATCGGCGATAAGAATCGGTACTGTAGACACAAAGTAATTTCTGTTTTAAAAAAAATCACAGATGACATCCTGCAGCATATTAGCCTTTAGTAAAGATGAACAACAAATCGGTAAATTCGGTGCTGTTCACCGTAACGTAGTTAATTTCTTTTTGGATCATCATTGGGGCAGCTGTTTTAAAAACATAACAGTCCTTAACAACGTAAAACTTCGCATTCATGAATTAATCAGGATGTGTAGAATGATTAACGTAGTCGATATCACGTCGATATTAGGTGACTAAGCAGAGATCCGTTAAACAGAAATTCGAGCTTATATTCGTTAATAATAGTAATGAATAATTTTTCAAGACGAAAAAAAATTTTGGATATCCGGATATATTATCCGGCCTGAGTCTGGCACCACATATATTTAATGAAGAAGGCTGGGATGGAAGATATCTAAAGTATGAAGCGGCCATGAACGTTATAGCACACCAGGTTCAATGAGCTCCGTAAAACATAGCAACGAGTCATTTTCCATTTAGAAAATGCGATGTTTTAATTACTCTTATACGACATATATTAATGATATTCTTGGACAAAGTGGAATAAGTAGATTCGAAAACATTCACGTTGGTAATTCCTGTTTATTATTTCAAGACAGACATCCAAAAGAAGAATGGAAGCCATTACGATTTCTTTGTTAAACAAAACACATTTCGACATTTCGAGTCATTGATAAAAAAATAACATCTTTTCAGAATGACAGACAGCAAGCTAATTAATTTATTTCGCCAAATCTCCTTGGCATCAAAAATCAAGTTGGCTGAACACATTTTAAATTTTATATCTGGTAAAACTAAATAATAGCTAAAGGATTGGCTAAAAATTAAATTACGTCATACGATGTGATTAAATTTTGTCAGGTGTCCAGAAATCGGGAAAAAGTGCGAAATCAATTGATAAAAAAATATTAGAAATTATTTTCAGCTATAATGATTCAACGGAATCTATAAACGTTTGATTGGAGACAGGAAGCTACAATAAAAAAAAAATTGGTCTGCGGTTTTAAAGCATAAAATGAATGGGTTTCTCTTTCGTTGATATTTTATTTAATTATTACTTGATGAGATTTAGAGCAGGAGCAGGAAAAAGAACAATAAATTATATGAAATTACAGATTAATGAAATAGAAATAAAAATAAAATAGCTTAAATGAGTTAAAATTATATTAGATTATTAAAGAATAAGAAATATTTTTGCTTGTATTATAAATAAATAAAATGTAATTTATATTATTATTTTATTTTAAAAAGGGATATGTGATGTTTTTCAACATCACATATTTCTCCCCGTCGACCGAAAAAAAATGGGTTCAGCCATTACATCGTCTATGATATGAAAACTCAGAAAAAATTAAAATTAAATCAAATTATTTCCAATCTTGTAAAATAGATTGATTACAAAACAAAAACAGAAAACGAATGGCTTCCAATACAAATAAAATACGTACATTGTTATATTATTAATAGAAAATCTAGTATGCATACTTAAAAAAAAATAATATTCTTATACAGTATTAAAATACAAATACAAATACAGAAAATAAGGATATTATATGGTGATGAGATATAATGTGGTATGGCCATAAATCTGTGTACACAAGTCTTTAGAATATATATCCATAAACAAAATGAGCTCTAGTCCTTTGATTTAAAATCATAATAATTCAGTCATCATATATTTTATCAGTTCGTGGTAAGATGCTGAAATCAGTAAATTTTTATGTTACCATGCATGGCGAGAAACTTTGACGAGTCCATTTCAGTTCAGAGAGGACAAGAATTCGTTGTAATAAATACATAGTTCAAATGTATAAGCAATCTGAATATGAAAGTTTGACAAAATAAAAATCAAGTATATTTATATGTTATCAAATATATAGTGAGTCTTTTATATTCAATAAAAGGTTTAAATAAATAATACATGTTGAAAGAAAGTAATAATGACACTTTTTTTTTTTTAGGTAATTGTAATTGGAATATATAATACATATGCATGTAGGTGCGATAAAAATATTACCTGCACCAAAAGTCTACGTAAACATTTTTTTTTTTTTCCTTCCATTAGCACTTTTTTGAAACCAAAAAAAAACATTATTCTAGTATGTTAACTTTTAATAAAATGCAATTATAATTAACAAGTAAGTTAAAGAAATAGTGATAAAAGTGATATACACTGCTGTTGTAAGACAATGCAGCTTAGAATATAAGTTCCTGGACCAGCCATTGATTATCCAAGCTGCGAAATTTCACAACAAATAAAAATCACAACAGGTTGATCAGGTCTGTTGCGATGAAAGTATACATCAAATTTATTTAATTTATCTTTAATTTTTTTTTTAATCTTTATAAATATTTAAAAATTTACACTGCGTAACTTTTAACCTAAGGAAAAAAAAAATGATGAAAAATTACTTTCTGTTTCGTAAATTATATTGATGTGTATCATTGGGAATAATGAGATTCTTATTAAAATTAGAATTATTATAAATGTCAAATAAGTGATTATTACGTGGAGGTGCCAATAAAATTCTATCTATATGCACACGAAATGCTTTATCATCACTAGCATGTAACCGTTTAATTGAAAATGAAACAGGGGAGTGTTTAACTGTGACAATGAAAGGACCTGTATATTTAGGTTTAAATTTATCCATAGACTTCAGATACACAATATCTTTTGTGCAGATGCTTCTTAGTTTAGCTTTTCTTTGAAAATATTTATTTCTTTTTGATTGGGAATCTTGAATGTTATTGTACGCTTTTTT
This sequence comes from Salticus scenicus, assembly GCA_963930645.1. Lineage (NCBI taxonomy): Eukaryota > Metazoa > Arthropoda > Arachnida > Araneae > Salticidae > Salticus > Salticus scenicus. Next base: position 111,932,502 of record OZ005657.1, read on the forward strand.
ATAAATTTCCTGAAGGTCTTGCATTAATTTATAGATGTTTACATTAGAGTCCAGGTAAGTGTAATTATAATTTGAATTATAAGTGTCAAAAATTAGTGCCAGTTCTCTACCAAAATGTAGAAGATTGGGCGAGAAATGAATGGAAGAATGCGTAGATCCATTGTAGAGAGATTTGTGTATATATAGTGCATTTTGAAATGAATGACCTTCTTCTAATAATATATTAATTGAATACTTAATTGATGTGTTTACACGTTCGCTAATAGAGTTCGATTGGGGATGAAAAGCAGACGAATGTATTATTTTTATGCCTAGAGTGTCATTAAATGTATTGTAAACTTGAGATGTATATTGTCGACCTAAATCTGATAGAATACATGCAGGGCGACCAAAGGTTGTAATGTATGAAAACAAACATTGAACTATTTTTGGAGAAGTAATATTAGATAACGGGTAAAGTTCTAAGTGTCTACTGAAATGATCAATTATTGTCAAGACGTATTGACCATTACTAAAAGGACCCACCAAGTCTGTGGAGATTGTATGATTTGGATGAGTGGGTGTATATGTTTTTTGTAATGGAGCAGGGGGTGTTTTGTGATGTTTCGCTTGTAAGCATTTAGTGCATGAAGAGACGAAATTAAGGGTATCAGTATAAATGCCCCTCTAAAAGTATCTTCTAGAAAGAAATTCATAGGTTTTAGCCAAACCGAAGTGAGATAAATGCGCGATGGACAATGCTTTCGCTTTTAAAGAATTTGGAACAATAATTAAATAACTGAATGAATTGTTATGAATATTCTCTTTCTTGAGCATTAATACTTTAGAATCAGGATTTATAAAGTAATTGGGAAATTTTTCTGACTTTCCGTTTTTTAAGATTTCTTCGTAAATTGTTTTTAATTCAGAATCCTTAATTTGTTCGGACACAAATGTTTGGTCTGAAATTTCTAGCAAGGGGTCTTTAGAGTTCGAATTTCCTGAAATCATATAATTAACATATTGTGAGCATTTGTTTTGATTTTCATTATTAATTTTATCCTTACTGTTAATTTCAAGTCTGTTTTCATTTTCATCAACATCAACAATTGGTAGTGGTTGTATGTCATGAATTAATTTTGGATTAGCTTTGAGATCTTCTTGATTGTTTTCAAAATTGCAACGTGATAAATAATCCGCTAAGATGTTGAAATTTCCAGGAATGTGTTTGAAAATGTATGTATATTCAGATAAGTCCATTAACCAGCGGGTGGTAACGTCAGCGGGATTGGTAGTTTTCTTATATTTTTCAAGGGGAGCACTGTCTGACAAAATTACGAACTCACGATTATATAAATAGTATTTGAAGGCGGTGACAGTTTTATGAATTGCCATAAGTTCCAATTTTAACGCAGGATATTTCTTTTCAGAAGGTTTCAAAGATTTGGAAATGTATGCTATAGGAAGTAATTTACCATTAAATTTTTGCATAAGTGCTCCTGAAATAGCTGTTTTTGATGCATCCGTGTTGACATAGAATGTTTTCTCCCAATTTGGAAGTCGAACCATTGGGGGAAGAAAGAATAATTTTTGAATTTTTTGAAAAATACTCTGATGTTTTTCTGTCCATTTGAATGTTGTTTTGGGTTTTGTGAGTTCCACAAGGGGTTGCGCAAGTTCTGAAAAAGATGGTAAAATCCATTTATAAAAATTAGCAAGTCCAAGAATTTTTTTTAATTGTCGTTTTGTCGTTGGTGTTGGAAAAGAATTGATTTTTACGATGTTAGCGGTGATGGGTGAAATAGTATGGTTTTCAATATGGAAACCTAAATAATTAACTGCTGATTTATGGAATTCACACTTAGATGGGGATAATGTTAAATTATATTTGATAAGAATTTCTAACACTTTATTTACTTTTTCACAAGTCTCTTCAAATGAATTTGATCCAATAATCAGATCGTCCTGATACGCATATATGCCATTAATGTTTATTTCATCGAGTATTGTGTCCATTAGAGACTGAAATATAGAACTGGCGTTCTTTAAACCAAAACAAACACGTTTGTATCGATAACTGCCGAAAATAGATGTAAATGTTAACATATCTTGATATTTTTTAGGAAGGTCAATTTGGTGGTACGCTTGCATGAAATCTAACGAAGTAAAGTATTTGAATGACGAAAGATTTGAAATAATATTTTGAATCTTAGGAAGCGGATATGAGGAACCTTGTATGACTGTATTGACCATTCTAAGGTCTTTAAGCAAGTCTGTAACGTTGTTTCTTTGAACCATCAGATTTTTTCTTTACCAGCAATATGGGACAAGCCCACTCGGAGCAATTACGCTCAATTATGCCGGCGTTTACTAACTCATTGATCTGTTCTTGGGCTTCTTTTTGTAAAGCTTGTGGAATCGGAAATGGAAGTGTTTTAATAGGGAAATCATTAATTAATTTAAGATTAGGAATTATTTTATCAGTATGTCCTAGAGTACTGAGAGATTTGGAAAAAGCAGCAAATTTGCTTAAAAATAAATTTTCAAGTGTGTTACGTTGATCAAGGGTTAAATGATTCAAACAAAAATCTTTACTTGATAAATCATTTTTACGTTTTAGTAATATATCCTCTGAAGCTTGAATTAAGTGGATATGGTCCTCAATATTTTGTATATTATTATTACTAGAGCAAGAGTCTTCAATTTTATCTAAATGTGGTTCTTTAATTTCATCAATTAAAAATAATTTGCCAATATGCATATTTTTATTGAGATGAATTGAATTTTTACCTTTATTTGAGATAAGTAACGTAAAAAGAGAATTATTATTTTCAGAATTAATTTCACTTTTGTAATTTGGTGATACAATAGAATCTAAAATTTCTATATCAGGATCCTTTAAGTCAGTACAAAATATGTAATTCGTTTCTTGTAACTTATTATTTGTTTTTGCAGTAATGTAGATATTTTCACCAGTTTGTATTATAACTTTCTTTAGAAGGTAAACATTCATATTATTATCGTCAGAGTTAACATTATATACATCTAATTTTTCATTTCCCGAATCAAATAAAGAACAAATAAAGTCTAATTTTCCAATTCTCATGGAATTTTTCGAAAAGTCAATAGTGACATGATTTTCTTTAATGAAATCCATACCAAGTATTCCATGAAAATTAGAGTTATGTGGTATGTCAATAATATAGAAATTGTGTTGGAAAAACTTTTTTTCAATTTTGAAAGTTGCACGAATACATGAAGAAAATTCAACATAAGAATTGACCGTTTTAAGAGTAATAGACGAACCTAGTCTTTTATATTTTAAATTTGCTTTTAAATTATCAAATGTTGATTGGGCTAAAAGTGAACAACTACTTCCGGTATCTATAAGAAACTTTATATCATTATTGGCTAATTTAGCTTTTATTATAGGAAGTGTATGAGAATTTTTGTTTACATTAAATAAAATATGATCCTCAATATTATTTGTGCAACTCTCATTGTTGTCACTTGGAATATACCCTGTATTAGAAATATGACTAAAGTTTTGAAATGTTTGGGTAGCTTTATTATCTGCTACAGTAATATTAGCAACAGTTTGAGATCCAACTGAATTTACAAGTCTTGTATGTGAAATTTTTGGAAGAGAATTTGAAGATGACACATTTGTGAATTTACGTTCATTCGCTGATGAGACCCTTAGTTTTCGAGATATGGCAGCATCAGCATCTCCATACCTCTTTTCTAGTTTAAATTACGGTTTTCATAATTACGTGTTTTATAAGTTAAATTATCTCTATTTCTCCATTTGTAACAGTTTAAAGCAACGTGGCCATGTTTGGAACAAAGTTGACAAATCAGATTATTTCTAGAAAAGTTTCTTCTAGGGGAAGAACGAAAATTGGTCTGTCTAGTTTTGTAATTATTTCTATAATTTCTTTGATCAAATTTGGGTCTGCTTGACTGAACTACGTGCAGGGATTCATTATGGGAGGGTGGATTGTTGTTTGTAAGTGAAATGCTATTAATTTTCTCAGATAAATCTTTCAATGTGTTTAATATTACAGAGTCATTTTTATTATCACAAGAAAGAACAGTCTTAGTATTAGTAGTGTTGTTGAAAGAATCATATATTTCGGATAATGTTTGAGCACGTTCAACTGCCTTATTATAGTCTCTTATGTTTTCCTCCATTAACTTAATTTTAATATTTGATGGTACACACTCTAAAAATTTCGGAAGTTTAATGTTATCAAGGGATTGTTTGTCTTTAAGGTCAGGGAAAGCCTTAGGTACAGCAACATTTACACGATGGGCAAAATTTTTAATTGACTCCCCCGGCAAAATTTTTAAATTATGAAATTCCGATATTCCAGTATTGTATGAGGATTCCCTGAAAAACTTACAGAAATTTTCCTCGATGACTGCAAGATCTGTCGAGTTATATAATGTTTCATTTTCAATAAAGTATGCCAACGCGGCATCACGAAGTTTTTCTTTCATTACATGTAATGTCGCGTCATTTGTTAGTTTATTTAACATGGCAAAGGATCTTAATTGATCGAAGAAAAATTTGACAAATCTCGCGTCCCCATCGAAATTAGGAACGGAGCAAAACGCGTTTCGATTCTGTGCCATTTCTTTCCAAAATAAAAATGTTAACCAAGTTAAATAAAAATAATATGCATAAGAATTCAATTGAATATCATATAAACAAATAAATTACCAAGACACTTAATAATGAATAAAATTGTTAAATACTTTCCTTTTTTTTTTTTTTTTTATTAAGCATGCAAAAGTTGGATGATAAAGTTTCAAGATTAGTAAAAAATATGTAGAAATTATTTGTAATATTTTCCTGTATAACATTATACCTTGCAACCATGAAATTGGCTTATATACGTCTTGTTGTATATATATATTATAGATATATTTAAAAATATATAATGAATAATACTAAAAATGGATATATATACAAATTAAAATAATTGTCAAGATATATTAAATTGTAAACACAAAGATCAAAATATGAAAAAAAATCAAAAAAATATTTTATGCAGTATGATGAAAAGAGAAAAAAAAAATATCACTATGATCTGGTATTTTAATTTGACAAATGAAATAAATCTTTACTTGAATATCCAAAAACTAGATATTTCAAAAATAATATAAGCAAATTTTGATCATTTATATAACTTTTTAACTGTTCTTAAAAATTGAAATGAAAAGTTAAAGTAGAATATAATACTCATATGAAGAATAAAAGACTTTACCGATAAGTAAAAATTTATATATAAAGTTTAAATAAATGTCAATATTTAAGAAAAATGTACGAAAAGTTCTTATTGTCAATATTTAAGAAAAAATATGTGAGAAATGTTTCTTTTTATTGGCACAATAAAATGATTCCAAAGGAAACTTACACCTTTTACGAATCTTCTTTTAGCTAAAACAAAAATATATATAGATATATTTTATTTATTTATTTACGGTATTTTATTTATTCTTTTATTTAAAACTGTAAGGCTCTTCTCCTGTACGAGTGCGCGAGAAAAAAAATGAACACAGTAATTTAACTGCACAGATTCTAGAAAGACGACCTATATTTGTCATCTCTCCTTGCACTGATGAATCAACGATGAATTATACTGAACGGAGTGCATAAGAAAATCACACAATGCAAATTTTGCAGACTGTAGAGAGGATATTGTTCAATGAAACCGTAGAAAGTCCACCGGTATGGCATCACGCAATATCGGCGATAAGAATCGGTACTGTAGACACAAAGTAATTTCTGTTTTAAAAAAAATCACAGATGACATCCTGCAGCATATTAGCCTTTAGTAAAGATGAACAACAAATCGGTAAATTCGGTGCTGTTCACCGTAACGTAGTTAGTTTCTTTTTGGATCATCATTGGGGCAGCTGTTTTAAAAACATAACAGTCTTCAACAACGTAAAACTTCGCATTCATGAATTAATCAGGATGTGTAGAATGATTAACGTAGTCGATATCACGTCGATATTAGGTGACTAAGCAGAGATCCGTTAAACAGAAATTCGAGCTTATATTCGTTAATAATAGTAATGAATAATTTTTCAAGACGAAAAAAAATTTTGGATATCCGGATATATTATCCGGCCTGAGTCTGGCACCACATATATTTAATGAAGAAGGCTGGGATGGAAGATATCTAAAGTATGAAGCGGCCATGAACGTTATAGCACACCAGGTTCAATGAGCTCCGTAAAACATAGCAACGAGTCATTTTCCATTTAGAAAATGAGATGTTTTAATTACTCTTATACGACATATATTAATGATATTCTTGGACAAAGTGGAATAAGTAGATTCGAAAACATTCACGTTGGTAATTCCTGTTTATTATTTCAAGACAGACATCCAAAAGAAGAATGGAAGCCATTACGATTTCTTTGTTAAACAAAACACATTTCGACATTTCGAGTCAATGATAAAAAAATAACATCTTTTCAGAATGACAGACAGCAAGCTAATTAATTTATTTCGCCAAATCTCCTTGGCATCAAAAATCAAGTTGGCTGAACACATTTTAAATTTTATATCTGGTAAACCTAAATAATAGCTAAAGGATTGGCTAAAAATTAAAATACGTCATACGATGTGATTAAATTTTGTCAGGTGTCCAGAAATAGGGAAAAAGTGCGAAATCAATTGATAAAAAAATATTAGAAATTATTTTCAGCTATAATGATTCAACGGAATCTATAAACGTTTGATTGGAGACAGGAAGCTACAATAAAAAAAAAAATCGTCTGCGGTTTTAAAGCATAAAATGAATGGGTTTCTCTTTCGTTGATATTTTATTTAATTATTACTTGATGAGATTTAGAGCAGGAGCAGGAAAAAGAACAATAAATTATATGAAATTACAGATTAATGAAATAGAAATAAAAATAAAATAGCTTAAATGAGTTAAAATTATATTAGATTCTTTTAGAATAAGAAATATTTTTGCTTGTATTATAAATAAATAAAATGTAATTTATATTATTATTTTATTTTAAAAAGGGATATGTGATGTTTTTCAACATCACAGGGGAAATTGCAGGAAAGTAGAGTTTAACGTCTACAGACTGAGCTAAACCAAATGAAACGAATATATATTTTTTGTAATAGAGATAGTTAACTGGGAAATTTTTTTTTGTGTATGTAGGAGCCTCGCCTCCCCTCTGGGGGGGGGGAAGTCCTCCCTCGAGGGGAGTAAATTTTCATAATGGGTATCTTTAAAAAGAGCTCGCCAATACCTTTAAAACGAATGGTTGAACCATTGATCTGCGATAATTTAAAACAAAGTTATCGATTTTTTTACTATTAACAAAAAAAAAAAAAAAACTTAGAAAAAAAAATCTTTTTTTTTTTTTTTCCCTTCTTTTTAATGATGAGAATAAAATGGACTTTTTTTGGGATATTTGGTGTTATACCACTTGTCTAATATGGAAATCTTCTGCATTATCATAAGAGATATTTTTTTTTAAATAATAATTTTAATAAATTGTTTTTTAAAAACAGAATTATTTTTTAATAACCGAATTAAATTCTATGTAAATGTAGGTGCATTAATAAAAGGGGGGGTTGAGGGCGGCGGTAGCCTCCCTCACACAGAACTAATTATCATATAAAACTCTTCAGAAGCCTAATATGAATTGTTTAACACAGGTTTACATAACAGTACTCGTTATCTTACCTTTTAATCTGCAACCTGTATTTATAGTGTTAAATTTCAGGGTAAGAGAAAGTTGTGTGAGTGACACACCAGATTATTGAAATTAGTTTAGCAATTTTCAAAGAAAAAAAAAGTATGTAGTGAACGTTAAATTGTTAATCGGTTTAAAGACAAATATGCAAATTATTTTTATTAAAATGATGTCTCATTCATGATAGACCTATTACGGTACAGTTTTTTAATACAAGAGTTGTCTGGTTTCATAGCCAGTGTGTGAAAAATTTATTAAGAAGAATTTTCTTTTTCGTTTTTCTTTATTTATTTGTTTCATCAGGGTGTCTACTGACGATAAAACTGTTCTATCACTATTCTTATATAGTAAACTTCTACGGTATGTTTCCAAGAATAATTAAGAAAAATGTTTTATATAAATACAGAGGTGGGAGTGTCATGAAAAAAGGGCGGTCAGTAGATACCCTCTTTATTTTGTAATGTTGGAATATATTGGATCCCAAAGGGAAACTTGTGAAATTTTGAATGATTTTGACTGTAAGATAGGAAAAGGTAACATCCGCTATGCAGTTCGATGAGAACGATAAAAATAATTCTCGGCCAATTAGTTTACCCTTAACAGCTATAGAAAATCAATGTTTTAAGACAAACTGATCGTAAAAAACTTTGACAGAAAGTCAAACCTCTTGTACCTTCCGCATAATTCTGCCTTTATTATTTATTTTATCTAGTATATCAGTGGTAAACTTGCTGATGAATGGGAGACACTTTACGTATATCCGTTACATGCACCATGCTAAACAATATGTTATGTCGTTGCAAAAGTTCGTGCGGACGCGGATCATTTTATTGCCTTCAAAGACGAGAGCTTCTATCGCCGTGGTATACATTTGTTACCCAAAAAATGGGCAAAGGTTGTACAAAGTAATGGAGAGTACTTTGATCAAAAAATTGGCATTGGATTTGATGTATTTTTATGAAATGAAGCAATAAAAAACCGCACGAACTTTTGCAACGACCTAATATATATACATTGTTAGTAGCAGCATTTGCACATATGCGTACAATTAAAGAATTTGCTAACTTCCTCACACCACTCTGCTGATCAAAGGCAACAGAATAGTTTATTTAATACATTAAATGATTCTCCAAGGAAACAACTATTGATTTGCCAAATACGAATATTCTTCCTTAATTTTCCTTATACTATTTTCCGAGATCAGTTTATTTTTATTTTCTATGTGAAACAGTTAAGAGTTTAAACTAAATTATCCTATGCGTACGAAAAAATCACAAATGGAAAATACACCAACTCCAATCCAGTTCACATTTTTTAGTTATAGTACCGAAATTTAAGGTTTAACGGCAGTGCCAACATACATATTTTCAAAGTAAATTATACAAAGATGCCACAGACGAGTTTTATTTAAGGTAAACCTAGGACAGATCGCACGGTAGGAGAGATTGTGCACATAAGGGATCGGAAGCAAAGAGTAGAGTGGACGAATTGAAATTTTAGGTGGTTGTACAACACCAATAGTGAAGTGCCCTCTAGAATTCGCACAGTGATTGCTTCAAGAGTAAAAGATAGAGTTCAAGAGTTCAAGATAAAAACGTGAGTATTTTGTCTCGTTCTCAAAATAAATGCTTGAATTTTCATAACCCTTCCTAAGTATTTCACTACAATGGTAGTAGTGCAAACTTTTTTTAAATTAAACAATTTCTCATAAACTAAGGACCTAGATTAACGGTACAGGCACCACGATTTCCTCTGAAGGTGAGTAATTATTTAATAAGACACTGCTCAATTTCTTCTACCAAAATGGGAGAATTTGTGCTTTTGCTGTTTACAAGGAACATCACCCAAGTGTCCGGCTGCGATTTTAAGGAAAATTTTATTTCTGATAGAGGGCATGAACCAAATATTTTTTATCATAGAAATTTTTGCTATCGTCCATGCTTTCTATATTTATTGAATTTTAAAAATTTAAAAAAAACACATTAGCTACATATCAACAGTAAGTTCCGCCTTTGGGCGTGACTTAAAAATGATTTAGAAATATGATTTTGCGCTTTCATATTTAAGTTACAAATGAAAATTTATAGTCCTGAAAATTATTTCAACTGAATTATTCATTTGAGTATTCACTTGCTGTATAAATACACACTTTTCGCATATTTTTGAGTAAAATTTGATAGCTCATCAAATATGAAAGAAACGCCTAAATTTCATTGAAATCCGAACCGGACACTTGGGTGATGTTCCTTGTTAGGAGAGATTGAGCAAGTAAAATTCTATACTAACAGAAATTTCGCAGCTGGTTGGAGATAACAAGACAGTTATGGTGAGTTTGTTCAAAGTCTGGGACTGTACCAAAACCTAACTTATATAAGTGATTGAACTAGTTCAAACCATATGAGACGGCGCATCGCATTTATGGAGACTATCCACAGAATCTGAAATTGAAAGTTATTCAGGAGTGCCACAATCGACAAAAGTCACACCTCTGATGGGATTTACCTTTGGAATGCTGTTAACCTATGATAAATTTATCGCAGAGTATTTAAATATTATTGTATATCTATTCAGTTTTGCAATACTTTCAAGTTTGATGCTAAAATTTGTCAGCTGCTTAACCTTTTGAAAGGGGATCTTACGAAATCCTATGGTGAAGCGTGACAGATGCTGTCACAGCCCCTTTCAAAAGGTTAAATAGAAGAGATAAAACTAAATGCAAGCAAAAAATATCAGCCTACGCAATCTTCTTTTTAAGGAATATAATCGTCTAAATTTCAATAAAAAACAATTAATAAAATAAACGTAAAGGATTTTTTGGCGAAATATTTTGAGGGAAAAATAAACTTTAGTTAGGAGTAAACGGTGGGCGTGTTCTGCGCTTAAAAATGGGCGGGTCTAGCCACATATCATTTCACGCACGGTGTGCTAACTTTTTTTTTTTTTTTTTTTGGTCGGAAATGCCTGTTCGAGACGGATACACCGTCTCGAACAGGTTCACTTGTGGCAGGAGGTTGCACAATAACTTTACATGTACAGTAATATGTGCAATGATTGTGGACAACGAGAAATTCGGTCAGCAAATAAGAAACTATCCTAACTGAAAAGAGGATCTACTAATTTTAAGTTAAACATGTTAATTAGCAACTTAATATTATTTTCTAGTATTGTTTTTTTTTTAATCTAATTTTGTTCTTTTTCCTGTTTCTTTAAAACTTGTTCCTTTAATTTTTTTTTTTTTTTCTTTTTTTTAAATTTTTCTTTAAATAAATTTTTCTAGTTCTTTTAAGATTTCTTTTATTTTTCTGATTCTTTTTTTAAATTATAGAATTGAAATATTCATTCCCAGTACGAAAATATTTGTTTACGAATACCTTACAACAATGTCATTTAAGTGAATTATTATTATTGATAATGTAATTGTAGTTATAATCAAGCGCGATCTCTTCTACCCATGTTTGCAATCACTCCTACTCTGTAAGGAGAGGTTCCGCAAAATAGCTCTCTTGGTTTTATTACTACTGTTGTTTTAAATTAAAACAGAGCAACAAAACAACAATGGAAATGCATAGAAGAATGAATTCAAAGTTATGCACCAAAAGTTTAGCAAAATTTTAATATTTTGATTTTTTATATCATTTTTTGAGTTGAGTGCAAACTTTCCTAGCTTTAACTTTTTTTTCGTACCACTATTTCCATAATATAAATTTTATAATAAATTTATACAGGCAAAGTGAAAATTAACTGTGAAATTGTATTATGAAAACTATTATTATTATTTGAATAATGGTATGAAATGAATATAAATAATTCCCCGGTGGCAGCCTTGGTTTATCATACCTGCCAACCATCTCATTAATAAACGGAAGATTTTTAGTACACACTCATTTATTCGCATCAATCTCTTTTTATGTTGACTTTATTCTTATTTAATCGTAACTAAATTTAAAGATATTTATTGTAACACTCTCCCGACCGCTGACGTATATTCACGTCATTTGAAAATCTGAAACCACACCAGTGGGCGTTTCTTTTGCAATTTGTATGTTATTTGTTTCATAAAAATATAATTAGGATGCTGGCAGGTAGTTTATTAACATTTTGTGATCGAAATTTTTCATTTCTAAATCTTTCAAAAGTTAGGATTTTAGACTTTAATATTCGCATGACAACTATTAATCTGTCGAATATTTCAAAGCAAAAACTGTATGTAAATGCAAAATGGCAACACATGTTTGAAGCTTGTTTATCATTGCAATAATATGGACATTTTGTAAATGTAATTTTTAAATATAAATTATTTGTAATTGTGGAAGATATAGTACTGCAAATAATTTTCGTGACCGCGTGTTTTCGTGTTTTTACAGTGAGCTCCGCTTGAGGATGATATTTTGCGAATTAGATTTTTTTAGAGAAATGTTTTCGTAATAATTTTTAGGCTGTCGTTAGAGACCCGGCAGTATTCCGCACTTGCGCAGTAGAACTTCTTGGCAAAGCATACTTGTAGTCCAAGCGGCGGCTGCAAAAAATTGACTTGAGAAGGTATGAAGCTAATTTTTTTTCTATAGATAGAATTCATTGTTACAATGAAAATCTGATAGGGTTGCCTGGTCAAAGCCGTCAAGTTTAAGAGAAACAACCTCACTTCCGGTCACAATTTAAACGATTTTCGGACCCCAAAAGGTATGAAGATGAAACCGGTGCTAAAATGTAGAGATTAATATGCTCTTTAAAATGGCATAGGGTTGCCTGGTCAAAACCGTCAAGTTTCAGAGGTTGCCTGGATAATAGGGGTCAAATTTAAGTGATTTTCGGACCCCAAAAGGTATGAAGATGAAACCGGTGCTAAAATGTAGAGATTAATATGCTCTTTAAAATGGCATAGGGTTGCCTGGTCAAAGCCGTCAAGTTTCAGAGGTTGCCACGAAAATAGGGGACGTATTTTACGATTTATATACCCAAGTAGAAAATGATTTACCCAAATGTAAAGATGAAACCGGTGCTAAAATGTAGAGATTAATATGCTCTTTAAAATGGCATAGGGTTGCCTGGTCAAAACCGTCAAGTTTCAGAGGTTGCCTGGATAATAGGGGTCAAATTTAAGTCATTTTCGGACCCCAAAAGGTATGAAGATGAAACCGGTGCTAAAATGTAGAGATTAATATGCTCTTTAAAATGGCATAGGGTTGCCTGGTCAAAGCCGTCAAGTTTCAGAGGTTGCCACGAACATAGGGGACGTATTTTACGATTTATTTACCCAAGTAAAAAATGATTTACCCAAATGTAAAGATGAAACTGGTGCTAAAATGTAGAGAATAATATGCTCTTTAAAATGGCATAGGGTTGCCTGGTCAAAGCCGTCAATTTTCAGAGGTTGCCACGAACATAGGGGACGTATTTTACGATTTATTTACCCAAGTAAAAAATGATTTACCCAAATGTAAAGATGAAACCGGTGCTAAAATGTAGAGAATAATATGCTCTTTAAAATGGCATAGGGTTGCCTGGTCAAAGCCGTCAAATTTCAGAGGTTGCCACGAACATAGGGGACGTATTTTACGATTTATTTACCCAAGTAAAAAATGATTTACCCAAATGTAAAGATGAAACCGGTGCTAAAATGTAGAGAATAATATGGTCTTTAAAATGGCATAGGGTTGCCTGGTCAAAACTGCCAAGAAAAGAGGTTGCCACGAAAAGTGTGTGTGTGGTGAGGGCGAATTTTAGCGGTCTTTTTACCCTAACATATTTAAAAATGAAACCGTTTACAAAATATAGAGAATAATATTCTCTTTAGAGTATCATAGGGTTGCCAGGTAAAAATCTCGAGAAATAGTGGTTGTCTCGAAAAAAAAAAAATAAATAAATAAATAAAAAAGCTAATTTTGAAGGGTTTTTTATCGAATGTGAAGAAAAAATATAAAAAGTATTTAAAAAAAGAAAAATAAATAAATAAATAAGCTGTAATGAAACTGTTCTAAAATTTCCCATAAAAACAACGAATTAATAGTAAAAATTAAAAATGAAGCATGCGATACAGATAAGAAAATACGCCCGCAAAAGTTAACAGAAATTAAGATAATAATGCCCAAGAAACTCATAATAAAAAATTGTGTTAGTATACACAATAAATAATTAAACAATATGAAAAAAAAAAAACCCTCTTATTTCAGATTTGCAGCAAGATTTACAAATTTCAATTTCATAAATTAATGGGTTCGATCCCAGGTCGCGCTCATCGACCTAGCCGTTCGGAGTTTTCCGTGGTTTCCTCCGAAACTTGCGTAAATACGGGCTAGGACCCCTTAGAAAGACCCCCACGGAGGGCATTCCCCCTCTAGGCCTAGGACACATCAGGAGTCAATCGGCCTTAAATCCTACAACCAACCAACAACCAACCATAAATTAATTCATGGTTATTAAGAAACGCGAAAAATTTATCAATTTTTTAAAAATGTTTTTCGCTTTATTTGTACCCATAATTAATTTTCATAAGGCATTATTGATTATTTTTAATTCGATATAAAAAAAATTATTGAGAAAATTTTCTAAAATTGACGAATTTTTATTATAACAAAATCGGCACAAACCAAAATATTCGTATAAAATTCTACAAAGCAGCCGCATACATTTCTTCAGGGAATTTATCTTCTCAATATTTTGACACAATTTGAATATTTTAAGTATTGAAAAATGCGGAAAAAACGAGCTCGTGAGCTGAAATTAGTTTTATACAGATTAGAAAAAGAATGGTCACGCATAATAATTTAATTTTCTTTATACTTTAAAATCTCTTATATCATTAAACAAATAAAATAAACGAATACTGGAATTCGCTTCCTTTTCTAAGCTGTCCGCTCTACCTTGACAGGTTTGAAGCACAATCGTAAGCAAATTGAAAAGTGTTGTATATTCTACATTTAGCTCGCAATTTCATCTTTTAAATATTAATCATTTCGTATTTAACCTTTTTTAAATAGTCTTCATGTGTGTTTCACTTTGTGTTAAACACCTTTAATATCCGTTAGCTTTTTGGAGACTGACCGCTATTTCTTTACGAATTTTACCTGGCAAATATATGCCATTTTAAAATAACTCCTACGCTGTACATTATGGAACCAGCTACACCTTTCAAATATTCATATAATTTCATCCTTATTCATTTTATTTGTTAATGCTATTCGTATTTTTTTACACTTCGTTAAGAAATCTTCAAAACTCGCCAATTTTTTTGTGGTTGACTGCTTTCCTTGACAGATTTGACCTATTTTCGAGGCAACCTCCGGGTCTTGACGGTTTTGACCAGGCAACCTTATGCCATTTTAAAGAACATATTAATCTCTATATTTTAGCACCGATTTCATCTTTACAATTGGGTAAATCACTTTTTACTTGGGTAAATAAATCGTAAAATACGTCCCCTATGTTCGTGGCAACCTCTGAAAATTGACGGCTTTGACCAGGCAACCCTATGCCATTTTAAAGAGCATATTAATCTCTACATTTTAGCACCGGTTTCATCTTTACATTTGGGTAAATCATTTTTTACTTGGGTAAATAAATCGTAAAATACGTCCCCTATTTTCGTGGCAACCTCTGAAACTTGACGGCTTTGACCAGGCAACCCTATGCCATTTTAAAGAGCATATTAATCTCTACATTTTAGCACCGGTTTCATCTTCATACCTTTTGGGGTCCGAAAATCGCTTAAATTTGACCCCTATTATCCAGGCAACCTCTGAAACTTGACGGTTCTGACCAGGCAACCCTATGCCATTTTAAAGAGCATATTAATCTCTACATTTTAGCACCGGTTTCATCTTCATACCTTTTAGGGTCCGAAAATCGTTTAAATTGTGACCGGAAGTGAGGTTGTTTCTCTTAAACTTGACGGCTTTGACCAGGCAACCCTATCAGATTTTCATTGTAACAATGAATTCTATCTATAGAAAAATAATTAGCTTCATACCTTCTCAAGTCAATTTTTTGCAGCCGCCGCTTGGACTATTGATGTATAGATGAAGTGCCGGGTCACACAGAATGAGTACTGCTTAAATGGTTCTTATTCTCTGAATTTTAACGAAAACATTTACAAATATTTTCCGGTATGCATTTTTACTTTTAACAAAATCATATAATTTTGTTATGAAGTTAAATAATCTAAATCCTGTAAATTGCTCAATGTTATCTCTTGATGTGAAGTCTTTATTTACTAATGTCCCCACCGAAGGTACGCTTAATTGTTTAGAAAAAAGGTTACGCGAATATCATTCTTCCGACATTGAAATCAAAGAATTTGTTAATCTAACTAAACTCTGTGTTTCCCAAACTACTTTTGAATTCAATAACAAATTTTATAAAACAGTGTGATGGTTTAAGTATGGGTAATCCTTTATCTCCTATTCTTGCCGATATCTATATGCATTATTTTGAGGAAAAATAATTCTAGATGTAATTTAAAATGCTGGTTACGTTACGTAGATGACACTTTCATTCTTGTTGAAAATCGGTTTGATGTTTCTGCCATTCTTAATATTGCTAATGCTATTGATCCCCATATTCAGTTTACCTTCGAGTTAGAAAATTGTAATCAACTTCCCTTTCTTGATGTTTTAGTTACTAGGTGCGATTCCTCTTTTAAAACATCTGTGTACAGGAAACCTTTCTCTGTTTCTAACCCTCCCCAAGCTCTCTCTAATCATCCGGCTAAACAAAAAATTGGCACCTTTTACACTTACGTGTATCGTACCCTTAAAATTAGTTCTGATACTTCTTATCTTAAAGAAGAACTCAATTATTTAAAGTCTGTTGCTATTAAAAGAGGTTTTAGACCCTCTATAATTGATAAAGCTCTCAAAAAATTCAGTAGGCCAACTTATAATTCTACTCTTTCCATTGATGATAAAATTAAACCTGATAATCTCGTTGTCTTGCCTTTTTGTTTAAATTAGCCAAAGTTTTGAAGCGTTTCAATTTTCACGTTGTTTTTAAACCTGTCAATAAATTCCAATTCCCTTCAACCAAATCCCCTGTTCCTGAGCTTCATAAATGGGGTATATATAATGTCCCTTGTAATAATTGTGATTTATCTTAGATTGGTCAAACAAAAAGAAATCTTGAATGTCGTTTACGTGATCATTCTAGGTATGTTGTTAATCAAGAAATTTCTAAATCTATTCCGAAGCACAGTTGGGAATTTGATCATAGTTTTAATTTTAAGAATGCCAAAATTATCCATCATGCCAAACGCGTTTCCGAACTGGATTTTTCGGAAAATTTAGCTATTTTCCTTAATCGTGATAAAATTGTCAATGAAAAATCTGATTCCACTTTGCTGTCTACAGCCTGGAAAAATTTGTTTAATTCAATTAAATAATTTCCTTCAATATGTTTATAACATAATATTATTTATAATAAAATAATTCTAATTAAAAATATATATATTAATAATAATAATTAATTAATAAGATTTATCAAATTTACTTATTAGTATAATATTAATTAAATAATAATAATAATAATAAAATAAATAAATAAATAAATATATTTAATTGATTACTCCTTCCCTCCCTCCTTTTTTTTTGTGTGTATGTGTATGTACGTGTGTTCCTCTCTGATTGGTCTTGCCCTGCATGATGCTTCCTATTGGTTGTTTGTGTTGCTCCTCCCCCCCTGGGTTTTGCCCTTGCTTTCAGTCTTGCTTTTGCCTCCAAGGCAGTAGCAATCGTTTACACCTGATGAAGAAAGCCTACGTCCTTTCGAAACCGGTTGTGCTGACTTAAAATTTATGGTGTGTGAAGAAGTTTTAATATCTTCCTAGAAATAACTTATTTTTCAACTATTTTCTCATTGAAAGATATCTCAGTTTTCAGTATTTTGAGTCAAATTTCAATAGATGCAAAACTAATGTGATAACAAAAGCGAAAATCCATATACAAATGTGCAATGAATCTTTCATACATCACTAGTGCTCTTTTATTTTATTTCCAATCAAATATCATCCATAAATTTTGTTATCTATTAAAATCTGAATTTCAGTAACATTTCTTTGAAAAATTAAGACTTATTGAATTGTTATAATCCCGTTATAATAATTTTCCTAACTTTTTTTTTCAATAAATATATGTTCCTTATTTTGCAATAAATGTATGCGAATCCATGCATAAAAATAGTAAAACATAGTAATCTTATTCCATTAAATTATTTTTTTATGCATATTTTAATGTTTTATTTTTTTATGTTGCTTTAAGTGAGTTAAAGAAAATTTAATTCTCTTTCATATGTCACGAAAAATGTTTCACTAAATGGCTAATTTTAACTGAACTAAATTATACTGAAACAATTATATTATTTTTACAAAATATCGCAAAAAAATCATACAATGTATACAACATTTTAGGAACATGATATCATGGAAGTGTTAGTTTCTTTATAAAAGTAAAAATCAGACAGACAGGGCCTGATTAAGGGGGAAGCTCGCTCTTCACACATTATTTATACTTACACCGTTATTTTTCAACAAATACTTTCCTGCTATAATAAACAGAAAATTTTCATTAAAAATTATTTTAAAAGATTTCTGGTGTCCAATACCGGTGAGTAAATTGGATTGTTTTACACCGTTCATTTTTTATAAAAAATATTTCCTCGTCAAAGCGTGGAATTTCTATGACATGAAGTAAAAAATAATTGTAAAAATATTCCGGTATGAGCGAGCTTCCCCCTTAATCAGGCTCTGCAGACAGAACACCATTCTTAGGTTTAAATGTGCACATACAAAAATATCATATATATCAGGTCACGCTCATCGGCCTAGGTGCTTTGAAATTTCTGTGCCTTACTTGGGAACTCATGTAAATATGGGTTAGGACAGCGTTCCCAACATTTATAAATTCTTCAAGAGCATTTTTAGCCCCACCTCTTTTTCATACCGGAAATTTTGAGAAATAATTTTCTTCTTATTTAATCGTTGTCACATTTTAAATAGAAATAATCTACAAAACTTCTGATGCGAAAAGAAGGTGGGGCTAAAAATGCTCGTGAATAAATTATAAAATGTGGGAACGCTAGGACCCCTATATAAAGATCTCCTCCCCCCCCCCACCCACCCACTGTTAGAGCTTCACTAACAGTGGGTAATTAAAAATTAATTTTAAAAAATAAGTCAACGAAATGAAGACAGGGCTAAAAATACTTCGGAATAAATTCAAATATTGGCAGCTATGAGTATGAAATCTCCGTTAAAAATAACGGAGACATGGCTCTTGTGTGTACCTGTGACGTATGCTATTTCTCTTCCTCAAAAAATGTTTTTCAGTTGCTCAAACCTTATGTCTTTCAAGCGAAGAAATTTAGAAATTGGAAGATGAAATACTGTTGTGAGATATCTGCTTTTTAATATAGCATATGAAAACCGATTTGTAAAACAAGGCGTTATCAAAAGTTTTATGACATTTTATCATAGAAATTTACAATTTCGTCTGAAGTTTGCAATTCTTAAAACGAACGAAAAATATATAAAAACTGAATGAATGCTTCAATTTTAACAGTCTTCATAAAATGTTGTGTAACATTTTTGTAATAGTATTCTTCTTTTTTCTCTTTGCTAATTGTAGATCTAAAATAACATAAAAAAATTAACAGTCTTCCAATATAGATGACTTACTTAATTTATTTAAAAAGGGATATTAATATTTTATATTAAATTCCTAAGAATAAATATAATGTAAAGTTAATAGAGTTTACGCATAATTCAAGAGAACGTCATAAAAAAAAAAGATTCCAAATATTAATTTCTTGCTGAGGTACTGAGCATAATCTTGAATTGGTCCTTCTTCTATGCATTTCCATTACTAAAATGACATTGTTGTAAGGTATTTATAAACAAAGAATTTTGTATTGGGAGTCGATATTTTAAATTCTAATCAAGAAATCAGAAAAATAAAATAAATTTTTAAAGAATTACAAAAAAATTATATAAAGAAATTAATTAAAGGAATAGAAAAATATCAAAACCAGATAAAGACTGCAAAATAACATTAAGTTACTAAATAACACGCTTAACTTACAATTGGGACATTTTCTTTTCATCTTGAAAGGTTTCATGTTTGCTAACCGAATTTCTGGTTGTCCAAATTCGTTGCAATTGTGTATATAGTGAAGTTATCATGCAACAACCTGCCAGAAGTAAACCTGTTTCAGAGGATTACACACTGTGTGTAAAATGCATTTTCGAGGGAAAAAAAAGGGGGGGGAGCACGCTACGTATGTAAAATGATATATTACTAGTCTCGACACTTTTAGGTCCAGAATCCGCTTACCGTTTACTGTTTATTAAAGATTTTTTTTCCCTCAAAATCTTCCGCACAAAAGTGTTCAAAACGCAAAACTTGAATTTCGTTTGGCTTGAAATCTTCTCGTTTCAACATTAAAATCTTTTACGTTTACTTAATTTATGTTATTTTATTAAAATTCAGACGATTATAAAACTTAAAAAAGAAGTTTGAGTAGGCTGATATTTTTTTCTTGCGTTTAGTTTTCTTGCTTCTATTTAAGCAGCTGACAGCTGCACAAAACTTGAGCATCAAAACTGAAAATATTGCAAAACTAAACAGATATGCATACTTGCCAACCATCTCATTATGAACCGTACAATTTTTTGTACCCACCTTTTTTTTTTCACACCAGTCATTTTTTAGAGTAGTTTTATTCTTATTTAATCGTAACAACATTTGAAGAGAATTACCCTAAAAATAAAACGGTGTGAAAAAAGGGGCGCTTTTTCAAGGGGCGTTAAAAATTGTACGGTTATTAATGAGCAGAGCTGCCAACCTAATCCGGCAAATTGTTTGTACCGCCCCTTTTTCTACACCAATATATTTTTAGAGTATTTGTTTTCTTAATTCATCGTAAATATATTTGAAGAGAATTACTCCAAAAATTAAATGGTGTAGAAAAAGGGGCGTTACTAACAATTTGCCGGATTAGGTTGGAAGCTCTGAATGAGATAGTTGGCAAGTATGGATATACAACAACATTTAATTACTTTGCGATAAATTTCTCATAGTCTAACATTAGAATTCGAGAGGTAAATCCCACCAGAGATGTGGCTTTTGTCCATCATGCCACTCCTGAATAATGTTCAACTTTCGACTCTGGGGGCTGAAAAATGCGCTGTCTCGAATGGGTTGAACTAGTCCAGTCACATCCACTTGTCGAAATTATTTCTTCGTACAGTTCTAGACATTCAACTAATTCTCAATGTCTTGTCATTAGCAATAAGCTGTAAAATCTTTATTTGCATAAAGTAAAAAAAAAAAAAAATATGCGCAATCTCTCCTAAACTGCAAGAGCACAAACTCTCCCATTTTGGTAGGAGAGATTGAATAGTCTTTTATTAAATAATTATTCGCTTTTAGAGAATATCGTTGTCATGACAACGTTAATCAAGGTTAGTAGCTTAAGAGAAATCATTTAAATCAAAATTACTTTGTGTACTATTACCACCCAGCAAAACTTGTAGTGGCGGGCTCGTTATGGCCTACTGCTGGCATCCTGCACTTGCCATCAGTTGCCGGTTGCCCCATATAACACCAGCAGCGGGCCATTGATGGCTGCCAGCAGTGATGGAAGCCTAAAGAAAAATGGTCGGTGGCCTAGAGGTGGCATAAACACAGTTGGCCTTATGCAAGCTATCACCACAAGGCCAATATCATGTTTTTCATGTTGTGGCCACAAATTATTAAGCCATAACCAAATTGTATGCATAGAGGGCGCTGTGATTATTTTTCTGTTGATTTGAAATTCCCTCGCTGTCCGCCATTTCATACGAAGTTTTTGTTCGTTAGTGTAGTCTGCGGATGTGTCTTCGAGATTGAAAATCTCGTAAAAAGATATATGAGTAAGTAATTCAATTATTAATTTGTTTTTGTATTATTTTTTAAATACTATTATTTTTTAAATGTTTGATTCTAAAACCATTGTTATAACAAAAGGATTTCTAGAAATATATAACAATTATCCAGTTGATCCGTTTTAGTAAATTATGATAGTCGCTAACTTTCTAGTATTTTATCATTGTTATTATTATTTTAATTGATTTAATAAAATAAAAATTATGGATCTTAATTTAAATAGTTATGTTATATGGACGGGAGAAAGTTATTAGAACACTTATAACTATTTATAGTTTATGTTTAATTTTTTTTTTCTTCCTTCAGTGTTGTTAAGAAGAAAGCAATAGATTCGGGAAAATTTTCGACATCCTTTTTCCGATAGATTTTGCACGTTTTGAGTTGTTCTGATGCACATAATTTGAAAAATTGTCTGTCTCTTTGTGTGTGCTCAAATATTTATGAAAGTGATAGTAGTCTAGAAAGTTTACTTCTTCCGCTTTTTTTTTTTTTTTTTTTTTTTTTTTTTTTTTAATGTACAAACATCGCTTCCTCCACCCCTGAGGGAGAAGTATACCCGATAGAGTAAATTTCCAATATGGGTATTCTTGAAAAGAATTCGTCAATATCTTTAAACGAACGATTATATTATATATCTGTGATATTTTAAAGCGAGTTTATTGATTTTATTATTTTTGACAAAAACTAGTATGTTGTGGCACCACAAAACTTTCTTCTATATTTTTTATTATGCAAATTCGCGTAGTGCAAATAATAATTTGTTAAAATCATTTTCCTGAATGCATGGAAACGATTTTCATTTTAGAACAGTGCTTGTCAATAAAAAAAAAAAAATCAATTTTGTGCCAACTTCTAATAAAATGCTTTCTTCTTCTTCTTCTTCTTTTTTTTAAAATAATTTATAACTTTGTTTTCATTTACCACAAATTTAAATTAGTCATTTATGTGGAAGTTATTGATGAGTTTCTTTTGAAAAATACCACCATTGAAAATTTATCCCCTCATGGAGAAGGGCGAGCAATTCCTCAACTTATACAAAAAAAAAAAAAAAAAAAAAAAAAAAAAAATTCTGGTTAGTTGTTAGTTATTTAAATACTTATTTTTTAATTCATAATAAAAATTTTAAAAAATAATAATTATCATTTATTTGAAACCATTTATATGAAATTTCCTCCTCTACTATGTCATATTGAAAGTTACGTAGAAGTAGAAGTATGGAGCCATGTGTTGAGTGAATGATACACGAATGTAATCGGGAACGATTTTAATCATATATCAAATTATTTTAATTAAATATCAAATTTGGTTAAATTTCGTCCATTGGTTTGTGAGATACAGCTTCCACACATTTTTTATACACATTTACAGAGGGGAACTTTCTAAAAATGATCAAATCGTGTTCAGGAATCTCAAAACATGCAAATACGTCGAAAACCGAATGTCAAAAATTGTCTTCATATATATATATATATATATATATATATATATATATATATATATATTACTATAAATTGATTTTCTTTCGAAATTTAGTATATTGTACTTGTTTTAAATGAAAATCGCCTACCTACATCATAGAAAATAATTTTCATAAATAATAATTTTCATATGTAATTTCTATAAACTATTATAGGAAAAAAAAAAAAAGTGGTAGCCCTAACAGTTTTATTTTATTTATTTGTTAATTATTATTTTTTAAATGCAAGGAAGAAAAATAATTTCACTTTTACGAAACTGAAATAGTCCCCCCCCCTAATTTGCGGTAACTTATAAGAATATGTTTGTGCATCACTATTAAATGAACTACAAATATTTATTTTATCATTTTTGATTAAAAACATTTTTTATTGCATCTATAAAATTTATGTTGATCTGTATTTTTAACGCTGTATAAAGATTTTTACGTGCGCTGATAAGAAGTTTCTCGTAAACTGTAATGTATCCAAATTATTTTATGGTTTTTTATACTGAAACCATTTGTGTTACCTGTACATCTTTTTATGACAAGCATCCTACAATAAGTCTGCAAAACCTGTATAACATATATGAGTTTTGTGGAATTCTAAAAATATTTTTAAAAAAAATGTAATTAATAAGCACACTCTAAATATAAAGTAAAATTATAAATTATATTAACAAGTGAAATTGATTTTCTTGAATTTTTGCATGCATGAGAAATCCTACACACATATACTTATATCACCTAACAACACATTAAATCAGAACAGAAAACAGCTGCACTTATTTCATAAAACAACAAGATGTAACTGATAACTGCTGCGTCAGCGTTAGGTTGCGCAGGGAGGAGATTTGTTTATCCTGATAACGAGGAAGGAACTGGGTTCAGAAAATAAACGAAAAAAGTAGAAAAAAATTAGTCAATTCATCAATTATTTTTAAATGAGTGCTTCTATTTTTTACAGCTCTATAAAGAAATATATTTGTTTATTAACAGCTAATAGATTAAAACTATTTGAAGTACGCTATTAAACAAATTCTTCAATAAAATAATGATTTCTATCTGAAATTATGCTAGGATTTGTGTCAACTAATTATTTATTATTATTCATTTCCATAATCCGAATACCGTAGATAATGGAAGCATTGTATTCGGTCAAAAATTTTGATTTCGAGTTTTCACCTGATTTACATATTTTAAGGTCTCGTGAGTCAGAAAAGTGTTTTTTGGCAATTAGTCTGTGTGTTTGTGTATCTGTATTGCATATATGTGTATATGTTTCTGGAAATTTTCTGAGTATCATATCTAATCATATCATATCTGAGTATCATATCTGAGTATCATCACTAGTAAAGAAAGACGAACTTTTGAATTAAGACAGGTATAGTGTACAGATGATTTTTCCAACTTTTCTTGAAAACTGGAAATCTGAAATCAAAAACGGGCAATTGTCTTCAAAGTTATATAAACTTTATTTTGGATGTCTTCTGTATTTGTTATTTCAGGGAAATTGATAAACGTCCTATAAAAATACACAACAATTTTAAGTCTCACAAGTGCTTTCTTTTAAAAACCGCTTTATGGATTTTCTTCAAAATCGCTATATTAATTCCTTTTTAGATATCATTTCGTACGCAATTGTTAGTTTATGATGAACAGATCAGTTTACTAAGTTTTGGTGAAATTATCAGTGGGACAGAAACCGATATCTCAAAAAACGACTTTAACTTTCTTCAAATTTGCTACATAAACCCCTTTTTAGCATGTAATACTTGCTTAATACAGGAAAATTGACAAGAGTCCTTATTAGGTGGAAGCAACTGGAAATCTTGGAAATGAGTGCTTCCAAAACTACTCTAACTTTTTTTGTTGTTGTTAATTCGCTATGTAAACTCTCTTTGTTATATTATGACGCATGTATCAGTTTGCTTTAACAGGAAAATTATTAGATGTGTAAATTGACAAACCATTTTTATGTTTTCTGACCACTTCATTTAAAAACAACAACAACAACAGCAACAACAACAACAATAATAATAAAATATAAAAGGAGTAAAATATGTGTAGTAATAACCGATAAAATTACTGCAGATTATTATTATTATTTTAATGTGGGTCGGATTGTTTGATCTCTAATCTTCGCTTTATGGTAAGTATAATTTTAAACTCGGTTATCGACCTCAAGATTTTGAAGACATGTTGTTTTTAAGCTACTACATTTCGTCGATGATATTATGCTGAACTCGTAGTCAATTTATCTTTTCCTGATGATGGGTCGAGCTTAATTATTTTGAGTGGAAACGGCTGGTGTGTTGTTTCATAATTTATAAAGTTTACTTACTTTTTTCCTTCTTCAACAATAATTTTCCTGTCATTTTACTAAATGTTCTCAAAAACCTTTCTAGCATAATTTATTTTAATAAATTGAAAAAAAGAAAATGTATCTAAAACAAACAAGAGAGAGACAGATTTTAAAACATATACTTATTACAGCAAAAAATTTAATGAAGAACTGGTGTTGAAAAAAGTAAGTAAAGAACTTTGTAAATTTAATTTACAAAATTGTAAAAAACATTAATAATAATAATAATAAAAGTTTCAGGTCGAAATGATTCCATGACCATTCATTAGGTGAATAAAGTAGGCACGAGTGAAGTAGTTATAAACAGCGAAGTACTGCTCTTTCATACATTTGGAAATATCACTAACTATTATTAAAATAAACTCAAAATGAAATATTAAAAATTGGAAGTGATATTTAAACATTTCAAAAACATAATTGCCTCATGGGATTGAAATAGTGGTAATGGCATATCTTAATACTATCTTCGGCGTGAAATTGCTGACAGAATTTTTGTCAAATGAATACATAAATATAGAATAATTATATTAATATTATTATATATTTTATTTATATTATAAATTTATAATATAATAAATTTATTCTAAATATAAATTTAATGTAATAGAAAGAAGGTTAGGAAAACTATTTCATGTAACTAAATTCTATGATATATAGTACCAAAACTAAGATGTCTAATAGATGCTGAGTTTTATAGTAAAGCTGTAGTTCCTGAATAATAGTAGCACCACCTGTCTACCGATAAACACACAAATTGAACCTGTCGTTTAAGGCTCTATCGAAGGCAGTGGGGACCCGGGTCGAACATTGCACGAAAGACGAAGACGCTGCCAAATGCAGCGGAGAATTAAAACTTTGCTTTATGTGACTTCAGTTGACTTTGCTTTAGTTGTTAATTTTAAAGTAATATAAAGAAAATTATATTTATCTATTGATTTTCTTTCCTTTCTTTCTTTCTTTTTTTTTTTTTTTTTTTTTTTTAATTCGTTTAATTGTAGGGACAGCAAAGCGGGCAAAGCCTGATAGTAATAAATAGAAAAATTTGTAAATAAACATAATCATTGCCCCCCCCCCCAATGAAAAAAAAATGCATCCGTTCTTTCAGGTTGAAATAATAATGCATCCCTTCGTGAGTCTAAAAAAAAAGCACGAATGCAGCAAATTACTTTTGCTGCACTCGTGCCTACTTTGTTTCGCTTGATGAAGGGTCTTTGTGTTATTTCGATCGGAAACAATTGCAGCATTTTTTTTTTTTTTTTTTTTGAGTTTATGGTGTTTGTTTTTTACAATGCTCTCTTTATAACAATTTTTGTTTCAATATTTTATAATTTTCACATGTAAAGTTACATTTATTTACATCAAATAACTTAACAAAGTTAAACATATTGAAATTTAAACACTTTAAAAAAAAAAAAAACATAATCTCCTTCATTCCAAAAAATGTAATGGATCAACTGAATATTTCCTATATGTGTACTAGAAATCCTGAATTTATAACCATAGTGTATGAATCAAATACTTGTAAATAGTATTTAAAAATGAATATGTACAAAATCAAATTAAATATTGGCTGCATAGAAAAAACTGGCTGCTACCTCATCAGAAAAAAGAGAGAAAAAAAGAAAAAAAAAAAGCACTAATAAAATTAAAGGTATCACCAATAAAATGAATGTACTAGCTATAACCAAATCACTGATGACCCGTTAACGGCCCTCTTCACTTACCGTCTCCGGAAGTCCGAGCCAATGTTATTCTATGGGAAACTTTCTTTACAAATAACTTATTAACTAATACATATTTTAAATTCTGTTTTCACATTCAGAAAATTCCCAACTGTTAAATTGTCGGACCATTTTTAAAAATGTATTTTTTTAATTTTTAATATTTTATTTTGAAATTGCAAAATGAAAAATTTCACATATTGAAATTTCGTATTTTGCAGCTTCAAAATAAAATATAAAAAATAAAAAAATAATTTTTTAAAAAAAGTCCGTCAATTTAACAGTTGGGAATTTTCAGAATGTGAAAACAGAATTTAAAATATGTATTAGTTAATAAGTTATTTGTAAAGAAAATTTCCCATAGAATAACATTGGCTTCGGCTTCCGACGACGGTGAGTGAAGTGGGCCCTTAATGGGAAAATATAAAGGACCAATGAAGACTGCCGGCAGTAATATATATTTTTATGTTTGCCACAGCTGTCCCACTGTAGGCTGCCAGCAACAACATGGAAAAACTATATTTGCCACCAGATGGCCCAACACTGGCCCACTAACAATTTCAAACCTAATGTTCGTTGCCAACAGTGGCCCATTACCTATTTTCATCATACTGCTAGCTGCCAGCAACGATCCAATCACCGGCCCACTAACTTATTTTTAACTTACTGCTGGCTGCCAACAGTGGATCGGTTGAATACGGCCTACTGACGGCCGGCGTAACATATTCCCTGCGGCAACGTTAACTTTTGCCACCGGCGGGCCAACTGCATCTACTGCTGGCAACCAGCACTTGGCCTCATGCTGGCCGTCATCTGAGGTTTTGCTGGGCATTGTATTGAAATTCCAACGAAGGGTTGAGAAAATTGAAGTATTTATTTTTGAAAACGTGACAAAATAACCACGTTTTATTTTGGACTCTTGAAGCAATCAACATGCACATTCATATCGGCACTTCACTATTGATGTTGTAGAACCACCTGAAATTGCAACTCGTGCATTCAACTCTTTCCCTCAGATCCCTATGTGCGTAATCTCTCCTAGATATTCTTTATGCAAAAGGTATTGCGGGTTAAGCATATGAAAACTGTACTGGCGTGGAATGAAGAGTTCTTGACTTCTATATTTATTGTTCTTTGTTTGAAATATCTTTCCACTTAATTTCAGGCTTCTAACCCCAACGATTAAGGAGTAACGGGGGTGGCAACCCAAAACCTTTTTTTTTTTTTTTTTTTTTTTTTTTTTAATACTCAAGATATCTTATGGAGGTTGAAACTATTTATAAATGTCTATGAATTACGTATCATATATATATATATATATAAATAAATATATATTTTTTACATATTTTACACTCGATTTTAAACAGTCGAAAACGACAAGTATATTTTTGGGAATGGTTTTTTCTGCCGTCCACCGAAGTGACACCTGCCAAAAAAATACAAAGTATTTATTTATTAGTTAGCTATTACATTTAAAAATTACATAGGCGCTAACTTCGCGCAACGCAGAGAAAATATTCTGGTGTGTCACTCACACGACTTTCTCTTACCCTGAAATTTAATATTATAAATACAGGTTGGAGATTAAAAAGAAAAAGATATGAAAACGATATGAAAAGAAAAGATACGAAAAGAAAAAGATATGAAATTAAAAGATATGAAAACGAGTACTGTTATGTAAACCTATCTTAAACAATTCAAATTAGGCTTCGGAAGAGTTTTATATGACAATTAGTTCTGTGTGAGGGGGGCTACCCAGGGCCTGATTAAGGGGGAAGCTCGCTCTTCACACATTATTTATACTTACACCGTTATTTTTCAACAAATACTTTCCTGCTATAATAAACAGAAAATTTTCATTAAAAATTATTTTAAAAGATTTCTGGTGTCCAATACCGGTGAGTAAATTGGATTGTTTTACACCGTTCATTTTTTATAAAAAATATTTCCTCGTCAAAGCGTGGAATTTCTATGACATGAAGTAAAAAATAATTGTAAAAATATTCCGGTATGAGCGAGCTTCCCCCTTAATCAGGCTCTGGGGCTACCGCCCCCTCAACCCCCCGTTTCATTAATGCACCTACATTTATATAGAATTTAATTCAGTTACTAAAAAACAATTCTGTTTTAAAAAATAATTTATTAAAATTATTATTTAAACAAATTATCTTTTATAATAATGCAGACGATTTCCATATAAGAGAAGTAGTATAACACCAAATATACAAAAGAAGTCCCCTTCATTCTCAATATTTAAAAATAAATAAATAAATAAATAAATACAATTTTTTCAAAGTTTTTTTCGTTAAAAAAAAAAAATAAATAAAAATCGATAATTTTGTTTTAAATTATCGCAGATGGATGGTTCAACCATTCGTTTTAAAGGTATTGGCGAGCTCTTTTGAAAGATACCTATCATGAAAATTTACTCCCCTCGAGGGGAACTTACTATTGTTAAATTGCCTCAGTAGCACAGAACATTATTTCTTTATTACGCAGATGTCACACATATTTTAATTTTAATTATATATATTTCGATAAAATAATTTTACAGGTAATTATAATTAAGAAAATCTTCTTACCTGTATTCATCAATCGAGAATCCGATCTTTATATTCTTGTTTAGACTGCTAAATCATTGTAATACTCTTCTACAAAGAAATATGTATTAGATTCAAAATAACTCAGCATATAACTAATTGAAGGCATAGCCTTTTGCCTTTTTTAGAAATTTAATGAAAGAATTAAGAAAAGAAATAAAAATAACATAAATTTGAATTACGGAGCTAATAAACGCTCCGAATATTAAGAAATCTACATTGCTACTACAGATGAAAAAATTACAAGTACACTGATGCAGGTGCAAGCGGTTTCGTAGGCATGCACAGATGCCTTATTTATTTGACTTCACAGTTCGAATCGAAAGTAGAATGTTTTGTTAGTCTGTAAAATATATATATTGGGCAGATAATTATTATATTTTACAACACTCCACCTTGCACAATATATATTAGGTCTTTATTAGTTGCAGTTTATCTCTGTGTTTAATGAATGCCGCTTTAGATAGAGCCTTAGTGAGCACATCGACATTCATATCCTTGCTTGAGATATATTTCAATTTAATAATTCCTTGTTCGCACAACTGTTTAATTAAATGATGCTTCGTGCGACTTTGGTACTTATCAGATTCAGTGAGTTTAATCCAGGCCTGGTTGTCTTCATAAATAACGATTGGTTGATTTTGTTCCATGTCGAGATCTTTCAGTAGTTTTAATATTGATATTGTTTCCTTTGCTGCATTTCCAGCCGAGATATACTCAGCTTCAGATGTTGACAGTGATATGCAGTTCTGTTTCTTGGATGTCCAGTTAATCGGGTTTTTCCCAGCAAAGTATATGTTACCACTTGTAGATTTTCTATCAAGTGTGTTATTTGCCCATTCAGCATCAGCAAAAACCTTTAAAATAGGTTCTTGATCAACATTATATTTTAATTTATAGTCTTTAGTTATTTTTAGGTATTTAAATACCCTTTTTGCGGCTTCCCAATCCCTTTCTCTAGGTTGTTCATTT
Organism: Salticus scenicus; assembly: GCA_963930645.1. NCBI lineage: Eukaryota > Metazoa > Arthropoda > Arachnida > Araneae > Salticidae > Salticus > Salticus scenicus. The sequence continues at coordinate 111,963,242 of OZ005657.1, forward strand.
CTACGACTAAGTATATTAACTGCTGCCGAGATTTCCGGTCTGCTTAACGTTGCTATGTACAACAAAGCTCCTACAGCTTGCCGATATTTGGTGTTATTTGGTAGAATATTTTCAATTTTATCATCTTTCTGGTATCCTGGATCAAGTGGTGTGTTAACTGGTTTGGAATCTTGCAAATTAAATTTGTTTACAAGTTCATTTATTTTATTTTTCTGATGTATAGCTAATGTCCCATTATCACCTCTTTCTATTTGTATTCCTAAGTATTTGTTTACTTGACCTAGATTTGTGATTTCGAATTCGTTTTAAAGTTCCTTTATTACTTCGTATATTTCATTTTTGTTTCCTGCCAACAATATGTCATCGTAAGTAAGTAAACTGTATTATTGTCCTTTGTCCTTTTGTATAAAAACTTGTCTGATTCACAGGCAGTAAAATTTAATTTGATTAGTGTATCATTGATTTTGGTATTCCAAGACCTGGCTACTTGTTTGAGGCCATATATGGCTTTTCGTAATTTGCAGACCTTTTTCTCTTGTCCTGGTGTTATGAAGCCTTCTGGCTGGCTCATAAAAATGTCTTCTTCTAGTTCTCCATGTAGGAAAACGGTTTTCACGTCAACGTGAGTTAACTGCAAATTTTTGTACAATGCATTTATCAAGAAGGTTCTGATTGTTGTATGAGAAGCCACTGGGGCAAAAGTTTCATCATAATCAGTTCCATACTTTTGACTAACTTGCCACGAGACGTGCTTTGTATTTTTCAATTTTGCCTGAGTCATTGTATTTTGCTTTAAAAGCCCATTTAGAGCCAACAATATGTGTATTAGGTGGAGGATCAACAAGATCCCATGTTTCATTTTTATTAAATGATTTTATTTCTTCTTCCGCTGCTTCTAACTATTTTTCTCTCTCGATAGGACTTTTCATGTTTACTATATCGTCAAATGTTTTCGGTTCAATATAACTTGTATAAGTTGACAGAAAAACAAAACGTTCAGGTGGTAGCCCTTTGTTTATTCTATCTGACCTCCTTAGGGTTTGTGTATTCTGTATTGCATTGTGTTCTTCTGTTACATCATTTTCATTGTTTAGAATAACAGGAATTTTAGATTCTTCATTAATTGCATTTTGGTCAATGTTTAGAGAATGTTCGTGAGTTTCATGCTCTTCGAGAAATTTCACAGTTCTGCAGATTTTTATGTTATTATTTACATCCTTTACTTTTTAGATCATAACCGATGAAAATTCCTCGCTTCGCTTTATTGTCCAACTTTTTTCTATCAGTTTTGTTGACATAAACATAAGCTTTGCAGCCAAATGTTCTTTATTTTGAGAGGTCTGGTTTCATACCAGTCCAAAGCTCATATGGTGTCTTTTCACGGGCACTTGTTGGTAGTCTGTTTTGTAAACAGTTTGCTGTCATTAAAGCTTCTCCCCAAAAGTTTTTATTTAATTGACTTTCATTTAACATGCATCTGGTCATTTCGACCAAAGTACGGTTTTTCCTTTCCGCCACGCCGTTCTGTTGAGAACAATGGGGCACAATCAGTTAGTGGTGTATACCCTCATTTTGAAGAAATTTTTCAAACTCTTTATTCATATATTCACCACCATTGTCAGGATGCAAAATTTTAATTTTTCTTCCAAATATATTGGAAGTGAGTGCATGGTAATTTTTTAAAGCTTCTAAAGCTTCATATTTATTTTTCAACAGATATATATAAGTGTAGCGGCTGTAGTCGTCGATGAAAGTGAGAAAATAACCTTTTCCACCCACCGTAGGTGTCTGGAATGGCCCACAGAGGTCAGAATGTATTATATCTAATGTTTGTTTTGTCTTGTGTGTAGCTACTTTGGGGTATGAATCATTTTCTAATTTTGACATAATGCAAATTTCACAATTATCATCGTGTTTACAATTGTTCAGTTTAATTCCCAATGCCATGTCTTTACTGACGAGTTCTTTTATTTGTGTGATAATTTTGTGTCCTAATCTACTGTGCCATAGTTTAACACAATTTTTATTATCGCAAGTTTGTGTCATGTTTATTTTTTCTTCTATGTTATCATTTGTTTTAACTTCATACAAATTGTCAGCTACTGTCGCAAAAATATATTCTTCGTTTTTAAATTTAATTTCACAAGTGTTCTCTTTAAATATTGCCTGACAACCATTCTCGGTTGCTTTTTTATTGAAATTAAATTTGTGGCAATTTCAGGAATGAAGAGAGTATCTTTGAGTATAATGTGTTTGGTTTCGTTTTTAGAATTTTTTACTTTTAATTTTACATCTCAACAACCTTGTGAGATTACTGATTGACCATTCGCTAACATAACTTGTGTTTTATCATTGTTTTTAAACGATATGAACCTTTTCATACTGTTGCATACATGGCTTGAACTCCCGCTATCTACAATGAACGAGTTTCTGTTTGAATTTCCTACCACAAAAGTTAGATTTTTCATTTTATTTTCCGTTTCTCGTATCACATTTGATCTTTGTTTGTTTTTATATTTATTGCGGTTGTAGAAGTTACTTTGATAGTTTGGATTTTTATAGTCATTATTCTCTTTGTGTTTATATTCATTGCTTTCTTTATTTTTTAAATGCCAACAATTGCTTTTATTATGCGAACTCTTTTTGCAATAATTGCAAAACTTTCATGGTGGTGTTTTATTTTTAATGTGCATTTTATATGCGCTTTCATTATTTGTTTGATTGTTTTCTGATCTTTTTAGATCTTCGTCTAGTAACTTTCCCCTAATGAATTCTGGTGTCAAGTCTTCCTGATCTCAAGATTCAATTGCCGTAATCAAAGTATCGTAACTTGGAGGAAGAGAGCACAGCATAAGAGCTGACATGTGCTCATCATTTATCACTTCACCTATAGCGGTCAGCCTATCACGGATCTGATATATGTACGTTAGATGTTGAGATAGGTTTTCACCCTCTGCTAGTTTAGCAGAATATAACTTTCTCAAAAAAAATAATTTGCTTGATAAATTCGAACAATCGTGAATTCTTTTCAAAGTGTCCCACGTTTGCCTAGCTGTCGCGAGATTTTTAATGTGTAAGATTTGATCGTCTTCTATCGATAAATTAATAATCGCTTTGGCTTTGCGATCCTTTATTGTCCACTCATTAGTGACTGGATTGGGAGGTTCGTCTATTATCAATTCAAACAAGTTTTCCTTACATAACATCATTTCTATTTTGAACTTCCATAAATCGTAATTCGTGGAATTAAAATTGTCGATGATTGAAACATCTTTTGCAAAAGCCATTTTAACTTTATTATTTATTCACTGCAAATATTTTGATTATATAATATTTCTTTTCTTATTATACTTAATTACAATTCAATTGAGTTTTTTCTTTTCTTTCTTTTTGTTTCTAGAACACATATATTTTTCAAACTAAAACTTTTGGTTTCAGTTCTATTTTGAACGGATGCTTTTTTTTTTTTTTTTTTTAAATCGAAATTTATTTCAAATCATTTATTATTTTTGTATTTTTAATATATTCCATTTCATATTCTCTTAAAATAGAATACTATACTTATATTTATATAAATGAATTTATTTTTATAGAAAGTGTGACATAATTTTTTTTTTCTCGTGCTCATAATTTATTGTTAAATTGTCTCAGTAGCATAGAACATTATTTCTTTATTACAAAGATGTCACACATATTTTAATTTTAATTATATATATTTCGATAAAATAATATTACAGGTAATTATAATTAAGAAAATATTCTTACCTGTTTTCATCAATCGAGCATCCGATTTTTATATTCTTGTTTAGACTGCTAAATCATTGTAATACTCTTCTACAAAGAAATATGTATTAGATTCAAAATAACTCAGCATATAACTAATTGAAGACATAGCCTTTTGCCTTTTTTAGAAATTTAATGAAAGAATTAAGAAAAGAAATAAAAATAACATAAATTTGAATTACGGAGCTAATAAACGCTCCGAACATTAATAAATCTACATTGCTACTACAGATGAAAAAATTACACGTACACTGATGCTGGTGCAAGCGGTTTCGTAGGCATGCGCAGATGCCTTATTTATTTGACTTCACAGTTCGAATCGAAAGTAGAATGTTTTGTTAATCAGTGAAATATATATATTGGGCAAATATTTATTATATTTTACAACACTCCCCCCCCAGGGGGGAAGGCGAGGCTCTTACATACACATTTTTTTCCCTGTTGGCTAATTGTATTACAAAAAATATATATTCCTTTCATTTGGTTTAGTGCAGTCTATAGATGTTAAACTCTACTTACCTGCAATTTCCCCCATAGACGTAATGTATTTGAATACTTCTGAGTGTCCCTGTACACGAACCATTTGCTTGATCTTAACGAAAAATTTAGTGTAGCACCCTTATATGATACACATTTAGAATACCAAGTTTGAACTTTCTGCCGTAATTTGTTTTTGAGATATGCTGATTACAGACGACACACATACACACAGACATACACAGAGACCATTTGCTAAAAACATGATTTTCGTATTCAGGGGACCTCAGAACATGTAAATATAACAAAAACTCGCGTTCGAAAATTTGACCTAAAAACAATACTTTCTCTACCTTATGGGTAAGAGAAAGTAATTAAATACTAATACTAATGAGATAAAATTTATTAAAAAGAAATAATAATATTAATAAATAATCATTATGGAAGCAAATATAAAAATTCTCTGTTAACATCTGTTATTAACACTTTCGCGACCGCCGACTTAGATTCACGTCATTTGAAAATCCGTACAATAGTCTTTATCTTATTTAATTACACTGCATTAATATAAAAATACAAAAAAAAATATTTCGCTATGAAAATAGTGGTAGCAGCGGTAAAGGCGGGAATTTCCCCAATCTCTGAATTGTCCTAAAAAGGCCGGGGGGGGGGCGTGGAGTACGAGTCATGTTATTAGCTTTAAATATGCCCGCAGTTGACAACATCCTAATTAATATACATTAGTACTGTTAGTACCCGCCTTTTTTTCACAACTATATCTTTTTTTATCTTATTTTTCTTATTTCATCGTAATGACATCTGGAGAAAATTACGGTGTGGAAAAAGTGCGGGTACTAACAATACTACTAATCGTAGAAACATGCGGCTGGTGCCGATCAATTTGTAATAAGGTCTAGTTTAGAATGGTATAGTTATATTTTGCTTACGGGTCGACAATATATTAAAACTGGCATCAACTTCATTTTTTTTAAATGGTAAGCTTCCTTTATATATATATATATATATATAATTTTTTTTTTTTAATTATTTGGATCAAATCATCGCGAAAAATGGTATAGTTTGTATATTTCGCTCAGTTTTTCATAGAGTTTTAAGGTGTCAAAATACGGGGAAGCTAATGTTAAATGAATATGACAAACATTTATTCATATCTTCCCGAAAATAATATTATTTTCAAATTTTCTTTTTTTATATACGTTAGAATGAAGTAACCCAAACATATTCCATGCATTCATTTTTTTATTTTTTTTTATTCAAAAACATTTTTTGAAATACAAAAATTATTAATAAATTCATATTCTAAAAAATGATGAATTATGACCTATATTAATTTTTGCACGAATAGAACAGATATAATCAAAAACACGGATTTCCAAATTTACAGCTCAATCCTAACATTTTTTTTCTCGAGTTACAGTGTTATTTCATTTTTCATTCCTGTTAGGGGGCCATCACATGTTAACATTTGTATTATCTAAAGGAAATATCTGTATATAATCTGACGGAAAACTATCATAATATACTTTTATATTATTCTTATTGGTTTCTAAGCAGCATTTCGATTTTTTATTCTACAAAGTGGATTAATTCCAAAAGAAAACAAACCCCACCCTCTTTATCGCTGAAACAATGTTTAAAAAAACTATTTTGCATATTCGTAGTTGATTCTGCATGAGACGTGGGTATGTATAAACCTCAATGGCGTTTACTACATCGATGGCTGAAGGCAAAACTTAAATGATTTAATTGCAAATATTTAAAATCATTCTGTTTTTAATGTAAAGTTTTAGAAAAATGTGCAAAGGCGGCTTACGTTACAAGATCAGGGGCCGTACTCTCTGCCCTTTCTTTTAAGACACTCTTAAAGATAAGAAACTTCCGCCCAGAGTTCGGCACTTTTATAATTTATTCACGAGCATTTTTAGCCCCGCCTCTTTTTCATACCGAAAATTCTGAAAAATGATTTTCTTCTTATTTAACCCTTTGCGCTCGGCATATTTTCCGTTAGACACACCTTTTGGCGCTCCTTTAAAACGTCACACGTATCGTTTCCAACTTACTATCTTTTTGCCTACCGAAAAATGGCAATAATTTGTTTTATTTTACTACTTCATTAAATAAAATAAATCTTTCTGTTAAAATTTTCCGGTAGCCGAAATGTAGCCTATAGTTACACGTTTTAGAAAAATATTATTTCATTTGCGGAGGAACACCTTAAGGCGTGGCTCGATTTTTTAATATCCTCTCAGAAGGGAGACACCAGCTATAAGGGTTAATCGTTGTCACATATTAAAGAGAAATAATCTACAAAATATCTGTGGCGAAAAGAAGGCGGGACTAAAGATTCTCGTAAACAAGTTATGAAATTTGGGAACTCAACTTCTGCCTTTTTTGGACCACTAATTTCTTGCAGATACACTTCTGGTATACTTACAGTAATGTGCTATAATTCTGCAAGGTATAAATTATTTTATTAAATTAGTGGTAGCAGTAAATAAATAAATAAAAAAATTCTTATCCTGTAGAGTGTCCTGTAAAAAGGGCGATAGTATGTCCCCTGCATAATAGGAACATATCCGATCCTGATATGTTAACCGTCAGACTGATAAGCAGCGCGATAGAGCTGCAATGTTCAGTCTCGAAAACTGCGAAGCAGCGCTATCGCGCTGCGAGAGGTACAATTCAGGTATCACCGGAATTTTAATTTAATTTTTTTTCGTAAATAAAATCAACCATTCAGAAACAAAACACAGTTGGTAAACATTATCTTTTCATTATTCTCTTTTACAAGAAGTAAATATATATATATATATATATATATATATATATATATATATATATATATATATATATATATATATACCGAGCTACTAACCTAATCTGGCAAATTGTTAGTACCGCCCATTTTTCTACACCACTTAAATAGAGTAATTTTCTTCAAATATATTTACGATGATTACGAAAACAAATACTCTAAAAATTAAGTGGTGTAGAAGAATGGGCGGTACTAACAATTAACCGAATTAGGTTGGCCGCTCGTATATATATATAAATATATATATGTTTATTTATTTTATAAAGCTCTTTTCTTTCATTATTTATTTGTAAAACATAAAAAGAATTAATTAACTGACAATTGTATGAGTGATTATGTTTTATTTATTTATTTATTTATTTATTTTTAATGCTCAAAAAATATTACCAGAAAACAACGTCAATACTCTAATCACTGAAATCAATTAAATGTATTTCTTTCGAAAGAGAACTATCTAACATGATTTTTGAAGCATACAATATTACGACGCTCGTTTCATCATTTTTAAAATATAGATAATTATATTTGTGAAATAAGTTGGAAAAAAATAAGAATGGGCGGAGTCTCGATAAAATTTTATCAAAGTACCCCCTTCACTACGCTGAATTGCATATTTGCAAAACAAAATTGGATTTTTTCGCTGATCCAGAATTTTCGTAAAACATCGTGTGTGAACAATGATTAATGGTAAAACACGTTTTTTGTTTTTATTCATCCTTTATTGATACTTAAATTGGCCTTTTACAAACGCTACAGTAAGGCGTGGTTTTCATTAATTAGGTGTGTTTTTATAGATCATTAGAAAATTTCATATTTTATTTTTGTAGAAAGAGCTATCGAGGGTAAATAATTTAGGCATAAAAATACACATTTATACATTTACTTTCACTTTCTGCATACTTGGATTTTTAAAATTTTTTACTGCAAGGCGTGGTTTTCCAGTTGGCATGATCGGGTTTCGAATTATTTAGAAAACTAAAATTAAATATTCACACCGGAAAAACTGTTATTGAGGCCTGAAATAGCGATAGCAATTTAAGGATGTATTTCAGAAAATGCTTCAGCAGTCAAACGGTTAAACAGAGCCTGATTAAAGGGTAAGCACGCATTATTTATACTTACACCGTTTTTTTTTAACAAATACTTTCTTCCTATAATAAACAGAAAATTCTCATTAAAAATTATTTTAAAAGAATTCTGGTGTCTAATAAAGGTGAGTAAATTGGATTGTTTTACACCGTTCATTTTTTATAAAAAATATTTCCTCGTCAAAGCGTGGAATTTCTATGACATGAAGTAAAGAATAATTGTAAAAATATTCCGGTGAGAGCGGAGATAATGTGTGCTTCCCCCTTAATCAGGCTGTGATGTTAAATCTTCTTAAGTATTAACTCTTTGTACTTTAAAATCCCCTTAAAAAATTATCACTTGGGACTATAGTTTAAGCTTTAGTCTCTATAGTTATAGCTTTAACCATAGTTAAGCTATAGTTTAAGCTAAATGTAATACCTTCGCGACCGCTGACTTAGATTTACGTCATTTGAAAATCTTTAACTCTACCAGTTGGCGTTTTTTTTTTCGCAATTCGTATGCTATTTATTTATTTAATATGTAACCAATATTCACATTTTAACAATGAAATATACTATAGATACAAATACTTAGAAAGAATATAATTAGAAAGAATATAATTATAATGAATATTCATTTATATATCTAAATGTGAATACAGAAAATTTTGTTCTGAAATATTGTAAAACGGGAGAATAACGTCCACAGGCGGACCTTACTGTCAAAAATTCAAAATCATGCGATCGTGAAAGTGTTAATATGAGATGATTCTCATGCATAAAGAAATATAATAAAAAAGTTTCAATCTATTTTCCAAAAATAAAATAATTTAGGATATAAAGCGTTAAATAAAATAATTTGGGATATAAAGGTTTCAATAATTTTTCCTAATTTTTCACTTCTAAAAGTCTGTTTTAACTCTGTTGTCCATTTTTGGTATTTGAATATTTTAGGATTCGTATACCTCAAGATAAACGTTGAAACACGGTAAGGCGAGGCTTACTGTTTGAAATAGCAATACGCTTTCGATAATCGGTTTATTATTATAATTAGTATTATTATTGTTAATATTTGATAAATTTTACGGGATTTTTTTTACTACGAATTTTCTGTTTTAATCTTGTTATGACATTTTTGCATTTGTTTACTGCACCGTTTGTAAGCTTTATGTTATTTAAATTTTATCGCATGGTGTAACATAATAAAATAAAAAATAAAAAAAAAAATTAATGCTTTTTAATACAGAATCAAAAAATGATTTTTGTTTTCTTACAAAATCTATTATTGAAACAAATCACAATATTATTTATTTTCTATTTCTTCTAATCACGGCGTAAACCTCACATTTATTATGGAAAGGAATTTAAAACAAAGTAATATGTCTTTCACTTTTAAAGATATAGATAATGATCTTACACTTTTCCTAAATAAGAATTGATGTACAGTAGACTCCTGTAACGAAGGGTATTCGTTCTCGGCTATAAGAAATCGAGTTATATGGAACATACTTTATCAGACCAATTTACACAAGTTCAGTCCAATATAGAAAAAATTTATTTTATTTTAATTTTTGTTTTGTTCTGTTTTTTATTGCTTTTTAAGTAAGGTTTCGTTGTTTACTATAAAAATTAACCTGTTTTTGTAAAATTAACGCATTGCAGGGAAACTTTGATGGCATTTCAAAAGAATAAAAAACCCACCAACTGGATTTTTCTGAAACAATACTTTACTTTAAAAAATGTTTCTTTTTTCCATAATTTTATTTTGTTTGACTCTTTATAAGATGCTTAGCATTTATAAATGAATGATATTTACCTTTTCGATTGTTGATGGCAAAATTTCAGTTATTTAATCATGAATTTGTTAAACAATTTGATGTTTTAGAAAAACGTATAAAGGAGAGACTTGTTACTCAAAATAGGAATGCTTTTGAACAGTATATCATTTTTATTAAATATTAAATATCCTTTTACAGATATTTGTTTAAATCTTGTTAAATAAATTTTTGTATATTGTTTATTGCAGGTTTGTATACCTCAAATTAATTATAACACTTTATAGAAACAGTTACATGCGGGGCTTACTGTATAAAATAAAAATATACCCAAAAGAAATAGATAAATTATTTTTATTTTAATTTTTTTTTACCGCTATTATTATTATTATTATTATTATTATTACTATTATTATTTTATTTTGCTCTCTTCATTTTTTAACTGAGTATTGTAGGGTTCATATGATTCAAGCTATTTAAATTTTAACGCATAAAATAATGTAATAAACTATTTCATTTTTATTTAAAAAAAAAAATATATTAAAAAAACTATTAAAAATTTTTTAATTCATAAAGTATATTTAAGAAGAAAAAATATGTGGAATAATCCATGATGTAATAAACTATTTCATTTTTATTAAAAAAAAAAAAAAACTATTAAATTTTTTTTAATTCATAAAGTATATATTAGAAGAAAAAATATATGTCATTTACGTTGTAGAGGAATCAGAAATTTCATTATCTGTGTGCAAATGTTAGATTTCTTTCATGCGTTATGCAGGACTGTTTATCACGCTGTATGAGTGCTAGTCTCTGTTTTTAGTCGTGTTTGTAGTAGCAGGTTATACGAGAGTCAACTGTAGTTATTCAGATAAATCTAGAAGCAAACACAATACCTTCTGTAGGTTAGCTTCCTTTTATATGATACTTATTATTTCTGTACTTTTTTTCCAGCATGAATCTTAATGAATAATGTCTAGCCTGTGGTAGATCATAATTTATTTTTTCTAAATATATAGGCGCACCCCTAATATATTTTCGCTTATAACTCTGTTGCGAATTGATTTATAATATATAATAAAGTAGGACTTTTTCCGAACCGCTTTGATCTCAGAAATTTGAATATGAGGTCAAAAATAGAGGTTGCCATTGAAAAAGAAAAGAAGTTGATCCAACTATACTGTTATAAATTAGACGTTATTACTAATCGATTGACACTACCTGCTTATTTATAGGATGATTTGCGACGAAATTAGTTTTTTTTTTTTTTTTTTTTTCTGACTATGTAATATGAAACAGGCATTTTGAAATATGGAAGAGGAATTGGCCAAGTCCCACCACGCTGGCCAATGCGTCTTGTTGCGAGCCCGTCCGTGTTGGTTCGTAATGCTAGGCATTACTAACAGCTGTCCCAATTGAAGGTACGGATTTGGAATTACACCTATGTCCTGGTCGTTTCCTCCAAACCAGGAATAATGGAAATGGAGGGACTCCTCCAGTTAATAACATAGACCATTATGCAACCATATATAAATATGTATGTACATGTGTATCTTTTAAATTTTATTTAAGTAAAAATTGAACTTCTGCGTCGGAAATCTTGTGTAGTATCCCTTCTTTATTTTTAATAGAATTAAGATAAATTTGCAACAAGTTGCCTTCTAGTTTCTATAAATAGAAGTATTACAGTTACAAACGCGTCACGTAACACGTAACAGGCAGTCGTCTGAGCAATAGGAGGAGCCAAGCTTCATTTTCCTGTGTACATAGTGTTCAACATTTTAATTTATTCCAGAGCATTTTTAGCCTCACCTTTATTTCGCACCACTTTATTTTTTGAATATTCGTCTCCATTATATAAATATGATAAAGGAAGAAAAATTTACTTAAAGAAAAAAAAAGTTCTATGGAGTAGAGGCTGGGTTAAAAATACCCTGGAATAAGTCAAAATGTTGGAAACTGTGCTGTGTCCCATCAAAATAGCCAAAATAAATCAGCTTGGATGGTACAGCATTAACGAAATAAAACTGACAAAATAGTTCTCAGGATTAATTGACTCTGTCAAAATAACTCGGTATAAAATAGCTCCCACAAAACAGTAATTATTAAGCGGAAAATTATATATAGAATAAACAGTTACATTATTATATTCTTTTTTTTTTTTTTTTTTTTTTACTATTTTTAAATAAATATAAACACGTTAATCGCCACGATAATATCAGAAAAATTTTCACATGGGCCATGGTAACTTTATTAGACAATTTAGTTATAAATGCGTGTTAAAAATGCGTCAGGCACATATGACTGACATGGCGATTAACGTGTTAATAATTATTCGGCGTATATCAAATTCCTTTTAGGGTTATTTCCTAGTTTAAAATGCGTGTTAAAAATGCGTCAGGCACATATGGCTGACATGGCGATTAACGTGTTAAACTTGCGCATTTTTAAACCCAACTAATATGTATTCTTATATAGAACGACAGTAACTGCGCAATAACTTGTACTGTTGCATCTATAATTAAAAAATTTTCGTTATAGATCACTCACGTAACAAATAGCGCTTGCCGGCCTGGTGGCTTGGTCGTGGGAGCTGCCTTCTGGGTCTCCAGACTCCGAGTTTGAATCTCGGTGCGTGCATGGATGTTTGTACTGTCCTATGGTCTACCAAATATTGTGTGCTCATGTTTCTGTGAATTTCTGTAATATACATATATATATACTAAATGTGAAATGACAAATAACGCTTGACATTTTCTTCTCATTTCATGTAATCACTCATTGTATTTTAGTGTTGCCAGTTTGCGCCACAAGCGGTGATTGTCCTACATTTCAATCATTGACAAACTCGGTGTCCTAAATCTGTATAATATGAAATACTACTTGAAATAAGCATTGGGTTTAGTCTAATTGTTTGTGTACATGATATTTAAATGTATTCAAATGCATTACGTCTAAGGGCGACATTTTTTACAAACTTTAAAAATTAAAATGTGAAATAACCATATAGTATTTTTTTTTTTTTTTTTATGTGCACAAAAGCACGTTTCTGATAAGAATTCTGATAATGAATAACTTAAAATCTTCTTCAAAGGACTGCTCAAAAGAATTTGGATACAATTGAGTTATGGTATGTGTTGGTTCGATTAAAATTCCATGAACATTTTTTCCGATGAACGTTTAATTCATTTTTTTTTTCTTTTGTGCTATTTCATCTGCGCTGAGAGTGCATGTGCATTTTTAAACGGTCTACAGGAATATTCAAAAGTATTTGGATGCAATAGAGTTATGGTATGTGTTGGTTGGATTAAAATTTCCTGAACATTTTTTTTTTTTTCGATGATCATTTAATTATTTTGTTGTGTATGTGTGTGTGCTATTTTCTCTACGATAAGAGTGCATGTGCAATTTATAAACGGTCTACAGGGAAACTGAAAATTACTCTTAAGAAAATAGTAGTATGAAATAATTGTGGAGCTAAAAATGCTCCAAAATAATTTAATATATTGACATCTCTGGTGCAGTACATTGTTAATTATTTTTTATATACAGAGCTGCCATCTTAACCCTACAAGGCTCATTTTTTTTTTTTTTTTTTTTTTTTTTTTTTTAGTGCGTGAAAATATATAGGTTGTAATTAGCGATCAGAAGATAGGGAAAACTTATAAAAATAAAAATAAATTTTACGGAAAAATCAACTTTTTAGCTCAACGTACCGTATGTGGAACATACATAAAAATATGATTTACTAATACGTTTATTATTGTAATATAAGAAAAACAACTTACCTCTGCAAAATGTACACTTCGTTATAACACACAGTATTTTGTTTTGAGTCAAAACTGTTCAATAACTATTCTTTTTTTATTTTTGAATTCAGACAAACGACTAAAGTATCACTTTCATTCAAATTTCACACTGAGTGCACTATAGCAAAAACACAAACGACATCTTTAGGTAAAGATTTGTTTTACTACATTGCTAAATGTCAGTAGCTTCTATCAAATGTCAAGAGATGTTGCTACTAATCGTTTTATAGCTATAGGAACGATTAATGTCGGTGTTCCACATATGGAACTGGGTGCCTTGTAGGGTTAATTCGGAGTGTTGTTGGTACCCACCACTTTTTCCACACTACTTAATTTTTAGAGCAATTCTCTTCAAATGTATTTGCGATAAAATATAAAGAAAAGAACTCTAAAAAAAGACTTGTGTGAAGAAAAAAAAAAGGGAGGTTACTAACAATATTCCGGATAATTAATTAGGATTTTGTCAGCTGTGTATATATGTGGAGTAAATCACTTACATAAAAACAGGTCAAATATCTTTTTAAAACTATCAACAGTGAAGCGCATAGTTAAAAAATGATAGCGCTTTATAAAATATAGTAATAAAAATACACATATAAAGATATATAAATACTTGTCAATATACTAATTAATATTCTATAGTATTGTTTGCCCTGCCTTGATTTTCACGCCTTTTGACAGTATTTTTATTCTTATTTAATATTAATTGCATTTGGAGAACAGTACTATAAAAAATTACTGATGTAAAAAAAAAAGGGCGGGGCTAACAACACTTCTGAATATTAATTAAGATGTTAGCAAGTATGTATATAAGAATAAATAATTTTATTGAATTTTCAATAAAAATAAATATATAAACTTCACTATTCAATTTTTATTAACTGTCGAAAGTATTGACAAATAAATTTCAATGATGCCGTCTTGTTATTATTGGTTGTACAAATTCATTGCTTTTGTATTCCCATAATTCTATCTTGATTTTTATGATTATTTCAAAACAGTTCTTTCTCCAGACCATTTTTTGATTCAAAATATGTGGATCAACAGGCTTTCAAATTTCTTTTGAATTCCATAAATCTTTCTATCGACGGATCAATTTGCATAAAATGAGTATAAATGTGCAAAAAAAAAGAATATTTATAAAGTAAGCAAAATTTAAACAACAAATTTACTCGGTCTATGGTCAAAGAATTGCAAACAAATAGAGTATATGCAAACATAATTAAAATGGAAAAAAATATTGAAAATTTATGCACTAATTAAACATAATTAATCTGGTGTGTCACCCACACGACTTTCTCTTACCCTGAAATTTAATACTATAAATACAGGTTGCAGAATAAAAGGTAAGATAACGAGTACTGTAATGTAAACCTGCGTTAAACAATTCATATTAGGCTTCTGAAGAGTTTTATATGATAATTAGTTCTGTGTGAGGGGGGCTACCGCAACCCTCAACCCCCCGTTCCATTAATGCACCTACATTTATATAGAATTTAATTCGGTTATTAAAAAATAATTCTGTTTTTAAAAAATAATTTATTAATATTATTATTTAAAAAAAATTTTCTTTTATGATAATGCAGACGATTTCCATATTAGAGAAGTAGTATAACACCAAATATCCAAAAAAAAGCCCATTTTATTCTCAATATATACAAAAAAAAAAAAAAAAAAAAAACGATTTTTTTTTTCTAAGTTTTTTTTTTCGTTAAAAGTAAAAAAAAAAAATTGATAACTTTGTTTTAAATTATCGCATATCGGTGGCTCAACCATTCGTTTTAAAGGTATTGTCGAGCTCTTTTGAAAGATACCCATCGAGAAAATTTACTCCCCTCGAGGGGGGAGGCGAGGCTCCTACATACACAAAAAAATTTTCCCAGTTAACTATCTCTATTACAAAAAATATATATTCGTTTCATTTGATTTAGTGCAGTCTATAGACGTTAAACTCTACTTACCTGCAATTTCCCCCATAGACGTAATGTATTAGAATTCTCTTGATTGTCCCTGTACACGAACCATTTGCTTGATCTTAACGAAAAGCTTACTGTAGCATCCCTATATGATACACATTTAGAATACCAAGTTTGAACTTTCTGCCATGATTTGTTTTTGAGATATGCTGAAAACAGACAGACATACAGACATACAGACAGACACACAGACATACAGACACACAGACATACATGATATGCTGAAAACAGACAGACATACAGACATACAGACAGACACACAGACATACAGACACACAGACATACACACAGACCATTTGCTAAAACATTATTTTCTTATTCATGGGTCCTCAAAACGTGTAAATATAACAAAATCTCGCGTTCGAAAATTTGACTCAAAAACAATACTTTCTCTACCTTATGGGTAAGAGAAAGTAAAAAGGAAACCAGGCAGAAAATATTAGTTAACCCAAAAAACATTGAGGCCATCATCATGGTAGCTCCTCAGTGCAGGGAGGAAACAGAAACATTTTTCAAGCGCTACTAGCAAAACTAAAAAGGAAGTTATATCTCTACATCCTAACAAGTGTTCTTTTTTCTCTTGGTAAAATGTGGGGAGTTAAGATTTTTTTTTTCTCTCTCTTGTTTCTTATACATTTTACTATTTACATTAAGGACTTTCTGTACTGCATTAACCCTTTGCGGCGCAAGACAATTCGGATCATTTAAATTATACTGTCACCGGAATTCTTGAACTAAATTAAGCTAAAAGAAATTTTAAATTTTAAGGTTAAAAAAATCGGCCTTTTTTTATATGTTATAAACGTAAATTTTTGCTAAAAAATTTCCGGGATGAATTTTTGCAGCTGGATCTTAAATTTTGCGTCCTCGCAGCGAGGACACCGCGCGTTAAGGGGTTAAGGGAATCTCCTGACGATTACCTAAATGCTGTTTTGGGTCAATTAATACTTTCCGTATAATCACTTCGAAGAATAATGGTCTGTTATGCATATCAAGTATCACTTCTCAAAATTATTAACACTTTCTCGAACGCATGTTTTTGTCTTTTTGACAGTAAGGTCCACCTGTGGGCGTTATTCTCCAAAGTTATAATATTTCAGAACATTTTTTTTTTTTTTTTTAATTCGCATTTTTATTACAAATGAATATACATTATAATTATATGCTTTCCAATCGAAATATCTACATTCATAGTACATTAATTGTACAAATTTGAATATTGGGTATGTTCTTAGGAAATAAACAACAAACAAATTGCGAAGGAAACGCCCACTGGGGAGTTACAGATTTTCAAATGATGTGAATCTACGTAAGCGGTCACGAAAGTGTTAATAATAATTTAATTAAAAAGCCTCTAAAAATATAAAAATGTGACTTGTCGTAGGCGATGTACTTTTTTTTTCTTTCATGAGATTCCGATTTAAAACATGTGTTGTAATTTTAAAATGATTTTTCACACTAAATTCTTTTTAAGTTTTTAGCATTATGCCGCATTATATGTTAAAAAACAGGAGAATTTTTATTACTTAGGATACAGGAACTTTTCTCCTACATCATTTTATGTGCCATCACTGGTGTTAAAATCTGGTACTAGGTATCCTTAGAAAGTTGTGTGATATACACATGCCTAATGAAAAGTATTGTACAGAAATGTAAATCTCTGTATCTTGGTTTAAATTACTTAATATAATATAATCATGCTATTCCCAAAGTACCATTTAAAACCTGTGTAGAATAAACAATTTTTGAACTCTCATTTTCGAACAAGAATAATCTAAATTTATTACAAAAAATAAAAAGTTACAGCACGTGCTTGGCAGTTACTGATTCCAAGCAAAATAGCAGTTATCTGATTGCCAAGTAGTATCAGCGTTCACAAATTTTATAATTTATTGACGACCATTTTTTGCCCCGCCACTTTTTCATACGGGAAATTTTGAAAAATGATTTTCTTCTTATTTAATCGTTGTCACATGTTAGACAGAAATAATCTACAAACTTTATGGTGGTAAAAGAAGGTGGGTCTAAAAATGCTCGTGAATAAATTATAAAAGTTTTTTTTTTTTTTTTTTTTTTTTTTTTTTACTGTTTTGTGCTTTAAATAAATACCGTTACAATTCTCTTCCATAATATACGAATATTATCAAAAACTAAAAAAACATTTAATTTAAAATATACTTCCAAATAATAAAAAATGTTTAAACTTCATAAATATAAATTATTTTTAAGTTTAATTGCGTGTAAATAAATGAAATTAATTTAAATATTCTTTAGAAAGTTTAATTCAAGCATTAGTTTGTAGGAAAAAACCCCTTATTTTCTATTTTCTTAAATGTTTAAAATAGAGCACTCGATGCATTCATTTGTCATATACAGCCAAACGTTTTAAGTAATACCTCCCTTAAGAATGAATAAAAAGTTTTAGAATGTTCCCTTTTGAAAAACACAAAGAAAGTCTGAAAACTTTTCTCTTTCTCTAAACAAATGTTTTTGAGTTCCCTTTCCGAAAGCCTTAGATTTTTTCATACTTTATTTATTCCGCCGCAAGGTGTAAGCATGCTTCAGGAACTAAGTTTCTAAAGCCCAATATATATGTACGAAAAAATCTCTTACCAAAAAAATGATTATGTATTTTGTATTAAAGTTTTATATTTTAAGGCAAGAACTTTATAAAATCTTGTATCTGTATTGATATTTTCATCTATGTACTTATAACGAAAAGCAATTTTTCTTATTCTTATATTATATTTAATATTGTGAAAAAAAAAAAAAAAAAAGAAAAGAAAATACAGAGAAAAAACTAAACTTATCCTTTAATAAATTACTATCAACAATATTACATTTTTAATTGCAATGGCATTTTACAAGATTCGATTTCTACTGGGTGCCCCAGCAAATACTAACTAGCTTTTGCTTAAATAAATAAATAAAAAAAGAACGCAGAAGAAATGTATCACTTACTGCCTTATTCTTGGATAACTAGGGGACTTTATTCCCTAGTTTGCTAACTTAGTTTATATATTTGCCGAAAGGTGACACTGCACCATCATTTTTATTAGAGACCCTATATTAGGAAGAGACATTGAGGAATAATCAGCCATTTTAGTGCCAATTCGGAGCGATTCCCGTAGAACGTAATGATTTTTTCTTTGCGATTGACACTTTACTTACTATACAACATAAATGAAAGAAAATTGTACTAAATTTGCGCAGAAAGCAATGCGGAATATAAATACGTAATTTTTTTTTTCGTTTTAGAAAAAAAAGAATTTGAAGAAAAAAGAATTTTGTTTTAACCTCCGATATGGTTACTTTTTCAACTCCGATCGGAAAACAGAGGAACTTTTTGTTGTATATTTCTATATTAAGCAAAATACGTTGATTGTGAAAGTAATTCTACCTTATTTTTTCTGGGGACATACATTATATATATATATATATATATATATATATATAAATTAGAAAATTTTTAACCAAAATATGGTAATTTTAGTTTTTGTCAAATAATTCATGAATAAATGTAAAACCATGGCAGAAGAACAGAAATTATTTTTTATTATTTTATGAAAAGATTTATGTAACATTTTTACAAGCTAAAAATACAAATTTTATTTATTCCAATTACGCATTATTATTAATAATGACATAATTATTTATTTTTGTAAAAAATATTAAAAACAAAAATTAAATTAATAATAATTTGTAAAAATATTAACTAATATTTTTAGAAATAAAAAAAAAATGTTTTTATTTATATTTGCTTATTTCATTGATTTTTGATTTTTTTTCTAGTTTTTTAAAATATTAAGTAAATAAAAATGATAACTTATCTAAATATTATTTATAAAATTTACTATGGCAATTGTTATTTAAAAGAAATTTATATTTCATATGCTAGCAAATAATATACACCTTATTTTCTTTATTTTTATCAATTTATTTTAAGAAAACTGATACGTTTTGCGTACGAGCAAATAATCAAAAAATATTTTTTTTAATACAGTTCTTTTAAATATGCATTTTAAAATATATCAGAAAAATACATTGAGATCTAACATATTAAATATATTGCAAAACAGAACTTAAAAACTTATAGCTAGAAAATAAATAATGTAATTATCTCATATGTTAAAAAATAAATACGTTAAACAGCATGCAATAAGAGAATTCAAAGCATTTAAAACATAATATAAAATAAATAATAATGCATTTTTATCTTTTAAAATTATTTCAAAATTAAAGTAATTTATCTCCTAATAAAGTAAAACTGTAATAAATAAGTTTTTCTCCAGTTATGACGTAAAATAATCGAAATTTCTTCTCAGCGTAATGTTATGCAATGAAGCAACTGGCACTAAAATGGAGGATTTCGTAAAAAAGGCGGCGCGCCAATGTCCAGTTTCCATCTAATACAGGGTCTCTAATTTTCATTGTTTCAAAGCGAGCTGCCATACTTTCCACCATTTTTCAGGACACAATCATATTTTTGTCTCTATTGCATACTTGCTAACATAGTATTTAATATTCCGTAGTGTTGTTAGTCCCGTCCTTTTTCTCACACCAATAAATTTGTAGAGTAATAGTCTTCAAATGTAATTACGATTAAATAAGATAAAAAATACTTAAAAAGAAAAAAAAAAAAAAAAAAAAAAAAAAAAGTGGTGTAAAAGGGAAACTGGGCTAACGATACTACAGAATATTAATCAGGATGTTGTCAAGTATGCTATTGCCATCAGTATTTATATACAAAAACATCTATTCTATTTAATCACGATACATTACTATTAAAATACCATTAAGACTTTTGGATAAAATTAGTGGTGGCAAAAAGGCAGAAATTTCTCATAACTGAGAATGTCCTGAAAAAAAGGCGGAGCGTATTCTCCGCCCCCCCCCCTTTTTTTTTTCCCATGACACTCTTCTAGATGAGAGATTTTCTTTATTGCTACCACCATTTTTATACATTAATTTCTATCTTACTTAATCAGGACATATTACATGGTGGTCGAAGACCTACCTTTTTTCCCTGATTCTTTCACCAGAATATTTATATGATAATTTTTACTTAAATAAAGGTGCAAACATACTATTAAAAATTCCAAAACAAAAATATTGGTGTAAAAATGAAGGAAAAATGTGGTCGATGACCACCCTGTATTGCTATTAAAATAACGTAAAGATTTTTTTATTAAATTAGTGACGGCAAAAAGAGTAAAATTTTCTCATTCCTGAAAGTGTCCAAAAAAAAAAAAAAAAAAAAAAAAAAAAAAAAAGGGGGGGGGCGGGGAGTAAATTTTCTATAATTATACTCTTACAGATTGTGTAGCAAGTACCAAATGAATAAGCACGATTTCACATTCTCTGCAGCTCTCGTATACCTACCCGTCATCTTTTTGCGAAAATGTTAACTAAATTTAGGAAAGTTAGGTAACCCAAGCATGAGGCCGCAGACAACACTTTTCTACCGCATTTCCTCTTCTTTCTCATTATTTATTGATTTTCAAAATCCATCGTTTACATCCGTTATTTTTATCCGTCATTTATTATCATCATTTTATGAACCCTCGATATATTATACACACATACATATATATATATAAGTTTAATTATAATAGTTAATTGAATATTTAATGCACTAACAGAGCTGCCAACCTAATCCGGCAAATTGTTAGTACCGCCTATTTTTCTTCACCACTTAATTTTTAGAGTATTTGTTTTCTTAATTCTTCGTATATATATTTGAAGAGAATTACTCTGAATTTTAAGTGGTGTAGAAAAATGGGCGGTACTAACAATTTGCCGGATTTGGTTGGCAGCTCTGCACTAATGAAAAATGACAGGTTGTTATATGCCATTATTCCATGCATTGCCTTAAAGTGATACTACATAAACTTTCATCAATTATTATAGTTATTTCATAAGACTACTGTTGAATATTGTAGCAATTTAATCATCTGTCTTTCCTGCGTTAAATTTGTTTGTGCTCTTATATATGTATATATATATATATATATATACATACACCTACGTTTAAATATAACATTGTTACATATGCGCAAATATTTTGAATTTATTTTCAAAAATTATTGTATTTATTCTTTACCTTGGTAAATATGTTTAAGTTACATGTTTCTTTTCTATGTTTTTCTAAAAGAAAAAATACACGAATTTTATGTATTTTAGATTTTGCCAAGTCAAAGCTAATACATTTTTTTTTTCATTTTATACACGATGCTTATAGCTGCATTTGCGCTTATACTATGCGCATTATTTCTATTTCTATTCCCTTCTTAATTGCAATTTAAAATCTGAATTATCTTATTTATATATCCTTTTTAATTACAATTTAGAATTTTAAATATAATGTCTGGTTATTATAAGTCATTATTTCTTACAATTCCCTTAATGGGATAATAAATAAACTTACAGTAAATGTTACAGTTACTTAGTAATCTATTTAAGCCCTTGTGGATTATTGTGGGTAATTAGTCATCTACTTTTCCTGAATTAAACTTTTTTTTTTTATTTTTATATACATATAATAAACAAGAATTTTCGTACCTGGTTACCAATGTTAAGAAATACACTTTTTTTTTTCTTTTTTTATTTTTAAGTGTGTGATGTGTTTGAGGTCGTAGCTGTATATAATTATACCAGCAGTTCAAGTAAATTATGTCGCGTTTTTTTCATTATCTTTTATGATTTTCATCGCTTTTAGATGCAAACGTTAATAACAACCTCCAAGCTCCAAACATGTTCCAGTGCTAATATTTATCTATATTTTTAAAACTGATTATTGAAATAGGCTGTAGTTTTAATCTTTATTTTTTTAATATACCGATTCTTTTATACAAAATTATTTATATTTCTACATTCATGACGTTTTGAATACGAATTTGTTGACCGTTTTCATAATTTAGAACAAATTTCTAAATCAGAACAGTTTATGGAAAATCACATTTTCCAACCGTTTTGATGTTTGTTTACCGGCATTTTTAACAAAAATTTTTCCTTATTTAATCACTGAAAATTTCCACAAAAGCTTTAAAAAACATTATAAATAAATACAGATATCGAATAATCGAAACTTTTGGCTTTTATCGAATATATTTAGCCTTTTTATTGTATTTTGTAATACGAAAAATAAAAATCGTCCGTCTACGGATTTTGTTTTAATATCAGAAGATTTTACGGCATGAATTTAACATTAATATTCAAAAACTTTAATGACTTACAGTGCTATAAAATTTTGGGTAAAATATATAATCAATGTGTGTGTTCGCATTGATGCAAACCAAAAAATTCCATTAAAAGTCAATATTGTTTTCCTTTTGACAATTATAGATTTTTTGCACTTTTTAATATTTAGAAAACTTATTCAAATTGTCACATCTGTGGTTTCTTTTCTTTCTCACTTTCTTTCTTTTTTTATTTATTTCTTTCTTTTTATTTCTTTTTTTTTTTTTTTTTTTTAAGTGTAGATGGTTTCCCATCGAATGATATCTATTAAATGTTTTTGTGTCAGTTAGTAACGAAACAACACAGCTTGTGACATTCTTTTCCCGACAGTACACTGCAGATTGTTTGTTAAGAGACCCACTGCGAAGTTTATTAAAGCAAAATATTTGATAATTCATACTGTAATAGTTCGCACTTTGCTTTGTATAGCAAATCAAGAACTAGAAGACTAAAAGAAGAAAAAATGAAGATGTAGTTTGTACAATAAATAACAATAATAATAATAATAATAATAATAATAATAATAATAATAAACTAGTGTTCAAACTAATTTTAAGAAGGATGTGAAGTTGTAAAAATGTTGCTTCGTAAATAGCAGCTGCATAGAAAGGATGAAATAATCTAGAGAAAAAAAAAATAGCAATCATAAAATAAAATAATTAGCAACAAAATAAAATAGCAACAAAAGAATATTTGATATTAATTCATACTCCACACGAAGGAATTCCAACTTGTAAAAACAGAGTTAAAATCATTGCTTACTTTTCTGTACTTATGCAGCAGATACAATATGAAATAGTGAAAAAAAAAAAAAAAAAAAAAAAAAAAAAACATGTCAAACCCAACATGTCTTACCTGACAAATAATTCTGCAGATAGTACAAAAGAACATATAATTACTTCGTTTCATTTCATACAACATAGGAATGGGTTTTAAATAAATATTTCTTTTTGCCAAAATAAAATTATATAACTGAATTGAACTAGTCAAAATTCATTGAAAATAATTTTTCAAAACCAAACTGGTATATTGACCATTAGAGCTCTAAAATATTTTAAACCTCATGGAATTTTTAAGATTGTAGTATATGACAATGGTCTTTCTTACAGCTGAAATATATTCGAGATAGTAATTTAAAAATATGGATTCAAGCATAGAACTTCTAGTCCATATTGTATTAAGTTAAACTGTCTAGCTAAACATTCCATATAGTTAATTAAAGGGGTAATACTCAAAATAATAAAATATTAACACTTTCGTGACCGCATGTTTTTGTCTTTTTGACAGTAAGGTCTGCGCTGCCGAAGGATCCGAGGTGACTTTTTACCCGACCAGAAATGATTTTTTTTTCTTTTCTTAAGATTAAAAGTTACTGTCAGTGATTCATGAATTATAGTGATTCATTTGAAAATACTCACCCGCTAGTATTATAATAATTCGTGATTTTATGTTGCAAATCCCCATTATTTTGCAAAAACAATAATAATAATAATAATAATAATAAATACAGAAATATATAAATAAATAAAATAAAATAATTAAACTAGAACGTTATGGGCAAATATGGAGACAATATCTCTAATATGGAACTTTGGAAAAAAGATACCAAAAAATTTTCATGCTGCTGGAAAAAGACTTTTTTTAGCGGATCCATGTAAAAAAAAAAAAAAAAAATGAATATCGCGAACATCAAAAATATATCATAGTATTGAAAAAAGATGAGAAAACTTCAAATGTTTAACTCAATTTCGAAATTGCTTTAAAACATAATTCTGTCCAATAAATATCAGTAACACCTGTTAGAACATGTAGAGTGATAAAAACACCTCAATTATTTAAAAACTAACCTAGACATGTTTTGTGTTTAGGACTCTAAAATAAAAGGACATGCCACCTAAGTAAGTTGAATTTATTACATCAAAGGATATGCCGCCACCACCGAGACACATAATAGGCGAGACGTACTAATCCTGGACGATAGGTCTAATGCCCTAGCCGTACCCATCCGCTCTTCGATGTCTTTTTCTAGTCAATTTTGTCCTTTTATTTCTTCCGGTGTGAGCCGAAAAAAAAAAAAAAAAAACTCGCAGTGTGTTTAAAAAGAAAAAAAAAAAAAAAAAAAAATCACACCGGAAGTAATAAAAGGACAATATTGACTAAAAAAAGACATCGAGGAGCGGGCATAACATATTTACATAAAAACATATTTTTTTTTTGTCGCGTACGATATATCATAGCTGCCAACATATTAATTTATTCCGGAGTATATTTAGCCCCACATTGATTTCATATCATTTATGTTTTTTTAAGTACTTTTTTCTTATTTTATCGAAGTTGTATATTTAAGAAATTTTTTCTATAAATAAAGTAGTGCAAAATAAAGGCGGGACTAAAACTACTTCGGAATAAATTAAAATGTTGGCAGTTATGGTTATATTTATGTTCGGAATGGTTTGGTAAGCTTAGTAATATTTAATTGACTAATGATTTTAGTCAAATTTTTGTTTTCTATTCCATAATATCATTGGAATAAATGTTTACTAAAGCAAGATAAATAAATTTAAATAACTAGAATGTTCTTTTTGAAACCCATAATTACCAACTGCCACGAATTTCCGCAACCTCAAATTTTTATCAGAACTAACTTCTGTAGCTGTATAATAATCGTTTGTGCTTCATAGGTTTAATTTTAAAATTTTAATCTGTAAAAGTGTCAAATTTCATAATTGAGAGCACCTATGCTTGAAAATTTTGAAAACTCGTCTTACAAGGAACATCACCCAAGTGTCCGGCTGCGATTTTAATGAAATTTTAATTTCTGATAGACGGCATGTACCAAATATTTTTGATCATAGAATTTTTTGCTATCGTCCATGTTTTTTATATTTATTGAATTTTTAAAATGTTAAAAGCCACATATCAAGAATAAGATTCGCCGTTGGGCGTGACTTAAAAATAATTTTGCAAAATGATTTTGCGCTTTCATTTTTAAGTTACAAATGAAAATTTATAGTTCTGAAAATTATTTCAACTGAATTATTCCTTTGAATATTCACTTGCTGTTTAAATACAAATTTTTCGCATATTTTTGAGTAAAATTTGATAGCATATCAAATATGAAAGGAACGCCTCTATGAAAGAAACGCCTAAATTTCATTGAAATCCGAGCCCGACACTTGGGTGATGTCCCTTGTTAGTGGAGTTATTTTGGAAAATTAAATCAACAAGGAAATTGTTAACTTGACAAAAGTGCCATTTACACCAAGTGTTGCCTGATCTGCCGGATTTTTTTTTTTTTTTTTCCAATAATCACCAATATTTTTTATTTATAACATTTGCCTAATCACTTCGAAGACTAATAGTCTATTATGTATATCAAATATCACTTCTCAACATTTGTGGTGAACACTGAATAAAAAATCCGCTAGGTCTGGCAACTATGTTTACCCCTTTATTTTTTTGGTAACATTTTTAATAGACAATTTAAATATTTTGATTTCACCACTTTAACATCAAGTGAACTAAAAACAACTCAACTGAGTCAGCATATTATAGTTCTTATATTATAAGCATTCTTATATTATAGTTAAAAGAAGCGAAAGGTAATGTATTTACATAATTTATTTTCTATAACATTTATTTCGAAAATTATTTTACTCATTTTCAATTTCAGAAATGTATAGTTTTCAAAAGAAAATTTTGCAATTGCCACTGTTTCAATAACTTTCCGGCTGACAGGTCGCGATACGATTTTTTTTTTAATAATTTGATTAAATAACCTCTATAAAAGAAGTTTTATTAACACTTTGCACTCGATGGATTATCCTATTTTGAAAAATAAGTCCAACCTTTTAGTGTGTATCTAGAACTTTACTGTATTTTAGAAAAGAACTTAAACAACAGACGCGTTAAATGCTACTATCATATATATAAGGCAGGGCGCGAAATTTCCGCTCGCCAGCTCGCCGTTGGCGAGTGAAAATTTTACTGTGGCGAGTAAAATTTCGGTCTAAATGTAGATAGAATTATTACAGTGTACGGTGCTACAAAAAAAAAAAAAAAAAAAAAAAAAAAGAAAGTATCGATTTTAAATTGTAAAATTATGCTAATCTTACGTAAGGGGACTAGACACCTCTTTTTAAAAGGACAGTCTTCTTTTTCAACGCTCTGCCATCTTAAACAGAAAAAAGTATTAAAGAACTAAAAAGTCCTCTTTTTTATGTTTTTCGTCCCCTGTCCTCTTTTTGAACGGAAAAGGATTTAGTCATTAATTTAAAAAAAAAAAAAAAAATGGGAAAATCAGTCGGCTGTTGGCTGTGTCGAACGGTGAACACTAACTTTTTCCTGCGTTAGGTCAGCAAAAGGACAACTTTCTAATAAACTTGACAAAGAATATTGTCAAATTGAATTATGTCAATTCAGATTCATTGAATCACAAAGAAATAAAAGTATTCCCTATATTTGTATGGTTCTTTGATCCAGATCACGGAATCACTATTGAATTATCATGAAATCATTAAGAAAGTGGTGCTCCGGTTGGTATGCGGTGGGTTGACATGTGTTCTCACTTTTGCATGAGTAACATTCCTCATAAAAATAAGCCCACCAGTGATCGAAAGGTTCTGTCCTCGAACCTGGTATACGTGAGGCATTGGGTTCGATACCCGGTCGCGCTCGTTGGCTTAATATTTGGGAGTTTTCCGTAGTTTTCTCCGAAACTAGAGTAAATTTGGGCTAGGACTTCTTAGAAAGACCACACGAAAGACTCTTTTACTCAGGCGTAAAGCCCTACTGCAAACAATTGGCCTTAATGATAACACTGCCACCACCTCACAAAAATATGCGAAAGTTAGTTGAATTCATTTTAGGTCCTCCTGGCAAAAACACTCCCACAAAGCGACTGCTCAATTAACAAAATATAGATATGTGAAAAAAATCCCCTTTATATACCTACTTCAAAAACTTATTAACTAGTAAGACTAATTTAGGTTATACTTGTGAGAACTTTTGTAAATTGTTGATAAAGCATGATTGTTCGTTAAAACAAATCGTTTCATCTACCGAATATAAACACACACACACACACACACAAAAAAAAAAAAATTGTCTACAGCAAAAATTAATAATAATGAAAAAAAAAAAATCTATATTGTCCAGTGAGACCTATAAAAAGTAGGGATATTTCCTCTCGTATCCGTATATTATTAATTTAAATTAAGGTATACTGATCCAAATTCCTCATTTGAGATAAAAATTT
Source organism: Salticus scenicus (assembly GCA_963930645.1). Classification (NCBI taxonomy): domain Eukaryota; kingdom Metazoa; phylum Arthropoda; class Arachnida; order Araneae; family Salticidae; genus Salticus; species Salticus scenicus. The sequence continues at coordinate 111,991,464 of OZ005657.1, forward strand.
TTCCTGTGAGTTCGATCTTAACCGATGGGAAGTGAAAAAAAAAAAAAAAAAAAAAATTAAAAATCTGATAACACTAGTCTAAGTAATCAGGAAAAATTCCGCCGAGACCCGTTATCTCTCTTGCCAGAGTACACAACTACGAAGCCGAAGGTTGTGACTTCGATCCTAACCGATGGAAAGTGAAAAAAACAGTATAAAAGTTTTTTACGGATTTCACAATATATTTTAAAATATAGAAAGAAATTAAATGGTAAAACTGCATATTAGCAGGCATTTTCGAAGTGGAAAATTATAAATTGGTAACGATGCAAAATGCCAGATTGAAAGAAATAGTTCTGTCGTACTAAAAAGAAGAAGAAAAAGAAGGCAGTGATTTCCAGATAACCATTTAAGGTTTTAAAACCTTTTAAAACTCAAAAAATGAAAGGGTTACAAGTTTTTCGAAAAGTTAATAGCAACAAGTATGCAGTGTTATAACAATGCTATTAAAAAGTTAGCAAAAACAGAGGTAGTTTATAAAGTTTTGCAAGACGCTTTTCACGAAGTAATAGATGAACATGTATAAACTTTTTAAGGCTATTATGTTCAGGTTTTCTAACGGTAAAAGCGTAACGGTAATTTTTAAGGATTTTATATACAGGCTTTTAACCCCTTAACGCGCGCAGTCCTCGCTGCAAGGACGCAAAATTTAAGATCCAGCTGCAAAAATTCATCCCGGAAATTTTTTAACAAAAATCCACGTTTATAACATATCAGAAAAGGCCGATTTTCTAAACCTTAAAATTTAAAATTTCTTTTAGTTAATTTAAGTCATGAATTCCGGTGGCAGTATAATTTAAATGTTTCAAATTGTCTTGCGCCGCAAAGGGTTAAAAGGTAAGCACGTAAATGCAATTATTAAAAATTATTTAAGAGAGGTTGTTAAAAAGCCAAAAGGCTGTGACATGCTATAATCTATGCCGCCATCTTGTAAAGAAATTTTGGGCTTTCGAAAATTTATGACTTAATTGTAACTTTACCTAGCCAAGGGAAAAGTCTTCGATGTTTTGCGCTCGAGTATAGTGTGATAACCATTCGACCATTAGCGCTTACTTGAATGTCTCCTTATAAAATAGAGTTTCGTTACTAGTTATTTTAGGCAGATATCGTATAGCCGGAAAAAAAAACAAAAAAAAAAACGCAACACTCGATGTAATTCCATTACTAATTGACGCATAAAAATTTAATAGATAACATTCAACAGGAAATTAAATGCATTTTTTGAAAATGATACCAAATTTTGTATTAGGGGGCATCTACATATGTAAATGAACGTCAACATTGATTTTTTTCAATAGCAACACACATTTTTAAATTTATAATTGAACTCATGAGAGTCTGGCAGTGCGAAAAAGTATACGGTTTGTATACTTTACTTAGTATTAATAGAGTTATAACCAAAAATGTGTTAGGGGTTTATTTGCAAATCTAGAAAAATAAATGTTAGATCAGAGTTCCCAACTTTTATAATTTATTCACGAGCATTTTTAGCCCCGCCTTTTTTTCGCACCAGAAATTTTGTAGATTATTTCTGTTTAATATGTGACAACGAATAAATAAGATAAAGTTTTTTTCAAAATTTCCGGTGTGAAAAAGAGGCGGGGCTAAAAATGCTCGTGAATAAATTATAAAATTTGGGAACTCTGTGTTAGATGCTACAAATTTTAGACAGAATATTATAGTTTCATACCGGAATTTTTTTAAGAAAACAAGTCTTATAAAAAATAACTATAATCACTTATTTTTACTCTTTGTTAGTTACACCCAGAGCTGCCAACCTAATCCGGCAAATTGTTAGTACCGCCACTTTTTCTGCACCACTTAATTTTTAGAGAATTTGTTTTCTTCATTCATCTTAAATATATTTGCAGAGAATTTCTCTAAAAATTTATTGGTGTAGGAAAAGGGGCGGTACTAACATTTTACCGGATTTGGTTGGCAGGTCTGGTTACACCTCATTTCGGTTTATTAAATACGTACGTATGTATTTATTAAAATACTTCCTTTAAGAATGTATTTTAAATTGGTCCGACTGCGATCTATAAAAAATGTGCGATATTTTTCAATTCAAAAGTGACATTGTGGCTATACAGATCGCCAATAAAACTTTAATTTTCCTTCAATTTATTTTGCAGGTGTGGCAAAATATACGAACTGAAATAATTTATATACATATATATGAACATAACAATGCATGAACTAAATGTTTTCTGATAAATTATTGTAATATACCATGAAGTAAACATTAAATACATTTAATCGTACTTACCAGTTTTGGTCAGTTTAACTCTTTGAAACTGTTTAATATGTTTTATAATTTTTATGAAAATACATTTTATTTATTAAACTATATTTATAAAAGTATTTTTAAAGAGTAAAGTATCCTTAAAATAGTAATCCCACACACACATACAAATAAATGAAATAACATAAATAAACGTAAACAATAAAGCAATTTATGAACTAAATGATTAACATTTTTACTATGACGATAGTTAAAAAGCTATTTAACAAGTCTGCACTGCATTCCAATACCATTTTTTTTTTTTTTTTTTTTTTTTTAAATAATTTCCATTTTAAATCTATTTTTCTATTTTAAACAGTAAACTCCGCCTATTTAGTTGATATTTTCCTTCTAGTGTTTGTTAAAAGGATTCAAAATTTATCATTAGTAATAGATTACGCAAATATCACTTGTGTATGTTTTTTCCAACGTAAAATTAAATGTTTAATATGAATACGCATAGCTACTTTTTCTTTTTCTTTTCTATATCCTTTTGTTTTAGAAGAACGATGAAAAGCGGGGCAAGAGAACAAGAATTCGTTTGCTAAAATTAATGTCTAAAATTTATCTTTTTTTTTTATTTCTTCGCGTTCAAAATTGTTATTAGACAGTTTGACAAGTAAATAAAAAATTAAACTATTTTGTTTAATTTTTCCCGTTACTTTTTAAGAATTTCATCGTTATCTCATGCAAAACTTCATAAAAGACGGCCCCCTAAGCCTCTCCAAAAGAAAGATTTATTTATATCTCAAAAACTAATAACTGCAATGAGCTGTAAATTTGCACACCCATATTTTTCAGCATTAAGATTCATTTCATATAAAAATTAATATAGGTCATAATTAATATATTTTTTAAAAATATGAATTTATTAATATTTCTCAGAATTAAAATTATTTTTCTGAATTAAAAGTCATAATGGATTTTGTTTGTGTTTCTTCACTGTATCTCATAATATATATATATATATATATATATATATATATGTATATCAAAAAACTTTTTATGAAGATATTAATAAAAGTTTGTAATATGCATATAACGTTAGCACCTTCAAACTTTGAACGCTTATAACTCTATAAAAAAATAAGTAAAATATACAACCAATATATTTTTTCGCATCGTCGCAAACCCATAAATTTAAATATTATATAAAAATGAGGTATTACTATTGAAAAAGTCAAACTTTGTGCACGTTTTAATATGTAGACGACCCCAATTCCAAATGTCAATTCATTTTCTGAAAGTACTAACAATTCCCAGTCGAATGATACCTAATGCATTTATTGCGCATTGATTAGCAACGGAGTTACATCGAGTGTTGCGTCTTCTTTTTCCCCCTGACTGTACATCACTCAGGACGTTATAAATAAATTAATTTTAAAAGCGCAATTTATATTTCTGAACCTCTAAGAAATATATTTTTAGTTTTAAGAATTTATTGTATTGATAATAAAAAAGAGTTGGTTTGATTTTAATTTTGAGTTGTGTTTTTGATCAAAACAATATTGAGTCAAATTTGAATATCAAATAATTACTTTAAAGTATATTTTTTAAATTATTATATATCGTTTAATGAAAATATTTTCGTCCAAAAAATATTAAAATTTTTGTTTACATTTTATTTTGATTCTAATAATTTTGTAGATAGGTAATAATTCATTAACAATAAATATAAATACATTTCAGCCAGATCGCAATTTAAGATTTTTAAAACCCAAAAAATGAAAGGGTTAGAATCTTTTCAAAAGGTTAACAGCAACCAGCATCAAGAGTATATAACAATATTCCTAAAATGGCGCTAGTTGAGAAAAACAGTGAAAGTTTATAAAGTTTCTTAAGAAGCTTCTGAAAAGGTAACCAGGCAAGTGTTTCAACAAGGTTTAATAGACGAAAGTTTTTTGTATGGTATACAAATATAAGATTTTCATGTACAGGCTTTGTAAAGGTAAGGACGTAAAAGTTGTTTTTAAGGGTTTTTCATACGTGCTCACAAAAGGTACGAACGTATAGGTTGGTGAAAGGTTTTTCGCAAAATACGTTTTTTCAGCCTTGTAAAACACGTAACATATGGTATAATTTGTAAATTATTATAGAACCATAGCCTCCTAAACTAGATGCCTGTCGTGTGGCTCAGAAACTTTGCAACAGTTTAAGCGGTAGACTTCGCCACCTGGTACAGATTGCGCAATTTTTTTATTCAACAGTCACCAAAAAATTTAAAAGTGGGATTTGATATACATAAAAGGCGAATAGAATCGAAGAAACGTCCATTACATATATCATAAATCACTTTTTAATATTATTGGTAGGAGTTGAATAAAAAAATCGCGCAATCTGTACCATATGGCACTGTCTACCGCTTGAACTGTTGTCAAGTTTCCGAGCCACGCGACAGGTATCTAGTTTAGGAGACTATGATAGAGCAATCCTTAAAAATGTGAGAATAACTCTTCTCAGAAGCTTACGTGCTATCGGGGTTGTGGACAACGACGGGTCAGCAAACAAGAAACAATTGAAACTTAATGAAATGTACTAATATTAAGTTAAACGTGTTAATTAGTAACTTAAATGTTATTTTGAATCTTACCTCGTTTTTTTCCGATTCTTAAATATATATATATATATATATACACATATATACTTTATATATATATATATATATATATATATATTAAATCTTAAATTGCCTTTATTTATTATTATTTTTTTTAATTGTGAATTTGAAAAAACCGCTCCTAATGAAAAACATTAATTACAAACACTTAGCAACAATATTATTTAACCCATTTCATCCCATTATCCTATTTAAAGGACAGTTGAAAAATAGCATATAGAAATCAGAATTAGCTTGTTACGAATATTTTGTCAGCTGGAATATATAATGGTATGTGTAAGCTTCTGCTAGCGTGTTATGTGTCTCACCTCCTCCTCCTCCTCCTCCTCTTCCATCTGGAATCTTTATTTAATCATTACATTAGGGGGCGTGGTTTATTTTCTCTTTGCGCTTGTAAATTCTTTCTGGAGAACTATCATGTAATAAAGAAAATATTACACGGACAAAGCAAAACTTTATACTCGGAAAACACTTTTCACTATTGAAGAGAACATTAAAACATATAAGTGCAAATTCCATCCTCTTTATTTCAATGTCCTGCGTACAAGGTGGATAAGATTTCTTACATAGAAAAAAATATTTTTTTTTTTCAAATTTTGTTGTATTTAGTTTATTTAGGTTTAAATGACCTTAAAAAATATTATTTTTTTTCAAATTTGAGCAAAATAAATAAATTGGGATAAAATGGGTTAAGTGCAATTATTTTTGTGAAGCCTTTGAAGAGCAAAACAGTTTATCATTTAAAATCAACTACCACCAGAATTCACCAACAATATTAGAAAAGAAGAAATAAGTGAAGTTTTCTTCTGCGTTATAAGAGTAAAATTTAATAACAAAAATTCCGGGGCAAATTGTTGCAATTGGGAATTAAAGATTGCGTTTGTACAGACGTGGAAAAATGGCACAGATCTCATACCGGGATTTGTTTAAAAATTTTCTCTGCTTTTAAAACCGCTGGTTTAACCCCTTAACGCGCGCTGTCCTCGCTGCGAGGACGCAAAATTTAAGATCCAGCTGCAAAAATTCATCGCGGAAATTTTTTAGCAAAAATTTACGTTTATAGCATATCAGAAAAAAAAAACCGTTAAAATTTAAAATTTCTTTTAGTTTAATTTAGTTCATGAATTCCGATGGCAGTATAAATTAAATGATCTGAATTGTCTTGCGCTGCAAAGGGTTAAGAGGAAGATTTTTTTTTCTTTTTAAATACCGGTATGAATTCTGCGCCAATTTTGAACCCCTGTTTTGCATTATGAAAACGGTGCCCCTGAAAGGATTAAAAATTAATTTGTAGTTCTACTTAACGTATAATTGTAGGTTTAAAGTATAAGGTCAATTGTAGATGTAAGGTATAATTAAGGTTTAATTCTAGTTACAATCTCTCTTATCGATGCGCAAAACCTTTTATTTCTAATATAAATTGCTTTAGAGGAACTTCTGAAGGTGGGTTTCGTTAATTTCTTCGGCTCCACTACAAAACCTTCGATAGCGTTGCCAAATTTAGGGACAATTTTTATTAAATAACCACCACTAAATTTTAATTATAACGGTTGCCTAACCACTTCGAAGATTAATTGTATGTTACGTATGTCAAATATCAGTCCTCAAAATTATTCGCGATTATCGAATTAAAAAAGTCTTTAAATTTGGCAACATTAGCTTTCGAGTGCCAGGGCTAAAATCTGGCGATTTAAATACACTATGGTAAAATTCTGACACTCGAAATTATCTACAACTATAGTTGCCAACTTAGCAACTTTTGGCTACCAGATTTTTTTTTTCTTTATCAGTGAAAACTGTCACAGTTCACTGATTAAATAAAATTATTATTTTTTTCCGGTTTTTAGGTCACTCCAGCCGCATATGAGTACGTCGAGCAGCGGTAATTTAATATCTTCCGACACACGGTTAATAAGATAGCCATCAGCATCCAAATATTTAATATTTCGATCCGTATTTCTATATTTCAATTGTGGTCTAAGTGCAATTTTTCACCAATATAAGATGAATAGCGCTCAAAGTTTGATTTAAAGGTGGCCCAATGCCAGTGTTGCCAGATTTTGCGACTTTTTCATTTAAAATCCACCACTAAATCTTAAATGTAACGTTTGCGTAAATATTTCGAAGGCTAATCGTCTAATATATATATATTAAATACTACTTCTCATAATTATTTGTGACTATTGGATAAAAAAAGTCGCAAAATCTGGCAACACTACAAAATACGCAGCAATGAATACAACTTAAAAAAAATGGCAATATTTATATTTTTTAATTTAATACATTAAGTATTTTCATTTTTTCTTTCTTTCTTTTTTTTTTTTTTTTTTTTTTTTCCTTTTTTTTTTTTTTTTAACTACAGACAATCAAAATATATATTGTTATATATTTTAATCAAGATATTGATAACTGTACACTTCAGTTTTTAAAATAAACACAGAAGAGAGATAGATAAATTTGTTGTAGTAACAGGACACACAAATGTAAGTGCAAGCGCAAAAATATTATTAGATATTTAGTAATGTGAAATAAATATTTCTAATGCTTTAACCGTTTGCACTCGAACGTCGCGTCTAAGGCGACATCCGATTCATAACTTCAACTCGAACGGCGCTCGAGAGGCACCACGACCAATTAATTTACTATATATCTTATATCCACCAATAACGTTCTACAATTAAAAGTGCTATAACAGGTGCATACTTCGTTAAGAAAGAGACTCTACCCACACTTTTTATTAAGTGACTTTAAGCGTTGCTTGCTTTGGTCATTGGTAAATGGCCAAGAATGCTTTGCAAAATATCACACGATAGAAAATTATAAATCACAATATTCATATATAATGCTTGTAATATATAAATAAATATACATCAAATATAGAAATAAAATGTTTATTTTTAAAATTCTTATGTTTCATACTTTGCAGTTTTTATTAAAACTATTGTTGGGTAGCTCATTACACTTACTAAATAAAGATTCGAATACAAAAGGTTAATTTTCAATCTCACTTCAGGCCCGCATATTTGGAAATACAAAGTGGTCCACATAAATGGAGGACACTGACAAAAAGAAGGCGCAGCTTTCGTAAAAGGTGCATTACGCTAGCCTTTTATTACGCGGCCAGCATAACATAAGGGCAGACAGATCTTATATTAAGCTAGATTAGATTTAGTTAGACTAGTTAAAAGCGGAAACTACGAACCCTGCTGTACTTCTATATTTTTGAATAGATCTGTTACACAATTCTAATTCTGTTCTCAAGACACGCCCTTTTAAGAAGCGTTTTGTAGTACGATAAATTATTTCATGAGTACCGGAAAAATTATGAAGATTCATATGCCGATCACCAAATATTTGAAAAACAGCTTCGAGTTGCTGGTATACCCATACGAAAAAGGCTTCGAGTGCAAACGGTTAATTAATTATTATTTATGCATTTAAGACATTTTGTTCTGCGACTGATAGAAAGACACCAAGATGGTACGCCAGATTAGAAGTTCACCTATTTCAAATTCCTAGTTTTATACTATACAATAAATATAGTGGTAGGAAACCCTCTCTGAAAAAATACAGGAAAGCGATTATTGCATAAGGGCAAACAACCTTCTCAGCCATCAACGCAATTACCTGAAAAAAAAAAAAAAATCATCTGCAGAAATAAAATTTCCCCCAAATTATCGTAAAAGCATGCGGCTGGAGCCGATTGATTTGTAGTACCGTCTAGTTTGTAACAGTATAGTTAGATTTTGCTTAAGAGGTCGTCTACATATTAAAATTAAAATCAACTTCATTTTTTGCAATGGTAACTCCTATTTTTGAATATTTTTTTCTTTTTAATTATTTGGATCGAATCATCCAGGATAATGTTACAGTTCATATATTTTTCTCAATTTTTATAGAGTTATAAACTGTCAGAATATGTAGATGCTAATGTTAAAGGATTGTGAGAAACATTAATTTATATCTTCTCGAAAAATTATTATATTCAGATTTCCCTTTTTTATGCGTTTGAATGAAGTGCGTCAAACCTACTCCATGCATAGTTTTGATAAAAAAACATTTTTTGAATTATAGAAATTATTAACAAATTCATATTAGAAAAAATTATGATTTGTGACCGATATTATTTTTTGCACGAACAGAATAAGCATCATCAGAAACATGAATTTCCAAGTTTACAGGTCATTCTTATTATTAATTTTTGAGTTCTAGTAAAATTTCTTTTATAATGATATTTAGGGGGCATCACGTGTTACCATTTGCCGTACTTGCCAACCATCTCATTATGAATCGTAACATTTTTAGTACCCGCCATTTTTTTCACACCAGTCTTTTTTTAGAGTAATTTTATTCTTATTTAATCGTAACTACATATGGAGACGTTTGCTCTAAAAATAAAGTGGTGTAGAAAAGGGGCCGTTTTTTAAAGGGGTGTAAATAATGTTACGATTATTAATGAGATGGTTGGCAAGTATGGCATTTGCATCATATATAAGTAAATATATGTACATAATCTGATGGAAATGTTTTTATTTTACTTTTATGTTATTCCTATTGCCTTCTGAGTCTCATTTTGATGCTCATTATACAAATTAAAGTAATTTTGTAAAATTAACGCTATGCTGGCGAGAGATTATAAAGTATTTAAAAAAAAAAAAAAAAAAAAAAAAAGAAGAAAAGGCCCCGCTTTCTGTATTTTTAAAACCATTAAAAAATTATTTTTAGTTTTCATATTTGACTCTATATGTGATACTGTTATAGAAAACGCCAATGTCATTTACCGCATTGATGCTGAAAACAAAATTTAAATGATTTAATCTCAAATATGTATATTTATTTAGTTTTACACTTTAATGCTTTTAAAAAAAGCGCAAAGACGGGTTCTTGTTTTACAAGATAGGAATATATTCGATATGAATATGTTGAGTTTCTCTTCTAAAATATTAAATAACTTTTTCTAGTTTTCACTCCAGTTTTTCACTCTAGTCTCTAACTCCAATACATATTTCTGGAATATCTTGAAACTGATATGTGTTATTTAAATTCACCGTCGGATGTTCCCTATTGAAACTGAAGTGAATACCTTTACTGGTTTGTGTTCAGGGACAACTGAAAGTACTCCAAATCATTGTGTTCTATGAGAAGTATTTCTATAAATCATATTTTAATAACTTTACTTTACATAAATCCTAATGAAATTGAAATAGGTTATTCAAGTTCACTATCTGATATTTTCTATGTAAAATGGAGTAAACACTATCACTGGTTTGTGTACAAAAACAATCTCCAAAGCACTGCGTTCTATGAGAGGTATTTCTACAAACCAGTTTTAATACCTTTACTTTACACAAAGCTTAATAAAATTGAAGTATGTTATTCACATACACAAAAGAATGATTTCTATAAAATATAGTAGGAGAATATATAGCATAGAATTCGTCTTACAGGGCCACATCAAAATATTGAGTTACATTAAGAGCTGTTAATAAGAATTTGCAAGAATTGCACTTTTGTTTACATTAAACGTTTTGTAACACATTTTAATGATTTTTAAGTTTGATAAGGATTTTAATTTGTTTATCTGTCTGTCCGATTGTTTACCTTTCTATCTGTCTGTCTTCCATCCCCAGCATCCGTAAATATTTTAAGAATTTTTTAAAAAATGATATATATTAATGAAGTTCAGCATGGAATGTTCCCTATTTAAAATGACATTAATAGGTCCTGTACAACTAGTTTGTTTACCAAGGGGGAAAAATGCCAATGCATTGCGTTTTAGGACAGATGTTTTTAAAAATCACATTTAACACTAGAACGCCCGTTACCTTTTTTCCCCTAGAACGCCCGCCGGAGTCGTTTCGACTCCCGCCAATTTTAGATCGATTAATAATATGCAAACGCTCAGATAAAAGTAAATAAATAAAGTAGAGTATTTCAGCATATATTTAACAGCATTTTCATTTTTACAAATAAGAGAAAAATATTTAAATGTACAATTTTAACAATTTCGATTAGAAATATTGTAAAATAAAATCAAATTTTTACTGAATAATTTTACACATAGTTTTCTGGAATACAGGCTGTGGAAGTATATTCTCTTACCTAAACATTTTCCACATACCATTTTCCCGCATAATATACAATCTTTGAAAGTCGTGTTTCCTTTACAAAGTGGTCTTTCACATTTCTGTCTCTTGGGGGCTCCTGTTTCTAGTAGCTGCAAAATGGAAAGCTTTAATTTTTTTTCAGTTTTAGTAGATATGTACTTTTTACGTAACTCGTCTGCTGGTAATTGAATAAACGCTTGCCTGCTTAGCTTTGTTTCTCCAGTAATATCTTTGTAAATGATCCAAGAATTTATTGCAGCTAAATCTAAGATATTATAAAAGGTATGCGCAGGCTATCTTCTTGATGAAGCTTTTACAGAGTATTTCTTGGTCATCTGATCAATAATGTTCATACCACATTTTGTTTCATTGTAATATCTAACGGTTTCAGGTGTCTTCATTTCTTTCTTTTCAATATCAATGGACGGGTGGAGAGTGCTCAGAATAATAACGTTTTTCTTTTTCTTGCCTTGGAACACTGTAAGAGTAGTACCTGTTTCTCCATGTTTTAGAATTTTTCTTTCATATAACTTATTCTGTAAATTTTTCACTGATTTTGGAAATTCTCACCTGGCTCTGCTTACAGTCCCTACTAAGCTCGTTGTTTTCTTCTGCAGTGTTTTAGCCAAACGTAGAGAGGTGAAATAATTATCAACTGTCACATTTATTCCTCTGTTTAGAAAGGGTTGCATCAATCACATCACTACATATTCTGATAAACTTTGGTCTGAGGGCCGTTCTTCACTTTTACCTAAATAAGAGAAAGCTTTCAGTAAATATTTTGTTTTACGATCTACGGCAAGCCAAAATTTCTGTCCATATTTATTTGGTTTGGAAGGTATAAATTGCGTAAAAGGACAACGAGTTTTCTTGGAAATAACTGTTCATATATTATTATATTTTCCACATGATTGAAGCAGGCAATACAGTTATCAACAAATCTGTTCCAAATTTCGGATATCATTCCAAATTTTTCTTTTTTCAATCGAGTCGATCTGGTAGCTTTCAGATCAAATCTAAGAAATCGTAGAATTTCTGAAAACCTATTTCTACACATAGTTTCAATGCAAAATTTCAAACCCCATGAATCAGAACATAAGGAACGAATATCAATGCCTTTTGCTCCACTTACGCCTCGAGCATATAAAATTCCAATGAATAATTGAAGTTCATCTATCGTAACTGTCCAATTATCAGATTGCAGAACACATTTTGCCTCAGTTTCAGTGCATTCTTTTATTTGTTGCAAATTTTTTCTGTCTATAGATAATGACCAAGCGCTCGAAACACGATATTTTTGGCATAAATTGTTGGACCAGGGACTTGACTCATCACATTTTGCTTCAAATATCTCCCAGGAGGATTCGTATTTTTACGCATTATTTTACACTGAGTACCATCAAGAGCAATATGAAATTATCCTTTATTAGATTCATCATTTGGTGCGCCACCTTCTTCATTTATATCAGAATCAGACGAAATATTATTTTCATATATAATTTCGTCGGTGGAGCGCCGGCTTCGTAACTGGAAGATTGTGGGTTCGGTACTCGAGCCGGCCAAAGACCGTCCTGTACACTAATGGTGGCTGGTGCACGTAAAATCTGTCGTGGCCGCAATGTCCTCCATGTTCCCATCAAAAATTAAACCTCTGGGGATCACCGAAGCGGGAGAGCCATCCCTTCCATGGAGGATCAAAATTGCGATGACATGTCTCCGGACCACCTCTAGGGGTGAATCCCAGGCCGTCGCCAATTGCCCGTCTGCGCAGCACTAGTGCGTCGTAAAACCCAACCATCCAACCAACACCTTTTCATCATGATTTTCGGATGAATCGTCGCCTTCAAAGTCATTTTCTGAAAGCTCTCGTAAAAGCGCAGTTATGTCTTCTGGTGTAAGTCCTTTTTTACGCGACATACTCAAATATTTTCTTTTTATTATAAAGAACATAATTTTACAGAAAAAAAAAATAAAAAAAACAGACTGACATGATTTGAAACGAAACGCAGATCAAATAACTGAATGAACGTATTTTGCAGGCAATCTTTCCAGCAGGTTCACAGAAGTAACCCTTTTTACCCAACAAAGGGATGGAAAGAAGGAAGGGACAAGAAAATCACTCTTTTCCTATAACAGAGACAAAGAATACGGATCCCAAGATCATGAATCGTGAAAATATTATTTTGGTTTTTTTGGTCGATTCGACTCCGACGTTCGTTCTAGGGGTATTTGCTTATAACTAATTAACAAAATATGCAAACAAATTAGAATTTTTGGAATAAACAGACATTAACAAAATAATAAAAGTCACGGAAGGAAAGTAAGAAAAATTAAATTTCAGAGAGATACCAGTGTTTAAATAGCACTTGGAGTCGAAAGGACTCCGTCGGGCGTTCTAATGTTAAATAACTCTCTACTGTACAAATCATAAAGAAATTGACATGTTTTGTTAATATTCAAAGATAATGTTTCCTATAGAATATGACATGACTAACCTTCAGATTTACAGGGCTACACTAAAATATTCAGCTACAATAAGGGCAGCGACTGTAATCTAACGGTTAGATCTTCTTTTGCGTTAAGCCTTTTTAAAACTTTCCAGCAACAACTGAGAGTGGTTTTAATTTCAATTAATCAATCTGTATACCTTTCATTCCTTCTGTCTGCCTGCTGTATGATAAGGGTATATCCCTGATATATCCCTGCTGTAGGCAAAGAATATTGAAAGTTATACGATAGTTGGAAAGCGTTAATAATCAATGCGTACTGCATTTTTTTTTTTTTTTTTTTTTTTTTTTTGTACGTTGTTCAGATATATTCTTGAATGGTCTTTCAGCCTAATAATGAGTAGTCGAAGAAAAATGCTTGTGGGAATGAAGAAAGCAATGTATGAACTAAAATATTTGAAAATTAAAATTTTCAGGGACGGTGATGTTACTACAACATCACATATATTTAATTTCCCACTACAAATGTCACCTCAGATTTTTTTTTCTTTATAGAATTTTATTTTTAGAACATACAGGGGGGGGGGGATTTCATCATTTATTGCTTGTCTTCTAACATTCTTCTTAAATTCTGGTGGCTGTTAATTTTAAACATGTAAAATTACTGGGTCCATATAACATATATAATTGCAAAGTGTTAAATATATTTTCTATCAGCTATTTAGAAAAGTACCTTCATCTTTCATATTTTTATCCTTTTTTTATGATTTTCTTTCATTTATTTTTTTAATCTAACCATCGTGACATTTTCAGCAGCTGGAAGTTAAGAATCTTATAGGTTGGACCAACAACGTGGATGATTTACAGACTGACGCTGAAAGTGAACATTCAGTTCATGAAACGTATTCGAAACAATCAGCAGACGATGATTGATCCAAGCACAACTATCTGTTAAATTTCTTTATTTGTAAAAATTATATTATTTTGTGGCATATCAATACTCCACGCAAAAATATTCGCATGGCCACGAAAAATATTTTAATTCATCCACCTATTGAAGAGAACTCAGCGATAATGTTCCAGCTGATTGCTGGAACCTTATCTTTTCCTACTCCATGACTGAGACTGTTATTCCACGTAAAAATCTGTACTAAATAAATTGATATAATAAAAAATAGGATAAACTGAGGACGTAATAACGAGCTCGAGTTTGTTATGAAACGTTTATCACGGAATTCAGGCATTTTTAAATACCTCTAAATGGCCGCATTGAAAAAATATCAGTACCTAAGTTTAAAAGAGCTATGGGCTACAGACGGAACTGCCCCAGATCTTTTTATGTCTAGCATGTCACGAAAATGGTTTATTTTACTGTTGATAGCTTTTAGATTTGACAAAATAGATTCATAAATGGTCTGCAAGGAGCCCGACAATAATGCACCAATCAGAGAGGTATTTGATCAATTCAGTATGAAATTAAGGGAAAACTATCAAATAGGGGAATACACCATATTATTGGTGAGATGCTGGAACCATTTCGCAAAAGATCTGTTTAATATGGCTTTAAGATGTATGCCCTTGAAGAGCATTTTTAGTACTCAACTTTTACTTCGTACCAGAAAATTAGAAGATAAATTTTCTGTAATTCATAATTATATATTTGAGACATTTCTTTTAAGCAGATATTGGTGTTTGAAAAAGTAATAATGCTCCAGGAATAAATTTAAAAGACTGCAAATCTGTACTAGTTTCCAACAAAATATGAAAGATTCATTTCTATTAATCTCGGATATATAGTTGCACACATAGCACCTTATGGATGCCGGAAAAGTTATCAAGAAAAAAATATTTTATCACTGATAAAGTAAAACAAAAAACTTTATCAAAATTTTCCGGTAGCCAAAAGGTGTTACACTGGCGGCTATAACACACTTTGATTACACCATAGAGTCAGCCGCAGCGATAATTTAATATCTTTTAAAATTATTCAAACAGCACACCTAACACAAAAAATACATATTTGTATCATCCCAATTGTATTTAAATTTGGTGTGAATGCAATTTGTCTACAATATGATCTAAATTTGCTTACCAGCCCCACTAAGAATAATCTCAAAATATTCTGCAGATATCTTTAGAGAAAATCTACAGAATATCTTAAGTTATTTGGCCCATTCTTAAAAAAGTTTACAAAATTTCTTTATAATGTCTTCAAAATTTCTGAAGACATTTTTAGAGAACGATAAATCTTCAAAACATTTGAAAAAATTCTTAAGAAAATACTATTTTTTTTCAAGAAAATCTTAGGATTCTTTTTAGAGGGGAGGAAACAATACCATACTGTAATCATAAATGAAATCTAAACAAGCATTAATCGAAAAAGCACGTATAAATATGTTTTTAAATGCATAAAACAATTTCGTTTTCGAGTTATAAATTCTGAAAATTCTCTAATAATCGGAGCAAACACGCCTGAATCGAAAACACCACGCATTACTGAAATAATGAATGAAACCCAAAACAAGCAGAAATCGAAAGAGCATAGACAAACGTGTTCTTTGATGCAATAAACAGTTGCCCATTTCAGCTGTGAGACATATTCTATCGAGATGTAATGCAGGGATGGAACACTGGCGCTGAATTCATACCCCTATCAACTTAAGAAAATTTTCTACTTCTTAACTCAACGATATTATAGGTAGATAAATTTCTTAAACAGATTCCGGTATGAATTCTGAGCCCGTGTTCTATCCCTAATGTCTGAATCTCTAATTTCTACTCGGATGTCTTCGGACGGGGCGAGTAAGAAGTTTCTTATAGAAACAAATCTCATAGAACGCAATGCTTTGAAATACTTTTGAGTGTCCATGTACATAAACCGATGGTGATATTCTCCTCCATTTTATACAGGAAACGTCCAATAGTGAACTTGAATAACAAATTTCAATTTCATTAAGATATGTCTACAGTAAAGGTGTGAAAATATGGTTTATAGAAATTCATCTCATACAACAAAATGCATTGAAATACTTTCGGGTGTCCCTGTATACAAATCAGTAGAGGTATAAACTCCATTTTCAAAAGGGATTGTCCGATAGAGAACTTGAATAACATATATCAGTTTCAAGAAATTCCATAAATATTTACGGGAGTTAAAGCACGGACAGACAGACAGGCAGATACACAAAACTGAAATCATATTAATACTTAAAAAATGTTAGAAAGTGTTGAAAACGCTTAACGTAAACGAAAGTACAATTCTAGCAATTTTTTATAAATAGCTCTTAATATAACTGGATATTTTTGAGTCACCCTGTAAATATAATGCTAATCATACTATATTTTATGCAAAAGCATTCGTTTGTGCATATAAATAACATATTTCAATTTCCTAAAATTTCATGGAAAGTAAAGTTACTAAAATTTGATTTATATAAGTATCTCTCATAGAACGCAATGCTTTGTAATACTTTTGAGTATCCCTGTGTATAACCCGATGGTAATATTTAATCCATTTTATGCAGGAAACATCCAATTGTGAACTTGAATAACATATTTCAATTTCATCAAGATATGTCTACAGTAAAGTTATGAAAATATGGTTTATAGAAATATCTCTCATAGAACACAATGCTTTGAAGTACTTTCGAGTGTCCCTGTACACAAACCAGTAGAGGTATAAACTCCATTTTCAATAAATAACGTCCGATAGTGAACTTGAATAACATATTTCACTTTCATTAAGATATGTCTACACTAAAGGTATGAAAATATGTTTTATTTAAATACCTCTCTTAGAACACAATGCTTTGAAATACTTTCGGGTGTCCCTGTACACAAACCAGTAGAGTTATAAACTCCATTTTCAATAGGGAACGTCCGATAGTGAACTTGAATAACATGTTTCAATTTCATCAACGTATGTCTTCAGTAAAAGTATGAAAATATGGTTTATGGAAATACCTCTCATAGAACACAATGCTTTGAAATACTTTCGGGTATCCCTGTACGCAGACCAGTAGAGGTATAAACTCCATTTTCAGTAGGGATCGTCCGATAGTGAACTGGAATAACATATATCAGTTTCAAGAAATTCCATAAATATTTACGGGAGTCAGAGTTCGGACAGACAGACAGACAGACGCACAGACAAACCGAAGTCATAAACACTTTTCAACCTTGTTGGAAAGTGTTAATTAAAAAGGGGGAGAAAGGGGATTTCCATGAATTTAGTTTTTAAATTCTAGCAAAATCAGAGTCGCCAACATTTTAATTTATTCTGTAGCATTTTTAACCCAATTTTAATTCGTACCACATATTTTAAGAATAAATATCGTAGTCATGTATTGGAAAAATTTATCTTGTAATTAAAAGTTGTGCCAAATAAAGGCGGCGCTGAAATGCTCCAGAATAAAAGGGCTGCGGCATTTACCATTTTCACTATACAACAAGTTTGAAAAGTGTTAATGATTTCGGTCTATCTGTCCGCATTCTAACTCCCGTAAATATTTATGGAATTTCTTGAAACTGATATATGTTATTCCAGTTCATGCTCGGATGTTACCCATTGAAAATGTAGTGAATCTTTACTGGTTTGTGTACAGGGACACCCGAAAGTATTCCAAAGCATTCTGATCTATGAGAGGTATTACAATGAACCATATTTTAATACAGTTAATTCGCACAAATATTTAAAAAATTGAAATATGTTATTCACATTTACAATCACATGTTATTTATTGAAAATGAAGCAAATGCCATCACTGGTTTTTATACAGGGACACCCAAAAATATTTAAAAGCATTGCGTTCAATGAGAGGTATTTTTATAAACTAAATTTTAATAACTTTACTTTGCTCAAATCTTTATAAAATTAAAACATATTATTTATATCACAAAAGAATGCTTTGAATACAGTATGATTAGCATCAGATTTACAGGGCAACACAAAAATATTCAGTTACATTAATGGGTGTTATTGGAAATTATCTGGAATTACATTTTCGTTTATATTAATATTTTTTTATCATTTGCTAACTGTTTATAACACTTTCCAATAAGGATGAAAAGTGTTAATGGCTTCGGTTTCTCTCCCTGTCTGTCCGTCGATTTGTGTGTCCGTCTGCGCTTTAATTAACGTAAATATTCATGGAATTTCTTGAAACTAATATATGATAATAAAGTTCTCTATCGAGTGTTCCGTATTGAAAGTGGAGCGAATACCTCTACTGGTTTGTGTACAGAGTCCCCCAAGAGTATTCCAATGCATTATGTTCTATGAGAGGTATTTTTCTGAATTTCTTTTTTTTTATTATTCATTTATTTTACACAAATCTTAATGCAATTGAAATATGTTATTCAAGTTTACTATCGGATGTTTCATATATACAATGGAGTAAATACCACCACTGGTTTGTTTACAGGGACACCTAAAATTATTCCAAAGTATTCGTTCTATGAAAGATATTTCTATGAACCAAATTTTAAAAGCTTTACATTGAAGAAATTGTAATAAAATTGAAATATGTTATTTATATGCACAAAAGAATACTTTTCTCAGAATGTGGTTTTATTAGCATTAGATTTACAGGGCCACACAAAAATATTCAGTTATATTCAGGGCTTTTATTGGAAATTTGCAAGAATTGCCTTTTCGTTTACATTAAGCGATTTTTTTTTTTAATGTTTAAATGTGAATATGATTTCACACTGTGTATCTATCTGTCCGTCTGTCCGTCTGCCTTCCCCAGCTTTCGTAATTATTTTCAGAATTAATCTATATATATAAAAATGAATGTTTGTCTGTATGTTATTTATAAAATCGTAACCGGCTTGACCGATTTCGATCATTCTTTTTTTGTTTTTTTCCTTATAGGTAAGGGATGGTTTAGGAAAAAAAAATTGAAAAAATCTTTAAAATTAATTAAAATATGAAAATAATAAACTTATTGACTTATATTGACTTAATATAAGCCATTTAAATTTTTAATTGTTGCCAAAAAAAGTTTACGAGATATATTTATTTATTGTTTTCAGCATAAAATGAAATATGCTTTCATGCGAAAAATAAGAAATTACTAAATGTTAAATTGGTCGATGAGAAAATGACACATTATAATTTTAAAATAAAATAGTAATATTACAAATCTAACATATATCTTCTGAATTTTATTTCACAGCATTTTTTTATATACCTCAACTTCAGATTTTTTTTTTTTTTTTTTTTTTTTTTAGTATGGCGGATGAAACACGCTTGGCATAAAAGTTAATTCAGCATTATTGTAAAGGTATTTTCTTATGGATAATTCTTGACAATTTTTTATAATTTTGATGCTGAAGTAGATCGGACATTTTTCGCCAAGGAAAAGATAGAAAGAAATACGCAAGCGAAGTAATGACGTCACTGGCCGTTCGTGGATCCAAGAAAAATATTTCCTATGTTAAACGCCCATTGGATTTTTTGTAAAAAATTATTAAAAATCGAGGAAAAATATTTCCCGATTTTAATCCGCGTATTTAGGTATAGATATGTATTAGTTATCATGTCCATGCATTAGATTAAGTTATTTTTGTTGTAAAATTGACAAAATTTGAATTTTTAATTTCAAAACTCTAGAAAAAAAAATGGCAAACTTCCATATTCGATTGAAAACACAAACATTTAATTTCAAAGGATGATATTAACACAATAAATATCCAACTAATATACTGATTAAAAGGGAAATGATAAATATTCTATCATAATTTGAAGTCAAATTTGTTTTCAAATGTCTAAATAAAGTATCTGATATAAGATACTAATATGTTGTAGCGGAATAGATTTGATATCGGTCATCCTTGGTAGAAAAATAAAATATCGCCAAATTATTTGGCAAACATAATTTAATTCCTTTCAAAAATCATGGTTATTTTAACAACTTATTTTAAGACAGTAATGAATAATATGATACAATATTTCGTACAATGCATATTACGAAAATATACATCTGGCATGTATATTTTCGTATTAAGTTTTTGATCACCAAATACAATAAGCGCCAAGAACGACAGAGTTTTGAAATTTAAAATTAAAATTTTGTCAATTTGACAGCAAAATAACTCAATCTAACACATGCACATGATAACTAATACATATTTGTACCCAAATATGGGGATTAAAATCGGGAAATAATTTTCTTCGATTTTTAATCATTTTTTACAAAAAATCCAATGGGCGATTGACATAGGAAATCATTTTCTTGCATCCACGGACGGTCAGTGACGTCACACTTCGCTTGCGTATAGGAACAATAATCGCATAAATTATATTTTGGTCTAAAATGCCAACAAAAATTTAAAAGTCGCCAAAGGCATTAAGGCTGTACCATGATCAAGTTTACATACTAATTTATTTATTTTTCTATATACGAACTACTATTAACAAAGCATGAAGTATATATAACCAGAAAATAATAATTGTCTCATGCGATAGAAGTTGTCGATCATAGCATATTGTAATATTATATGTGGCTTGAAATTGCTTTCATTCTATGGTTGATTGATTAAATCAAATAAATATAGGAAATAACTTGAGAGCAAATATTATGTGCATCACATATAATGTTGTTCATATGTAACTGGGATTCAGATATAAAAGAGCTACTTCAAATTTTTCGATACTGTCCGTATCGAAACTGTTATGTATGATAAGCCACCAAATGGAAGCCCACGGGTAAGCCATTGTCGCAGGCAATAGGGACAGGCACCGGAGATTGCAAGGACGAACAAAGCGCTGCCTAAGGCAGCGGGAACCCAAAGCAAGCTTTTGACCGATTTCAGTTTTTTTTTTTTTTTTTTTTTTTTTTTTTCCTTAAAGCATATAGAAAAGAGTTTGCCGGCGAAGCGGGCAAAGCCCCAAAATTGTTTAAGAACTAAAATATTATTCAACAATTCGCCGGGAAATGAAAAAGAAAAAAAAAAAAAAAAAAATCATTTATTTGTAAAAAAAAAAAAAAAAAAAAAAAAAAAAAAAAAAAAAAAATTAAAAATTTGAAACTCATAAATATTATATGAATTTCACCACATAGTTAAAATTTTAATTAACCAGTCACCAAATTATTATTAGAACCAGATTAATATTGTGCAATAGTGAACTAAAATCATACAAAGAAAGGTTTCGAAATAAATTCATAATTGACGACCCAGTTTTTATACTTCCACAACGCAGTACTGTTTTAGTACAGAATCCCTATGGACGAATTTTAAATTTTTATCGCCATGTTGGCAGTAACTTTTTATTTATTTATTTTGGCATTTTATTTTGGCTTTCAATGAGTTACAAATTTTTTTTACTGTACTTTATCAGACTCTGTTTTGCACAGCACCACAATGATAAGGTTTCATTTCATTACATATTATGATCAAACCGCCAGTTCCCACACATACACATCAAAATTTCCACGTGAACGAAGTCGCGGGTAACAGCTAGTATATATATATATATATATATATGCTATTGCAATCCACTATGGTATGTTCCCTATTTAAAATGGCATTAATAGCTCCTGTGCAAATGGTTTGTGTACAGGGACACCCTAAAACAAAGCCAACGCATTGAATTTTAGGACAGACATTTTTATAAATTACATTTCAAGAAATTTCTATCGTTAATATGCTAAAATAAAGTTTTGTAAAAATATGAGTTTTGTTAACCTTCAAATTTACAGGGATACACTAAAATATTCAGATGCATTAGGTGCTGTAATGAGAATCTAAGGGCTATGTATTTTGTGTTTTATTCTCCATGTGTTTTAATCTTTTGTGTTTTACTCTACATCGTCGAATCTGGTTTGATATTCTGAAACACAGGATTTTTACAAATTGTGTCAAATGAGTGGTTTAATACTTTGCTGGCTTTAACGCTCTAAACCACCGTTGCCAGGTGTAGCCTTTTTTTCATTCTACAATCACCAAGAATTTTGAGAAGTGACATTTGATATACATAATAGACTATCAATCTTCGAAGTGATTAGCCAAGCGTTACAAATAAAAAATATTGGTGACCATTGAATAAAAAAAATGGCCAAATCTAGCAACCCTACTCTAAACAGTGCTGTCAAATTTAGGTCTATTTTGTTCAACTATCGCCAATAATTTCGAAGAGTGATATTTAATACACATAATGGACTAACAACCATCGAAGTGATTACGCAGCCGTTATAGTTAAAATTCCCAAAATCAGGGGTGTTTGTGACCCCTGAAATTGCTTCATGAATTTTTTAAAAGTCACACCATCGACAGTTTTGTAACAGTATAGCAAATAACATGACCAAAAATGCAAGTCATAATTACCGGTGGTAAATATAATAAAACACCCGGAACACAAACACCCCTGCAAAATATAGCAACACTGACAAGAGTAGTGAAATTAAATAGGACAGGCAATAATTTAAATTTTTTATTGGATAAGAATTTTTGAATAATAATGAAATGTTTTTTTTTTTTTTTTTTTTGCTGACTTTTCTCGTCGAGCAAAATAAAAGATGTTTCAAGACCTTTCAAGAAATAATAGACAAATAGTGTTCTTCAAATTTGGGAAAAGGAATAACAAGGTTTCGGTGCTAGCTCCGATAAATTTAACCAACATTGTTTTTTTTTTTTTTTTTTTTTTTTTTTTTTTTTTTAAGTAATACAAATGAACAACATATAGGAAAAAATACGTTTAATATAAACAGCTGAACACTAATAGTATTGTGAGATATTGAAAAGGAGACTTTGGATCTTAAGTCTCTTTGTCTCTTAAGTTGTTGTCTTTTAGTTGTAGTTTATTCTAATGTAATCGAACTATTATTTATTGTTTATTGGATACATTATATCATTTTTATGTTTATAAATATTTGTTTACGTATAGAAAGCATTTTTTTTTTTTTTTTTTTTTTTTTTGTGGCCCTCTCGGAGAAACATGTGATATTAAAACATCACATATATATCATATTAACTTAAAAATATTAGTTCCAATAATATTAAAAAAATTATAATTTAAGATTTGTAAAGTTTAAAAGTAGTTTTTCCTTTTTATAGTTCAAGCATGAGAAATTTTCATATTTAAAATTGGAAATCAATGCAGCAGGTCATTGACTAATTACACTGCACTGTTGAAAAAAAAAAAAAAAAAAAAAAAAAAAAAAAAAAATTGAACCCTGATACCATTTTTTCTGATTCTTATGTAAAATTATCTCCTGAATCCAAATATGACCCCCATTTTGCTCTATTACTAAACTTTTTCTCGGAACGCCAACCACTCCCCCAATTTTCATCACTGTTCGGAAATTTTATGGCAATGAATTTTATTGAGAGAATGGAAAAGGATTATTTCAACACCAAAGACAAAATAATATAACGTATAATAAAAAAATAATAATAATTGATTATTAAAATATAATAAATGTAATATCTAATTTCAGTAAAAAATCCCTCCCTCCCCCCCCCCCCACCCGAAATTTTCCCTTGCTGCAAATGTTCATGTTCAAGAATTTTCAAAATCTATAGCTCCTCAGAAGATATTTAAAAGTTAAAATAATCCCCCCCCCCCTACAAATCAAACTTATAGACGTAAAATTACCGAAATTTGATAAAAATAGGGGGGTATCCCTAGAAAACTGTGGGTAATAAATGAAAAATGTGCGTCATATTCGGATTCGGGAGGTCATTTACATAAGAATTTGCAAAAATGGTGTTGGGTCATGTTTTCATGCACAGCAGTGTTATTTAAAAGTCTAATTGCATATACAATTATCTTTTCTAAATTACTGTATTTTCTCAGTTGTTGGAAGCTAAATATTTACTTCGTTCTTCAACGTATTAAAGGATATATTATTCAAAATTCAATCTATGAGTGTAAAACCGCAATAAATTATTTTTCTAAGTTCCAGCTGCATTGGTAAAATTATCTGTGACAATATTCTTTAGATCAGTCCTTATTTTGTTCATGCGAATTGTCTTTAGCCTGAATAATAAAGCTCAATCAAAAAAATTAATAAATATTCTTGTGAAATTTTGACCTTAGTGACTTTGGCTTTGCATTTGAGAAATAGGAAAATATATTAAAAGCAAAAACTGTTTTAATTAAGAGACAAAAAATTTAAGTTAAAATACATTTAAAAACAAAAAATTCATATAAAAACAATTAAAATATAGACGTTTCGAAACCCGTCCGGTTTTCCTCATCAGTAATTACAACACAATATGCAAATATTACATGAATACTCAAGGAATTTAAAGGAGTACCGAATATTGAGGAGCCTGTGCGCATGCTTCATTGGTAGTGTGGAGATGCTTGGCATTGTGCCAGTTCTCAAGCAAAATACGCGATTTATAATTATGAAAACCAGAATTTAGAATTTTTATATTATCGAAGTCAGGAATATGATCAGTTTCTATTGAATGGACTACAATTTTAGAATTTTGGTTGCAATTTTTAAAAGATCGTCTGTGCTCTTGTAGTCTAATTTTTGCTGTACGGCTAGTTTCACCTATATAAACATATTTGCAATTTTTACAAGGAATTAAGTATATTATTCCAGTTAAATCCAGAGAAGGGGTTATGGGTTTAAATTTAAAAAGGACGTTTTTTAATTGTTTAATTGGCCGGAAAGCAGTATAAATATTATGTGGTTTAAGTAATTTAGAAGAATTAAATTCTGAAGGAAAACCAAAATATGGCATAGAAATATAATTGTTCTTATTAATTAGTGAATTTTTCATTTGCATTGGAGTAGAGGGGGAAATTGCAGGAGGAAACGAAGGAGAGGGGAAGCGGATAATTTTTTCACGATAAATACGTTTTAAGTAATAATACGTTAAAATAATAGTACGTTAAATAAACGATAAATACGTTTTAAATAGTAAAATATAGATTGCTTGCGAAAAGGAAGGCAATCAGGGTTTTTCCGAGTTGCGCTATCAGATATAAATACAATAGAATTTATAATCATATATAAACACAATAGAATTTATAATTATATATAAATACAATAGATTTTTATAAATAGTAATTGATTATTGAAAGAGATTCATTTTGTGTACTAGCTACAGTGTGGCGATAGGTCAAATTTTTTTCCCTGATTCTTCCAACAGTATTTGTAATTTTTAGTAGCAAGTTTGCTCGATTAAATGAGAAAAAAAAAATTATTTTATATGTATACTTGTGGAAAAACCACGGTAAAAATGTAGGTCCAGCGCTGCCAAGCTAATCTGGCAAAATGTTAGTACCGCCCATTTTTCTACACCGCTTAATTTTTAGAGTATTTGTTTTCTTAATTCATCGTAAATATATATGAAAAGAATAACTCTAAATATTAAGTGGTGCAGAAAAAAGGGCGGTACTAACAATTTGCCGGATTAGGGTGCCAAGTCTGTTCTTTTTGGCAGGAGACTTCAAACCGGAAATATTTTATAGCTGTTTTCGGTAATATTAATCATCGAAAATATGTATAGCATATTCAATTTAAATAAACTGGTGTCAATTCTGTTTTAAAAGTTTAAAAACTTGGCAGCTCTGTAGGTCTGTTGCTACACTGAGCTAGTTTAATTGATTTGCATTGAAAAATATATCGTTTAAATTATTTTTAACACTATGCGTTTTATTATAAAGAGTAAATAAATATTTAAATTAAAATTACAAAACAGTACATTGATTTTATCAAGCACGTACAAACTGTGTGTTACACTTAATTGCATGTAAATACAAAAAAAGTGACTATTTTTACGAAAATTAAGCATTAGTTTGTAAGGAAAAAAAAATCAAATTTTCAAAAATATTTAAAATGGAACTTACGATGTGTTCGTTTGTCATATGCAGCCAAACGCTTTAATTAATACTTTTCTTAAGAATGCATAAAAAGTTTTATAAAGTTCCCTTTTGTAAAACATGTAGAAAGTCTGAAAACTATTCTCTAACAAATGTTTTTGAGTTCTTTTCCTAAAGCCTTCGATTTTTTAATAGTTTATTTATTTCTAAGCAGTGAAAAAGAATATTTCATAAACTAAGCTTACAAAGCACAATATATTTGTACTGAAAACTTTCTTAACAAAAAATGAGTATGTAATTTGCATGAAATTTTTATATTTTTAAGCAAGAACTTTAAAAAATCTTGTGTTTGTATTGAAGTTTCCTTTTATGTACTGAAAAATAAAATTTTTTATTCTTATCTTATCCTAAATTTAGTGCTGTAGAAGAAAAAAAAAGTGCAGAACAATAATAAATTAATTTAATGCTTTATAAAAGTTAACTGTCATTAACAGTTAAAATGACATTTTTCAATGTTCCTTTAAAAATAAAGTGTAAAGCTAGTTTCTTAAAAACAGCGATCATCGCAGTCACTTTTTAGAATACCACTATTTTTATAAAGCAATTACTTATCATTTAATCGAAGATAATTTCTGAAAACGACTACTATTTTTTTATTTAAAAAGAGGTATTCACGGGAACCCCTGTAAAATCCATAGCTGCCAAGATTTACGCATTTGCGCTACCGGAAAACTTTAACACACACACGCATACGTATATATATATACTTCTGTAACTATTTTCACGAACTAATTAAAAGAAAATTTTCTATTACATTTTCCGGTTGCTTAATTTTCAACTAAATTTAGACATATTTGAACTGGAAATCACATAATCACTATTCACAGCTAATTTTTGACTGTTAGGAAAATTTAATAAATATTTGAGACTATTAACACTAAATGGACGGGCGACGTAAATTTACGTTTTTGTTTCAACGTGACTTCTTAAAACGGGCAAAATAGATAGGAGAGCGTTGGGCTAGTTGTAACAGGGGTAGGAAGTAACACGCACTTAAAGAAATATTTTGTAGCATTTTTTAATTGGATATTTCGATAAACATAATTCTAATGACGCGCTTTATCAGGTAAGCACAATCAGTGTTCTGCAAAAATGGTTAATGAGAGGTTCTGCACAGGAGCTTCATCTTAGTTAGTTAGAGGAAATAATGTATTTCGTAAATTTTGATTAAAGTAATGTAAATTTGTGTTTTAAAGAAATGTTTATAGCTATTTATTTAGTATGTGTGATGAGTTACAAAATACATGTTTAATGTTTTGAATAAATCTCCATATTTTTTTTATATAAATAAACAAAATGTCCAAAATCATACTTTGGGGGAAGTTGAAACAAAATTTTGAGGCAAGTTGTAACATGTTACAATTTGCCCTTTGTGTTTTGATTCATGCAATTAGACATTCTACTTTAAATGTTAATAAGCAAATTATTCATGTTATGCATTTTTTTAAACATGAGGAACTATAAAAATAAATCTGAAAGAGCTTCAAAGGTCAGGACATATACGATTTGGCTACAGCTGAAATCTTCGAAAAAGGTACAAATATAAGACACCCATCACCCGAAAGAAAAAATATTTGAAAAATAATTTGAACAAATAATTAAAAAGTAGCACAAACATAAAAGAAAGGAACATAAAGGGAAAGGAAAAGATTATAGGAAGAAACAAATAAATAAATAAACGAAAGGATAAAAATATAAATAAAATGTCTTTAATTCCACTCCAGATACACATTCTAAATTAGAGGCGTGGCTTGTGGAGATGACTGCAACCAGAGATGGAAGTCTCCGCCCATTTACAGGAATTTTTCAGAAGCTAAAAATTTTGGCTTCTTTGCCACTACAATATGTATATAGAAAAATTTCTGCGTTTTTATGTTATAGTGCCGTCATTATTTAATCGCGAATTATAATCACAATTTAATCACGAATTAGAGAATACTGCTTAAAAATAGGGGCAGAAAAACCCAGAAATTCCTCATCAATGAGAGTGTCCTGAAAAAAGGGAGGCGAATTCATGCTCTGCTAAACCCTCTCTGAGGCAGAAGAAAGTGTTGCTGAATTTGCAAAATGTAAGTACACATTAATCGTATGAGAAGGAACAAAATATAATTTGTTTGAATTAATTTCAGTTGTGATTAAGATTGACTTCTGTGTTGATTCTATATTTAATTCTCTTTTTATTTTACCAAATCCATTTGATATAATTCATTCGTACTATACAGTGTTAAAAAAATCTGTAAATTTAAAGAAAATATTTATCCAGAGTCTCTGTAAATTTACAGTAATTCTTAATTAAAAGTGATTACTGGAGATTCTCAATCTTTATTCTGTATTTTTACCTAATTTTATTATTTAATTTTTTAATTAAAATTAAAAATGACTGTTTCTACTTTAGAAAAATCATTCCAAATCTGAAATATATCCTCAACAATAAATAATTAAATTAGAATTAGTTATTAAAATGAATGCATAAAATAAGTTTTTTAACATCTCCGTTTATGTAATTTTACGTAAGACTTAAGATAATAAATTACACAGAGTTTTCTGTTGAAATTTTTAACAGTGTACTAAGAAGGCTACAATTTAATATTAGTTATTAATTGCCTTTTTTACTAAATTAGTAAATGACTGATAACAAAAATCATTTTGAAATATTATCGTTTTTATTATTAGTGTTTCCTTTGTATTATGCCCTTTGTATCTGTTATAATTTGCCCCAAATCCGGGGCCAATTGTAACAGGCAAATATTTTTGAAAAAATAATTTTTATGCTAAAATAAATTGACGATTTTTTTTTTTTGTGTGTGTGTGTGTATGAATATGATAGATGAATATGTATGTTGTGGAAAACAGCAATTATAAACAGGAAAACGTAAATACATTTCAAAATATATTTAACTTTCCAAAAACGGTTAGAATCAGCCCCACGCTTCCCTATACGTCTTTCCACTATGAGATATAGGGTCACGGGAGAGATTAAATAGCTTTGTTTCGTTTGTTCGGCAAGGTTTCATTTCACAAAAGTGAATGTTTTATAACCTTAAAATATTAACCTTTGAAACCTTAAATTTAAGTTAGCTGTGAACTTACACTTTATTTAATATATTCATATTGATGTGTCCCCAAATGAAAATCTTGATGGCTAATTTTTCAGACAAAAAACAATGTTCGACTTACATTTCATCAGATTAAACAACAATATCAGTGTTACTCGATTTGGAAAATTTTTTATTCATTATCCACCATTAAATTTTAATTGTAACGGTTGTTTAATGACTGCAAAAATAAATCGTTTATTACGTATATTAAATATGACTTCTCGAAATTATTGGTGACTATTGAATGAAAATATCCGTAAGTCTGGAAACACTGAATACTAGTTTTATAGTCACTATGAGTTTTCGGGTAGATTAAAAAAATAATACATAAAAAATGAGAAAAAACTCATTTCTCCATTGACTTAGATAAAGTTTTTGAAGATTGCGTCTTTTTACCACATTCTAATAAAATATGTAAGTTTTGGAAGAACGGGCGTATTTTTAAAGCAGCATAAATTCCTAATTTACTAACTGAAAAATGAAGAGAATCTTACACAAATCTAATAAGATAGTTTCTTTAGTAATTAATTGGCTGGGAGATATGATATTATACCTGTTTTCAAAATTGAACTCTTCAATTTTATGTCAAACAGGTTGTCATAAAATTTGATGCCACAGCAATGTTCTACGATATCTGAAACAATAACTGCCAAATCACCTGAATATTTAGCAAAACTGTTTCAATATAGTTTTAGACCTGCCAATTATTCTAATTTTTTCCGCAATTGTGTTAGGATTCGCCATTTTATCACACCACTTTTTTGGAAATAAATCATTTTCTTATTACATTTTAGGCGCATATTGCAGAAAATTACTCTATGAATGAAGTGATGTGAAACAAATGGTGTCCGAATACTATTCTTTACATATAATAAAATAAGATGTGTGTATGTATGTGTATTTCTGTCGTTTTGTAAGCAAACGGCTAATGCAGAGCTACATAATTTTGCGTGGAGGTCCATATTGACTTCTTCTGATGCAATTCGAAACTCGATTCCCGAAATTTTATTTAGTTTTTCTTAATTAATTGAATATATACATTTCTGAAATGGTCGTCTCTAGAGATAGAAACGTAAAGTTAGTGACTTTCCGTGGCCTGCGCTAACTCAGTTAATTAGAGTGTAAAAATAATAACGCGAAGGTCGTGGGTTCAATCCTCCAAGGACCAATGTATTACTTTTTGCAGATAATAAATAGAAAAAATGGTAATTGGTAAAAAAAATCGTTCAGTGTCTTCACAGTACCTTAAACCTTTGCGGCGCAAGACAATTCAGATCATTTAAATTAGACTTCCACCGGAATTCATGAACTAAATTAAACTAAAATAAATTTTAAATTTTAAGGTTAAAGAAACCGGCCTTTTCTGATATGTTATTAACATATATTTTTGTTAAAAATTTTCCGGGATGAATTTTTGCAGCTGGATCTTAAATTTTGCGTCCTCGCAGCGAGGACAGCGCGCGTTAAGGGGCTAAACCACAAGAAAAATTAATTAATTTTTTTCTAGTTGTGAAAATTTTCTGGTGTTGTTTGTTACCTGTTGCCATAGAGGTAAGACGATAATATGTCAGAGAATCCTTATTCTTGAAAAATAGCAGTGAAATTTTTTGTTCTAAGTTGATATGTCCGGTTAAAACGCAAATTCAAGCAGTGGGGACACGGAACTGAAGCAACGTCAAAGAGAAATACGCTTCCAAAGGCATTGGAGGACCCGAAGCGAGGTTTAAAGCGATTTCGAAGTATTTTATTTATTTTATTTATATATTTTAGATTTCATTTAGAAAGTGATTAATGTTTGAAATCCCTTTAAATATAGCGACTAGCAAAGCAGGAATAAATTGCTCCTTTCAAACGTATTTTCCTTGTTGCGAAGACGCAATTAATAAGTCAAAACTACACAAATTTATCTTGTATCCTTTAAACATTTTTTTTTTCTTTTATCACTCAGAGACAAAAGGCATTCATTTATTACTTTCATCGATGTATTTAAGAAGAAAGTATTGTATTCGTGAAAAATTTTACTTTCTCTTATATATCTATATATATAAAAATGAATGTTTGTCTGTATGTTATTTATAAAATCGTAAACGGCTTGATCGATTTCGATCATTCTTTTTTTGTTTTTTTCCTTATAGGTCAGGGATGGTTTAGGAAAAAAAAAATGGAAAAAATCTTTAAAATTAATTAAAATATGAAAATAATAAACTTATTGACTTATATTGACTTAATATAAGCCATTTAAATTTTTAATTGATGCCATAAAAAGTTTACGAGATATATTTATTTATTGTTTTCAGCATAAAATGAAATATGCTTTCATGCGAAAAATAAGAAATTACTAAATGTTAAATTGGTCGATGAGAAAATGACACATTATAATTTTAAAATAAAGTAGTAATATTACAAATCTAACATATTTCTTCTGAATTTTATTTCACAGCATTTTTTTTTATATACCTCA
The DNA here is from genome assembly GCA_963930645.1 of Salticus scenicus. Classification (NCBI taxonomy): domain Eukaryota; kingdom Metazoa; phylum Arthropoda; class Arachnida; order Araneae; family Salticidae; genus Salticus; species Salticus scenicus. The sequence goes on from OZ005657.1 coordinate 112,023,364, forward strand.
ACTTCAGATTTTTTTTTTTTTTTTTTTTTTAGTATGGCGGATGAAACACGCTTGGCATAAAAGTTAATTCAGCATTATGGTAAAGGTATTTTCTTATTGATAATTCTTGACAATTTTTTATAATTTTGATGCTGAAGTAGATCGGACATTTTTCGCCAAGGAAAAGATAGAAAGAAATACGCAAGCGAAGTGATGACGTCACTGGCCGTTCGTGGATGCAAGAAAAATATTTCCTATGTTAAACGCCCATTGGATTTTTTGTAAAAAATTATTAAAAATCGAGGAAAAATATTTCCCGATTTTAATCCGCATATTTAGGTATAGATATGTATTAGTTATCATGTCCATGCATTAGATTAAGTTATTTTTGTTGTAAAATTGACAAAATTTGAATTTTTAATTTCAAAACTCTAGAAAAAAAAAATGGCAAACTTCCATATTCGATTGAAAACACAAACATTTAATGTCAAAGGATGATATTAACACAATAAATATCCAACTAATATACTGATTAAAAGGGAAATGATAAATATTCTATCATAATTTGAAGTCAAATTTGTTTTCAAATGTCTAAATAAAGTATCTGATATAAGATACTAATATGTTGTAGCGGAATAGATTTGATATCGGTCATCCTTGGTAGAAAAATAAAATATCGCCAAATTATTTGGCGAACATAATTTAATTCCTTTCAAAAACCATGGTTATTTTAACAACTTATTTTAAGACAGTAATGAATAATATGAAACAATATATCGTACAATGCATATTACGAAAATATACATCTGGCATGTATATTTTCGTATTACGTTTTTGATCACCAAATACAATAAGCGCCAAGAACGAGAGAGTTTTGAAATTTAAAATTAAAATTTTGTCAATTTGACAGCAAAATAACTCAATCTAACACATGCACATGATAGCTAATGCATATGTGTACCCAAATATGGGGATTAAAATGGGGAAATAATTTTCTTCGATTTTTAATCATTTTTTACAAAAAATCTAATGGGCGATTGACATAGGAAATCATTTTCTTGCATCCACGGACGGTCAGTGACGTCACACTTTGCTTGCGTATAGGAACAATAATCGCATAAATTATATTTTGGTCTAAAACGGCAACAAAATTTTTAAAAGTCGCCAAGGGCATTAAGGCTGTACCATGATCAAGTTTACATACTAATTTATTTATTTTTCTATATACCAACTACTATTAACTAAGCATGAAGTATATATAACCACAAAATAATAATTGTCTCATGCGACAGAAGTTGCCGATCATAGCATATTGTAATATTATATGTAGCTTGAAATTGCTGTCATTCTATGGTTGATTGATTAAATCAAATAAATATAGGAAATAACTTGAGAGCAAATATTATGTACAGTCACCCAAAAAAAAAACGCCACCCCCCCACCTAATTTCGCCGTAAATTATCGTAGAAACATTTAACTGGTACCAATCGATTTGTAATAACGTCTAGTTTATAACGGTATAGTTAAATTTTGCCTAAGGGGTCGTCTACATATTAAAACTGGCATTAACTTCATTTTCTTCAATGGCAACCCCTATTTTTGACTTCATATTCAGATTTCTGAGATCAAGGCAGTTCGCAAAACATACCTATTTATATACCTTAAATCAATTTTAAATAGAGTTACACGTGAAAATGTATTAGGGGTCCGTCTATACATTTAGAAAATATAAATCACGATCTACCACCCGTATACATTATTTATTAAGTTTCACACCGGAAAAAAATTTCAGAAATGTTAATTATAAAATAAAAAAAATGACGAATTCACAGAACTTTCTAAGTTAGTTTATGAATTAAAAGATTTTTATTGGTTTCTATTGATTAAACCATCACATAGTTCACTTCATACGAAGAAAATTAAATAGCTTGAATCAAAAGAAAAAAAAAAAAAAAAAAAAAAGATGAATGGTTTTAAATTTGTTTGAAAATTCAAAATTATTTTAACTCAAGATGCCGTATAATTGTCTGAAACGGCGGCACTCAACCTGGTTCCCACGGCCGTTTCACAGTGACAATGGGAGTTTGTTCTGATACTGCAGTACTTTCATTTTCTTTAATTGACTTTTTTAAAATATTAAAACAGATTTTTTTATTTATATTTATTTATTTTTTTAATTAATTATTATTTTTTTTTTTCATGACATTATTAAAAACTTTTACATAAATCTCCACGATATTCTTTTGCTTTTATATTTTATAATGTGTAACAAATTAATATGTAAAATAATAAATCCTACTACTTAATGGGATGTTCTAAAATTCTACACTTTAACACAGATACCGAAGTGGACGGTGGGTGTAGAAAGGCTGACTACCCTTAATCTAAATCTTCACTTGAAAAGGTCAAAATGTTACATAACTCTTTTTTTTTTTTTTTTTTTAAGGAAAAAGGAAGAAGATAAGGAGGAGAAAGAAAGATCAAAACGAATATAAAGCATATTAAACGTTAATACCCTTTAAACACTGGAAAAAGGCGGGGTTTTGTATTGTGTGTCATTTGGGAGCTGTAGAGTGCCAGAAAATTACTTTATGTAATAAAACTTTTCATTTAAAGGGTATTTAAAGCAGCATTATATTTAATACATAGACTATTCAGAAAAAAAATACCATTCATCTGGTTCATGAAAAATAAAGAACATTTTCTGGCATTGCTCTATGTCTATACATTCTTGTCAACCTATCCCGGAAAATTTCTGGTCCCACCCCTTTCCGTACATTTTTTTCACATCAGTCTTTTTAGAGCCGTGTCAGCCATCGGTGGCTGACACTGATCTTTCCATTTAGGCTAAGTCAGCCAGCAGTGTAAAATATGATATAAAACTACAGAACTTACATAGTTTTAAGTAATTACTGACAATTTATTTAAAATTTACTTCATGTTTTTTTTTTTTTTTTTTTTTTTTAATAGGATTTTTATAGGATTATATCGTTAAGGCTTAATGGGGTTTATTGAAACTCGATAAACATAACACGCTTCTAAGCAGCACGTGTCGCCTGAATGGGATTTCCATAAGAATTCGCTTGGCGCTCAATGAGTTAATCGCAAATGTGTTTGAAGTTAATTACTCTAAAAATTAAATTGTGTACACACAAGGGCGGGAACTAACAATGTTACGGGTTAGGTTGGCAAGTATGCATATATATTTTGCTTGATTTATAAAAATTTATAACACATTTTCTTCTTTTTTTTTTAGTATTTTGTGTTTATATCTCACATTAAAAATAAATACAATATTCATATATAAACATTTCCATACAGTAATGTATATAAACATATCGATTAAAGAAGATTTGTTGATATTATATAATTATTCTTCTATCTGTATAGTATATTAACACAAATATATTTTGTAAAGTTCGCCGCATCGAAAAACAGCAACATATCTTCCATATCAATGTTTAATGTAAATAGCCACGCCTTTTCACAAATTTTCTAAAACTTTATAATATAAAGCAAAATAATTTTGCATATTTGTAATTAAATCATTTAAGTTTTGTCTTCAATAATCGATGTAGTAAATACCATTGTGATTTATGCATACTAGCGTCACATATAGAGTCAAATAGGAATATGCAAATTTGTCTTTTTTTTTAAATAGTGTTTCAGCGAATCAGAGGCGGGGCTTCTTTTCTTTTGAAATTCTTTCACAATCCCTCGCCTGCATTGTGATAACTTTACAAAAATATGCCAATTTGTATAATAAACATCGAAATATTGCTTAGGAAACAATAAAAATAACATAAAGGTAAATTAAAATAGTTTTCCGTCAAATTATATACAAACATTTACTTATAGAGGATATAGATTATAACAAGTGACGGCCCCCTAACAGGAATAAAAAGTGAAATATCACTGTAACTCAAAAAATAATGTTAGGAACGAGCTGTAAATTTGGAAACCTATGTTTTTGATGATGCCCGTTCTATTCGTGCAAAAATTAACATAGGTCATAATTCATAATTTTTTCAAATATGAATTTATTAATAATTTTCATAATTCAAAAAATGTTTTTTTAGCAAAAATTTGCATGGAATATGTTTGGGTTACTTCATTCTAACGAATAAAAAAAACAGAATTTAAATATCATAATTATTTCGGAAGATATGATTTAATGTTTGTCACATTCATTTAACATTAGCACCCCCAAACTTTGACAGCTTATAACTCTATGAAAAATTGAGCGAAATATATAAACTATACCATTTTCCGTGATGATTTGATCCAAAGAATTCAAATAAATTATAAAAAATGGGGGTTACCATTGAAAAAAAGGAAGTTGATGTCAGTTTTAATATGTAGACGCCCCCCTAAGTAAAATCTAACTATAACATTATAAACTAGACGTTATTACAAACTGATTGGTACCAGTCGCATGTTTCTACGATAATTTACGGCAAAATTAGGTGGGGGGGTGGCGTTTTTTTTTTGGGTGACTGTACATCACATATAATGTTGTTCATATGTAACTGGGATTCAGATATAAAAAAGCTACTTCAAATTTTTCGATACTGTCCGTATCGAAACTGTTATGTATGATAAGCAGCCAAATGGAAGCCCACGGGTAAGCCATTGTCGCAGGCAATATGGACAGGCACCGGAGATTGCAAGGACGAACAAGGCGCTGCCTAAGGCAGCGGAAACCCAAAGCAAGCTTTTGACCGATTTCAGTTTTTTTTTTTTTTTTTTTTTTCATAAAGCATATAGAAAAGAGTTTGCCAGCGAAGCGGGCAAAGCCGTCCAAAATTGTTTAAGAACTAAAATATTATTCAACAATTCGCCGGGAAATGAAAAAAAAAAAAAAAAAAATCATTTATTTGTAAAAAAAAAAAAAAAAAAAAAAAAAAAAAAAAAAAAATTGAAACTCATAAATATTATATGAATTTCACCACACAGTTAAAATTTTAATTAACCAGTCACCAAATTATTATTAGAACCAGATTAACATTGTGCAATAGTGAACTAAAATCATACAAAAAAAGGTTTCGAAATAAAATTCATAATTGACGACCCAGTTTTTATACTTCCACAACGCAGTACTGTTTTAGTACAGAATCCCTATGGACGAATTTTAAATTTTTATCGCCATGTTGGCGATAACTTTTTATTTATTTATTTTGGCATTTTATTTTGGCTTTCAGTGAGTTACAAATTTTTTTGAGTGTACTTTATCAGACTCTGTTTTGCACAGCACCACAATGATAAGGATTCATTTCATTACATATTATGATCAAACCGTCAGTTCCCATACATACACATCAAAATTTCCACGTGAACGAAGTCGCGGGTAACAGCTAGTACATAATAAAAAGGATTGGATTCGGGAAAATATTCGAACTCGAGTTTTCGATGGACTTACACGTTCTGAGATGTTCTGAACACGATTTAAGTGTTTTATCGGTTAGTCTGTATGTGTGTATAATAAATTTTGCGGACGCTCTATCTCATAAACCAATAAACGAAATTAAACCAAACTTGGTGTTTCGTTGGGCCTTGACCTAAACCAGTGTTAATTAGATTTGTAGTTCAACAAGTGGCGCTATTATCCATTTTTTCTAAATTTTTAAAGTGGCAGTATAGGACAAAATTACCTGTAGATTTACATAATGAGAGCTATTTTTAACGTATGATTGTAAAATTGGTATTGGTTATTGATAATAGTAGTAGTAAACTATTAGAAAAGGTTTGTGCATGTAGGAGCAGGGCTTCCCTTCCTGGTGAGCGCAAAGGTGGAGGGGGGGGGGGGGGTATAAATTTTTAATATGGGTATCTTTCGAAAAAACTTGTCAGTACCTTTGAAACGAATGATTGAACCATAGTGACAATTTAAAACTATGTTATAAAGCTATCGAATTTTTCCATTTTTAACGAAAAAAATCGTATTCCTTCTGATGATGGCACAAAATATACTTTCTTTCGGCATTTAGCAATGTTGCCAGATTTGGGGACTTTTTTATTCACTACCCACAACTGAATTTTAATTGTAACGGTTGCCTAATCACTTCAAAGATTAATCGTCTATTATGCATAACAAATATCACTTCTCAAAAATACTGGTGACTGTTGAATAAAAAAGTACCCAAGTCTGGTAACACTGGAGTTATAATTCTCTTAGATAAAAATCGTCTGTTTTCTTCATGGAAAATAAATTAAATAAAAATAATTTACTGCCTGAATTTATGTAAAATTAAATAGAAGAAAGTCTTGTGGTAGCCACAACATACTAGTTTAATTTTAGCTTTGTTCGTAAATTCTGCTGGTAATCTAATTTAAATGAGATCAATTATTTTGCGCCTCAAAAAATTGAAATAATTGGCAGCAAACTTTTAATTCATTCCGGACTACTTTTAGCCCCGCCTTTATTTCTCACCACTTTATTTACAGAAATATTTTCTCCAATATATAATTATGATAAATTAAGAAAAAAATACTTCTAAAATAAAAGTTGTATGAAATAAAGGCGGGGTTTTAACCAATTAAAGAACCACACTTGCCAACCATCTCATCAATAACCGTACAATTGTTAACGCCCCCTAAAAAAACGCCCCTTTTCTCACACCACGATATTTTTAGAGTTATTCTCTCCAAATGTTGTTACGATTAAATAAGACTAAAATTACTCTAAAAAATTATTGGTGTGAAAAAAAGGCGGGTACTAAAAATTTTACGGTTCATAATGAGATGGTTGGCAAGTATGAACCACGGATTTTTTTCTGAAAAAGTGGTAAAAAATTGATTGTTTTTTTTTTTTTTTTTTTCTTTTTTGACAAAGAATTCTTAACAAACTTTAGCTAAAATATCAAACAAGTTTAATTATAATCTATCCTATCTATTTTTACTGGAACGGAGGATCTCAGACGGGCATTAAAAATAAAATAACGTGAGATACAAGTGGAAATTTGCCGGTAACATTCACCCGTATCAAACACGAGCAAATGCATTAAGGGATTAAATACTCCGGAATAAATTAAATTGTTGGCATCCATGGGTAGGTCTAGAGTTATATTCATCCTTTTTAGTTGCAGAATCTCAGTCTTCCAATAAAAAGAAAAAATCAGAATAATTCATGCTAAAATTCGTATGAATTCCGAGAATACTAAAATTTATAAATTACTAATATTCTTGTTTACAATTTTAAGGACATTTAGAAGGTTTCGTAATGCATGCAATTTTCTTACAAATCAGTGCAATTGAACGGGAAAATCCCGTGTTTCTACAACCGATATTTAAAAAAAAAAAAATGCATTTCGAATGATTTGGTTTTATAAAAATATTACAAACTTGTCTATTTTAAAGTAGTAGTCGTTTTGTTAAACTTGCAAATTTAGCAACTTGTATATTTAGCTATATAAGCAACGTAATAATAAACTTATTGTTGTACTTAAGTGATTATTAATCATTTTCCCATAATCTGCATAATACTTATTTTTAGGTGAATATCTATATAGTATAAGACAAATATTAACATGAAAATAAAATATTGCAAAAATTACTATTATATATTTGTTATTTAAAAAATGACAAATCTTACGATCCATGATTAAGAACAACAGATTTCGTATGCATTCATTCATTTTTTTTTTTTTTTTTTTTTTTTTTTTTTTTTTTTGTAGTACTGTTTCGAGAATTAGGTTTAGTACGAATAAGTCCCCCACTTTTTTACAACAATAAGTTTTCTTTAATATTTACAGGTTTTCTATTAAAAACTAAAGGGAGGTGAAAAGTTAAGGAACGTACGATCTCTGGGACAAAAATCTTACTTCTTCAAAATTATAACCCTCTATAATAAAATAGGCGGACACATCAACCGTCATCTTGAGGCCTCGGAAGAAGCCAGCTTTCCCGCTTGGCGAAAATAACGCAGCTATGTTCTTAATCTCGTAAGATCTGAGAGAAATATAGACATTTTCTAAAACCTTTCCTGGAATGATTTGTGCAAATTATTGTTAAAACCTTTTATATTCCATTTTGTTAATCTAAAATTATATAAAAAAGTAAAAAAAAAAAAAAAAAAAAAAAAAAAAAGCTCATAAATAACAAATGATGGCCGAAACAGTGGCTACCTCTTGATAATCTACGAGTACGTGCTGAGTACACGTGAGAACGCAAAGCCAAAAAATGTCGGATTGGCTCGTATATATAGGAGCATTATTCAAAAGGAATAAAAAAAAGAAAAAAAAAAAGATAAAGATAAAGATGATTTTCTATTTTTTCTGTGTTTTAATAATACTTTGAAAATTAATTTCTATTTTCATTACTTTTCAATAAAATATATTTTAATAATTATAAACATTCATGTATTTATTAAACATCTGTGTACAGATTAGTAAATTTAGAAGAAAAATCATAACATTTTAAAATGTCTTTCTATTCATTCAGAAAAAAAAAACATTTCAGAAAGAAATAAATTAGACTTTTGTTATTATCTTTCAGCAACTATTCACATAAAATAGTTACTACCCAAAGCGTGTAATGCAATATTACGCCTCACGGGTTATGGTACTTTTTTATCCTCAATCACTGGGAATGCAAGGCTGATAAAACAAGAATTTTACGATCTTTTCACCGAAATTCTTAACATACTATATTGATCTGATCAGATAGATTATGGTCATACATCAACTATATTGAAAAGGAGCATTTTATTATCGGATACAACAGTCTTTTTACACTCTTTCTTTTAATTTATGAAGAAGTTGAAGAAAAAAAGTTTTAATTTATGAATGTTGCATTGTTATAGAAAATATTCTTCATGAAATTAAAAATATATCATATAAAATTTGCTTCTTTAATTTCATATTATTGTACACAATATAGAAAGAGAGCAAATCTTTCCGGCAGTGACATTCTGACCCAGAGTTCCCAACTTTTATAATTTATTCACAAGCATTTTTAGCCCCGCCTTCTTTCCGCGCCAGAAAATTTGTAGATTATTTCTCTTTAATGCGTGAAAACGATTAAATATAAGAAGAAAATCCTTTTTTTAAATTTCCGGTATGAACTAAAAACGCTTCCAAATAAATTTTAAAAGATGAGAACTCTGTTCTGACAAAAATGCACCGCTATGAAGCGCAAACATAGATTAGAGCGCACAAGATACAAGTATCGTTGAGGAAAAAATAAATGAATAAATAAATACTTTTTTTGCATGCACAAGTAACTGGTGGGATTGTATTTTATTTTAGATCACTTTAAATCTTTATTCGTACGTATATAACAAAAAATAGATAAATAAATAAATAAAAATCCAGCAATATCAGAATTGTCAAAATTTTAATTTATTCCAAAGCACTTTAAGCCAAGCCTTTATTTCATACAACTTTTTTTTTTCTTTTTAAAGTAAGTTTTTCTTATTATATCGTAGTTATGTATTAGAAAAATTGTTCTATAAATAACGCGGTGTGAAATAAAGGCGAGTCTTACAATGTTCCGTAACATATTAAAATGTTGTCAACTATGCATATCAGCATTTTAGGGAATATTTTAATAAAATAAAAAAAAAAAAAAATTATTAAGTTTAAAGTTTTAATCTGAAACATTTGATAAAATTAAAAGAAGTAAACTTTTTATATCTGATTGTTATTATAAATTAAAGAGTGTCTCTTATCATTTTTTTAAATAATTATTATCACTATTAATATTAATTTCAGAAAATTATATAAACAGAAAACTGCATTACTTAAGGCTCAAAGAAATTAATATTTAAAAATAATTTTTATAAACACAATACTACTTTGATCTGGAATACATAACATGTTCAGACTTTCTTTTATTATAATAGTACTATTTTAACGTAAAATTATCACCCATAGATTAAAATTCCAATTGAGATTTAAAAAAAAAAAGTATTTAAGATAACATTATAGCAAAAAGTAGCAGATTTTATGTGTTAAAAATGAATATTGTTAAATTTTATATTAACAATTTTTCATTTTGTTAAATCTAAACCTTATATAAATTAAGTTAATTGATGTCCAGCGTCGGTTTTACTTAAACTTTTCGGAAATATATTTCAAATTAAATATATATATATTTATATTATTACATATTATTATTGAATGTTTAATATATATATTAATTACTTTTATATATGGTAAAACCTTTTGCATGAGAATCAATATTGACCTTTTTTTTTTTTCTTTTTGCTTGTAAAAACAGTGTTTTCTTTCTCTTTTCTGCGCTGAAAACTTTTTTTCAAAATAGAAAACATAATGCATTTTACTCTTTTATGTGTCCTTTACCACAAAACCTCTTTTACTTGTTCAAAAATTATTGCGTAAGTCTCAAAATTTTAATTTTGGAATTTTTGGGTGTCCATTAATTAGAGTATTTCTTAGCCAGATGTATACACATTAAGTTTCCTATTTAAAATATCTCGAATCAGAGAAATTGTGTCTTAAACACACGTGTTCCTTCTTCGGAGGTGTCCGTTTCAGGAGGTACCACTGTATCATGTTTCTTTCGTTACCTCATGTGCCTTTCATAGACATACTATGCATTATCTTGTGTGATACTTTAAAAATAATTTCGCGTCTTTAATGCCTCCACTGTAGGAATTTTTCACACCACTACACTTTCTAATATGTGTGAATTTAAGCTGGACCAGTAGCTCATTTATAGACTCCTTTCATGAGCGTTTGCAGCTAATCACGCCATTGGCCACTATTAAATATTTTTGTATTACTAACATACACGAACTTTATCAAATGTATTTTTTGCAACGATAAATTTAAAGAAATTTTTATTAAGATATTTGTATGGCAACATTCATTTTACAATACATTTTCGTATGACTTTTCCGCAAACGCATGCGATAAATCTTCGTACTTTGCGTACATGTAAAAATAGATAAAACAAAACGAGTAAAACGGACTTCATTGAAAGCTTACTATCTCTGGCAAATTAGCGCAATCATACAAACACATGACGCACAAATGAGATGGATCCTCTCTCTGTCTCAATACTGCGTGTGTTAATAATAATAAAGCTTCCACCGTAGCTACCCTCATACTTTCCAACATCCTAACTAATGTTCCGTATAAATATCTCAGTAGCAACAGGCAAATTAAACAAAATAAGAAAACATAATTTATTGAAAAATGAAACTGATCAAGAATGAGCTTACCTTGTTTGGATGCTGTACTGTCCCGCATTACAATCTTAAAACTAGTCTGATATTTACATCTTCTTAATATCGGTAACTGGAAGAATCTTAATCTGTTATTATTGATTCTGGAGAACAAATAAACAGGGCTATTTATTAATTAATTTAACTTGATTTTTTTAATTAAGAATAAAAAATAAAACAAAAAGGAGACAGAGCAAAACGCCTCTCAAGTTACATCGTTAAAAAACAAACTAAAAAAGAACAGAATAATATGGAGCAGGGCCTGATTAAGGGGGAAGCTCGCTCTTCACACATTATTTATACTTACACCGTTATTTTTTAACAAATACTTTCCTGCTATAATAAACAGAAAATTTTCATTAAAAAATATTTTAAAAGATTTCTGGTGTCCAATACCGGTGAGTAAATTGGATTGTTTTACACCGTTCATTTTTTATAAAAAATATTTCCTCGTCAAAGCGTGGAATTTCTATGACATGAAGTAAAAAATAATTGTAAAAATATTCCGGTATGAGCGAGCTTCCCCCTTAATCAGGCTCTGATATGGAGAGAAAAACAATTCTATTGAATCACATGATAAACCGTTTATTTTTAATTCCCACTATTCGGATGGGTAGAAAAGGAGGGAGGAATGCACAGATTCCTTTTCTTTTATCCAGTTCGTTTTTCGTGAAGGAAGAAAACGTTCCAGAAGTAATAAAATGTTTTCGCTTTGTAATTTTTGTTCACCCCTCCTCAAACTCGGAAACAGATCTTAATTGCAAGTTCTGACGGTGTTTCAGAAAGATTGCCTTAGGGATAGGCTTTGTCATGTATTCGGCAGTCATTAGTTTGCTTTGCAGGTATTGTAGGACAATAGTACCTTCCTAGCTTAGGTTCTTTACCCAGTGGAACCAGACGTCAATATGCTTTGAGCGAGCAGTGTGTTTCGGTGATTCTATCACTTTTATTGCTGATTGATTGTCATCAAATATAGTTATGGGCAGTTCCTGCTGCAAGTCAAGGTCCTCTAGTACCCTCATCAGCCATAATAGATCTCGTGGGGCATTTGCAGCTGCAATAAATTGTGCTCCGGCGGAAGACAGAGTGACGCAACTTTAATTTCGTGAAATCCAGTAAACTGGTGTTTTACCTGTTTAGAATAAGATTCCTGACATCGATTTGAGATCGGATTTATCGCTGGCCCAGTCAGCATCGGCGTAACAACTTAGAATTGGGTTTACATTATCACTAAAAACTAAAGTTTTCAGGTAATTTATAACCTTTCTCGCAGCATACCAATCTTAATGTCTTGGCTTCTGATCGGGTCTGCTGAGAATGTTAACTGCTGCTGCAATATCTGATCTTAAAATAGTTGCTATATAAAGTAGGTATCCAATGGCTTGTGTGAATTTTGTATTTTTAGGAAGTAAATTTTCATCGGATGTGTTATCCAGATAACCAGGATTCATTAATATGTTACTGAATTTGGCATCGTTAGATTGAATTTTTTCACTAGTTCGTTTATTTTGTTTTTTTGACTTGCTTCCTTGTTTTTATTTTTGTATATTTATGCCAAGGTAGTAACTTATTTCTCCGAGATTTTTATGTTTGTAGATTTCACTAAGTTTTTGTATTGTTTCCTCTATATGTTTTCTAGATCTAGTCTTTTGCTATTCTGATATCGTACCAATGATTGATAAAACCATTTGGTAAATCAAGAATAAAAAAATTTATTCAAAAATGCAACATTTCGCCATTTTATGTTGCAGTTATTCCACTTTAACACAGCATACTTATAGCTATCAACATTACCAATTTTGAATTCAGACCTATCCACCAGAATTTTTAAAGAGGAACCTGTCACATTTATTTTCGACAAAAACATAAAATTAAATAAACTGCGAACATTTATAAAATCTTTCCAGTATGAACTCTCCATTGAAAATAAAAGAGTCTTTGGACCTATGCATACTTGCCGACATTCTAATTAGTACTACGTAAAGTACTACGTAAAACTGTTAGTGCATGCTTTTTTTTTTTTTTTTTTTTTTTTTTTTTACACACACTATTTTTTTCTTAGAATTTTCTAATTATTTAATTGCAATTACAATTGAAGAGAATTACTCTAAAAATAAAGTGGGGTGAAATAAATGGAGGGTACTAAATATTTACGAATAACTAATTAGAATGTTGGCAGCAATGACACAGACGCTTTTCAGTTCATTTTATGCTTATTGGTTATTGCTGTTTTTTTTATTCATTTTAATATATCAGTAATCAGTTTGAACTATATATACATGTTTAACCCAATCCTTTCCATAAAAATTGCGAGTTATTCAGCAGCAAACATTGACAGTTTAGGAGATATATTATTAAAGTTGCCAACTTTTATGATTTATTCCGGAGCGTATTTAGCCCCGCCCTCTTTACGCACTAAAATTTTGTCGAATATTTCTCTATTTTATGAAACAATGATTGAAAAGAAGAAAATAATTCTTCAAAATTACTAGTATGAAAAAACACGGGGATAACATCAGTCTCAGAGCCTGATTAAGGGGGAAGCACACATTATCTCCGCTCTCACCGGAATATTTTTACAATTATTTTTTACTTCATGTCATAGAAATTCCACGTTTTCACGAGGAAATATTTTTTATAAAAAAAGAATGGTGTAAAACAATCCAATTTACTCACCGTTATTAGACACCAGAATTCTTTTAAAATAATGTTTAATGAGAATTTTCTGTTTATTATAGGAGGAAAGTATTTGTTAAAAAATAATGGAGTAAGTATAAATAATGTGTGCTTCCCCCTTAATCAGGCTCTGATCAGTCTGGTATAAATTATAAAAGGTGACACTCCCAGGGGTCGTTCTCTCCGCCCTTTTTTCAGGACACTTTCACAAATGAATAATTTTAAAATTTATTGCTACTACAATTTTTATGCAATATCTACTCTGGATAATCATCGCGCATTGCTATAAATATAGCCAGAAGTATTTCTGCATGAATTTAGTGGTGGCAAAGAAGTTGGGAATTTGCTTTCTTTGAGAGTGTCCTGAAAAAAGGGCGGAGAGTACGACCCCTGTACTCTATATTAAGAGTCGTCGATCTTTCTAAGGCAACATCGATTTTGAATCAGATCTCTCTTCTACCAAACGATTAGTTCCCCGACTGATCAAATTTTCTTTAGCAGTTCCAGAACTTTTAAAATTTCATTAGATATACGGAGATTTATTTAGATTATTTTTTTTTATCTTCCAGTCATATATATTAATTCTGAAAATTTATACTAAATTTAAGCACGCAAACTGCACATTTACCTGAGAAAATATATTACATCTATTATTTTTTTGAAATAGTGGCACGAAAAGAATATAAAAAAAGTAGATGACCGTTGTTTAATAAATAAGCTATGAATTTGTGCATATAAAGAAAGACAAAAAAAATGACTGGACAGAGAATGTACAAAAGAAAAAAATATATTATTATAATTTATTGAAGAACATTTTTTGGATGCCTGATAATATTCATTATAATCATATTTAAAATTACTAAAATTGACAAGAGTAGGTAAATTTCACTACTTATAGCAAGAATGGTGTTTTGAGAATTGTCACTTGAAAAAATTTGGACACAGTATAATTCTGCATGTGTTCAATTTATGCCGATTGCATATATGCTGAACTCGCCCCAATACACATCTTTTTAAATTAGTTTTCACTATTTAATTAATTTTTAGAATTTTTAATAATAGAATAATTCAGAAGTCTTTATTATTAGTTGTGTTGAATATTCGAAATGATTGCTAGGCACTCGCTTGTAATTTGTCATTTAATCATGACTTATTTTAATGAAACTTATGCCGTGTTATAGGAGGTATTTCACCCTTTCTATAAGTACAGTCGAAAAAAAAAACGCAGCACTCAAATTAACTTTGTTGCTAATCAGTGTACAAAAATGTAATAGGTATCATTCGACGGGGAATCGTGAGTATTTTCTGAAAATGAACTGAGATTTTGAATTCGGGGTCGACTACATATTAAAAGTGCACCAACTTTGAATTTTTCAATGGTAATGCCCGATTTTTTTTTTTTTTTTTCGTATTTGAATTCCTAGGATCGCGACAACGCGAAAAAGTATATTGGTTGTATATTTTACTTATTTTTTCACAGAATAATAAGTGTTCAAAGTTTGAAGGTGCTAATGCTAAATTCATATTTCAAACTTTTATTAATATCTTCACAAAAAATAACTTTATCGATATATATATAATCTAATTTTTAATTTCATTGTTGGTATTTTCATCTTTCTCTCATTTGCTGAGTATTGTAAAGGAATTAAATTATTTATTTTATATATATATATATATATATATATATATATATATTACGAGATACAGTGAGAAACCCAACCATAATCCATCATTACTTTTGATTCTGAAAAATATTAATAAATTTATATTCATAAAAATTAGGAATTATGACCTATATTAATTTTTACATAAAAGGAATCCTAATGCTGAAAAATATGGGTGTGCAAATTTGCATTTCATTCCAGTTATATTAGTCTTCGAGAAGTAAATAAATCTTTCTTTTAGAGTGGTTTAGGGGACAGTCTCTAATAAAGTTTTGAATGAGATAACGAGGCAAATCTTAAAAAATAAAAGAGAAAATTGAACAAAATACTTTTATTTTTTATTTACGGGTCAAATTATATAACAACAACGTCAAACGAAAAGAAATGAAACAAAAATGATGATTTGCAGACATTAGTGTTAGCATCAAGAATTCCTGTTTTCTAAAGCCCCGCCTTTCATCTTTCTTCAACTAAAAAAAAATACAAAAATGAAAATTAAATGTTTTTTGAGTATTCGTGTTAAACCCAATTAATTAATTTTACGTTGAGAAAAATATACACAAGTGGTATTTATTTCATGGATTACTGGTGATAAATTTTGAATCCTTAAGACGAACAATAGAAGAAAAAAATTAACTAAATAGGCGGGGTATACTGCTTAAATAATAAAATAGGTTGGATGTAAAAAAAATTTATTAAAAAAAATATATATAATTTCAAGACAAACCTGTAAAATGGTTTCTTAACTAGCGTCATATTTACAGGCTTAATCTAGTATTTCATATATTGCTTTATTTTACTTTATTTTACTTTATTTTATTTGTTTTATTATTTATTTATTTATTTATTTTGTAGGGTGGAGGAATATTATTTTAAGGATATTTTAGTTCTTAAAATTTTATAAATACATTTTAACTTTATGTATTTTTAAAAAATATACTTTAACTTTCATAAATAAATTTTAACACTTTTGCGGCCGCAGGAATTTGTCTTTTTGACAGTAATTCTCTCAAAATAAAATATTTCAGAACAAATTTTCTGTATTCACAATTATATTACAAATGGATATACATTATAATTATATTCTTTCTAATCAATATATTTCTATCCATAGTATATTTTGCAAAAATATGAACACTAGAGAACACACTTAATATAACAAATGAAAAATATGAACATACAGTCCCTGGCCAAATTATTAGACGCACTATAATTTTTTAATAATTACATGTTTTGCAGCTCAGAGAATGGTTTCCAAATGGATAACCATTCATTTTTATGCAAGATGGAGCTCCCTGCCGCACAGAACGGCCTGTTAAAGATTGTTTGGAAGTTCCAAAAATCCCTCTGTTGGATTGGCCGGGTATGAAACAGATGTGAAACCTACTGAAAACGTGAGGGAGCTGATGACGAGAGAAGTGGCTAAAGGTGTGATCATAAATAAAACGCAACTCTTAGAAAAGGTCATTCATGTGTGGGATCACCATCCTCAGATGCATAATTGAAGCTCTCATAGCGGCTAAAGGTGGCTCAACAAAATATTAACATTTAATTGCATTAATTTCAAATTTTTTCAAGAGTTAATAAATACATATTTTTTCTATAACTATGGTATTTTATTTGTGTTAAAAAACAGGTAATAAGTTGGATAAAAAAATAAGAAATACATTGTATCTAGTAAAAACAATAAAGCTATATAGTATCACCTGATAATTAAGATTTTACATAGAATCGTACAGTGCGTCTAATAATTTGGCCAGGGACTGTACTTAAGAAATAAGTAACACACAAATTACGAAAGACACACCCACTGACAGAGTTACAGATTTTCAAATGACGCGAAACTACGTCAGTAGTCGCGAGCGCGTTAATTAAGAAATTATATTTTCATAGAAATTATAAAACAAATCGTATAGTTCCAAAGAGTTCAACTGATCCAAAATTGGTAATTGCGATTAAAATTATTTAATATTTACTTCATGAATCCTTACAATAATTTATCCGAAAATGTTTAGTTTATGCGTTGTTGTATATATATAGCTATATTATTTCAGTTCGTATATTATGTCACACTTACGAAAGAAAACTTAAGCTTTATTTGCGATCAGTATATCCATTATAGACAATTCTTAATTGAAAAATATTGCTGTTTTTTAAAGAGTATTGTCTAACCAATTGTAACTATAATGTATTTAAATATACCTAAAATTATCTAAAAAAGTACTGAAGTATATACATAACCAAAAACCTGAATCAGGATAATTAAGGTACTGATGTTAACATGTTTATTAATTTATATAATTCTTTTTTTCTTGAAATATTTTCGGTGTGAAACAGTAAATTTTTTTTCTAATTCTTGTTGGATCGTAATTTTACTTTTCTACATTTAAATATAACCCCTAACACATTTTTCATTATGACTCTATGAATACTAAAGATAATGTATGCAACTAGTATACTTTTCCGCACTGCCAGACTCTCAAAGATACGACTATGAAGTCAAAATTGGGTGTTGCTATTGAAGAAAATTACAGTTGGCGCTCATTTCAATATGTAGATAACTCCTAATTTAAAATTCGACAACATTTTCTGATAGTGCATTTAATTTCCTGTTCATTGGTGTCCATTAAATTTTTTTGCTTCAATTAAAAATGAAATTACAGCGAGTGCTGCGTTTTTTTTTTTTTTTTTTTTTTTTCGACTGTACCTTATTTTTTTATTGAAAATCTTTAGAAATTTAACAAATTAATGACAATTTGATTTATTTTCGTTTCAACAGCAATAACTTAGAAAATATTTGAGAACGGGGTATAGCAGTCTAAGTCCTGAACAAGATTTACTACTAGATGCCTGAATTTTCAATAACTACTAGAAACAGCCTGAATGCAAATAAAAAAATGGAAAGTTTCAAAGTAAATTTTTAAGGAAATCTGTAATAATTGGTAATTTCGTAATTGAAATTTTTCACACCATATATCTTTCTTCTATAATTTAAAAATATGAAAATTTTGTGCTTAACTTTCCGTTTAACGTGTACTTCAACTGTCGTTAGCTCTCAAGAAACCGGCCTTATTTGGACGGCAGAATATAACTCGATTGTTTTCATTTTGATAGTGCTAGCGAAACGCACGGTTTGCGGTGTGTTATTTGGCACTGGACGTTGGAAGAAGATTTAAGAAGTCATATGCCACTGTTTATGTTTGAAGAGCTTGTTTCCAAATGGCGTTAAGTCAATTTTTCCCATTCTTTAAAAAGCACGACTTTGTTAAGTCCGATTTATTACTGAATTTAAGGAAAAAATATTTTTTCTCAATAATGTATGGATGATAATAACACTATATTATACGGTTAAAAAAATCCTGACAGTATAGTTATTTAGAAATAAAAAAAAGAAAGAAATGACTTAACCCCTTTTGGAACAAAAGTATGACTTACGCCCTTTTGACACAAATAAATAACGAAACGAAATCACTTAATTCCATTTTAATGTTATTCAAGTATTTTGTTTTCTCATGTAAATGCAGCATACATTTTAGATATAGAATTTTGGAAGGTAGTTAGTTACCATAAATCTTCATTTACAAATTCTATTTCTTCATCGCTATCATAATTTTCCTTTATGTTAGCGTTAGGTGTATCGTTGCAAGATTGTTCATAAAAATAAATCATTCGTGCAATTTGTAATATCCAAAAGCTCCGAGTATTTTTTACTTGTTTCATGTTGTTGTTTGGTATTATTTCAGAAGGGGAGAACAGGAGAAATTTTTCCCACGTTTCAGGATCTTGTGACGGCAAAACGACCCACAGTACGTTGTCTTGATTCCCACATCTCGCTTCGTAATTTCCATTACTTTTGCCTCTGAAATCAAGAAACCTTGTTTGCTTTTCAGACGACTATGTGCAGATTTTTTCTAATCTAAAATATTCTACTGCTTCTTATACTCGAAAAGATTTCCAGCCTTAGAGAAATGTTCAAAATATTCATTAGGCAGTAAAATTGTATCCATTTCCTTTAAGCTAGTCTCCACTCGGCCAAATGCTCTATCTGCTGATAAGTATCAGGGACCACGCACTGGGAAGTAGTATATGAAAGTAAGGTCTTTTTGAGCAGCCACTGCTAAGAGCATTCCTAACATGGTAAAATTTTTATTTTGTCCTCCGCACGAGTCACTGAACAATCGAACACTTTTCACTTCTGGAGGTATAAGCTTTATCAAAAAATCATATAAAGCACTTGCAATTCCATTGGTCCTGTCTCGTGTTCACCCCAAGTGTAAAAAAAATATATACTCCTTTGCTTGTACACTGTTTTTACCCCTATGGATAATTACACCAAAAAAGTATTGCCATTGCTGACGTGAATAATAGGTTTCTGAAATAGGTGTACGTAGTAATTTCTGATTTTGCATCAGGCCAAAACGTACTGTAATTTCATCTTCTCCTATACGCTTTTCCCCTAAAAGTGAATAAAAGTTTTTGCTTCGGTGTTTATGAATCAATAGTTCGGTTAACAGGGTCTTTTTATTTTGTCTGTGTACATTTTTCTGAATTCATTTGTATTTTTTCCTAATACAGAAGGAAAAAATGTCTTTTTTTAGGGTTCCAAAACCAAGATTAAAATAATTTACAAACACAATATAGTAAAGGTTATAAGTACACTCCTTTTTATATTTCTTAATGAATATTTTCCACATTTTTCTAAAGTTAAGCGTCGCAAGAAGGTATTTTCTGTGAGGCGTCTTTTTCCTCCCATAATGATTAGAACGACAACAAAAACTTAGTATGTGTTCACGTATGAATTTCTTCTTGTCTTCAACATCATGTTTGATGCGTTTTCAACCTCTACGTTCCGGTCTCCCAGTTTTATTCTTGAAGAAATAATTTGAAATATTTCCAACTCTTTTTGCTTCCACACAGAAGATGGATCGAAATGTTAGCACATATAGGGACATCTGTATCATGATTAGGAATAAAGTACTTTATACTTATCTGTCTTAGTTTTGGTTCACTTTTCTGTGGACAGAATGCTTTCTTAAGTGTAATTTTCATAAGAGAACACAAAAAATTATCTTGTCGCTGTTTATCATTATCGCTGTACATTACCTTAAATGCTCCTTCGATAATATCGTTTGTGAGGATATTTACCTTACAAAATACATTGTCAATATGACTGCAGGCGACTGTTTCCTGCTTACCGGATGACAACTAAAACTCATTTAATTTTTTCCATAGACTTCGATCCCGTTTACGCTTTCTCGGGTGCGGAGGTAATACCACAGCTTCTTTATTCGAATCACACATTATATTCTTTCCAACTTAACCTTATTAGCAAAAAAAAAAAAAAAAAAAACTATCTTAATGTGACAACCTACGGCAAAAATTTTTTCCGTACTTTTGACTTTTCACCGAAAGTCAGATGAACCACGTGATCTCAACGCTGCAATTGGTTAAACTTGACTTAATCCCTTCTGGCACAAAATGTGCTTGTGACTTAATTCTTTTCGGAAAAAAACACGAACCTCACCCTCTGTTTTCAATCCGACTAAACTCTGTTTCGAATTTCTACTTATTGAAAATACATTGTTAGACATGTGCTGCTATCTTTTGTATCGAAAAATCAATTATTGAAAAATTTGACTTAACGCCTTTTGGAAACAAGCTCTCCATTTCATGCTGAATAAGTAAAGAGTTAACAACTACAGAAAAAGAAAGATGAGATGAAAAGAATTATTAAATAAACACTTTAATTAATATTGTTAATGTTTATTTAGCACTTCTTTATTTTAAAAGCTAAATATAACTCAGAATTATTTAAAAAAAAAAAAATATATATATATATATTTGACCTGATTTTGTAACTAAAATGTCCGTGCATTTTTCGAGGGGATGTTTTATTTTAGATTTGTAATTCATTTTTGAAATATGAAGAAAGAAATTTAGCATCGTTGTCACTTTTATAGCTTGGGCGTTTGGCTGCCATTTTGAAAAATAGTGGCTAGTGTTAACGGAAAGGAAAAACACATTTTTTTTTTTTTTTTTTTTTTTTTTTTTTAATTTACTTGAACGAATTTCCCATCGAAGGTGCTATTGGAGAGATATTTAATCAGTCTATACATTTCACTACGTTGAGCTTTTATTCTGAAAATTTTATAGTACTTAAACACAAAAATATGAAAATATAAATTTGTCTACTAACATTTGTTCTATCACTTTACAGGGGCTTGCAGCGTGCCTAAACTTTTACTATTATTTTATTATACTGCCACCAAAATGGTTAATAAAAGATTCTTCTTCAATATTTTGTACTGTTTTAATGATAAACATTTTGTGATACACAGGGTGATTATAAAAAGAAAACTCTTCCGATATATGAGACCATAGGTATCATACCATTCACAGAAAATAAATACAAATTTGACGGAAGGTTTTTTTGAAGTATACACTCAAGAATCATATAAAAAACAACAGTTAAACTCTAACAGTTACAGTCACTTTGTTGTTATGTATGTGTGTGCAGCGATTCATTACTGTGTATTACTAACTGTGAAGAACTAGTTGTTTTGGATTTGTTTTTAAAATATTTGCAGTTTGTGTTATCCGCAACTTTATTCTGCTGGTGCCAACATTTCGCTTTATTATGGTTATTATTCTTGCAATAGAAGCATTATTTTTGTCCCTTTTTGAAATTGCTTTAGGATAATTGCATTTATTGATTTGGAATACTTTTCTAGAGTTTAGGCTCTTTTCAGAGGCTTCTCTTAGACGATTATGTTCATCGACTAATTTGCTGCATATGTTGTTTGGTGTAAGTTCGTTTTCTCGTCGAGCTTCAAATGCATGAATTAAAGTTTCATAGCTTCTTGGAAGGGAACATAAAGCAAGTGCAGCAGTATGGGTAAATTTAATTTCTTCCCCAATAGCTTTTAATTTATCTACGGTTTCTATTTTTTTTTTTTTTTTTTTTTTTTTTTTTTAATATATATATATATATGTCGCCCTTCTTCTAGTTTTGTGCTGGAAATTTTATCAAAAGATAAAAATTCATTGATATATTCGTTCTTTCATAAATGTCTTTTATTTTATTCCAAATTTCTAAAGCTGTTTGACAGTGCTTAATGTGTATTATTTGACCATCCTCAATGAGCAAGTTGATAAGAGTAGGCGCTTTATTATCCTTTTATCGCCTTGCATCGATGGCGGGATTTGGCGGAACATCAGTTATAACTTCGTATAACTCCTCTTTTCTGAGGTACGTTGAAGTTTTGAATTTCCATATGGCGTAGTTTTGAAAATTTAATTTTTCAAATATTTGGCTATACTTAAAAGATGCCATAAATTTTTCTTCTTTTTATTTATACTAGATACTTTTGTTTTTCAGAAAAATTTATTTCTAGAAGTTTTGGTTTAGTTTTTGCAAAGATTATTTTCGCATTATGATTAGTTTGGTTTTATCGTTAAAGGAAGTTTGTTGTTATTAACTTGAGAAGAAAAAGTTTTCTAGACTTTCATTTCATAATTTGAAATCGTGCAAATCTATAAAATTCTTAAGTTTATTTTTTAGAACATGATTTTAAACCACCAAATAGTAGCATTAGTTTGTTTGCTTTATTGAAAAATAATATTATTAATCTTTAATGTTTTATTTTTATTCTTATTTCTAGCGGGGCACTAAAGGTAAGCTTTAATATTTATGAATAATTAATTTTTCTCTATTTAGAACAATAATACTTTTTTTTCCAATTTATTTAATATGAGATCAGTTATCGTGATCTACCGTAATTTGCTGCGTATAATCCGCATGTCAGGTAAGTCAGTTCTGCACCAGAAATTTTAATTAGCGAACGAGGATCTATTTGTACGAGCTGTTACTTCAAAATAATATAAATTTCTAAGTTAAAGAAAATTTCTGGTGGAGGAATGACATATTTTATCTGCGGATTATACGCAGAAAATTACGGTAATATTTATATTTTTGATGAATATCTCAGTAGCAACGCGCAATTTAAATAAAATAAGAAAAAAAGAAAAACATTGAAAAATGGAAGTAATTAAGAATGAGCTTACCTATTATGGAGGATGTACTGTCCTGCATTAGAATCTTCCAACTATTCTGATATTTACATTTTCTTAATATTGGTTACTGGAATAATTTTAATCTATAATTATTGATTCTTGAGAGCAAATGAGCAGGGCGACTAATTAATTAATTTCAAATTGAATTTTTTTATTTAGGAATCAAAAGTAAAAAAAAAAAAAAAGGAACGAAAGGGAGCATTTAGGTTTTGTACTGGGCTTATTTTTTTTTCCTGAGTTTATACCAGTAATTTTGTAGAACGATTTTCGTTATAAAGTAAATCTGTACGATTAAGATTAATTTAATTGTTTCAGCACACTGGTGTGAGACTCAGGGAAAAATCATAGATAGAGTAATAAGACATAGATTGATCAGCGACGGCGAAAAAGTGATGCCTTTTTCACTCGGGGAAAGACGGCCATTTTACTCTCTTTTGGATGTCTTTCCCCGAGTGAATATACTCGGGAATACACACAGATAATATAGCAAATAAAATTTATGAGTAATTTATGTACTAAAGATGAATGAAAAAACTCCAGATACTCATTTTTCTTTTTCTTCTTCTTCTTCTTTCTTTCTTTTTCTTTTTTTTTTCTTTTCTTTTTTTTTTTTTTTGTATGGAATAACGACATTTAAAAAAAATTTATAGTTTCCATCTACTATTTCTGTCTGTTTAGGAGTTTTTTGGGTCGAAAAAACAATTGGACTTTGCCTTATCGCTTGAGAAATTCGAGTTAACCCTTTAACTGCCAATCGCAATATAAAGTAGAAATTTATGTTTACTCGGAAATGGTTATAACAATATTAATAAAAGTTTGGGATAAGTGCTTTTTAGAGACCTTAAACAATTGGAACATCCTTAGCTTCAAGAAAATTAGTGTTAACTCTCCAACTGCTAATCGCAACATGTAGTAAAAATTGATTTTACTCAGAAATGGATATAACAATAGTGATTAAAGTTTAAAGTTTTTTTTTTTTTTAACAGAACTAAAACGTTTGGACATATCCTCATTTTAAGGAAAATTTGCGTTAACCCTTTAACTGACAATCGCAACATATAATAGAAATTGGCTTTACTCGAAAATGGATTTAACGATTTTTATAAAAGGTTAGGGTTAAGTGTTCTTTAGAGAGCTAAAACGATTGGACATATTCTCATCTTCAGGAAAATTCGCGTTAACCCTTTAACGGCCAGTCGTAACATATAATAGAAATATAGAAATTAGGTTTACTCGGAAATGGATATAACGATTTTTATAAAAGCTTGAATTAAGTGTTCTTTAGAGAACTAAAACGAATGGACGTATCCTCATCTTCAGTAAAATTCGCGTTAACCCTTTAACGGGCAGTCGCAACATATAATAGAAATTAGGTTTACTCGGAAATGGATATAACGATTTTTATAAAAGTTTGGGGTTAAGTGTACTTTAGAGAGCTAAAACGAATGGACATATCGTCATCTTCAGGAAAAATCGCGTTAACCCTTTAACGGGCAGTTGCAATTTATAGCATAACTTCGGTTTACTCGGAAATGGAGCGCGGACAGGTGGGCAAGCAGACAGGCAGAAAAACTAATTAATGTCGTAATATTTTTGTCATAATAAGCCTTGTTCGAAACTGCAAGAAACGCTTAACACAACTAAAAATGCAATTCTAGCAATTTCGAATTATAGACCCTAATATGAACAAAATTCGACCAAACTTCTATTCAGTTGAACCTTGACCTAAACTGGTGCGAATTAGATTTGAGAATCAATCGCTCAACAGGTGGTGCTGTCATCCTATTTTTTTTTCTAAGTACTTAACAAGACAATGTAGGACAAAATTACATATAAATGTACATAATGTGAGTTATTTTTAACGCATGAATCTAAAATTTATATGAATAATAGTAGTAATAAACTTGAAAAAAATGTGCGCATGTAGGAGCATTGCTTTCCTACTGGGAGGGAAGTGCCTTTCTCCCGGGGCCTGTGTAAATTTTCAGTGTGGATATTTTAGAAAGAACTCGTCAATATTTCTAAAACGAATGGTTGAATCATAGATCTGTATTAATTTAAAACGAAACTATCGATTTCTTTTATTTTTAATGTTATATATATATATATATATATATATATATATATATATATATACACAGTCGGACCTCGTTAACGTGAATTACTTTTAACATGAACTGTTACCACAATCCCCGTAAAAATAAAGATTACTTTAGTTATATGACGATCAGTTACTAATAGCATGAACTACTGATAACACGAGCAGATATTTGATCCCCCTTGAGATTTACGTTAACGAGGCTCGACTGTACGTCTTTTCATGTCTGCAAGAAAATGATTTTTTTCAGCATTTATTATTATACTACTTTAAGAGAAAAATCGTCTACATTCATCCAGGAAAATATCTTTAATAAATTATTACTTAATAAATAATTTGTATTGCGTAAATTTGTATAAGATTATATATAGAAGAAAGTCTTGTGGTAATACTAGTTATAATATATTAAAACAAGCAGGCTTTACCTCTGCCGCTGCTAACTACATTTAAAAGAATTTTGAAAATTCGATAGTACTTACTAATATAAAAACTTAAATAATATTAAAATTAAAAAAAAAAGTATTCCATTAAAAATCAAAACAGTATTTAAACCATAATAATAACAAAGCAACTCATTATAAAATATCATATTTTTCATAAATTAGATAAATTTAACTTACTTATGAAAACTTATTCCACGTCATTTCATAAATGTATTTGTACAATTAAAAGCCGCCCAGTATTTCGGCATTTTCATTATATATCAACATTCTATTCCATTATTGTTTCCGAGTTTTATACTCTCTGATGGCTGATGCCAAAAAACTTTTTCGGCATCAAAAATCTTTGCACGTTAACATGGTGATGATAGATCTATATATATTACTATATCTATGGGAAAAATAAGGCCCGTATGAACCCTGACATTTCTCCGGTTATATCGTTAAAAAACAAACTTAAAAAGAACTGAATTATATGGAGAGAAAAAACACAATCTGTTGAATCACGTGACAAACTGTTCTATTTTTAATCACCCCTAGTCGGGTGGGCAGAAAAGAAAGGAAGAATGCATAGATTCCTTTTTCTTTCTTCCAGTTCGTTTTCCGTGAAAGAAGAACACGTTTCAAAAGTAAAAATGCTTTTTAAGTTTGTAATTTTATTTCAAAGTTTTGTGTTTTCTAATAGCTCTTGAAACATCTTATTCATAGCTGCCAATATTTTAATTTATTCCGGAGTAATTTTAGCCCCGCCTCTAATTCGTACCACTTATTTTTTTAAGTGATTTTTTCTTATTTTATCGAATTTATGTATCGAAGAAAATTTTTCTGTAAATAAAGTGGTGCGAAATAAAGGCGAGGCTAAAAGTACTCCGGAATAAATTAAAATATTGGCAACTATGCTTGTTGTTTCCATCCTGCATTTAGGGGACTTTCCTGACGATGGCCTGAGTGTTTTTTCATTTAATTAATATATTTATCTGCTTTTATTTTTAAGTTTCTTGACTGGACTCAATTTTATATTTTTACTTTATATATACAGAGTTGCCAACATTTTAATTTATTCCGGAGCATTTTTAGCGCCGCCTTTATTTAATTCCGAATTTTATTTAAGAGTATCTTTTTCTTATTTTAATGTAGTTATACAATGAAGAGGATTGTTCTATAAATAAAGTGGTGCGGAAATAAGGGGCTAAATATGCACCGGAATAAATTAAAATGTTGGCAACTGTGTACATAATAATACGCATTCCGTATTGCATTTTATCGTCAAAGGGGTTAGTCATTTGAAGGTCATTGGGGTATATTTTACATCAACTAATTTCAATTTCCAACTGAAAAAAATCGTCCTGAAAATTGAAAATACAATTTTTCTTCTTTAAATTAGCCCACAAAATTTATTTATTTATTTCCTAACTTTTTTCTCAGTATTTCTAACATAGTTCTCAAATTCAGGTGGCTCTTGATTTTAAATGAATTTAAATATAATTAATTGTAAAAGTATTCAGTAAACCATACATTTAACTTAACGCAGCTAAACTTATCGACTGGACTAAATATTTACGTGAATTCGATTTTGTTAAAGCTTTTGACATTTATAGAAATCTTTAAAATGTCATTAACTGACTCACGGTACCTCTCTGTATGATTGTTGGAAATATTGAAAAAATTCTAATAAAAGAATAGTGTAAAAAAAAGCATATACTAACAGTTTTACGTAATACTAATTAGAATGTCCACAAGAATGCATACAACATTCTAATTAGTAATTCGTAAATTTTTAGTACCCGCCACTTATTTCACCCCACTTTATTTTTAGAGTAATTCTCTCCAATTGTAATTACGATTAAATAAGAAGAAAATTCTAAGAAAAGAATTGCGTGTAAAAAAAAAAAAAAAAAAAAAAAAAAAAAAAAAAAAACATGTACTAACAGTTTTACGTAATACTAATTAGAATGTCGGCAAGTATGCATAGGTCCACAGTCTCCGTTATTTTCAATGGAGACTTCATACTGGAAAGTATTTATAAATGTTCGCAGTTTATTTAATTTTATGTATTCGTCAAAAATAAATGTGACAGATTCCTCTTTAAAATTACTGGTGGATAAATCTAAATTCAAAATTAGTAATGTTAGTAGCTATGAGTATGCTGTGTTAAAATGGAATAACTGCAATATAAAATGGTGAAAAGTTGCATTTTTGGATAAAATATTTTATTCTTGATTTACCGAACGGTTTTACAATCATTGATACGAAGTCAGAACAGCAAAATGAAGAACAGGTCTTTAAACGACAGTTATAAATTAGGCATTTTAAAAAAAGATCTATGGGGCTGTGGGGAGCAGTTTTAGCTAAAGGCAGAATGAAAAATATAGTAATTTTTCCCTCTAATGTGTTAATCAAAAGAATATCCACAAATTTTTGCTTTATGTTTGCTTTCAAGAAGCTATGAAACTTTAATTGATTCACTTGAAGCTCGCCCCCAAAACGAACTCACACCAAACTACATATGCAGCAAATTAGTGGATGAACAAAATTATCGAAGACAAGCCCCTGAAAAAAAACCTAAACTCTAGAAAAGTATTCCAAATCAATAAAAAAAAATTACACTTAAGCAATTTCAAAAAGGGGCAAAAATACTGCTCCCATTACAAAAAGTATAACCATAATAAAACGGAATGCTGGCACCTGAAGAATAAAGTTGCGGATAGCACAAACTGCAAATAATTTAGAAACAAATTCAAAACAACTCCTCACAGTTAGTAACACACAGCAATAAATCACTACACACACACACATAACAACAAAGCCACTGTAACCATAACTGTTACAGTTTAACTGTTGTTTTTTATATGATTCTTGAGCGCGTACCTCAAAATACTTTCAGTCAAAGTTTTATTCATTTTCTGTGAACGGTATGATACCTATGGCCTCATATATCGGGATAGTTCTTTGTATGATCCCCCTGCATTTCACAATAATAAAGAGAGCTTCGCAGCGTTCCTGAAATTTTGCGCTGTTTTTATTATACTCTCACCACAATTTTAAAACAATACTTTTCAGTAGAATGTTTAACAATAAAACAGTCTAAAATAGTGACGAAAAATCTTTTATTGATGACAGTGTAACAAATTACTGGTGAAAGTATAATAAAAGTAAAATTTTAGGCACGGTGCAAGGCTTTATAAAGTGATAGAACCAATGTTAAACAAATTAATATTTTCATGTTTAATTACTATCGAATTTTCAGATTAAAAGCTTAACGTAGAGAAGAGTTTAAATTGATTAAATATCTCTCCAATAGCACCTTAACTGGGGAATTTGTTCAAATAAATGTAAAAAAAAAAAAAAAAAAAAAAAAAAAAAAAAATCCTTACCGTTAACAATAACCACTAATTTTCCAAATGGCAGAAAAACGTCCAAATTATAAATATAGCACCGATGCTAAATTTCATTCTTAATATGTCAAAAATGAATTACAAACCTAAAATAAAACATTCCCTTGAAAAATGCTCGGCGGACATTTTAGTTAAATAATCAGATCAAACAATTTCTTTTTCTTTTTTTTTTTTTATAATTTTGAGCTATATTTAATTTCTAATAAAGAAGTGCTAAATAAACATTAATAATATTATTTAAAGTATTTCTTAATTAATTCTTTTAATCTTATATTTCTTTTTCTTAAGTTGTTAACTCTTTACTTATTCAGCAAGAAATATAACAGTAGCATGTGACTTTTTAAATCTTCATCCAATATCCAGTGCAAAATAATATGCCGCAAACGCAGAGGAAAGTTCTGCGATCTGCTACCACTCTTTTATATGTATATATCTGTACTGATAATTATAAAGGATTTAAGTCCATATTCCTTATTTTTCAGGAGACGAAAAATAAAGTTAAACTAACTAAAAACTAATGAGAAGAATCGATTAGGAAAAAGGAATTATGTTGATTTAAACCTTTTATACCGTTCAGGGATTGTCAACCTTCATTTAATAAAGGGACAAAACTGAATTAAATATTTTATACAAAGATTAATGCTAAATTTCTGACTTGAATCTTTTTCTACCAATGGATTTTCTCAAAGACTAAATGACATGGATTTAAATCCTTTATACCAATCGATAGAGATTTTTTTCTGGGACTGACTATGTACAGTCACCCCCCCCCCCCCCAAAAAAAAAAAAAAAAAAAAAAAAAAAAACGCCACCCCATCTTATTTTGCCGTAAATTATCGTAGAAACATGCGACTGGTACCGATCGATCTATAATAACGTCTAGTTTTCAATGGTGTAGTTAGATTTTGCTTAAGGGATAATCTACATATTAAAACAGGCATAAACTTCATTTTTTTCTACGACGACCCCTATTTTCGACCTCATATTAAGATTTCTGAGATCAAGGCAGTTCGGAAAACCTACCTATTAACCTACCTATCTAAGTCTATCTATCTATCTAATCCTAAACCTACCTATACTTTAAATCAATTCTAAACAGAGTTACACGTGAAAATATGTTAGGAGACCGTCTATACATTTAGAAAAAATAAATCGTGATCTACTACCCAATATACATTATTAATTAAATTTCACACCGGAAAAAAAGTTCAGAAATGTTAGTTATAAAATAAAAAACGATTCTAATTCGCCGAACTTTCGGTGTTAGTTTATGAATTAAAAGTTTTTTATTGGTTTCTGTTTATTAAACATTGAATATTTGAAAATATCACTTCATACGAAGAAAATTAAATAGCTTGAATCATATGAACCCTACAATGCTGAATTACAAAAATCTAGATACCAAGATAAAAGAATAATAGTAATAATGATAATAATATCAATAGCTGTTAAAAAAAGAAAATAAAAAGTGTTTAATATTTAAGAAAAAGAATTATCTACTGCTTTTTGGGTATATTTTCATTTTATACAGTAAGCCCACATGAAAGTGTTACTATAAAATTTTACATTTAATTATAGGCGTACAAACCAACAATAGATAATACGAGGGTTGCTATTTATATTTCTGGCCTAATAATGAAAAAACAAATATGTAGGATCGAAATTGGTTTTATTGTTTTTCAAAATATTCTCCATGATGATCAATACACTTTTGCATGCGTTTGAACCAATTTTCAAAGCACTTTTTCCAGTCCGATTGAGGTAACTCCAAAACATGCGTTTTGAATGCATCAACCGCTTCTTCGAGGATCGAAAATCGTTGTCCACGTAATTTATTTTTGATGTGTGGGAATAAGAAGAAGTCATTGGGTGCCAAATCAGGGCTGTGCGGCGGATGACCCATCAGTTCGATCTTTCGCTCAGTCAGAAATGCATTTGTTTGAGTCGATGTGTGAGAGCTCGCATTGTCATGATGAAGAATGATTCGCCTGTTCTTCTGCTTTTTTCGACTTTCTCCGATGACTTCTGGCAAACAAAATGGTCGTGTACCATTCAGAATTGCCCGTCCTGCGTTGCTCTAACGCCACTGTTGCCACATGACCGTTAATGCCGAAGAAACAGGCAATCATTTGTTTCGATGTGCTTCTTCCTCGAACAACTTTTGTTGGTTTTGCCTCGCCTTGGAAGACCCATACAGTTGATTGCTGTTTTGTTTCCGGCTCATATGCATAGATCCATGATTCGTCACCTGTGTAGATGTTATACACAGCCTTTGATGTACCTTGAACGTATTTTTCCAACATTTCCTTGCACCAATCGACACGAGCCTTTTTTTGAGCGTTTGTCAGATTATGCGGGATCCAACGCGAACAAATTTTTTTTACGCTCAAATGTTCATGCAATATTTTATTGATGCTAGTCATACCAATGTCCAAAGACGCCTCAATCTCACGGTATGTCACATGACGATCTTGCTTTATCAGTTCACGCACAGCATCGATCTTTTCTGGCACAACAACGGATTTTGGACGACCTGCACGGGATTCGTCCTGGATCGAACATCGACCACGATTAAATTCGTTATACCAATTTTTTACAGTGCTGTAGGATGGCGCTTTATCGCTGTATAAAGAATTATGTCCATCGAAGCACTCTTGTCTTGACAATCCACGTCGAAAGTTATGAAAAATAATCGCACGAAAATTTTCACGATTCAATTCCATTTTTTGAAAGAGAAGAACTTTTCAATTTACTGTCAACAACACAAATAAAGCTATAATGGTAAATCGTCTGCTGAATTTACGTTTAAAAATATCAAACTTTCGATTAAAATCGTCTGCGGTCGCCTAGCAACACTTACTGTTGCCAAGGCCAGAAATATAAATAGCAACCCTCGTATACAAAAATGTAAAAAACAAGATTTAAGTTAAAATCTAAGAAAGAACATTTAACCTTTTCGCGACTGCTGACGTAGTTTCACGTCATTTGAAAATCTGTAACTCCTCCAGTGGGCGTTTCTTTCACAATTCGTGTTTTACGATATTTCTTAAGAATATTCCTTATATTCATATTTATATAAACAAAATAATATGAATACAAATACTTTCACTAGAAAGAGTATAATTATTATGTATATTCATATGAAAATAAATATGGATATAGAAAAAACAGTTTCCTATTGCCTAGAACTAATACTCCCCGTTCTGCAGTCGTCTACTGTACATGAATTCTTAATTTTAAATGTGTAAAATCTATAGCTTTAAAAGTAATAAGACATATTACATTGTTTTAAATTGTTTTCCCATAATAAATGTGAATTTTACGCCGTGATTAGAATAATCGAAAATAAAAAATATTGCGCTTTATTTCAATAATATATTTAGTGCAAAAAAAAAAAAAAATCTTCCACTGTTTGATTTTTTATTAAAACAACATTAAATAAAAAATTTAATATTATGTTACATCATGCGATAAAATTTAAATAACACAAAGCTTGCAAACGTGCAGTAAACAAATGCTAAATGTCATAACAAAATTAAAACAGAAAATTCTTTTGAAAAAATCTTATAAAAATTATTAAATGTTAATTATAATAATATAAAAAAAAGAAAAAAAATGTGTATTCCTCTTTCAAACGATAATCCTCGCCTTACCGCGTTTCCTAAATTATGATATTTAACTTGAGGTGTACGAACCCTACAATATTCAAGTAAAAATAAGAGGGACAACGGAGTTAAAATAGAATTTTAGCAGTGAGAAACTAGGAAAAGTTATGTAACTTTTAAGAAGAAAGACTTGACATTTCAGGATCGGGTATATTCATAGCTGCCAATATTTTAATTTATTCCTGAGTACTTTTAGCCCCGCCTTTATTCCGCACCACTCTCTTTATAGAAAAAGTTTCTTCAATACATACTTTCGATAAAATAAGACAAAATACTTTTAAAAAATGAGTGGCATGAATTAGAGGCGGGGCTAAAATTACACCGGAATAAATTAAAATAGTGGCAGCTATGTGTATTCCTTTTTGCAACGGAAGCCACGCCTTTACATAATTTTCTAAATCGTTACATTATAAAACAATTTTTTTATATATTTGCAATTTAAATCATTTAAATTTTGTCTTCAGCATTCGATGTACTAAATGCCATTGACATTTATGCGTACCAGTGTTATACCTAGAGTCAAATACGGATATGCGAACTAGTTTTTTAATATTGTTTCTGCAATATGGAGGCGGTGATTAATTTTTTATGGAATTCTTTCACAATCTCTCGTCTGCATTGTGATAATTTTGTAAAAATTAGCCAATTTGTATGATAAACGTCGAAATGTTGCTTAGAAAGCAATAAGAATAACAAAAATATAAATTAAAATTGTTTTTCGTCAAAATATGTACAGATATTTACTCGCAGAGGATACAAATTATAACAGGTGACGGCCCCCTAAAAGCAGTAAAAAATGAAATATCACTGTAACTCATAAAATAATGTTAGGAAAGAGCTGTAAATTTGGAAACCCATGTTTTTGATGATGGTCGTTCTATTCGTGCAAAAATTAACATAGGTCATAATTCATAATTTTTTCAAATATGAAATTATTAATAATTTTCATAATTCAAAAAATGTTTTTTTATCAAAAATATGCATGTAATATGTTTGGGTCACTTCATTTTATCGTATAAAAAACAGAATTTGAATATCATAATTATTTTGGAAGATATGAATTAATGTTTGTCACATTCATTTAACATTAGCATCCTCATATTTTGACAGCTTATAACTCTATGAAAAATTGAGCAAAATATATAAACTATACCATTTTC
This sequence comes from Salticus scenicus, assembly GCA_963930645.1. Classification (NCBI taxonomy): domain Eukaryota; kingdom Metazoa; phylum Arthropoda; class Arachnida; order Araneae; family Salticidae; genus Salticus; species Salticus scenicus. The sequence continues at coordinate 112,057,702 of OZ005657.1, forward strand.
CGTGATGATTTGATCCAAAGAATTCAAATAAATTATAAAAAATGGGGGTTACTATTGAAAAAAATGAAGTTGATGCCAGTTTTAATATATAGACGACCCCTTAAGCGAAATCTAACTATACCATTATAAACTAGACGTTATTACAAATCGATTGGTACCAATCACATGATTCTACGACAATTTATGGCGAAATTAGTTAAGGGGTGGCGTTTTTTTTTGGGGGGGGGGGTCTGTACTTAACTCACAATCGACATTTTTGGACTTCAATCCTTTTTACTTATCAGTACAGATACATATATATGTATATAACACGTTGACGTACAGTCACCCCCAAAAAAAGAACGCTACCCCCCCACCTAATTATGCCGTAAATTATCGTAGAAACATGAGACTGGTACCAATCAGTTTGTAATAACGTCTAATTTATAATGTTATAGTTAGATTTTACTTAGGGGGTCGTCTACATATTAAAACTGACATCAACTTCATTTTTTTCAATGGTACCCCCATTTTTTTTAATTTATTTGAATTCTTTGGATCAAATCATCACGGAAAATGGTATAGTTTATATATTTCGCTCAATTTTTCATAGAGTTATAAGCTGTCAAAGTTTGGGGGTGCTAATGTTAAATGAATGTGACAAACATTAAATCATATCTTCCGAAATAATTATGATATTTAAATTCTGTTTTTTTTATTCGTTAGAATGAAGTGACCCAAACATATTCCATGCAAATTTTTGCTAATAAAACATTTTTTGAATTATGAAAATTATTAATAAATTCATATTTGAAAAAATTATGAATTATGACTTATGTTAATTTTTGCACGAATAGAACGGGCATCATCAAAAACATGGGTTTCCAAATTTACAGCTCGTTCCTAACATTATTTTTTGAGTTACAGTGATATTTCACTTTTTATTACTGTTAGGGGGCCGTCACTTGTTATAATCTGTATCATCTATAAGTAAATGTTTGTATATAATTTGACGGAAAACTATTTTAATTTACCTTTATGTTATTTTTTTTGTTTCCTAAGCAATATTTCGATGTTTATTATACAAATTGGCATATTTTTGTAAAGTTATCACAATGTAGGCGAGGGATTGTGAAAGAATTTCAAAAGAAAAGAAGCCCCGCCTCTGATTCGCTGAAACACTATTTAAAAAAAAAGACAAATTTGCATATTCCTATTTGACTCTATATGTGACGCTGGTATGCATAAATCACAATGGTATTTACTACATCGATTATTGAAGACAAAACTTAAATGATTTAATTACAAATATGCAAAATTAGTTTGCTTTATATTATAAAGTTTTAGAAAATTTGTGAAAAGGCGTGGCTTACGGTACAAGAGAAGAATATATCCGATCTTCATATGTTAAGTCTTTCTTCATAAGTATTAAATATCTTTTTCTAGTTTTTCGCTGCTAAAATTCTATTTTAACCCTGTTACACTTTTTTTCGCATTTCAATATTCAAGAGTACGTACACCTCTAGTTAAATATCACGTTTTAGAAAACACGGTACAGCGAAACTGATTGCATGAAACAGCAATTATGCATTCGACAATCGTTTTATTATTATTATTATGAATATTTAATAATTTTAAAAAGATTTTTTACCATAAATTTTCTGTTTAAATTTTGTTTTGACATATTTGCATTTGGTTACTGTACCGTTTGTAAGCTTTGTGTTATTTAAAATTTATCCCATAATGTAACATAATAAAATATCAAATTTCTATTAAAAGTTTTTTAATACAGAATCAAATAGTGAAAAATTGCTTTCTTATTATTATTATTTTTTTTAAGTTTATAAGATCTATTATTGGAACATAGCTCAATAGTATTTATTTTCAATTTCCTAATCACCAAATCAAAGTCACAGTTATTATGGAATAAAAATTTAAAACAAAGGAATTGTCTTATTAATTTCAAATATATAGATATTGATCTTACAGAATCCTGAAATTTCATTTAAAAGACTTTAAACGTCTAAATTTAAAAATTCAAAATAAAATAAATTAAACTAAATGCTTTTAAAGTTGAAACGGGAAGATTTCAAAATATATGAAAATTGGCATTTGTGTTTTGAACATTTTGGTGCGGCAGATATTAAAAACAATATTTTTATGATGAGCTGAACCTGAGCTTAAGAGAGGGCGGATCCAGCTATTTAGCACAAGTGATATCACCTGACTAAAACCAGAATAAACAACATTTTAATTTATTCCGGCGTATTTTTAGTCCACTGTTATTCTTTTTTTTTTCTTTTTTTTTTCAAATTTCAACACTAGCTACAGTACGCTTACGTCCTATTTACATTAAGCCTTGATATGGAAGCTATGTTGCTGTTTTTCGATGCTGCGAAATTTACAAAATATATTTGTGTTAATATACTATACAGATAGAAGAATAATTATATAATATCAACAAATCTTCTTTAATCAATATGTTTATATACATTACTGTATGGAAATGTTTATATATGAATATTGTATTAATTTTTAATGAGAGATATAAACACAAAATACTGAAAAAAAAGAAGAAAATGTGTTATAAATTTTTATAAATCAAGCAAAATATATATGCATACTTGCCAACCTAACCCGTAACATTGTTAGTTCCCGCCCCTGTGTGTACACAATTTAATTTTTAGAGTAATTAACTTCAAATACATTTACGATTAACTCATTGAGCGCCACGCGAATTCTTATGGAAATCCCATTCAGGCCACACGTGCTGCTTAGAAGCGTGTTATGTTATCGAGTTTCAATAAACCCCATTAGGCCTTAACGATATAATCCTATAAAAATCCTTTAAAAAAAAAAAAAAAAAAAAAAAAAAAACATGAAGTAAATTTTAAATAAATTGTCAGTAATTACTTAAAACTATGTAAGTTCTGTAGTTTTATATCATATTTTACACTGCCGGCTGACTTAGCCTAAATGGAAAGATCAGTGTCGGCCACCGATGGCTGACACGGCTCTAAAAAGACTGATGTGAAAAAAATGTACGGAAAGGGGCGGGACCAGTAATCTTCCGGGATAGGTTGACAAGAATGTATATACATAGAGGAATCCCAGAAAATGTTCTTTATTTTTCATGAACCAGATGAATGGTACTTTTTTTCTGAATAGTCTATGTATTAAATATAATGCTGCTTTAAATACCCTTTAAATGAAAAGTAATATTACATAAAGTAATTTTCTGGCACTCTACAGCTCTCAAATGACACGCAATACAAAACCCCGCCTTTTTCCAGTGTTTAAAGGGTATTAACGTTTAATATGCTTTATATTCGTTTTGATCTTTCCTTCTCCTCCTTATCTTCTTCTTTTTTCCTTAAAAAAAAAAAGAGTTATGTAACATTTTGACCTTTTCAAGTGAAGATTTAGATTAAGGGTAGTCAGCCTTTCTACACCCACCGTCCACTTCGGTATCTGTGTTAAAGTGTAGAATTTTAGAACATCCCATTAAGTAGTAGGATTTATTATTTTGCATATTACTTTGTTACACATTATAAAATATAAAAGCAAAAGAATATCGTGGAGATTTATGTAAAAGTTTTTAATAATGTCATGAAAAAAAAATAATAATAATTAATTAAAAAAATAAATAAATAAAAATAAAAAAATCTGTTATAATATTTTAAAAAAGTTAATTAAAGAATATGAAAGTACTGCAGTATCAGAACAAACTTCCATTGTCACTGTGAAACGGCCGTGGGAACCAGGTTGAGTGCCGCCGTTTCAGACAATTATACGGCAGCTTGAGTTAAAATAATTTTGAATTTTCAAACAAATTCAAAACCATTCATCTTTTTTTTTTTCCTTTTGATAGATATTTTAATACCTATTCAAGCTATTTAATTTTCTTCGTATGAAGTGAACTATCTGATGTTTAATCAATAGAAACCAATAAAAATCTTTTAATTCATAAACTAACTCAGAAAGTTCTGTGAATTAGTCATTTTTTTTATATTATAATTAACATTTCTGAAATTTTTTTCTGGTGTGAAACTTAATAAATAATGTATTGGGTGGTAGATCGTGATTTATATTTTCTAAATGTATAGACGGGCCCCTAATACATTTTCACGTGTAACTCTATTTAAAATTGATTTAAGGTATATAAATAGGTATGTTTTTCGAACCGCCTTGATCTCAGAAATCTGAATATGAAGTCAAAAATAGGGGTTGCCATTGAAGAAAATGAAGTTAATGCCAATTTTAATATGTAGACGACCCCTTAGGCAAAATTTTTACTATACCGTTATAAACTAGACGTTATTACAAATCGATCAGTACCAGTCAAATGTTTCTACGGTAATTTTCTGCGAAATTAGGTGGGTGACTGTACATTCCACCGATTAAACAAGGACGGTTTCCTGATAAATAACTTTAAGTCACGAATCACTCATTGAAAACTAAGCACAAATTTTTCATATTTTTAATTTATTGAAGAAAGATGTACGGTGTGAATAATTCTAATTATAAAACAACCAATTATTACAGATTCAGGGATGGAACACCGGCGCAGAATTCATACCACTATGAATGTAAGAAAATTTTCTACCTCTTGGATCAACGATATTATAGGTATGGAAATTTCTTAAACAGATTCCGGTATGAATTCTGCGCCCGTGTTCCATCCCTGCAGATTTCATTAGAAATTTACTTTTAAACTTTCCTTTTATTTATTTGCATGCAGGGTGTTTCTAGTACTTATTGAAAATTCAGGCACCTTGCAGTAAATATTTTTCGGAACATAGACTACTATACCTTGTTCTCAAACATTTTATAAGTTTCTGATGTTGACACGAAAATAAACCAAATTGTCATTAATTTGTTAAATTTCTAAAGATTTCCAATGAAAAAATAAGATACGTATAGAAAGGGTGAAATAACTTCTATGCGACGGCATGAGTTTCATTAAATAAATCATGATTAAATGGCAAATTACAAGCAAGTGACTAGCAATCCTTTCGATTATTCAACACAACTAATAATAAACACTTCTGAATTATATTCTATTAATGAAATTTCTAAAAATTAATTAGATAAGGACAACTAATATAAATAGCTGTGTATTGGGACGAGTTTCGCAAATATGCAATCAGTATAAATTGAACACGTGCAGATTTATATTGTCTCCAAATTTCTGCAAGTGGCAATTCTCAAATCATCATTCTTGCTACATGTTGTGAAATTTACCTACTCTTGTCAATTTTAGAAATTTTAAATTCGATTATAATGAATAATATCAGTCCTCTAAAGAATGTTCTTCAATAAATTATTATAATTTATGTTTTCTTTTGTATATTCTCTGTCCAGTCACTTTTTGTCTTTCTTTATATAATTGGATTCACAGCTTATTTATTAAACAACGGTCAGCTCCCTTTATTATATTCTTTTCATGCCACTATTTTCAAGAAATAAAAGATAAAATATATTTTCTCAGGTAAATCTGCAAATGCTTGCTTAAATTTAGTATAGATTTTCAGAATTGAAATATTTGATAAGAAGATTTAAAAAAAAAAAAATCTCTGTACAATTCATGAAATTTGAAATGTTCGAAAACTGATAAAGAAAATTTGATCAGACGGGGAACTGCTGTTTCAGTAGTAGTGAAATCTGGTTGAAAATCAATGTTGCCTTGGAAAGATCGAAGACTTATAATATAGATTGCAGGGGTCGTATTCTCCGCCCTTTTTTCAGGACATTCTCAAAGATAGAAAATGTCCAATTCTTTGCCACCACTAAATTTATGCAGACAAAATTCTGGAAATATTTATAGCAATGCGCCATGATTATCCAAGGTAGATATTATTGTATAAAAATAGTAGTAGCAATAAATTTAAAAATTATTCATTTGTGAGAGTGCCTTGAAAAAAGGGCGGAAAGTACGACCCCTGGGAGTGTAACCTTTTATAATTTATTCCAGACTGATGTTAGCCCCGCATTTTTTCATACTAGTAATTTTGAAGAATGATTTTTTTTCTTATTCAATCGTTGTTGAATAAAATAGAGAAATATTTGACAAAAATTTTGGTGCGTATTGAGGGCGGGGCTAAATACGCTCCGGAATAAATCATAAAAATTGGCAACTCTAATAATATATCTGCTAAACTGAGAATGTTTGCTGCAGAATAACTCGCATTTTTTATGGAAAGGATTGGGATAAACATGTATATGATGTTCAAACTAATCGTTGAAATATTAAAACGAATAAAAAAACAGCAATAACCAATAAGCATAAAATGATGTGAATAGCGTCTGTGTCATTGCAGCCAACATTCTAATTATCAATTCGTAAATTTTTAGTACCCGACATTTATTTCACCCCACTTTATTTGTAGAGTAATTCTCTCTATTTGCAATTACGATTAAGTAAGAAGAATATTCTAAGAAAAAAATAGTGTGAAAGAAACAAAAAGCACTAACAGTTTTACGTACTATTAATTAGAATGTCGGTATGTATGCACAGGTCTAAAGTCTCCGTTATTTTCAATGGAGACTTCATACTGGAATGTTTTTTAAATGTTCACAGTTTAATTAATTTTATGTATTCGTCGAAAATACATGTGGCAGATTCCTCTTTAAAAATACTGCAAGATAAATCTAAATTTAAAATTGGTAATATTGGTAGCTACGAGTATGCGGTGTTAAAGTAGATTAACTGATATAAAATGGCGAAATGTAGCATTTTTGTATAATATTTTTTTATTCTTGATTTACCAAATGGTTTTAACAATCATTGGTACGATATCAGAATAGCAAAAATCAGAACAGATGTTTAGATGGCAGGTATGAATTAGGCATTTAAAAAAAAAAAAGATCTATGGTGGTGTGGGGAGCAGTTTTAGCTAAAAGAAGAATGAAAAATATAGTAATTTTTCCTACTAATGTGTTAATCAAGAATAATTCACAAATTTTTAACTTAGAATTCTCAGATAGTTTTTATCTTTTAGGTTTGGAGTAAGGTAATAATTTTTTCTCCCAACAAAACTGGTATTTTTACTCTGCTTTTAGAGCAGCAAAAAATGGTTAAAAAAAAAAAAAAAAAAATCGGTATTTTTTGCTTTCACGTGATCTAAAAGTTCAAAATATCTGAACTTATAATATTTGACAAGTTCATGCAAGTCAAAAACTGTTTTAGTTCATTCAAAGATATTAAGAATATCGCCTATGCTGTATGAAATGGTATTGAAACCGAATACTAAAAAAAAAAATAATAATAATACAGTGACAGAGTGCTTGACAGCAAAGTAAATTCAGAAAACTATTAAAATCTCTAAAATAAAACATATAAAATACGCATACTGCAATTTCTGAAACATTAAGCTTACCTGCATCAAAAAAGAATAACAATACGAAGCTTTTGAGTAATGTGTAAACAAGGAAGCGAATATACTGGAGCTGCATTAACAGTCAATAGAATTGTGGGATTCTCGCAGCTAGTAGGAAAGTGTGAAAAAAAATCTATAAAAATGTAAATCTTATATAATATTTCCAACAATCATACAGAGAGGTACCGTGAAGTCAGTTAATGACATTTCAAAGATTTCTATAAATGTCAAAAGCTTTAAGAAAATCGAATTCACATAAATATTTAGTCCTGCAGATAATTTTAGCTGAGTTAAAGTTAAATGTATGGTTTACTAAATACATTTACAATTGGCCGAATGCTTAATATTTCTTTTTGCGTTATTTTACACTTTCAGAGGAAATGTAATTTAATTCATTTAAAATCAAGAGCTACCTGATTTTGAGAACAGTGTTAGAAATACTGAGAAAAAAGTTAGGAAATAAATAAATAAAATTTGTAGGCTAATTTAAAGAAGAAATATTTTATTCAAAATTTTCAGGATGATTTTTTTCAGTTGGAAATTGAAATTAGTTGGTTTAAATTATAACCCACTGACTATCAAATGACTAACCACTTTGATGATCTAATGTAATACAGAATGCGTACTATTATGTACACAGCTGCCAACATTTTAATTTGTTTCAGAACAGATTTAGTCCCTTATTTCCTCACCACTTTATTTATAGAACAATCATCTTCATCGTATAACTACAATAAAATAAGAAAAAAATATTCTTAAATAAAAAGCGGAATTAAATAAAGGCGGTTAAAAATGCTCTGGAATAAATTAAAATGTTTGCAACTCTGTATATATAGAGTAAAAATATAAAATTGAGTCCAGTCAAGAAACTTAAAAACAAAAGCAGACATGAAACTTAAAAATAAAAGCAAATAAAAATATTAATTAAATCAAAAAATATTCAGGCCATCATCAGGTAAGTCACCTAAATGCAGGATGAAAACAATAAGATGTTTCAAGAGCTACTAGTAAACACAAAAAGTGAAATAAAATTACAAACTCGAAAAACATTTTTACTTCTGAAACGTGGTCTTCTTTCACGAAAAACGAACTGGAAGAAAGAAAAAGGAATATATGCATTCCTCCTTTCTTTTCTGCCCACCCGAGTCAGGGTGATTAAAAATAGAACTGTTTGTTACGTGATTCAGCAGATTGTGTTTTATCTCTCCATATTATTCAGTTCTTTTTAAGTTTGTTTTTTAACGATATAACCGAAGTAATGCCAGCGTTCGTACGGGCCTTATTTTTTCCCGAGTATTCACCAGTATTCTTAAACAATAAAATTAATCTTAATCGTACAGATTTACTTATAACGAAAATCGTTCTACAAAATTACTGGTATAAGACTCAGGGGAAAAAAATAAGCCCAGTACGAACCCTAAATGCTCCCTTTCCTTTCTTTTCTTTCTTTCTTTCTTTCTTTTTTTTTTTTTTACTTTTTATTTCTAATTAAAAACATCATGCTTAAATTAATTAATGAGTCGCCCTGCTTATTTGCTCTCCAGAATCAATAATAATAGATTAAAATTCTTCCAGTAACCAATATTAAGAAGATGTAAATATCAGAATAGTTGGAAAATTCTAATGCGGTACAGTAGATCCTCCAAAAAAGGTAAGCTCATTCTTAATTACTTCCATTTTTCAATGTTTTATTTTATTTTATTTTATTTAAATTGCACGTTGCTACTGAGATATTCATCAATAATATAAATTTTAGATCATGATAAGTGATCTCATATTAAACAAATTGGAAAATAAAAATTTTATTATTGTTCTAAATAGAGAAAAATTTATTATCCATAAATATTAAAGCTTACCTTTCGTGTCCCACTAATAATAAGAATAAAAATAAGAAGAGCATGAAAATTTAAAACATTAATGATTAATAATATTATTCTTCAATAAAGCAAATAACTAATGCTATTATTTGATGGTTTAAAATCATGTTCTGAAAAACAAACTTAAGAATTTTATAGATTTGCACGATTTCAAATTAGGAAATGAAAGTCTAGAAAACTTTTTCTTCTCAAGTTAATAACAACAAACGTCCTTTAACGATAAAACCAAACTAATCATAAAGCAAAAGTAACCTTTGTAAAAACTAAACCAAAACTTCTAAAATAAATTCTTCGAAAAACAAAAATATCTAATATAAATAAAAAGACGAAGAAATAATGGCCTCTTTTAAGTATATCCAAATATTTGAAAAATTAAATTTTCAAAACTACACCATATGGAAATTCAAAACTTCAATGTACCTCATAAAAGAGGAGTTATAAGAAGTTATAACTGATGATCCGCCAAATCCCATCATCGATGAATTGCGGAAGAAGGTTAACCCTTTGGGTACATTTGACGAGTGAGACTCGTCATCTGCTTACTTGGGAGAAGTTACGGTGGACGAGTCTGACTCGTCATCTGAATTTAAGAAGTAGGCGTTAATGTGTGAGGCACACCCGCCATTGGGCGTTGATCGCAAATATTTTCTTGGCATTTTTTATGATTTCTTATAACCATACTTATAACATCAATATAAGTATATTCCCAATAAAATGTATTGCTTTTACATATTAACGTTTTCGCGACTGCTGACGTAGATTCACATCATTTGAAAATCTGTAACCCCATCAGTGGGCGTTTCTTTTGCAATTTGTATGTTATTTTTTTCTTAAATATATAATTAATATTCACAATTTTACAATGAAAAGTACTATGGATACAAATACTTTGATTAGAAAGAATAAAGTTATAATGTGTATCCATTTGCAATATAAATGTGAATACAGAAAATTTTGTTCTGAAGTATTGTAACATGGGAGAATAACGCCCACAGGCGGACCTTACTGTCAAAAAATCAAAATCATGCGGTCGCGAAAGTGTTATTACATTCCGCGACAAATTAAATCCGTCCCATGGGCATAAAAATCTTCAAAAAATTCAGTACTCAAAGGGTTAATAAAGCGCGTACTCTTATTAACTTGCGCATTGTGGATGGTCAGATAATACACATTAAGCACTGTCAAACAGCTTTAGAACTTTGGAATAAACTAAAAGATATTCATGAAAGAACAAATTTATCAAGTAAACTTTATCTACTAAGAAAATTGTACAGCACAAAACTAGAAGAAGGGTAACATGCAAGCCCATACAAAAAAAAAAAAAAAAAAAAAAAAAATAGAAACCGTAGATAAATTACAAGCTATTGGGGAAGAAATTAAATTTACCCATATTGCTGCATTTGCTTTATGTTTGCTTCCAAGAAGCTATGAAACTTTAATTGATGCACTTGAAGCTCGCACCTAAAACGAACTCACACCAAACTACATATGCAGCAAATTAGTGAGTGAACATAATTGTCGAAAAGAAGCCTCTGAAAAGAACCTAAACTCTAGAAATGTAGTCCAAATCAATAAAAAACAATTATACTTAAGGAATTTCAAAAAGTAGCAAAAATACTGCTCCTATTACAAAAAGTATAACCATAATAAAACGGAATGCTAGCACCTAAAATATAAAGTTGCGGATAGCACACAAGGCAAATATTATAGAAATAAATTCAAAACAACCATTTCCTCACAGTTAGTAATACACAACAAGAAATCGCTACACACACATTCATAACAATAAAGTCACTGTAACCGTAACTGTTAAAGTTTAACTGTTGTTTTTTATATGATGCTTGAGCTCATACCTCAAAATACCTTCAGTCAAAGTTTTATTCATTTTCTGTGAACGGTAATATACCTATGGCCTCATATATCGGGATAGTTTTTTGTATGATCTCCCTGTATATCACAATAATAAAGAGGGCTTCGCAGCGTTCCTGAAATTTTGAGCTGTTTTTATTATACTCACACCACAATTTTAAAACAATACTTTTTAATTGAATGTTTTAACATTAAAACAGACTAAAATATTGACGAAAAATCTTTGATTGATGACAGTATAATAAATTACTAGTGACAATATAATAATAAAAAAAAAAAAAAATTAGGCACGCTGCAAGGCCTGATAAAGTGATAGAACCAATGTTAGAAAAATTCATGTTTTCGTATATTTATGTTTAATTACTACCGAATTTTCAGATTATAAGCTTAACGTAGAGAAATGTATAAATTGATTAAATATCTCTCCAATAGCACATTAAATGGGGAATTCATCCAAATAAATATATATATTAAAAAAAGAAAAAAAAAAAAATTCCTCACCGTTAACACTAGCCACAATTTTTCAAAATGGCACCCAACTTCCAAATTATAAATATAGCACCAATGTTAAATTTCATTCTTAATATGTAAACAATGAATTACAAACCTAAAATAAAATATCCCCTTGAAAAATGCACGGACATTTTAGTTACAAAATCAGGTCAAACATTTTTTTTTTTTCTTTTAATAAATCTGTGCTATAGTTAATTTTTAGTAAAGAAGTGCTAAATAAACATTGATAATATTATTTAAAGTATTTCTTTAATAATTCTTTTAATCTTATCTTTCTTTAGTTGTTAACTCTTTACTTTTTCAGCAAGAAATATAAACAGTAGCACGTGACTTCTTAAATCTTCATCCAATAGCCGGCGCCAAATAAGATACCGCAAACGCAGATGAAAGTCCTGCGTTTTGCTTACACTCGTGAAAGGAAAAAAAAAAAACAACAACATTGAATTACTATCTGCCGGCCACATAAGGACGGTTTCTTGATAGCTAATTAGAAGACGAAGAAGATTTTAATTAAGTTTAAAATTAAGCACAAAATTTTCATATTTTTAATTTATAGAAGAAAGATGTACGGTGTGAATAATTTTTTATGACACAACCAATTATTAAGGATTTCATTAGAAATTTACTTTGAAACTTTCCATTTATTTATTTGCATGCATGGTATTCCTAGTACTTACAGGGCCTGATTAAGGTGGAAGCTCGCTCTTGACACATTATTTATACTTACACCGTTATATTTTAACAAATACTTTCCTCCTATAATAAACAGAAAATTCTCATTAAAAATTATTTTAAAAGAATTCTGGTGTCTAATAAATGTGAGTAAATTGGATTGTTTTACACCGTTCATTTTTTATAAAAAATATTTCCTCGTCAAAGCGTGGAATTTCTATGACCTGAAGTAAAAAATAATTGTAAAAATATTCCGGTATGAGCGAGCTTCCCCCTTAATCAGGCCCTGAATACTTATTGGAAATTCAGGTATCTAGTAGTAAATCTTTTTCAGAACATTGACTACTATACCTTGTTCTCAAACATTTTCTAAGTTACTGCTGTTGAAACAAAAATAAACCAAATTCTCATTAATTTGTTAAATTTCTAAAGATTTCCAATAAACAAATAAGAAACGGTGAAATAGCTCCTATAAGACGGCATGAGTTTCATTAAATAAATCATGATTAAATGGCAAATTACAAGCGAGTGACTATATTCAACACAACTAAAAATAAATACTTCTGAATTATATTCTATTAAAAAAATTTATAAAAATTAATTAGATAAGGACAACTAATATAAATAGCAGTGTATTGGGGCGAGTTTGGAAGTATGCAATCGGTATAAATTGAACACGTGCAGAATTATACTGTCTCCAAATTTCTGCAAGGGACAATTCTCAAAACACCATTCTTGCTACACCATTCCTGCTCTGTCCAGTCACTTTTTGTCTTTCTTTATATAATTGGATTCACAGCTTATTTATTAAACAACGGTCAGCACCTTTTAATATATTCTTTTCATGCCACTGTTTTTAAGAAATAAAAGATATAATATATATATTCTCAGGTAAATCTGCAATTTGCTTGCTTAAATTAAGTATACAATTTCAGAATTGATAAATTTTACTAGAAGATAAAAAAAAAAAAAATCTCCGTACACCTTATGAAATTTGAAAAGTTGTTTAACTGCTAAAGAAAATTTGATCAGACGGGGAACTGCTGGTTCGGTAGAAGAGGAATCTGGTTCAAAATCAATGTTGTCTTGGAAAGATGTAAGTCTCATAATATAGAGTGTAGGGGTCGTACTCTCCGAACTTTTTTCAGGACAATCTCAAAGAAAGGAAATTTCCAGATTCTTTGCCACCACTAAATTTATGCAGAAATATTTCTAGATATATTTATAGCAATGTGTCATGATTATCCAGGGTAGATATTATTGCATAAAAATAGTAGTATCAATAAATTTTAAAATTATTCATTTGTGAGAGTGCCTTGAAAAAAGGGCGGAGATTACGACCCCTGGGAGTGTCACCTTTTATAATTTATACCAGACTGATGTTAACCCCGCCTTTTTTCATACTAGTAATTTTGAAGAATTATTTTCGTCTTAACCCTTTCAGGGGTGTAGGTATATATTTCATGCCACCTAATTTCAGTTTTCAACTGCAAAAATGCATCCCAGAAATTTTATATATAATTTTATTTTTTTACCTTATTTGGAAACATTCATTTATTACTTTTCTTATAATCTTGATCTCAGACCCTGGGGGCATTTGATTTTAAATGAACTTAAATTCATTGCCCCTGAAGGGGTTATTCAAACATTGTTGCATAAAATAGCGAAATATTGGACAAAAATTTTGGTGCGTAAAGAGGGCGGGGCTAAATACGGTCCGGAATAAATCATAAAAATTGGCAACTCTAATAATATATCTGCTAAAGAGAGAATCTTTGCAGCTGAATAACTCGCAATTTTTATGGAAATGATTGGGGTAAACATGCATATGATGTTAAAACCAATTATTGAAATGTTAAAACGAATAAAAGAACAGCAATAACCAATAAACATAAAATGATGTGAATAGCGTCTGTGTCATTGCTGCCAACATTCTAATTATCAATTCGTAAATTTTTAGTATCCGCTATTTATTTCACCCCACTTTATTTGTAGAGTAATTCTCTCCATTTGTAATTACGATTAAGTAAGAAGAAAATTCTAAGAAGAATAGTGTGAAAAAAAAAAAGCCTGTACTAACAGTTTTACGTACTATTAATTAGAATGTCGGTATGGTTGTATAGGTCTAAAGTCTTCATTATTTTCAATGGAGACTTCATACTGGAATGTTTTTGAAATGTTCACAGTCAGGGACGTAGCGTGAAAATTTGATTGGGGGGGGGGGAGATCCAAAGTTTGGCGCCCTTTAGTATTCCTCATCTGAAAATGTCACCCACAAACTTTCAAGAGTGTTGCTATCTTTGGAATGGAGGGCACAGGCCCTCTCGTCGGTTAATACGTGCCCCCCCCCTTCCCCTCATTCGGGGCATATTCCTAAAATCTGCTAAGAAAGAAAAAAAGCTGTTTTTTTTTTCCATCCATTTAACAGCTTTTTTTTTTCCCTCCATTTAGTAGCTTTTTTTTTATATATATACATCTTTGGAGCATTCTAAATTTTTTCAGTAAATCTATATATTAATACACAGACATGAAATTCCTCTTACATATTTAGCCTATTCAATAAAAGGAAGGGATTGCGTTCGAAAGATATGATTAATGTGCTTTGCAGAAATAAATACATGTTTATATATATTCTTGTATGAGACTAAGCAAATGTATCTTTCTTAGGACAACCAGAGTATTGGTTGTCCTAATCGTTTTGATTTTTCTAAAACTAACATAATTGCATCTCCTGTCTTCTCTTCCCATTTGAATATCCATGAAGATTTTTACATATTTAAAAATTCGAAAAATCTTGTTAATGATTTGTTCCACTCCGTTCTTGTCTGATGCTATGAAATTACTCACATAAGTTCAGTTTTTGTTTAATTTAGATATTTTTTAAATTTGTAGATTTTGTTACATTTTTTAATCTAATTTATTTATTTATTTATGTTCTTTTATTCCATAATTCTGTAGTGCTGACTCTAGGCTAATTTGGCAGGGTGCCCTTTTAACAGTTTTTAGCACCCTGTGACTCTTTTTCAACATATTTCAGCACCTGGCAGCCCTTTTAAAAACATTTTGGTACCAAGTAGCCTTTTCTAACATTTTAAATGTTTAGAGGCCTTTAGATTCCCCCCCCCCCCCTGACT
The DNA here is from genome assembly GCA_963930645.1 of Salticus scenicus. Classification (NCBI taxonomy): domain Eukaryota; kingdom Metazoa; phylum Arthropoda; class Arachnida; order Araneae; family Salticidae; genus Salticus; species Salticus scenicus. The sequence goes on from OZ005657.1 coordinate 112,073,125, forward strand.
TTTAAACTTTCTTAGCAATAGTTCTGCAGCATTTTTTATTTTAGAGTCAGCACTATTCTCCTCACACCAGTATTTAGGTTTACATTCATCTGTATATATTTTTGCTGTTCCCTTAAAACGGTTTTGTGCGTTGCTGCTTTGACTGCAGCACTTGTGCCTACTTTTTTCGCCTGACGAAGGATCATGTGTTCTTTCGAACCAAAACAATTATTGCAAGTTTATTGCATTTTATGGTGTTTATTCAAAGTTTTGTAATTATTGCTTTTAAACGCCAGTTCTGTGGTGTTTTCTTATTATGAAATTAGGTATTGTTCACTCTTATGGAAAAAAAAAAAAAAAAAAAAACAGTAATTTATTTATTATTGCTGTTTTATATATTCAAACCAATTAAAAAACGTTTTTCTTTTTTCCAATATTGTGTGAAAAATATTTTAAGAAATGTAGTAGACATTGCTAAGGAACGCGACACAATTACCGCATGCCTTTATGTGGAAGAACAAACTAAAAAAAAAGTCCCGTTGTCCAAAATTAAATCTTTTTTGTACAGAAATTTATATCTTACTTAAGTGTTGGTGTCGGTGTTTGGGAAAAAGGCCGATTGATTGCTCTAGGGTCCTAGGCCTGATAGGGAGTGCTTTCTGTGGAGGTCTTTCTAGGGGGTCCTAACCCGTATTTACGCAAGTTTCGGAGAAAACCATGGAAAATTCCGAACGACTAGGCCGACAAGCGCGACCTGGGATCGTATCCGGCACCTCACGTCTACCAGCTTGACCGAAAGATTGTGGATTCAATAATCGAGCCAATTGAAGACCATCATGAAAGTCAGTATCTGGTACACCTAAACTCTGTCGTGGCTGCAATATCCTCCATGCTCCGTACAAATAATACCTCTAGGAGATACTGAAGTGGGGGAGCCATCTCTTCCGCAGAAGATAAAAATTGTGATGGCTTGTCTTCGGACCGCCAATGGGGCGTTAATCCCAAACCGTCGCCAATTGCCCAATATGTGCCTATTAATGCGACGTTAAATCAGCTTCCTCGCACTGTTTCATGTCAAGAAGCACTAGTTGAATTTTATAGACTTATAAATATTTCAAAACCCTTAAGCAATGAAACTAAAATAAAAAAATTGCTTAAAGAATCACTTAGGATCAAAAATTGTTAGTGAGAAATCATTATAAGCAAATCAAACCTCATCTAATGTCGTTTTTATACAATAGCCATAACGTACAATAAACTGCTTTTTTTTTTTCGAGGTAAGGTCTTGAAAAATCGTAATTTTAAGTTTTTGGAGGTGAGAAAGCGATTTTACTTACGAGTCAGTTGTAAGTATCTGAAATGGGAGAAGGGTGCCGCAGTCGCCACAGAACACGAATTTGCTAAGGTCAGAATTTTCAAGGGTCGTTGCATGGTAAGCGAACATGCTGTTGTAGGTGCCTCAACAGGGAAGGGCGCCACTCAGCTGGAGTTTGCTGCTAACTTATTCATAAAGGGTCCTGAATATGATCAAAGTTTTCAACAGTCTTTTGCACGGTAAGCGAACATACTATTGTAAGTATTTGAAATGGGAAATCATGCCATAGGCGCCCCTAAACAGGAAATTGTTATAATCAGATTTTATTAAGGGTCGTGAATACGAAGAGAATTTTCAAAGATTGTTTGCACAGTAGGAAAATAGGCTGTTATACACGTTTAAAAAGACTGTTTTGGGCGTCTAATTAGTTAAGAGGGCGCCACCTAACGGGAGTTTGCTAAAGTCAGACATTTTAATGCGAAATTTTTTTGCTGGTCGGTAAACCAGTTGGTCGCTGAAGGCAGCTTCTGATGCATAAAATCTTAAGTGTTTTTGATAACTAACGATAATCAACAAAATTATGATCCACTTTCAAATGAACTTCATGGCGCAAAACAGCGCCCCCAGAAACCTCATTATGCCTTTGTAGATACCTGAACAGGGAAGGGCGCCGCTCAGCTGGAGTTTGTTACTAACTTATTTTTAAAGGGTCCCGAATACGATTAGAATTTCATCAGTCTTTTGTACGGTAAGCGAACAGGCTATTGTAAGTGAACAAAATGGGAAATTATGCCATAGGCGCCCAAAACAGGAATTTGTTATGATCAGATTTTTTTTTTAGCGTCATGAATACGATGAGAATTTTCAAGGGTCGTTTGCACGGTAGGAAAACAGACTGTTTTAGGCATCTTAATTAGTTTAGAGGGCGCCGCAGGCGCCACCTAACGGGAGTTTGCTACAGTCAGACATTTTAACGCAAACTTTTTTTGCTGGTCGGTGAACCAGTTGGTCAGCTTGTGATACATAAAACTCTTAAGTGTTTATGGTAACTAATGATAATTAACAAAATTATGATCCACTTTCAAATGAACTTTAAGTCGCAAAACAGCACCCCCAGAAACTTCAATATGCCGCCCTTTTTTTTCAAACATTGGGGGGGGGGAGGCTCCCCCCCCTCAAGCTACGCCCCTGTTCACAGTTTATTTAATTTTATCTATTCGTCGAAAATATAAGTAACAAATTCCTCTTTAAAAATAGTGGAAGATAAAATTGAATTTAAATTTGGTAATGTTGGTAGCTATGATTATGCTGTGTTAAAGTGGAATAACTGCAATATAAAATGGCGAAATGTTGCATTTTTGGATAAAATATTTTATTCTTGATTTACCAAATGATTTTACCAATCATTGGTACGATATCAGAATAGCAAAATACAGAACAGGTCTTTAAATGTCAGGTATGAATTAGGCTTAAAATATATATATATATATATATGGTTCTCTGGGGAGCAGTTTTCGATAAAGGCAGAATGAAAAATATAGCAATTTTTCCTACTAATGTGTTAATCAACAGAATATCCACAAATTTTTAACTTACAATTCTCAGATTGTGCTTATCTTTTAGGGTAGGAGGAAGGTAATAATTTTTTCTTCCAACAAAACTGATATTTTTAGTCTACTTTTAAGCAGTAAAAAATGGTTTAAAAAACAAAAACAAAATCAGTATTTTTAGCTTCCACGTGATCCCACAGTTCAAAATTGCTGAATCTATAATATTTAAAAAGTTCATGCAAGTCAAAAGCAGATTTAGTTCATTTGGAGATATTAAGAATATCGTCTATGCTGAATGAAATGGTATAGAAACAAAATATATTTATATATATATATATGTATGTATGTATAAACTATGACAGACAGAGTGCTTGACAGCAAAGTAAATACACATCAATATTTCTATATCTATCATCTCTGAAATAAAGCATAAAAAAAAACGTATACTGCAGTTTCTGAGACGTCAAGCTTCCCGTCATCAGTAAAGAATAACAATAAATCAGCAAAGGAAAAAATAAGTTAAGAAAATAAATAAGTAATAATAATTAAAACAAACGTTGAATTACATTCAGCCGGCCAACTAAGGACGGTTTCATGATAGCTTATTATTAAAGCTGCAAAACAGTCATGGAAAACTAAGCACAAAATTTTTATATTTTTAATTTATAAAAGAATATTTACGGTGTGAATAATTTTAATTATATAATAACTAATTATTACAGATTTCATTAGAAATTTACTTTGAAACTTTCCATTTTTTCATTTGCATGCAGTGTGTTTCTAGTACTTATTGAAACTTCAGGCATCTAGTAGTAAATCTTTTTCAGAACATTGAAAAAATTTGTGCAGAATTATATTGTCTCCAAATTTCTGCAAGTGGCAATTCTCAAAACACCATTCTTGCTACATGTAGTGAAATTTACCTACTCTTGTCAATTTTATAAATTTTAAATATGATTATAATAAATAATATCAGGCCTCTAAATAATGTTCTTCAATAAATTATAATAATTTATGTTGTGTTTTGTATATTCTCTGTCCAGTCACTTTTTGTCTTTCTTTATATAATTGGATTCACAGCTTATTTATTAAACAACGGTCAGCTCCCTTTATTATATTCTTTTCATGCCACTATTTTCAAGAAATAAAAGATATAATATAATTTTTCAGGTAAATCTGCAATTTGCTTGCTTAAATTTAGTATACATTTTTGAATTGATATTGACAAGAAAAAAAAAAAAATCTCTGTATATTTTATGAAATTTGAAATGTTCTGAAACTGCTAAAGAAAATTTGATCAGACGGAGAACTGTTGGTTCGGTACAAGAGGAATCTGGTTGAAAATCAAGATTGTCTTGGAAAGATCGAAGACTCATAATATAGAGTGCAGGGGTCGTACTCTCAGCCCTTTTTTAGGACACTCTCAAAGAAAGGAAATTTCCGACTTCTTTAACACCACTAAATTTATGCAGAAATAATTCTGGATATAATTATAGCAATGTGCCATGATTATCTAGGTTAGATATTATTGCATAAAAATAGTAGTAGCACTAAATTTAAAAATTATTCATTTGTGAGAGTGCCTTGAAAAAAGCGCGGAGAGTACGACCCTTCGGGGTGTCACCTTTTATAATTTATTCCAGGCTGATGTTAGCCTCGCCTTTTTTCATACTAGTAATTTTGAAGAATTATTTCCTTCTTATTCAATCATTGTTGCATAAAATAGAGAAATATTCGACAAAAATTTTGGTTGCGTAAAGAGGGCGGGGCTAAATGCGCTCCGGAATAAATCATAAAATTTGGCAACTCTAATAATATATCTGCTAAACAGAGAACGTTTGCTTCTGCATAACTCGCAATTTTTATGGAAACGATTGGGGTAAACATGCATATGATGTTCAAATTAATTATTGAAATGTTAAAACGAATAAAAGAGCAGCAATAACCAATAAGCATAAAATGATGTGAATAGCGTCTGTGCTATTGCTGACAACATTCTAATTAGTAATTCGTAAATTTTTAGTACCCGCCACTTATTTCACCCCACTTTATTTTTAGAGTAATTCTCTCCAATTGTAATTACGATTAAATAAGAAGAAAATTCTAAGAAAAGAATTGCGTGTAAAAAAAAAAAAAAAAAAAAAAAAAAAAAAAAAAAAAAACATGTACTAACAGTTTTACGTAATACTAATTAGAATGTCGGCAAGTATGCATAGGTCCAAAGTCTCCGTTATTTTCAATGGAGACTTCATACTGGAAAGTTTTTATAAATGTTCGAAGTTTATATAATTTTATGTATTCGCCGAAAATATATGTGACAAATTCCTCTTTAAAAATACTGGTGGATAAATCTGAATTCAAAATTGGTAATGTTGGTAGCCATGCGTATGCTGTGTTAAAGTGGAATAACTGATATAAAATGGCGAAATGTAGCATTTTTGTATATAAATTTTTATTCTTGATTTACCAAATGGTTTTAACAGTCATTGGTACGATATCAGAATAGCAAAAAACAGAACAGGTCTTTAAAAGGCAGGCATGAATTAGGCATTTAAAAAAAAAGATCAATGGTGCTGTGGGGAGCAGTTTTAACTAAAGTAATTTTTCCTACTAATGTGTTAATCAAGAGAATATCCACAAATTTTTATCTTAGATTGTTTTTATCTTTCAGGGTAGAAGGAAGGTAATAATTTTTTCTCCCAACAAAACTGATATTTTTACTCTACTTTTAGAGCAGTAAAAAATGGTTTAAAAAAATAATAATAATCGGTATTTTTAGCTTCCACGTGATCTAAAAGATTTGAAAAGTTCAAGCAAGTCAAAATCAGTTTTAGTTCATTTGAAGATATTAAGAATAGCGTCTATGCTGTATGAAATGGTATTCAAACTGAATATTAAAAAAAAGAAAAAAAAAAAAAAAACATACTTTGACAGACAGAGTGCTTGACAGCAAAGTAAATTCACAACAATATTAAAATCTCTAAAATTAAACAATTAAAATACGCATACTGCAATTTCTGTAACGTTAAGCTTACCGTCATCAGTAAAGAATAAGAATACGAAGCTTTTCTATAATGTGTAAACAAGAAAGCGAATATACTGGAGATGCATTAAGAGTGAATAGAATTGTGGGATTCTAGCAGCTAGTAGGAAAGTGTGAAAAAAAAATCTATAAAAATGTAAATCTTATATAATATTTCCATAAAAGAAAAAAACAATCTGAGAATTCTAAGTTGAAAATTTGTGGATATTCTCTTGATTAACACATTAGTAGGAAAATTTATTATATTTTTCATTCTAGTTTTAGCTGAAACTGCTCCTTACAGCAACATAGATCTTTTTCTTTTTTTACATGCCTAATTCATAACTGCTATTTAAAGACCTGTCCTGCCTTTTGCTATTTTGATATCGTACCAATGATTGGTAAAAATTGTAAATCAAGAATAAAATATTTTATCCAAAAATGCAACATTTCGCCACTTTATATAGCAGGTATTCCACTTTAACACAGCATACCCAAGGCGACCAACATTACCACCAATTTTGAATTCGGATTTATCCACCAGTATTTTTAAAGAGGAATTTCTCACATGTATTTCCGACGAATACATAAAATTATATAAAATTCGAACATTTATAAAAACTTTCCAGTATGAAGTCTCCATTGAAAATAACGGAGACTTTGGACCTATGCATACTTGCCGACATTCTAATTAGTATTACGTAAAACTGTTAGTACATGCTTATTTTTTTACACGCTATTCTTTTCTTAGAATTTTCTTCTTATTTAATCGTAATTGGAATTGGAGAGAATTACTCTAAAAATAAAGTGGGGTGAAATAAATGACTGGTTCTAAAAATTTACAAATTACTAATTAGAATGTTGCCAGCAATGAAACAGGCGCTTTTCACATCATGTTATTCTCGTTGGTTATTGTTGTTTTTTCATTCATTTAACACATGAATAATCAGTTTGATCTCTATAAACATGTTTAACCCAATCCTTTCCATAAAAATTGTGAGTTATTCTGCAGCAAACATTCTCAGTTTAGCAGATATATTATTAGAGTACCAACTTTTATGATTTTTTCCGGGCGTATATAGACCCGTCCTCTTTACGCACAAAAATTTTTGTCGAATATTTCTGTATTTTATGCAAAAAACGATTCAATAAGAAGAAAATCGTTTCTCAAAATTACTGGTATGAAAAAAGACGGAGCTAACATATGTCTGGAATGAATTATAAAAGGTGACACTCCCAGAGGTCGTACTCTCCCCGCTTTTCATGACACTCTCACAAATAAATAATTTTAAAATTTATTGCTACCTCTATTTTTATGCAATAATACTTATCCAGGATAATCGTGGCACTTTGCTATAAATATATCCAGAAGTATTTCTGCATAAATTTAGTGGTAGCAAAGAAGTTGAAAATTTCATTTCTTTGAGATTGTCTTGAAAAAAGGGCGGAGAGTACGACCCCTGCACTCTATATTATGAGTCTTCAATCTTTCCAAGAAAACATTGATTTTGAACCAGGTTTCTCTTCTTCCGAACCAGCAGTTCACTGTCTGATCAAATTTTTTTAGCAGTTAAAGAACTTTTCAAATTTCATTGGACATACAGAGATTTTTATTTTTTTTAAATTATCTTCCAGTCAAATATATCAATTCTGAAATATTTATTATCCTCGCTTACATACGACGTTTATTTATTTATGTATTTATTTATTTATTTATTTATTTTTTTTTTTTTGAGTCTGAAAAGGAGGCTGATCGTGGTGAAATATTCCCTTTAAAATTTGTATTATTTTTTCTTCTTTTTAATTAGGGTGGGGGATTTATAAATCAAAATACTTGGTAACATTTATAATTTACAAGTAGGCTACGCCCGTTTCGCTGGTCACTACTTTTAAATAAATCACTATAATTAATGAATTCTCAAAATTCCATTAATTTTTGTCATGTGAAAAAAATGAAAAAGAAAAAGAAAAAGAAAAGAAAAAAAAAGAGAGAAAGAAAAATTCTGATCGGGAAAAATGTCGCACCGGGACAACACTGCCTTCGGCAGCGTAGACCCGTGCGCGAATGCATATATATGAGCGCTGCGCGCGTTTATTCCTTCACCACCCTTATGATTTCTCAAAATTCCATGTTATTACCCATAAACGTTTATTCTTATGAAAAGGTATTAAAAAAAAAAAAAAATCCTTTCTGATCGAGTAAAAATTCACACCGGGTCCCCTCTGCCTTCGGCAACGTAGACCCGTGCGCGCGCAGTGCGTACGATTTCATATATACGCTCGCTGCGCGCGCGTATTCCTTCTCCACCATTCCTGCTCCTCCTGAGTTTTACACTTTCGAAAATATCCTCATTCGACTCGTAGGCCCCGAAAACCTAGGTATACAAATTTTGAACTGTCTAACTCAATTTCTAATTTTGTACCCCCTTCAGGACCCCTTAAAACATGTAAATCAGGTGAAATCTCGAATAATTGCGATTAGCGCCCTCTATTGGATAAATTTAATGTAAGTTCTTCGATAACAGAAAAGTACTTTAAAATATTCTTCGAATGATGTATTAAAAATAATTTAATCATATTTAGAATTTGAAATATTGAAATTTTAAAATATTACAGCGCCATCTGGCGGTAGAAATTTCTAGAATCTACTGTTTAATTCCAAATCAAAAAAGTTTTCAAATGATGTATTACTTATAAAAATATTTTAAATAGTAGCTCAGATACAAAAGAAAACCTAATCATGACACCTTAAAATATGTAAATCAGGTGAAATCTCTAATTCCATTACCTACGGTATTCGGTTAATGGAGGTAAAAAGAAAAAGAAATATTTTTAGTCCCCCAAAAACTATGTATACGAATTTTGAACGGTCTAACTCAATTTCTAATTTTTGCCCCCGTTTTTGCCCCCCCCCCCCCCCCAATAATTTTACACTTTCGAAAATATGCTCATTCGACTCGTAGGCCCCCAAAACCTATTTATACCAATTTTGAACGGTCTAACTCGATTTCTGATTTTTTGTCCCCCTTTAGGACACCTTGAAACATGTAAATCAGGTGAAATCTCGAATTTCATTATCTACTGTAGTCGGTAAATGGAAGTACAAAGAAAAGGTAATATTTTTACCTTAAGAGTATTCGTTGCTATAGAAACTGGCATCCTCTTTCGCTTGTTAGAATAAAATTTAATTTGCAATTAAAATGTAATTTTTTTGTTTATTGACTGAAATCGATTAAATTTGAACAGCAAGTTGGTGTTTATCTGAGATACAAAAGAAAACCTAATCAGGACACCTCAAAACGTGTAAATCGGGTGAAATCTCGAATTCAAATTTCGATAATATAAAAGAACTTTAAAATATCTTTCGAATGATGTACTAAAAGTAATTTCATCATAATTAGAATTTGAAATATTGAAATATTAAAATATTACCGAGTTATCTGTCGGTAGAAATTTCTGTAATTTACTGCTTGATTCCAAATCAACAAAGCTTTCAAATGATGTATTACTTATGAAATTATTTTAATTTGTAGCTGAGATACAAAAGAAAAAAAATCAGGAGACCTCAAAACGTGCAAATCAGGTGAAATCTCGAACCCCACTTTCGATAATATAAAATTACTTAAAAATATCTTTTGAATGATGTCTTAAAAATAATTTAATCATATATAGAATTTGATATATTGAAATTTTAAAATATTACAGTGCCATCTGGCGGTAGTAATTTCTGTAATCTGCTGTTCAATTCCAAATCAACAAAGCTTTCAAATGATGTAATACTTATAAAATTAATTTAATTAGTAGCTGAGATACAAAAGAAAACCTAATCAGGACACCTTAAAACATGTAAATCGGGTGAAATCTCGAATTCAAATTTCGATAATATAAAAGAACTTTAAAACATCTTCGAATGATGTATTAAAAATAATTTAATCATAATTAGAATTTGAAATTTTTAAATTTTTAAATATTACAGCGCCACCTGGCGGTAGTCATTTCTGTAATCTGCTGTTCTATTCCAAATCAACAAAGCTTTCAAATGATGTATTACTTATAAAATTTATTTAATTAGTAGCTGAGATACAAAAGAAAACCTAATCAGGACACCTTAAAACATGTAAATCACATGAAATCTCGAATTCCATTACCTACGGTAGTCGGTTAATGGAAGGCGACAGAGATTTGTGGCGTCTACTCTTGAAATGCAATTCAAATAAGTTTTAAAATGACATATTACTTTTTAAATTATGCTAATTAGAAGCTGAGATACAAAAATGATATAAACACTATTATAAAACGATTTATGTCTGATTTTTTCGTGGTTTTCTCCGAAACTTGCGTAACTCTGGGCTAAATACTGTTAAAAATTCATAGTTTGAAACGTAAACGGAGTATTAGAATTCGAAACTCTGCAAAATGTAAAAGAATAAAGGCGTTCTGGGTTTTCCGTCTTTTTCTCCGAAAGAACCGTTCCTTTTATACATTTTTGCCCCTCCTCCTCCCCCTTTCCGTCCCTTCTAATAATTTTACACTTGAAAATATCCGCAATCGATTTATCTTGCCTTAGAACCTAATAATACCAATCCCAAACGCTGTAACTCTTTTTCCTTTTTTTGGCCCCTTCGCCCCCCCCCCATCATGAAGCCCTTCCTAATAATTCTACACTTTCAAATATATTCACAATCGAATTATCCGGCGTTAAAACCAAATATTACGTAATGTCAACGGCATATCTCAATTTAAAATACTGCAAAATATAAAACAAAACTTAATCTTACATTGTGTTTTGGTCACATGAGTCGTAATAAATATAATTCCCAATAAAAATGTAATTTTTTTTCTTTATTCACATATTTTTATGAAAATTGAACAGTAGCTTTATAATACGCTGTCTAAGCCGAATATTAATTCAAATGTAACGTGGATGAAAATTTGAAAAGTTTGACAACTGCAATTCCCCCTCCCCTCACTATAAAACACGTGACATATTAACCGGTTACAATCATTTCCTTTTTCATCTCAGACAGTAGTCTGGCATTTAAAATGATGTTGCCACAAAAAATTCATACAAAAATTCCAGTTAATTAAAAAAAATTTAATTGTTGTACCGGTAAGTCGCTTGCACTCTTACATCCCGCGACAAACAGATAGGTACAAAGAGTTTTTCTTTGATTTTTCTAAAAATAACCTTATCTAAATTGTGCTTATCATTTATTATTATCATAAAATAACACCATTCCCCGACTAATTTTTGTTTAAGACTAATTTAGAAAAGTTTTAAGACTAAAATTTTTCTAATTTAAGACTACACTCCGCGACAAAAAGATGGGAACAAAGTTTTTTTTAAATTTTTCATAAAATAACATTATCTAAATTGTGCTGATCATTTATTATCATAACAAAATATTATCATATCAAAAACATATTAAATATTTGATTCATATTCAAATTATTCATATTCAAATTAATCATATTGAAAATTAAAAAAAAAAAAAAAAAAAAAAAAAAAACTTTGTTCCTATCTTTTGTCGCGGTGTGTAGTCTTAAATTAGTAAAATTTTAGTCTAAAAATTTTTCTAAATTAGTCTTAAAACAAAAATTAGTCCAGGAATAGTGTTATTTTATGATAATAATAAATGATAAGCACAATTTAGATAATGTTATTTTATGAAAAATCAAAGAAAAAACCCTTTGTACCTATCTTTTTGTCGTGGGGTGTAGATTCAGAAAAATTGCCCCTTTCATTTGGTATCAAATTCGTAACGATCGGACTAATATTTCTAATTTATTTTCCACTTTTTCTGCTTTTAACTCGGTTAAAATAGCTATTTTTATGCAATCGCGGTGAATTCTCAGTCATCGAGATCGCTTTTTGATTAGACATGAGTCAAAATTTTAATTAATATCTCCACAACTAATTAAAATTTTTAAATTCTGTTTTCAGGAGGACCCAGGAAAGGCTCCAGAGCATCCGTATGTCAATTCTTGTACTTCTGCGTTCAATAGGGGCTGAACGTATAGAAGAACAGACAGACAAACCTTCCTTTTTATTATTATAGATTACAGAATACTGTTACTAACCGCCTTTTTTTTTTTTTTTTTTTTTCACACCACCTTGCTTGTAAAGAAATTTTTTTGTATATGTAATTAAGGAAGAAGTAAGAAGAAAAATGTTCTTTTTGAAAATAGTGGTGTAAAACAAAATAAGGAGCAGGTGCTAAAAATTCTGGAATAAATTGTAAAAATTACCAGGTCTAAATCAAAGCTTTAAAATATTTTTATAATTTGGCGTTACTAAAGGCTAATTTAATATTATTTATTTATTTATTTATTTATTTTTTACAGTTATATTCACAATCTCGACCACTCTGGTACGTTTGCCGACATTTCAATTTATTCCGGAGCATTTATAGCCCCTCCTATACTCCATATTACATTTTAGAGCAGAGTTCCCAACTTTTTTAATTTATTCATGAGTATTGTTGTTTATTGTTATATTTATTTATATTATGTTTATTGTTATATTTATTCCGTAGTATTGTTAGCTCCGCCTTCTTTTTTACAGCGGTATTTTTATGGAGTATAATTCCCCTTATTCAATCGTATTTGCATTTGGAGAATATTACTCTAAAAAATTATTGGTGTGAGAAAAAAGGCAGGACTAAGAAGACTACGGAATATTAATTAGTATGTTGACAAGTATATCTTTCTTTAATATGTGACAACGATTAAATAAGAAGAAAATCATTTTTTAAAATTTCCGGTATGAAAAAGGACGGGGCTAAAAATGCTCGTGAATAAATTATAAAAGTTGGGAACTCTGTTTTAGAGTATTGCTTTTTTATTTTATCGTAGGTATATATTGAAGAAATGTATTCTGTAAATAAAATGGTGCAAAGTAAAGGAAGAGCTAAAAATACTTCGGAATAAATTCATATTTTGACAACTACGCAATAGTTAATATCATATCGACATACATAACAAAATCAATATACATGGGTCATCCAGAAAGTAAATTTCCCGCAGCCCATATAAATAAACAAACCATGATTAGGTGTAAAGATTTTTTGCAAAACATAAAGAAACATTTCATTTACTTTTAATGAGTTACTTCTGAATGTAAACCCTACCGGCATTGTGTGATTGCCATACCATTGGAAAAAAAATTTTTCGTCCGATAACATAGATTGGACAAAATACCTGCTAACCACAGACCCTTCAGCTACCTAATAAAGAAGCCAGTGCGTTACAATCGTCTGATGATCTTCGTGGAAAAATCGTGACTAGACAGACATTTTTTCAGTCGCCAGAACAGGTGGGAGCCGCTGTTAGCAAGAGTACAAGAGTCGGTGACGTGCCCTTAGCGACCGTGCCCTTAACGGAATGGTGTGAAAGGGAAGAGGGAAGAATAGAAGAAGTTGTGCCCTTAGCGGAAATAAGAAGGTTTGCGTGTGGCAGATTGAAATATATTATTCAAATTCACAAAGGAATGCATTTCTATAGAATGTAGTATGATTAGCAATAGATTTACAGAGTCACACAAAAATATTCAGTTACACTGAGAGTCATTATTGAAAACTTGCTGAATTGCATTTTCGTTTACATTAAGTGTTTATTCTAGAATTTTTTAAAATGTGAATATGATTTGAATTAATGTATTTCTCTATTCTACTGTCCGTTTGTCTGCCTCCAGCATCCGTAAATATTTTAAGAAATTTTATTTTTAATTTCTTCTATATTCAATAGAAGAAAGTATTGAATTAATAAAAATTTTCGACTTCCGGTTTTCAACGGATTTACTCGTTTTGAAAGGCCTAGAAACAATTTGACTACTTTTAAAAAATGTCTGTCCGTCTGTCTGTGTGTGCCTGTGACAAAAATTTTGTGGCAACTGTATCTCCAGAACTGCTGTTCAGAATTGCATATAAACATGTAGATGCACCTTAAGCTAAATTAGTGCCTATCAACTTTTGCTGCCAACTGCTCAACAGGTGGCGCTACTATACAGCGATCGCCACAATTTAAGGGGAAGCTATATCTGTGGTTCTATTGTGTATAATCAATCAAAACTTGATATAAGAGAAGGCCATTATGAGAAATTGTGCTGATTCCATTTGATTGCTTATGAACCGACAGGTGGCGCTGCTATACAGCGATTTCTGCAATTTAAGGAAAAGCTATATCTCAGAAACTACTGCGCAGAATTGCATATAAAATATGCTGATGCACCTTAACCTAAATGAGTGTCTGTGAACTTTTGGTGTCAACCGCTCCACAGGTGGCGCTACTATACAGTGGTTTCCGCAATTTAAGGGGAGACTATATCTCAGGTTCTATTGCGTATCATCAAACAAAACGTGATATATGTGTAGGCATTCTGAGACATTACGCTGATTCAATTTGAATGCTTATAGACCAATAGGTAGCGATGCTGTACTGCAAATTTCCTCGATAACGGGAAAGCTATATCTCAACTTCTATGGCATATAACTGTACGAATCTTGATATGTGAGATAAGTATTATGAAAATGCATTTTTTAAGATGTCATTTATAGACAATAAAACTGTCTTTCTTTAGATATTTAGTGTTAGTTTTCTCTAAGATGAAAATTAATTATTTGCACTCAGTAAATTTGAATAAGAAAATATAGAAGAAAGTCTTATGGTGGACACAACGTACTAGTTTTTATTTAATTTTTTTTAATGATATGTGTTATTCAAATTCATTATTAAATATTCCCTACTTAAAATGGCTCTAATAGAACCTATGCTACTGGTTTATGTACATGGACATGGATATCCAAAAAATGCCAATGCATTGCGCTTTAGGGGAGACATTTTTATAATTCACATTTAAATAACTTCATCAAAAAATCATAAAGAAATTCGCATTTATTGTTTATATGCTAAGAAAAGGTTTTGTATAAAGTATAATATGCTTAACCTCCAGATTTACAGGGCTACGCAAAAATGTTTCGAAACATTAAAGTATGCAAATAGGAAATTAAGAGCAGCATTTCTGCTTGTGCTAAGCATTTTTAACATTTTCCAAGAATGTTTCAGAGGGATTGTGAATTCAATTAGTCAATATGTCTGTCTTTCTGTCTATCCATTGTGTGATAATATAGATTAGGAACATAGAATGGTATACGATACAACGAGTATTTACAGTTGGAACGTGTTGATAATCAGTATGTATCTCATGGCTGTTTTAGTTTTAAAAGGTGTAATGCTTAATTATGTTTTCAAAAACTTAAATAAAATCATAAAATGGCAATAATGTACGTTTTTGTATGGAGTACTGTGATTCATTAATCTTTATATGGTTACAGACTACTGTTCCCTCAAATAACGGATATTCTACAGTACGCATACCCATTTTTGCGACAGGTTACTACTGAATCAAAATATAGCCAGTGCTAAATGTGGATAAACTGTGGAAAAAAATTGAAAACTTCATTTTTTATTTATTAATTTATTTTTAAATTTATTATAAATTTCCGCTAAAGGCACGTTTGCTAAAAGCACGCCACCGATGGTGGATAATATTTCCGCTAAGGACACGGGTTTATAGATTTCCGCTAAGGACACGGGTTTATAAATTTCCGCTAAGGGCACTGTCGCTAAGGGCACGGCCCCCAAGAGTCTGTGAGTATAGTGATCTCCGTATTATTAAATTAAAAATGACCACTGTAACCGATTGCTATTTTTTTTTTTTCCTTAATTAAGAAAAGCCTGTGTTCAAAAGAGTAACCGCCCTGATGCCTGTTACAAACATGTCAACATATTAATTTATTCACACCACTTTTATTAAAGGGTATTTTTCTGATTATTTAAACGAGAATAAACAATGGAAAAAATTTCAATACAAATAAAGTGGTGTGAAAAAGGGCGAATACCAGCATTGCTCTGGAATAAATTAAAATATTGGCATAACTGCTATTATTATCATTAATTTTTAATGGTTTGTTGGTTGTATGGTTTTAAGGCCGATTGACTATGCTAGGGTCCTAGGCCAAAAGGCGGAATGCTCCCCGTGTGGGGGGGGTCTTTCTAAGGGGTCCTAGACCGTATTTCCGTGAGTTTCTCAGAAAACCACGGAAAACTCCGAACGGCTAGGTCAATGAGCGCGACATGGGATCGAGCACCCCTAGTGGATATTATGCTTCACGACTTCAAATAGACAATTTTATTCTTTAAATGTACAGTTCAGCTTATGCAATTTTAGTAGATTATTTTATAAATTTCTAGCTTTTATTATTTAGTCTAATAAAACGTGGGAATTCCTGTATCAAGTACATATATTATGGAGGCAAATTAATATAGTGTTTAAAATACCAATTGGATTTTTAAAAAAATAAAGAGAGATATAATTTGTTATCTATTCTGTATTGTAATCAATTCTGAAACGTCATGTTTGAATAGGTCAACCCAAAATATAAATATTTTAGAACTGTGCACTACATTTCTGTCACTATAAGACTTGGCTTAATTGTCTCTATAATATAATATTTTAGTATACTAATTTAGCAGAATAATGCAAGCAGAATACTGTTGCGTAGGAGAATTATTATGATGAATAGTCTTTTGGAGTATTATTTTGAAATATTTATGGAACAATCCAAGACACATATTTAATTTGATAGCACTAAAAACATTTGTTTTATTTGTAAACTTTCAAATGTTTATACTGACGTTTCTATATCTTAAACATTTAACACTAAGTAATAAAGAATAATTCTACACGAATGTATACTTTTTAAAAGTGCTGTCAAATTTTTACAATTTTAGGATACTAGCATTAATATTATAGGTATATTTCATAAGTGTTTTCTATGATTAAATGAGGTGAAAGCTTCATGAATAATTTGTGCTATGCATCTTAAACTTTTAAAATATATTTAATCGACAAACTGTTTCTAAAAAAAAAAAAAAACTACATTTACAAGATTCTCTTAAAAGATTTTTTTTTTAATTGCTACTTAATAAAGAATCAAAAGATTTAAAACGTAACCTGTATTATTTGTGCATTATAAACCGATTTTAAACAATCATTCTATTCTATTTATACAAAATAATAACATTCAATTTTCTCACTATTTTATTTTATTTTATTTTTTTTTTTTCTTCGGGATATCCATTTTATGTATCAAAAGACTATTCATTCAGCAATGGAACACGGGTGCAGAACTCATGCCACTATCAATGAAAGAAAATTTTCTATGTCTTAAATCAACGATATTATAAATAGAGAAATTTCTTAAACAAAAAACGGTATGAGTTCTACGCCAGCATTCCATCCCTGATTATTTAAATATATATTTTTCCAACTAGCAAGATTGGAATAGAAAAAACATTTAAAATATTATTGATTGGTTGATGTTTAACGTTGTGTTTTTTAACACTTTCGCGACCGCATGTTTTTGTCTCTTTTTGACAGTAAGCTCTGCCTTTGGACTTTGTTCTTTTGTTATACATAATTTTAAATTAATGTTTTTTGTATTCATATTTATAATATAAATGAAAATACATTACAATCAAAACCTTTCTAATCAAAGTATTTGTTTCCATTGTGAATTGATTGCACAAATGTGAATATTGGGTATAATTTTTAAGAAATGATGTAACTTATATAACTTAAAGAAACTCCCACCGGTGGAGTTACAGATAATGAAATGACGTGAATTCACGTCAGCGGTCGTGAAAGTGTTAATAATATCTTGCAATAATAAACAATCAAAAATCCTATATTAAAATTTATAGATCATATAATTAACCTTACAATTACAATTTTAAAATGACCGTAGGAGCTGTCTCTTATATACAGAATAATACACTTGTAATAAAGGAATTCTCAAGAAAATTTTGAAACGTTACAAAAGAAACAATGTTTGGTAACAATTCATGCCTTTGTTTATGAAAGTACTTCAATGTAAATGTATAAAAGTAATAAGCATGTACTTTGGAAATGCTTTCTAAATGAAGTGAAAGGCATTTGTGCCGAAAATAAAACTTTGGCATCCTTCAGTTTTGTAACGTTTACGTATTATCTACTTGTATTTCAAAAATTTTAATAAATAAAGTGACTTATTCGCATATTAAAAGATTCTAGATTTATAAAGGTCAAGATTTGAGTTGCGTAAACAGCTTTATATTCTTTGATTTTTTTTTATTAATACGTATAATCATACTTAGTAATACCGTAATTTCTGGTAGATACCTCGCAGGTTTTATAATCCTGTTTTGCACCAGAAATTTCAATTGATAAACAAATTTACATTTGTACAAGCTCTTCCTTCGAAAAAGTATAGATTTCTCTATTGAATAAAATTTCTGGTGGAGAAATGACACACCTCACCTGCGGGTTATCTACCAGAAATTCCCGTAATTTTAATAATTTTGGATTATTGTTAGAACCAGTCATTCAATCACACCACATTACATATAGATAAATTTTTCTCCAATATGTAATTATGATGAAAAAGAAAAAAAAAGAAAGTTTAAAAATAGAGGTGCGAATAAAGGGGGAGTACTAACAATATTTCGGAACAAATTTTAAATTTTACCAGCAATGCATTTTTCATTCTTTTTAAAATAGGAAAACACGTGAGTATGAAGAAAGCATTAAATCTCGTTCATTTTAATTTTTTTGTACTTGTCACAGTACTTTAAAAATCATACACTTCCCTTTTACCAAATGCAGTAACTGCATTTGCAGATGACGTTGCTTTGAATTTCTTATGAGGGGTGATGAGGGATGTTTCCAAGACATTGAGGCTTGCTTCGACGTGGGTGTCACATAATCCGCCCATGCTTGATCACCGGTAACGTGCGTAGGAATGTAACTCCTTTTTTAAAATAACTATATTTAATATTAGATCCTCCTCGGTAGTGCAAATTATTGCGCTTTCTTAATCATTAGTATCTCTTATAAAATTATATATATATAATTTTTAATATAGAGCGCTTGTATTATATTATATTTATATTAAATAATATTGACAATGAATAGGTAAGATTTCACTTACCTGGATAAGACAAACAGCACTGGTACAGCATGCGTCCAATTAATTATTTAATCCATTTTAAAGCCACATTCTTGATTCACCAACGGGCTGAAAAATAAACTTGTGAACATATTAAACTATTATTTAATTGTGTAAATTATGATAAATGATTTTGTAATTCTTCCTTTTCTTTTGTAACTTTAATATTCTGGATTAGATACAGATCTTTTATAATAAAAGGGTAATATAAAATATATAAGAGCGTTTTCAAACGCCCTGCTTAGTTGCTGCTACATATTCACAGAAAGACAACATTACATATACATCGGAGATTGAAATCGAGCAGAAGAGAGTTTTATAAAATGATGACTGGACAATTTCACTTCCTCCTTTAGCTGGGAGTGCCGCGTATTTTTCTCTCTACGTTTGCATTGAAATTTACTCGGGATAACTGATAGTCTTTAAGACAATTCTTGATTAAAATGAAAATTAACGGTCACACAAATGTCAATTTAATGTAGTTTTGTGACAACTCCCTCCCGCAGAAAACACATTTTCGCGTCTCTTTCTGTTTATCTGTGAGTTGTCTCGGGACTCAACGAGCACATGTTTTCCGATAGCCCAATTGTTCATACATAATATTGTGTGCACTGCTAATGGAGATATTGAGTTCTTGTGCAATTTTACTCAGAGTAATGCGACGATCATCCTGAATCAAAGCTTTCGGCATGGCAAACATTGCCATGTGCACTGAACGTGTTTGGTCGTCCTGCTCTTTTTTTATCTCTCACATCTGTTCTGTCTATGTCAAATTCCGTGCACCAAAAACACACCTGTTTTCTTGACATAACGCTTGTACCATGCATCTCTAGCAATTGTCGATATATTTCAGCTGGAGAATATTTTCTTTAAACGCAAAAAACCTTATCACACTTCTCATTTCAATCGCGGACCAAGTTTCCTTCAACGCAGCGATCTTCTAACTGAGATTTAGTCACGTTACTGGGCAACCAGGTCCATTTACCGGCACTGTTTGATTTCTGTGATCGTCTTCGTTATCTCCAGAGTGATTTTTATTCATACGGATAATTTGCACACCCGTCAGAAGTCAGAACTCTTGTTACCTTACTTTTTGAAACCCCTACGAATATTATACAGAAGTGTTTAGAATATATGAATTATATATATATATATATATATATATATATATATATATTCCATTTCTTCAATTAAATCTTGATAAAAACAGCAATATCTATTACGTTAGTTTCCTTTATATAATATGGATGGCGCTGAAATATTCTAATTTTTTGGATTGGGACTTGTGTTTTGAGATGAATTGAGTTGGTTTAATGTGGCCGTAGAAACTACTTGAATATATTTATGTTTTTCAATGGATTGAGCTTGTCTGTAGTGGCTGTGATTTTTACATAGTTAATTAGCTAAAGATTTAATAAATTCCATGCTCCGGTTTGAATAAATTTTGATCAAATTTTGCTTGTCCATTTTATTTATTTCATTTTGATATTAGACTTAATCGTGTTTTTTGTTAAACTGTCTGCCTAGAGGGAGAGTTTAGATTTTATAAAAGCATTTGTATGGCTTAAGCCATACGTATGGCTTAGCACGTACGTAGCACGTATGGTATTTAGGTAGCACGTATGGTACGTACTTAGCACGTATGGCTTAAGCCATATGGGACATTTGTTTGACAATTTAATTCATTTTTCTAGGTTTTTGGATTAAGTTTTACTTCAGTTTCAGTTCTACAACTCTTGGTTTGCATGTAAGTTTATTATAAGTTTTTTTTTTTTTTTTTTTTTTTTTTTTGTCGCATATTTTATTATATTGTATTATCAAAAACATATTTTGAAATCCGTATAGAAATCGCTACTTTTGTTTATCAAATATGTTTAGCTCGATGGGGTCCTATGCCTCCCCCCGGGTGCCACTCCTGATATAAATGAAACTGAGAATTATTTTTAAAAATATATGTTTGACTTAATTCTGTAGCTTAAGTAAAATAGTCCGGTCATAAAACAAAAGTCCGTGCGTTTTTCGAGAGGACCTTCTTTTATATTTGTAATTAATTTCTGACATATTTAAAAAGAAATTTAGTATGTGTACCATTTTTGTAATTTGGGCGTTTGGCTGCGATTTTGAAAAATGTCGACTAGTGTAAACGGTAAGATTTTTGTATGATTTTCGTACCACTATTTCCTTAAATTAAATTTAAAATAAATTTAAGCAAGCAAAGTTCAGATTTACCTGCGAAAATATATTATATACTATATATTTTGTTTGGAAATAGTGGTACGAAAATAATACAAAAAAAGTTTCCCGTGGCTGCACGCTGTTTAATAATTAAGCTGTGAATTGATGCATATAAAGATAGACAAAAAGTGACTGGAATGAGAATCAATAAAAGAAAACGTAAATTAAATTAATTTAATGCAAAAATTTTTTTAGATATCCGATATTATTCATTATAATCGTATTTAAAGTTTAAAAAAATGGCAACAGTAGCATACCCTACCCTCCAGCATCCTAATTAATGTTCCGTAGTCTTGTTAGTCCCGCCATTTTACTCCCACCAATAAATTTTAAGAGTAATATTCTCCAAATGCAATTGTGATTATATAAGAAGAAAAATATTCTAAAACTATACTGGTGTGAAAAAGAAGGCGGGGCTAACAATACTACGGAATATTAATTAACCCTTTGCGCTCGGCATATTTTCCGTCAGGCACGCCTATTGGCGTTCCTTTAAAACGTCACACGTATGGTTTCCAACTTATTACCTTTTGGCTACCGAAAAATTGTAATAATTTGTTTTAATTTACTTCATCATTAAATAAAAAAAATCTTTCTGTTAAAATTTTTTCTGTAGGCAAAATGTAGCCTACAGTTACACATTTTAGAAAAATAACATTTCATTTGCAGAGGAACACCTTAAGGCGTGGCTCGAATTTTTAATTTCCCCTCAGAAAGGACATACGAGCAATAAGGTTTAACCCGTTAGTAGTCGCTAGTTAGTCGATTTGCCGCCCATCCTTTAGTGTTGCCAGATTTTTTTATTCAATAGCAACCAAAAATTTTTAGAAGTAGAATTTGACATCCATAAAACGCGAATAAAATCGAAGGAACGTCGATCACATCGCTTCTTAAAATTATTGGTGAAAGTTAAATAAAAAGTGAGCAATCTGTAATATGTGGCGCTGTCTATAGCGACTAGTAACGGGTTAATATGTTGGAGGATATGCGATAGGTGCATTCTTTTAATTATATTCGCTAATTATATTGTGAAAATTTTGTGCTTAATCTTATATAATTTATGACTTTGCAATTAGCTATCAAGACGCTGTCACTGCAGAAATTAATTCAATGATTTTCCTTATGATAGTTCTAGCAAAACGCGGAACTTTCTTCTGGGTTTGCGTTATATTATCGTATAGAAGAATGGGGATTTCAGAAATACCACTTGCAGAAAATTGTGCAAGTGTCCAGTTTATACCACTTGCATTATTGCCAAACTCTATCTAATAAACATCTATTTATAATAGTTATCTTCATCTAATTAATTTTCAGAATTTTTATTAATAAAATAAATCAAAGGTATTTATTACTAGTTGTAATGAATATTCGAAAGGATTGCTAATCACTCGCTTGCAATTTGCAATTTAATCACAATTTATATAATGAAATTTATGTCGTCATATAGGGGCTATTTCACCCTTTCTATAGGTTTGCATATTTTTTTATCGTATATTTCATAGAACTTTGTCAAATTATTTAGGATTTGGATTAATTTTTGTTACAACAGAAATAACTCAGAAAATGTTTAAAAAAAAAAAAAAAAAAAAAGATTAGGTTATAATAGTAGTTCATGCTCTGGAAAAGATTTATTTTTAGATCCAGGTGTTTGAGATTTCAACAAGAAGAAGAAAGACCATGCATTAAAATAAATAAATGAAAAGTTTCAAAGTAAAGTTTTAATGAAATCTATAATAATTAGCAATTTTATAATTGAAATTATTCACACCAGACATCTTTGCT
Organism: Salticus scenicus; assembly: GCA_963930645.1. Taxonomy (NCBI): domain Eukaryota; kingdom Metazoa; phylum Arthropoda; class Arachnida; order Araneae; family Salticidae; genus Salticus; species Salticus scenicus. The sequence continues at coordinate 112,096,054 of OZ005657.1, forward strand.
CTATAAATCTTAAATGTAAAATTTTTCTGTTTAATTTTTATGATTCAAGTGTTTTAGTTAGCTATCAGGAAACCGGCCATATTCTTCGACCACATTTCATGGAAGTATCTGCGCATGTGCAAACTCAACGATTCGAATGCTAAAAAATGGGTGACAGTCATCTAACTCAGAGAAAATTAGCAATAATAGAGCGTGGATTTTCTGGATGTTTTCCACATTTCAAGCTGGCATCCCTCCATCATTTTGGACGCGTCCTCACTGCTAGTTTTAGGATATGTGGCCGCACCGTACTTGGATGGCAGAAGATAGTTTAATGATTTTCATTATGACAGTTCTAGCAAAATGCGTAACTTTCATTTGGGTTTCAGTTACATTATCGTGAGATGGATACTGGACGAATAATTAAGAAGTCACATGCTACTGTTTACATTTTCTGCTGAATAAGTAGTGAGTTAAAACAAATAAAAAAAAATAAAGATAATATTAAAGAATTATTAAAGAAATTCTGTAGTTAATATTATTGATATTTATTTAGCGATTCTTTCTTAATGAAATAAATATAACACAGAATTATTAAAAAGAAAAAATGTTTGACCGAATTTTATAACTAAAATAAAATAGTCCAGTCATAAAGCAGAAGTCCGTGTATATTTCGAGGGGAGCATCATTTATATTTGTAATTCATTTTTGACATATTAAAAATGAAATTTATCAAGTGTGCTATTTTTGTAATTTGGGCGTTTGGCCACCATTTTGAAAAATGACGGCTATGATTAACGGTAAGAACTTTCTTATAATTTTCGTAACACTATTTCCATAACATAAAATTTATACTAAATTTATGCATGCAAATTGCAGTTTTACATGCGAAAATATATTATATATATTATTTTTTTAAATAGTGGTACCAGAGACTCCAACATCCTAATTAATATTCCGTAGTGTTGTTTGTCACGCCCTTTTTTACACACCGGTAAATTTTTACAGTAATAGTCTCCAAATTCAATTACGATTAAATAAGAAGAAAAATACTCTAAAATGATACTGGTGTGAAAAAGAAGGCGGGGCTAACAATGCTACGGAATATTAATTAGTATGTTGGAATCTCTGGTTGTACGAAAACAAAATACCCTCCAACATCCTAATTAATATTCCGTAGTACTGTTGGTCCCGCTCTTTTTCTCTCACCAATAATTTTTTAGAGTAATATTCTCCAAATGCAATTGCGATTAAATAAGAAGAAAAATACTCTAAAATTATACTGGTGTGGAAAAGAAGGCGGGGCTAACAATACTACGGAATATTAATTAGTATGTTGCAGGGTATGAAAAAATATTTTTAAAAAGTTCCCTGTGGCTGACCGTTATTCAATAAATAATCTGTGAATTCATACCTATAAAGTTAGACAAAATGTGACTGGATGGAGAATACACAAAAGAAAGCATAAATTATAATAGTTTACTGCAGAAAATTCTTTAGATGTCTGATATTATTCATTATAATCGTATTTGAATTTACTAAAATTGACAAGAGTAGGTAAAATTCACTAATTATAGCAAGAATGGTGTTTTGAGAATTACCACTTGCAGAAACTTGAAGAGAGTATAATTGTGCATGTATCCAATTTATACCTCTTGCATATTTGCCAAATTCTACCCAATACACATAGTTACCTTCATCTAATAAATTTTCAGAATTTTTATTAATAGGATAAATAAAACATATTTATTACTAGCTGTGTTGAATATTCGAAGGGATTTCTAGTCACTAGCTTGCAATTTGCCATTTAATCACGATTTATTTAATGAAACTTATGTCGTCTTATAGAAGCTATTTTAGCCTTTTTATAGGTATGTTTAATTTTATCGTAGATTTCATAGACATTTGACAAATTAATGATAATTTGGATTTATTTTCGTTTCCACAGCAGTAACTTAGAAAATGTGAGAGAAAAGAATGTGTTATTATATTAGTTTATGCCCGGGGAAAGATTTATTTTTGGATGTAGATGCTTGAGATTTCAACAAGAACAAGAAAAAGTTTGCATAAAAAAAAAAAAAAAAAAAAAGAAAGAAAAGTTTCAATGTAAATTTTTAATAAAATCTACAGAGCTGCCAACCTAATCCGGCAAAATGTTAACTCCTATTGAAAAACGCCCCTTTTTCTACACCACTTAATTTTTAGAGCAATTCTCTTCAAATGTATCTATGATGAATTAAGTAGAAAAATACTCTAAAAATTAAGTGGTGTAGAAAAAGGGGCTGTACTAACAATTTGCCGGATTAGGTTGGCAGCTCTGAATCTATAATAATTGGCAATTTTGTAATTTAAATTATTCAAACCAGACATTTTTGCTCTATAAATCATAAATGTGAAAATTTTGTGTTTGATTTTCTGTTCGTCTTCGGGCTCTTTTTTTAGTTATCGAGAAACCGTCCGTATTTGGATGGCTGAAGGTAAATGAATGACTTTCATTAAGATAGTTCTAACAGAACGCGAAACTTTCATCTTAGCTTGCGTTACATCATTGTGCACTGGGACTGGACGGAGATTTAAAAAGCCACGTTCTCCTGTTTACATATTCTGCTAAAAAAGTTGTGAGATAAAATAACTTAAGAAAAATAAAGATGCGATTAAAATAATTATTAAAGAAATTCTTTAGTTAATATTGATATTTATTTAGCAATTCTTTCTTACAGAATTAAATATAACACGAAATAATTAAAAGGAAAAGACGTTTGAATTAATTTTATAACTAAAATAAAAAGGGTACTAGTTTGAATGTTAGTATGCACTACATTTAATTTAGTGCAAATGAAAACCATTGCAATCTTCGTGTTACCATTTCTTGCATTCGACGTGCTGAGCTAGTGGAGGCAATGGCTTTTCTGTGCTGGTGAAGGCAACTGCTGGTGACAGTCGACTGCCTCTTGCTCTGCTGGTGGAAGTAACTGCTGGTATAGGTCAATTGTCACATGCGCCGTTTGTGAAACAGATGTAAGATTGCTGGAACCAAAAGAGATAGCACACACGTGATCTGGTGTTGCTTGTGGGTTATAAGGATGAATCCCAGTAGCTGAAAACCCAGAAGCTCCATTTCCAGTCTTGCTCCGAGCTGTATTCAGAAGAGATCCTTACTGAAGACTTGAAAGTTTGTTACGATATTACAAAAAATATAAATTATAATTATTAATTCCATGTATATTTTACACTGTAATATACGGTAGATAAAATAAAACACAAAATTAATTTATTTCTGAACCCTGTTGCATGTTCCTCCAAGTATGGGGTGAAGATGACACATACGCTTATTTTCGTATTGCTGCAAGGTTAAGACAGCTTCTGCTTACCTTGTGTGTGTAATAGAATAAGGAACTCACTTATATTGCTAATATCGTATCTAAAATAAAACATCTATTTATGAACTTTAAATATGAGCAGGCGAATATTATAAGAGCTTTACTCCCAAGGTTAAATGCTCACGAGAATCAAAATAACGGCGATAGATTAAGACAAGTTCATAATCTATGCGCTCACTGGAACAAGACTTCTCACACATGCTGGTCAGTATTACCATCTGTTGGCTGTTAATACTGACATAAAAGTGCTAGGAACAAACTTATGTGTTCTCCGAATTACCTTATACATGGTATTTTAAATCATTAATATAAGGGGAAAATTACTTTATTGAAATCATAAGATATTTAAGTACCTTTTTATGAATGCCAATCGCAAAGGAATACATTAAAACTTCCCGCTAGAGACCACTCTTCGTTCCGCAAAAATTTGTTCGTAAAGAGAGCTGGTCGCTCAAAGAAGTGTCAACATTGGACACTAAGTAGATAAGGTAACAAATCGGTGCCTTTAAAATCGGTCGTTGGAGGAGGGGATCGTTAACAGGGGTGGTCTCCCATAGAAGTTTCACTGTATATTTTCTGTATTTTATATAAAAACAAAATATGAACCAAACATTTCAGCTACTACAACACATGTGCATCCATCATCTTTAACACTACCAACAGTTATCAGAAATTCAAGCGCATAAGTATAGATTAACCTAAAAAATATAAAAAAAAGAAAGATAGAAAGAAAAGAGATAGATTCTAAATTAAAAGAAGGGATATGTTGCTAAAAAGCAACATAATGTGTAACCGGGGTGTACAATGTATAGATTTATAATATATACAGAAAGAGATAGAAAAAAAAATAACTTTTTTTTTATTTCCTAAGTAGTAGATATAAAATTCTGCACAAATCATAATTTCATTTAGAGTGGCAAGACATTTTTTTAAGTTTATTTTCCAATATAAATGTATGCGGTAACTATGTTACTTTCCTTAGAAACGGTTGCTATATTTCTTAAAATCTCTTTGTTTCAGCTTTAGTACAGGACCCTTTTGGTGACGTAATTTTTTATTGTCATTTTGGCGATAAATTAAAATGACTATCCTAATTGCGTAAAGAATGACCTTGGCGAAAATTTTCTGAACTACTTTGGTGACAAATTTGAAATTTCACCAAGGAAGTCCTATACTAAATATGTTCCATTTTCCTTCATGCGCGAGAGAAAAAAAAGGAAAAACTTAATTGGGAAACATACTAAATACTACCATACAAAAAGCGTAATATGTAATAATTGTTTTGTTCCTCAATTTAAGTAAAAGAAAAAAAATTATATGTTGAAAATTTTTTTTCAACATTAAAATAAATATATTTTCTTATTCACGTGTAAATGAAATTTACTTTTATGAGGGGTAAAATGAGGGCTAAATCTTTTTCTTATCCCACCAGCTTATATATATATATAGACAGATAGATAGATAGATATATAAATTGCGGTTTTTATTTAGTAATTTTTTAATTAACCAGTTGTTCGATTGAACTAAAAAGTACGGCGTTGGATAGATTTTTTTCCTGGTTAATGGGTGTATCTTTGCATAGCGAAAGACCTGACATATTGAAAGTAGTGAAAGATCGCAGATCATAACTACGTTGACTGAAAACAAAAGTCCTGTATTCAAAAAAAAAAAAAAAAAAAAAAAAAAAAAAGGCCGAAAGAAAGAAAAAGAAAAGAAGAAAAATCTTAACATTTTTACGGAATAATCATTAAAGGCTTCAATAGTTTTTCCCTCACATCCCTAAAGTGGATAATATAATAGATAAAACTTATAAGTCCATTAATAAAAATCTGGCAATTTTAACTAACCATTATCTACTGCTTCTCTACGGGCTTATTCAAAACACTTTTAGCTCAGTGTTATTTAACTTTCAAAATTTTCATTCAGTTCCATTTTAAGTGAATTTTTTATGATAGTTTATTTTTATAAACATAACTCATATAATAGCTATGAAAAGTTCAAATATAAGAATAACTTGAAGTAAGGTGTTTAAAAGGTGTTTTCTTTTTTTCTTTCTCCCCCCCCCCCCCCCGACCTCCCCAGTTGGGAGGAAGTTGAAAGTAACGTGGCTAATGCCAAGCAACTTTTGCACTTATTAATCGGGAGAACATTATTGCATGATACACAACCTTTCCATAAATGACCGCGTGCTTTCGATTTCAGACATTTTGTTAAATAGCTGAAAAAGTGTAAAGAACGTGTTACACCTCATATTTCAGTGTAAGTTTTGCATTGAAAGCAAAAGGCGGACCAGTAAAAAAAACTAAAGGAAAATGGAAATATTTCAGATCACCCAGTAAAATATATTGCTTGAAATGCGTTCTGGCTATAGCGAGAGCCTGATTAAGGGGGAAGCACACATTACTTATAATTACACCGTTATTTTTTAACAAATACTTTCCTCCTATAATAAACAGAAAATTCTCATTAAAAATTATTTTAAGAGAATTCTGGTGTCTAATAACGATGAGTAAATTTGATTGTTTTACACCGTTCATTTTTTATAAAAAATATTTCCTCGTCAATGCGTGGAATGTCTATGACATGAAGTAAAAAATAATTGTAAAAATATTCTGGTGAGAGCGGAGATAATGTGTGCTACCCCCTTAATCAGGATCTGGCTATAGCATTAGAGTTGCCAATTTTTGTAATTTATTCCGGCGCACTGTTAGCTCCGCCCTTTTTTACACAGGAAATTTTAAAGGATGGTTTTCCCCTTATTTAACCGTTGTCACATATTAAAGAGAAATATTCTATAACATTTCTGGTGCGAAAAGAAGGCGGGGCTAAAATTGCTCCGGAATAAATTACAAAAGTTGGCAACTGTGTAGCATGTGAATATGAGGCTTCTTCTTAATATATGTATATATATATATATATATATATATATATATATATATTAAATGAGGTTATATTATATAACGGTTTTTTTAAAAAATCGTTTAAAAAAGTTATTTTTTAAATTATAACATGCAAAAGGACTAAAAACCTAGTGCAAAGCCATTTTTAGGAAACTTGACATACTGCGTTAGACATAGCATACTGCAACAGAATGCAAAATTAAATATCTAATGAAATATAAGCATTTTTACTAAATTATTTTTAACTGCGCATGTGCAAGATTTAACTAAATTTCATTTGGATAAATTAATAGCCAAAGTTATAGAGCTAATTATATCAAAACACTAAGTATCGTGCAAATTCTGGAATAATCAGTATTTTATATAAAAACAAAATATGAACCAAACATTTCAGCTACTACAACACATGTGCATCCATCATCTTTAACACTACCAACAGTTATCAGAAATTCAAGCGCATAAGTATAGATTAACCTAAAAAATATAAAAAAAAAGAAAGAAAGAAAGAAAAGAGATAGATTCTAAATTAAAAGAAGGGATATGTTGCTAAAAAGCAACATAATGTGTAACCGGGGTGTACAATGTATAGATTTATAATATATACAGAAAGAGATAGAAAAAAAAATAACTTTTTTTTTTATTTCCTAAGTAGTAGATATAAAATTCTGCACAAATCATAATTTCATTTAGATTGGCAAGACATTTTTTAAAGTTTATTTTCCAATATAAATGTATGCGGTAACTATGTTACTTTCCTTAGAAACGGTTGCTATATTTCTTAAAATCTCTTTGTTTCAGCTTTAGTACAGGACCCTTTTGGTGACGTAATTTTTTATTGTCATTTTGGCGATAAATTAAAATGACTATCCTAATTGCGTAAGGAATGACCTTGGCGAAAATTTTCTGAACTACTTCGGTGACAAATTTGAAATTTCACCAAGGAAGTCCTATACTAAATATGTTCCATTTACCTTCATGCGCGAGAGAAAAAAAAGGAAAAACTTAATTGGGAAACATACTAAATACTACCATACAAAAAGCGTAATATGTAATAATTGTTTTGTTCCTCAATTTAAGTAAAAGAAAAAAAATTATATGTTGAAAATTTTTTTTCAACATTAAAATAAATATATTTTCTTATTCACGTGTAAATGAAATTTACTTTTATGAGGGGTAAAATGAGGGCTAAATCTTTTTCTTATCCCACCAGCTTATATATATATATAGACAGATAGATAGATAGATATATAAATTGCGGTTTTTATTTAGTAATTTTTTAATTAACCAGTTGTTCGATTGAACTAAAAAGTACGGCGTTGGATAGATTTTTTTCCTGATTAATGGGTGTATCTTTGCATAGCGAAAGACCTGACATATTGAAAGTAGTGAAAGATCGCAGATCATTATTACGTTGACTGAAAACAATAGTCCTGTATTCAAAAAAAAAAAAAAAAAAAAAAAAGGCCGAAAGAAAGAAAAAGAAAAGAAGAAAAATCTTAACATTTTTACGGAATAATCATTAAAGGCTTCAATAGTTTTTCCCTCACATCCCTAAAGTGGATAATATAATAGATAAAACTTATAAGTCCATTAATAAAAATCTGGCAATTTTAACTAACCATTATCTACTGCTTCTCTACGGGCTTATTCAAAACACTTTTAGCTCAGTGTTATTTAACTTTCAAAATTTTCATTCAGTTCCATTTTAAGTGAATTTTTTATAATAGCTATGAAAAGTTCAAATATAAGAATAACTTGAAGTAAGGTGTTTAAAAGGTGTTTTCTTTTTTTCTTTCTCTCCCCCCCCCCGACCTCCCCAGTTGGGAGGAAGTTGAAAGTAACGTGGCTAATGCCAAGCAACTTTTGCACTTATTAATCGGGAGAACATTATTGCATGATACACAACCTTTCCATAAATGACCGCGTGCTTTCGATTTCAGACATTTTGTTAAATAGCTGAAAAAGTGTAAAGAACGTGTTACACCTCATATTTCAGTGTAAGTTTTGCATTGAAAGCAAAAGGCGGAGCAGTAAAAAAACTAAAGGAAAATGGAAATATTTCAGATCACCCAGTAAAATATATTGCTTGAAATGCGTTCTGGCTATAGCGAGAGCCTGATTAAGGGGGAAGCACACATTACTTATAATTACACCGTTATTTTTTAACAAATACTTTCCTCCTATAATAAACAGAAAATTCTCATTAAAAATTATTTTAAGAGAATTCTGGTGTCTACTAACGATGAGTAAATTTGATTGTTTTACACCGCTCATTTTTTATAAAAAATATTTCCTCGTCAATGCGTGGAATGTCTATGACATGAAGTAAAAAATAATTGTAAAAATATTCTGGTGAGAGCGGAGATAATGTGTGCTACCCCCTTAATCAGGATCTGGCTATAGCATTAGAGGTGCCAATTTTTGTAATTTATTCCGGCGCACTGTTAGCTCCGCCCTTTTTTTACACCGGAAATTTTAAAGGATGGTTTTCCCCTTATCTAACCGTTGTCACATATTAAAGAGAAATATTCTATAACATTTCTGGTGCGAAAAGAAGGTGGGGCTAAAATTGCTCCGGAATAAATTACAAAAGTTGGCAACTGTGTAGCATGTGAATATGAGGCTTCTTCTTAATATATGTATATATATATATATATATATATATATATATTAAATGAGGTTATATTATATAACGGTTTATTTAAAAAATCGTTTAAAAAAGTTATTTTTTAAATTATAACATGCAAAGGTACTAAAAACTCAGTGCAAAGCCATTTTTAGGAAACTTGACATACTGCGTTAGACATAGCATACTGCAACAGAATGCAAAATTAAATATCTAATGAAATATAAGCATTTTTACTAAATTATTTTTAACTGCGCATGTGCAAGATTTAGCTAAATTTCATTTGCATAAATTAATAGCCAAAGTTATAGAGCTAATTATATCAAAACACTAAGTATCGTGCAAATTCAGAAATTTGTACGTAATAGAATGAGCTGCTATTCATTCGAATACTGATGCTATCATCTGCTATTCTGTCGACAGAATTAACTGCTAGTAAATTGTTTCGAAATAGTATCTAACTAGGAAACCATCCCATACTGTAATAATAAATAAAATCCAAACAAGCATAAATCGAAAGAGCATGTATAAATATGTTTTTTGATGCACAAAACTATAGCCCTTGTCAGTACATTTTCGAGTTATAAATTCTGATAGTTCTCGAATAATTAGTGCAACCACGCTTGAATCGATAACAGCACGCCTTACTGAAATAATGAATGAAAACCAAAACAAGCAGAAATTGAAAAAAAAAAAAACATAGACAAGCGTGTTCTTTGATGGAATAATCAGTTGCCCATTTCAGCTTTGAGACATATTCAATCGAGATATAATGTCTGAAAATTCGCTAAAATAAACTCTAAAAATTGATAAAAGTCATGGTTCTGGCAGTTTTTAACGGGACTCCTCCCACTCATTTCTCGTTGCTACATTTTTGCTCAAATTTCAATATAGATTTCTCGAGAACGGGCTTAAGAAGGCTAACAGTTTATGCGTCAGAAATCACGATAGATTATGCCCTCTTGAATGAACATAATTTAACGGATTTCTATTATTATACTATTCCGATGGTTTCCTGGTAAGATCCATATATATATATATATATATATATATATATATATATATGTCTAGCAGCGGCGGCTCGTGAACCAAAAATAGGTGAAGAGCTCAAAAATAATATTTAAGTATTTTTAATAATAATTTTATTAAGCATGGTCTTAACTAAAATTAATTAAAAATACTTATTTGAAAGTAAATTTATATTCTATAAATAAATACAGTGTAAAGTACAGTGTGCCTCTTCACCAATTTTCGGTGCACGAGCCACCACTGATATCCAGATCTGCCAACCTAATCCAGCAAATTGTTAGCACCGCCCCTTTTTCTACACCACTTAATTTTTAAAGTAATTTTCTTCAAATGTATTTGCGATGAATTAAGAAGGAAAAAACTTTAAGAAATGACTGGTGTAGGAAAAAGGGCGCTACTAACAATTTGCCGGATTAGGTTGGCAGCTCTGTATGTCATAAAAGACATCAGATGGTGTAATAAGTAGTAAACTTTGAATAAACACCATAAAATACAATTCAAATCAGATGGTGTAACAAGTACAAAACATGGAATAAACATCAGAAAATGCAAATGCGTTTATTCAAAGTTTTGTACTTATTACTCTAAAACGCCAGTTGTGTGGTGCTTTCTTATTATCAGTTGGTGTAGTTTCATACTTGCCAACCTAACCCGGAAAAGTGTTAGTCCCGCCCCTTTCCGCCTATTTTTACACACCAGTCTTTTTTTAGAGTGCTTTTTTTCTTATCCAATCGTAAATGTAATTGAAGGGTACTCTAAAAATTAAGAGGTGTACAAAAAGGTGCGGGAACCAATACACACACGCACATATATTTTAACTTCGTAAAATTAAGAATAACAGTAGATTAAATGCCACTGAAACCGATTATAATCAAAAAGAAATAATTTTTAACTAAATCAACCGTATAGACGATATTACAGATATAAAAAGGTAAAGATTACGGCCCTTGATTTCAGGGACACAACGGAAATTCTTAAAGAAAAAAAATCTATTAGAGGGAGATTTGATTTTTAAAAATTGGTGCTATGTGTAATGGCATAAGGAGAACTCGAGAAAGCAACCTTTTAAATCTCAAGAAGGATTATAATTGTTACCACGTCTTTATCTATTGCATGATAGTGTAGTGGTAAAATGGATTAATAAAAGCTCTGTAGAAGTTTTTTTTTTTTTTTTACACAATTCAATTGCAAAAAATTTCTGGAATATTAAATATTATTAATTGAAAGTGAATTTCAAAAAAATATTTGCGCTTTAATAATTGCATAAACTAATATATCTACAAATTAGATTAACTCTTTGTAGTCTTAAGCTGCAGGTAATTTCATTTAATTTATATCCTTCGTTATTTTCATTTGATAGTAGTATCTCAATAACCGCTTAAATGTTCTCTCTAAATAATCTAAAACTTTGATTAAGATGCATTATGGTTGAAAACAATTAATTTTCCCTCCCCCCCAAAAAAGAAAATTAAATTAAAAGTTAAGTAAATAAAATAAATTATTGAATCAATTGTTAAATAAGAATTCTCTGAACCTAAAACTATATTTTTTGTGTTTCTATTTTTATTTTCCAAAATGTTCAATAATTAAACATTTTCCTGAATAAGATATGAACAATTTATTTTATTTTTACTCAATTTCTTGTATTTGATTTAAAAAATCCTGATAGTGTTTTGATCTACAGGCAGAATTTACGACGATAAATATTTTTAATGGCATACGAATACTGCACAGTCAGCAGAATCTTCAGCTAATAAATTTTCAGAATTTTTATTAATAGGATAAATAAAACATATTTATTACAGTTGTGTTGAATATTCGAAAGGATTTCTAGTCAATAGCTTGCAATTTACCATTTAATCACGATTTATTTAATGAAACTTATGTCGTCTTATAGGAGCTATTTCAGCCTTTTTATAGGTATGCTTAATTTTATCGTAGATTTCATAGACATTTGACAAATAAATGATAATTTGGATTTATTTTCGTTTCCACAGCAGTAACTTTAGATTTCAACAAGAAGAAAGACTTTGAATACGATGAAAAAAAAAAAAGGTTTCAATGTAAATTTTTAATAAAATCTAATAATAATTGGCAATTTTATAATTTAAATTATTCACACCAGACATTTTTGCTCTATAAATCATAAATGTGAAAATTTTGTGTTTAATTTTCTGTTGGTGTTCTTGCGTTCTTCTTAGTTATCGAGAAATCGTCCGTATTTGGACGGCAGAAGGTAATTCATGACTTTCGTTAAGATAGTGTTAGAAAATGTGAAACTTCTTTCTTGGTTTGCGTTACATCATCGTGCACAGGACGGAGAATTAAGAAGTCATATACTCCTGTTTACATTTTATGCTGAATAAGTTGTGAGATAAAACAACTTAAGAAAAAAAAAAGATACGATTAAGAGAATTATTAAAGAAATTCTTCAGTTAATATTATTGATATTTATTTAGCAATTCTTTCTTACAGAAATATATATAACACGAAATATTTAAAAGGAAAAGATGTTTGAATTAATTTTATAACTAAAATAATAATACAGTTTTAAAAAATTAAAGAACACGCTTTTATAGAAATGTGAACTAAAAAGCACAAAATATCTATCTTAGTATTAAAATGCAGGGTAAGAGAAAATCGTGTGAATGACACACCAATACATTTAAATCTGTAATTAAAATAATTTAGAATTAAACAAAAACGACTTTTAAAAAATCTCCCCTGACTGGGCTTGAACGCTAGACCTTTACCCAGGCCTCGCAGTGTTCCTATAATTCTAGGAATAATTTTGCTACATTGTCAACACTATTTTAAATGAACACTTATTAACCGAATACTTTAACATTAAAACCTTGAAGAAAATGTTTTTAACAATGGTGGTGGCAGTATAATAAAAGGCGAGTAAATTTTTAGGAACGCTGCGAGGCCTGTTTACCTCACAGCCACAGCATTCACGTAGGGAAAGTCTTTTTTTACAATATAGATTTTTTGTTTGCTCCCAGAGCGGTTACAAACATACATTATACATACACACATACAAACATACATACAGGTGAAGCTATTAAAAGCGTGTTAATAAAAGGGTACTAGTTTGAATGTTAGTATGCACTACATTTAATTTAGTGCAGATGAAAACCATTGCAATCTTTGTGCTACCATTTCTTGCATTCCACGTGCTAGGCTAGTGGAGGCAAAGGCTTTTCTGTGCTGGTTAAGGCAACTGCTGGTGACAGTCGACTGCCTCTTGCTCTGCTGGTGGAAGCAACTGCTGGTATAGGTCAATTGTCACATGCGCCGTTTGCAGGGCCTGATTAAGGGGGAAGCTCGCTCTTCACACATTATTTATACTTACACCGTTATTTTTTAACAAATACTTTCCTGCTATAATAAACAGAAAATTTTCATAAAAAATTATTTTAAAAGAATTCTGGTGTCTAATAACGGTGAGTAAATTGGATTGTTTTACACCGTTCATTTTTTATAAAAAATATTTCCTCGTCAAAGCGTGGAATTTCTATGACATTAAGTAAAAAATAATTGTAAAAATATTCCGGTATGAGCGAGCTTCCCCCTTAATCAGGCCCTGGCCGTTTGTGAAACAGATGTATCACTGCTGGAACCAACAGAGATAGCACACGCGTGATCTGGTATTGCTTGTGGATTATAAGGATAAATCCCAGTAGCTGAAAACCCAGAAGCTCCATTTTCAGTCTTGCTCCGAATTGTATTCAGGAGAGATCCTTACTGAAGACTTTAAAGTTTGTTACAATATTACAAAAATTATAAATTATAATTATTAATTTCATTTATGTTTTACACTGTAATATACGGTAGATAAAATAAAAAACAAAATTAATTAATGCATTGCAGGCGGGAAATTTTGGTGTCATTCCAAAAGAATAATAAACCCTACCCTTTTTTGGAAACAATACTTTACTTTAAAAAAATGTTTCTTGTTCCCTTAATTTTATTTTGTTAGACTCTTTACAGAACTCTAGCATATATAAATGAATGAAATTTACCGCTTTGATTGTTGATGACAAAAGTTCAGTTATTTAATCATGAATTTGTTAATTAATTTGATGTTTTAGAGAAACTTATAAAGGCATGACTTATGTTTTAAAATATATGTGGTTCTGATTGTATTTCATGATATATGTATTAACTTAAGATTTCTAAAAAATATTTTCTTATGACTAGAACATTAAAAACATCAGAGATTGCTCTAAAAGTGTCAATCTCTGGTGCACTTACCCTACATCATTTTAAAACTAACTGCGATCTGTCTACATAATCCTGAAACCTAAAAGCAAATTTATGTTTATTTTTTTAGTTATTTCAAAATTTAGTGCATAACTAGCAGGGATGGAACACGGGCGCAGAATTCATACCACTGTCAATGTAAGAAAATTTTCTACCTCTTAAATCGACGATATTATAGGTAGAGAAATTTCTTAAACAGATTCCGGTATGAATTCTGCGCCCGTGTTCCATCCCTGAACTAGTTTTTGCGCATTGAGAACACAGTTAAAAGATAAATATAAACCACATTCATTGTTCTTAATTATATTACTGCTGCCATTGCATTTCCATGACCTTCCCATATATACCCCCACCTATAGAAGCTTCTTTTCTCTTTCTTTTACCTATATATATATATATATATATAAAGAATTTATTAAATTTGTGACAAACTTTGAATAACTGCCAATCATTACAATTTTTTGACAACAGAGTTTTCTTTTTTATGATTTTTTTCTTTTTATTTATTTATATTAAACTGCTACAAAAACTATTAAAAATGTGTATAAAAAGATACTGGTGTCAAAAAAAAACGTGATGGTTGGCAGATATGATTTTATATTTTAAATTTCCTATATATTTACTCGTTATGAGATATCCTGAACATGTTTTCACCAATTTAAAAAATATCTTCTTATTACCGAGTCTTGTGGGCACAGTATCTCAAGAAGCAATTGAAATAATTCTAAAATCTTTATATTTCATTGGATTTGGACATACGGTTGCGAGATTTTGCGACTTTTTTATTCAATAATCACCAATAATTTTGAAAAGTGATGTTGTATATACATAATGGACGAATAATCGGCTGTTATGTATATCCAACAGGGCTGCCAGATTTGGCCTTTTTTTATTCAGTAGTCACAAATAATTTTTATTTGTAACGTTTGGCTAATCACTTTGCAATAGTCCATTATGTATATCAAATGTCACTTCTTATTTTTGGTGACTATTGAATAAAAAATGCCACATCTGGCAACGCTGATATCTAATATCACTTTTTAAATCATTCGTGACTAATTTTTAATCATTGACTTTTTTATTCATTCGTGACTAATGAATAAAAAAGTCGCAAAGTCTGGCAACAATGTTTGGACATAAATTTCCACTAGTCAGTTTATGACGCATTTCACTCAACATGTATTGCTGTTATGCTTAAATATGTTGAACTGTTAGTGTTTATTTAGTGGAATTGTAGTGTTAGTGTACGATTATCTATTTATAAAAAAGACCTAGCGGAACTTTGGAATTTCTGTTTTGTTCACAATTGCAGACTGCAATTTTTTTTTATCGCATATCATACGATACAAAATAAAAGAAGTCTGTGAAGCTCATCTATAAGTGAACGAGAAGCAGAGCCTGATTAAGGGGGAAGCACACATTATTTATACTTACACCGTTATTTTTTAACAAATACTTTCCTCCTATAATAAACAAAAAATTCTCATTAAAAATTATTTTAAAAGAATTCTGGTGTCTAATAACGGTGAGTAAATTGGATTGTTTTACACCGTTCATTTTTTATAAAAAATATTTCCTCGTCAAAGCGTGGAATTTCTATGACATGAAGTAAAAAATAATTGTAAAAACATTCTGGTGAGACCGGAGATAATGTGTGCTTCCCCCTTAATCAGGCTCTGACGAGAAGCAAAGTCTCGATAAAGTTTTAAATCCAAAACCGAGGACGGTATGACTTATAAGTGATCTGGGTCTTTAAGAGCTTTCAATAAAGCCTGTCTAATAGAAATCGTCTTTTAACCACTTGCTTTAGTACCAATAATGTTAAAAAATAATATTTCAAAGTAGGTGGCAAGAACATTTTCCTGTTCCTTTGCACTTTAGGAATAGTACTCTATTGTAGTCGACTGTAATTTTATTTTATTTCATTTATTTATTTATTTATTTTTGATTAATTTTGCTTTAATTAGAAGATATTTTTCAATTCTGTGTTTTCTGGGTTTTTTTTCTTTTTCTTTTTCGGGTAATGTAAGATAATATTATTCACTTTTTGACCCATAGTTAACATATTAGGCATTCCATCGATTTTGTGAAAAATATTGATACCATAAAATATTCTATATGCTTTCGCAGAATATGACGATTACTAAATGCTTCAACATTAACTGGTAGGAAGCCTTTCATTTCAGTAGCCGGTTTCTATTGATATTAACCGGTTCCTCATTATCTTGAAATCATTTACGCACTGCTAAAATGTACTCTATTGCAGGAATGGAACACGAGCGCAGAACTCATACCACTATTAATGAAACAAAAATTTCTACTTCTTAAATCGACGATATTATAGAAATTTCTTAAACAAATACCGGTATGAGTTCTGCGCCCGTGTTCCATCCCTGCTATTGCATACTTGCTAACCATCTCATTATGAACCGTACAATTTTTAGTACCCGCCTTTCTTTTCACACCAGTTATTTTTTAGAGTAATTTTATTTTTATTTAATCATAACAACATTTGGAAAGAATTACTCTAAAAATAATGTGGTGTGTAAAAAGTGGCGTTTTTTCAAGGGGCGTTAACAATTA
Source organism: Salticus scenicus (assembly GCA_963930645.1). Classification (NCBI taxonomy): domain Eukaryota; kingdom Metazoa; phylum Arthropoda; class Arachnida; order Araneae; family Salticidae; genus Salticus; species Salticus scenicus. The sequence goes on from OZ005657.1 coordinate 112,112,817, forward strand.
GACGGTTATTAATGAGATGGTTGGCAAGTATGCTACTGTAGTTAATATTTGTCTTTCTGTGCAAGAAGGCTCATCTTGGGAATAATCTGGGTACTCTCCTAGTGGAATTCTGTGGAATAGCGTCAAACTTATGCTGCGTCAAACTTATTTCGAAAACTTATGCTGCATGACTTGCGATAAATGGCATCTGATGCTGGTAAACCATTAAGTGTTACAAATTGTGATTGAACATTAACTGATCATAAATCCTCTCTTGGATTACGCACCTTAAGCACATAATTGTAAAACATTAATGTACGGATTTGTATGAGGCCAGACTTAATCCGTTTCTCACTGTCAGAAGTTTTTCTATAGCAGTAAGACAACACAATTTCATACATGCATAGCTGCTAAATTGTAAATTTTTTTGCTACAGGAATTGTTTAGAAGAAATTATTAATAATTGTTTAATAGTTTTTCTGCGATTTAACATGAGAATTTTTTTACAAACACAGTGGTGCTAAAAAACCGTACAAGAGTGCACCTATGGAAATTTTCTGAGGATGTTTTATTGTGGAAGACACTTACAAGGGAAATATGAAATATGAATCAGTAACATTTCTATGGAAAACAAAACAAGTCTAGATTAAAGAAAGGGTAGAGTGCAAATTTTGTGCAACAAACCCCATCGGTCATGATATGGCCCTAAAAAGCAGTAGCAAAGGTGCAAGAAAACATAGCGCAGTTCTAGTATGTTTGGCTTGCGGAAGGACGTTATTGTATTCGAGTCCCATTAGGCCCTTCTTTTAAATTTTTTTCGAGTAGTATACATTTTTTTAATTTATAATTAAATGAAATTATGAGTTTTAGAGAAAATATTCACTATAATAAGATTTTTATTTCATGAGTTTACCAATTAAAAAAAATATTAACCAGGAATTTAAATATATATGTTTATTCATTATAAAGAAGACAATCATAATAAAATTTACAAATTTAGATTTCATTTTATAGTGATTATTATTAGAAGTAGAAAATTAATAAAAGCATAAGCATTTTTTTTTTTCACAAAAAGCACAATAATATAAAAGAAAATTAATCACAATTAATTGTATTACAAACTGTTTCTCCTTCAAAAAATGTTATCACGAAGCTTTTTTAAAATACCTGGCTTTTCGTTGAAATACGTAGATGTGCAAAATTCATATTTGCCCAGATTTCGAAAGTTTTGAGATATAAACTGTTTAAAAAATAGTGAAACCATTTTGAAAAAAATTGTCCTTGGACTCAGTTTCATTAACAGTTCCTCCAAGAACACGAAATTTCTCAGTCATTTAATAAAATTTTTGAAATAAAAGTTAAATAAAACGTTAAATGGTTGAGCAACAGCTATTGTCCATTCAATATTTTTTATGAATAAATTTGCCTAAATAATATATAACAAAGTTATGAGCCTCGCAAAGTTTCTAAAATTTAACTCACGTTTTATTATATTGCCATTAGTATTCTTAAAAAGAAAATTTTCTTAAATGTGAACTGACGTTTTAATGCAAAATTATTATGTAAGAAAGAATTGTTTAAAGATAGTAGTGAGAGTATAATAAAATGAGCGTAAAAATTTAGAAACGCTGTGAGATCTGCAATTAAGAGAGCAGATGGTTAACACTTGCTATCAGTCTTGCTAGATCTGGCGGATATTTTATTCAATAATCCTCAAAAATTTTGAGGAGCGATATTTGATATACGCATACTTGCCAACATACAAATTAATATTCCGCAGTATTGTTAACCCCGCCTTCTTTTGCCCACCACTATCTTTTCAGACTATTTTTCTTCTTATTTAATCGTAATTGCATTTAGAGAATATTACTCTAAAAATTTATTGGTGTGAAAAAATGGGCGGGACTAACAACACTACGGAATATTAATTAGGATGTTGGCAAGCATGTATACGTAATTGGCAATTAACCTTCGAAGTCATTAGGCAAACGTTACGATTAAAAATTATTGGTGGTTATTGAATAAAACATCCGCCGGATCTGGCAACACTGCTTGCTATTAGTGGCGTCGATAAAAAATTCTAATTAATAATTTACATAAAACACTAACAAAAATCATTAACGAAGTTACATCTAAATTCATTTTCCTTTAAATTCATATATTATTATTAATTCTTTTTTTCTGTTGTATACAAAAAAAGTTTCAAAATTCGACAAAGATGGTGATCGAACTCAAGATCATCCTTTCCTCAAACAAGCTACCACTTCGCCACGTTTTTTGACTGCCTGCATCTATTTCGTTGGTTTTGATAGAAACATCTAAAACTTCAAAGGGTCATATTTTGCTCATTGGCGGTTGTTGCGTAAAATTTGCATTATGTTTTCGTTCACACTCTAATTTATGCATGGTTTGGTTTTAATAAGAATTTTACAGATTCATATACCCATGTTAGTAGTTACGAGTAGTGTGGACAGATCCGGCGGATTTTTATTCAGTTGTCACCAATAATGTTTAATTGTAACGTTTGGCTAATCACTTCGAATATTTATATTCTGTTATACATATCAAATACCGCATCTCAAAATTATTGGTGACTGTTGAATAAAAAATCACCCTGATCTGGCAATACTAGTTACGCGTGCGTCTTGCTGCAGTGATAATCATTCGGGCCTAGTTATTCATTCACAGACGTAGGGCTTTCCTATCATGTTGACCTAAATGAACTATTGCGATTTTTTAGGACTTATAAAATTCATGTACGAAGTTATTTATTTATTCAATTAGCTATTATTTTAATTTAATCACGTTAGAAAAATTATGTTTCAAACTATAAAATTTTCGAAGATAAAAAATTCTATTTTTTTTTTTTTTTTTACATATTAATGGTTTAGTATACATTTAATAACCATTTTTGAAATTGATTGAGCAAATTTTATTAGGAAATATGCCGTAAACGTCGAATCTTTAACATTCACTCCACATTTTCTAAATCTACTGGAAATATAATTGGATAATGATTTATTAATTTATTACTGCCTTTTTTCAATTATAATTATTGCATAAACAATACTTTTTATGCAACAAAAAATATAAATTTTCACTTTTATAACATGTCCAAAATTAGCTTTATTTTACAGTAGAAAAATTCGAAACATGGTTAGAAAAAATTGAAATTAAAACAAAAAACTTTTTTTTTATAATTACGTTGTTATGTAACATGAATTAAAAAAATACAAGAAAAATGTTGATTTGTGTTTTCTGAACCCCAGTTTATTAACATTTCTCAAAGCAACAACAAAAAAAAATGTGTACTTCATTATTTTGTGTGTTTAATCATTTTAAAAATACTAATTATGGCTTAAATTAAATTCATTTGCGTGGAAAATTCTTAAAAATCTTTGTCTTTAACATAATTTTAAAAACACAAAGCTTTCTTAATTAACATTTTGGGGGATCGGAAACTAGAAAAAAGTTAATTACCGTTAATACTTCTGACACTTTGCTAGTAAAAAAAAAAAAAAGGAAAGAAAAAGAAACTTATTTAAAATGTAGCCAAAAAGTAACTTATTTTATACATAAATAGGACAAAGGGACATTTTTTTTTTCTTAAGTACATTGTTTATTCTATTCTAATAAATTCCGTATTTAAAATTTTAAATTATACACTCATATGTGTATGTGTGTATGTATATTAATATGTATATTAATATGTAATTTAATTATATGTATATATTAATTCTGCATTTACAGTTGTATATTATATATATATATATATATATATATATATATATATATATATGTGTGTGTGTGTGTGTGTGTATGTGTGTGTTGTGTATAACAAAAAAAAAAAAAAAAAAAATGAGGGAGAAGAAATGCTCAGTGTATTTCCTCCATCAGTAAAAATTTTCAAATTTTATTTTTTCTTATAGTAACTATAAGTAACTATAAGTTCTTATAGAAATTTAATAGTAACCATATGACAGCAATTCAGGTTTTCATGAACAATCGAAAATGATACAGATATTGGTGATAACGATGTTTTAACACAAGGACATAGGATTAACATTATATTAAATTCAAGAGAGATAATTCATTTAAACCAGTTTGCTTTCACTGTCATATATTTCTATACTGAAGAGCCAAAGCATTATAATCGTCTATTCAATAACCAATCTTTCAAAATAAACCATTTTTTGTCATTGGCTCAAATTAAATGAATATATTTACAATTTTCTTTTTTAATTATTTTCTTCTTCAAAAGAAGGGGTAGATTTTCTAATTTTTATGTATGTATTTCGTATAAACCCCGACGATAGAAATCACAAAGATTGAGATCTGGTGACTAAGGGAGCTAAGGCAATAAACAAGGATAATTGTTTGGGTATTGATAGGCGGCAATTTGGATTCAAATTCTCTATTTATTGTGTCATAAGCCTGCAGTTAAATTCTGTTAATTTTGCATATCCATTCTGATATTATAACAGTTACCTTTATACCAGCTTTTCCTACCGAATCATCTTTTGCTTAACCGAACGTTTAAATATTTTATATTTGATCCCTTACCATTGCTCTAGAAGGTTTAGGTCAATTTCTGAATATTGTAGACCATTTCGTAGCTACAGTATCGCATTTGCCCCACTACAGTATCGCATTTTTTCCCCCAAGTATAAATTAGAAAAAAAAAAAAAAAAGAAAAAAAAAAAAAAAACGAACATCAGTTAATATGACATTTTTGAATACATTGTCAAAATACCGAGAAACTGACCCGAAACGAATTCCTTTCATGCCCTCTTTCACTGCACGCACTTGTAGCATTATCTAGTAAGGCCCTGAAAAATTATTTAAGTTCAAAGTTGTAGGTTAATTAAGAATCACTTTATAGCTTTTGTTTACATATAGATTTCAAATGTTTAACAATAAATTAAAAACTCATTTGGAGAAAAGAAACGCTGTATAGACAAAAATACAAATTTAAGTAATGAAAAATTTATCTCACTTTGATACAATTATCAAGAACACTATAAAAAATTTCTGAAAATTTTAGCTTAAAATAAATAATCGAGATTCGTAAATTGTATTGCTTATTTTTACTTCCATAAATATATATATATATATATATATATATATATATATATATATATATATATATATATATATATATATATATATATATCAGGGATGGAACACGGGCGCAGAATTCATACCACTATCAATGTAAGAAAATTTTCTACTTCTTAAATCAACGATATTAGAGGTAGTGAAATTTCTTAAACAGATTCCGGTATGAAGTCTGCGCCCGTGTTCCATCCCTGATATATATATATAACTGTTTCATTCTCAAAAAAAAAAAAAATAAATAAATAAATAAATAAATAAAACATAAATAAAATAAAGAATGTTTTTGCTTTGGATAAAATATTATGTCACTGTTACACTGTCAATTTAATTAAAATTATACCAGTCCTTAAAATGTATACATAATATCGAATTTTTTATCATCCATGTTTACATTTCGCTGTAATTTTTTTAAACAAGATTTAAGATAAATAATTTGCAGTATATCTTTTTTTGTTGAAATTTTTAACAATTCTGTAAATTAATGCTTATATATCAAAATGTCAAAAAGGTATTAAGTTATAGATGATTTTTATAGATGGTAAATATTGGACGAGAAATGTATAATGCTATGCAAGAAATGAAAATACTTAATTAAAAATCGTTGACGTGATCAGAAGAAATTTTCTTGCGAATAACAGAAATTTTATCATTTTTCTTAAACAATTTCATTTTTTTTCTATTTTCATTCTGAATCATTCTTTATAAGATAATATTTTTGATGATAGAAGTGAAAAATTTTAAATAAAGGCTGAAAATAATTTAACTGCATTAAAAAAACAAACATTTTGAAAAATAAGACTAATGTGATATATTAATAAAAATAAGGATATTCTTTTGCGCCGAATACCAATTTTTCTTTACATAAAATTCGTTTAGAAGAAATAATTTGTTTTGAGCTTATAAAATATATTTAGAAAATAGTTAGTATAGGTGTATTGTTAGTTAGTTATTATTTATTTAGTCGTGTTATTGTTAGTCATTGTTTTTTTTTTTGTCATGTTAGTCTCAATAATGAAAAGGAAAAATAAATAATAGAATAATGTTTTTTTAAATGCTCTTTCTCAGGGCCTGATTAAGGTGGAAGCTCGCTCTTGACACATTATTTATACTTACACCGTTATATTTTAACAAATACTTTCCTCCTATAATAAACAGAAAATTCTCATTAAAAATTATTTTAAAAGAATTCTGGTGTCTAATAAATGTGAGTAAATTGGATTGTTTTACACCGTTCATTTTTTATAAAAAATATTTCCTCGTCAAAGCGTGGAATTTCTATGACCTGAAGTAAAAAATAATTGTAAAAATATTCCGGTATGAGCGAGCTTCCCCCTTAATCAGGCCCTGCTCTTTCTGCCGCAACCAGTGTATTCTATAATAATCTTGATTTTAATTTTTTGGAATCATTTTTGTGAAAATAAATGATTTTTGTTGCGAAATTTTTATATTTTTTAATATATTGTTAAAAAACTTGTCATTAAACTCTTACATATTAGCAATCTTTTTATATAACGTTTAATATCATGTTAATAGTGTTTCATTGAACTAAGTGTAGACATAGACACTAGCTGGGAATAATACTGAAAACTTGAAATTTTTTTATGAAGGAGTCATTTTTTAAGCAAAATGTTGTGAAACGGCAGCATTTATGGCTTTGAATTTTGTGTAGGTGTTCATTTTATGGAGTTGATTTTCGGGAAGGGGCTCATATTACGATGTAGAATTTTTCGAAAGGGGTAGGTAAAAGTCCATAATTTTGCTCGGATTGACTCTTCAAAATAATAATAATAATAATAAATAAAATAAAAATAATTGTAAAAAAATAATTATAATAAAAGGCTGTATCTTTAAGTCTTGTTGTTCATTTATAGTTTTTTAACATCTTTTTTCTTCATAATTTTGAAACATTACATGGTGGTTTTTTTAATTTTCTTCCTGTATGAAATTGTTGTGAATATTATAAATTTTTTAGACAGATTAAAAAAAAAAAAAAATAATAATAATAATTTGCGTTTTGCGACGGTGCTTTTTTTCAACGCATTTATCTACTACTATTTTTGAAACAATGTAACTTCATAACATTTTTTTCGAAGCATGAAAATGTAATATTAATTTTACAACATAACAGAAATGGAAAAAAAAAAAAAGTTTTTGCAATCTATCAAAGAAATTATTTAGGGTGTCACAATACTACTTTGTCTTGGCTGGTAAGATAAACCTACATAGGCATAGCTGCCAATATTTTTATTTATTCCGGAGTACTTTTATCTCCGCCTTTATTTCGCACCACTTTAGGTTTAGAATATTTTTCTCTAAGATATAACTATGATATACACTGATGGAAAAAAAATCCCAACACCAAGAAAAAAATATTGTACAGTAATGAAATTTCAGCAATGCATTTGTCTAGGTATTATATTTAATTGATTAAAGTTTCAAGATCACAGGTAGAGCCACTGGCGAGAAGAGCCATTTCAAATGTGAAATGTTGGTACATTAGTAACCGGTGTAACCGCCAGAATTTTGAATGCAAGCATGCAAACGTGCATGCATTGTGTCGTACAGGTGTCGGATATCAGTTTGTGGGATGGAGTTCCATGCCTATTGCACTTGGGCGGTCAATGCAGGGACGGTTAATGCTGGTTGTGGATGACGCTGGAGTTGTCGTCCAATGATGTCCCATACGTGCTCGATTGGAGAAAGATCTGGTGATCTAGCAGGCCAAGGCAACATGTCGACACTCTGTAGAGCATGTTGGGTTACAACAGCGGTATAAGGGCGAGCGTTATCCTATTGGAAAACACCCCCTTGAATGCTGTTCATGAATGGCAGCACAACAGGTTGTATCACTAGACTGACGTACAAATTTGCAGTCAGGGTACGTGGGATAACCACGGGAGTGCTCCTGCTGTCATACGAAATTGCTCCCCAAATCATAACTCCAGGAGTAGGCCCTGTGTGTCTAGGCCGCAGACAGGTCGCTAGCAGGCGTTCACCTGGCCTCCTTCTAACCAACACACGGCTATCACTGCGACCAAGGCAGAACCGGCTTTCATCAGAAAACACAACAGATCTCCACTCCGTCCTCCAATGAGCTCTAGCTTGACACCACTCACGTCGCAAACGGCAGTGGTTTGGAGTCAGTGGAATGCACGCTACAGGGCGTCTGGCTCGGAGCTGTCCTAGAAGTAACCGATTTGTAACAGTTCGTTGTGTCACTGTGGTACCAACTGCAGCTCGAATTTCAGCTGCAGACGCAGTACGATTAGCCACAGCCATACGCCGAACACGGCGGCCTTCCCTCTCAGTAGTGCCACGTGGCCGCCCGGAACCCTGTCTTCTTGAGGCAGTACCTTCCCTTGACCACTGCTGCCAACACTCATGCACAGTGGATACATTCCTGCCAAGTCTTTCTACAATATCGCGGAAAGAAAACCAACCTTCTCGTAGCCCTACTACACATCCTCGTTCAAACTCAGTGAGCTGTTGATAATGGCTTCTTCGTCTTCTTAGAGGCATCCTTGACTAACATTAACCCACTACGTCAAATCTCAACTGTAAATAACGAACACGAACCTTTCAGCGCTTATTTAAAGCAAACATCATTTGCATGTTCATAGTGTCGCTACTAGCGCCACACTTATGCGCGTAGCTCGAAATTTGAATCGACGTCATCTTTCAGATGTTTAAACACGCCTACCAAATTTCGTTTATCTAGCACAGCTCCTTCCTGGTGTTGGGATTTTTTTTTTTCCATCAGTGTATTAAGAAAAATTTACTTTAAAAAAAAAAGTAGTATGGATTAAAGGCGGAGTTAAATGTGCTCCGGAATAAATTAAAATATTGGCAGCTATGCATAGGTAAAAGGGGAGGAAATGACTTGAAAATTCAATAGATGGAGTTCAATGTACAATGATTCCTAAGCGTTCCTTTAGAGTATCGATAGTTACTACTGCATTAATTTCTTCTACGTTTGTATGAAATTCCTGGTAAATAAATATTTCATTGACAGTACCGTGATCATTGTGTCATGTGTTAGAGTAGTTGTTTCGTACATTACAGAGAAACCTAGGATATTCAACAAAAACCAGCAAGTTCATTGACAAAGGTATTAGGCACCTCAAAAAATACCCCTGAATAAATTAAAATGTTGGCATCAATGGATAATAAGCGATGCGTATACCATTAATTTTAGAGATGAGATAAACATTCACTTTTCAGAAATGGGTTACTTCGTTAAACAGTACCTTTAATAATAGGTTTTAAAACTTATCATTTTTACAACCTATTACTGCTTAGTGTAAATGTGACTAATATCTGTCCTAATCATTTCAGCAAATACAATAAACTCGTTTTGTTCTCAGTAGATATGGTTCATATTTTTGAGGCTCAGTATTTTCGAACAGCAGTCTTCACTTTATCTAGTAGTAAAATTTCTGACCAGGAAAACATCCCAATAGTGCAATAATAAAAATCAATTAAATTATGTTCATTCAAGAGGGCATAATGTAACGTGTTTTTTGACGCATAAACTGTTAGCTCTCGGGAGCCCGTTCTCGAGAAATCTAAGTTTGAGTAAAAATGTAGCAACGTAAAAGGAGCGGGAGGAGTCTCGTTAAAACCTGCCAGAACCATGACTTTTATCAATTTTTAGAGTCTATTTTAGCAATTTTTAAGACATTATATCTCGATTGAATATGTCTCAGAGCTGAAATTGGCAACTGATTATATCATGTAACTTATTATTACATTAGTTGTCAATGCTCTTTTAATTTCTGCTTGTTTTGGATTTTATTCATAATTTCAGTAAGGCCTGGTGTTATTGATTCAGGCGTGGTTGCACCGATTATTAGATAACTTTCAGAATTTATAACCAGGGCCTGAGTAAGGGGGAAGCTCGCTCATACCGGAATATTTTTACAATTATTTTTTACTTCAGGTCATAGAAATTCCACGCTTTGACGAGGAAATATTTTTTATAAAAAATGAACGGTGTAAAACAATCCAATTTACTCACATTTATTAGACACCAGAATTCTTTTAAAATAATTTTTAATGAGAATTTTCTGTTTATTATAGGAGGAAAGTATTTGTTAAAATATAACGGTGTAAGTATAAATAATGTGTCAAGAGCGAGCTTCCACCTTAATCAGGCCCTGTTTATAACTCGAAAATGAGCAGACGAGGGCTATTGTTTTATGCATCAAAAAGTATATTTATACATGCTTTTTCGATTAATGCTTGCTTGGATTTTATTTATGAATACAGTATGGGATGGTTTCCTGGTGAGCTTTACAGAAGCAAATAAGGATATAACGAAATAATGGTAGTTAAATTTGAAAAATCGTACACGATCGCTTGTCCCATGTAAATAATCACAAGGTTTGTGGTAAGAAATTCAACTGACTTATCCTCATATTCAGGAAATTTTGCTTTCGCTTTTAAATCGTTATCTGCTGGCTGCAAAATATGGCAGAAATTGGCTTTAGTCAAAAAAGGATAACAATTTTGAGGAAAATATGGTGTTAAGATTTATTTAAGATAAAAAATCAATTGTACTGATTCTCATAGTCAGAAAATATTACATTCATTCTTAACTCGTCATCTAAAGTTTGCAATATATGGCAGAAATTGAGTTTCATTTGACATTTGTAACGATTTTGACGACAGTTTTGGGTTATGTGATTTTTTTATTGAAAAATAGTTTGGACTTATCATCTCGATCTTCAGGAAAATTCGCTTTCGTTGTTTTTCTTTTTTCACCGGATGCAAAATACAGAATATTCTTCACACTTTATAGAAACATGTTTATAATTTATTTTTCTACTTTGCAGTTTGAGATAAACATTTGAGAACTTTGTAATAATCGTCTGCTACTTTTAAATTTTGAGTGGAAGGTAAAAGTAAAAGATTTATTTTGAAAATTGCTCCTAAAATTGATAGATGGCAAAGATTACGGAACTGCACTTTCCGAGGAGAAATATTAATATCACCAAATTATAAAGCGGTGTAAAAATCGCGGTTATCGCAGTTCTAAAAAATGTATTTATAATATATTAAATTTGTAAGGGGAAAAGGTCTGAGTGAAAGTAATAGTGAAAACATGACTGCGGAATTTTATACTAAAACTGTTTGAACACAGGTAAATATCAAGAAAATGAAGTCTTCAATCATAAAAGAAAATCCGCCGATTCAAAGATCCATTGTATCGAATCTAAGAATGCCTTCTGGCACTGTAAGTAAAATAATTCAAAAATATTTGAAGTTAATAACAAATTTTAAACCCAAAGTTCATCTGATTTTGTCAAAACATATTGCTGACAGAAACAAACTGTAGAAGTTTATATGAAAAATACCTAGCAGCCGAAAAATGAAAATTTGTAGTAGCAATCGATGAGACATGAGCATATTTATGTGACTGTAATAATAATAATAATAATAAAATAAATTTGCTACTCCTTACCTGACGGGAATGACCGTACAAATTTTTCTACTATCAGCAGAATATTTTAGAACCAATTTTTGAAGAAGAAATTCAATCTTATGTGGAAAGAGCATTGATAAGTTAAGCTTATATGGGCAAAGCCTCTAGTCACACATCTAAATTAACTGTTGCTTATTTAGCAAAGAAAGAATAAAAACCGGGATTAAAATGTATCCTATTTAATAAAATATCTGTAAATATACCTGAAGATTTTAGAACGGACTTTTTCGTTTTTGGATTATTAATACGAGCCTCAGGTAAATGGCATCGAAGAGCATTGAACGGACTTTAGAAAAAAGTACAAGTAGTCCAGGCAACGAAGGCCAAAATTTGACGAATAGAAAAACAAAAATCGTGTAGTTTTGAAATTTTGCATACTCATAGCCGAGAGGGTATTGAACAACATACTAAATGTCCCCGCCAGTGGTGGGTGAGCGGGGGGCAGGGGGCAGGGGGGGCATTTAAGGGGGGCACTTTTCAGTTTTTATTAAATATCTTAAAAACTATCGCATTTAGAGAAAAAATGTCAATTACAAAATTAATCTACGTAAAATGTCCTACAAGAATGCATATTACATTTTGTTTGTATGATCAATAGTTTAGAAGATATAGGGGGATGAAATAGCGCATTTTCTTGAAAAATTCTTTTTTGCAATAGTAAAATCAACCAAAGTGCGCAATTTAAAGGGGCAGCAATTTTAAGGTCAAATATTTTCTAATGTACAAAATAAATATATACATAAGGGATATGCAGGGATAATACAGCATGTTTTGTAAGTTTTAAGTATTTTTAAGGCTAGTAGGCGCAAGTGGCGGTTTGAGTAAAAATCCAGATAACGAAGACCCCAAACCGATCAACATAAAAAAAATTGTGTAGTTTTCAAATTTTGCATACTCATAGCCAAGAGGGTCCTGAACAACATACTAAAAGTCCCCGCCCGTCGTGGGTGAGCGGGGGGCAGGGGGGGCATTTAAGGGGGCACTTTTCAGTTTTTATTAAATATCTTAAAAACTATCGCATTTAGAGAAGAAATGTCATTTACAAAATTAATCTACTTAAAATTTCCTACAAAAATGCATCTTTCATTTTGTTTGTATGATCAATAGTTTAGAAGACATAGGGGAACGAAGTAATACATTTTCTTGAAAAATTCTTTTTTACAATAGTAAAATCAACTAAAGTGTGTAATTAAATGGGTTCTGGTCAAATATTTTCTAATGTACAAAACAAATATATGCATACGGTATATATGAGGATAATACAGCATAATTTGTACATTTTAAATAATTTTAAGGTTAGTAGGCACCAGTTGTGGTTTAGGTAAAATTGCTTTTTAATCCCTGACTTAAAAGAGGGGTGTTATAAATTTGAAGCCTTTGTTTGTCTTTATGCTTGTAGTCATTTCATTTTAACATTTTTTTTTCTGTGGAGTCATTTCAGGCAGTGCAAGAGAAATGCTTTTGGTTCATAAATAACCTTTTTTATTATTAAAAATAATTATTTTTCAGAAATTTAAAACACTTCAAAGGAAATATTCTAAAACTATGTCAATATATAAAAATGAAAAATTGTCATATAAAATCAGTCTTTGAAATCACAACTACTCGTTTTATAGGCAAATCTATTCTGTTTTTTTTTTTTTTTTTTTTTTTTTTTTTATTTAACTTTTTATGTTATTTACAATAGTAACATAAACTATAGTTCGTATTTAAAAGGATTCGGGATAAATATTTTCTACTCATACAAATAAATATCCATATGTGCATGTGCGCGCGCAATGCGCCAAGTTTAAAGAGTGGAAGTCAATATATACAAATCGAAAAACTCCACTTTTTTGTAAGATATTCGTAAGATACAAAGCAGCCTTTATATTTTCTTAACTATTGATCATACTAACAAATGTAATAGGCATTTTTATGGGAAATTTTACGTAGTTTAATTTTGTGATTGACATTTTTTATCTAAATGCGATAGTTTTCAAGATATTAATAAAAACTGAAAAGTGCTTCCTTTAAATGCCCTCTGTCCCCTCCGCTCTCCCCTCACGGTTTGAGACTTTTAGTATGTTGTTCAGGACAGGACACTTAACCTTATAACTGTGCTCAGTTTCAAAGCTATAATTTTTTTTTTTAATGTTCATCGGTTTTGGGTCTTCGTTATCTGGATTCTTACCTAAACCACCACTTGCGCCTACTAACCTTCAAATTATTTAAAATGTACAAAACATGCTGTATTTTCCTTACATATTCCCTATGCATATATTTGTTTTGTGCATTAGAAAATATATTACCAGAACCCATTTAATTACACACTTTAGTTGATTTTACTATTGCAAAAAAGAATTTTTCAAGAAAATGTATTACTTCGTTCCCCTATATCTTCTAAACTATTGATCATACAAACAAAATGAAATATGCATTTTTGTAGGAAATTTTACGTAGATTAATTTTGTAATTGACATTTCTTCTCCAAATGCGATAGTTTTTAAGATATTTAATAAAAACTGAAAAGTGCCCCCTTAAATGCCCCCCCTGCCCCCCGCTCACCCACCACGGGAGGGGACTTTTAGTATGTTGTTCAGGACCCTCTTGGATATGTGCATGCAAAATTTCAAAACTACACGATTTTTTTTTTTTTTTTTTTTTTATGTTGATCGGTTTTGGGTCTTTGTCAGAGCCTGATTAAGGGGGAAGCACACATTATTTATAATTACACCGTTATTTTTTAACAAATACTTTCCTCCTATAATAAACAGAAAATTTTCATTAAAAATTATTTTAAAAGAATTCTGGTGTCTAATAACGGTGAGTAAATTGGATTGTTTTACACCGTTCATTTTTTATAAAAAATATTTCCTCGTCAAAGCGTGGAATTTCTATGACATGAAGTAAAAAATAATTGTAAAAATATTCCGGTGAGAGCGGAGATAATGTGTGCTTCCCCCTTAATCAGGCTCTGGTCTTTGTTATCTGGATTTTTACTCAAACCGCCACTTGCGCCTACTAGCCTTAAAATTACTTAAAACTTACAAAACATGCTGTATTATCCTTGCATATTCCCTATGTATATATTTGTTTTGTACATTAGAAAATATTTGACAAAACCCCTTTTAACCCCTTAACGCGCGCTGTCCTCGCTGCGAGGACGCAAAATTTAAGATCCAGCTGCAAAAATTCATCCCGGAAATTCTTTAGCAAAAATTCACGTTTATAACATATCAGAAAAGGCCGGTTTTTTAAACCTTAAAATTTAAAATTTCTTTTAGTTTAATTTAGTTCATGAATTCCGCTGGCAGTATAATTTAAATGTTTCAAATTGTCTTGCGCCGCAAAGGGTTAATAGCACACTTTGGTTGATTTTACTATTGCCAAAAAGAATTTTTCAAGAAAATGCGTTATTTCATCCCCGTATATCTTCTAAACTATTGATCATACAAACAAAATGTAACATGCATTTTTGTAGGAAATTTCACGTAGATTAATTTTGTAACTGACATTTTTTCTCTAAATGCGATAGTTTTTATGATATTTAATAAAAACTGAAACGTGCCCCCCTTAAATACCCCCCTGCCCCCCGCTCACCCATCACGGGCGGGGACTTTTAGTATGTTGTTCAGGACCCTCTCGGCTATGCGTATGCAAAATTTCAAAACTACACATTTTTCCTATTTTGACTGGACTAAAGAGTAATGGGATAACATTGACATGCCAGTATTAAGAAATAGTTTACTTTCATTGAAAATTCGAGATTCAGCTATTTTCAAGAACCCTGGCTACCAGACAGAAGCAAATCGAAGCAAAAAATACGACATTTATTCATAAAACGCAACTACTAAATTCGGTTCCGTAAAGTGTGAACGACCTTCTATATGGCAGAAATTGTGTTTACTTAGAAAAAGATATAACAAATTTAATGAAAATTTTACGTTAAGGTTTCTTTGGGAATGTAAAATGATTGTTCTTATCCTCATTTTCAAGAAAATTTCTGTTAGATGATAATCCTTTATCCGATGGTTGCAAAATATGGCAGAAATTTGGTTTACTCAAAAAAAAAGTATAACGATTTTAATAAAATCTTAGGTTTAAATGATTTTTGAGAATACAAACCCATCGGTTAATCCTTATTTTTAGTAAAATTAATGATCACTGTTAACCTCAGAGCCTGATTAAGGGGGAAGCACACATTATCTCCGCTCTCACCGGAATATTTTTACAATTATTTTTTCCTTCATGTCATAGAAATTCCACGCTTTGACGAGGAAGTATTTTTCATAAAAAATGAACGGTGTAAAACAATCCAATTTACTCACCGTTATTTGACACCAGAATTCTTTTAAAATAATTTTCAATGAGAATTTTCTGTTTATTATACGAGGAAAGTATTTGTTAAAAAATAACGGTGTAAGTATAAATAATGTGTGCTTCCTCCCTAATCAGGCTCTGGTTAACCTTCACCTTCACACCATATGCTGCAAAATATGTCAAAAACCTGTTTTTTTTTTTTTTTTTTTTTTAGAAGTCAATTTGAAAAAAAACTTTGATAGCAAACTCAACTCATATGATTCCGACTCATAGTCCAGAAAATTAGCGTTCATTGTTAACCTCATTTCAGACGTTGAAAAATGTGGCTGAAAACGGTGTACTCTAGGTACTCTCGTGAATCGTTCAAAAGATTTTTGATAAAAACTTACAAACAAGGCTGCTTTGCGACGACAAATCCATCTGATTTATTTCAATCTTCTAGAAAATTAGCTTTCGCTGTTAATCCTCATTCCTCCCACTGAAAATTATGGTTGACACTTGGTTTTCTTGAAAATGGATCTAATATTTCTAATAAAAACTTTGTGTTAAGTGTTTTTTCAGATGACAAACCCATTTGATTTATCCTCTTCACGAAAATAAGCGTTCACTTTTAACACTTTTCAGTACATTGCAGAAATAAAATTAATGATTCTGGTGAAAATATAGGTGTAAGCGATTCTTGAGATGACAAACTCATCTGAATTACTTTCACAGTTAGAAAAATTAGCTCTTGTTTTTAAACCTATGTCCATGCACCCGTCGGAAAATATGGTAGAAACCCAGTTTTCTCGAAAGTGTCTCAAACGATCTTGATAAAAACTTCAAAATAAGGATTTTTTAGACGAAAAACCCACCTAACTTATCTTCATCATTAGTAAAATTAGCGTTTATTGTTAACCCTTACTCCGGCGGTTCCAAAATATGGCAGAAATTTAGATTACATGAAAATGGATCTAACAATTAAGAAAAAATCTTAACGTTGAAGGATTTATGAGAGAACAATCCTATAAGACTTATCCTCATCTTGAGGAAAATTAAAATTCACTGTTAAACTTTAATCTGATTGTTTCAAAATATGACAGAAATTTGATTTTCTAAGTAATGGATGTTCATAAAACCTTAGGATTAGATTTTTTTTCAGATGACGAATCCACCTGACTGATCTTCATCTCCTTGAAAATTAGCGTTCATTATTAAATACTTATTTTGCCGATTTTCACATATGTTAGAAATTGAGTTTACTCTAAAACTAATCTAACGATTTTAATTATAGCTTAGGGTTAAAGTTTTTTCAGATGACAAAACTGTTTAACTTGTCTTCAGGAAAATTTCGTTCACTTCAACCACAACACCGCCCTTGCAAATTGTGGTCAGAAACTTGGTTTTCTCTTGAATGCATCTAACGATTTTGAATTATTATTATTATTTTTTTTTTTTAATATGTGAAACCCATTTGAATTACACCCATCGTTTCGAAAATTTGTGTTCTATGTTAACTCTCTCTCTATTCGCATAGCTGCCAATATTTTAATTTATTCCGGAGTACTTTTAGCCCCGCCTTTATTTCGCACCACTTTATTTATAGAAAAATTTTCTTTGTTATATAACTTCGATAAAATAAGAAAAAATTACTTTCAAAAAATAAGTGGAACGAATTAGAGGCGGGGCTAAAATTACTCCGGAATAAATTAAAATATTGGCAGCTATGTATTCGTGACAAAATGTGGAAAAGGCTTGGTTTTCTTAGAAACTACATGAATGATTTTTATAAAACTTATTAGTAGGAGCTTGAGATTATAATTCGATTTGACAATTTTCTTATCTTCAGAAAAATTAGCCTTCACTATTAACCCACATTCCCCTCGGAGCAAACAAATGAGAAATATATTTTCGAAAACATATCACTGTATTTACACTGACTACGAATGATTTTTACAATGCCACCTAATTAACTCGGTTATCCACGTACTAAAAAATAATCTAGTTAACTATGCGTGTTGTGTTGGCATATTTCTGGAGATTTCTTGTTCAAAGATATAAAATTTCAGCGTAATTTACGTTATAAGGTCTTGCAAATCTACACATGCCAACTTTAGTCCCACCCCATTCCGCCTACTTTTTTCCACACCAGACTTTTTTTAACGTACTTTTCTTCTTATTTAATCGTAAATATATTTGAAGAAAATTACTCTAAAAATTAAGTGGTGTACAAAAAAGGGCGGGGACTAACAATCTTCTAGGTTAGGTTGGCAAGTATACAAATCTGTGTTATTTATTATATTTCATGAAATAATGACCAGCTCTAAATAAAATCCGATTATAGTGTAGCCACATTTCCGAAAACTAGCAGTGAGAATGAGTCCAAAATATTTGAGGGGTGCCAATTTGACCAACAGGTTGGGATTTGGAAAACATTCAGTAATTCAACACTCTGTTATCGTTTATTTTCTCCGAATCGGATGACTGTTACTCCCTATTTTAACACTGGACTCTTTGAGTTAGCACTTACGCAGAGGCTTCCATGGTTTTATAATTTGTGGTCGAAGAATATTGGAGACTCAATTCGACGGACACATGTTCTTGTAAGAGCCGATTTAATGTTAAGTCATAAGGGGATCTAAACAGAGAAGGGAAAACGGAGTTTTTTTAGAATGGTATTGAAAAGTGATTTATTTTGGAAATTTCCTGAATATTTCGTGAGCGGTGGTGTCTTGCTTGAGCCATACAAACCTCCACATCTTCCAAAGAGAGTCATATACTTGTGTTCTTTATTCTTCCATGGTCCTTATAGCTCATGTGCCTCTATTTAAAGGAACTGTATGAGGAATTCTTCTTGACGATCAACAACAATAAATTTCTTCGTACAATGGCAGTTTCAGAATTTCTGGAGAGAATAGACATTCGGCTAATGGACTGAATCAGAAGATTCTCGGGAAAAATTCCTGTGGAATTGTGTAGTAGTTGTTCAGGAAACATTTAACAGCTCATGATAAGTTCCCACTTATTATTGAGAAACTGCAATAGACGGTACAAGCAATACGTCTGTGTCATCTACACAATTCTTTACAACTTATTTCTCAACATGGAAAGTCATTGTAGATTCTGCATCAAAGTAAGAGGTGATCATACACTTGCACAAATTTCAATCTCTTTCTGTAGGCGTCCTTAATGTGGACGTTTCTGTTTTCGCTTGAGTTGTGCTCAAAACTACTGTTTTAATAAAGAGTTTTCATATATGTTTTTCTTTGTTTCCTTATTTAAATGATTTTGCTCGCACCATTAAAATTGTCATATATTGAGGATTATATAGTTTTAAATGTACCGATATAATGCATGTGTTATAATCTCCATGCGATAAACAACTTTGTCCGTATTTTATGAAAAAATATCTTTTTAATAAAACATGAAATATAAAATTACGCTGTAAATAACAATTTATTAAAAAATAGAATGTAATTTTCTTACGGAAATTTTCAGCTTTCTAATATAACAGAAAATTACTATAAAATAACAACTCACTCTGCCAAAAGACACATTTTTTTTTTCTGTAACCATTGAAACATATTTTATCTTATGGGTGCATATACTCTCGTTCAATCACAGCTGGTCGAG
The DNA here is from genome assembly GCA_963930645.1 of Salticus scenicus. Classification (NCBI taxonomy): domain Eukaryota; kingdom Metazoa; phylum Arthropoda; class Arachnida; order Araneae; family Salticidae; genus Salticus; species Salticus scenicus. Next base: position 112,132,312 of record OZ005657.1, read on the forward strand.
ATGGAGAATTTTGTTTAATGCGAGTTTCTCATAGTGCGCCCAATGAAGAAAATCAGTTGCGAATGAATATTTTATGTATTGTTATATTAAAGAAAATTTTTTCAACGTACTTTTTCCATAACACACGGATATTTTCATGCAACCTTACTGCCAGAAACATTCTGTAATATTACAGGATTTTTTTTTATAATGTAATGCTATAAAATATAGCTTAATATGAGATTTCTATTTAAAATACATTTTACTATCTTTCTAATGTTAACGGAAGACATATTTGATTCCAAGTCTAAAATTTAGCTTAAGTTTTGAAATAAATTTAAAAAAAACCTGTATATCATTACAGGGTGGCTATAGACCTGGAATTTTCACTGATTCTTCCAACAATATACTTACATGATAAATGTTTACTTAATTAACCTTGCCAACCTACTATTAAAAATTCCGAAAGCAAAATACTGGTGGAAGAATCAGGGCAATAATGTGGCCTCTCACCAACCTGCATGATCGTTTGAAATTATATTAGAGAAGGATTCCTCTTTTTTTTTTTTTTTTTTTTTTTTTTTTGTGACTAAATGTATCGTCAGATGTTTTTAATATTTGTGAATGCTTTTAAAAATTGAAATATATAATTCTTAAAAATATTTATGATATTTTTGTATGTGGAGCAAAAAGCATAAAATTTCCATGCAAAAAATTATTCATAATACACTGTTTTATATTATGATGTTTTATTAAACTTAAAATCAAATGAAATATAAACACAAAATCACTCTTCTTTCACTAAAATTACATTAATTTCCGAAAAAATGCTTCATTTTTAACTTAATAACAAAGTCACATTTCAAGAACATAAAAAGCATTTTAAAAGAAATATTTAAAAAAAAAAAAAAAAAAAAAAAAAAAAAAAAACTTAAATTGTTTGCAAAGTTAAAATTAATACTATACCAAAACTCCAGAGCTTCAAAATATCAAAGTACGCGAATAACAGTTGAAATTTATAAATATTATGATATTTGATTTATATTTTGTGAAATAGAATTGAAAATAACAATATTTCATATTGCAAAATTTAATCATAAAAAGAATATCACTTTGAAAATTTAATATTTTAAACGGCGTATTTTATAGAATTGAAACTGTTAGAAAAATTATAAATTATTAAAGGAAAAACTAAAGGAAAATATGAAACAGCATAAAAATCGCATTTTACTCTGAATGAATGTTTATCTGAAAGAAAAAAAATCTTTTCCTTTCCCAAACACCAAAGTTGAGATAAAAGTATTTGTACAAGGATATAAATTAAATTAAAACGTAGCTTGCATTTTCTAGGAAAAATAAATGAATAAGTTTAATTTTAAAATTAATTTCTCAGCGAAACAAGACAGATGGCATATGAAAAAAGTTTTGTTCGTTTTGTGTTTTGAAAAGGGCGTAGAAGATTGTTTTATTAAGAAGTATATTTATTTTTTCATGACCGGAAAATGAAAAGTGTATTAGATATTCTGTGTAAATATTTTGCATTAAAAAAAAAAAAAAAAAAAAAAAAAAAAAAAAATCCCCAGAAATATTTTTGAGTGTGGTTTAAGGAAAATTAGATAATTTATTTCATAAAAATATTTCTTTACTTAATTGTAAATAATTCCACACTCACACGCGCAATATATATATAATGAAAGCGGTTTAAAACAAACACAATTTTTATTTATTTCCTTATATTTATCTCTTCAGTGCTCCTTCCCTTTACAATGTTAAAAATAAAGTTCAGTGTTTCACGAAAAAATTGTATCAACTGAGGTCAATTTAGATGCAAGAAATATTTTCAAAAATTCGGAACCAATTTTCGCTATTTTAGTACAGGGCGGTTATATCCCCGCCTTTTTTCCCGGATTCTTCCACCAATATACTTATATGGTAATTTTTTTATTTAACCCTTTACGGCGCAAGGCAATTGGGTACATTTAAATTACAATGCCACCGAAATTCACGAACAAAATTAAAATGAAAGAAATTGACGACCTTTTGTGCTATGTTATAAAAGTGAAATTCTGCTTAAAAATTTCCAGGATGATTTTTTGCAGTTGAAACTTAATAATTGCGTTTTTGCAGCGAGGACAGTGCGCCGCAAAGGGTTAATTAATCTTGGTAACTTACTATTAAAAATTGCAAAAGAAATATACTGGTGGAAGAATCAGGGGAAAAAATTTAGCCTGCCACCACCCTGTAGTAGTACGCAATATTAAAATCATAGTTGCCAACATTTTAATTTAATCTGAAGTATTATTATCCCCGCCTTTATTTCGCCTCACTCAATTTAAATAATAAATTTATCCAATATATAGTTACATTAAAACAAGAAAAAAAAATATTTTAAAATAAAAAGTTGTATGAAATAAATCTGGGCTAAAACTGATCCGGAATAAATTAATATGTTGGAAAATCAGCTAAAATAATTAAACTTAGCTCCAAATTTCAAAAAATGTTGGTTGCAGCTAATTTGGCCTCAGTTTGCAGTTATTTTTCTTAATTAATTAATTAATTTTTATATTAAACTTTATTTTTAACAGTGAAACTTAATTAACAGAAAACGAATTTTTCACGGGAAATATTTATTTTTAAATGGAAAATTTTAATCTATATATTTTATAAAGTGTAAATGTTTAGCATGTCATTCTGGCTAATGAATCCAGAAATTAGTTTTTATTTATTTATTTATTTATTTATTTTTATTCTGATAATATAATATTCCCATTAATATCGTAAACAAATATATTAATATATTTCACTTTAAGAAAAATTCTTCTACAAGATTCTAAATAGAGAGTTGCCCAATTAGCAGACTGCTCCCTTTTTCGTCTAATCAAACCATTGCTTTTGGAAACATTGTTTTCGATTGTTTCCACAAAGGAAGCAAAAATCTTTAAAATCTGCGAGGAACTCGATGACCGAGTGGATAAAAGAATATTTACTTCTCGTCATAATCTGTGCACTCTGCGGTACCCGGACTGCTTTCAGGTGTCTCCCTTTCTCTTATTCCCAGGTCTTCGTGTTTTAATCCTATCCTGTGCTATCTGCCCTCATCTCGACACGAATAGGTCGAACGTCATCGGCAGCAGAATTCAGTAATTTGAAGCAGACTCGAAATGAAGAATTCATGTAAAATCAATGTTGCCAGATCTGGCGGATTTTTTATTCAATAATCACCAATAATTTTTTGAAGTGGACTGCGCTGTGAAAGGCAAGTAGGGACACCGTGCGACATTTAACCCGATCAGAAATGATTTTTATTTCTTTTTACTTTCTCTTACCCATAAGATAGAGAAAGTATTGTTTTTGGCTCAAATTTTCGAAAGCGAGATTTTGTTATATTTGCACGTTTTGAGGTCCACTGAATACGAAAACCATGTTTTTAGCAAATGGTCTGTGTATATGTCTGTTAGTCTGTTATCAGCATATCTCAAAAACAAATTATGGCAGAAAGTTCAAACTTGGTATTCTAAATGTGTATCATATAGGGATGCTACAGTAAGCTTTTCGTTAAGATCAAGCAAATGGTTCGTGTACAGGGACAATCAAGAGAATTCTAATACATTACGTCTATGGGGGAAATTGCAGGAAAGTAGAGATTAACCTTATAGACTGCACTACACCAAATGAAACGAATATATATTTTTTGTAATAGAGATAGTTAACTGGGAAAAAAAAAATGTGTATGTAGGAGCCTCGCCTGCCCCCCCCCCCTGGGGGGGGAAGTCCCCCTCGAGGGGAATACATTTTCATGATGGGTATCTTTAAAAAGAGCTCGCCAATACCTTTAAAACGAATGGTTGAACCATCGATCTGCGATAATTTAAAACAAAGTTATCGATTTTTTTTTTTTACTTTTAACGATTTTTTTTATTATTTTTTTTTTATTGAGAATAAAATGGACTTTTTTTGCATATTTGGTGTTATACTACTTCTCTAATATGGAAATCGTCTGCCTTATCATAAAAGATAATTTTTTTAAATAATAATTTTAATAAAATATTTTTCAAAAGAGAATTATTTTTTAATAACCGAATTAAGTTCTATATAAATGTAGGTGCATTAATGAAACGGGGGGTTGAGGGGGGCTGTAGCCCCCCTCACACAGAACTAATTATCATATAAAACTCTTCAGAAGCCTAATATTAATTGTTTAACATAAGTTTACATAACAGTACTCGTTATCTTACCTATTAATCTGCAACCTGTATTTATAGTATTAAATTTCAGGGTAAGAGAAAGTCGTGTGAGTGACACACCAGATTATCTAAATTGTTTTTCTTAACACTAAAAGTTACTGTTAGTGATTCATTAATTATAGTGATTCATTTTAAAATACTGAGCCGCTAGCGGGCTAAGCCCGCTAGTAAATAATAAAATATGGTCAAAAAAGGATAGGTTGCGAACTTTGTATAACTGAATTCTTTGAGTCAAATTAGGATCCGAACGATTTTATTTATTTTTATAAAGATAAACAAAACAGGCTTCGAGAGCATTAATGTGTGAAGTTCTTGTAAGGTGATTCTCTAGGTTTTGCTTTTAAACCTCGGTAAATGGATTTTAAAAAAAAGGAAAAAAAAAAAAACTATTTTTAAAATATACATGGTGTACGTTTTAATCTAATCAACATTCTAATGAAATTGGTTGTGAATTAATTAATGAATTTTCTTTCAAGCCTTTTGCACATTGTAAAATACACTTTTTTTCAATCTTCTTCTTATTTATTTATTTTTTAAATAAACATTGTCATTAACTCTCAAAAGTAAAATTTATACCTTTAATTATGACTTTCTTCTTTGTAAATATATCTATTTTTCACAGTTTACTTTATTTATATATTTTGTATAAAGTACAAGTATTTTTTTAATGATTACTTTTCAAAATAAATTTGATAAGTAATTTTTGTAAAATTATTACTTGCTATAGCAGGCTTTGCCCGCTTCACTGATCGCTATGTCTAAATACATTTTCATAAATAAATTTAAAAAAAAAACAAAAAAAAAAAAAAAACACTTAATTTATATTACTGTATTATAGGTGCCAACTTGTACAATTCTAAAATAAGTATAATCACCACTAAACTTTTAGAGAAACTTTTTATGTTATTTTTCAGAGATTTCAGATCTCGTAGTTCACTATCATAAAATTTCTGGTGTCAAGTCTTCCCGAAAATCGGAAAATTTTGACAGGTATGCTGTATAAATAAATAAATAATAATAATAATCATTAAAATCTCACCGAACTTTTCTTCGGGTCCCGCTGCCTTCGTCATTTTCTTGGACTCTTGCAGTATGTCGGATCTTGTTCCAGCTGTTTGCAGCAGCTCCTTAACCGATCATTTCAAATTGGGTGCTTATCGGATGAAAAATGACGCTGCTATTATACGAGAACAACTATTTTGTTGGCAATTCTGTATAAATACTATTTTATTACAACTCTTAATTATAAAAATATGTTTGTTGTCACTTTATACAGATAATACAAAAGAAAACAAAAAAAAATGAAATAGGTTCTTAAAAATATTTTAGGGGAGAAATTTGTCGCCTGTGTATGTGAATTTAGCGATATATATTGATGACATTGCGACAAATATTATTACGTCAAGTTAGCAGAGTTGCCAGACATTATAATTTATTCTGGAGCATTTTTCTCCCCGTCTTCTTTTCGCAACAGAATTTTTGAAGCGCATTTTTATTTATTTTTTTATTTTTATTTTTATTTTTATTTTATTTTTATTTTATTTTTTACAGTAAGAGACAACAATTAAGTAAGAAGAAAACCATTCTTTAAAATTACTATTATGAAAGAAAAAGACGGGGCTAACAATGCTTCGGAATTAATTATAAAGGTTGGCAACTCTGTGTTACATGGAATTCGTCTTTAAAATGTAAACAAATCTATAGATGTAAATTTTAAGCCTTATGTAAAATTGTGAAGCAACATATGAAAATTCTGATCACAAAATTCAGCATTTAAAATTTCTGTGTTTTTAATAATATTTCAATTATTTTGAGATTCTACCTTCTTCCTCCACTTTTTAGGAAATTTTTACATCGTTTTATTAGAACTTAAGTAAATAATAGAAGTCAAATATTTAAAAAACTAGAGAAATATTATTGTTTTATTGGAATTAAAGATTCGTCTTAAATGTTAATTAGTTAGTATTATGATGTCGTGTTATTAAAATTTCGACGATACTCTTCAGTAGTTATTTGACAAAAGGTTATTGTAACTCCAGACATATTTGCCAACTTTAGTAATATTTTTGCTTCCGGAAAATTTTAATAGAAATTCCTTTTGTATATTTCTGTAATAGTTTTCATTGATTAAATATAATAAACTTTTCTATTAAATATAATGAACATTTTCTGGTAGCCAAAAAAGTGCTAATGTTCGGAACTATGGATTCACATCAAAGTTGGCAGATGATTATTAGAATTTTATTTTTTAAAAACACTAATTTTGCAAAGTTTCAATGTATTGGCTTAATCACAATCAAAGCTGATTACATAGAGAAGCATTGGCACTCCTACTGAACGATACCTTGCGAGGTTATTCGCATAAATGTCAAAGTACAACTGCAGCGACCCTTTAAACTTTCGAGACCGCTTACGTGAATTCATGTCATTTGAAAATCTGCAACTCCGCCAGTGGGCGTTTCTTTAGGTTACATTACTCTGCTACAAACACTTTTGCCAAATTTAGGGATATTTTTATTAAATATTTATCACTAATTTTTAATTGCAACGGTTACTTAATCACGTAGAAGAATAATCGCCTATTATATACATATATTGAACATCACTCTTCAAAATTACTGGTGATTATTAAATAAAAAAGTCCCAAAATTTGGCAACACTGTCTCCAAAGTGTCCACTAGAAATCCGATTTATTACTATTGGTTTCATAAAATTAAGCTGCGCTTCACAGCAAGTGGTCAAATGTATTTTCTAGAACATTAGAATTAGAATTAGAAAAAGCTGAATTACCTTAATATCCGGCGTATAATACACAGTTCAGTTTTGCAACAGAACTTTTAATTGACAGATAAGGTTATATATATACGACTTGTTTCATCGAAAACATATAGATTTTTTCGTTAGATAAAAATTCTGGGGCAGAAGTGACGTATCTTAACCGCGGAATATACCCCGGAAATTGCAGTACGCTTTTTTACGACCATCTAGCACATCATTAGTGAAAAGAAAGACTTACAGTAAACTTTAAGATATTGTTTCTTTTTTGCAATCATTTTCTTCATTCATTACATTCTTTTCTACTTGTAGTCAAAACAGATGTGTATGTGTGCCCGTTGTTTTGTTGGCAAGTGGCTGACCGCAGAGCTACAGAATTTTTCAAGAGGGCCCGTTTTAATTTCTCCAGCTACACCTCGAAGCCCGATTTTCAATTTTTTATTAGATTTTTATAATAATTAATTAAAATTTTTGCATTTGGAGAGATTATCTGGTACTGTCATTTGTTGTCCTAGAGAGAAGATGATAAGTCTGTCTGAAAAACTTTGTCTTGTATAACAGCATCGGAATTTATCATCCAGTTAGCACCTAAGTTTAAATGTCAGGATAAGGCTCGAATACAAGCTGTGGGGAAAAAGAACCCACACAGCGTAGACGGGTAAGACGCTACCAAAGGCAGCGGGACCTGTAGAGATTTTTTGAGCGATTTCAATTGAATTTTTGTTTAGTTTTTATTTATAAAGTTATTTAAAAGTGATTAATATTTTTTGGAAAATCCCTTTAAATACAGTGACTACCGAAGCAGACAAATGTTGCTAGTAATTAAATATAATTATATAGTTTTCTAAAATTAATAGCATTAATTTCGTCACGTAATTTATCGTATGTTATACTTAATTTTAAATGTAAAGCTGAGTTATTTACTTGTTTCATTTTTTAGCATTATTATAAAATAAAGTCCTTAGAAATACTTAAAGTTATTTAAAATTTTATTCACCATTTTAAAATATCATTTTTAAATATTTACATAACAATAATTCACAGCAAAAATATTAATCTTTGTTCCATACATGCATGTTATCATGATGCAATTTAAGAAATATTCAAAGTATTAATACTAAAAGAACATGCATAAAACATGTTAATAGACTATAAAAAATAGGATAAATTCCCTACGCATTAACGAAACTAATGGTATTACAATTAGTTATTTTTAATTCTTTTGAAACTGAAAAGATATTTTGAATTCATTTCCATCATAATTGAATCTAATTTTAAAACTACTTTAATGTGGCCAGCTTCAGTATATATTGTTAATAAGCCTTCATTTTAAAAAGCAATACGTACAACTAATGTGCATATTTTATGTCCTTTATCTCAATAAATGTATTTTTTAATATATAATATTTGAGAGATTTTTAAAATATCTTTAAGAACTGATTAGTTTTTAGATTTTAAAATACATTTTTATTAGTTTAATTACCGTTTTACTGTAGTAATAATGTAAAATAAGTTAAAAGAATTTCAAACTGATATATGTCTTTTATTGAAAAATAACGCAATCTTACATTTATTAATAGAGCGCTGAGCTTGAAATTGGAAGATTGCAGGTTCAGTCATAGCCTCCTAAACTAGATGCCTTCCGCGTGGCTCGGAAACTTGGCAACAGTTCAAGCGGTAGACAGCGCCACCTGGTACAGATTGCGCGAATTTTTGTTCAACATCCCCCAAAAATTTTTAAAAGACGGATTTGATATACATAAATGGCGAATAGAATCGACGAAACGTCGATTATATATATCATATATCACTTCTTAAAATTATTGGTGACAGTTGAATATAAAAGTCGCGCAATCTGTACCAGATGACACTGTCTACCGCTTGAACTGTTGCCAAGTTTCTGAGCAACGCGGAAGGCATCTAGTTTAGGAGGCTATGATTTAACCATAGCCTCCTAAACTAGATGCCTGTCATGTGGCTCGGAAACTTAGCAACTGTTAAAGCGGTAGGCATCCCCACCTGGTACAGATTGCGCGATTTTTTTATTCAACAGCCACCAAACATGTTTTAAAGTGGGATATGGTATACATAAAAGGCGAATAGAATCGAAGAAACGCCGATTATGTATATCATGCATCAATTCTTAAAATTATTGGTGAAAGTTGAATACAAAAGTCACGCAATCTGTACCAGGTAGCGCTGTCTACCGCTTGAACTGTTGCGAAGTTTTCGAGACACGCGGAAAGCATCTAGTTTAGGAAGCTATGGTTCAGTATTGGAGCCCGCTAAAGACCGTCGTGTACACTTATCGTGGCCAGTGCACGTAAAATCCGTCGGGGCCGTAATAGCATCCATGTTCCTTTCTAGATTATATCTCTGGTGGTCGCCGAAGCGGGGGAGCCATCCCTCCACAGAGGATCAAGATTGTGATAGCATGTCTCAAGACCACTGCGAAGAGTGAGTCCCAAACCGTGTTCAACTGTCCGTTTCTCAGTTCTAGTGCGACATTAAACCCATCCAACCAGACAATTAAATTTCATTTATGAAATTTTCTAGCGTATAGTTCACGTTACGTACAGTCCAAATTTTCCAGTACCAGTAAAATTTTCTATCATTTTTTATCATAAAATAAGCTTATTATTCTAAATAAAATTTTATTACAGAGCTGTCAACCTAATCCGGCAAATTGTTAGTACCTCCCCTTTTTCTACACCACTTAATTTTTAGAGTAATTCCCTTCAAATTTATCTACGAATAATTAAAAAGAAATATACTCTAAAAATTAAGTGGTGTAGAAAAAGGGGAGGTACTAACAATTTGCCGGATTAGGTTGTCCTCTCTGTTATTATATAAAGCTTGCAGAGTTGCCAAAATTTTAATTTATTCTTACTTGCCAACGTCCTAATTAATATTCCGTAGTATCGTTAGCCCCGCCTTCTTTTCTACACCAGTACATTTTTAGGGTATTTTTCATCTTATTTAATCGTAATTGCATTTGGAGAACTATACTCTACAAATTTACTGGTGTGAGAAAAAGGGCGGGACTAGCAACACTACGGAATATTAATTAGGATGTTGGCAAGTATGTTTATTCCGGGTCATTTAGCCCCGGCTTTATTATATACTACTTTTTAGGGTAAATTTTTCTTGTTGAATCGTAATTATATATTGGAGATAAAAATTCTAAAAATAAAGTGGTGCGATATAGAGGCGGGGCTGAAATTGCTCCGGAATAAATTAAAATGTTGGCAACTATGAACTTGGGGTGGAAGAGTTCTTAAAAATGGAAGGGTCCTTACGAACCCTGCATAGCTGCCAATATTTTAATTTATTCCGGAGCATTTTTAGTTCCGAATTCGTTACATACCACATTTTTTTATAGAGTAAATTTTTCTTATTTTATCATAGTTATATATTGGAGAAAAACATTCCGAAAAAAAAATCGGTACGAAATAAAGACGGGGCTAAAAATGCTCCGGAATCAGGGTCGTATTATCCGTCCTTTTCTCAGGGCAATTTCAGAGAAAAGAAATTTCCGCCTGTTTTGCCACCTCTAATTTCATGCAGAAATACTTCTGGTATATTCATAGTAATATGCCATTATTATATAGGATAGAAATCATTTTATAAAAATAGTATCAATAAATTTGAAGTGGCCGCGGTAGCCTGGTCGGTAAGAGCAACGAGTTCGTGATCGAAAGATTACGGTTCGGTCCTCGAGCCGGCCGAAGACCGTCGTGTACGCTAATGGCAACTGGTGCACGTTAAATTCCGTCGTGGTCGCCAAGTCCTCCAAGTTCCCATCAAAAATTATACCTATAGGAGTACCGGAACATGGGTTTAACTCGCTCTGATCCGGATCAAAATTCGAGTTCCTTTTGTTTAGCTGGTGCTGCCATCTTTCAACAGCTTGTGTAGCTAAAGTCGTACTTCCTCCCTATGAGGCGCTCCTAAATAACGGAAGACGCACCCCTCATGCCTTAAAATAAATCCGGTTAGTTCCACTACCGGGGCTCGGAATTTCCGAGTGGCATACGACAACAACAACAACAACAACAACGATAAATTTGAAAATTTCTCATTCATGAAAGTGTCTTGGAAAAAGGGATGGAGAGTACGACCCCTGGTACTAGAGATACGTTTTTGGTACTAGGCAAAACTATTTGCTTGATTCTTAGACTTAGACAACAATTTTTATCCTACGCATACGATGCACGTACTCTTGCACGTGTCAACTACAATCAAAAGGTGGGCCTCGGTTGGTTGCATTTGGTGCAAACATGAGAGCTCAAAGTCTCCACCTTTCGTATAAGACACTCTCATTGAGGAGAAATCTCTGACTTATTTCCTACCACTATTTTTATGGAATAATCTCTAACCTATTTAATCACGACACTCTAATATAAAAACACAGTGTATATTTATGCATAAATATAGTGATGGTAAAGAAGTCAACAATTTTTCCTTTCTGAAAATGTTTTAAAAGAAAGGTGGAGAGATCAAGCTCAGAAAGATGTTATCTTGCATCGAAAATGTACATGATTTATTTTTAACTATATGATGTTTTCAGATGAAACAGCATTTCATGTGAGAAAAATCATCAAATGCCGATTTGGGGGCTAGGAAGTTTACCCTGCAGTTTAGGAAGTGAAAAAACTGCAAAAATGAATGTATGATGCGCTTGTACATGTGATACAAATGTAAGACCATTTTTCTTTGTTGAGACATCTTTCTTCTGTTACGCCTAATATTTACCTGGACATATTGTAAAGTTACGCAGTACACTAAAGGCATCATTTTACAACCCTCTGATACATTCAAACAGATGATGACGACTTTTTTTTTTTTTGCTTCGATAACCGCTATTATTAATATTTAAATTTTTAAGGGCAGAGCAATTTTGCTCATTTAAAATCAAAAAGCTCTAGAATTTATTTAAAGTGTACGAAGCGAAGAAATAAATAAAATTTTTCCTCTAAGTTATAGATGTCTATAAAAGTGAGGCCTTGGAGTTATGAAATAAAATTAGTTGATGCTGCATTAGCATCACCACCCTTCAAAGGGATAAAAAACTATATTTTTTGAAAAATTATAAAAACGAAAACATATTACTGTAATATAACAAAGTTAAATTAATACGATTAAAAATGATGCAACGCTAGTTTTAACATTATGTAAGTCTTATATATATTAAACTAACAATCGTATAAACATACTTGCAATTTAATACAAAATGAAACAACGTTAAAAAGAGCAGAAAATATAGAAATTAAAAAAATAGCAAACGGCTATTTCGAAACATCTGAAGTTCCATCATCAGTGCTTGTAATTTTTTTAAAATATTAAATCATGAGAAATAAGAGAACCAATAAAAGAAATCCAAAAAACCCCTGGAGCTTTCCAAGCAAACATGGTCCAAAGGTGGTCCAGGAACTGCAAGTTGTACAATGCACTTTCAGTATATATGTAAAAGTTACTGTATTTTTTACAAATTTCCTGAACGTACATTGCACAGAGTCATTAAGACTTTAAAAAAATATTTTGTATGAATTTATAATATAATCATACTTGCCAATATCCTAATTAATATTCTGTAGTGTTGTTAACCCCGCCTTCTTTTTCAAACCAGTATATTTTTGCAGTATTTTCTGTCTTATTTAATCGTAATTATATTTGCAGAATACTACTCTAAAAATGTACTGGTGTGACAAAAAGGGCGGGACTCGCGGCACTACGGAATATTAATGAGCAATTATTTTATCCAAGTATGTATAAAATATATTGGATGTTACCTTTAGATAACAATCTTCTTGTTAGAAATATAAATGCAGAGTTTCCAACGTTTTAATTTAACCTTTAGCAATTTTAGCCGCGCTCTTATTTCACACAACTTCTTCTTCTTCTTCTTTTTTTTATTTTTTATTTTTTTAGTATAATTTTCTCCAACATATAATTACGATAAAATAAGAAAAATTTACTCTTTAAATAAAAGTTATATAGAGTAAAGGCGGGCTAAAAATGCTCGGGAGAAATTGAAATGTTGACAACTCTGATAAATGTACCAACTTTGTTTACAATTTCTACAAAATGCTAACATTTAAAATATAGATGTAATGTCTTTTTCTAGTGTCGTATATTTCCAAAATGGATGCTAAAAATTCGTGAGAAGTCCTTGGGGTCATTCAATTAGTCATGTAAATTCAATTAGTCATGGGGGATTTGAAATAGTCATGTAAAAATTTAACTTAAAATTAGCTATGAAAGTTTATTTGAAAACTTTGTAGCTTATAATGTTGCATAATGAAAAATGCATATCTATTGTGTACATTCTTCAAATTATCTATAAAGCCTTTGTAATTTTGAAAGAAACAATGCTGAATTGTTTACGAAAGAATAAAAGAATTCTTATTTACATTATACTTCAGACATTTTACTTACTTTTAGTAAAATTTTCTCGACATAAGATTAATATCTTTTAAATGAAGCTCATAAAATATATAAATTATTGAGTATGCATGCTTTATTTCTAATCACAGTTTTAATATAAATTTTAATTATTATTTTCTCTTGCTTTCTAAAACAAAAATTTTAATATCTCATAAAAATATAGGCTTTCTAAATTAATTTGAGTGAAATACTTTTTAATGAAGTAAGGAAATAATAATGTGTATATCAGACAGGAAATGGAACGCATAGTAAAAGAAACCTTACCATATGTTATGTGGTGTATTAAACATAATGTTTGATGTCACTAAAGAAAGCCATGTGTTTGTAATAAAAGGAAACAAAGATGACTTGGATGTAGTCATAAGTTCAAAATTATTCATTTAAATTCCTTGAAGCCTTCCTACATGGATAAAAAAAATAGAAAGTGAAAAAATATGATGGTATTTGAATATAAAATTTTTGCTCATTATGTAAATATAAATCCTTAAATGAATTTGATAGAAGTTGGACTAAAGATTATTTTTAAATAAATGAAAACAACCATACCTCAAAACCAAATGTATTTCCTTGTAGGGTATAATGACAAAATTTTAATCGTTTATATAATTTAATAAAGTAATAATATGATTTTCTCAGCAAGGACCCCATAAAATGACCCCCTACGGACATTATCCCTTCAGGTCTAAGACTCAAATGTAGTGTATCGGCCTTAATTCCTACACCAACACCAACACTACCACCAAAAATCTGAGAGGAGCTTACAGGTTTTTCCCATGAAAATATTCTTTATTTTACCCAAAACAAAAACTTAAGTGATACCGGTTGCAATTCCTGTCATGGATGAAAAAAAAATATTTATGTCACAGTAAACACAGCATTCTGCAATCAGAATACGAAAATATTTAATCCTAATAAAACATTAGCATGTTTACTGAATAATTTTTAACTACGTATAAGCTAGCGTAAAAAAAAAAAAAAAAAAAAAAAAAAAAAAATGCATGTACCATTAGCTAATTTTTTTTTTTTAGCTTGTATGAAAACCTCAAACAAATATCGAGTAAATTCAAGAACTCTAAAGGCAACAGAAGAAATTGAATTTTAGTTCTTCGCAAAACGTAAATAAATAAGTAAAAATAAAATATGAGATTTTATCAACACTTTTTAAAAATCAACAACCACCATATTACGATTGATTTAATCAAAATAAAAATATGAATAAAAATGTGAATAATCATAGGATAGCTCTTTGAAAGTTATCACTGAAAGTTTTGAAGCAAAGCTTTCGCTGAAATGTATGAGGTGTTGAGGAAACTTTTTCAACAAGAAAAAAAGGGCGGGTACTAACAGTACTTAGGAATAAATTATAAATATTAACAGGTAAGATTTATGCACGATTTTGATGATCATCTACAATTTGCGTGAGCTCCAACTGACCACTTAAAGTAATTAATTTACTTATTCTACAGAAGGATTCGCAATTTTGCAAAATTCGGATAATTCTTTTTTGCTGCTGTAATTTATCAGAACTCTCAGCAGTCATATTACGAATACCACTTTTTTATATTAATCGTCATTAATAATTTATTAACCCTTTGCGGCACAATGTCATCGCTGCGAGAATGCAATTATTAAGTTCGAACTCTAAACACTCCCGGAAATTGCTTAGCAAATTTTTATGTTTACAACCTAGTAGAAAAGGTTGTCAATTTCTTTTGTTTTAATTTTGTTCGTGAATTCCGGTGGAAGTGTAATTTACATTACCCCAATTACCTTGCGCGGCAAAGGGTTCACGCATATCTTCGAAATAATAATACAAAAATTGGTTTGCATAAGAAGTTGTATTCAAAACTGTGACTGTGAGAACTCTGTTTTCTATCAAGGAAAAAAAAAATGAATTTATAAAATGTAAAATGTATAAATGTATATATAAATTTATCAATATAAAATTCATTGTTATTTTCGTTTTGTTCCTTTTAGAAAAAAATACAAATTATTGCTGAAATTAAATTAATTTGTATAGAAAAAAAAAAAAAAAAAAAAAAAAAAAACCCTAGCAATTACGTAGTTTTAAGAACTATGAAGCTTTTTCAATTAATTTACATTTCTGGAGACGGAAACTGTAACAGAAAATCAATTACTGAAAACTGAAAATTCTCTTATGTTTCCAGGAAAAAATGCTTATTTATGAATTTGGAAAATAAAATACGCTCACATTCTTATATATTTATATATTCATATTGCTAATTCTTTAAACAATATTTGTGAAAATAATGTCTTTACTACTATTAAATGAGTAAAAAAAAGAAAAGAAAAGCTTAATGCATTTAGTGATTTTACGAAAAATTAAAGTTTTATGACATAATCATCATCATCATCATCTTCATCATCATCAGTTTTAGCCTTTTTGAATCCACTGCAAGAAGAAGGTCTCTCCTAAATGATTCCAATCTACCTTGGTTTCTGCAATTTTTCCCCATTCTCCTCTTCCAAACTTCACAGTATCATCTATATCCAATGAAACAGTGGTTTCTTCCTCTGGGTATCCAAAATAGGAATTTAGTAGTTCAGTGTTTGAAAGACATAAAAATTGATGGAGCGTTTATAAATCATTTGAGATTTGCTGATGGTGCTGTACTGCTTGCTTTCTCGTTTGAGGATTTGCAGGAAATGCTTCAGGAATTAAACAAAGAAATCAAGCTTGTTGGATTGAAAATTAACCTCATTAAAAGAAAAATTGTGTCGAATTCCTTTGTTTCTCCACTGAATATCAATAATAATATGGATGAATTAGAAACGGTTTGCAGTTACGCTTATCTGAGAAAAGTCCTTACGAACATCAACAACCGAATTCAACTTGCATGGAGAGCATCGGAAAAAATAACGTTATAGGGAAAAGCGACCTCTCAATTTCTTTGAAAAGAAAAGTTTTTGATGAGTGCATTATGCCTGTTTTAACTTATGTTTCAAAACCTTGGACATTAACGTGTGAAACTATACAAAAACTTGACACAACCCAGAGGAAGCCTGCATGTTAGGATTCACTCGAAGAGACAGGAAGCGAAAAACTTGGATTAGGGAGAAAACCGAAGTTATTATTGTTATTTCTAGATTTAAGAAGTTAAAATAGAGTTGGGCTGGGCAACTTGCCAGAAGAAAATTTTATGTTATAATAATCAATTGTCTAAAGTAATAATAAAAAAATAAATAACCGAAACAAATTTTGATAGACGCCGACAATACCTTATTTATTGTTTCATTAAAATGTTAACATAATTTATTTTGCACAAGACTAATATATAATTTACTTTTTATTTCAAAGATAATTTATTATATTAATTCCATTATCAAAATCATGATTCTTTTCATGCTATTGATTTTTCATAGCTAGCTAACAGTTTTTTCGACTCTTATAATTGATAACTATTTGTTTGTCAAAATCTGTTTAACCCTTTCAGGAGTAAGCAAATTTTCCTCATTTAAAATCAATAGCCACCAGAAATCACCAACAATATTAAAAGATACGAAATAAATGAAGTTATTCGTCTAAGTTACAAAAGAAAAGTTTTATAAAATTTTTCCGGGGACAGTTTTTGCAATTTTGAATTAAAATTTGTGGTTGCATTATACAACCACCGCCCCTGAAAGTATTAACACTTCGGGACACAAGCTAATTATATTCATTGAATATCAACAACCACCATAAATTGTAATCAAAGTTAGGAGGACAGAGATCAATTATTTTTCCCGTTAAGTTTTAACATATTGTTATCGGGGTGTTTTCCTATTTTGAACAGTTATCCCCGCCTTTTATGTTCCTCTAAAAAGTTATTTATTAAAATGATTTTACTTATTCATGATTAAATTATTCTAAATTTATTCTTAGTAATTGATACTGTAAATGTCGCAGGCATACCAAAAGCATATAAAATGTTAAACGCAAACACATAAAAGCGTTTTTTTTTTTTTTTTTTTTTTTTTTTTTTTTTATAATTAAAGTATTCTTTTAGAGGAACACCTGATGGTAGACTCGTTTCTCATGAAAAACGTAATTTTATTTGATCTGCAGATAAAGTGTTAAAAGCAACATTTTATTAAAAAATTCTTGGATGAATCTTAGCAGTTGGGAATAAAATGTAGGTTGTATAAAATATTATGTCTACCGGAAAGTACTGTCCTTCAGAACTAAAATACTGAAATCGGAAATCCTGGATGATACTTATCACGTTGGGTGCCATGTCAGCCATTCTAGATTCTAGACATTTTGTCATATATCTCTACAAGTACCGAAGGAACCATCTTATCTTACAACTTTAGAAGTGTGCAGAAAATGTTATACTTCAAATATTTCAGCAGTATTGCCAGATTGGGGCTTTTTTTTATTCAACTCTCACCAATAATTTTGAGAAGTGATGTTTTATATACAAAATGGGCGATTAATCTTCAATATGATTAGGCAACCGGTACAATTAAAATTTAATGGTGGGCACTGAATAAAAAATGTTCCCAATCTGGCAACACAGTATTTCAGTGAAAGTTTTACCCCGAAAGTAAAAGAAGTACCAATAAAAAACTAACACGTTGAGCACCATGTCAGCCATCGGTGGCTGACAGTGTCAAATATGATATAAAGTCGCGTGAACCATCGGTGGTTGACAGTGTAAATTAGGATATAAAAATAAAAATATTACATTGTTTTAAGCAATTATTGAAAATTTCTTTAATTTTTATTTATTACTGGAGGGATCATTATGGAATTCTAATGGATTTTATAGAATTCGCGTGGCGCTCAACGTGTTAAGTAACTTATTTGTAACTTTTAAGATGACAATTGATAAAGTACCATATAAATATTCTTAAACAAAAATTTCCGGCGTCATTTTTTTAATTCAAAATGTCAGAGCTTTCTGGTAGACCTAATATATATCACCGTGCTTCAAAAAGTGAAAAGCAATTTACAGTATTAGCATAGCCTCCTGAACTAGATGCCTGTCGCGTGGCTCGGAAACTTGGCAACAGTTCAAGCGGTAGACAGCGCGACCTGGTACAGATTGCGCGACATTTTTATTCAACTGTTACTAATAATTTTAACACTTTCAGGGGCGGTGGTATATATTTTATACCACCTAATTTCAGTTCTCAACAGCAAAAATTCATACCAGAAATTTTATATAAAATTTTACTTCTTTACCTTACCTGAAAACATTCATTTATTACTTTTCTTCTAATCTTGATCTCAGACTCTGATGGCATTTGATTTTAAATGAACTCAAATTCATTGCCCCTGAAGGGGTTAAGAAGTGATATATCAAATCGACGTTTCTTCGATTCTATCAGCGTTGCCAGGTGTGGCCTTTTTTTTTTTTATTCAATAGTCACCAATAATTTTGAAAAGTGACATTTGATACTCATAATAGACTATAAATGTTCGAAGTGATTAGCCAAACGTTACAAATAAAAATTATTGGTGACTATTGAATAAAAAAAAGGCCAAATCTGGCAACCATTAATTCTATTCGCCTTTTATGTATATCAAACCCCCCCACTTTGAAAAATTTTTGGTGGCTGTTGAATAAAAAAGTCGTGCAATCTTTACCAGGAGACGCTGTCTACCGCTTGAACTGTTGCCAAGTTTTAGAGCCACGCGACTGGCATCTAGTTTAGGAGGCTATGGTATTAGTGATGTAAAATAAATCGAAAAAAGGCTTTAAGGTTAAATTAATTGCAATTTTTTTTCTTGTGGTAAATGGTAGGAAACACGTTCCTAAACATCTTACTAAAAATATACATTCATATTGTTGCGCAAAATGCCTTTCCCCCCCTGCCATCATGAAAAAAACTTAAAAAGGAAAATTACAAAAAATAATACGTGGTGTCACATTCAGGGCTGCTATTTTTTTTTTTTTTTTTTTTTTTATTCTGGATCATTGTTAGTATTCTCCCTTTACTTACGCAGCCTGTTATTTAAAAATTATTCGCCTTTATAGAGAATTGTTGGTGTTCGTAACATATTTTTGTACTACTCGCATTCTACAGAACTTCCTAGAAAGTGAAATGAAAATTCAAGTATTTATTTCTCAAATCAAAACAAAATCACAGAGTTTCCAACTTTTATAATTTATTCCGAAGTCATTTTAGCACGGCTTTCTTTGTACACCTTTGGAATTTTTGCAGCACATTTATTTCTAATACATTACAACCACTAAATAAGAATAAAAACATTCTTAAAAATTACTGATATGAAGAAAAGACGAGGCTAAGAATGCTCCGGAATAAATTTAAATAGTTGACAACTCTGAAAATAACCACGTTTTATCTTAGACGTCTGAAAAAATCAACAAACTCAAGTGGGCACTTATATGTTGGTGCTGTATTCCTCCTCTCTTGTCTTCTGAAAGCGTAAACTCTCTTAGCTTTACCATATGTTTAACCTTTTGAGTTACAGAACCAGAGTTCCAGACTTTTATAATTTTTTCGCAAACATTTTTAGCCCCGCCTTCTTTTCGCACCAGAAATTTTGTAGATTATTTATCTTTAATATGTGACAATGATTAAATAAGGAGAAAATCATTTTTCAAAATTTCCGGTATGAAAAAGAGGCGGGGCTAAAAATGCTCGAGATTAAATTACAAAAAGCTAAGAACTCTGCTCAGAACCCTCGCTGCGAAGCCGCAGTTATATATCCGAATTGCAAAATTTCATTCCAAAAATTTGTAACTAAGTTTTACTTTTACAGCTTAGGAAAAAAAAAAAAAAAATTTTTTTTTTTTTTTTTTTTTTTTTTCTTCGTAAATTCTGGGGCCAGTCTAATTTAAATGATCGAACTGCCTTGCACCTGAAAGGGCTAAAAAATGATTTAATTTAAATTGCAAGGAAAAATTTATTAGTTTGAAAAAATTTTAATTTTTTAAAAAAAATTAGTGACTAGATTAAATAATAGAATATTAAAAATATATTTATTTTAGAGAGACATAAATGTACTTTCTACTCAGAAAAAGAAATAAATAAATCGGATAAATTCAGAATTACGTTAAACTCTTTTAATAGAATCTTTCAATAGAATCTTTTATTTATAAAACTATATTTTTTAATTGTTAAAGCTATTAAAAATAGCAATTAAATCTAATATGAGTGAAATCTCATGCCACATCAATGAAGAATTCTTTAAATTTTCAAAAAATATATAATTTAGAACTTTTTTCTTTAGTTTTTAAGAAATTTCAGTGTACCAGATATTAACACTTCAATTCTGGAAACCTCAAAACATGTAGATGCATGAAAACTTCATAGTCGAATTTTTTCTATGGTTTTTCTAACGTAGTATATGTTATTAGAAAAGACTATTTTATAAAAAATATTTTTTTTTTTTTTTTTACTTTTAATTTATTGATTTTTGAAATTATATTTTTTGCAGTTTAAAATACTCACGTATCTTTTATACAATTTTTTTTAAATGTTTTTTATTACTTATTATTATCATTTAATCAAAACCTTTTTCAACTGAAATAAAAATGTGTCAGTAATTTCTTTAAGTAAATGTTAATCTTCTTATGTATTCAATAAAACTATAAAACTGGTTTTGGGAAAATTATAGAATTCATGTTATTAAAAAAAAAAAAAAAAATCACATAAAATATATTTACCAACTTTTTTGCCTTTCTTTTCTTTTTTTTTTTTTTCTGCCGGAAAAATTTAATATAAATTTTTATTTTAATTAATCAGCTAAAACTGTAAAATAGGTATTGAAAAAATTCTTTTAAAATATTCCGATAGAACTATTGCGTAAAAATTGGCATCAATGCACATGATCTTCTGAGAAAACATGCATTATTCAATTATAATTTATTTATTAAACATTGATAGGTTTTTAATTAATAAACATGCAAATTTGTTTAAAAATAAAGTTTTCATGTTATCATACTTCCAAAATGAAATCCTCGTAGTATATATACTTTTTTTTTTTTTTTTAACTGAAAATAGAAATTTAGTTCTAAAGGTTGATTTTACGCTATTTTTAAAATAAAATTTCTTTGAATTTATCATAAAATGTTTTTGGATTGCTAAACTTGTTTAGTTTCAAAATTGCTTTTTTATTGGAAAAAAAAAAAAAAAAATCAGGGAAATTCGAAAGCTTTTCTGCAAAAAAAAAAAAAAAAAAAAAAAAAAAAAAAATTCATTCACGATTTAAACAGACTTTAAAAAACTGATCTAAATTTACATTCAGTTTGACAGCGATTTGTTACAAATATTTACTAAATAACTAATGTATTTTTAAAGTTTTTTTTTTTTTTTTTTTTTTTTTTTTATGAAGAATTTTCTGATTTTCCCACTTGCCTAATTTTGAGCTAAGTTTTATACATAAGTTTATTTCAATAGCCAGCTAATTTATCTCATCTTTTCTATTCTTACGTATTAAGTTTCAACAAATTGTTCCAAAAGATGGAAACAAGAAATTCTACCATTAAAAAAGATAAAATCTTTTAATTGCTTTTTATCAAAGAAAAAATTTATTTCAAAAAAGAAAACAAATGTGATATATTGCTAAAGATAAGGATATTAATTTGCACGTAATAATGAATTTTGTCTAAAAATAATTTTATTAAGGAGGAAGAGCAGAGCCTGATTAAGGGGGAAGCACACATTATCTCCGCTCTCACCGGAATATTTTTACAATTATTTTTTACTTCATGTCATAGAAATTCCACGCTTTGACGAGGAAATATTTTTTATACAAAATGAACGGTGTAAAACAATCCAATTTACTCACCGTTATTAGACACCAGAATTCTTTTAAAATATTTTTTAATGAGAATTTTCTGTTTATTATAGGAGGAAAGTATTTGTTAAAAAATAACGGTGTAAGTATAAATAACGTGTGCTTCCCCCTTAATCAGGCTCTGAGGAAGAGTTTGTTTTTAACTTATAGGATATAATTAAAAAGTAATTATAAACTACATTCTTTGTCATGTGTTACTTGCTATTTTTATTTGCTTCTCAAATTCAAATAAAAAATATGATGTGTTTTTAATTACTCATTTCGTCAAAAACAGTGTCGTTAAAATAACTTTTTAATTCTTTTTTTTTTTTTTTTTTTTTTTTTTTTTTTATCAGCCTTTTTTCTAACCCATAAGATACGATATGCTTTTGTAAAAACTTTCAGTTATCAGACACTCATTCATAAAATGAATTTAAAAATATAATAGAAATAATAAAATTAAACGATAGTACAGTTTTAGTTATAGAAAAAAAAATTTACATCCCAAACCCCTCATATATATATATATTAATTTGTACAATTGGTGACTAAAATAATGTATTACATTAATTTTTAAGCATTTTGTCGAATATACAGGGTGTCCCAGGAAAGTCGCACAAGCTCACCACAACGAAATTCCTTGGAGTTCATAAAAAATTCCCGAAAAACTATATCTCCATAAGAAGTAGTTTTCGAGAAAAACTTGAAATAAAAAATATGACGTCATATCCGCTGCAATATAAAACTGTTGGAAACATATACATCGATATTTGCTTAGCTTTCTGGACGAATACCTTAAAAATAACCACAATGCATATCGAGGATTCCATGCGTTCATCGTTTCCTGAGGTTAATTTGTGCTTTGAATCGTATTAACAAAGTTGCATCTAGTAACTACCTGTTCGCCTACTTATGATAAAGTATTCCGTTCGTGAATATTGCTATATGTACTTAATTTTATGAGACATGAAATCTGTGCAGCGAGTTATTCCACGGTGTGCGCATGCATGTTACGATATGTGAGGCAGAGATTTTGGATATATTCCTTTGTAAAAATATGTAAATAAGGATATTAATATTTTTTCCATACACCGGATATGACGTCAAAAATATTTTCGAATTTTTATCAAAAACTTTTTGTCGTAGAGATGTGATTCATTGGACAATTTTATGCACTCAACAACTATTTGTTTTAAGTTATGATATTAATAATTATTTATTTTAAGTTATGCTGATAACAGTTATGCATATAGATCAAGCGCTAAAAATTTGATTTTCATATTTAGAGAACTTCAAAACGTGATTATATACAAAAAATCAGATCTGAAAATTGAACTTTAAAATATACTTTGTATATCGTACGGTATTGACACATTTATTTTCATCCCTCTGCAGTTTCATCTACATAGTAAAATGTAGCAAAGCAGTTACATCAATTACTATCAATAAAAATGAAAGTTTTCGCCTAATTTGAGATAGCCTTTAAATTGCGTATAGACTATATACACACGCATATCATTATGCATTTAAATTTAGTTCAATATGAAAAACCATTAACGCAACATGAAATGCCTTTTTATCAATTCCGACGTATAGTCACGACATGTCCAAATTCTTTTTAGGAGTCCTTTAAACGAATTATGAATTATTCCCATACCAAAATGAACAGAAAACATGATTTTATGCCTATAAAATGTATATGCTTATTTTATTTTGTTAGAGCAGCCTATAGATGCAACACTGTAGTTTCCATCCATAAACGTAATGCATTTGAATTATCTTGAATGTCCATGTACACGAATCATTTGATTGGTTTTAACAAAGAGTTTAGTATAGCATCACTATATGATAAATATTCACAAAATGAGCTTGTGCTTCATTTTTTGTTCTTGAGATATGCTGATAACAGACACACAGACTCCCAGGCACACACAGAGATCAACAGCTAAAAACATGTTTTTAGGTTCCGGTGACCACAAAACATCTCAACATAACAAAACCTCAATTTGGAACATTTGATCAAAAACAACATAATCATATATGGAAAGGGAAAGTAAAAATAGTATTAAATAGAGTATAATTATAAAATTAATAAAATAGTATTATTAAATAAATAAAGCATTAAAAACGATTTAAAGATTTATGAGCATTTGTAAAAATAAAATGTTTTACTGGGATGCACAATATACAAATTAATGAAATATTTAATGTAAAATCATAAATATGTCTTTTGAAGATTTTTAAGAGGGGGGGGGGGGAGAAAGAAAGAAAAAAATAGCTTCCGAGCACAGTTCCCAACTTTCTTGAAATATTCACGATCATTTTTAGCCTCGCCTTCTTTTCGCACCAGAAATTTTGTAGATTATTTCTCTTTAATATGTGAAAACGATTAAATAAGAAGAAAATCATTTTTAAAAATTTTGCGGTACGAAAAAGAGGCGAGGCTAAAAATGCTTGTGAATAAATTATAAAAGTTGGGAACTCCTGTTCCAAATGTGGCCGCACATTTGCTCTTTAACACTTTCGCAACGGCATGTTTCTGTCTTTTTGACAGTAAGCTCCGCCTGTGGGCGTTATTCTTGGTTGTTACATTATTTTAAATCAATAATTTTGTATTCATATTTATAATATAAATGGATACACATTACAATTTTACTCTTTCTAATCAAAGTATTTGTATCCATAGTGCATTGATTGTACCAATGTGAATATTGGGTATATTGTTAAAAAATAATATAACATATGTAACCTGAAAGAACGCCCACTGGAGGAGTTACAGATTTCAAATGACGTGAATTCACGTCAGCGGTCGCGAAAGTGCTCACCAATTTTAGATTTAATATGCAACCCACAACTGTATAAAAATAGGAATGACTAATAATATTACTGGAATAGAAAACTATTAGTTAGTATCAGCCAGAGGGAGTTTCCAGATTGTAACTTTAAGGGGGGGGGGGGTGGAGATAGAATCACGTAATAAATGACGGGCTGTGAAATGGCCAATGGAGGCTACCCCGTGTTTCTTTTACAGTACTAGTAAAATGTATTAATATATCCACGTCTGGCTACTTTCCCCATAACTTTCATATAAATCGGAGTATTTCAGCAGTAATGCCAGACATGGGGACTTTTTTATTCAATAGCCACAAATAATTTTAAGAAGCAGCATTTGATATAACTGATTTCGATATCAATCTTTTAAAAGGTTAGTGAGCCGTTACAATTAAATTTTAGTGGTAGATATTGAATAAAAATCGTTCACAAATCTAACAACAATGTACAGTTATATAAATATCTTTCAACATATATATATACAGTAGAACCTCGATTATCCGAAGTAATTGGGAGCGAACTCACTTCGGATAATCGAAATTTTCGGATAATCGAGAATTCATCAATAATCATCTACAATATTTATCAGCACTCGTAGTTTGGAAAGGATGGCTTGCATACAAAAGGAATGTGGAAAAAAAAAAAAAAACTTTAAAAATACATGTTTGTTAAGAGAAAATTTTGGATGATAGTAGAAAGTGAAAAAAAAAAAGTGAAGAAGAAACCGACTTCGGTTAACGGAGAGTTTCGGTTAATCGAGGTGAGTTTCGGTTAATCGAGGTTCGGATAATCGAGGTTCTACTGTATATATATATATATATATATATATATATATATACCTACCAACTTACTAATTCATATTCCGTAATATTGTTAGAACCCGCCTGACATTTTTTTCACACCACTTTGTTTTTAGAGAAATTCTCTACAAATGTAATTGTAATTAAATAAGAAGAACAGTACTTTAAACAGAGACTGTTGTGAAAAAGTGTGAGTATTAAGAGTTTTACGGAATAATAATTAGTAAGTTATTAAAACTGCAATAATTACACTGTGACATGATATCAGTACCTATAGAACAGATTGCTATAGTAGATTATAACTATAATAGATATTAGTTACAGCATGTAGGCAGTCGATATCTCACGTTTCTATCACGTCTTGTATTTTAAGTTTCCGCCAATATTAAAATAGTGGGCTTTTATTTGAATACATGAAAGGGCGGGATTATGTCTCCAAAAGGTTGGAGATTTCACAGCAGAACTATAAATGCTATCTAACTATTCATTCACTTTACGAGAAGTTTTATTTCCTCTTCCAACCTCATTCGACATTTTCCTTCCTCCCTCGACTGAAAAGCGGATTAGTGTCACTATTTTACTGGTAGGAAACTGTAGGTTTTAAAGGCAGCATTAAGGACAGAGCCCGCCCATCGGTAGTCGTAGCACCGAATGTGCTAACTATAGTTGCCTACTTAGCAACTTTTGGTTACTGGAAAAGGTTTTTATTATTATTATTATTATTTTTTTTTTAAATTTTACTTTATCCTTCAAAACTGTTACAGTTCACTGACTAAATAAAATAAAACTTTCTATTAACATTTTCCGGTAGACAAAAGGGGCTAAGTTGGCAACTAAGGGGCTAAAACAGAAAGCATTAAGTTATTAAAAATCTGTTTACCTTATTGAAAACCGTTATTTAAAGTGAAATACGAACTATTTCACTAAAAAAAAACAATAGAACCTTATGCATCCAAGTTTTGTAAGGCTTTCAGATATTTAGAAATTGAGTCATTTGCAATCCAGAAGAATTAGTAGTGAAATGACCGCATTTGTGAAGATGATTCTCTCATTACACAATTTCGTAAACATCATTTAAAGCATAATACCAACCGATCAAAAATGATATTACAAAAAAAAAAAAAAAAAACTAAGGACATTGAATAACATTAACATTGATCTTTAAGAACATATGTAAGAAAACATAAACATGAAACCACGTCGTCAAAGAGTTTTTTAACACTGCATATACGTCATGCTGTGTTCTGTTTCAATAATCTCAAATGAAGAACTAACTTGTGACTATAATCTCCACGAGGTAGAAAGTTAATCTCAATGCTCCTGTCTATTAATACTTGTATCATTATAAAAAGATTCTGGTGTGAAAAAAAAAATATTTTGTGTTATAAGTTACTTAATACAGTTTATATACGCAGAACACACCGCGTTTCTATACTTTTACGATCGTTTTATTTTTTTCATGATCAATATTTAAGAACAATATTTTTTAAAGTAGTATTATAAAGTTTTGAAGGAAAAATTTCAGTTTTAAAATAGCGATAACAATATAATAAAGTGCACTTAAGAATATGGAAACGCTGTGAATGTTGTATAGATAATCCTTTGTCTCTTAATATCACTTGGACAATTTATGTAAAACAAGAAATATGTTTCTATTTCCACGAATGTTACCACAGTAAAAAGTATTGAGTCTCTGTAAGGGAGCGTGGGGCTAGTTGTAACAGGGGTAGGAAGTAACACGCAATTTACGAAATATTTTGTAACATTTTTTATTAGATATTGCGGTAAGCATAATTCTAATGACGCGTTTTATTAGGTAACAGACCTGCCAACCTAATCCGGCAATTTGTTAGTACCGCCCATTTTTGTACACCACTTAATTTTTAGAGTTATTCTCTTCAAATATATTTACGATGAATTAAGAAAACAAATACTTTAAAAATTAAGTGGTGTATAAAAATGGGCGGCACTATCAAATTGCGGGTTTAGGCTGGCAGATCTGAGGTAAGCACAATCAGTGTTTTGCAAAAATGGTTATTGAGAGGTTCTGTACATGTGTTTCATTTTAGCTAGTTAGTGGAAAAAATATATTTTGTAAATTTTGATTAAAGTTATGTTAATTTCTATTTTAAAGAAATGTTTATAGCTATTTTAGTCTGTGTGTTGAGTTATAAAATACATGTTTAATTTTTTGTGCAAAATGTTAATATATATATATATATATAAACATATTGTCAAAAATCATAAGATGGGGCAAGATGAAACAAAACTTTGATACCTTTTGTGTTTTCATGCATGCAATTAGAGATTTTTCTTTATATGTTAACAAGCAAATTATTTTTTTGTATGCATTTTTTTTTTTTAAACTTGAGGAACTATAAAAATAAATCTGAAAGATCTTCAGAGGGTCAAGATATATATGATTTGGTTACTGCTATAATCTTCGAGAAAGGTATTAGACACCCATCATTCGAAAGAAAAATATTTGAAAAATAATTTGAAGTAATTAAAAAGTAATAATTTTGTGGAAACTTTCAGAAAGGAAAAATGTTTGGCTTCTTTGATACTGCAATATTTATACAGAGATATTTTCTGTGTTTTTATATTATAGTGACGTGATTGTTTAATCACGAATTATAATTACGATTTAATACGAATTAGGGAATATTGCATAAAAATAGTGGTAGAATAAAAAGCAGAAAATTCTCTTCAGTGAGAGTGTCCTGAAAAAAGGGCGGAGAATTCGAGCTCTGCTAAACCATCTCTGAGGCAGAAGAATGGATATAATGCTTAATTTGCAAAATGTGAGCGCACATTAAATGCATGAGAGGGAATAAAATATCATTTGTTTGATTTAATTTCAACTCTGACTAAGATTGACTTTTATGTTGATTTTATATTTAATTTTCCCTTTGTTTTACTATAATCCATTTGTTATAATTCGTTGTTACAATACCAAGAAGGTTATAATTTAATATTAGTTATTAATTGCATTTTTTATTAAATTAATAAACGATTGATAACAAAAACCATTTTGACATATTGTCGTTCTTATTGTTAGTATATCTGTTACATGTGTATCTATCTGCCTTCGTATCTGTTACAATTTGTCCCAAATCCGGGACAAACTATAACAGGCAAATAATTTTTAAAAAATATTTTTTGCGCTAAAATAAACAAAATTGACGAAAGTTTTTTTTTTTTTTTTTTTTTTTTTTTTTTTTATGAATATGATAGATGAATATATATGCTATGGAAAACAGCAATTATAAACAGGAAAAGGTAAATACATTTCGAAATATACTTAATTTTCGAAAAACTGTTATCACCAGCTCCACGCTCCCCTACTCTCTGCACTTCAGGCTAAAATATATACTTATTACGCACAATGCTGATACAGGGCAGAAAATTTACCAAAATGCAGAAAAATTGCCAAAATGATAGAGAAACATTAATCTAAAACTTAAAATTTACATATTTAAATTTTACTGAGATAAGAGTAAGAGACTGAGATAAGAGTACTGAGATAAGTAGTTTTAGTAAACTTTTTTTTTTTTTTTTTTCTTTTTTTTTTTTTGTACTATCCATGCATGAAATCTAGCATTTTTTATTACACATGCTTTAAGCTAGATATACAGAAAAGCTTATGTCAAAATTATAAGGTGGCCATAATTAAACTGACAGTCTTTACAATGTTCTGTAGAGTGATCTAATTGTACGAATGGCGCCAAATTTTCTAGGATGATTTTGCAAGACGGGGAAAGAAAGATTGTACTAAAAAAGAAAAAGTTCCAAAAGTCACCGTTAGGGGAATATGTGGCGCTCTGTAAAAAAAAAAAAAATAAGATTTCTAAAAGATGCAGAATTAGTTCTGAAATAAAATTACCTTTTATTTAGCACATTCAAATCAGGTTCAATGTGTCCACCGTTTTTGTGAACCACATACTGCATTCTGAGCACTATAGATGACACTGCTTCAGCCCTCCCAAAAACGTTTTAGGCTGATTCATTGGCAGATTCTGTCCAGTAAGTCTCTTAACCGGTCAGCATATCAAACTTCCCAACGCTCGAAGTTACCGATCCATTTGAGGCGACGACTGAACAAGTCATAAGTAATTGAAATTGCAGATAAAGAAACTTTATCATTGTTTATGTATTTTTTTTTTCACCTTTTTAAAAATCGTTACCACATTGAACTCGATTTAAATTGTTAAATGTACTAGATAAATAAAAGGTAATTTTATTTCAATATTGATTCTGCGTTTTTTTAGAAGTCTCAGGCGTCATTCGCGCAATTAGATCAATCTACAGAACACTGTACAGAGTGTCAGTTTACTTATGCCCACCCTGTACATAAGAATATAAGAAAAATTAAGAAAATTATCAGAGAAAGAATGTGCTCGATTTTAGATAACGTCTAAGGCTTTTATGTCCATAAACAGTTTTACACATGTGTCGTAATTAATTTAGAGATTCAATTATATCCCGCTGACTTTGCGAAAAATAATTCTCATGAAAAACTTTGTATGATCTCTAAAATAATAATAAAAGAGTTAGAGTCACAAGCCCATAAGCAGAGCCTGATTAAGGGGGAAGCACACATTATTTATACTTACACCGTTATTTTTTAACAAATACTTCCCTCCTATAATAAACAGAAAATTCTCATTAAAAATTATTTTTAAAAGAATTCTGGTGTCTAATAACGGTGAGTAAATTGGATTGTTTTACACCGTTCATTTTCTATATAAAATATTTCCTCGTCAAAGCGTGGAATTTCTATGACATGAAGTAAAAAATAATTGTAAAAATATTCCGGTGAGAGCGGAGATAATGTGTGCTTCCCCCTTAATCAGGCTCTGCCCATAAAGATGTTTTTTTTTTTTTTTTTTCGCATTTTTTTTTTTTTTTTTTTCGAAATAATAAATATAATTCATCTCATTATTTTAACAATATATATTTTTTCTGTTTTTCTCTATTTTTTCTATACAAAATAAATTGACACAAGTTGCCTCTATATAGACTTTTAAACTATGTAAATATATATACAGGGTGTTCCAAAATTCCCACACATCCCTCCTATCTCGAAAATGAGTTGGAATTGTGAAAAATGGCGAAACATGTATTCAATGAATTCAAGCGAGACCTCCTTTGGTGAAAAAAGTTTGGGTCTAGGGGGCTAGGAGGGCTTCTAGGGAGGGTAACTTAAAAATTTCAAATAGAAAGGTATATCTCGGTATACATCCCTGGTAACGTCTCTTCAAAACAATGAATTTGATATAAATAGTTTTGCCCTACGATGGTTATTAATGGAGATACATGAGTTTTTAGACTTTTGAAATGTGGATTTTATACTTGTGCATCCCCTTTAATAATCATTGCAGGACGAAACTATTTATATCAAATTCATTGTCTTGAAGAGACGTTTCCAGGGATGTATCACAAGACATACTTTGCCCAAAAGAGTTTGGGCCAGGCCAATGGGGTGGTAGGAGTGCCGCTAGTGAGGGCAATTTTTAAATTTCAAACAGGAAAATATGACTTGTGATACATTCCAGGAAACGTCTCTTCAAGACAATGAAATTGATTTAAATAGTTTTGTCTTGCAATAATTATTAAAGGGTACACATAAGTATAAAACCCACATTTAAAAACTCTGAAAACTAATGTATCTCCTTTAATAATCATCGTAGGACAAAACTATTTATATCAAATTCATTGTTTTGAAGAGACATTACCAGGGATGTATCACAAGATATACCTTCCTATTTGAAATTTTAAAGCTGCCCTCCCTAGCAGCCGCCCTAGGCCCAAATTCTTCTCACCAAAAGAGGTCCCTCTTGAATTCATTAAACACGTGTTTCGCCATTTTTACAATTACGAATCATTTTCGAGTTAGGTGGGGGGAGGACTTTCGGAACACCCTGTATATATATATATATATATATATATATATATATATATATATACAGGGCCTGATTAAGGGGGAAGCTCGCTCTTCACACATTATTTATACTTACACCGTTATTTTTTAACAAATACTTTCCTGCTATAATAAACAGAAAATTTTCATTAAAAAATATTTTAAAAGATTTCTGGTGTCCAATACCGGTGAGTAAATTGGATTGTTTTACACCGTTCATTTTTTATAAAAAATGTTTCCTCGTCAAAGCGTGGAATTTCTATGACATGAAGTAAAAAATAATTGTAAAAATATTCCGGTATGAGCGAGCTTCCCCCTTAATCAGGCTCTGTATATATATATATATATATATAACTCGCAGTAAAATTTACTTGCTGCAAATACTTATATTCCAGCTTATTATTTAATTTATGTATTTTATTTTTCAGAATAATATCTTCTAATGAGTTCTATTTTCTGCAAATTTTGTAAAATGGAGATGAAATATATTCTTGTTATATTCATAAAACTTGCCAAAAATTAGTAAGTCGAAAAAACAAATATTAAATCTGTTTAAACGCAGGAAAACTTATACTGGTGGGCTCATTCTGTCATCTAGGTCATAATATGCAGAAATTCGTTTGATTTGAATATAGATGCATAAGTGATAGGTTAAATATACGCAAATTCAGATTATTATAATAAAATAGGTTTCAGTTTAAACACTCCATATCTCAGGCAATTCTATTTAACAAACACTATTTCAATCTCTAGTGTAAAAACTTGAACTCATCTGAAAAGCGTCACAA
The DNA here is from genome assembly GCA_963930645.1 of Salticus scenicus. Classification (NCBI taxonomy): domain Eukaryota; kingdom Metazoa; phylum Arthropoda; class Arachnida; order Araneae; family Salticidae; genus Salticus; species Salticus scenicus. Next base: position 112,164,852 of record OZ005657.1, read on the forward strand.
CCAAACAGCGAACAAAGTCCACCCTACTGTACATGACTGCTGTTTAAAGATATTATTCTATTAGAAAAATTGTCAAAATAGAATTTACAAAATAAATAAATAAAATAAAATAACAATAATAATAATAATAATAATAATAATAATAATAATAATAATTCGGTATTTTTAGCATATAACCAGTTGTAATTTAACTACTTTACTTAAATATATATTAATGTATGTTTTAAAAATGCATACAAATTTTAAACTAAAATTAAACAAATAAAATAACAAATTATCTACTATTCTTCTTTTAAAAAGAATAGCATATCCTTCTTTTAAAAGAAAATTTAATGTGCATTGCTTTTCGTTTCCAACTTGAAAAATGAAATCCATAGTTTTTAATAATTATATACTTAGGAACAAACATTATTTGTTGTACTATGTTCACTTATTACAGTCCCTAAATTTCAAATTACATTTTCATTATATTGTTATTATTTTTATTTCTATCGAGTTAGTAACAGAGTGGGTCTTATTTTACATTTGTATGAATTCAATTTATTTATCATCGTGTTATAATTTCTGAAGTTGAAGTTAATGAAGAAGATTGCAGATGAAACATCTTATTTCTTTCCCGATATAGCCCATCAGCGGTCGAGCGGTTCTAGGCTCAAAACTGGCAGATGGGAAGTGTCGGGTTTGATAACAGATCAAGCTCACCGATCGAGCTATTTGTAGTTTTCCATTGTTTTCTCCGAAATTTGCATAAATAAGGGCTAGGACCCCTTAGAAAAACCCTTACAAAAGTCATTTCACCTGCAAGCCTAGAATCCTAGCGTAGTCAATCGGCCTTAAACCCTACAACCAACCATCATGCACGATGTAAACAAAATATATCAATGTAAATGTGATAGCGTTTAATTTGCGCATTTATAATATTATTCGGCATCCTGGAACACCACAAATCGCTTAACATGATAAAAAAATCAAAATAAAAATATTTGACCCCGAAACAAAACTTTCCGTACCATACATTGGTAAGAGAAAAAAAAAAAAAAACTAGTATGTTGTGGCCACACAAAACCTTTCTTCTATATTTTGCTATACAAATTCACTCAGTAAAAATAATTTATTAAAACTATTATTTATTAGAATTATCTACCATGATGAATGTAGACGATTTACGTCTTAGAGAAAACTAACAATAAATATCCTAGGAAAGGCAGTTTTATTCTCTATAATTAATTCTTAAAAAATTCTTTTTCATAATGCTTATCTCACATATCAAGTTTCGTACAGTTATATGCCATAGAGGTTAAGATGTAGTCTTCCCGTTCTTGGGGAAGTTTGCTGTATAGTAATGCCACCTATTGGTCGATATGCATCTAAATTGAATCAGCAGAATGTCTCACAAATGGCCTTCGCACAGATCAAATTTTGTTTGATTACACGCAGCAGAGCCGAATTATAGATTTCCCTTAAATTGCAGAAATCGCTGTATAGCAGCGCCATCTGTTGAGCGATTGGCACCAAAAGTGCACAGGCATTAATATATGCCAAAGTAAATCTACATATAAGTTTATATGAAGTTCTGTGCAGTACTTCCTGAAGTTTATATGAAGTCCTGTGCAGTACTTATAGTCATCCCTGTAATTCTTGAAATCGCTGAATAGCAGCGCCACCTGTTGGGCAATCAACACCAAATTTGATAGGCACTGACTTATGTGCAGGTGCATTTACACATAAATTTATATTCAGTTTTAATTATTGTATATCAGCACACCATGTGTAGAATTTGACACCAAAAGTTGAGAGGCACTAAATAATGACAAGATGCAACTACATATATATTTAAATGAAATTCTCAGCAGTAGTTCCAGAGATACAAATGCCACAATTGACTAAATTGTAATAATAATAATAAAAAAAATTAATAATATGATCACTCACTGTAAATGATGTTTTAGCACATTTACTTAGAAAAAATAATGTACGAAAATATATTTAGATAGAATGTCTGAATACATTTCCATTTTATTATGAGTGTTGAAAAAAAAAAAAAAATATGAAATTAATTTAAGACAGAAATGATTACTTCTATTACCACTTTCGCGACCGCTGACGTAAATTCGCGTCATTTGAAAATCTGTAACTCCTTCAGTGGGCGTTTCTTTTGCGATTTGTATGTTACTTATTTCCTAAGATTATCCCCAATATTCAAATGTGTACAGTCAAATATAATACGGATACAAAGATTTTGATTCAGAAGAATATAATTATAATGTATATCCATTTGTAAAATAAATGTGAATATCGAAAATTTTGTTCTGATATATTCCAACGTGGGAGAATTACGCCCACAGGCGGACCTTACTGTCAAAAAGACAAAAATATGCGATCGCGAAAGTGTTAAAAAACACAACATTAAACACCAACCACACACACGCACGCACGCACTTCCCCCTTTTTAACACTTTCCAAAAAGGTTAAAAAGTGTTAATGACTTCGGTTTGTCTATCTGTCTGTCTGTTTGTCCGTGCTCTAACTCACGTAAATATTTATGGATTTCTTGAAACTGATATATGCTATTCGAGTTCACTACCGGATGTTCCTTACTGAAAATGGAGTGAATACCTCTACTGTACTATGTACAGGGACACCGGAGAGTATTCTAGAGCATCGTGTCCTATGGGAAGTGTTTCTATAAACCATATTTTACAACCTTTACTATATACAAATCCTAATGAAATTGAAAAATGATATTTAAGTTTACTATCGGATGCTTATTGTGTAAAATGGAGTAAATACCGGCACTGATTTGTGTACAGGAACACTCGAAAGTATTCCAAAGCATTGCATTCTATGAGAGTTATTTATATAAACCAAATTTTGATTACTTTACTAGGCCTAACGCTTAATTAAATTGAAATATGCTATTCGTAGTCACAAAAGAATTTTTTCTATAGAATATAGTATGATTAGCATTAGATTTACAGGGCCACACACAAATATTTAGTTGCTTTAAGAGATATTAATAAAATTTTGCTGGAATTGCACTTTCGTTTACATTAGGTGTTTTTAACTGTTTGTAAAAATTTTTAAGTGTAAATATGATTTCAATTTGTGTATCTGTCTGTCTGTCCGCGTTGTAATTCCCATAAATATGTATACAGGGTGATTATAAAAAAAATTTCCCAATGTATGAGACCATAGCTATCATACCGTTCCCAGAAATTAAATAAGAATTTGGTGGAAGGCATTTTGAGGTATGCGCTCAAGAATCACATAAAAAACATCTGTTAAACTATAACAGTTATGGTTACAGTGAAAAAATTTCGAAAATTTCAAATGGCAACACCTACCTTTTTTTTATCGGAATGGGATCTTCATACCAAAAAACCATAAATAGCGTTGGAACGGTACCTCTAGCTCAAAAATCACCAACGCTATGCATACTAAGAAGAAAAGAGAAAACAACTGTGGTGTGCCTACCAAAGCACTACTTTCATTTTTTTAATGACGTCAAATTTAACTCTAAATCTTCGGCTCTGACTAAAGTCTACTGATTCTACTTCGAAACGAAAAAAATAGACCACGGTATCCTTCATTTCATGTCAGGCTACTAAATAAGGGCTTTAATTTTTTTTTGTTAGTCGTAAGACGCCGTCATGACTGACGTCATCGCACTACGTGAGAAATAAAGCATTGTGAAATGGCAATCAAAATCGATTTCGATGGTATTGGTGATGTTTTCCAGTAAGCAGCATATTGTTCACAGAACAAGAAAGCAAGATACACATCACGCATTTCACAGTGCCTTATTTTTCACTTAGTGCGATGACGTCAGTCATGACGGTTCCCTACGAATAACAGCGAAATTAAAACCCTTATTCAGTAGACCTACACGAAATTAAGGATACCATGGTCTCTTCTTCTCGTTTCAAAGCAGAATCAGCCACAGACTAAGGAAATACTTAGACCGGGCAAGGCGGTTCTAAAAGTGAAGTCTCAACTGTAACCGAGCCGCCACATTGGTATAAGCAAAACATTAATGCGTTTTTCATACAATCGTATTGGTATTATTCTATATTAATTGTAAAGGAGGCTATAAATCGTAAAAAATGGCTTGTGCAGCCTATGGTTGCACCAATAGACCATCTAAGAAGGTTCCGGGAATTCCGTTCCGGGTAAGTTTCAGTAAATATACTTGATCAACAAAAAATTTCCATATTTATTTTAGCGTTATGAGGTGTGGTAGACATTTGCCAGACAAGCGTTGCAGATTAACCATTACGTCGCTGAATAGAATATTGGACATTTATTTTTTTCATTGAGAAATAAAACAAATGTGAACTAGTATGTTGTGGCCACCACAAGACTTTTCTTCTATATTTTCCTATATATATTCAATCAGTAACAATATTTTTAAAAAAAGTACGATTTTTTTTTCTCAGTTTTTTCTTTTTTTCTTTTTTTTTTTTGTTAAAAGCAATACATATTCAAATAGTAACAATAAAAAAAAATAAAAAAAATTAAAAAATACGATTTTTTTTTTTTTTTTGGTTAAAAGTAAAAAAAATCGATAACTTAGTTTTAAATAATCACAGATTTATACTTCAACCTTTATTTTAAAGGTATTGACGAGATCTTTCGAAAGATACCCATCTTCAAAATTTACCCCTCCCCCTGGTGTGGGGGGGTACTTCCCCCCCAGGGGGGTAGCGATGTCCCCACATGCACAGAAATTTTTTCCTAGTTAACTATTACTATTATCAATAACTCATATTAAATTTACAATCACAAGTTAAAAATAACTCTCATTATGTACATTTATACGACATTTTGTCCTATACTGCCATGTTAAAAATTTAGAAAAAATGAGATCACAGCGTCACCTGTTGAGCGATTGATCCCCAAATGTAATCAGCACCAGTTTATGTCGGAAACCAACTAAATACCAAGTTTGGTTAAATTTCGTTTAAAAAAAAAAAAAAATAAAAATAAAAATAAAATTCTAAGTTTTTTTTGTTAAAAGTAAAAAAAATCGATAACTTTGTTTTAAATTATCACAGATTTATGGTTCAACCATTCGTTTTAAAGGTATTGACGAGACCTTTCGAAAGATACCCATCTTGAAACTTTGCCCCTCCGGGGGGTACTTCCCCCCCCAGTGGGGGAAACCGATGCCCGCACATGCACAAAATTTTTTTCCCAGTTAACTATTACTATTATCAACGAGACCTTTCGAAAGATACCCATCTTGAAAATTTACTTCCCCGGGGGGGTACTTCCCCCTTAGGGGAGGGATCCGATGCCCCTACATGCACAAACTGTTTTTCCTAGTTAACTATTACTATTATCAATAACTCATATTAATTTTGCAACTCATATTATTTTTGGTTTGTGAGATACAGCGTCCACAAAAAAATGATACAAACAGACAGACAGACAGACATTTTCTAAAAACTATTAATTCGTGTTCTGGACATCCCAAAACATGTAAATCCATCAAAAAACGGAGGTCGAAAATTTTCGCGAATCCAATACTATATTACATATAGAAGAAAGTAAAAAATATGCTTTAATCCCGTTCTTGCCCCCCCTTCTCCCTGAGGGGGGGGGGCGATATTAAAAAAAAAATATGCCAGAAATCTTCGCGGGAGTGTACTCGACAACTTCACAAAGTTTCATGGCGATCGGATGAATGGTGTTGTAATGGATGAAGGATAAACAGACAGACATGCATTCGTTTTTACATATACAGATTGCAATATTACTGGTTTCTTGCTTGTACCAATATGGCCGCCGGTCGCTCTAAGCGCCTTTCAGTTACTTCACTTTTCCCCATTCAAGAAAGCCGTCTGACCGGGTCTAAGTATTTCCTTAGTCTGTGGAATCAGCAGAATTTAGTGAGAGTCGAAGACTCAGTGGGAAATGTGACGTCAATAAGAAAATGAAAGTCGTGCTCTGGTAGGCACATAACAGCTGTTTTCTCTTTTCTTCTTAGTATGCCTAACGTTGGTGATTTTCGGGCTAGAGGTACCGTTCCAGCGCTATTTATGGTTTTTTGGTATGGAGATCCCATTCCAATAAAAAAAAGTAGGTGTTGCCATTTGAAATTTTCGAAATTTTGTCACTGTAACCGTTACTGTTATAGTTTAACTGTTGTTTTTTATATGATTCTTGAGCGCATACCTCAAAATGCCTTCCACCAAATTTTTATTTAGTTTCTGCGAACGGTATGATAGCTATTGTCTCATATATCGTAATAGTATTTTTATAATCATTCTGTATATTAATATTGTGTAATTAATTATACAAGATATTTCCCATACATATCTTGAAACTTATATATGTTATTCAAGTTCATGACTGGATGTTCCCTATTGAAAATGGAGGGAATACTTCTGCTGGTTTGTGAGCAAGGACACACAACAGTTTTCCAAAGCATTGTGTCCTAAGAGATGTATTTCTATAATCCATATTTTAATAACTTTATTTTACGCAAATCATAATGAAATTGAAATATCTTATTCAAGTTCACTATCGGATGTATCCTATGTAAAATGTTTAAATACCACCACTGGTTTGTGTACCGGGACACTCGAAAGTATTCCAAAGCATTGCGCTCTGTAAGAGGTATTTCTGTAAACCTGTATGTATTAGAAATCTGTATGTATATTCACTGTATGTATTAGAAAACATTGGGCATGCTAAACTGGCATGCTGTATAAGTGGACGGAATTTAACCAATCTCGATATTTACTTTGACTTTGACTTAAACTGTTGCTGATTTATTTTTAGGATACATTGTTCTTTAAGTAGGGCGACTATGGTGCTTATGCATTCATTATAATGAAATACATATCTCAGATATACATCTGATTTTACTTGGATTGTTTCCAAAACATCAGTAAGAAAAGGACATATGATGATACAAGAAACAGATTTATTGGACTGTTACGAGAATATTCATCGAGTTGACAACTCTATTGGATTGTTTCCAGAATACTCGTTTTAATTTACAGTTTGTTGTATTTATGGAATTTTATTTTTCCGACTGAGTGAAAATAATGCCTGGACCGGGAGTCGAACCCCGGATCTTTGACTTACAAGGTCAAGGCTCTACCAATTGAGCTATTCAGGCCGACACCCCGGTCAGCATTACTCACTCAGACAGGAAAAATAAAATTTCATTAAATATGATTTTCTTCCACAGTTGCTTGTGTGATTTTAATAAAAAAAAAAAGAAAAGCTTGTTGTATTTTTTCGAGAAGTTATGATAAATAAAATACATTCATCAACTAGAACCTGCCTCTTTCTGTAGGAACTATGAAAGAAAGTGGACATTTTTTGAATTAATATAAATTGAAAATTAAAAATTAAAAATAAATAAATAGTTAATTAAAAAATAAGTCTGGAATATTTACAACAAATAGCTACTTGCCATAGTCATTTGATTTTTTTTTTCTGCTTAAAAACACTTTTTTATAAAAAGATCCTTCATAACATAAATTTGTACTATATATGCTTAAAAAATAAATATAGCTGCGTATAATAAATTGCTGTTTGTATAATCAATAGAAAATCATTTTATAAAAACTTTAATTTTGGTAATATGTATATATATGACATAAATTCATAGGTGTTAAGTTACTACAAACAAAAATTTAGTTTTGAAAAAATAATTTTCGTCTTATTATACCTTTTTTATTATTTATTATTTTTTTTAATTTACAAAATAATATATATATATATAATCCGTGTAGTGTTGCTAAAATTAGGAAGTGTTTTATTCAATATTCTCCACTAATTTTTAATTGCTATGTTTGCCCAATCACATAAAAAATTATGCTTCTGTTATCATAGCTAACAACATTTTAATTTATTCCGATGTATTTTTAGCCCCGCCTTTATTTCTCATCATTTTATATATAGAAAAATTTTCTCCAGTATATAACTTCGTTAATTTAACCCTTTACCTGCCGATGAAAAATTACGAGATTTGCTTTTCAGTATCACCATCATTCACATAGGCGAGTGTAATTATGCGTTCACTGTTTCAGAAATATTTTCTTTCCAACTCCCCATCTTCTCTGAAATAAGTAAATTCTTCGAAAACACTACCATGATCATTTAATTGCATTCCAAAGCCACGAGAATAGTTTCACTGGTAGCAGCGTAACACAAAGGATTGTACTTCGGCAAGACGTACATATACGTCCTGGACAGTTAACGCATCGGCACAGCGAGATGAATATACACGCCTGAGGCAGTTACGGGGTTAAGAAAAAATTACTCTCAAAAAGTAAGGGGTATAAAAATAAAGGCGGGGATAAAAATGCTCCGGCATAAATCAAAATGTTGGCTGCTATGCTATCATGTATGTAAAGTATCACTCTTTTAAATTGTTGGTGATTATTTAATAAAAATGTCCCTAAATTTATTGGCAACACTGTTCCCGTATGAGAGCTACGGTAAACTCATAATAACTTGGCACATCTGCAAAGGCGTAGTATTTCTGTTTAATATTTGGAAATAATTTTTTTTGCCATAATCAATGCAAAATATTTTTATAAAAACCTCATTTTCGCTAAAAAATATTCCATATTAAAATTAAAAAGTAATTCACGTTATAGATGTGTACAAATAAAACAAAAATGTTTTGATTGTAAATTCTTATAATACGTTAAATTTATCTATTATATAAAAACCAGACACTTTACTACAAAAACATATAAGGCTATCCCTATTTTTTAGTCTCTTGTTCCTATGATAAATTGCTGTTTTGGGCATCCTTAATATCCTTTAAATTAAATTTTCTTGCATACCGAATTTCCCAGCTTTCAAATAAAAAGTCACTTGAAATGATACATTGAATTACATGTCTAAAGCACCTGCTATACAGTTTTTTTTTTTTTTTTTTTTTTTTTTTTTTTTGGCTTGAATATTAAAATCCAGTTTTTACTAAATAATAAAGATTAAGTGAAACATTTTGACATTGTCATATTCATTTTTTGAATGACAAGGAAAAATGATTATGGCTAAAACTTATTGAACAAAGATTTTTTTTTTAAGTGTGAATAAATCTTAAAAAATTGACTCAAAAACAATTTTTTTAAGGCGATTATTATTTTGATAAGAAATCTATCGTAAATAATTTATTTCATATTGATAAGAATGTAAATATGGAATATTTTAGATTAAATTTTAAGAACTTTTATGAAGAACGGTTCAGATATTTAAATTATATTTATATTGAGTGTTAGATATTGTTTTTTTTTTTTTTGTTTGTTTGTTTGTTTGTTTGATTAAGGTTTGTTATTTCCTTATAAATTTAATCAAAAATTTTCAGACTACAATACTTTCTGCTCATCAAACATGGAAGTGACATATTGTTGTAAAAAAAAAAAAATAATATATTTGTCATTCCAAGGCCAGCAATTGTAACCGTTCTGCGTCGTAAATGTCGATAGATATTTTTACTGATACGTGAAACTGTTATCAATCGATGATAGATACCCAACTCAAGTTCGAGCGTCAGCGATGGTTCTCATATCTTTTTGAAAAAAAATAAAGGTGAGTTTCGACATGAAATCAATATAAAATTGGCACATAATTGATTTCAAAAGTGTCATATGGCTACCATTTTAAATTTAATTATCGGTATTTGTAAATTCAAACTTCGGTAACCACACATTTCAAAGACACTTTTACTTTTTTAAGGATAACTGTTCGTATTTAAATTATATACCCGCCAACATAGCGCTCATACGGACCCACCTTTTATCCCCGAGTCTCACATCAGTATTCTGAAAGAGTAAAATTCATCTTAAATATATAAACTTATCCTACAATGAAAATTTTTGTACAAAATTACTGGTGTAAGACTCAGGGAAAAAATAAGGACCGTATGAACCCTGCAACATTCTAATTAATATTCCGTAAAACTGTTAGTACCGTCCCTTTTTGTACACCAGTCTAAAATTAGTATGAGTATCTGTAATATAAATACCAGTTCATTATTATTATTTATAGAAGAAAATGAAACAAACTATTATATATATATATATATATATATATATATATATAAATGGCGCATTATAAATTTTGAGCTCCACTTAATAATTAAAACCTTCGCACACTTGTACCAATAACATTTAATGGTAACTTTCAGCTTATTTACGACAGAACTATTATACGTTTCAAATGAATGAATTACTATCGGAAAATTGGGAAAAGAATCTATCCAATGAAATGCCAGAGAGACATCACAGGTTTCACATTAAAATTAACTTATTATTTTAACTCTTTCAGGGGCTGTCGGATATACTTTATACTACATAATTCTAATTCCTAACTGCAAAATTTGAAACCGTAAATTTTTAATAAAATTCCTTTTTTAACTTATCCAAAACAAAATTCATGTGCTCCTTAAATTCTAACCTTGTTCTTGAATTTTGTAGGATCTTGATTTTAAATGAGCGTAATAATAGTCCCCTTAAACCTTTCAGGGGCGGTGGTATATATTTCATACCACCTACTTTTAATTCAAAATTTTGAAAATTCACCCCGGAAATTTTTAATAAATTTTTACCTTTTTGAGTTAGCCAAAAAAATTGATTTATTTTTTGGATGGTTGGATGGTTGGGTTTTACGTCGCACTAGTGCTGCGCGGATGGGCAACTGGCGACGGTATTTGACACACCCCTAGAGGTGGTCCTGGATGAATTATTTCTTATCATCTAACTCTTTTCTCAAATTCTGGTAGCACTTGATGTTAAATGAACATAATTACATTGCCCTGAAAGGGTTAAGGCTAAACAAGGACTTCTGTCAAATATACGGTAAAGACAGTGTTGTCAATTTTAGGAACTGTCTTATTCCATGTCTACCACTAATTTTTAATGGGGAAGTTGCACTCGGGAGAAAAACACTTTTTTAAAAATTGTAATCGATAAACTTAATCTTGAGAAACCGAAAAATCCAATTAAAATCGTAAAATTAATTCAAATTAAGTTTTAATTAACGTTTTAAAATCGCTAAATACCAAAACAAAACCACGTGATCTGAAAACTCTCCGTGAGATAGGGTTGACGTCACAAATCACAAAGTGCGAATCTTTACAATATTTTACCTATTTATTTATTTATTTATTTATTTTATTTATTATTATTATTATTATTATTATTTTTTTTTTTTTTTGTAAACAGGAAGTTTACTTTTCATAATTTTTTCAGTAGTTTTTTTTAAATATATATATAGAGAGAGATAGATAGATTTCAATTTTATCCATTTATTTTTCTATTTATTTTTCTTAAATTTATACTTTCATTTCATTTGAATTATATTGTTCTTCGCCGTTTATATTAGCAACGGCTGTTACACAACTATTTATTTATTTATTTAATTCATTTGAAAAGGAAAATATAATTAAATGTTTTTATCGTGAAAATGTTAATATCTGAGAAAGGATTACTCTTATTAAAATTTGAGTTTAATAAAAACTTTTTTATTTATTATTCAATTCCTTTAAAAGGAAAATCTTTTGTTATTTATTTATTTATTTATTGTATTGATCTAAATGAAATGATAATATAGCAGAAAGAGCGAATGCAATAAAGTACATGGTGCCTAAACTAAAATATATTTAATAGATGCTGAGATACAGCTATCCTTAAAATCTTAGTTCTTGAATAATAGCAGGTTTTGCCGTCTGATAAGTACCCAAATTGAAGTGCCAAGGAAAGACGTTGCCGCAGGCAATAAGAACCCAGACCCAAAAAGAGCAGGGTACACTGGAGGGAAAGAGGCTGCCATAGGCAGCGGATACCCGAGACGATGTTGAGAGCAATTTTAATGAATTTATTTTTTAATTATCTATCTAGTTATTTAGTTATTTAGTTTTTTGTTTTATAGAATAGATTTATAAAAAAACTATTAAAACAATTAATTCTATAAAAGAAGTAAGGATTTTTTTTTTTTTTTTTAATTTATTTAAATTTAGCGACCAGCAAAGAACGTTATAGTACATACAAGGGTTGATCCAGGTTTATTTTTGGGGCCCGTTTTTGAGAAAAATAAAATAATTTTGTGAAAATTTATTTCTTTTTGTGATAAAAAGAATTATCACACGAAACCTTTCACTTTCGCAGTTACGCTATCTAATGTTCATTATCAAGTTAACAGCATATTATTGAACCAACTACAGACACTCATTTAAAATAATACTGTTAACGTGGAAAATTTTTAAAAATCATCATTTTTTTTTTTAAATAAATCTTCTGAAAGGGCTGTTGTTATGAATCTGAATTTTGTGAAGGGACCCATTTTATAGATTTGAATTTTGTGAAGGGGCCCATTTTAGATATTTGATTTTGGGAAGGGGATGCAAATGGGTTCCAAATTTTACCTGGATCGATCCCTGATATATTCTAAACATATTTGAATTTTACATTAAAGCTTCATTGATAAATGAATTTAATATATATATATATATATATATATATATATATATATATTGTTTGATTGTTGAAATTTACTGCAAATTTTTAATTAATTATTTAATACCATTCATATTTATAACTAGATCACGTATAACGTATAAGGTATTATTACATTTAACATATAGTTCATATGTTTATTTTATTTTAAAGTACTTTATTTTTTTTCTATTGCTAATAATAATTATAATTATTGTTATTATTTTCTATTTCTATTTCTATTTTCTTTCTATTTTTCAATTTTTCCAAATAAAAAAGTAATTACATTATAAAAATAACTAAACACGCTTCTAAATTCTGAAAATAATAATAATAATATTTTTGTTAGGAGACCTTTTTTGCTTTTATTTATTTATTTATTTATTTAGAATGATAAGCACATATAATTTTCCTTAAATACTTTTCAGTTTCTCCAATTACATCACTATAATGTTTTTAATTATTCACAATCTTCAGCTTCTATTTTAATAGAAATACTGTTAAGTTATATAATATTGAAATGTATTTAAAATGTTATTTCTAGATTAAAGTACTATATCTTCGGTTGCAGACCCTGACAAGGTTGCCGGAAGTATATATATTTATTATTATTGTTGTTTGATTTTTTTTTAATCTCAATTTTGTACACTGCCGAAGAGGAAATATATATATATACAGATATACTGGCATCTCATAATTATAAATGTAATCTAATTTAGGTTAATTCAGCATATACTATTCTAGATTATTTAAGCAATGAAAATATACATATTATTTAGTTAAATATTATTACCCAATCCCAATATTCTATATCTGTACTCAGTCTAGAATAATAATAATAAATCTATAAAACATAATAAAATGAAACAAAACAATTTAAAATATACATCTTTGGCATACTAAAGAAATTCTTTAAGAAAATTCTATTGATCAACTATTATTTCGATTATTGCTTAATTTGAATTAATAACAGTAGGCGAGTAAACAAAATCCCATTGAAACTTTATGCCATTTATAGAATGAAGTGATGTTTAAGAAGTTCAAATTGTTTTAATAATGTTTTTTAGAGAAAGAATATAAAATTCTGAATGCGCGAATTTTCTTTACAATACTATAGGGAGAAATTCAGCGAGCAGTTCATTTCGTGAATAGTGACGTCACGATAGGTTTCATCACGTGACGCAGCTTTTTCGCGCCAACATGAAAACTACATCTTTTAAAGTTAATTTATTAAAGCATCCGGTTTTCAAATATGCATAAAAATGGTATCAAAATGTTTGTATTTTCATGCTCTATCATTTACAAGTTAAAATGAAAAATTTGCAATTTCCCAGTTGCAACGTTTGTGCAATCACTTCGAAGATTAATCATCTATGATGCATAACAAATACCACTCCTCAATATTATTAGTAATTATTGAATAAAGTAGTCCCTAAAGATGGCGATACTGCGTAAAGATGACTGTTAAAAATTATTTTGACTGTGAGCCCCAAATTTAACCAGGTTTTGTTAACGTCCACGTTAATGCTTTTGGCAAAAAATATGTGAAAAATGCATTCGTATAAAATTTGGTATAATTAAAGAAAAAAAAAATCATTCTGTAATTAACTAAGAAATAAAAAATGAAAACAGCAAGAAAAGTAATAAATCATTTGCAAAAATCAGTAAAATACTTATTGAATATGTGTTTAAATAGAAAATGTTTTCTTGTAAAATATCTGTTTTAAAAAACAGCATTTTAATAAATTTGAATTTAGCACATATTGCAGAATGATGGTATGCATTATACATCACATATTAATTTTATAATACCCCTCCCTCCCCCGAATTATTTTTTTGAAAAAATTTTCTTTAAAAACTGAGCGGTTAAATAAAAAAAAAAAAAGAAAGAAAATAAAAAAAAAAAAAAAAAAGAAAGAAAGAAAGAGGGAAAAAAATATTAAATTTATTTTCTTCTAACTTTGAATGTAATTTTTGTTGGCAGTTGACATTAAAATGACGTGAATAAACATCAGTGGCCGGGAAAGTGTTAATTATTAAATGACTTTTCCAAGTTTTTGGATGCTAAATTTTTGTTTTAAACCAGTTGTCTTTATTTATTTTATTTTATTTTATTTTATTTATTTATTTATTTATTTATTTATTTATTTTATTTTTTTTTTTGGGGGGGGGGGGGGTAGTTCAATGTTTTAGGGTTTGTGCACCTCAATTTGAATACATAATGGCCACTGACTTCATTCATATGATTTTAGCATTTCAAAATGAATTTGGCCCTGATTTGGTCTTCCAAGTATTTACTAATGCTCTCCCGGCACTCCTTAATGCATCCATTGATGATGACCGGATACATATTCTGTGGAGCAAAATCCGCAATATGTCTAAATTTATTTTTACCTCCATGTAAATTTTTCTTTCGGCTACCCATGTTCCTGGTCTTTTCGGAGCTTGAACTCTTTCACCATTGGTATATGGAATGCTAATGGACATCTGAATAAAGCTAATGACTTTAGGGACTTTGTTACTCGTAACAGTTTAGATCTGAATTTGGTCACTGAGGCTTTTCCCAGCGATGCACTGTTCGTATTGCTAACTATGAGATTTTCAATGTCAACAGGGCTCATAGTCTGCAAGCTTCCGGGGGCACTGCCATTTATGTTAAAAACGGTTTTAATGCCTCTTTTGTTAAAATTCCCAATCTAAATTGTATTGAGGCCACGCCTATTGTTCTCGACTTCTCCTTATTCCAAATTTATTAATTGCAGCTATTTATGTGCAAAGTTCTAGGCAAAAGAGTAACCTGCTAAGAGTATCTTTCTCGTTTCACTAATGCTTTTCAAAATTTTATTCTTGCAGGTGATTTTAATGATGAGCATAATTCATGGAATCATCCTAGGTGTTAAATCGTCCTAGGCGTTACTGGTGTTAAATTAAGAAGGTGGTTGGATCACAATTTCGTGCAAATTCAGGCGCCTCTGAACCCACCTTCGTGAAATCTCTAAATAACTTGGATTTTGCCATCACCCGCAATTTCCCGTTTGCCTACAGCATTCAAACGCTGAATGATCAAGACTCTGATCACCTACCTGTTGGGGTAGAACGTGGGGTCCTACGATTTGGATCTGAAAACGGCTCTATCTACCTGGTGGAGTCAGTTCGATGATATCCTTTCGGAACGTGGCGTTCCTCCCATTATCCCAGATTACAAAGAGGAAGCCGAGCAAGCTATAGCTATGCTCGAAAATTCACTTTCAGAGGCATACATGCAGAGTTCGGAACCTCGGTGACTTCTACAGACTGTTCGAGTGACTTCTACAGACTGCCGGATAACATCAGGAAAATGATTTGAGATCGAAATCATGCTCGCAGGCAATGGCAGGTTCATAGGACCCCCTATTCTAGGAATAAGTTAAACAGGCTTATTCGTAATGTTAGAGCTACAATTAAGGAGTTTAGTAAAATACGATTCAACAATTTTGTCGAGTTTCTATCGGCTGAAGACAACACAATTTGGAGGGCTGCCTTCCGTATTCGTAGGACACGAACACACTTTCCTGCCATTACACTGTTAAGAATTTCAACAGAAAACTCTGTGTCATGTATTATCTTAAGTCTTACACAAAATTACAGAGAAAAATAAACGGAGAAGTTAAAAAACGTATCTTATATATTCACTTTAATAACTAATATTAATTTAATTAATTATTGGTGAGAATATATTTCGGACTTAGAATGCTTTTTCTAAATTAGAAACAGTCATTTTTAATTTTAATTAAAAAATTAAATAATAAAATTAGGTAAAAATACAAACTAAAGTTTGAGAATCCCGATTATTCACTTATTCATTTTATTCTCGATTATTCACAACTAAAAATTACTGTAAATTTTTAGACTCTGGAAATTATTAGACTCTGGATAAATATTTACATTAAATTTACAAAAACTTTTAACTGTGTACTAGCCCCAATGGTATGGCTTATAGTAACACTGAAAAGGCTGAAGCACTTGCTGAAAGTTTTAGAAGTCAATTTTTAACTCATTCGGATATTGTTAACCCAATGGTCAATTTCGTGGTCGACTATAGGGTCCAAAATTTATTACTCACTGACACACCAATCACTCTCCAACCTGCTTTACCCTCAGAATACAGACGTATATTTCGGTCTTGAAAAAACACAAATCACCCGGTTAGGACCAAATCTCAAACAACATGCTTATCCTCTGCATTTTATCTATTATATCACTCTAATTATTAATTGCATGTTAAATCTCAATATTTTTCCAGATTGCTGGAAAAAAGCTATCGTTGTCCCCCTACCGAAGGAAGGAGGCCAAAATATTCACTCTCCTTCTAGTTATCGTCCTATATCTTGTCTCTCGAAGGTTTACGAGTATGTTCTCATCCGCCGATTGAATGAATTCTTTGACTCTCATTACAAGATCATACCTGAGCAATTCGTGATTAGTACTCATCCTTCAACACAACAACAATTGTGGAAGGTGACAGAATTCATTCATGATGTATACCAAACCAGCGGTGTGACAGGAATTATATTTCTCGACGTGCAAAAGGCCTTTCATGAGGTCTGGCACACCGGTCTTCTCTTTAAAAGGGCTGAATTGTGTGTTCCTGACCAGCTAACTAATACCTTTGCTGACTATATCTCTAACAGGTCTTTTGTGGTGAAAGTGGAAAATTCCCTCTCTAGCACGAAACCTGTTCTCAGTTTTGTTCCTCAAGGTTCTCTCGCCGGGCCTCGGCTATTTAATATCTACATCAATGACATTCCGCGCAAGCCCGGCATCAACTTAGCATTATTATGATGATACTGCCATTATGTACAGACACACACATCCACACGCTGTGTTTGAAAAACTTCAAGATTACCTGAATTTCTTCACAATTTAGAAAATGACCTAAATCTGACCAGGTAAACATCCCATACTGTAATCATTAAAAAAAAGAAAAAAAATGCAAACAAGCGTTAATCGAACGAGCATATATAAAGACGTTTTTTGACGCATAAAAGAATAGCCCACGTTAACTCGATTTCGAGTTATAAATTCCGAAATTTCACCAATCATCGGTGCAACCACGCCTTAATCAATAACACCACGCCTTACTGAAATAATGAATGAAATCCCAAACAAGCTGAAATCGAAAGAGCATAGACAAACGTGTAATTTGATGTAATAATCATTTCCAGAGCCTGATTAAGGGGGAAGCACACATTATCTCCGCTCTCACCGGAATATTTTACCATGTTTCTATTAACTTCGATTCTTGTGTGTTTGTCAGGTACAAATCTTGCAATCCATTTTTAACTAACTTCCCGACTAGCTAGACATTTGAAACTTTCACAGTAGCTCAGAACCCGGTGACAACACAATACTTCGAAGTCAGATTTTCGAATTTTTGAATAGTTTTCTTTTAATTAATTAAAATGTGAAGCTCCTATTAGCAATAAAAATAGTCATTAAAATATTAGCTATAATTTAATTGTTGCCAAAAAAAAATTACGAGTTCATTTTCTTTCGACCTAAAAATAAATACATGTAATTAAACGTGAGCGTTAAAAAATTGTTAAAAGTTAAATTATGCATTTGGCAAAAATTGACGTCGTTATCATTTTAAAGATTTTCTACACAATGATAAAGTGCTAATGTAGTTCATGATGCAAATATATGTTGTTCGGTAAGGATTAATATTTTATTTTTAAAACCAACTTTTTTTTTTTTTTAATTCAAATTTCCGGTAACTCTTTAACCAATCACATTAGAACGTCCATCTTTGGAATATCGATAATAAGAATTTTCTCGCCAAAAGTCGCCAAAAAAGTCGCCAAGGGCAAAAAGTTGTCAAATTTGGCGCCAAATCCATTACCTGCCTATTGGAGCTTTTTAATGCGTTTTAAAGGAAAAATTAGGCTATTTTAATGCTAAAACAAACTAGAAAAGCAGAAAACTAACATTTTATCAACTTACTAAGCCTCTTTGAAAGACTTTCTAAAAAAAAAAAAAAAAAAATTGAAATTTGCAACGAAATCTTAGATAAGCAACTTTCTCTGCCATTTCGATCGAAGTGCCAGCCACTTAATTTTTCAACACGATGACTTTTGAGATTTTGAATTAATTCGAACTATATGTGTACAGTAGACGATTAGACTTATCTCACAAATACATTTCATATATTTGTGAACTTAAATCACCATTTTGTTTCCAAGCGCCGGTCACTTGAAAATTTTAAATTCCCATAAAAAGGTATTTATGAACCTATTTGCTTAAAACTCCATATGGGCATAGCCTACATCAATATTTCTATCAAGTGCATTAATAATTTGTAGCCGCCATTTTGAAACAAAATGACGGCTACTTGATAAGGAAAAAGAAATCAACCTACCCTTCCGAATAAGCCGAAGGACTTGTTTGTAATTCAATTAATAAATGTTTATAAGTTTTTATAATTGCTCTCTTTGTCAAATTTATATGATTCAACAGAAAATTTAAAAACATGGTATGTATTTTTTTTTTTTTTTTTTTATCTTACAATTATTTACAATTATTTTTTACTTCGTGTCATAGAAATTCCACGCTTTGACGAGGAAATATTTTTTATAAAAAATGAACGGTGTAAAACAATCCAATTTACTCACCGTTATTAGACACCAGAATTCTTTTAAAATAATTTTTAATGAGAATTTTCTGTTTATTATAGCAGGAAAGTATTTGTTAAAAAATAACGGTGTAAGTATAAATAATGTGTGCATCCCCCTTAATCAGGCTCTGATCATTTCCCTTTTCAACTTTGAGATATATTCAATCGAGATATAATATCTGAAAATTTGCTAAAATGGACTCTAAAAACTGATAAAATTCATGGTTCTGGCAGTTTTTAACGGGACTCCTTAAACTCCTTTCTCGTTGCTACAATTTTACTCAAATTTAAATATAGATTTTGCTAATAATCGCCGCAACCAATCTTGAATATGTAACAGCACGCCTTACTGAAATAATGAATTAAATCCGAAACAAGCAGAAATCGAAAGAGCATAGACCAACGTGTTTAATGCATTAATCAGTTCCCCATTTTAGCTTTTAGATATGTTCTATTGAGATATATTATCTGAAATCCCCAAAAATAAAATCTAAAATGTGATTAAGTCAAGGTTCTGGCCGGAAGATAAAGTTCTGCTGAAGATAATGTTTGAATCATATAATCTCGAATATGTAAAATAATTTTGTTTTTTAATGTAAAGTTTTAGAAAAATGTGTGATGACGTGGCTTACTTTATAATATACGAACATATCCGATCTTCATACATTGAGTCTTTCTTCTTAATTATTAAATAACTTTTCCTAACTTTTCGACGCTAAATTTTATGTTTTAGCCCTGCTGTCCTTATTTTGTATTTGAGTATTGTACGATTTGTATACCTCTATTTAAATGTGATGTTTTAGAAAATACAGTAAGGTGAGGCTTATCGTTTGAAATAGCAATATACATTCGAATTTTTTCTTTCATTATTATTATTAATATTTAATAACTTTTATAAGATGTTTGTCGTGACTTTTCCGTTTTAATCTTGTTGTCATATTTTTTCATTTGTTTATGTAGGCTTTATGTTATTTAATTTTTTTCGCACGATATATCATAAAAAAATATTTAATTTTTATTAAATGTTTTTTAATACAGAATCAAATTTTGGAATTATTATTATTTTGCTTAAAACATTTACAGGGATGGAACACGGGCGCAGAATTCATACCACTATCAATGTAAGGAAATTTTCTACTTCTTAAATCAACGATACTATAGGGAGAGAAATTTCTTAAGCAGATTCCGGTATGAATTCTGCGCCCGTGTTCCATCCCTGCATTTACTATGAAATTTTATTTTCGATTAAATCTAATCTCGGCATAAAATTCTCATTTATTAAGAAAAAGAATTTAAAATAGTATGTTATCACTTTTAAAGATATAGGTACTAATGTTACACATTTCCTAATAAAAAATTCAAGTACAGTAGACTCTTGTATAATGTGGGAGGTCTTTTCTGCGCAATAGGAAATCGTGTTATGTGGGACTGATTTATGCAAGTTCAGTCCAACATTGAAAAATTTTATTTTATTTATTCATTTATTGTTTTCTAAGTAAGATTTTGATGTTTACTATACAAATTAACTTACTTTTGTAAAATTAACGCGTTGAAGGCGAGAAATATTGATGGCATTCCAAAAGCATAAACCCCACCCCCTAACATCTTGTGAAACAATACTTTATTTTTTTTTTCTCAATTTCATTTTGTCTCTTTATAGCATAGCTGCCAAGTAATTTAATTTATTCCGGAATTTTGTTAGCCCCGCCCTTTTTTCACACCGTAATCTTTGCGGAAAAATTTAATTCAATGTATAATTACGATTAGATATGTAGACAATAAATCTAAAAATATTACGGTGTGAAAAATGGGCGGGACTAACATCATTCCGGAATAAATTAAAAAACTTGGCAACTATGTTATAGCATATATAAACGAATTAAATTTACCTTATCAAATGTTGATAAAATTTCTGTTATTCAACTATGCATTTGTTAAATATACATATATATATATATATATATATATATTTTTTTTTTGAGAAACGGATAAAGGCGTGACTTGTTATTCAAATTGGGTGTTTTGGTGTTTTAGGATTAAGGCCGATTGACTGCTGTAGGTCCTGGGCCTGAGGGGGAGTGCCTTCCGTGGAGGTCTTTCTAAGGGGTCCTAGCCCGTATTTACGCAAGTTTCGGAGAAAACCACGGAAAACTCCGAACGGCTAGGCCGACGAGCGCGACCTGGGATCGAACCTGGCACCTCACGTCTACCAGCTTTGAGCGCAGAACCGCTCGGCCGCTGGTGGGCCGATATTCAAATTGGGAATGCCTTTGAACAGTATCTCTTTATTCTTCAATATTAACACTTTCACGACCGCATGCTTTTGTCCTCTTGACAGTAAGGTCCGCTTGTGGACGTTACACTCCAAGTTACAATATTTCAGAACAAAATTTTCTGTATTCACATTTATATTACAAATGGATATATATTATAATTATATACTTCCTATTCAAAATATTTGAATCCATATTATATTTGACTGCACAAACTTGAAATTTGGGTATATTCTTAAGAAATAAGTAACATACAAATCGCGGAAAAAACGCCTACTGGTTGAGTTACAGATTTTCAAATGACGTGAATCTACGTCAGTGAATCTACGCTAAAGTATTAAATATCCTTTTCTAGATTTTTACCATTATTTTTTTTTTGTTGGAATCTTGTAATCTATGTTTTTGTATATTCTATATATTAGTTTATATACCTCAAATTAAATGTGATATTTTATCGAAACACTGTCATGCGGGACTCACTGTACAAAATGAAAATATGGCCAACTGAAATAGATAAATCCTTTTTTCGTAAATATTAAACATTTTTCTTAAGTTTTAGCGCTATTAATATTATTGTTAGCATTATAACTATAATTATTTTATCTCTAAGTACTACGCACTTACTTACTAGCGTGACAAATAATAATACTAAAAATGAATTCGGAATTAGGTAAGGCTATCCGGCTTGTATTCTCAATGTACGGCCGGATGGCCCGCTGTTGAAAGAAAAGGGTTTTGAATTTGAAAGAAAGCAGAAAAATAAGCATATTACCACCAACTAGTTACTTTTAGCTTTATAAGCAACTTTGTAATTGTACAGTCACCCAAAAAAAAACGCCACCCCCCACCTAATTTTGCCGTAAATTATCGTAGAAACATGCGACTGGTACCAATCAGTTTGTAATAACGTCTAGTTTATAATGTTATAGTTAGATTTTACTTAGGGGGGGCGTCTACATATTAAAACTGACATCAACTTCATTTTTTTCAATGGTAACCCCAATTTTTTATAATTTATTTGAATTCTTTGGATCAAATCATCACGGAAAATGGTATAGTTTATATATTTCGCTCAATTTTTCATAGAGTTATAAGCTGTCAAAGTTTTGGGGTGCTAATGTTAAATGAATGTGACAAACATTAAATCATATCTTCCGAAATAAATATGATATTTAAATTCTGTTTTTTTTATTCGTTAGAATGAAGTAACCCAAACATATTCCATGCAAATTTTTGCTAAAAAATCATTTTTTGAATTATGAAAATTATTAATGAATTCATATTTGAAAAAATTATGAATTATGACCTACGTTAATTTTTGCACGAATAGAACGGACATCATCAAAAACATAGGTTTCCAAATTTACAGCTCGTTCCTAACATTATTTTTTGAGTTACAGTGATATTTCACTTTTTATTCCTGTTAGGGGGCCGTCACTTGTTATAAGCTGTATCCTCTATAAGTAAATGTTTGTATATAATTTGACGTAAAACTATTTTAATTTACCTTTATGTTATTTTTATTGTTTCCTAAGCAATATTTCGATGTTTATTATACAAATTGGCATATTTTTGTAAAGTTATCACAATGTAGGCGAGGGATTGTGAAAGAATTTCAAAAGAAAAGAAGCCCCGCATCTGATTCGCTGAAACACTATTTAAAAAAAAAGACAAATTTGCATATTCCTATTTGACTCTATATGTGACGCTGGTATGCATAAATCACAATGGTATTATGGTATTTACTACATCGATTATTGAAGACAAAACTTAAATGATTTAATTACAAATATGCAAAATTTTTTTGCTTTATATTATAAAGTTTTTGAAAATTTGTGAAAAGGCGTGGCTATTTACATTAAGCCTTGATATGGAAGCTATGCTGCTGTTTTTCGATGCTGCGAAATTTACAAAATATATTTGTGTTAATATACTATACAGATAGAAGAATAATTATATAATATCAACAAATCTTCTTTAATCAATATGTTTATATACATTACTGTATGGAAATGTTTATATATGAATATCGTATTTATTTTTAATGAGAGATATAAACACAAAATACTAAAAAAAAAAGAAGAAAATGTGTTATAAATTTTTATAAATCAAGCAAAATATATATGCATACTTGCCAACCTAACCCGTAACATTGTTAGTTCCCTTCCCTGTGTGTACACAATTTAATTTTTAGAGTAATTAACTTCAAATACATTTACGATTAACTCATTGAGCTTCGCGCGAATTCTTATGGAAATCCCATTCAGGCCACACGTGCTGCTTAGAAGCGTGTTATGTTTATCGAGTTTCAATAAACCCCATTAGGCCTTAACGATATAATCCTATAAAAATCCTATTAAAAAAAAAAAAAAAAAAAAAAAAAAAATGAAGTAAGTTTTAAATAAATTGTCAGTAATTACTTAAAACTATGTAAGTTCGGTAGTTTTATATCATATTTTACACTGCCGGCTGACTTAGCCTAAATGGAAAGATCAGTGTCAGCCACCGATGGCTGACACGGCTCTAAAAAGACTGATGTGAAAAAAATGTACGGAAAGGGGCGGGACCAGTAATCTTCCGGGATAGGTTGACAAGAATGTATATACATAGAGCAATGCCAGAAAATGTTCTTTATTTTTCATGAACCAGATGAATGGTATTTTTTTTTCTGAATAGTCTATGTATTAAATATAATGCTGCTTTAAATACCCTTTAAATGAAAAGTTTTATTACATAAAGTAATTTTCTGGCACTCTACAGCTCCCAAATGACACACAATACAAAACCCCGCCTTTTTCCAGTGTTTAAAGGGTATTAACGTTTAATATGCTTTATATTCGTTTTGATCTTTCTTTCTCCTCCTTATCTTCTTCTTTTGCCTTAAAAAAAAAAAAAAGAGTTATGTAACATTTTGACCTTTTCAAGTGAAGATTTAGATTAAGGGTAGTCAGCCTTTCTACACCCACCGTCCACTTCGGTATCTGTGTTAAAGTGTAGAATTTTAGAACATCCCATTAAGTAGTAGGATTTATTATTTTACATATTAATTTGTTACACATTATAAAATATAAAAGCAAAAGAATATCGTGGAGATTTATGTAAAAGTTTTTAATAATGTCATGAAAAAAAAAATAATTAATTAATTAAAAAAAAAAAAAAAAATCTGTTTTAATATTTTAAAAAAGTCAATTAAAGAAAATGAAAGTACTGCAGTATCAGAACAAACTCCCATTGTCACTGTGAAACGGCCGTGGGAACCAGGTTGAGTGCCTCCGTTTCAGACAATTATACGGCAGCTTGAGTTAAAATAATTTTGAATTTTCAAACAAATTTAAAACCATTCATCTTTTTTTTTTTTTTTCTTTTCTTTTGATAGATATTTTAATATCTATTCAAGCTATTTAATTTTCTTCGTATGAAGTGAACTATCTGACGTTTAATCAATAGAAACCAATAAAAATCTTTTAATTCATAAACTAAGTCAGAAAGTTCTGTGAATTAGTCATTTTTTTATTTTATAATTGACATTTCTGAAATTTTTTTCCGGTGTGAAACTTAATAAATAATGTATACGGGTGGTAGATCGTGATTTATATTTTCTAAATGTATAGACGGACCCCTAATACATTTTCACGTGTAACTCTATTTAAAATTGATTTAAGGTATATAAATAGGTATGTTTTTCGAACCGCCTTGATCTCAAAAATCTGAATATGAAGTCAAAAATATGGGTTGCCATTGAAAAAAATGAAGTTAATGCCAGTTTTAATATGTAGACGACCCCTTATGCAAAATGTAACTATACCGTTATAAACTAGACGTTATTACAAATCGATCGGTACCAGTCAAATGTTTCTACGATAATTTACGGCGAAATTAGGTGGGGGGGTGGCGTTTTTTTTTTGGGTGACTGTACATCGGATTAAAACAACAAACATTAATGGAAATCGTCTTTGATATACATATATATGTATATATATATATATTTTTTTTTTATGTTAGTTATGTATTTTTTTACTAATGAGATTCTTTCATATGTTAATTCTTCGTTTTACAATTCTCTCTGTTTAAATGCTATTAAAATTTTATAATATCTTAAATATTCTGTATATTTCCCCACTCGCTAAACCGGAAGAAAGTCACAATTTGGAAAAGTACCACACAGTTTGGACACTCTCCACAGTTTGGAAAAGGCCTACATCTGACCAGGAAAACATCCCATACTGCAATCATAAAAAAATCGAAACAAGCGTTAATCTAACGAGCATATATAAATATGTTTTTTGACGCATAAAACAATAGCCCTCGTCTACTCTTTTTTGAGTTATAAATTCTGAAAATTCACTAATGACAGGGTCGTGCTCTCCGCCCTTTTTTCAGGACACTGTGGAGAATAAGAAATTTTTGTCTTTTTTGCCACCAATAATTTCATGCAGGAATATTTATAGTATTTTTGAAGTAATGTGTCGTGACTCAATATGATAGAGATTATTGTATAAAAATTATGGTAGCAATAAAGACAAAAATGTCTAATCCTTGAAAGTGTCCTGAAAAAAGGGCGGAGAGTAAGACCCTCTGTAATGATCGCTGCAACCACGCCTGAATCTTTAACAGAACGCCTTACTGAAATAATTGATGAAATCCAAAATAAACAGAAATCGAAAGAGCATAGACTAACGTGTTCTTTGATGCATTAATCAGTTCGCCATTTTAGCTTTTAAATATATTCAGTTAAGATATAATGTCTAAAATTCTCTGAAATAAACACTAAAAATTGATAAAATTTAATGTTCTGGTCGGTTTTAACGAGACTCTTCCCACTCATTTCTCATTTCTACATTTTTACTCAAAATTAACACTTTCCAAAAAGGTGACGTAAATTCACGTCATTTTGAAATATTTAACTCCGCCATTGGGCGTTTCTTTAGCAATTTGTATGTTGCTATGTTTGTTAAGAATATTGCCTATATTCAAATTTGTAGAATCAAAATACTATATATACAAATTATTACATTAGAAAGAACATGATTATTATGTATATTTGTTACCGCTAAAGTGCAGAAATCAGTTAATCTGTAGATTAGCTAGGCAATTTGCACATTAACTAGGGTGATCCGTTAAAGTGAGGAAAATTGTTTCATTTCTCAAATTACCTAGGTAATCTGCGAATTACCTAGATAATCTGCACATTACCTACTAGGCTCTCGTTAAAGTGAAAATAAGATCTCTGGTGGTATAATTTTACTGCACGCTGTGTTGTATTTGTTTTTATCATTCGGGAAAAGAAAAAAAAAAAAGATTAGTTTGCTTTTCTTTTCTTTCCTTCTTTACTTATTTTAATCTGTATGTGTTTTAATTTTTATGTGTTTTAAAGTTATATTTGTTTTATTTATTTCATCTTTTTTATTCTGTCAATATAAGTTTAAAGATGTTATGCATTTTTATTATGAAATATAATATCTTTAATAGCTTACAATAAAGTCTATTTTATAAATGAATGTTAGAATTGTAATACAGTAACGATTTCTTTTCAAATAAAAATATTTAACAATTTAAAAAAAAAAAAAAAAAAAAAAAAAAAAAAACATTTTATTAACAACTTATATTGCCATTACTACATTTAAAAAAAAAATATGCACCAATTTTTAATTAGCTAAAGAAATATTAAATTAGACAAATCAGAAGCATTTTAAGAAGTACTTCAAACAATTAAAACTGCTTTAATAATTTTTAGAACGCATGAAAATTAAAATGACAGTTTTCCAATGCTTTATTAAACTAAATTTTGCAGCATACATAATACATATATCTGTACAAGTTTAGGAAATATATTAATTTTACAATTAAAAAAAAAAAAAAAAAAAAAAAAAAAAACTTTATTAACACATTTTATGTGATAAACTACAACGAAATTATTTGTAAAAGCGAACAAAATTAAAAATAAAAATATAATTATGATACATAAAATATATAAAGGAAACTTGAAATTGAAAGAAACAAAAGAGTAAAATTGCAATGAAATGCTAAAAAATGCATAAAAATTTCATTTTAAGTATTTATTGAATAATGCCATAATATTCAATGCCATATTTTCCAGAGTTAAAAAGAATACATGTGTTCTTTTTTTCAGTAAGTAATAGTAATTTAAATCAATTTTAAAATAAAGTAGTTTTAAAAAGTTGTGGTTTAATAGTTTTATTTCGGGAGAAAATAATTACTGTGCTGTAAATTTAAGATTCATAATTTAAAATGAAGTTTCACGAGAAAGAGCTTTTAATTAAGATTATATTTCCTTAATAAAATGCAGACCCTTATCAAACTTATATTGACAGAATTAAAAAAGAGAAGAAATAAACTCAAAACAAATATAACTTACTTGTACTTTAAAATTTGTGTTGGTCATAATAAGAAATCTAATGTCATAGCTTCGATGATCCACGTTTTGCGCTTACTGTTTATCACAGCGGAGAGGAAGGGATAAAAGTTTCGGTTTGTGTTTGAAGGTCAATCGCGTCACAGACTAATCTGGGATTCGCGTATCTGTATCACATGACTGTTTGACGTCATAGTGAATGTAAAAAAACTAAGGCTCGAAACAAACATTTGAACTTTAACGACACAGAAGCCGTTAATCTGCAGATTACCTAGTTAAAATGCGGAAAACTCTTTATTCCGCACTTTAACGGGTCGTTTTAGTTAATCTGCAGATTAGCTAGGTAATCTTCAGATTAACGGGTTTCGCGCTTTAACGGTAACATATTCATATGTAATGTAAATTTGGATACACAAAACCTTGTTCTGAAATTATGTTGCTTGTAAAAATAACGCCCACAGGCACAACATACTTTCAAAAAGGCAAAAACATGAGGTCGCAAAAATGTTAAAAATAGATTTTTCGAGAACGGGCTTACTAAAGCTAACAGTTTATGCCTCAAAATTCAAGTTAGGTTATGCCCTCTCGAATGAACGCAATTTAATTGATTTTTATTTAATTGTTTTAATTATTGATGTTTTTTATACAACGAGACTATATTTAGACTATGTTTTTATACAATGGAAATTTAAAGTAATATGTTATAACTTTTAAAGATATAGATACTAATCTTACACTTTTCATAATTAAAAATTCAAGTACAGTAGACTCCTGAATACTTGCTTTTGTAAAACTATCGCAATGCAGGAGAGAGATTGTAAAAGAAATCCAAAAGAGCACAAGCCACGCCTTCTGTATTGCTCAAACAATATTCCAGTAAAACTATTTTGCACATTCTTACTTGACACTATATTTGATGCTGGTAATCATAAACGTCAATATAATTTGCTACATCGATTGCTAAAGATAAAGTTTGAATCATGAAATTTCGAAAATGTAAAATCATTTTGATTTTTAATGTAAAGTTTTAGAAATATGTCTGAAGGCGTGACTTATTTTATAAGTTACAAACATATCCGATCTTCATACATTTAGTCTTTCTTCTTAACCATTAAATTACTTTTCCTAGTTTTTCGACACTAATTTTTTGTTTTAATCTTGTTGTCCTTTTTCTGTATTTCAGTATTGGTTCGTACACTTCAATTTAAATGTGGTGTTTTAGAAAATGCAGTAAGGTGAGGCTTATTGTTTACAATAGAAATATTCATTCGAAAATCTTTTTTTTTTTTTTTTTTTTTTGTCATTATTATTATTAATATTTAATAACTTTTATAAGATTTATGCCGTGAATTTTCTATATTAATCTTGTCATATATTTGAATTTTTTTATGCAAGTTTTTATGTTATTTACTTTTTTTCGCACGATGTAACATAGAAAAATATTTAATTTTTATTAAATGTTTTTTAATACTGAATCAAATGTTGGATTTATTATTATTATTATTATTATTGATTTGCTTATAAAATTTGTTATTGAAATTTTATTTTCGATTAATTCTGATCACGGCGTAAAATTTTCCGTTATTATGTAAAATAATTTAAAGTAATATGTTATAACTTTTAAAGATATAGATACTAATCTTACACTTTTCATAATTAAAAATTCAAGTACAGTAGACTCCTGTATAACGTGGGAGATATGTTCTGCGAAATAAGAAATCGTATAATGTGGGACATACACTAAGCGACAAAAAAAAAGCCGCACTGCAGAAAAAAAGACTTATTTATACCTTTTTTATTTGTAATAA
Organism: Salticus scenicus; assembly: GCA_963930645.1. Classification (NCBI taxonomy): domain Eukaryota; kingdom Metazoa; phylum Arthropoda; class Arachnida; order Araneae; family Salticidae; genus Salticus; species Salticus scenicus. The sequence goes on from OZ005657.1 coordinate 112,194,422, forward strand.
CTTTAAAATTAATGTTTGAAACAAATAAAACTGTCTTGTTTGCATAATACCAAAGGTATGAAATGATACCTATGTATATTTTCGATTTAATAATTAGCTTTATTGCACTTTACGAAGTACTTTTTAAAAATCTGCATAAAACTTTCTTTTTGAACATAATGCAATAACTATACACTTTGCATTCTATTATTATTTATTATATGAAATAAACAAGTTATATTTTAATATATGAAATAAAACTATTTATTAGTTAGATCTAAGCAATTTTTTGTTAAAAATATGTATTCTGCATTAGGTTAATTCCACTTTTATATGCAATTACTGCATTAATGCGCAATGGCATAGTTTTATACAGTGTTTTAATATAAATCTCAGAAATTTCAATGTGCTAAATATCACAAATAAATTTTTCTACTTCTGGCAGAGTTATAGGCTGCAAATTTCGAATACTCTCCCCTCTCCCCCGCCTTTTTATAGACGAAACATTTTCGAGCGGATCGCGATTTTGACCATTTCCATGTCTGGTAAAGAAGAAATTCTACTATATCCTTTGTGGTATTTAACTTAAAGTAAAAAAAAAGTATGATTACTTACAGAATTATGGTTCTCATGGGAATGTATAAGAAATTTTGACAATTTGAAGTGAATAAACTTACCACAGACGCCGTGTAGTAAGGTGCCTTATTATCTTCAAATGCTGTTTACGGAAATGTCTAAGATACCTCCAAAATAGTTGGTCAGGCACCACTTTTATGCAGATTGTGTTTTATTTCGAGTTAATTGATCCCTTGAGCATAAAAATTTCCCCAAGTGTTTGAAAAGTTATGCACCTCCGTACCATAATGTACGGAGAATGTGTCACTGTTTTAAGAGTGCGATTTTCATTAAGTCGGTCACATTTTCGTCTTCATTCTAGCTTTTTTCAAATGCACGAAATAAAGAAAACTTGATTCATCAGAGAAAACCAGTTCAGTCTAATAATTAACTGATAATGTTTTTAAATTTTGGTCAACTAAAGTATTGTTTTTTCTAATTCTTTTCCTTAATAATGGCTTTTTTCGCAGATCTCCCGTTCTTTAACCCGCTTTGTTTAATTCTTCCCGCATTGTTTTTGAAGAAAGTAATTTACTATACACTTTTTAAAAATATTTTTTAAGTTCTGAACATGATACAAATGGATTTTTTTAAACATTCGCATTTTAACTTGCGGTTATCTTGCTTGGATGAGCAACATGACCGCCTAAAGCCAAATTCCCAGTTTAAACGGCCAAAAAAATTTATATTTTGCTAAAATTTATTTTACCAATATTTCGTTAGAATTTAATTATTTTGCCATCACACGTATTAAAATATTTTTTTTATTTTCATTTAAAAATTAATACTTTTTGTGGCATCGTTAACTGCCTTATTCTTACCATTTTTGAAATAAATTCTAAAATTACAATTTTCCTGACAATTGCATTTTGTTTTTAACACTAGACTCAAAGCTAAAGGGTATTTTGAGGACAACATAGTAAAATCTGTTCGAAAATTTGCTTTTTAAACGATAAAATTGGCGGTTGTAGAACGCGAAAAGGAAAACATCCAAGTGCGGCTTTTTTTTTGTCGCTTAGTGTACATTATCAAACCGATTTATGCAAGTTAAGCCTAACATTGAAAATTTTTAGTTTATTTTATTTATTTACTTATTTATTTATTATCCTTATTTATTTACTGTTTTCTATGTAAGATTTCGGTGTTTACTATACAAATTACCTTTTTTTTTTTTTTTTTTTTTTTAATTAACATTTTGCATGGGGGGAAATATTGTTAATATTATAAAAGAAATAAACCCCATCTTCTAACTTCTTGTGAAACAATACTTTAAAAAATGCCTTTTTTTTTTCTTTATAGCATATATAAACGAATAAAATTTACCGTATCGATTGTTGATGATTAAATTTCTGTTATTTATTCATGCATTTGTTAAATAATTTTATGTTTTAGAGACACGGATAAAGGCATGCCTTATTATTCAAATTAGAAATGCTTTTGAACAGTATCTCATTTTTCTTGAATATTAAATATCCTTTCTCAGATTTTACCATTATTTTTAACTCTTTCCAACAAGGTTGAAAAGTGTTAAGGACTTCGGTTTGTCTGTCTGTATGTCTGTCCGTCTGCCTGTCTGTCTGTCTGAGCCCTAACTCCACTAAATATTTATGGAATTTTTTGAAACTGATATATGTTATTCAAGTTCACTATCGGATGTTCCTATTGAAAATGGAGTTTATACCTCTGCTGGTTTGTGTACAGGGACACCCGAAAGTATTTCAAAGCATTGTGTTCTATGAGAGGTATTTCTATAAACCATACTTTCATAGCTTTACTGTACACATATCTTAATGAAATTGAAATACGTTATTCAAGTTCATTATTGGGTGTTTCCTGGAGAAAATAGAGTAAACATCACCACTGGTTGATGTACAGGGACACTCAAATATATTCCAAAGCATTGCATTCTATGAGAGATGATTCTGTAAATCAAATTTTAACAACTTTACTTTCTATGAAGTATTATGAAATAGAAATATATTATTTGTGTGCACAAAAGTATGCTTTGCATAGAATACAGCATGATTAGTATTAGATTTACAGGGTGAAAAAAAATATTCATTTATATTAAAAGCTATTAATAAAAATTTGCTAGAATTGTATTTTAATTTATATTAAGCGTTTTTAACACTTTCTAACATTTGTTAAGTGTGAATATGATTTCAATTTGGGTATATCTGTCCGTCTGTCTGCCCGTGCTTTAACTCCCGTAAATAATTATGGATTTTTTTAAAACTGATGTATGTTATTCAAGTTCACTATCGGGCTTTCCCTATTGAAAATGAAGTTTATACCTCTACTGGTTTGTGTACAGGGGCACCCAAAAAATATTCGAATGCTTTGTGTTCTATGAGAGGAGTTTCTATAAACCTTTTACTAGAAACTTTAATGAAATTTTAATATGTTATTCAAGTTTCCTTTCGGATGTTTATTATGTAAAATCGAGTACATTTCTAACTTTTTTGTGTACAGGGGCACTTGAAAGTATTCCAAAACATTGTGTTCTGTGAGAGTTTTTTTTATAAGCTAAATTTCAATAATTTTACTTTGCACAATACTTAATGCAATTGAAATAAATCATTCGTATACACAAAAGTGTGCCTTCTATATAATATACTATGATTAGCCTTAGATTTACAGGGCCGCACAAAAATATTCAGCTACATTAAGAGCTATAATTAAAAATTTGCTAGAATTGCACTTTCATTTACTTTAAGCGATTTAACACTTTCTTATATTTTTAGTGGGAATATGATTTCAATTTGTGTAACAGTCTGTCCGATCTGGGGTGAAAGTGGTTTTCATCATCGGCACCACTATTTTTATTTAGAAACATTGAGTGTATTTTTAAACTAATATGCTCCGATTAAATAGGATTGCGATTATTGCTAAAAAATACGAGTGGAAAATTTCCGTCAAAAGACGGAAAACCTTCACCCCTGTGTCCGATTGTCTACCTTTCTATCTGTCTGTTTCCGGCTCCTAGCGTCGGTAAATATTTTTAGATTTTTTTAAAAATGACACAATCAAGTTCACTATGGAATGTTCCTTATTTAAAATGACTTCAATAGATTCTGTGCAACTAGTTTAATTACAGAGACAACAACGACAGCAAAAAAAAAAAAAAAAAAAAAAAAAAAAAATGTCAATGGATTAAGTTTTAGGACAGAATTTTGTAAAAGTTATATTTAAAATCTTTCTATTGTAAAAATCCTAAAAACATTCACATGCATTTTTTATATTCCAAAATATTGTTTTGTATAGAATATGATATGATTAACTTTTTTAAAATATTGTTTTGTATAGTATATGATATGATTAACTTTTTCAGATTAAAAGTTATTCGATACAACAATTACGTACAGTTGTAAAGTGTTACGAATCGATACGTGCTGCATGATTTTTCTTTCTTGTTTTGTTTAAGTCTTTTAATATATGTTTTTGTATATTGTATATTCTAAGTATCAAATTAAATGTAACATTTTATTGAGACACTTTCGTGCGGGACTTACTGCACAAAATAAAAATATGCCCAACAGAAACAGATAAATCAAATTTTCATAAATATTAGACATTTTTCTTAATTTTTAGAGCTATTAATATTATTGTTATCACTATAACTATTTTGATTTTATCTCTAAGTACCACGCACTTAAATACAAGCATGACAAATCTTAGTACAAAAAATGAATTCGAAAATAGGTAAGGCTGGCCGGCTTGTATTCTCAATGTACGGCCGGATAGCCAGCTGTTGAAAGCAAAGGTTTTTGAATTTGATAGAACTTATAAAAATAAGTATATTACCACCAACTAATTACTTTTAGCTTTATGGGTAACTTTGTAATTGTTTAATATTAACACCGGGTTTAGACAACACTCGTTAGAGGTAATTATCATAGAGAATTTTGTTGGATGTTTGGTTAAGTATTCTACTATACCGAACTTTCACATGCTTGTTCTTTGTTTCCCAATTCATTCTCTTTAAATGGTCAATTCCTGTCAGACCTCCCTGTTAAAATATTATATCTTAAATGTTGTGCATATTTCATCACTCTTTAAACCGAAGAAAAGTCTGAATTTCTTCAAGTTTGAAAAATGACCTACATCTGACCAAGAAAACATCACATATACTTAATCATTAAAAAAATCCTAACAAACGTTAATCGAACGAGCATATATATATATATATATATATATATATATATATATATATATTGACGAATAAAACGATAGCCCTCGTCAGTTCGTTTTCGAGTTATAAATTCTGAAAGTACGCACCAATTTTTAAATCGGTGCAAACACGCCTGAATCATTAACACCACACCTTACTGAAATAATGAATTAAATTTAAAACAAGCAGAAATCGAAAGAGCATAGACCAAAGTGTTCTTTGATTCATTAATCCGTCACCTATTTCAGCTTGGGATATATTCAATTGAGATATAATGTTTAAAATTCCCTGAAATAAAATCTAAAAATTGTTAAAAGTCAAGAATCTGGCAGGTTTTAACGGGATTCCTCCCACTACTTTCTTGTTACTACATCTTTTCTCAAATTTAAATATAGATTTCTCGAGAACGGGCTTACGAGGGCTAACAGTTTATTCGTGAAAATTAAAGTTAGATTATGTCCTCTCCAATGAACATAATTTAATTGATTTCTATAATTGCACTATTGGGATGGTTTCCTGGTGAGAATGCTAATAGGAAGCAGCGGGATGTAATCCTTTATCAGTCCTATTTAATTTCACTTCTCTGTCAGTATTGCCAAATTTAGGGTCATTTTTATTTGATATCCACCTTTATATTTTAACTATAACGGTTGTCTATTCATTTCGAAGGTTATTAGTCCATTACATATATGAAAAATAACTCCTCAAAATTATTGGTTGCAATTGAATTAAATCGTACCTAAATTTTGCAATTCGTTTTGGAGCGTGAGGTCCTGCGAAGGATTAAAGTCTATTGTTATACTATAGCCTCTTAAACTAGATGCTTATCGCGTGGCTCGGAAACATGACAGCAGTTCAAACAGTAGATAGCGGCACCTGGTACAGATTGCATGACATTTCTATTCAACTGTCACCAATAATTTCAAGAAGTTATATATAATATATGTAACGTTATATATAATATATAATGTTTCTTCGATTCTATTCACGTTTTACGTAAATCAAATCCCACTTTTAAAAACTTTTGGTTGTTGTTGAATAAAAAATTCGCGCAATCTGTACCATATGGCGCTGCCTACCGCTCGAACTGTTGCCGAGTTACCGAGCCACGTATCTAGATTTGGAGGGTTTGGTTAAACACTACTAAATGCTTATATTAATTCTGTACTGATAAGTATAAAGGATTTAAGTCCAAAAACGTCGATTTTGAGTTAAGTACACAGTCATACCCAGAATAAAATTCTCTATCGATTGGTATAAAGGATTTAAATGCATGTCATTTAGTCTTTGAGAAAATCCATTTTTAAAAAAAGATTTCAAGTCAGAAGTTTAGCATTAATCTTTGTATAAAATATTTAATTAAATTTTTTCCCTATATTAAATGAAGGTTGACAATCACTGAACGGTATAAATCAACATAATCCCTCTTTCCTAATCGATTCTTTTGATTAGTTTTCAGTTAGTTTAACTTTATTTTTCGTCTCCTGAAAAATCATGAATATGGACTTAAATCCTTTATACTTATCGGTACAGAAAGCCTCAGCACGGAACCTGGTTTACAGGTTCGCACCGATAGTACGTGATCGAACAGATAACTGTTTATATAAACATTAGTCATCACTTGTGTGCTTTTATATATATATATATATTACTTCTCAATATTCCTGGTAGTAATTAATCAAAATTAAATTTTCTTACATTATAAATTTCAAGAATTTAAAGGGACTGAAATAACCAATGCATTGGGAGAGAGAGAGAGAGAGGAGGGGGGGGGGGGGGTCACGTATGAGTGACCAGAATAACAGTAAATTATAAATGACGATCATGCGTGTGCATTTATATTAGATTTTACTTCTCAATATTACTGGTAGTAATTTATTAAAATTAAATTGTCTTACATTATAAATTTCATGGATTTAGAGGAACTGCAATAACCAATGCATTATGAGAGGGGGGGGGGGGGAAGGGTTGCCAAATTTGGAATTTTTTTTGTTCAATAGTCACCAATAATTTTTAATTGTAACGTTTGACTAATCACTTCGAAGATTGACAGCGTATTATGTATATCAAATGTCATTTCTCAAAATTATTGGTGACTATTGAATAAAAAAAAAAAACCTAATTTGGCAACCCTGGGGGGGAAGGGGCGAGGTTTACGTATGAGTAAATTTTAAAATAAAAACGAGTAACGGTTTAAGCGTTTAATTAAACAGTACTTTCTAAAATGTGTGATTTTACGTATTCGAGTATAGAACGATGTGTCGGTATATAAACAGGATGTTTAAAATACAACGAACAGATAGTCCAAGCAACGAAGGCCAAAATTTGACGAATAGAAAAAAAAATCGTGTAGTTTTGAAATTTTGCATACTCATAGCCGAAAGGATCTTGAACAACATACTTTAAGTCCCCGTCCGTGGTGGGTGAGCGGGGGCAGTGGGGGACATTAAAGGGGGGAACTTTTCAGTTTTTATTAAATATCTTAAAAACTATCACATTTAGAGAAAAAATGTCAAAAACAAAATTAATCTACGTAAAATTTCCTACAAAAATGAATATTACATTTTATTTGTATGATCAATATTTTAGAAGACATAGGGAGATGAAACAACACAATTTCTTAAAAAATTCTTTTTTGTAATAGTAAAATCAACTGAAGCAATTAAAAGGGTTCTTGTCAAATATTTTCTAATGTACAAAACAAATATATACATAGGGAATATGCAAGGATAATGCAGCATGTTTTGTAAGTTTTAAGTTGTTTTAAGGCTAGTAGGCGCAGGTGGCGGTTTGAGTAAAAATCCAGATAACGAAGACCCAAAACCGATCAACATAAAAAAAAAAAAAAAAAAATCGTGTAGTTTTGAAATTTTGCATACTCATAGCCGAAAGGGTCCTGAACAATATACTAAAAGTCCCCGCCCGTGGTGGGTGAGCGGGGGCAGGGGGCATCTATGAGGGGCATTTATGGGGGGCACTTTTCAGTTTTTATTAAATATCTTTAAAACTATCACATTTAGAGAAAAAATGTCAATTACAAAATTAATCTACGTAACATTTCCTACAAAAATGAATATTACATTTTTTTTGTATGATCAATAGTTTAGAAGATATAGGGGTGGTGGTGGTGAAACAACACATTTTCTTGAAAAAATTTTTTTGCAATAGTAAAATAAACTGAAGTGTGAAATTAAAAGGGTTCTTGTCAAATATTTTCTAATGTACAAAACAAATATATACATAGGGAATATGCAAGGATAATACAGCATGTTTTGTAAGTTTTAAGTAGTTTTAAGGTAGTAGGCGCAAGTGGCGGTTTGAGTAAAAATCCAGATAACGAAGTCCCAAAACCGATGAACATTAAAAAAAAAAAAAAAAAAAAAAAATGATGTAGTTTTGAAATTTTGCATACTCATAGCCAAGAGGGTCCTGAACAACATACTAAAAGTCCCCGCCCGTGGTGGGTGAACGGGGAGCAGGGGGACATTTAAGGGGGCACTTTTCAGATTTTATTAAATATCTTAAAAACTATCGCATTTAGAGAAAAAATGTCAATTACAAAATTAATCTACGTAAAATTTCCCACAAAAATGTATAGTGCATTTTGTTTGTATGATCAATATTTTAGAAGGTATAGGGGAACGAAATAACACATTTTCTTGAAAAATTCTTATTTGCAATAGTAAAATCAACTAAAGTGTGTAATTAAATGGGTTCTGATCAAATATTTTCTAATGTACAAAACAAATATATGCATAGGGGATATGTAAGGATAATACAGCATGTTTTGTACATTTTAAATAATTTTAAGGTTAGTAGGCGCAAGTGGTTTTTTAGGTAAAAATCCAGATAACGAAGACCTAGAACCGATCAACATAAAAAAAAAAAAATCGTGTAGCTTTGAAATTGAGCACAGTTATAAAGTTGTGTCCCGAACAACATACTAAAAATACCCAACCATGGGGGTAAGCGGAGGGCAGGGGGGCATTTAAAGGGGGCCCATTTAACTTTTATTACGTACATTGAAAACTATCGCATTTAGAGAAAAAATGTCAATTACAAAATTAATCTACGTGAAATTTCTTACAAAAATGCACATTACATTTTCTTTGTATGGTCAATAGTTTAGAAGATATAGGGGAACGAAATAACACATTTTCTTTAAAAATTCTTTTTTGCATTAGTAAAATCAACTAAAATGTGTAATTAAAAGGGTTCTGGTTAAATATTTTCTAATGCACAAAACAAATTTATGCATAGGGTATATGTACAGATAATACAGCAGGTTTTGCACATTTTAAATAATTTTAAGGTTAGTAGGCACAAGTTGTGGTTTAGGTAAAATTGCTTTTTAATGCCTGACTTAAAAGAGGGGTGTTATAAATTTGAAGCCTTTGTTTGTCATTATACTTGTAGTCATTTCATTTTAACATTTTTTTTTTTTTTTTTTTTTCTGGGGAGTCGTTTCAGACAGTGCAAGAGAAATGCTTTTGATTCATAAAAAACTTTTTTATTATTAAAAATAATTAATTTTCAGAAATTTAAAACACTGCAAAGGAAATATCCTAAAACTATGTCAAAATATAAAAATGAAAAATTGTCACATAAAATCAGTCTTTGAAATCATAACTACTCGTTTTAAAGAGAAATCTATTCTGTGTTTTTTTTATTTAATTTTTTATGCTATTTACAATAGTAACATAAACTATAGGTCGTAATTAAAAGGATTCGGGTTAAATAATTTCTACTCATACAAATAAATATCTATATGTGCATGTGTGCGCGCAATGCGCCAAGTTAAAAGAGCGGAAGTCAAAATATAGAAATCGAAAAACTCCACTTTTCTCTAAGATATCAGCAAGATAGAAAGCAACCTTTATATTTTCTTAACTATTGATATATACTAACAAATGTAATAGGCATTTTCATGGGAAATTTTACGTAGTTTAGTTTTGTAATTGACATTTTTTTATCTAAATGCGATAGTTTTCAAGGTATTAACCCTTTGCGGCGCAAGACAATTTGAAACATTTAAATTATACTTCCACCGGAATTCATGAATTAAATTAAACTAAAAGGAATCTTAAATTTTAAGGTTTAAAAAACCGGTCTTTTCTGATATGTTATAAACGTGAATTTTTTCTAAAAAATTTCCGGGATGAATTTTTGCAGCTGGATCTTAAATTTTGCGTCCTCGCAGCGAGGACAGCGCGCGTAAAGGGGTTAATAGAAACTGAAAATTGCCTCCTTTAAATGCCCTCTGCCCCCCTCCGCTTTTAGACTCCGCTCCTGAACTTTTAGTATGTTGTTCAGGACAGGACCCTTAGCCTGTGCTCAGTTTCAAAGCTATACGATTTTTTTTTTTTTTTTTTTTTTTTATGTTGATCGGTTTTGGGTCTTTGTTATCTGGATTTTTACCTAAACCATCACTTGCGCCTACTAACCTTAAAATTATTTAAAATGTACAAAACATGCTGTATTATCCTTACATATTCCCTATGCATATATTTGTTTTGTACATTAGAAAATATTTGACTAGAACCCATTTAATTACACATTTTAGTTGATTTTACTATTGCAAAAAAGAATTTTTCAAGAAAATGTGTTACATCGTTCCCCTATATCTTCTAAACTATTGATCATACAAGCAAAATGCAACATGCATTTTTGTAGGAAATTTTAAGTAGATTAATTTTGTAATTGACATTTTATCTCTAAATGTGATAGTTTTTAAGATATTTAATAAAAACTGAAAAGTGCCCCCCTTAAATGATCCCCCTGCCCCCCGCTCACCCAGCAAGGGCGGGGACTTTTAGTATAGTGTTCAGGACCCTCTTGGCTATGTGTATGCAAAATTTAAAAACTACACGATTTTTGTTTAACGTTGATCGGTTTTGGGTCTTTGTTATCCGGATTTTTACTCAAACCGCCACTTGCGCCTACTAGCCTTATAACTACTTACAACTTACAAAACATGCTGTATTATCCTTGCATATTCCCTATGTATATATTTGTTTTGTACATTAGAAAATATTTAAGAAGAACCCTTTTAATTGCACACTTCAGTTGATTTTACTATTGCGAAAAAGAATTTTTCAAGAAAATGTGCTGTTTCAGCCCCAAATATCTTCTAAACTATTGATCATACAAACAAAATGTAATATACATTTTTGTTGGAAATTTTGCATAGATTAATTTTGTAATAGTCACTTTTATCTCTAAATGTGATAGTTTTTAAGATATTTAATAAAAACTTAAATTTGACCCCCCTTAAATGCCCCCCTGCCCCCCGCACACCCTCCACGGATGGGGACTTTTAGTATGTTGTTCAGGACACTCTCCGCTATGAGTATGCAAAATTTTAAAACTACACGATTTTTTTTTCTATTTTTCCTATTTTGACTGGACTAAGAGTTTTAGGGGAAGTTTGGCGCAATTTTAAGGACTGAAAATTGCTTAAGACTCCACGACCACAAGCGTCAGTTTAATTCTTTAAGAACTGGATATTTTGGTTAAATTGTAACAGTAAAACACATATGGCCGTGTTTTTTGTGTATTGCAGTTTTAATTATACGTTTTTGCATGTCAATATTTATATGAAAAGAAGCTAATTAAAATGTTTAACGTACAAATTAGAGGAATTCGAAAACATTTAAGCAAAACAGAATCACATAGAATGTTTGAATGGAATTCATAGTCTGATAAATTAGATAATAAAAGGTTATTCTCAAATACAGAGCTGCCGACCTAGTACAGAGTATACCACCCATTTTTCCACGAAATATTAGCAGAACTTAATATTTTCGTATACAACCAGGTGGACAAACATGACGAATTTCCTGTTTAAACTGGCGGGTCAATGTCCAGTCACTATCCATCTAAATTCCCAACATGAACTATAGCTTAATTTCCCAACCACTCATCCATTATTGCAGTACATGGTTTAACACTGCTACATGCTTATATTACTGCCTCGGCGATAAACCTGGTCCACAGGTTCGCGCCAACGTTACTTGATCAAATACAATAACGATCTTTACAGCTACGAGCAACAATCACTTTTCTGCTTTTATATATAGATTTTACTTCTCAATATTACTGGTAGTAATTTATAAAAATTATATTTTCTTACATTATAAATTTCAAGGATTTAGAGGAACTGAAATAACCAATGCATTGGGAAAGAGTTGATTCACGTATGAGTGCGATTTTAAAATTAAAACGAGTAGCGTTTTAAGCGTTCAATTAAAAAATAATTTCTTAAATATGTGATTTTACGTATTCGAGTTTAGAACTTTACGATGTGTCGGTATATAAACCTGGTGGTTTAAAATACAACGTACAGAGTTTTAGGGGAAGTAGGACGCAATTTTAAGGACTGAAAATTGCTTAAGACTCCGCGACCGCATGCGTCAGTTTAATTCTTTAAGAACTGGATATTTTGGTTAACTTATAACAGTAAAACACACATATGGGCCTGTTTTTTGTGTATTCCAGTTTTAATTATACGCCTTTGCATGTGAATATTTATATGAAAAGTAACTAATTTAAATATTGAACGTACAAATTAGACGAATTCGAAAACACTGAAACAAAAAAGAATCCCATCGAATGTTTGAATGGAATTCATAGTCTGATACATTAGATAATAAAAGATTGATTACTCTCAAATATCAAATCCAGAGCTACCGACCTAATCCGGAGGATACCACCCATTTTTCCCCACCAGTAATTTTCAAGAGCAATATATATATTTTGTTCATCGTAAAAAAACATTTGAAGATATACATTTGCATAGCTGCCAAAATTTTAATTTTTTACGGAGCATTTTTAGCCCCGCCTTTATTTCGCATCACTTTTTTTCGAAATAATAGTCTCCAACATATAACTACGATAAAATTTGAAAAATTTACTCATTAAGTATAAGTGGTATGGAAAAAAGCAAGGCTAAAAATGCCCCGGAATAAATTAAAATGTTGGCAACTCCGCATTTGACATTTTATATGTTAGAATGAAGTGGCCCAAACATATACCATGCATATTTTTGATTTAAACACACTTTTCTAATTATTAAAATTATTCATATTCGAAAAAAATATGAATTATGATCTATATTAATTTTTACACGAATAGAAGATGCATCATGAAAAATTTGGGTTTCCAAATATGCAGCTCGTTTCTAATATTATATTGTGCGAGTTAGAGTGATATTTTTTTTGTTGTTGTCAGGGCCTGATTAAGGGGGAAGCTCGCTCATACCGGAATACTTTTACAATTATTTTTTACTTCCTGTCATAGAAATTCCACGCTTTGACGAGGAAATATTTTTTATAAAAAATGAACGGTGTAAAACAATCCAATTTACTCACCGTTATTAGACACCAAAATTCTTTTAAAATAATTTTTAATGAAAATTTTCTGTTTATTATACGAGGAAAGTATCTGTTAAAAAATAACGGTGTAAGTATAAATAATGTGTGAAGAGCGAGCTTCCCCCTTAATCAGGCCCTGGTTGTTGTTGTTGTTGCTGTTAGGAGGCTATCACATGTAAAGATGCTAATATTTTAATTTATTGCGGAGTATTTTTAGCCCCGCCTTTATTTCGTACTACCTTATTTATAGAAAAAGTTTCTCCAATATAATAAATATAAAAATAATTCGATAAAACTAAAAAATATACATTCTTAAAAAATAAGTTGTATGAAAAAAAGCAGGACAAAAAACTCCTGATTAAATTCAAATGTTTGCATCTCTGCACGTGTTAACATTTTCATAGCTGCCAATATTTTAATTTATTCCGGAGTACTTTTTGTCCCAACTTTTTTTTTTGCATCACTTTATTTATAGATGAATTTTCTTCAAATATTAACTTCGATAAAATAAGAAAGAATTCTTTAAAAAAATAAGTGATAAGAAATAGAAGTAGGGCTAAAATTACTACGGAATAAATTAAAATACTGGCAGCTATGCATTTGTGTCATATGTAAGCAGCGTTCCAATCTTTTATAACTTATTCGTGAGCATTTTTAGCCCGGCTTCTTTTGGGATCAGAAATTTTGTAGATTATTTCTCTTTAATACTTAACAACGATTTAAAAATAAGAAAATCATTTTTCAAAATTTCCAGTATGGAAAAAGAGGTGGGGCTAAAAATGCTCACGAATGAATTATAAATGTTGGGAACTCTGTCTGTAAGTAAATATCTGTATATAATCTTACGAAAAGTATCTTAATTTACTGTCATGCTATTATTATTTTTTTAAGCAATTAAGTGTTTAAACAATTCGCGGCGCAAGACAATATGAAACTTTTAAATTATACTGCCACCGGAATTCATAAACTAAATTAAACTAAAAGAAATTTTAAATTTTAAGGTTTAAAAAACCGGCCCTTTCTAATATGTTGTAAACGTGAATTTTTGCTAAAAAATTTCCGGGTCGAATTTTTGCAGCTGGATCTTAAATTTTGCGTCCTTGCAGCGAGGACAGCGCGCGTTAAGGGGTTAAGTGTTTATTACACAATGAGACTTCTTTTTGTAAAACTATCTCACTGCAGATAAGAGTTTGTGAACGAAATCCAGGAGAGAACAAACTACGCCCTCTGTACTGCTGAAACAATATTAAAAGAAAACTATTTTGTTTATTCGTACTTGACTCTATATGAGATGCTGGTATACAGAGCCTGATTAAGGGGGTTGGTTGGTTGGTTGTAGGATTTAAGGCCGATTGACTCCTGATGTGTCCTAGGCCTAGAGGGGGAATGCCCTCCGTGGGGGTCTTTCTAAGGGGTCCTAGCCCGTATTTGCGCGAGTTTCGGAGGAAACCACGGAAAACTCTGAACGGCTAGGTCGATGAGCGCGTCCTGGGATCGAACCCTGCACTTCCCATCTACCAGCTTTAAGCGCAGAACCGCTCGGCCGCTGGTGGGCCCTGATTAAGGGGGAAGCACACATTATCTCCGCTGTCACCGGAATATTTTTAAAATTATTTTTTACTTCATGTCATAGAAATTCCACGCTTTCACGAGGAAATATTTTTTATAAAAAATGAACGGTGTAAAACAATCCAATTTACTCACCGTTATTAGACACCAGAATTCTTTTAAAATAATTTTTAATGAGAATTTTCTGTTTATTATAGGAGGAAAATATTTTTAAAAAAATAACGGTGTAAGAATAAATAATGTGTGCGTCCCCCTTAATCAATCTCTGCTGGTATACATGAACGCGTCAATGGAATTTGCTATATCGATAGCTGAAGATAAAGTTTGAATTATTTAATCTCGAATAAGTAAAATCATTTTGTTTTTTAATGTAAATTTTTAGGAAAATGTGTGAAGGCGTGGCTTACATTAAAATATAACAACATATTCGTTCTTCATACATCGAGTTTCTCTTCTTAATTATTAAAAAACATTTCCTAATTTTTCGACACTAAATTTTTTCTTTTAGTTCTGCTATCTTTTTTTTTTTTTTTGTATTTGAGTATTGTAGGATTTCTAAACATGAATTTAAATGTAATGTTTTAGAAAATGCAGTAAGGCGAGGCTTATTATTTGAAATAGCAATATACATCCGAAAATCTTATTATTATTATTATTCATATATAAGGTTTTAGCCGTGAAATTTCTGTTTTTTAATCTTCTTGTGATATTTTTTGCATTTGTTTACTGCACGGCTTGTAAGCTTTGTTTTATTTAAATTTTATCGCAAGATGTAATATAATAAAATATTTAATTTTTATTAAATGCTTTTTAATACAGTATCAGATGTTGGAACTATTATTATTATTATTATTATTATTTTATTTATTTTAATTTTAATTAATTTATTTTTTTGCTTATAAAATTTATTATTGAAATTTTTTTTGGATTAATCACTTCGTATAACTCCCATTTATTATGAAAAACGATTTAAAGTAATATGTCTTATCACTTTTACTGATATACAAGGTGATTATAATGAAAGTGACCCTATTCAGACATCTCTAGAACTCGTTTTGTCAATCGAATTTGGATGAAGTTTGGTATATACGTTATATGCATCATGGGCAAACGATTTCTGACATAAAAAAAAATATAGTTCAAATAGTGGCTACCAGTGGGAATTGTGCGGCTTAAACAAAAAGGCTAAAAAATTGTCAGAATCATAAAAATTTATCTAATTACAGAATGTACTCCAGATGTGCTCCACTGACATCAATTGCGCGTTGAAAACACATTATAGCGTGTTCAATGGTAGAGCGAAGAAACTCTCGAGGGATTTCAGTAACGTGGTGTGTAATGCTGTTTTCAACTCAGTTAAAATCTTTTCCTCCTCTATAATCACAGTCTTTTAGGAATCCGCACAACCAAAAATCACAGGAATTTATGCCAGGTGAACGAGGATGCCAGGCATCTGGAAAACCTCTGGTTATTACATGATTCTCGCCAAAGGATGCACGAAGCAGTTCTTTGACTTGGCGCCCAATGTGGGGAGTTGCTCCATCTTCCATGAAGACAGTGGTCTGCAAACATTTCCGTTCCTGTAAAGCAGGAATGACTTGCCTTCGAAGGAGTTCACTGTACCGTGCTCTCGTGACAGAGCACCATTTAAGACCTTGAAGTGTGAAAGTTTCAAAGAAAAACGGTCGTATATTATTATATTATTATACTTCGTAATATTATTATACTTAAGCAGTAATTTAGAAAAAAAAAAATAACATTCACTATCTTCTTAACAAGAAAATTTTAGTTATTAACCTAATTCTACTTGACTTGTGAGATTTCTGTATTTTACTTACTTGTTCCTACTTTTGTTTTAATGTATGTGAAACTGAATATTTTAAGCAACACCATTTATTCTAATACTAAGTATTAACTGGATGTCCAAATTTACAGTTTCGTAAGAATATAATAATAATAAACTAAAAATCGTATTTTGGGGAAGCATAATTTTTTTTTTTTTTCCTGTTTATTTTCTTAGAAATGTTTGTTGCAATAACTGTGAATATTTTAATAATAAGAGATTAAAACTAGTATGTTGTGTCCACCACAATACTTTCTTCCATATTTCCCTATACAAATTCACTCAGTAACAATATTAAATTTATCCTTTCATATATATATACGAATTTTGTTCTATTTTTTTTTTTTTTTTTTTTTTTTTTTTCCGTTAAAAGTAAAAAAAAAAAAAAAAAAAAAAAAAAAATCGATAACTTTGTTTCAAATTATCATAGATTTGTAGTTGAACCATTCGTTTTAAAGGTAATGACAAAACCTTTCGAAAGATACCCATCTTGAAAATTTACCCCCCCCCGGGAGTACTTCCCCCTAGGGGGGAAGCGATGCCCCCACATGCACAATTTTTTTTTCCTAGTTAACTATTACTATTATCAATAATTCATATTAATTTTACAATCACAAGTTAAAAATAACTCTCATTATGTACAATTATACGAATTTTTTTCCTATAGTGCCATGTTAAAAATTTAGAAACAATGCGATCACAGCGCCACCCGTGGAGCTATTGATCCCCAAATGTAATCAGCACCAGTTTATGACAAGGACCAACTAAATACCATGTTTGGTTAAATTTCCTTTAAAAAAAAATTAAAAAATTTTAAGTTTTTTTTTCGCGGAAAGAAAAAAAAATCGATATCTTTGTTTATGATTATCACAGATATAAAGTTCATCCATTCCTTTTAAAGGTATTGACGAGACCTTTCGAAAGATACCAATCGTGAATATTTACCTCCCCCACGGGTTTACTCCCCCCCAAGAGGGAACGGATCCCCACATGCACAATTTTTTTTTCCTAGTTAACTACTACTATTATCAATAATTCAGATTAATTTTGCAATCACAAGTTTAAAATAACTCTCATTGTGCACATTTATACGAAATTTTGTCATGTACTGCCTTGTTAAAAGTTTACAAAAAATGCGATCAACGCGCCAGCTGTTAGCGATTGATCCCCAAGTCTAAGCAGCACCATTTTATGTCAGGGTGCAACTAAATACCAAGTTTGGTTAAATTTCATTTATTGGTTCGTGAGATACAGCGTTCACAAAAAACGTGACGCACACACCGACAGACAGACATTTTCTAAAAGGTATCAATTCGTGTTCAGGACATCCCTAAACGTGTCAACATCAAAAAACGGAGGTCGAAATATTTCACGAATCCAATACTTTCTCTATGTTACATATTAGGGTGGTTCGATAAAACTTTTTTTTAAATTTCAGATCGCTATAGTGCACAAAAGTTGCCATTGGTATACACATGAAAAAAGCACTAATTATTATTTTATAATAAATTTGTCTTCCGGTCGCGCAATGCCATCGAATTTACCAAAAAAATGTGAAAAACCTTAATTTTTCATAATTTTTTTAAGCACGTCAGACGGTTTTAATTGCGTTCCTATACCATGAATTAACTACTAAAAGTATGTAAAATCAATATATATGCACTTATTATACATTTGTTTCATGTATTCCGGACGCGCAACATAGTACAAAAAGAGTAAAATTAGTAGTTTTTGCAAAATTCTAAAGTTTGACTGTTTGGAACATTTCAATCATACGACTTTTAGAGATGCTATAGTTTAATTCTATTACAATAATATATTTAAAATCCAAGCATATAAGATAAACGTGGCTATAAGACAGGCGTGGCATACGTGACGAATGCCAGCGATGCGCGCGCAGCGCAACCAGTCGCAGCCATTATCGTTTCCCGCTATT
The DNA here is from genome assembly GCA_963930645.1 of Salticus scenicus. Classification (NCBI taxonomy): domain Eukaryota; kingdom Metazoa; phylum Arthropoda; class Arachnida; order Araneae; family Salticidae; genus Salticus; species Salticus scenicus. The sequence goes on from OZ005657.1 coordinate 112,212,907, forward strand.
TTCTTCAGTCTGCTGATGCCGCTAGCTCTAGTCAGTACTAGATTGTGTTGTGCTTAAGTCCTTATTCTACTTTTGCGTTATGTGTTTGTACTTGAATAAGACAGTTGTTGATACAATGGATGTACCAATGAAAGTTGGCATAGGTACAATAACTAGAAAATATTTTGAGTGCCCTATTTTTGGTCACCCACGAGACTTGTTGCACAACAAGCTTCCTACTCATGAAAATGTCCTTCGCTGCTACTTTAAACAGAGATTCAACCTAGCTGCGACAATAAACAACAAGAGTGTATCTTTTTCAAGAGTAGCCTCAACAGTAGCAAAGTAAATTATCGGTTTATATGACAAAGCCTCGATCCCAACTGTTACTGAGTACAGAGTCATCTAGCTAATTAGTTCTTACTACGAATCATACAGTAAACTCAAAAAGACGTTTCATCGTGACAAAGATAAACCAGCATTCAAATTTAAACTTGACAATTTGAAGGAGAAAGGATGCTCTCTTTTTGATGTCGCGGCGTGTAAATGTGGAAGTACATAAACCTTAATTCCAAATGTGGAATTTTTTTCTTCTTTCCCAAACGCAGTTTACACTTAGAGGACATACACATGTATCTGGAGATTTCATACATGAACAGTCATTAGCAACAATTACACATTTACACGCCGCGATATGAAAAAGAGAGCATACTTTCTTCTTGAAATTGTCAAGTTTAAGTTTGAATGCTTGTTTATATTTTCACGATGAAACGACTTTCTGAGTTTACTGTATGATTCGTAGTTAGAACTAATTAGCTAGATGACTCTTTACTCCGTAACAGTTGGGATCGAGGCTTTGTCATATAAACCGATGATTTTCTTTGCCACTGTTGAGGCTACTCTTGAAAAAGATACACTCTTGTTGTTTATTGTCACAGCTAGGTTGAATCTCTGTTGAAAGCCGCAGCGAGGGACACCTTCATGAGTAGGAAGCTTGTTGTGAAACAAGTCTCGTGGGTGACCAAAAATAAGGCACTCAAAATCTTTTCTAGTTTTTGTACCTATACCAACTTTCTTTGGAAAATCCATTGTATCAATAACTGTGGTATTCAAGTACAAACACTGAACGCAAAAGTAGACAGAAAAATAAGGACTTAAGTATAACACAATGTAGTACTGATTCGAGGTAGCGGCATGAGCAGACTGAAGGAAATAGCGGGAAACGATAATGGCTGCGACTGGCTGCGCTGCGCGCGCATCGCTGGGATTCGTCACGTACGCCACGCCTATCTTATAGCCACGTTTATCTTATATGCTTGGATTTTAAATATATTATTGTGATAGAATTAAAAGATAGCATCTCTAAAAGTCATATGATTAAAATGTACTAAACAGTCAAACTTTGAAATTTTTCAAAAACTACTAATTTTACTCATTTTGTACTATGTTGCGCGACCGGAAGATATGAAACAAATGTATAATAAGTGCATATATATTGATTTCACATACTTTTAGTAGTTAAATCATGGTATAGGAACGCAATTAAAACCATCTGGCGTGCTTAAAAAAATTCTGAAAAATTAAGGTTTTTCACAATTTTTTGGTAAATTCGATGGCATTGCGCGACCGGAAGACAAATTAATAAAAAAATAATAATTAGTGCTTTTTTCATGTCTATACCAATGGCAACTTTTGTGCACTATAGCGATCTGAAATTAAAAAAAAAAGTTTTTTTCGACCACCCTATTACATATAGAAGAAAGTAAAAAGTAATATTTTAATAATTTCTTTTTCAGATATATAAATTAAGGATAGTTAGAAATATTTAATTTTATTCTTTTGATAATCGTTTTACATAAAATAATTAAAAAATAATTTTCGTTTGTCTAAATCCTGTAAAACTAAAAAAAAAAAAAAAAAAAAAAAAAGTTCAAAACGTGCTGAAATTATTTTTGTTCACTGCTTCAATGACGGTGTAAGTGTTAGATTTAAAGCCCATTGACTAGGCTTGACCTGTGTGTGTGTGTCTTCCATGAAGGTTTTAGCCCTTATTTAAACACGTTTCGGAAAAAAAGGAAAGCCTCGAACAGCTAGGTTAAAGTGCGGCATAGGATCGAACCCGACACTTCCAGTGCACCAGTTTCGCCAGCAAAACTTCTCTGCAGGCTTTAAGGATGAAAAAAAGATGTATTGTATTTCTACTAGAATTGAAATTAACTAAATGTATTTATAGCAGAATTACATAACGTAATTTTAATGTTTTAAAAGAACTCAAAACAATAATAATAATAGCGTAAATAGGAATTATTATTATTATTATTACCTTCCAATTTTTCGAAAAGTAATTTTTAGATGTCAGATACAAAATTTTTTTAACCATCTGCATCCTATCAGTATCTTACTGTAACTTAGTTTTTAGTACAATTATCTCTCATCAGATTTTGAATAACTTAATCTTAACTAATATCACTTTATATACTGATATTTAAATTTAATTTTCTCTATAACTTTTTAGGTTCACGTAATGTGCATGAAAGAATTTCGATAAAGTTAAAAAAAAAAAAAAAAGCGGGTCAATTGAAGTCACAGAATTTACTGAATAAAAGAAAATAATAAAACATTTTTCAAACAGTAAAAAGCATCTCTAAGCAAAAATAACTAATTTATCGGCACTGTAACATAACTTGAAACAATAAATATCTCAAATAAATAAAAGTTTTTTCACAATATTAGCAGAACTTAAAATTTCCGTATACAACCAGGTGAACAAACTGGCGTTTTAATGTCCAGTCCCTCTCTATCTAACGTCCCAACTTGAACTGTTGCTGAATTTCCGAACCACTCATCTCTTTTAGTTATATGTGTTTTAACACTCCCTCGGAGACAACCTGGTTCACAGGTTGGCGCCGATATTACATGATCAAAAGTTACATCATCCTTTCACACACGCTAGAAACCACGTGTGTGCTTTTATATATAGATTTTACTTCTCAATATTACTGGTAGTAATTTATAAAAATTAAATTTTCTTATATTATAAATTTCAAGGATTTAGAGGAACTGAAATAACCAATGCATTGGGAAAGACTTGATTCACGTATGAGTGCGATTTTAAAATTAAACCGAGTAACGTTTTAAACGTTCAATTAAAAAATAATTTCTTAAATATGTGATTTTACATATTCGAGTTTAGAACTTTACGATGTATCGGTATATAAACCGGGTGGTTTAAGATACAACGTACAGAGTTCTAGGGGAAGTAGGGCGCAATTTTAAGGACTGAAAATTGCTTAAGACTCCGCGACCGCATGCGTCAGTTTAATTCTTTAAGAACTGGATATTTTGGTTAACTTGTAACAGTAAAACACACACATGGGCGTATTTTTTGTGTATTGCAGTTTTAATTATACGCTTTTGCATGTGAATATTTATATGAAAAGAATCTAATTAAAATGTTTATCGTACAAATTAAACGAATTAAAAAACGCTAAAACAAAACAGAATCCCTTAGAATGTTTGAATGGAATTCATAATTTAATAATACGAAAATCATCTTTCAAAATATCCAGTATAAAAAAGAGGCGGGGCTAAAAATGCTCGTGAATAAATCATAAAAGTTGGGAACTCTGTCTGTCATTAAATATCTGTATATAATCTCACTAAAAGTATCTTAATTTACTTTCATGTTATCGTTATTTTTTTAAGCAACATTTCGATGTTTATTACACAATGAGACTTCTTTTTGTAAAACTATAGCACTGCAGGTGAGAGTTTGTGAAAGAAATCCATAAGAGAACAAGCCACGCCCTCTGTATTCCTGAAGCAATATTAAAAGAAAACTATTTTGTGTATTCGTACTTGACTCTATGTGTGATGCTGGTATACATGAACGCGTCAAAGTAATTTTCTATATCGATAGCTGAAGATAAAGTTTCAATTATTTAATCTCGAATATGTAAAATCATTTTGATTTTAATGTAAATTTTTAGGAAAATGTGTGAAGGCTTGGCTGACTTTATAAGGTAGTAACATGTCCGATCTTCATACATTGAGTTTCTCTTCTTAATTATTAAATAACTTTTCCTAATTTTTTGACGCTAATTTTTTTTTTTTTTTTTGTTTTAGCCCTGCTGTCCTTTTTTTGTATTTGAGTATTGTAGGATTTGTATACATCAATTTAAATGTGATGTTTTAGAAAATGAAGTAAGGCGAGGCTTATTCTTTGAAATAGCAATATACATCCGAAAATATTTTTATTATTATTATTATTAGTCATATATAATAAATTTTATAAGGTTTTAGCCATGAATTTTCTGTTTTAATCTTTTTGTGATATTTTTGCATTCGTTTACTGTACGGCTTGTAAGCTTTATTTTATTTAAATTTTATCGCAAGATGTAATAAAATAAAACATATAATTTTTATTAAATGCTTTTTAATAGAGTATCAAATGTTGGAACTATTATTATTATTATTATTATTGTAATTATCATTATTATTATTTGATTTATTTTATTTTATTTTATTTACAGGGATGGAACACGGGCGCAGTATTCAAACCACTATCAATGTAAGAAAATTTTCTACTTCTTAAATCAACGATATTATAGGTAGTAAAATTTCTTAAACAGATTCCGGTATGAATTCTGCGCCCGTGTTCCATCCCTGTATTTATTTATTTATTTATTTATTTATTTTTTTGCTCATAAAATTTATTATTGAAATTTTATTTTGGATAAATCACTTCGTATAATTCACATTTATTATGAAAAACGATTTAAAGTAATACGTCGTATCCCTTTAACAAATATATAAATATATAGGGTTATTTTCATTAAAGGTGACCCTATTCAGCCCTCTCTAGAACTCGTTCTGTCAATCAGACTTTGGTGAAGTTCGGTATATACGTTATATTTATCATGGGCAAACGATTTCTGACACAAAAAAATTTAGTTCAAATTGTGACTGCCAGTGAAAATTGTGGCTCTTAAACAAAAAGGCTAAAAATGTGTCAGAATCTTAAAAATTTATTTTAATACACAATGTACTCCAGGTGTGCTCCACTGACATCAATTACGCGTTGAAAACGCTTTATTGCGTGTTCAATGGTAGAGCGAAGAAACTCTCGAGGGATTTCAGTAACATGGTGTATAATGCTGTTTTCAACTCAGGTAAAATCTTAATTCCTCCTCTATAATCTAGGTCTTTTAGGAATCCCCACATCTAAAAATCACAGGAATTTATGTCAGGTGAACGAGGTTGCCAGGCATCTGGAAAACCTCTGGTTATTAAACGATTCTCGCCAAAGGTTGCACGAAGCAGTTCCTTGACTTGGCGCCCAATGTGGGGAGTTGCTCCATCTTCCATGAAGACAGTGGTCTGCAAACATTTCCGTTCCTGTAAAGCAGGAATGACTTGCCTTCGAAGGAGTTCACTGTACCGTGCTCTCGTGACAGAGCACCATTTAAGGCCTTGAAGTGTGAAAGTTTCAAAGAAAAACGGTCCGAGGATAAAATCTGCAGTAAATCCACACTATGCAGTGACGTCATCAGAATGCAATGGTTGTTCATGCAGGATATTAGGAGGTGAAGCATTTCATATGCGGCAATTTTGACTATTCACAACTCCATCTAAAGAAAAGTGCGCGTCATTGGACCATAGAATTTTCCAAGGCCAAGCGGCATCAACATCCATACCCGCCAAAAATCGTCAAGCAAATGCTGAGCGTGTTTGGCGGTCTTCAGGTTGCAGCATTTGCACAACGTGGATCTTATACGGATACCACTTTAAAATGGATCGCAGAGTTTTTACTTTCTTCTATATGTAATATAGAGAAAGTATTGGATTCGCGAAAATTGTCGACCTCCGTTTTTTGACGGATCTACACGTTTTGGGATGTCCTGAACACGAATTGATAAATTTTAAAAAATGTCTGTCTGTGTGTCTGTCTGTGTGTCTGTCTGTCTGTGTGTCTGTCTGTCTGTCTGTGTGTCTGTATCATTTTTTTGTGGACGCTGTATCTCACGAACCAATGAATGAAATTTAACCAAACTTGGTATTTAGTTGCACCCTGACATGAACTGGTGCCCATTAGATTTGGGGATCAATAGCTCAACAGGTGGCGTTGTGATCGCATTTTATGCAAATTTTTAACATGGCAGCATAGGACAAAATACCGTATAAATGGGCATAATGAGAGTTATTTTAAACTTACGATTGTAAAATTAATATGAATTATTGATAATAGTAGTAGTTAACTAGGAAACAAATTTTGTGCATGGGGGGGCATCGGTTCCCCCCCCAGGGGGGAAAATCCCCCCCCGGGGAAGTAAATTTTCAAGATGGGTATCTTTCGAAAGGTCTCGTTGATAATAGTAATAGTTAACTGGGAAAAAATTTTTGTGCATGTGGGGGCATCGGTTGCCCCCCCACCGGGGGGGGAAGTTCCGACCCGGGGGGGCAAAGTTTCAAGATGGGTATCTTTCGAAAGATCTCGTGAATACCTTTAAAACGAATGGTTGAACGATAAATCTGTGATAATTTAAACCAAAGTTATCGATTTTTTTTACTTTTAACAAAAAAAAAAACAGAAAAATATCGCAATTTTTTTTTTTTTTTTTTTTTTTTTTACGAAATTTAACCAAACTTGGTATTTAGTTGGTCCCCGACATAAACTGGTGCTGATTATGTTTGGGGATCAATAGCTCAACAGGTGGCGCTGTGATAGCATTTTATCTAAATTTTTGACATGGCAGCATAGGACAAAAATTCGTATAAATGTGCATAATTAGAGTTGTTTTAAACTTGTGATTGTAAAATTAATATGAATTATTGATAATAGTAGTATGTAACTAGGAAAAAAATTTTCTGCATGGGGGGGCATCGCTTACCCCCCCCTAGGGGTGAAATACCCCCCCAGGGGGGGTAAATTTTCACATTGGGTATCTTTCGAAAGATCAGGTTGATAATAGTAGTAGTTAACTAGGAAAAAATTTTTGTGCATGTGGGGGCATCGGTTCCCCCCCACCGGGGGGGGAAGTTCCCACCCGGGGGGGCAAAGTTTCAGGATGGGTATCTTTCGAAAGATCTCGTCAATACCTTTAAAACGAATGGTTGAACGATAAATCTGTGATAATTTAAACCAAAGTTATCGATTTTTTTTACTTTTAACAAAAAAAAAACAGAAAAATATCGCAATTTTTTTTTTTTTTTTTTTTTTTTTTTTAACGAAATTTAACCAAACTTGGTATTTAGTTGGTCCCCCACATAAACTGGTGCTGATTATGTTTGGGGATCAATAGCTCAACAGGTGGCGCTGTGATAGCATTTTATCTAAATTTTTAACATGGCAGCATAGGACAAAAATTCGTATAAATGTGCATAATTAGAGTTGTTTTAAACTTGTGATTGTAAAATTAATATGAATTATTGATAATAGTAGTATGTAACAAGGAAAAAAATTTTCTGCATGGGGGGGGCATCGCTTCCCCCCCCTGGGGGGGAAGTACCCCCCCGGGGGAGATAAATTTTCAAGATGGGTATCTTTCGAAAGGTCTCGTCAATACCTTTAAAACGAATGGTTGAACTATAAATCTGTGATAATTTAAAACAAAGTTATCGATTTTTTTCACTTTTAACAAAAAAAAAAAAAAAACTTAGAAAAAAAAAATCGTACTTTTTTTTTTTTTTTTTTTTTTTTTTTTTTTAATATTATTACTGATTGAATATGTATAGGTAAATATAGAAGAAAGTCTTGTGGTGGCCACAACATACTAGTTCGTATTGTCTTCGAAGGAATCGCCAACTTACGTGCCACCGATCGAACACTTGCTGAAGAATACTGGAAACTGAAGGTTTTTCAACCACAGCAGTAGTAATTTCTTCGACAGTTTCATTCGCGATTGGTTACCGCCCACATCCTGGCAGCACACCCAAGTCTCTTGTCTCTTCAAACTTCCCAAAAATCTTTTCAAACCATTCTTTGATATGGACCGTCTTTGTAATTTCTTTAAACGACAATATTGACACAGTGCAGCTAAGCTATTGCTGCCGTTCTGATAAAACAGTTTTACCAGTAACTATATTTGCATCTCTTATCTACCGTAAAGTGCTGATAAGAAATTTTATTTTACTTAATCAGTGAAAACCGCTACATTCCGCTGATTAAATAAAATAAATATATCTATTAAAATTTTCCGGTAGCAAGAAGGTGCTATGTTGGCAACTCTATACCAATACCGCTCAATCTTTCTTCTGTTATGGCATAATTATCGATGGCAAAGGCATGCAGAATGATTTTCTGACTCTGACTGCAATTCTCTTTATATTCTTGACTAATTTGCATAAGGAATCATTGAAAAGCGTTATATGGTGGTCAAAATTTGAACTATTTTTTATTGCAGAAATTATTTCCCCGTGGTCCATATAGCCTATATACCAAATCAATCAAAACCCAAAACGTGTTTTAGAGGGATCTGAGTAGGGCCACTTTTATTATAACCACCCTGTAGATACTAATCTTACACTTTTCATAATTAAGAATTCAAGTGCAGTAGACTCAGGCATAACGTGGGAGATCTGTTCTGCGCAATAGGAAATTGTGTTATGTGGGATATATACATTATCAGACCAATTTAGGAAAATTCAGTCCAATATCGAAAATTTGTATTTTATTTTATTTATTTATTTATTATTTCATTTTATATTTCATTACTTTATTATTTTTTTTTTCTAAGTAATGTTTGGATGTTTACATTACAAATTATTATTATTATTATTATCATTTGTAAAAATAACGCGTTGCAGGCGGGAAATATTGATGGCATTCCAAACGAATAACCCCCCACCCTCTAACTTCTTGTGAAACAATACTTTAAATAATGTTTTTTTTTTTTTTTTTTTTTTTTCTGTTGTTGTCTTTTTTTGTACTTGAGTGTTGTAGGATTCGTACACCTCAATTTAAATGTGATGTTTTAGAAAATGCGAAGGCGATACTTATTGTTTGAAATAGCAATATACATTCGAAAATCTTTTATTATTGTTTATTATTATTATTATTATTATTATTATTTAATAAATTTTATAGGATATTTGCCTTGAATTTTCTGTTTTAATCTTGTTGTCATATTTTTGCATTTGTTTACTGTACGGTTTGTAAGCTTTATGTTATATCGCACGATGTAACATAAGAAAATATTTAGTTTTTATTAAAAGTTTTTTTTAATACTGAATCAAATGTTGAAATTATTATTAATAATAATAATTAATTAATTATTTTTATTAGTTTTTATTTATTACATTTAATTAATTATTTTATTTTATTTTATTATTATTATTATTATTATTATTCATTATCTTTTTATTTTTATTTTATTTATTATTTATTATTTATTTATTTATATTTAATTAATTATTTTATTTATTATTATTATTATTATTATTATTTGCTTATAAAATTTATTGTTGAAATTTTATAAGCAATCACGGCGTAAAGTTCACATTTATTTGAAAAAGAATTTAAAGTAATATGTCTTATCACATTTAAAGATATGTGTACTAACCTTACATAATTAAGAATTAACCTTCATAATTAAGAATTTAAGTACAGTAGACTCCTGTATAACATGGGAGATATATAGTTTTCTAAGCAGTGTTTCAATGTTTACTATAGAAATTAACTTAATTTTGTAACATTAACGCGTTGCTGGCAGTATAATGATGGCATTACAAAAGAAAAAATCTCACCCTCTAACTTCTGGTAAAAGACTACTTTAATTTTTTTTTTCCTAATTTTATTTGGTTTGTATCTTTATAGCACACATAAACGAATGAAATTTACCATTTTCATTGTTTATGACAAAATTTCTCTTACTTAATCATTCATTTCTTAAACAATTTGATGTTTTAAAGAAACTGTTAAAGGTGTGATTTATTATTCAAATTAGTAATGCTTTTGAACTGTATCTGTTTTTTCTTGAATATTAAATATCCTTTCACAGATTTATACTGTTATTTTTTGTTTAAATCTTGTGATCTATGTTTTTGTATATTGTATATTGTAAGTTTATACGCCTTAAACTAAATGTAACATTTTATTGAAACACTGTTATCCGGGACTTACTATACAAAATAAAAATATGTCCATTAGAAATTAATAATTTTTTTTTCTATAAATATTAAGCATTTTTGTTAATTTTTACAACTATTTTTATTTTTATTGTCATTATAACTATTATTATTTTATCTTGTTATCTATATTTTTGTAATTGAATATTGTAGGGTTCATATGCCACAATATATTTAAATTTTAACGCATAAAGCAACGTAATAAACTATTTCCTTTTTATTAAAAATAAACTATTATATATATTTTTTTTTTTAATTCAAAAACTGTACTTAGGGAGAAAAGTATAAGTCATTTACGCCTTAGGGGAATGAAAAAAATTATTAACTCTAATATTAAAAGATTTTATTTTATTTTATTTATTTATTGTTTTCTAGCAAGGAAACATTCAAAAGGGGTTGTCTTTAAAAAATATTTTAAAAAAATATATATGTGATTCTACTCATCACAAAACAACAGAAAGTGAAAAAAATTATCGGCTGAAATGAATTACAGCGATCACAAAAAATTATCAAAATTATGCATTTATGGTGATTTAGCGTTGTTAGCCGATAAGTTCTCTAGCACTGAGATTGCCGTGTACGAACAGAACCGTGTTTGCTTCCCTGGCAAGTACTCAAAATCAATTGCCTAATAGTGTGAAATCGCCAAATATGCTTAATTTTGATAATTTTTTGTGGTCGCTGTAAATCATTTCAGCCCATATTTTTTTTCACTTTCTGCTATTTTATGAAGAGTAGAATCACATATATGTATTATTTCAATATTTTTTGAAGACGACACCTTTTGAATGTTTCCTTGTAAGTAAGGTTTCGATGTCTAATATACAAAGTAATTTAGTTTTGTGAAATTAACGCGTTGCAGGCGGGAAAGATTGATGGCGTTCCAAAAGAATATACCCCCGCACTCAAACTTTTTTGAAACAATACTTTAAAAAATGTTTTATTTATTTATTTATTTTTATTTTTATTTTTTTTGTTTCTTTACAGCATATATGAACGAAGCAAATTTACCGTTTCCATTTTTGATGACAAAATTTCTACTTCTTAATGATGCATCTGTGAATTAATTTGATGTTTTAGAGAAAATGTTAAAGGCATGACTTATTATTCAAATTAAGAATGCTTTTGAAAGGTATCTCTTTTTTCTTGAATATTAAATATCCTTTCCAGATTTTTACCATTTTTATTTAGTTTAAATCTTGTAATCTATGTTTTTGTATATTGTACTTTTGTACGCCTCAAATTAAATGCAACATTTTATTGAAACTCTTTCATGCGGGACTTACTGTAGAAAATGAAAATATGCCTAACAGAAACAGATAAATCCTTTTTTCATAAATATTACACAATTATCTTAGTTTTTATTAACCGACTTCAAAAAAGAAGGAAGGTTCTCAATTCAAACCGTATGTTTTTTTTTTTTTTTTTTTTTTTTTTTTAATGTTTGTTTGTTTGTTAGCTCATAACTTCTGAACAGATGCTCCGATTTTGATACTTTTTGTTTTTTTGAAAAGATCTTAGTCTGTAATAGGTCCCTTTGTAATATCTTTACGATCTAAAGAAAATACAGGGCGCCCAAAAAAATCAGCCCCAATTCTTTTAACTGCTAAACGGCTACAGCTATAGTGTTAAAAATGGTATGTAAGAATATCAAAGTGGCCATGCAGTACAAAGTTAAACCGTTTGCAGCTCCAACTTATGGAAAATAGCGGATTTAGTGTTTCTATCTCGAAAACGGTTCTCGAGAAAAAAGTGAATTACAAAGTTGAAGAGTATCATCAGTTTAGTACAAAAAGACAGTTTAGACATTCATGCTAGCGTTCCTATCATGGAAACGGTTCAAGACAAGGGGGGAAAGTGAATTATAAAATTGCAGAGTATCATCGATTTAGTACGAAAAGATAGTTTAGATATTGAGGCTAAAAATGCAATGCTAAAAACGTGCATTTGTTTGTTCGCAATTTCTTACACTATGCACATTTAAGCTACATTGCACACGTTGTAGCGTAGCTGGTTAGAGATACGCTATATAGTTCAAAATACGGTTACTTGATACTTTTTGTTTTGTTGTGTATATCAATGTCATTATGACATATGCAAAATAAAGTTATTAAAATATGGTTAATAGAAATACTTCTTTTAGAATTCAGTGTTCTGAAAATCTTTAGGGTGACTCTGTATCCAAACCAGTGGAGGTATTTATTTCTTTTTCAATAGGGAACATTTTATACTAAACTTTAATAACATATATTAGTATCAACGAATTCCATGTATATTTAAGGAGACTGACAAACCGAAGTCATAAACTCTTTTCAACTTTGTGGGAAAATGTTAAAAAAAGCAATAAATAAAAGACTCTTAATTCTTCAATTAAAAAAGGAACGGGCGGAGAAAATTAGAAAAAACGATTGCATACTTGCCATCTAATTATGAACAGTACAATTTTTAGTACCCGCCTTTTTTTTTTTTTCAAACCAATAATTTTTTAGAGTAATTTTAGTCTTATTTAATCATAACAACATTTAGAGAGAATTACTCTAAAAATATAGTGGTGTTAGAAAAGGGGCTTTTATTCAGGAGGCGTGAACATTTGTACGGTTATTAATGAGATGGTTGTATGCGATTGCTTAATTAAAATAATAAAAATAATTTTTGTGAAGTATGTTTTTAAAAATACTTGCATGTAGGTATGTCAATCTTAATTTATAATGCAAAAAAATTTAACAAAACACAAAACATGATTTAAATGTTATATATCCATCTTTAAAAAAGAAACGTATTAACACTTTCGCGACCGCTGACGTAGATTGACGTCATTTGAGAATCTGTAACTCCGCCAGTGGGCATTTCTTTTGCATTTTGCATGTTGTTTATTTCTTAAGTGTATTCCGAATATTTATATTTTTCCATACTTGCCAACATACTAATTAATATTCCGTAGTACTATTAGCCCCGACTTCTTTTTTACACCAGTATCTTTTTAAAGTATTTTTCTTCTTATTTAATAGTAATTGATTTTCCAGGATATTACTTTAAAAATTTACTGGTTTGAAAAAAGGGGAGGGACTAACAACACTACGGAATATTAATTAGGATGTTGGCAAGAATACTTTTCCAATGAAATATACTACGGATAGAAATACTTTGATTAGAATGACTATAATTATAATGCATATCTGTTTTTAATTTTAATGTGAATACAAAAAATTTTGTTCTGAAGCATTGTAACTTGGGAGAATAACGCCTACAGGCGGACCTTACTGTCAAAAGGACAAAAACATGCGGTTGCGAAAGTGTTAACACATATGTGAAACACACCCTCTTCAAGGTAAACTCATATTTTTTGATTAGCGTATCCTTTTAAAATAGACTTTGAACATTCGAACACTGATAAAACGGTGCTGAAAAAATAAATCGAGCCTTAATACCCTTCTTGCTAAACCTTATGTTAGATGACTTCTGAATCCGAATATGACCCCCATTTTGCCCAATCACCCACCGTTTTCCCGAGACGTCACCCCTCACCCCATTTTTTATCAATGTTCGGTAATTTTATGGCCATAAATTTGATTTGGAGTATGGAAAATGATTATTTTGACACTTAACATACAGCATATATTAAGTAATAATAATAATAGATTAATAAAATGTCGTAAATGTAATTTATAATTTAAGTGACATCCCTCCCTAAATTTCGCCTTGTTACAAATGTTCAGGTTTTAGAATTTTTCACATCTTTAGCTCCCTCATAACATAACATTTGAAAAAAAATGCTTTCCTCTCCCCCCATATCAAATTCATTGCTATATAATTACGAAACAGTGATAAAAATAAAGGGGTATTCCAAAAAACTATGGGTGATGGGGCAAAATTGGCATCATGATCGGATTGAGGAAGTCATTTTACATAGGAATTTGCAGAAATGGTGTTAGGGCCGATTTTCCTGCTGACCAGTGAAATTAATATATTTAATTCTCTTTCATATGTTTTGAAAATAAGTTTAAATGTATATTAGACCCAAGGGTGAAAGTGTTATGTTCAAATGTTACTGTTAATGCGAAAGAAATATATAATTACAGGGCGGTAAAACAAAACCAAATGTTATTATTCACTTTTCAATGTATCTTTCATAGAGTAAAGAACATATAGCGATAAACTCTGTTTCGTCATTTATGGCGTACAGAATATATATATTTAAAAATTAATGACAATAAAAAGAGTTAAAAAAGAGATAAGAATATCAACCTTTTTTCTAAGCATATTTCTAAGATACATCAAACATATTACAGGCTCTCTTTCAATATTATATACCTGCCAACATTTTTGTTTTTTAAATACCACTTTGATCGAATGGAAAATTGCATTTTCTTTAATAAGTAAAATATGTTACAGAAGTATGAAAAAGCTTTATAATTAAAAATTTCCAAAAGTCAACAGCTAAATATTTAGTATTTATGCTAATATGGGTTTCGAAATAACGTTTTACACATATTTGTTTAAATTATATTAGTTATGAACGAATAGACAACAGATAATGAATCATATATATTTCGATAATACGATTTTCTTAAATAAAGCACTTTTGTAAAAGGAAAAAAAAATCTGCTATGTAACATATGAAATATATTTAATTAAGGAAAAATGATTATTTCATACAACATCTTTCTATCTCTGTTGAATACATATTTCATTTATGTCGGATAGTTAGCAGCGCAGACAGTGTGAAATTAAATTAATGTTGCTGTTTATTAATTTAAGTAAAGAGCGTTTTGAACTGGTATTTTCAACAAAACGTGCAATGACTTTCTATTTGTTTTAGTCTTCTGAAGCTTTATTACAATCTACTAACTAAATCTCTATAAATTTGTACAAAATAATTGGTATATTAAATGCGTAATCATATTAGAATTGTCAAATAATTCGTATTTTATATGTGTAATCATATTAGAAGTATAAAAGAATTCTTATTTTACATGTGTAATCATATTACAGAACTGGAAAATTAGTGCAGAACTTACACCAGTTTTCGTTTAAAATATTTCTCTACTTATCTTACCGTTGGTTTAACAAGAAGAAATGTTTGTCATATTTATTGTGGTATGAATTCCACGCCAGTTTTCCACACCTGCATATTATAAATGTAGCAAAATAATGTTGCGTGTTTTATTTATCTTTCATTAGCTAAAAGAATAGCTATATAAAAATTGAAAACTCAAGCAGTTTTAAGGCAGTTTTCCTAAGTTGTACATTCTTTTATTTAGTTTCCAAATTGTTATGAGTATCGTAAATAATAGAACTTAACACGATAATTAGTTGGCTTGTAACAGTTAATAGACGAGGAGGTATATATTTGAAAAAAATAATTTTAATTATTACAATAATAAATTATTGTTATTGAACTGATTTACATAAATATATGTTGAAACATGTTCATTATTTATCACACAAATTTCAATTATTATTTAATATGGACATGAAAAATTGCCAAACAATGAATTATTTTTTATAATTTCTTATTAATATGATGAACATTGGTGGAGAAAGTATTATAAAAAATTAATTTGTTATAATTTCGAATAAAATTTTCCCTGGACGTTTTCTTACTTTATGCTGAAATCTGTCCTATACTTTAACGCTCGATAAATTATATGAATTTATTATTTAAAATACATATTAACCCTTTGCTGGTCTTATTTAATTTCACTCCTCTGGACAGTGTTGTCAAATTTACGGACTTTTATATTCAATATCCACCACTAAATTTTGACTGTAACGATTGCCTAAAAAAATTTCCAAAAGTCAACAGCTAAATATTTAGTATTTATGCTAATATGGGTTTCGAAATAACGTTTTACACATATTTGTTTAAATTATATTAGTTTTGAACGAATAGACAACAGATAATCAATCATATATATTTCGATAATACGATTTTCTTAAATAAAGCACTTTTGTAAAAGGAAAAAAAAAATCTGCTATGTAACATATGAAATATATTTAATTAAGGAAAAATGATTATTTCATACAACATCTTTCTATCTCTGTTGAATACATATTTCATTTATGTCGGATAGTTAGCAGCGCAGACAGTGTGAAATTAAATTAATGTTGCTGTTTATTAATTTAAGCAAAGAGCTTTTTGAACTGGTATTTTCAACAAAACGTGCAATGACTTTCTATTTGTTTTATAACATTTCGAAAGTTATTCGTCCATTAGACATATAAAATATTATTCATCGAAGTTATTGGTGATAGTTGAATAAAAAGTCCCTATATTTGGTACATTGTTTAGAGCGTTGGGGTCGGCAAAGGGTTAAAACACAAATCAGGGATGGGAAATTGAAGCAATATTCACACCGCAATAAACGAAACAAAATTTTCTTCTTCTAAATTTGGCAACACTGTTTAGAGCGTTTTTGAGCGTTAGGGCTGGCAAAGGATTAAAACACAAAGCAGATATGAAAAATTGGAACAGAATTCATACTACAAAAAAATGAAACAAAATTTTCATCTTTTAAAACCAATGCTTTTATAGGTAGAGATATATTTTAAATGTGATTAATTCACTGTTATGAGTTTTGCGCCAATTTTCAACTCTTCACAAAGCTGTTTCTTTAAGACCAAAATGAAAGCATTTGAATATGCGCAAAATCTTTCAGTCAACTACAGACGATCGCGTTCCTCCTTTTAGACGCTAGGAAATACGATCTATCAACGAATCAATAGTTCTCAGGGGTCGTACTCTCCGTTATTTTTTCAGGACACTTATGAGAAAATTTCGCCTTTATTGGTACCACTAATTTCATACAGAAATATATATAGTGTTTTTATAGTTATGTTTCGTGATTAAATAAGATACAGATTATTGTATAAAAATAGTGGTAGCAATAAAGGCCAAAATTTCTGATCTAAGAATGCCCTGAAACAAGGCGGAGAATACAACACGTGAGTTCACAGAAACGAAATAAAAGGAGGTTAAAGATTAGTGGATTCAACATCCTATTACATCCACACAAAAGGTAAATGTCTACGGTCTGTGATTCATCAGTATATGTTGTTCTGATACATGATTCTCCGATTTGGCTCAGGTTATTATTTGTTTTCAATTTTTCTGTACTTGTGAAATCGTTGGTTTAAGAAGTAGAAAATTTTGTTTCATTAATAGTGGTATGAGTTCTGTGCCAGTGTTCCATTCCTTCCATATAAATACTGCAGATTCCTGTCGAGTAAAATCTCAGTAAAAGTTCGTGCCCCTCATGTCATTTGTTATATGTACAGGAGATGGAGATATAACAGAAAATATATCCCCTCTTCAAAAAAGTCATAGCTATTAAATTATAATAGAGAGACCCATAATTCTTTTTTACATATTTATTCTTTGATTTCCCTTAAAAGGAAAATTCTTATAAATAATTGTTTACAATTGTTGTATAGATATAATTCTGATAATTGTTATTCAATTAATACTATTGATACGATTCTGATAAACTCTGTTTATAATTGTTGTTTAATATATTTACTGGGATTGCAACACGAGTGTTTTAGGCTGGCAGTGAATGTTTACATTTAGAGTCATGGCCGGCAGAGGGTTAACATTTAGTGGTGGATTTTGAATAAAAATGTCCCCAAATCTGGCAACACTTGCTTGGAGATATGATTCTCAATTTTAATTCTCTGCGGATATGATCGAATAAAAGAAGAAAGATTGAAGTTGAATTTGAGATTGCATGCGTTTAATATCGAGCCAGAGTTATACAGTGAGTAATTGGTTTCGGTCCCATATTAAGTACCATTTATTATTATAGATTATGCATTGCTCGCAGACAATTAAAAATTTTGATACAACACGAAGGTAATTAAGGAAAAGAACAAAGGTGTAAGAACATTTTTTTATGCTTCACAAAATGTTTTATTAGAGTTCCTTTCTGTATAACTAACCTTTAACAAGATAAGCAATTTCGCTCATTTTAAATAAACTCCCACTAGAATTTACTGACAAGTCTAAAAGAAAAAAAAAAGTGATGTTAACCCTCAATGTTTCGGGATCAATACTTGTATCCCTTATAGGCATATATTTGATAGATTCTTTAGAATCCCGAAAGTTTACAAATTGATGTATTTAAAAAAATTCTATGCAATATTAATTTGTTTTTGTCTGAGATTTATTCAAACACAAAATATGGTTCGCTTTTTCATCCTGCTAATGCTGAAATAAAAATGCGATGCTTGGTATAAAACAGACTACTTCTGCTCATATATTCTTGTAAAATAAATATGGTGTATATATAAAAAATGCAGTGGGTGTGAATTGAACAAGCAGCCCATAGGTCCTATGACAGCTTATGCGGTAGAATTTTTGGTATAAAAAAACTTCTAATTAATATGTTTAGCGAAATTTCTGTAAAGTTGAGATATTTCGGTGTTGCTGAAAATTTACTTGACATTAGAATTCAGGTCAGTGGTGCTACTGCAATCTTCTCCTAAAAAATATACATTAATTTAGGTAATTTTTCTCATTGCGTTTCTGTAATAAGAAGTGTTACATACATTTAAAAAACTTGAATATATGCAGACCAGCAAGTAATTTAATTTATTCCATAACTCTAAATTTACATTGTTTATATGTAAATAAATATAGACACAATTTCCTGTCCACAGAACTTAATTTCCATTGGATGTCTATGTCTATTAGATATTTCTGCAAAAATTAGATAATAAAGTAGATAAGTTACTCTCTTTCTTTCTTTCTTTTTTTTTTTTTTTTTTTTTTTGACAGTATGTATGTTTATTTTTCGATTACTTCGGTTAAATGGTTCTTCGATATCACCGCAATAATCGAGATTCGTTGGGAAATCTTGAAATAGATCCATTATACATTAAAAGTAGCTGTAATATACTTCAATATGCGGGTGCTGGACAAAATAATGCGAACACTTTCGCTTTTTTACATTTTGTCGAATATCTTAAAAATACTTACCGTGTTGTTTTTTTAATTTGGGTGTAAAGAAAACATGTCTTACCTCATCTTTTCAGTAAAAGTTGTGTCCTGAAAAGAAACAGGGAACCAATAAAAAATGAAACAAAAATCAAAACCTGCTGGATCAACCTGTAAAAAGTAATGCTTTAGATGTGTTTTGCTGTAGCATGTGATTAAAGTGATTTGTCTCATTATCTGTACAAACTTTATGAGGCTACCACATATATTCATGGAGATATAACGGCTTCTTTAAAAAACTGCAAAAAGAATTTCCACTTCTTTAATTATAATACGTAGGGTATTAGACGTAGTGCAAAGCCATTTTTAGAAAATATGGCATACTAAATTAGCATACTTGCCAACATCCTAATTAATATTCCGTAGTCATGTTAGTCCCGCCCTTTTTCTCACACCAATAAATTTTTAGAGTAATATTCTCCAAATGCAATCACGATTGAATAAGAGGAAATATACTCTAAAAAGATTCCGGTGTGAAAAAGAAGGCGGAGCTAACAATACTACGGAATATTAATTAGTATGTTGGCAAGTATGAATTAGACTCAACAGACAGCAATCTGAATGAAAAAATTTTAAATATCTTACGAAAAGCAAGCGCTTTTACTAAATAATTTTTAACTACGCATGCGCAATCTTTATAAAAATTTTATTTCCATAATTTAATACCCGAAGGTAATGAGCAATTCATACGAAAACCCCAGACAAATGTCATGTAAATTCATAGCGTTACGAGAGATAAATGAACAGAATTTAAATTCTCTCAAAATAAAAGCTAAACCATAAGCGGTTTATATTGAATTTTTTTTTTCCTACTGAGTGAAAATAATGCCTGGACCGGGACTCGAACACCGGATCTTTGGCTTACAAGATGAAGGCTCTACCAATTGAGCTATACAGGTCGACACCCCGGTCAGCATTACTCACTCAGACAACCTTTAGGCAAAAACACCTCTGGTCTATCATGTAGATAGCTCAACAGAAAATAAGCCGCAGGAAATGGAAAACACAATTAGGTAATGGGAGAAAGAAATACAATAATTTTTTTTTTTTTTTTTATTAAAATCACACAATCAACTGTGGAAGAAAATCATATTTATTTAATTTTTTTTTTTCCGATTGAGTGAAAATAATGCCTGGACCGGGACTCGAACACCGGATCTTTGACTTACAAGGTCAAGGCTCTACCAATTGAGCTATCCAGGTCAACACCCCGGTCAGCATTGCTCACTCAGACAACATTTAGGCAGAAACATCTCTGGTCTATCATGTAGATAGCTCAACAAAAAATAAGCCGCAGGAAATGGAAAACACCATTAGGTAATGGGAGAAAGAAATACAATTATTATTATTATTATTTTTAATTAAAATCACACAATCAACTGTGGAAGAAAATCATATTTGTTGAATTTTTTTTTTCTTCCGACTGAGTGAAAATAATGCCTGGACCGGGATTCGAACACCGTATCTTTGACATACAAGGTCAAGGCTCTACCAATTGAGCTATCTAGGTCGACAACCCGGTCAGCATTACTCACTCAGACAACCTTTAGGCAGAAACATCACTGGTCTATCATGTAGATAGCTCAACAAAAAATAAGCCGAAGGAAATGGAAAACACCATTAGGTAATGGGAGAAAGAAATACAATTATTATTAATTTTTTTTTATTAAAATCACACAATCAACTGTGGAAGAAAATCTGTTTGTTTCTGCCTAAAGGTTGTCTGAGTGAGTAATGCTGACCGGGGTGTCGACCTGGATAGCTCAATTGGTAGAGCCTTGACCTTGTAAGTCAAAGATCCGGTGTTCGAGTCCCGATCCAGGCATTATTTTCACTCAGTCGGAAAAAAAAAAAGAATCAATAAATATGATTTTCTTCCACAGTTGATTGTGTGATTTTAATAAAAAAAAAATAATAATAATAATTGTATTTCTTTCTCCCATTACCTAATGGTGTTTTCCATTTCCTGCGGCTTATTTTCTGTTGAGCTATCTACATGATACACCAGAGATGTTTCTGCCTAAAGGTTGTCTGTGTGAGTAATGCTGACCGGGGTGTCGACCTGGATAGCTCAATTGGTAGAACCTTGACCTTGTAAGTCAAAGATCCGGTGTTCGAGTCCCGGTCCAGGCATTATTTTCACTCAGTCGGAAAAAGAAAAAAATTCAATAAATATGATTTTCGTACACAGTTGATTGTGTGATTTTAATAAAAAAAAAATAATAATAATAATTGCATAAGCGGTTTTACTCACATTTTTATCTTCATTCAATGAATATCCAATGGTAATACAGTATTTTCGCTGATTGCAAATAAATATTGATAAACTCCCCTAACATCTTTATTTTATTTTTTTTTCGAGAAGAACTTAAATTCTGTTCATTCTACCTCTCGTAACGTTTTGAATTTACATGATATTGTTTGGGGTTTTCATATACGTTGCTCAATGCTTTTGACTATTAAATTATACAAATGGAATTTTTATAACGCTTGCGCATGTGTAGTTAAAAAGTATTTTGTAAAAGTGCTTGTCTTTCGTAAGATATTTAACATTTTTGCATTCTGATTGCTGTATGCTGTCTTTAATTTAGTATGCCATATTTCTTAAAAATGGCTTTGCACTGGGCCTAGTACACCCTACGTGTATTAATTAAAAAAGTGGAAATTATTTTTACAGTTTTTTAAAGAAACCATTATATCTCCATGAATATATGTGGTAGCTTCATAAAATTTTATATAGAAAATTAGAAAAATCCTTTTAATCACATATTTCAGCCAAAACGCATTTAATGCATCTCATTTTACAGGGTGTTCCAAAACATTTTGATTTTATTTAATTTTTTACTGGTCCCATTTCCCTTTTCAGGACAAAACTTTTGCCAAAAAATATGAGGAAATACATGTTTTACTTATTCCCCAAATCGAAAAGCAACATGGTAAGTAATTTTCAAGATACTTCACAAAATGTAAGAAAGTTAATGTGCTCGCATTATTTTATTAACACCTGTATTTTTATGTGTTTTTGTTAGAATACCAGGTTGACTTGAACAGATATTTAAATGAAATTTTTCTTACTTACTAGGAGATCGCCCCTTAATATAACAATTAAAAAATTTTCAAAGAAGCATATTTTTTTGGCGCATAAAACAATTGCCCTTGTCAGCTCGTTTTCGAATTATAAATTTTGATATTTCGAGAATGATTGGATCAAATATGCCTGTGAAACCACGCATTGCAGAAATAATGAATGAAATCCAGTAAGCCGAAATCGAAAGAGCATAGATAAATGTTTAATTTGGTGCATAAATCAATAGCTTATTTCAGCTTTGAGATATAATATTCTATCGAGATATAATGCCTAAATAATCACTAATGTAGAAACTAAAATTGTTAAAAGAAATTATTCTGATTGGTTTTATCGGGGCTCCTCTCACAGCTTTCTCGTTATCACAGTTTTACTCAAATATAGATTTCTAGCGAACGGGCTCACGAGGGCAAAAAGTTCATGCGACGAAAATCACATTAGATTATGCCTTCTCGAATGAATATCCATTAATTGATTTCTATTTTTACACTATTGGAATGGTTTCCTGATTAGATGAATCTATATTAGCATAAACATGTTAGCTATTCTATTAAATGACAAGATAATTTAAAAAAAATCTTGATTTTAAATTTAACTTTCCTACTATAATCATTATAAGTACAAATATAAAATGAATTATTATTACATACTAGATTTTAAAACTTCTTTACACACCATAAATTTTAAGCCAGCACAACCGGTTTCGAAAGGACGTAGCCTTTCATTATCAGTTGCAAAAGAACGTGTTCTTTTGCACCTGATGAAGAAAGACTACGTCCTTTCAAAACCGGTTGTGCTGGCTTAAAATTTATGGTGTGTAAAAAAGTTTTAAAATCTAGTTATTATTTGTAGACCAGTTTTGAATTTTGTTTTGTGTATTATTACATACATTACTGTTAAATATTTAAAAATTTCATTTAAAAAATCCCGTTTATGATTAAAACCATGAAAAAAGAGCATTTAAAAAAATTCTGTAATATATTGTAATTAATTTAAAATATTAAATAATCACTGACAGGCTCGAATTTTAATTTATTTCGGAGCATTGTTAATACCTGTCCTATATTCACACAAATTTTCTTGAAAAGTATTTTTCGTTTTATTTATTCGTAATTACATATTAGAGAAAATTTCAATATAAATGCAGTGGTTTCAAAAATGGGCGGTCACTAAAAGTGCTCTAGAAAAAATTGAAACGTATTTGCCAACATATTAATAAATATTCCGTAGATTTGTTAGAATCCGGCCTTTTTCCATGCCACTTTTTTTAAATAGAAATTTCCTTCAAATGTAATTGCGATTAAATAAGAAGAAAAGTACTCTAAAAATAGACTGGTGTAAAAAAAAAAAAAGGGACGGGTAATGACAATTTTTCGGAATATTAATTAGTAAGTTGGCAGGTATAATTAAAATGATGACATGACTGTAACTATCAATTCAGAGTTGCAAAATTCTTTTCTTATATTCGAAATACATTTGCTACTATAAAAATTATTCAAATGTATATAAATGTGCGTACATTTTTTTATTTATAATAAATGTTTCTGAAGAAATGTATAGCATAAATTGCCCATTATGTTTCAAATATTAATAACTTAGGAAAAACTTCAATTAAAATAGACACTATATTTTCTCGTAAAAGAGCATATTCAAAGACCAACGCAAACTGCAATAAGGTCTTACGTTCTGAATGTCATTTAATCACGTTACGAGCCATAAAGCACAGAATCTAAATATACAAATTTAAAGTCATTGCTTGCAAACATTTATTATTATGCTATACAAAGATGATATATTATTAGCCTGGTTATTTGACTTCCTTATATATATATATATATATATATATATATATATATAAGGTAAAACGTCTAAATTTGAAAACAACTATAATTTGTTTATAATATGATTATAATTTGTTTAATAATAATAATAATAATAATAAATGATAAAAATGGTATACAAACACAGCCACTTATATCCATAAGACATCTATAAACACGTATAAAAGTTAAAAAGTGATGTATTAAAATTCTATAAATATCCTACAGATATCTATTAGCACGACAGATGTCACTTATTTTTATATACATTAGGTGTCTGTTACATATATACAATAATTCTCCAAATATCCACTAACTGAACTTGTTAGGTCTAATAGATATTGAAAATATCTAAATCTTGTTTTGATGTAACATGTTACATCTATTAGACATCGAAAAAGTCACACCTAAATTTCGTCTATATTGAAACATCTAATACATATCTATAATTAGAAGAAGATATACAGGACTTTTAATGGACGTTCTTTAAAAATATTTTACACCTTTTATGGATTATTCGATGTCATTTAGATGTCTAATGATATCAGTGGCTGTATGAGTACTGCATTTACACACAGTAAGGAGAAAAACTGTTTCTCTGTTTTTGTAAACTGTTTCTCTTGTTTTCTCTGTTTTTGTAAAAATGGTGAAATTTTTCGAACCGAAATAACTAAATCCGCATTAACATAAATGAAGTCAATAAATATTTATAAGAAAAACCGTATGTCAAAAATAAATAAATAAATGAAAATAAATAAATAAATAAACACTTTTATTTGTAAAGATATAAAAGAAGTTTTTAGTATTATTATTTTTTCTTTAACCCCTCAATTAAATTGATTTTCATCAACAACAACAACAACAAAAAAAAAGCAATAATTTGCTAAAACGGTCATTATTATTATTTTTTTTAATATTCGGTGTCTGCATATTTATTACGTTTAAAAATATGAAAATATGAACCATTTGTAAATGAATTTAAATAAGCGGGGTATAATTATATTTATTTGAAATTTTTTAGTAGAAATGGTCTCGATGAAAGTCTTTTATATATATGTGTGTGTGTGTATGTGTGTGCGTGTGTGTGTGTATTTATATTTATATGTACTTTCCCAATATACATATATATACCGGGTGATCCAAAAGTCAGGACAAACTTTAAAAATGAATAATTCGAAAACGAATCAAGATACAAAGATACGGTTTGCACCAAACGGATGGAAAAGAAGCCGGGTTTTGTGTGGCAACGAAAAAAAAAATAGTTCTGTTGGCGACCAACAAATGGCGCTGTCGGATTTCTGATGTAGGATTATGCAAAGCAACAAACGATACAAAAAGGAGCAACTGCGGCAGGTAATGGTTGTCGAAGCTTACATGCATCGAAATATCGCATTCTCAGTCGCTACTTTAATCACGCATGGCCTCCAAGTTCTCCCGATCTGACACCCTGTGACTTTTGGCTGTGGGGATTCTTGAAGTCAAAAATGTACCGCAACCAACAGGAATCACTAGCAACACTGAAAGATGACATCCGCCAAAATGTGTCTGCCATAACCGAAGAAATGCTACTAAATCCTGTGAACGGTGTGGTGAATCGTCTCACAGCTGTACTTCTGAATGATGGACAGCACATTGAGCAGTTATTGTAGTAGTACTAATTAACTGTAATTAAGCTGACTTGTAAGTTATCAACACTTTTTTCATTTGTAAATCATCTTTTGGTGAAATAAAACACTATAGCGCCATCTGTTGGTCTCCAACAGAACTAATTTTTTTTTTCGTTGCCACACAAAACCCGGTTTCTTATTCACCCGTTTGGTGAAAACCGTATCTTTGTATCTTAATTCGTTTTCGAATTATTCATTTTTAAAGTTTGTCCTGACTTTTGGATCACCCGGTATATATTGTGTGTATGTATTTATATATATTTACTGTATTTTCCGGGGTATAACGCGCAGGTTTGTTAAATCAGTTATACACAGGAAATTTAAATTTACAGTAAAAGGTATTTTTAACACGCTTTTGTTTTTTACAAATATAGCTTTATTTGTAACTTAAATTTTATGGTGTGTAACTTATTTATAAGAGCTGCGCGTTATACACCGGAAAATACGTATTTAAATATTCCCTTGTGAAATGTACGGCATAAAGAGTAACTGTATGTTATCAAAAAATGTTTATTACTGGAAGTATAGTAATAATTTAAAAAGCATAAGAGATAGTCTTTCGATTAAACAACTCTCTGTATACATCGTACAATTATATACATACATAATAAAATACAACCATGCACGCACAGTAGAGTCGAGGTTGTCCGAGCCCGACGAGTCGAGTTTCGGGTTAACGGAGGTAGTCTCAAAAAGGCCACGCACCGGAGGAGGCGTGTTTTTTGCTAATGGCGTAAATAACGTTGACAAATCTTACTATACAGTATCATAGTTGCCAATATTTTAATTTATTCCGGAGTATTTTTAGCCCTGCCTTTATTTCGCATCACTTTATTTATAGAGTACTTTTCTCCAATATGTAACTACATTAAAATAAGAAAAAAAATACTCTTAATATAAAAGTGGTATGGAATAAAGGCTGGATAAAAATACTCCGGAATAAATTAAAATGTTAGCAACTCTGCAGTATTGCATTTTTTACTGACTTCATTTTAATATGTAATAGATGTATTGTTTTATTTCATCGACTACTCTTTCATCTATTTTAAACTTTGCCGTATGTTTTCCCCACGATTTATGACATAGTCGGTGTTATCAGAGGTACCCTCAGTCCACATTACCTCGGATAAGTGAGGTTCTAGTGTATGTCTATATATATATATATATATATATATATATATATATATATATATGTATGTTCGTGTAGGGTATGGTGTAGGTGTATATATATATATATCGGTTTTAAACATACATAACACACACGCGCACACACACACACATGTATATATATATATATATATATATATATAGATAGATAGGCATAGCTGCCAAGTTTTTTAATATACCGGAATGTTCTTAGCCCCACCCTTTTTTTCACACCGTTATATTTTTAGAGTAATTTTCTTCATATTTAATCATAGTTATATATTGATGAAAGTTTTTCTACAAATATTACGGTATGAAAGAAGGGTGGGGCTAACAACATTCCGGAATAAATTAAAAAACTTGGCAGCTATAGATAGGAATGCATACTTGCCAGCATCCTAATTATAAACCTAGTACACGCCCCTTTTTTTCTACACCAGTATGTTTTTAGAGAAATTTTCTCCAAATTTAAATACGATTGAAAAAGAAGAAAAACATTCAAAAAATATACTGGTGTGGAAAAAGGGGCGTGTATTAAAAGAATCTTCCGGTTCATAATTAGGATGTTCGCAAGTAGGAGGATATATAAACCAATTATTGCATACAGTACTACAACGATAAAAACCTAAGCCATGTGATAATATATTGCGATTTTGTTTTATAAATATATTTTCTCTACCCCATTATGGAACTATATATTTTTCAATATATTTCTGGAATTGCTCAGCTTCATCAACAATATATTTTGACATCTGGTTTCATAAACAAAAGCGAATATAAAGAAACATCTGTCTGAAAATTTACGATGAAGAAACATATTCCTGACTGGAGAATTTTTCGAGCTTAGGAGAAATAAAATAATGTCATTTTTCTTAGAATCCTATTTCAAATGTGTCATTCATAAGAAATAAAGATATTTTATAGCACCTCGTATAAACACATTTAACTCAAATAAAACATTATCAGATGCTTTAAAGATACAGAAATATTTTCAGGATATATACTGAATATAATGTTTTTAACACTGTGTAAAGCTGTATCATTTAAACAGATATATTTTTATTTAGATTCGATATAGAATATTTTTAAATTATTATTATTATTATTATTATATATAATATTTATAAAAAGTACCTTATAAAATATTTTTGCTTTTTATTTTCAATATCTACGATGCATCATTTCACCCTTTCAGGGGCGGTTATGCCACTACAGCATCACCTAATTTTAATTTTCAACTGCAAAAACTCATCCCGGAAATTTTTCAGCAAAATTTTAGTTTTATAACATAGCAGAAAACGTCGTTAATTTCTTTCCTTTTAATTTTGTTCGTGAATTTCGGTGGCAGTGTAATTTAACGGATCCCAATTACCTTGCGCCGCAAAGGGTTAATCAAATACATTTTTCTTTAGATCCCATAGCTGCTAACAGACATGTCACCACAATTTTTAAAGGGGTATTTCATATACAATTTAATACGATAAAAACGATTATAAAAAATTTTACGGTATTATATCTCCCTTAAAAAGCGGAAGAATTGGCCTCGAGTTCAGTACAAAATATTTTTAAAAGAACATAGTGGAAAATAAGTTGCATCCACATGACACATTATTTGTTTATTAAAACTGCAAATAATATCAATATAAAAAAGCGTAATTCTGATGATTATGGTAACCTAACTATATAATAAACAACTATAAATTAAAAGTAACTCTTTTCTTGTGATCTGAAGAATATTTTCTAATGTTCCAGCTACTTTACAGTTGCAGAGTTGCCAACTTTTATAATTTATTCCGCAGCATTGTTAGCCCCGCCCTTTTCTCACTCCGGGAATTTTAAAGAATGATTTTTCCATTATTTAACCGTTGTCACATATTAAAGAAAATTATTCTATAAAATTTCTGCTGCGAAAAGAAGGTGGGGCTAAAATTGCTCCGGAATAAATTATAAAAGTTGGCAACTCTGCAGTTGTTAGTCTTCCATCAAACTTAAGTTTAATCTCCCTTTAAAATGAACATGAATTAATCCTCCTTTTACCACGGGGTCAAATATGACACCAACGTCCGTTTGACGTCTCATTATACTTAAAGTACTTAACCTAAAATTCTGAAAACAATTGACATTGTTCATCTAATTATAATCTTTATGATAATTAACAGTAACATAAATGTATAAGACATTTTTTGCTGTTTTTTCTCATTTATCCACTGAATACCAATGAGGTCAAAAATGCCTTCAGTGAAATTTCGTAGAAAAAAAAGAGAAATTCATAAGAAAATATCTAAATATTTATGAATACAATTAAATTAAATACGAGGGTTGTCTTTTATGTTTTTACAAACAACCAATAGAAGGCGTTACTGAAATTTGTCTTCAGGATATTTGTAAAATTCACTTTCTTTTTTTATCTTGGAATCAGTGGCATCTTAGAAATCGTCTGTGTATTTTGTTACAGTGAGTGTTTGAAAAAAGCAAATGAGTGAAAAAAAATGGAAGTAACTCGTGAAGGTTTTCGTTGAATGGTTTTTATGATTTTAAGAAAGATCTCACTCGACAAGAATGCATAGTATCGCTTCGTGAAACTTTTGGTAATGAAGCACCATCAGAAAAGACTGTTTGCAATTGGTTTGCAGAATTTCGTCGTGGTCGTGCGTCCGTCAGTGATGAATGTCGTGAAGGACGACCAAAATCGGTAGTGATTCCGAACAACATCGATGCTGTGCGCAAGATGATTGAAAAAGATCGCCATGTCACGTATCGTGAGATAGAAACATCTCTTGGAATATCACAGACTGCAATACATTCGATTTTTCACGAACATTTAGCTGTTAAAGGATTTGTTCCAGATGGATTCCGCACAATTTTACAGAAGCTTAAAAGAGGCTCGTGTAAATATGTGTAAGGAAATGCTAAAAAAATTCAAATTGGGAACCGTATACAACACATCGTTACAGGTGACGAAACTTGCATATATACGTATGAGCCGGAAACTAAACAACAAACTCTTTGGGTGTTTCCGGAAGAATCGAAGCCTAAGTTGTTCGTTCACGTAGCACTTCCAAGAAAATGATTGCTTGTTTCTTTGGCCTTACAGGACATATCGCAACCATTCCTTTAGAGGATCGAAAAACTGTTAACGCTAAATGGTATACAGAAATTTGTTTGCTAAAAGTCATCAACGAAATCAGGAAAAAACAACAAAAATCGCCGTATCATTCTTCATCACGACAACGCCAGCTCCCATACAGCACGTGAAATAATTGATTATTTGTAGGATAAAAATATCGAATTAATGTCTCATTGCCTATATTCTCCTGATTTGTCGTTTAACGACTTTTTCTTGTTCCCTTAAGACAAACAAAAAATTCGTCGGCAGCGACTTTCATCACCTCAAGAAGCTGTTGATGGCTTCTATAACCATGTTTCTCTGATATCAACTTCAGAGTGGAAAAACTGTTTCACGAAATGATTTGAACGGGTGGAAAAATGTGTAAATCTTAAAGGCGAATATTTTGAAAAGCAATAAAACAATTTGTTCCCAAAAAATACTTCTTCTTTCTATTTTTTGTAGAAACTTAAAAGGCAACTCTCGTAATTATTGATCCCATTTAAACATTACCATTTGTAAATTCATCTTAAAATATTATTAAATCATCCATTTTTGCACTATTATCTCTTTTTAACAATAATGTAAAAGGCATAAATTATCTTAGGAAATATAGCAAATTAAAAAATATAAAGTACTATGATTTCTTCTATAAAAAAAACACAATTTTTATATTATTTGAATGTAAATTAAAAATACATTTTAGCATATTTTGTGTTTGTAGTTCGAAAGCTAAATAGTAATTATACTCTGACATACCACTAAGAGATGCTCATGAAAAATTCAAGCCAAAGTCTGATGTCGTTAACAACAGGCTCTAAAAATTATATTATGAGAAATGAGGATACTATTCTATCCGCATTTAAATATCTTATAAAATCTAATAAATTATAATAAAATGGTTAAATTGGTTAAATTGGTTAAATTAAAACTATTGATTGTTGCTGGAATCTACAAATCATATAATGAATAAATGCGTATTTATGGAATGAAAATAATGGCCGTTTAATTTTCAACATGTATATGTCTAGAAGCAGATGCTTACAAATATTACGTTTCATGCGATTTGATGAGGCTGATATCAGACGTCCAAACACATATTATGATAAAATGTCACTATCCAGAAACACATTTTTGCCTTGGACTGAAAATTTACGAGATTAATATATTTCATACCAAAATGTTACAATTGATGAAAAGTTAGTGACATTTAGAGGGAGATGTACGTTTCGTCAATATATACCTTCTAAATAAGGGTAGTATGGTTCAAAAATTTCGGCCGTTTGTAATATCAATGTTTTAATGTATCTAATAAGGAAGTGCATACAGGAAAAAGAAAAATGTATCTATGGAAGTGAAACATTGGAACTGAGTAAATTTAGATATCGTGAAAAGAAATGAAAACAACTGGAAGAAATGTCACTGCTGTTTACTTTTCTACAATCTTGAGTCTTGCAAGAGAAGTAAAAGAAAAAAGCTGATAATTTAGGAAATTTTAGTTCTTTTAGAATTACACTAAGTGCTTAATATTACTAGGAGAAAGAAAGAATATTAATCATTATTAAGATTTCAAAAATGAACAACTTGTATTTTATAGCACAAATAAAAGAAAAGATGTGACTTCATTAAGTTTTATTTCTGCTCTTTCAACGAAAATGAAATCATTGAATTAACACTATTAGTAATGATAAAAATTTACAACAGCACGAAATCAGTGTTAATATAAAGAACAAAATAATGCATATACAGAACTGCCAACCTAATCCGGCAAATTGTTAGTACCACCCTTTTTTCTACACCACTGAAATTTTAGAGTATATGTTTTCTTCATTGATCGTAAATATATTTGAAGAGAATTACTCTAAAAATTAAGTGGTGTAGGAAAAAGAACGGTACAAACAATTTGCCGGATTTGGTTTGGCTACTCTGCATATATGGTAAAGAATATCCAGAAGATTTCCAATAGCTAGCTTTAATAATATTCTGCATGTGAATGACTTGAATAATTTATTTCTTTAATTATGCTTCAATTTTGATTGGGAATAAAAATTGCAATTATACTTGACGACTATTTTTTTTTTTTTTTTAAGCTAGATAAATGTTTAATTTGAAAAACTCCTGAGAAAAATTCCTGTACTTTAAATTCAATACCAGGCAGGGCATACCAGTGAGATTACTAAAAGCCAGGGAGATGCATTATTGTGTAAGATCATCCAATAGAAAGTGTTATGACATTTATATGGAAATGTTCAGGTTTTTTTTTTTTTTTTTTTTTTTTTTTTTTTTTTGTAAAATTCATTCAAATATTTCTGCACGTTGCCAAAAATGTGTATAACGTCTAATTAATTACGATCAAGTTATTATTGTGTTAGAAATTTTAGAATCAAAAGCACGAATAAATGTATAACATATGTATTTTTTTCAATAGCACTTTTTATATTTAAATTTTTAATAATTCCATTTTATTATGTTTAATGAAAGAAAATAGTCGTAAGTAGTACCAATATAAATTTTATTCGAAGTAATCATTCGTGCAAATACATCCCCATACACGTGTGCAAGAAATATTATTCATATAATATATTACATATACAGAGACATGTCATAAGTAAAAAGACACTCTGAATTTTATGAACATTAATGAATTTCGACGTAACAACGGATATACATTTTTTTTCTTTTTTACAGGTTTGTATAAAGTAACATCTTGTCCAAGCTCTTAAAATGTGCATCGAAACCCTGGTTCAAAAGAATTGGGTGATTTTCAACGAGAGGGAATAACTGGACAATATGAAGCTGGTAGAATTCAGAAGAAAATCGCCTTAAAGTTACATATTCCTCTCTCAACTGTCAATCGGGTGATTGTGTAATTCAAAACTGACAAAAAAAAATTAAACACCATTCAGGTCGACCTATATCAACAGCACGTCAACTGAGTGTTGCCAAAAGGATCGTCGAAAAGAATCCTTGTTGCAAGACTGCAGATATGGGATTGCACAAATTAATGTGAGTCGCCGTACATATCTTCATAAGATATCTTCATAAGTTAAAATATCATGGGAAAGCTGCTAAACACAAACCTCTTCTCACTGCAGCCAATATTAAGAAAAGAAAAGCGTGAGCAAGTAGAATGTCCAAACATGATTTGACATTTTGGCAGCATGCCATCTTCTCAGATGAGCCCACTTTTTCTCAGTTTTCATGTAGTGGACGCACGTGTATCTGGAGACACCCCACACAAGAATGTAGCCTAAATCGATTACAACCAACCGTAAAGCATGGCGGATTTTCCATTCGCGTGTGGGGTGCGATTTGGAGCACTGAAAAATCAGAGCTTTTGCAATGTGTAGATACTGCTAATAGTGAAAAATATATTGCCATATTGGAGAAGGAGCTTTTGCCAATATTCGCAGGTAGGGTGATGAACAAATCATTGACGATTTTCATGGAAGATGGCGCTCCTTGCCATTCGGCTAAAAGGACCAAAGTGTGGGAAGCAAAACAGGGCATTCGAAAGCTTCCATGGCCCTGTCAGACACCGGATATGAACCCCATAGAACACATATTGGCTCTGATTGATCATGCACTTAAGGGGGTGCATCACGGATCGTCAAGGTCATCCAAAGCCTATGTTATTCTATGGCGAAATTTGTTTATAGAATTACACATTACCTAATGATTTTTTTTTAATTCTGTTTTCACAATCAGAAAATTCACAACCATACACTGAAGACCCGTGAAACAAAAACTGTTATATTTAATTTTTAACCCTTTATTTTTAAGCCGTAAAATGCGAAAAATACACTTGTGTTGCTTTACTAGCCTCTAACTTATCAACAAATTGCAATATCTGAAATCTGTATAGCGTGTCGCTTTCTCAAGAAA
The DNA here is from genome assembly GCA_963930645.1 of Salticus scenicus. Classification (NCBI taxonomy): domain Eukaryota; kingdom Metazoa; phylum Arthropoda; class Arachnida; order Araneae; family Salticidae; genus Salticus; species Salticus scenicus. Next base: position 112,246,715 of record OZ005657.1, read on the forward strand.
ACCAAACTTTTTATTAATGTTTTTATAAATTGTTTTATTTAAATCTCAATTAATGAGAATATAATAAACTTTAATTTTTAAATTGAAAAACCTCAATTTCAACAGATTTCTCCGCCTCCCATCGGAAACGCCCCGCGAAACTTACGGGAAGTCATTAAGATTGATTGATGATATCGTTCATGTCGAAAGGGGAAGGGGGATAATGGTGTCGTTAAAACATACTTTCTGGGTCCACACAGAATTTTTCTTATTCAGAGTCCAAATGCATTAAAGAAAAAAAAAAACAGCGAGAGAACTCTTTGCTTAAAAATCTATTATTTTATATATATATATATTACAAAAAAAAAAAAAAAAAAAAAATGTTTGTGTCTCCGACTACCTCTTTACGAAATCTGAACGCAAAAAGATGCGAAATAACTCAAGGACTCAGAATTGAGCATTTAAATAAAATTATTTCAATTAATTAAAAGACATTAAATAAAATCCCTGTAATAGTTTTAGAATTATTAAATATTTAATTAAAAATATAAAAATAAATAAATAAATAATAATAATAAATAAATAAATGAACTTATGAGTTTATTAATTAATTAATTTTGTCCTTGGCATAAATTCATTTACACACGAAAAATAAAAATAAAATAATAATAATAGTAATGATAATACATACAAACATATATATATATATATATATGTACCGGTACGATTTGATTGTTAAATTTTTCTCAGTTTGGTGATAGCTTTTCCTAAGCAGAGCAAGTTAGATTTTTTTTTTATTATTATTACTAGGGTGCTCTGCCCCTTACTCGCTTCACTTATTTACCCCTGCGGCACTCTGCACGTCTATTCGCCTCTTTACCTTTCACTGAATAGGGATTTTACTAGTGCATAACATAAACCAAAAGTAGAAAAATGAAATTCAAGAAATCTTCATATTTATTGTCTAATTGAAATATATAAGTACTATTTAAAACTTTTTATTACGAAATATTATTCTAAAAATCAGTAAATATATATTTATACATAGATATATATATTTAGAATAGAAAAAAAAATAAATAATCGTAATATCTAGACCAATTTTGCGTTACACCTTTAGCATACTACCCCATTGGCAACTTTTAAATTTTTGTTTCTATTTAGCGATGATTTGTTTCGTGTAATTGTTCTTCTTATCTCTCTCTCTCTCTCTTTCTCTCTCTCTTATTTAAAAAAAAAAAAAATCTAGGATACCTACTTTTTCTAATGCCTATACGTTTTACTAATAATCTTTTAGTTAATTTGGGACGGTATATAATGCTTTCTATATATTTTTAATGTACAGTTAGATAATTTTACCATTTCGAAAACATCTGGTAAAAAAAAAAAAGTCCATTACCTACTATTACATTTATTATATGCACTTTTTTGACATAATGTAAGGTCAAAAACCGTAAAATTAGCCTAACAAATTAGACACTTAACAATTTTCCAGCGAAAGAAAACTAATACATGTGTAAAGTTATACAAACTGAGTTTACATACCAAGTTAAAAAAAAAAAAAGGTAGAGCCGCTTTTAAAAAATACTGATTTCCGAGATCTAAAACTGACCTGCCTAATGAGGACGATTGTCAATTTTCCTGTAGTAACCACGTAATATATGTGAAAGGATATCTAAAATGAGATTTATGTAGCAATTTTCAAGAAAATCGTAAGAACCGTTTTTGAGACATAGACATCCACCAAAGTTTTTCAAACTCAATTATTGACAACAGTTACATACGAAAGGGTATCTAAAAGAGATTTATTATGGCGAGTTTGTACAAAAATTCCTACAGCCGTTTTTAAAGAAATGCACTTGCGAGACCTCAAATTCATTTTCATGAACTAACCAACTATTACATATGAAAGGAAATCTTATATGGCGTTTATATAGCAGCTTTGAAGAAAATCGTTAGAGTCGTTTTTGCGATACGGACATAGGGTCCTACTTCCGGCTTCATATATCTCCCTTCCGGCTTTCCAAATTTTAACCAAAAGTTAAAATTCATCGGCACATCAGACCTAACTCAATTCTGAAGTTTCATTGTTCTACCTTTATTGGTTTCACAGATATGACAGTCAAAAGATTCACCCCATACATGCACACACACACTGACCAATTGCCAAAAACTGCTTTTTTGAACTCAGGAGACCTTAAAACACGTAAATCAAGTGAAAACTCGACATGAAATTTTTGAACCGAATACAATACTTTCATTACCTACGGTAGTCGGATAATGAAAGTAAAAAGTTTATTATTATTATTATTACTTTAATTTGGGAAAATCTCCTTCAATTTTCCGTGCCTAAAGCTTGAAGTTTTAATTTTCTATCTACTTCTTAAAATAACAAAGGATAAAACCTACTCGATTTTTACTTCCATTACCCGACTACCGTAGGTAATGGAAGTATTGTATTCGGTCAAAAATTTCGATATCGAGATTACACCTCAATTACATGTTTTAAGGTCTCCTGTGTCCAAAAAAGTGGTTTTTGTCAATTGGTCAGTGTGCGTGTATATGTGTATATGTGTGTGGGGAATTTTCTAGCTGTTATATCTCGGAAACTAATACAGATAGAACAAAGAAACTTCAGAATTGAGATAGGTCTGGTGCACAGATTAAATTTTCAAATTTTGGTGAAAATGGGAAAACTGGAAGTAGGACATCCGAAACCGGAAGTGCGACCATAAGTCCGTATCTCAAAAACGGCTCTAACGACTTTCTTAAAAATTAATGCATAAGCACTCCCTTTCGAATAATATAGTTGGTTAGTTCCGAAAAATTGATAGGCGTCCTGTATAAATAGCTAAATTTCAGGTACTGCAAGTGCGTTCCTTTCAAAACAGCCGTACGGATTTTATTCAAACTTTCAATCTTAAACCTTTTTTAAATATCCTTTTGTATGTAATTGTTGTTTTCCACTCAACAAATAAATATGCCAAGTTTTGGTAAAAGTCGGTATCTCAAAAACGGCTCTAACGATTTTCTTGAAAATCGTTACATAAACCCATTTTATATATACTTTCTCATGCTTTACGTTGTTATTACAGGAAAATTAATAGTTACCCTGATCAGACAGATCAGTTTTAGATCTTGGAAATTAGTGTTTCAAGAAAAAACAAAAAAAAAAATCGCTGTGTAAACTCTGTTTTATATGTCTTTACGTAGGAATTAACTTTCTCTTACCGGAACATTTTTAGTTGTCTATTTCTTTAGGTCAGTTCTATGTCTTCTAATCACATTATTGCCAAAAAGTGCATATAATGCGAGTATAATGGGTAATGGAAGTCGTGTCTCATGCGATAGATGTAGCCGATCATAGCATATTATATTTGGCATAAAACTGTTGACATTTTATAGTTGATGGAATAAATCAAATAAATGTAGAAAATATCATGAAAGAAAATATTACGTACATCACGTATAGTGTTGTTCATATGTAACTGCGATTCAAATATAAAACTGCTACTTCAATTTTTTCGATATTGACCGTTTTGAAACTGTCACCTGATAAGTACCCAAATGGAAGCCTATTTCACAGGCCTATTGTCACGGGCAATAGGGACAGGCACCCGAGAGTCTGCGAAGGAATGTGTCGCTGCGAAAACTGCGGCGAAGGAAGCGGGCTTTTGAGCAATTTCATGGATTATATATATATATATATATATATACTGGGTGATCCAAAAGTCAGGACAAACTTTAAAAATGAATAATTCGAAAACGAATCAAGATACAAAGATACGGTTTGCACCAAACGGATGAAAAAGAAACCGGGTTTTGTGTGGCAAAGGAAAGAAATTAGTTCTCTTTGCGACCAACAGATGGCGCTATAGTGTTTTATTTCACCAAAAGATGATTTACAAATGAAAAAAAATGTTGACAGTTTACAAGTCAGCTTAATTACAGTTAATTAGTACTACTACAGTAACTTTTCAATGTCCATCATTCAGAAGTACAGTTGTGAGATATTCACCACATCGTTCACAGCACTTAGTAGCATTTCTTGCGTTATGGCAGACACATTTTGGCGGATGGCATTTTTCAGTGCTGCTAGTGATGTCGGTTGGTCGCAGTACACTTTTGACTTCCAATAATCCCCACAGCCAAAAGTCACAGGGTGTCAGATCGGGAGATCTTGGAGGTCATGCGTGATTAAAGTAGCGACTGAGAATGCGATATTTCGACGCATATAAACTTCGACTACCATTACCTGCTGTAGTTGTTCCTTTTTATATCGTTTGTTGCTTTGCATAATCCTACATCAGAAATACGACAGCGCCATCTGTTGGTCGCCAACAAAACTATTTTTTTGTTCTTTGCCACACAAAACCCGGCTTCTTTTCCATCCGTTTGGTGCAAACCATATCTTTGTATCTTGATTCGTTTTCGAATTATTCATTTTTAAAGTTTGTCCTGACTTTTGGATCACCCGGTATATATAGAAAACGATATAGAAAAGAGTTTCCATTAAATGTAGTGTCCATAACGAAAGAGGCAGAGCCTTCGTTGATTCACTACCTCAATTGATTTCACATTCCGTCATTTTTGACGGTGTTACATGCCAGTAATAATAATAATTTTGCCTCTGATCAATTTAAATTTATATTGGTGGGTGTAAACGGTATAAGGCTTATAAAGGTTTCAAATTTTAAAGGCAAATAAAAAAAAAAAAGAAAGAAAGAAATTGCGAAAATTTCGCAAGGGTTTGCTAGTATAATTAATATTAATACAATTATAAATTAATTTTAATTCTACTTTTATTATAACAGAGCCAGGGCTAGAAAAATTAGGTCATGCTACAATCTCTCTAATACACGATGTCAAATAGTTTTTTGGGATATAGTCATCTGCAAAAATCCTATATCTTGAATAACAGCAGCACCACTACACTAGCTGAAGTATTCGAGACCAGAATCTCTGCGTTATTGATCGGGAAATTAAAAAAAAAAAAAAAAAAAAAAAATGTAAAATTAGTATTTCAATTAAAAAACTAATATGGGATTTTATTTATATATTTATTTCTAGCAGACCCGTGCGAAATTTTTGCACTTTATTTTTTTTCTTATTTACCTTAAAACTTTGAAACTCATAAATATTATACCAATTCAACCACCTAATTAAAATTTTAATTTACAAGAAGCCAATTATTATTAAAACCAAAATCATTCAAAGAAAGGTTTCCAAATAAAATTCATGGTTCACGGCCCAATTTTCATGCTTCCACAGGTGGTGCAGTTTTAATATAGGACTCCCAGGATGCCTTTTAAATTTTTATCGTCATGTTGGCGGTGACTTTTTATTAATTTTGGTATATATATATATATATATATATATATAGTTAAAAAAAAATAATAATAAAATAAAAAATAATTCCTATTTTGATTATATTTTTTATGATAGTGTTTTTTATTCAAATTATGACACAAAAGTTCATATTCTGTATATATCTTTAAAGTATTGCTAGGTTTAAAATGACGCTTGCAAAGGTTTTAAAGAAGCATCTGTTAAAAAGACATTGTCCCGTAAAATAATCTCATCAGACAAATGTCGTCATTTTTTCTTATTAGTTCATTGAGCTAAGTCCGCGTGCTTAAATATTGTCCATATATAAATATCACCTTTTCTCCTTTCGTATTTTATTAATTACACCATTATCGTATCGTTTTGACGTTTTCATGATGGGTATCTTTCAAAAGAGCTCGCCAATACCTTTAAAACGAATGGTTGAACCATCGATTTGCGATAATTTAAAACAAAATTATCGATTTCTTTCACTTTTAACAAAAAAAAAAAAAAAAAAAAAAAAAAAAAAAAACTTCGTTTTTTTTTTTTTTTTTTTTCATTGAGAGTAAAATGGACTTTTTTTGGATATTTAGTGTCATACTACTTCTCTAATATGGAAATCGTCTGCATTATTATAAAAGATAATTTTTTTAAATAATAATTTTAATAAATTGTTTTTAAAAAATAGAATTATTTTTTAATAACCGAATTAAATTCTATATAAATGTAGGTGCGTTAATGAAACGGGGTTTAAGGGGGGCGGTAGCCCCCCTCACACAGAATTAATTATCATACAAAACTCTTCCGAAGCCTAATTTGAATTGTTTAACATAGGTTTACATAACATCGTTATCTTACCTCTTAATCTCCAACCTGTATTTATAGTATTAAAGTTCAGGGTAAGAGAAAGTCGTGTGAGTGACACACCAGATTATTTTTTTCTTTTTTTTCAACATTCCGTTATTTTTATTTATTTATTTATTTATTATTATTATTATTATTATTTTTTTTTTTTTTTTTGTAGAATGCTTTGAAACTGATATATGTTATTCAAGGTAGCTATGGCACGTTTTCTATTAAAAATGATATAAATAACGCAAATCTCCGGCAAAAAAATAATAATAACAATACAAAAGCATAAAATTCTAACGAAATAATTATCTTATTTTTCATTTTGTGTCCACTTCAAATTATGGATATTAATTTTTATTAAATTTTTTATTATAGTATAGTGTTGTAATTATGACGTCCCAACCTAAAACAGAGAATCTGAAACTTGTATTGCATTTGCTGTAAAATTAAAGCTATTATAATTAAAGCTATTATAATTTGTATTCATTATTATTATTATTAATTTAGAAAAAGTCTAGGTGGAATGGATTTTGTGAGAATCTTTTTAAGGGGTTCTAATCCATATTAACGTGTGTTTTGGAGAAAACGATGGAAAACTCCTAGTGCTAGGCTGACGAGTGCTGCCTTGAATCGAACCAAACACTTCTCATAGCTTAGAGAGTAAAATCTTTTGGTTAGTGGTAGGGTTGCTATTCAAGAAAATGTGTTAATTAAATTGGTAATTCAATGAAAATCGAATAAGCGAATTTTTTCTTTGTATATTTATACTGTGCTTCGAATGGGATATTCGCAGTATGCTGTTATGTCGTATGTATAAATCGTTGTCACAAAAGTTGCGCCAAATGGGTGCAAGTTTATGCGGATCCCGGAAAAAAGGGCACCTGGGGAAAAAAAAGGGCACTTTTTCGATTCGCAAATTAAGAAAAGTGTCCTTTTTTCCGGATCGCGGAAAAAAAGATACCGGAAGAAAGGGTACTTTTCTTAATTGTTTCTTGTAAAATACTTCTAAATACGAACAATAGCAAAAAAAATTTTGTTTTTACGAGGGGAAGGGGGGGGGGAAGAAAGACAGATTAAACAAAAAAAAAATTCTGTTTCAGAACCCATGCATCATTCATAATTTATAAAACATTTTCCCCATTACTATGACATTTATATATATTGTAAAAAAAAAGAGTCATAGGTTGATTTTTATATAAAAGGAAGTTACTAAAATAAATTAAAAATATGCATAGATAAAGAAAGATTTTCCAGCATTTTTGTGCTAAAAGAATTAGCTATCGTGGGTGAAATTGATAAAATATTTTTAATTTGATTTGACAAATTTGATTTTGTTTGTTATATCAGTGTCAAACAGCAGACAAACCAACCCATCATAGAGACAGACGGTAGAAAGAGTCTGATTTGAAGTTTTTTCTTTAATATCATAAAGATCTTTTTTTTTTTTTTTTTTTTTTTTTTTTTTTTTTATTTATTTATTTAACTAATTTTATGACTTTAAAAAATTGTAAATTGTAATGTCTGGACATAACTTTAAAATAATAATAATTTGTTAAAAATAATTAAATAAAGGAATGAAAAATAAAACTATGGGATAGGAAATATATAATACTGCCGTTGGAGCGATGAAATTGTGAAGTTTGGAAGAGCAGAATTTAGAATTGCGGAAAACAGGGCAGTTTAGAATCACCTAGGAGGGGACCTTTATCCTGCATAGGATTGATTTTACTTAAAGTTGCAAGTAGAAAATTATTGAAATTATTAATTTTGTTATCCTAAATGTTTTATAATTTATTGCTTTTCCTTTCTGCAGAGATATAAATTATTTTGGGAAATAATAAGGGCGGTGTGGGATGAGGTTCTAAACTAAAAGCCTTGTAAATATTTCAACTTCACGGGTGTTATTTATCATAGATCCACAGTTAAAATATCAGGAAATGAACGTATTATTTTACTTTTTAATTTTTAACGTTTTCTTAATTAAAGTATTTGCAGCTCTGCGTGTGTCGGATTATATTCCATCAAAATTCGAAAATTACATTAAAATTAGACCCAAAAATAAATAAATAAATAAATAAAATTTTTCCTTGAACTGTAATTCTACTTAATTAAATCTTAAAACTGTTTAGACTCAAGACTAAAATTTTAAGGGAGGAACAGGAAAATGGCATATTGTAACAAAATAATGAAAGAAAATTATACTGAATATTTACTGAAAATTTAAAAAATGTTTCCATTATATATATCAGTGGCGTATTCTCTGGGTATGCTAGGCATGCGCCGCATACCTGCTAAAAACTGTCTAAACTTCAAACATATTTTGATTAAAAAAAGAAAGAAATAATAATAATTTAACAGCTGATTTTATTAATCACTCGCTACCATCCATCCATTAGCCGTCATTTAATTTTCGCAAACTATTCTGAAAGAAAATGTCTTCTGTTACATAAGATAATTCTTGGAAAACATCGTTTCCTGACCGGTTACTCCGTAAGGCATGCTACTTTTCTAAAGTATACCCTTGGATAGGGAATTTTTGTTATGTGAGGAAATATTCATTGCACTAATTTTACCGCACAAGGGGATTTCCGCTCTTTAAAGGTTCCAAGTCATGCTATTCATCGAGAGCATGTCCTGTAGTTTTCCCGTACTGCTAAAGTATTAGGGAATTTCATTTTCTTATCTTCCGTAGCGTTCGCATAGTCAGTGAGAACTAGTTTTTTCATTTTGTCCATCTACTCAGAGGCAAAAATGACTGAATAGATTGACGATGTTGTCAGTTCAAAAATATTATTGATAAAGTAAAATTTAATGCTTTATTTTACAATGATGTAATAAAAAAAAAACGTTTAACAAAGAAAAAAAAAACTGAATTTATTTATAAATGATCACTCAACTATAAAATAAAATTAGCAGAAAGTTCTGAAAAAATATCTCTGCTATTTTATGCGACAGGAAAATTACTGCTGTTTTTTTTTAAAATATATTTTTACCTAAATAACTTATACCAAACGAAAACTTCCGATAGAAATAAAATTATGATCAAAATTTTACTTGTGTTGTCTCTCTACATGAGTAAAGAGAATTTCTGTCTTAAAGATAATTGTCTGTCTCTCCCTGTGTGTCTGCGTGCACTCTGGACAGTTTCACAAATAAAAATTTAGATACCATTATTTTAATATAGTATTTTTTTAAACAGGTAAAATGAATATCAATGATTCATCAAGTGAAAAGTTGCAATATAAAAATAGTGGTATCAAAATTTCCTTTTGTAAAAACTTGGTTCTGAAGCCTTTGATAACAGAGCTACAAAATGTGACAGAGGTATAACTTTGATATTGCGAATGCGCACCTCATCGAGATTTTTTTTTTTTAATTTTGGACCAGAATATCTAAATCCTCCCTTCAATCCCCTCGAATTTTTCCTTTTCCAAAATTTTATTCAAATTGCCTGGTTTTTATTTTTAATCGTCTCCATTCCTTAGCAATGGTTACTAGCTTATTACAGTTACTACATAGCATCGCTTTCTCGATCTGGTGATGCCTTTTAAAAAGCGAAGCTATCGCCAAATTTTTATTTTTATTGAACAAAATAAGATATTTTATTTCAATAGTTGCCCCTTCAAAACGATTTTTTATTTGGAAAATTAAAAATTTCTTTGAAAGGGAAAAATGTTTATCCTTTTTTAATTATATATATTTTTTTCTTTTGGTATCAAATGTCAGTATAATAAAAATAATTAAACTTATTACATTTTTAACTTTATTAAAATGTTCAACAATGTTCATGTATAAGAACTATTTGTGGTCCGAGTTAAAGCGCTATCATAAGCAGTGGGGACCCGGATCCGACATTGTAAGGACGTCACTGCCGTATTTTGCGTGACTTTAATGAATTTATATATATATATATATATATATATATATGTATGTATAAAGTGATGTATAAAAAATTAGTGATTCAATTTCTTTGAAAATTCATTTTTATGTAGTAACAAGTGACGCATGCAAAGCCTACTAGTTTTTCAATAAATTATAATAAGTAGCATTTAAATAAATGCTGTCAAGATAAATTCGATAAAATACGTGTGTAAAATTATATTTATGGTTTGAAGAAATTGGAAATTTACGTACTTAAATTATAAGAAATGATAATGGATTTAGAAGTAGTGCTTTTTCCACAGTTGGCTTCAGAGCATGCCTAGATTCAAATATCACGCTACGCCACTGATATATATATATATATATATATATATATATATATATATATATATTGCATATTAAGTTTTAAGATCAATAGCATAAGATAATAAAAATAATGTACTTAAAAAAAAATCTAAAATTGCGGAACATTTTTAGAACATATGGAACAGTTTTATTTCACATGTATTTTTTTGTAAGAGGGATACTCCCCTCCTCCATCAAACCCACTTATTTATAATGCATAATAATTGTAAAAATAAGCAAATGAATAATAATCAAGGCTGTTACTAATTTGACTTCAAACTTGACAACCTTGCTCAAAATTTTAAGTGGCAACCTAATACGAACTTCAAAATACCACTTTTGAATTTCCTGCAGTTATCTGTTTTTATGTTATTCTGATAACAGATATATATACATATCAACCGCTAAATAATGAACTTTTATAATCAGGGAACCTCAAAATGTGATATTATGAAAAAAAAAAGAAAAAAAAAACTTGAGTTGAGAATAAAACTACTAAAAGTAATTCGTTTACATACAGTATGGATATGAAAAATTAATTTTGCTTCGTGAGCAAGTGTTCGTCGGCATAATAAAATATAGCAAAGCACTTCCATCAATTACATTCAATACAAAACAGCGTTTAGCTTAATTTTGGGTAGCTCTGCATATTGTCGATAAACAATGTTGTGTATTTAAATTTATTCTTACTTGAAAAACTTCTAACACAAAATTAGTTATAATTCCAGCAATTTCCAAGTATAGCCTCAATATATCCAAATACTTTGGAGCTCTGTAAACGAATGATGAATGATTTCCATACCACAATCTACACAAAACATCTTTTATGCATTTAAAAAAAAATTTACTCACTTTTGTTTAATCAGCCTATTGATGTTAAATTGTACTTATCAGAACATAATTTATTTGAACTTTGAACCCCATAAACATCATGTATTTGAATTCTCTCGGATATTCCTGTACGTGAACCATTTGCTTTGTCTCAAGGAAAAAATTTAGTGTAGCATATTTATATGAAACCCATTTAAAATACCAAGTTTGGACTTTCTGCTATTATTTGTTCTTGATATATGCTGATAACAGACAGATACACACACAAACCAACCGCTAAAAACATTTTCCAATTCAGAGGATTTCAAAACGTATAATTATATAATAAAGAAAAAAAAAACTCAATTTCGAAAATTTGACCCAAAAACAATACTTTCTTTACCCTGTGTATACGTGAAAGAAAGTAAATAGTTAGAATTTAAAAAAAACTTTTGAGTAAACATATTTCCTATTAAAACTTAAAAAAAGAAAAAAAAAAAAAAAATCAACCACTATTTTTTAAAACACACTATCGTGGGTTTGAATCTTTCGACAAGAGAGAGAGCTATTTTATGTACTGTTTGAAACTATATATGTAGTATAAATAATTCAATAAACATTTTTTTATAATATTCATATATTTTATGCATGTATTTATAATTTAAAAAAATATTTTCTTCTGTTCCGAAACATTTTGTGTAAAGAATTTTCATTTATTCATTTAATAAGATTAAATTTCTTGACTTTAGAATTTAAATCTTAAATCTATTTATTTTAGTGATTTACGTTTCACAAAATATTTCACTGAGCGATGCGATAGTTTGTATATTTTTTTAGCGGCTTTCTTGTAGATAATTGAATACAGGTGGGAAACTGTCTCTTATCACCTCTGTCACCCCACAGCTAGGAGAGGAAGTGTCAAAATAACTTAGGTAGTCAAGAAGATAATTTTTCAACTAATAGGGGAATTCTACTATTCACTGATTGGAGCTGTTGGCTGTCAGCTTTTAAAGTTAGGCCAACCCCAACTTTTTCTTAGAACCTGGGCGGCCATGTTGAAAAGGAATCTTCATTTCCGGATGCACGCCCTTAAGCGACGTCCATGAAAATCTAATCTTGTAAAGAACTTTTGAAATTTTTACGTGAGGAGTGGACTAAAAATCCTCAGGATAAGATAACAGAACTCATTGGCTACATACCACAGAGTAAATGCTTTTAAAAATGCAAGCGGGAGTTCAACTAAGTTCTAACGTACAAATTTTATTTTGTATCAAGTATATACTATGAAATAAATAACATTGTTTAAAAATTATGGTGTCTATTTACTTATGATATGTCTTTGTGCGTATTTTTGATCATAATTTTATCAACATAAATGAAAAAATAAGATAGGACTATACGAAGTTCCGGAAAACAAATTTCATGTAATTTATTTTCCATATCTAAATTGCTTTTTAAAAGCGTAAATGTATCATTTTTCTCTTTTAGAGTAATTGAATTAACCGTTTATAGCTTTTTATAACATTGCACAGAAATAATGTAAAAATCGTAATTGGATTTAAATTTGACCTCACTGGTATTCAGTGTAACTAAAAAATTCTCGAAGCAGGAGGTTAAAAAACTCCGATTTCTTTCGCCATTTTGTTTAGTACAGGCTTAAAGGATTTTGTTTACCGTTTGCAGCATACATTATTAATTTTGATAAGATAAATTAAATTTCCTTATGTTAGAATTTTCGATCATATAGACAGCTCTATAGAAAAACAGTTGATCTTATTCACAGCTGTGATCTTTTAATCTTTTTTTAAATATTATTACTATTACTCAATTAAATGAAAATTTTATTTTGTTTAAACGGTGAATAGAACGGTGCTATAGAAATGTATACAATATTACTCTTAAAAAATATAGATATCCAAAAAGCTCAAAAGTTGCCAGTTATGCTTACTTATATGTTTCAGATACACAGATGCCAACATTTTAATTTATTCCGGAGTATTTTTAGCCCCACCTTTATTGCGCAACACTTTATTTATATAAAAATTTTCTTTAATATATAACTTCGATAAAAAATAAATAAATAAAATAAGTAGTATGGAATAAAGGTGGGGCTAAAAATACTCCGGAATAAATTAAAATATTGGCATCTAAGCAGATATGTTGAATTACAAATTTCTGAGGAAGAAGTTTTGATACACAAAACTTGACTTTCCATTCCCATGCCGTTTTTCCTATTCAAATTTGACTTTTTTAAAATATAAAAATACTGAAAATAATAATAAAATAAGGTAAAGGTAGGGTGCCTGTATTACTAGAGTGACGACAGTTCTCAGTGCGCAACCGCTGTGGATGAAATCTTGGGTTGCTTGCGTGAGCAACGAGTGGGGTTGATTCTTTCTAGATATGACCTTTATCTTACGTTGGCGAGAGAATGCTTCTGGTGAACATTTACTTTTCTGGCGGGATATTTAATTTTCTTAGAAGAAAAAAAGACTTAATTTATTCATAATTCGTTTAAATTCTATTGGAATTAAACATTTTCTTTTTTGTTTTGTCAAATAACAAGTTATCAATAGACTTTAATTGCCAAATTTATAAAAGAAAATTGCTCTTAGAAACACAAGTTTACGACTTAACAATTTTATTTAATAATTATTTTTATTTTTTCAGTGAGTTATTTTCGATTTATTATTATTATTAAACCATTATTTATAGCCTAGAACTTTAAAAACAAAAAACGTTATACTGAACTAAAGAATTTTTTTGTTTATAGTGAGGTAAAGGAAATTTTTGATTTAGGAATTTATAATGCATCCCTGTTTAATTTCATTATTTTTCATTTTGTAGCACAAAAATTCTTTTAAATAAACTTTAATATTTTTTCCTTATTAAGTTTCATTTTTTGAAATAATAAGAATAAATTGGTAATTTCTAATTCTTTACAGATATTTTTTTATTTTATTTATTTATTTATTTATTTATTTTTTTTTTTTGCATTTTGATATTATGTTTACAATTTAACAGGGAGTTGGGGGGGGGGGGGGAATGTCGAAAATCAACAATAAGTAAGATAGAAAAGTTTTTGCAATTATCACAAATTTACATTGGGGATGTATTTTTACATGGAAATCACTTTAAATAAAATTTACGTTTATTATTATTATTATTACTATATATATATATATTTAACCAGTAACAAATGACAAATAATAATAATAATAATAATGTGATTTAAATGCTCAGATTAAGTTATTGTTCAGTGTAATTCATTCCCCTTTAGTAGCTGTCATATCATTCTATTAGTTATCAAGCTGTATTTTTTTTTCTTTTTTTTTTTCTTTCTTACTGTGTGTGTATATTTATCAAGAAGCAATCTTTCTAACAAATTTTTAAAAGTTGGGTTAAAATGATTTATTTCAAAAGAACAGCGTTTTTTTTTTTTTTTAATGGTAATAATAAATTTTCTTTTAAATAATCATAGTATATCATAATTCATAAAGTAATACTTTTTTTAATAATATCAATGTAAAAAAATTCTGCAGTGAATCCACTTGACTTTCCGAACATTTAGTAGCTACAAACTATTAAAATAAATGTGAATCATTAAATATTTCAGCAAATAAACTAAAGTAATGGGTGAATGGAGGGTTTAAGTAGAATGAGTACGCTGGAATTCAAGACTTATAGGTGGAATGCCCTCCGCAGGAGTCTTTCTAAGGGTTTTTTGCCCGTATTTAGTAAACAAATGTGAAAACCATAATAAAATATTTGAGTATTCGGGCCCAAGCTCCTATGCTTGAAAAACGCACCGTAGTATTTTTTTTTTTTTTTTTTTTTTTTTTTTTTTTTGTGTGTGTGTGTGTGTGTGTGTGTGTGTGTGTAAAAGAATTTAAATGGTAAATACATTATTTCAAGCAACTGTCATTCTCTAGAAAAATCTTTTGCTCTCTTTTTATTAAATTTCGGACAGTTATCTATATTAGGACGTAATATGCGTAAAACATTTTGTACGCCCCCCCCCCCCCTCTCAAGAAAATACGCATATTATTTTCTATAATGAAGATACGTATTACAATAGCATGATTTTTAACATTACAAAAACGAGTAAGTACAGTAAGCTATACCAATAAATCTAATAAACTAATAATAAGTTTTGTCAAGTGCAAGTGTATTAAAAAACTAGTATGTTGTGGCCACCACATGACTTTCTTCTATCTTTTCCTATACAAATTCACTCAGCAACAATCATTTAAAAAAAAAAAAAAAAAAAAAAAAGTGGGACTAAAATTTTGGGTAAAATATGAAAATTATTCTAAGTTTGTCAAAACACGGAAACCGTGGGACTTTGACAAAATTAGGGGGAAAAAGCAAAAATTAGTTTAAGTTTGTCAGAACACGGAAACCGTGGGAGTTTGATAGAATTAAGGGGAGAGGGGAAAAAAAGTGGGACTTTAACAAATTTTCACATTTTACCCAAAATTTTGTCAAAGTCCCACTTTTTTTTTTTTTTCCTCTCCCCTTAATTCTATCAAACTCCCACGGTTTCCGTGTTCTGACAAACTTAAACAAATTTTTGCATTTTCCCCCCAATTTTGTCAAAGTCCCACGGTTTCCGTGTTTTGACAAATTTAGAATAATTTTCACATTTTACCCAAAATTTTGTCAAAGTTTGTCAAAACACGGAAACCGTGGAACTTTGAAAAAATTAGGGGAAAAATGCAAAAATATGTTAAAGTTTGTCAAGACACGGAAACCGTAGGACTTTGACAAAATTAGGGGAAAAAAGCAAAAATTAGTTTAAGTTTGTCAGAACACGGAAACCGTGGGAGTTTGAAAAAATTAAGGGGAGAGAAAAAAAAAAAAAAGATTTTTTTTCTAAGTTTTTTTTATCTAAAAAGTAAAAAAAAATCGATAACTTTGTTTTAAATTATCACAGATTTATAGTTCAACCATTCGTTTTAAAGGTACTGACGAGACCTTTCGAAAGATACCCATCTTGAAAATTTTTGCCTTTATCACCCTGTTGAAAATATAGAAAAAGCGGGATGGCAACGCAACCTGTAAGACGATTTTTACCAAAAGTTGATAGGCACTAATTTATGTCAAGGTGCAACTACATACCAATTTGTATGAAATTCTGTGCAGTAGTTCCAGAGATACAGTTGCCACAAAATTTTGTCACACACACACACACAGACAGACAGACAGACAGACAGACAGACATTTTCTAAAAATGGTAAAATCGTGTTCTACACCTCTCAAAACGTGTAAATCCATCAAAAACCCGAAATCGAAAATTTTTACGAATCCAATACTTTCTTCTATTGAAGATAGAAGAAAGTAATAATTTTTAAATGTACATATAAAATAAATAATTTAAATTTATACTGACTGTCAAATTTTTCATGTACATATTTAGAATAAATGTCCTTAATGGATATCAGAGCTAGGCCAGAAGATATTAATAAGCACATTTATCAATAAAATTTAAAACAGTAGAATTTTTTTGACTTTCTTTATTTCCTTTTGTCTTTTTTTTTTTCTTTCTTTCTTTAGATTTAAATATATTTAAGCAATCATTCACTTATTTTATATATTAACCATCTTAACTAACATGTATGATACATTTATACATTATAGAAGTCGAGATCTAACGTTCCTAAAAAATTAGGAATTTCAGCACAACAGCACCATTTGTCAACTAATATGCACCAAAAGTTGAAAGACACCAGTTTATGCTAAAATGAGACAAAATAAAAACTTTCGGAAAATACTGTGCATTAGATCTTGATCTCGAGCTGCCACATTTTTTTTTAACATACATATATACAGAGAAAGAAAGAGAAATTTTCAAAATTAGTCTTGATTTTTTTTTTTTTTTTTTTTTTTTAATGGTACGCGCTATAATTAGATGGGGGGGGGAGGAGGTTAGGATTGTGGCAGCTCCCCTCACATAGAATTTAATTTTACGCCAAATGAAACAATGCCCTACACCTTTTGTAGATTAATTTTAAAGTAAATTGGACTATATTATTTTGCCTTACTGAACTTAAGACTTAATATGCCATCTGTCTTCATAACATTTAAGTGCAGTGTAAGAAAAAGTCGTGTGAGTGACACACTAGGTAATTTAATCTAAAATCGTATCATCATTTTTTTTTCTAATTAAAGATATCACAGATTTAATTCACACCCTATGTAAACATTTCTAGGGAAGAAATAATTTGTAACTAGCATATTAATTCCCACTGCAAAATAAATGTTTTAACAAACAATTAAAAAGGAACAACTTTTGTAAAATATTTAAATATATTTATAAATTTTAATACTTTCAAAACTCAATATTTTCAGAAAAACAAAACTAATGTATTAATTTTTATTTATTTTATTTTTATCTTTATTTTCAAAATAGTAAATAACTATTAATTTTATTGAAGAAAATTAAACATTAATTCGTAATTAGTCAGACGTGATAAATAAGAAACAATTAATTTATATATTCCTTCCTTAGTACACACTCTTTGACATAACACACACAGAGGTACATACTTATAAAGTTTTTATCTTTCTCTAAGAAAAGATGTCAAAACACTGGCGAAGAATCTCTTGCCAAGTACCATGTTAAATATCGCCAAAAGTTTCTACTTTCATTTATTAATAAAATCATAATTTTTTTTATATAAAATAGCACAAAAATAGGACAAAAGTAATATATTTAATAAATAAGATTATTACCGATCAGTTATGACAATAATCATAGAGTTTTTTCTCTATTTATATCAATTTATAAGCTATGAAACAGGCTAATAAAAAATCTGCCTGTCGTGTCCATCAATAAAGTCAATAAAACAGATTAATAATTAACATTATTCAGTAAAAAATGTTTTGATATATTACAATTAATCTTTCTTAATGTATTTCTGAAAAAAAGAAAAATCAAACTTATTTAATATCAAGAGATAAAAATGCTTTTTTCGACATATCCGAAACTCTCAATGTAAAACCTACGGAGCATCATCCAACAATCGCCCCAGGCGGCTGATGGTCACTCTTGTCCAATGAGAATCTGTCACAGATCTGTCGCCACTCTTATCTTATCGAGGCACCCTAGGTAAAGGTAGGAGTGATCACGCGGTAGGAAAGATTGCGCATATAGGGGATCGGTGGTAAAGAGCAGAGTGGGTGAGATGCGATTTCTGGTGATTGTACAACACCAATAGTGAAGTGACGGCTAAAATGTGCATGTTGATTACTTCAAGAGTCTAAGTCGTGGTTATTTTGTCTCGTTTTCAAAAATAAATTCTTGAATTTTCATAGTCCTTCCTAGGAATTTCAATACAATGGTAGTAGTACAAAAGAAATATAATTTAAACTATTTCTCATAAGCTACTAACCTAGACAAATGATGTGAACACCACGATTTTTAATGAAAGCAAATAATTATTAATAACAGACTGCGATTCTCTGCTACCAAAATGAGAGAGTTTGCGCTTTTCTTATTATGGAGAGATTGAGTATTGATCGTTATAAATTTATATATTAAATATATTGAAATTAGAGTGGCTGTAAACATTCAAATTACTATGCTTTTCTTCGCCACATGTCGTGAGATAATGTTGTTTCGGCGGCTTATATGTCGCCCCTTGTCGTGTGTTAACTTCATTCTGGCGAACCTTGTAATTTTCTTTCTTTCGTTTTTTTTTAATAAACGTTCCGGAGGAGGGGCCTAGCATAGCTAGAAGCGCTCGACACCACTCCTGGAGTGGTGAGCGGCACCTCCTCCATGTTAAATACCTGTTAAATAAAGATTTTGCAGCTTATTGATAATGACAAGACAATATGGAGGGGTTTGTTGAGTTTCTGGAATTACACCATGAAATATTTTCGACAAGTGACTGGACTAGTTCAACCCATTCGAGACGGCGATTCTTTTTAGAGACTGTCCCCAGAATCTGAACTTGAACATTATTTTGGATTAGCACGATCAACAAAATCCACATCTCTGGTGGGATTTATCTATCGAATGCTAATATTAGCGTATGAGAAATTTATGGCAAAGTATTTAAATGTTATTGCATATCTCCTTAGTTTTCCAATATTTTCATGTATGATGCTCAAATATTTTGCAGCTCTTGACTGCTTAAATAGAAGCGATAAAACTAAATGCAAACAGAACAATATCAACCTACGCAAACACCTTTTTAAGGAATGTTATAGACTAAATTTCAATAAAATAAAATAACTCAAATACGATTTTATGTTAATCCTTTCAGGGGCGGTGATGCCACTACTGCATTACCTAATTTTAATTTTAAACTGCAAAAACTCATCCCGGAAATATTTTAGCAAAATTTTACTTTTATAACAAAGCAGAAAAGGTCGTCAATTTTTTCCTTTCTCTTACCCATAAGGTAGAGAAAGTATTGTTTTTGGGTCAAATTTTCGAACGCGAGATTTTGTTATATTTACACGTTTTGAGGTCTCCTGAATACGAAAATCATGGTTTTAGCAAATGGTCTGTCTGTGTGTCTGTCTGTTATCAGCATATCTCAAAAACAAATTATGGCAGAAAGTTCAAACTTGGTATTCTAAATGTGTATCATATAGGGATGCTACAGTAATCTTTTCGTTAAGATCAAGCTAATGGTTTGTGTACAGGGACAATCAAGAGAATTCTAATACATTACGTCTATGAACATACATTACGTCTACATTCTACATTACGTCTATGGAGGGAAATTGCAGGAAAATAGAGTTTAAAGTCTATAGACTGCACTAAACCAAATGAAACGAATATATATATATTGTAATAGAGATAGTTAAATGGGAATTTTTTTTGTGTATGAAGGAGCCTCGCCTCCACCCCTGGGGGGGAAGTCCCCCCTCGAGGGGAGTAAATTTTCATGATGGGTATCTTTCAAAAGAGCTCGCCAATACCTTTAAAACGACTGGTTGAACCATCGATCTGCGATAATTTAAAACAAAGTTATCGATTTTTTTTTTACTTTTAAGGAAAAAAAAACTTAGAAAAAAAAAATCGTATTTTTTTTTTTTTTTTTTTTTTGGATATTTGGTGTTATACTACTTCTCTAATATGGAAATCGTATGCATTATCATGAAAGATAATTTTTTTAAATAATAATTTTAATAAATTATTTTTTAAAAACAGACTTATTTTTTAATAACCGAATTAAATTCTATATAAATGTACGTGCATTAATGAAACGGGGGGTTGAGGGGGGCGGTAACCCCCCTCATACAGAACTAATTATCATATAAAACTCTTCAGAAGCCTAATATGAATTGTTTAACATAGGTTTACATAACAGTACTCGTTATCTTACCTATTAATCTGCAACCTGTATTTATTGTATTAAAATTCAGGGTAAGAGAAAGTCGTGTGAGTGACACACCAGATTACTTTCTTTTAATTTTGTTCGGGAATTCCGGTGACAGTGTAATTTAAATACCTTACAAATACCTTACAAGAATGTCATTTACGTGAAATATATAATATAACAATTTATTTGTATTTATAAATAAGCGCAATCACTCTTACCCATGTGCGCAGTCACTCATACCTTATAAGGAGAGATTGCGCAAAATAGTTCCGTTTGTTTTCTTACAGCTGTTGTCTTAAATTATAACAGAACAACAAAATAGTAATGGAAATGCATAGAAGAAGGATCAATTCAAAATTATGCACAAAATTTTAGTAAAAAGTTAATATTTGGAATTTTTGTACCTTTCTGTTGAATTGTGCGCAAACTATCCTAGCTTTACCTTATGTAAATTCGAAACAGATATAGGTTTATTATCCATATGTACAATTTATTTTTATTATTATTGTTGTTACAATTATTATCATTATTAACTTTAATTTCAATAATAAGCTCTATTGAATCTTTCCTTAAAATATTTATTTGTGTATAAGGTAATTCCGGGACAGATGCCCCACTTAAGAAATAGGAGTTATAAAATAAATTGGGTAGTAACAATGACAACGAAAATTTGTGGTAAATACATAATAAATATTGTTTATTACTACTAAGTAGTTTTTTTGTATCATATTGTAAATTTTCTAAAGAAAAAAATAAAATTGCGACAGTACTACATTTGGCCATGTCTCCCGAAGTTGTGGGTGAGATGCCCCACTCACATGGGAGAGATGCCCCACCTGTAAAAAATATAATAAAAGGTTTTAACATTGGTCAATAGTTTATAACAATTTTTCAGTAGTTTATAACACATGAAACGTAAGCTATTAAAAAAAATAATAATAATAAATAAGACCTTAGCATTAATTTATAAAATATTAAAATATTTAGCTACCATAGACAAAATGTAAAATTTAGAAAAAAACACATAAACTACTGAAAAATATTTCAAATATCTTTTTTTTAATATATTTGAAAATTTCTTATTTACAGTTTAGAAAGTATAATGAAAAAATATTATGAAATGTGTCGAATTTATTCAGATAATATTTTTCTTTTTCTCTTCTCTAATTTTCGCTTTCCCGCAAACATTGCGCAGATCCCCGTACATTGTGCATGATTCATGTAACCATTTATGGCACTTTATGCAATTTATCCAATCTACCGATTCTTTTGTAAAATAATAGTTCTCCTCACATTCGAGGCAATTGTTTGTAGGATCACCTTCGTCCTTTTCAATGGACATGTCCATCACCAGCTGCTTTGGAGCTTTGCTATTCTAACAGCAGATTCTAGCTTTTTTGCTTGGATGTGCTCTTGGGATGTAATAACCTTAGCCGAGGGTATTTTTCTTTTTCAGCATCTTTCCTGTAACCTAGGTACAGGGGAAATCTGGTGCAATATTTCTGTCGGGGAGAATGTTTTAACAGTTGATTCAGAAATTTGGGACTGTTAACCCGTCTGTTTCAATGCTTCACTTATGGAAAAGAAGTGTTTGGAATAGCTTCTTGGTTTAGAAGAAACAATTCCGTCTTCCAAAAATCATTAATAGCAATGTCAACAGAAGCTGCCCTTTTCCAGGATCTACCAATCAGTTCTGAAGCTTGTATTCTCCCAATGGTCCTTCCTGGATGATTAACAATCCATTTCCTTGCTTCCTCTTTAAAGTAGTGTTATAGTGGCTAAAAAAAGACCGGTCAAGAGGCTGAAGAGCTTGTGTCGTATGGCTGGACAGGCATACAATTATAATAATATTCTTGTCTGCAAATTCTAGCAAGTCATAACAGTTTAAGTGCGATGCGTGACCGTCCAAAATTAATAATGTCTTTCCTTGGGGTCTTCTTGGAACAAAAAAATCTTTAAGTCATCTCAAAAGAATATCAGTACGATGATTTTTAATTCATAAACACCATAGATCCAGGTGATTTTTTTTTTTCTCGAACGCCTTCAAAAGTAACTGAAGGGGGAGATATTGTCATTCTGCACTGCAACAGGCAATGACTGTAACATTTTCTCCTCTCTCTATAGACGTCAAAACATGAACATATTTTGCCCCTTTGGTAGCCACGACTTTTCCTGGAACGTTATTTAACTGACAGTGGTTTCATCCATATTATAAATACTCCCCGGTCTGGTAAAGAATTCATTTTCTTCAAACACTCTTGAGAGAAGTTAAAAAAAAATTATGACACTTTCTCTGTTCATATGCCTTCCTCCATTGCTAAAGGGAGCCCCTGGGCTTGTCTAATACTTAGTTCTGGGTTTCTCCTAAGAAATGATGACAGCCAGGCGTACCCAGCCATTCTTTCTTCTAAATTAAATAGATGCATGAGACCTAGTTTTTCAGCAAACTGAAATGCAAGTGTCCTAATTATCTCTCCTCATTATCAAATCCACTCTTATCAAATCCACATTTTTCTAAACGTTGGATGTACTTCACGAGATTTTTTCCGTTTACAACTCCAAGCACTCCTTGTGTCCCCAAAGAGCTTGTTTTGGTATTATTATCTGTTTTACTTCGACGACGATGTGTCCGAGAAGGAATTCCATAGTGCCTAGCAGCTTCATTGACACCAATTTCCCCTGCTTCTAGTCTCCCAGAGCCTCTTAAATGGTCTTCTGCCCAGGTCCCACGAGCTGCTCCAGTATTTTTTCTTTTGTACACTGTAGGCATCTTTCCTGAAGCAAACAAGAAGCATTGAACAACTGCATGAACAAATACAATAATATACACTTCCCGGCACAATTAACCGCCCACCTACAGTTTCGTTAGCGCCCAAGATTGTTTACGTTATAGTTTAAATGTCAAAGGTCAGTCTGACATACCTGAGCATTTTTTGCTTTCTTATCTGGATTCAATCTGCATTTTTGTGATTTCGTTTTGAGTTGCCACTTCTAGTGATCACGCGAATTTGAATTTTATTTGATGAATTTTAACCTAAATTTATAGTTTAAAAAAAAAAATTAAGTTGAAAAATTTAACGATTTACAAATATTACGCATTTTATAAAAACAATATTATTTTAAAAATATTAGTTTAAAATTTAAACAATTAAAAGACTTTTCTCCCTGAAAATGTATGTGGGGCATCTCACCCGAATATAATCTGGGGCGTCTATCCTTTTGGTATGGGAGAGATGCCCCGGCAACTGTCCAAAGTAAAAGACAGCAAAAATGGCGGCACAATGGCCGAAGTCGACTGTTCAACTTCTTACTACAGGTATTTAAGCTTATATAAAAACAATCCATTTTTATTAACTATTTCCAGCTTTACAATGCAACATCACTCTCATAACAGAGTAGAAAAAACATGGTACTTACTTGAAATATTGCTGTGACAGCAGAACGCAAAGAAATAAGTTCATGTAACTTCCACAGCACACCATTCAACATCTATCTGAAATAATAATCGGACTTGCAGAGCCATCTAACGTTGCGTTTCGAAATTACATCAAGTGGGGCATCTCTACCGGTGGGGCAACTCACCCGTAATTACCTTAAATATACCATGAATTATCTTAAACACTTTTGGGCGTTTTGGACATATGTTGTCTATTGTACCTTGGCATGTATATTTTTGCCTAATAACAAGTTTGGAAAAATTGTAGAAAAATTTATTTATGCCATTTTCGGATTTCTAAGGCTTTAATTCTACAGTACCGCTGCTTTTGAATAGTAGGATTATATGAACTATATGAAGTTAATGGTTCTGAAAATACGAATTGTTGCACTCCGGAATATTCACAACTACTTTTGCGTAACAAATCTGTTGTTTCCGTTATTTTAAACATTACTATTTTTGTACAATAATCTTTACATTATACAATCCTAAAAAATATTACAAACATTTCCAATTTTATATGACAATAAAAAATGTCACTGGGAACTTCAACCCTGAAAAACTATACTATGAAAATAAATATTATTTTCAAAAATAAAAACAAAAATCTAGTGTATCGATTATATAAGTGTTTGGAAGCTGCCAATGCGGATATTGATTACTATTGTAATTATTGAAAATCTAAAAATAAACGAATAAAAATAATTAAAGCAATTTTGCGATAATTTTAAATTCTAATTCAAAACGTTTTATCATTACAAAATGGACACAGTGAGGCATTTCACATCCTTAGTTATATTACTATAAACATTCTTACATTATTATTTTTTATGAAAAAAAAATATAATAATTTTCATAGGATGAAACTGTTGTAGTATTTTCAGTTATATCTGTTTGTTTCGTTATATACAGTCATTCTCTCCTTAATCGGGTACCAAAAAAACAAGTAACCTTCTTATACAAATAAAACCTTAAGGAAAAAAACATTTTCTCCGCTGACGAACAGTTAAATTTACTAACTTAATACATAATAATAATAATAATAATAATAATAATAATAATGAAAAAGAAAACCGACAGTTATAACAGATAATTTGCGTAAGAAAACACAATAAAGTACGACACTTACAAGTAAATACACTTACAAGTACGACAATTAAATTGACAACCTTTTTAAAAACCAGTTTTTGAAGTAAATGCTTTTGAACATACTTAAATGAATAGTTTTTGAGCATCTTTATGCTGTAAAAAACAAAAAAAAAAAAACACACAGTTCAAAACTTTGAAAAAAGAAAATAGGAAACATGCAAGTGGCCAAGTGGTAACAGTATTTCTGAAAATTTCAAAATAAGCAGGGTGGGAGATAAGAGATATGGAGTAGGTACGTGATAATTGCAATTCCAGGGGTCGTATTCCCCGCCCTTTTTTTCAACACCCTCTCAGAGATAAGAAATCTCCACCTTTTTGGCCACCACTAATTTCACGCAGAAATACTTCTGGTATACTTATATTAATATACTATGATTATACAGGGTAGATATTATTAAAAAAATAGTGATAGCAATAAATTTGAAACTTTCTATGAGAGTGCCCTGAAAAAAAAAAAAAAATAATAATAATAATAATAAAATAAAACAACCCCTGCAATTCTGCCGTTCTGATAAGTAATTTCCAGCGGTTGTAACTTTTATTCTAGTAGTATACGCTTATAGTACTCAAGATATGGATAGTTATTCATATTAAAAAGATATTTAAGTTTGTGCGACAAATACTACTACTACTACTAATAATAATAATAAAATTTTAGTGATGTCAGCCTAGCTGTTCTGTAATGATTTTACATTAAAAGTAGAGATGGCAACATATTAATTATTCCGGAGTATTTTTAGTGCCCCGCCTTTATTTTTCTTAAGAGTATTTTTAGCGCCCCGCCTTTATTTTTTAAAGAATATTTTTTTTTCTTATTTTATCGTTGTTATATATGGGAAAAAGTAATCCATAAATAAAGTGTTTCGTATTAAAGGCGAGGTTAAAAATGCTTCGAAATAAATTAAAATGTTGGCAGTTATGTTAACACTTTTGTGACCGCATGCGTTTGGTTTTTTTAACAGTAAAATCCGCCTGTGGGAGTTATTCTCCCAAGTTACAATATTTCAGAACAAAATTTTCTGCATACACATTTATATTACAAATGGAAATACATTATAATTTTATTCCTTCTAATCAAAATGTTTGTATCCATAGTATATTGAATGTACAAAAATGAATATTGGGTATATTCTTAAGAAATAAATAACATACAATTCGCGCAGGAAATGCCCACTGGCGGAGTTACAGGTTTTCAAATGACGTGAATCTACGTCAGCGGTCGCGAAAGTATTAAAAGAGAAAAATCTGCTTTAATCAAAGAACTAATAACTTATGGAAAAGGTGGGAGACATTAGGAAAGCCTCTTTAAAAAATGAACGTTTTTCATCTTAGAAGGGTGGTTTTAAAGATTTCAGCACAAAAACAATTTCAAATATAAGATGTTGCTTGTAAAATAACATTCTGTGCAGTTGAATGGATTTTGGAAAAATTAGATTCCACTCATGTTGAGTATGAACCATAGGACATTTTAAATCCGAATTGGAATCTTTTCGGATTTTTCAATACCATAAATATTTAACAGAAATATCCTTTTTATTTAGAACACATGGAAATTTTTACTCGGAAGAATTAGGGATATTGTTATCACAAATATTGATATTAAGCAATAAAATTCTTTAATAAAACTGTATTTAATTAAAAAAAAATCCTTGTTACTATCATTACTATTATTATTCAAAGTTCATAAATCACGCCGGTGCTAAGTTTTTTTTTTTTTTTTTTTTTTTTTTCAGAACCAAAAGAATCTTTTAAGTAAAAGTCGTAATTTTACTGAATATTAGAACTTTTCTCAGTAATTATACTTTTAAATAGTGGTTCTGAAAAATATAGACCTAACAAATTATAGTTTTAGTATCGTCATTTTTTTTTTTTCGCATTTTTATTGCTACAATAATCAATTTATCAGTTTGCTTTTTTTTTTTTTTTTTTTTTTTTTTTTTTTTTTTACCTAGAAAAGTTTTACTGAAGTTAAAAAAAAAAATTTACTAGTTTGAAGTTGTAAAATTTTAATTGTTCACGAAATTTGTTCTAAAGAAAACTTATCGCACGTTTGCATAAAAATCCATTTGGCATAAAAAGAAAAATATATAACTTGAGATAATAATTTTTTATAATAATTTTTGTTGTCACATGAAATTACATTCCTTTATTTCACATTAAATCTAAAGTCGTTGAAAAAAAAAATCAAAAGAGTGCTTTAAAAAATGCTAAGTTGTTATTATTTTCAATCAAAAAATTCTAAGATAATTGGAAATTTTGCGATAAACTTCTAGCAATTTGCATCCTAAATGATCAAAAATGAAGCAATCACTATACATTTTTTTCTGCTTTAGGCTAAATTACCTTTTTACTTCATATTGGTTTCTTACTTATAAAAAACTAAAATAAGGATTACAAAATAGGATTCTTAATAAATATCCTGCGCACAATTATTTTATTTTTCAGATTAAAATCTAAAAGAATACCCCAATACTAAAAAATTTTAGAATTTATCTTTTGATATCGTTTAAAAATATTGTCACCAATATTAAAATCTCGATGTGACATTTTGTAAAAATATAAATATTTTTTAAAGATATATACTTTTCATGATGGAGTAACAGAGTTATTCAAACTCCATGAATTAAAAAAAATAAATAAATAAATAAATAAAAATAAAATGAAATAAAATAACTGTTAAATCTCTGAAGAAGTTTATTTAATGTTTTCGAAAATATTGTGCGGTTCTTTCCGACGTATAATCCTTCGGTCACATAAGACAGCTTTGCACCAGAAATTTTATTTGGTAGATAAGGCTACAATGATTCGAGATTTGGAGGAGAAATGACATGTTTTACCTGCAGATTGTACTCCAGTAGATTTTACGATTTTAAAACAATAATAATAAATAATATATATATATATATATATATATAAAGAAATCATGATTTAAACAGTCATGCTTACAATTGTAAAGTGTCAATATAAAAATTTTTGTTTTGTAAATTTTATAACTAATAAATGTAAATCAGGTAATGTTACAGTGTTTAAAATTATTAAAAATATACCTAACATTATTATTATAAAGAAATCAACTTTATCTATCTCAGAGCTTTCTGGGCCGTAGCTAGATACGAAGGATTTCCACTTTTTTTTGCCACCAGTATTTTCGTATAAAAATTTCTATCCTACAAAATCACAAAAGTAACTGTAAAAATATGATAAAATATTTTTGCATAAAATTCTGGTGGCAAAAGAAAGCGGAAATCTTTCATCCCTGGCCGTAGCCCTCTTTTAAAACGAACAGCCTATCAGCCAACCACAAAGTAAACAGTGATGATGAATGAAGGGTAGTGCTACATATTCTATCCTAAGATTCTCTTTAATGTTGAACTTGCCGTTGATAATTTTATTTATTTATTTATTTATTATTATTATTTCATAAAGTATGCATTCTATCAAAATAGCAAAAGAGACTTTTCTTCATGATTTTTCATGCTCTATAAAATGATATTTGACGAAGTTTCTACGATAAAAACACACCAAGTTTCAATGACCCCAATCTTTCTTGAAGTGACAAAAATTGATTTTTTGAGATTTGTGTGTCGATTTACATAACCAATCAACATGTTTTCTTGGAAGTTGGAATGTAAGATTTTTACTGTCGCTGTATGTCACACTTTTGTTCAATGGAATATACATTTCATTCTGTATAGGTATTCAACAAGGCTTCCACGTCACTACCTTTTATCAAAGACTCTTTCACCACTATTATTTTAAAATATATTTCTATTTAAATGTTTATTTTACATTTAAGAAAAACTTCATTTTAAAATATCAGTATTGGATGATACATTGAAAAAATTAGGAAAAATCCCTGCAAACCCTGTTCAAATAATCAAAACGTTCGCATGTAAAAGTATTAATTAAAAATTTCATAATGGCGTTAAGTTTATTACATCAAGCTGATGCCAATGAAAACAAAACAGTTACACACCCAGTAGCACAACAATACTGCCCAATACTGGCCCATCATTGTCCAACGACGGCCCAAACAACGTGAGTCAAACACCATTCCCGGAAAGACATGTTCTAGTTGAAACGTATAAGCACGTCTCTAAAAGTTGATTGAAGTATCAGATACACTGTACTAGCTTAAAAAAAATATATAATGAATATGTTATTCTTGGATGGCACGTTTTTGAAAAACATGAGAAAGCGCAAAGCTTCAAAAGAAACTCAGCTAGTTTTCTTAGCTACGAATTTGAATTAAGTGATTTAATATATAAACGTTGTCTCAAGTGACATAATATATACTATTGGATCAAGTAATGCAAACACACACAGAACAATATATAAACGTAAAATTTGGCTTGCCATTGCAAGACATTTTGCATGGAAGATTTTTCCAGGATTTCTGCTAGCAAACATTTGGAGGAATTCTCTTGTTCAAAGCTTGCACAGGCGACTGTTTTATATTCTTTTCGTAGAATTGTTTCCAAAGCACAAAATTTATAAAATAATTTTGTAAGAAAATCTTCACTTTTCCAGCATAAATATATTATAAATTTTATGTTATGGGAAGAGCGATGGAAAAAAAAAGAAAGAAAAGAAAGAAAGAAAGAAAGTCGCTTGTAGCAGACCTGCTTGTTTGTATGGCATGAAACATGTTCAAAAATTTTTTTGGTCTGCGCTCAGCTTCTTAAGATGAACATCTATAAAATTATTACCTATTTTAGTGTACTCAGTAAGTGATAAATTGTGACAGATTGTTAAACATTTTCCTATCGAAACATAAAAAGAACGATGTTTAGAAACTAGACCATCGTGATTAACTATAAGTTTCCTTACAAATAACAAGAGGCAAATCGAAACAAACAACACCGAAACACTAAGCAAATCCTTTAAATGAATTAAAAAAAACTACTATTGGTACTGGATGTATTCCAGTGTTTTAAAACAAGGAAATTGATCCATTAAATTTCCAGTATTTGATGCAGTACCATCACAGCCCACAGCTTTAATAATTTTTACATCAGTGGAGTTTTCTTCCATAAATTTTAGTATTGATCTTACTATGCCTTTCCCGGAAACTTTCATTCGGGTTACGTGCCCCAAATTTACTGAACGTCATTCTTAAACCAAAGATGTGTTTTATTCTTGTTTAGTTTTCCAGACACATTTACCTATAATTTCTTTACATATTGTTTCATCTTTAACTAAAAAATAGATTGAAAATATTTTTGACTTGCTAATTGAACTAATACTTTGACAGTATATGGGGGATCGGGAAGTAAAGTCATTTTTTTACAATTAATTCAAAAAGATAATTTTTTAACAATCTTTATTTTTAATCAATTATGTAATAACCCTCGTTATCTACAACCTCTTGGCATCTAATTAGTAAGTATTCGATACTGGATAGATAAAAATTAATTGGTTTTTGAACAATATATCTGGAGATTGCATATCGGATATTATCCAAATATTAAAATTTTTTGCCAGTTAGAAAATATAGAAGCGACCACAATGAATAGAAATTCGATGGCGCATTATCAAATGAGTATGGTACGGGAAGAAATACCTCACACCCCAATTCATTATTAGTTTTACTTCCTTATACAAAGTATAAGGAAGCATACTAATCCTGATTTGCGAAATGGATTTTGTATTTTGCATAACTGAAAAACAGATAACCGTAGAATGTTGCAAATGTATACAGTGGTGGACATAATTATAAGACACCTATCTAATTTGACAAATAGTGAAAGAAAAGATTCAGAGCTTAAAAATGTTTTATCAAATACGTCAAAAACAGAAATTTATTCTGTTATCATATATAATTATTTCATAATAATGATATTTTCACACAATTTAGTGAAAAAACTTAAAAAAAATGGACGGAATTATAAGACACCAACCGTTTTTTTCCAAATACAGTGGTCAACATAATTAGCAGACACTAATGGTCTAAAAGAAAATCCTCTAACATGGTTATTCAATATTTGGTGGAGCCGCCATTGTTTTTATCACATGAAAGATGCGATTCGGCATAGAATCTATCAATTCTAACAAAATATCGCAACACAGTTCTTCCAAAGCCCATTTAATAGCATTCTTTAGGTCTTCGACAGATATAAACTGCCTCCCATTTCGGTAAACAGCACGAGCTATGATCCCCCACAAGTTTTCGATGGGATTTAAGTCTGGGGAGCGAGAAGGCCATGGTAGAACATTGATACTTTGCTCTGAAAGCCACTATTTTGTTTCGTGTGATGCATGAATCGGTGCGTTATCGTGCTGGAAAGTGTAGTTTTTGCCACAAAGAAGTTCACCGTATATGGCTAGTTGATAAGAAGATTCTTATACTTTTCGGAATTCATTCTTGAATGCACAAAAACAATATCCGTTTTCCCTTGAGCCGAAAAATCAGCCCAAACCATTACTGAGCCTCCACCCATTTGGCGGCTCATTAGTACAGTCGGGGAAAAAAAAACGCAACACCCGCTGTAATTTCGTTATTAATTGACGCAGGAACATCTAATAGACATAATTCGACAGGAAATTAAAAGCACTTTCTGAATATGTCGTCAAATATTGAATTAGGGGTCATCTACATATTGAAATGAGCGCCAACTTTGATTTTTTCAATAGCAACACCCAATTTTGACTTCATATTCGAATTTCTGAGAGTCTGGCAGTGCGGAAAAGTATACTGTTTGTATACTGTATCTTTAGTATTCATAGAGTTATGATCAAAAATTTGTTGGGGGTTATCTGTTAATGTAGAAAAATAAAATAAAGATCTTTTTAGAAAAAAACAAAATTTTAATGTTTCACACCGGAAATCTTTCACGATAAAAGAAATTATAAAACTTAATAGAACGTTTCCCTCTTACCAGTTCCTCAATTATCTTGAATTCAATTTTTTTAGATTTTTATATACTTCAGTACTTTTTTAAATAATTTTAGGTCTATTTAAATACATTACACTTGCGATTGGTACAGACAGTACTCTCTGAAAAAAGTGCAATATTTTTTAAGTAAAAGTGTCTATTATGGCTATACTGATCACCAATAAAATTTAAATTTTCTTTCGTAGGTGTAACATAATATACGAAATGAAATAATAGATATATATAAATTACAAACGCATAAACCAAATCTTTTCGGATAAATTATTGTAAGGGTTCATGAAGTAAATATTAAACAATTTTAATCGCACTTACTAGTTTTGGGTCAGTTGAACTCTTTGGAACTGTACGATTCATTTTATAATTTCTATGAAAATATATTATCTTAATTAACCCTTTCGCGACTGCTGACGTAGATTCACGCCATTTGAAAATCTGTAACTCCGTCAGTGGGCGTTTCTTTCGTAATTTGTGTGCTACATTTTCTAAAGTTTGTACCCAGTGCTCATAATTTTGCAATAAAATATACTATGGATAGAAATATATTGATTAGAAAGAATATAATTATAATGTATATCCATTTGTAATATAATTGTGAATACAGAAAATTTGGTCTGAAATATTTCATTCTGAGAGTAAAACGCCCTTAGGCGGGTCTTACTGTCAAAAAGACAAAATCCTGCGGTCGCAAAAAGTGTTAAAATATATTTATAAAAGTTAAAGTATGTTTTTAAAAATGTATAAAGTTCAAATATATTAATAAAATTTTAAAGACTAAAGTGCCCTTAAAATAAATATCCTCCCCCCTACAAAATATATAAATAAATAAATAAATAAAATAAAGCAATATATGAAGCAAATGATTATTCTTTTTTAACTATGACGGTAGTTAAGAAACGATTTTACAAGTCTGTCTTGCATTCCAATTCCATTCGTTTTTTATCGTTAACAATTTCACATTAAACCTATTTTTCTATTTAAAACAGTAAACCCCGCCTATTTAGTTATTTTTTTTTTCTTCCAGTGTTCGTTTAAAAGATTCAAAATTTATCATCAATTAATCGATGAAGTAAATACCACTTGTGCATATTTTTGTTAACATAAAATAAGGGGTTTAACACGAATACTCAATGTCACATTTACTTTTCCATTTCTGTATTGTTTTGTTTTGAAGAACGATGAAGGCGTGGCTTGTCTTCTTTATAAAATAGGAATTCTTGATGCTAACACTAATGTCTAAAAATCATCATTTTTGTTTCATTTTTTTGCGTTTGAAGTTGTTGTTATATAATTTGACCCGTAAATAAAAAATAAAAATATTTTGTTTAATTTTCTTTGTTATTTTTTAAGATTTGATTCGTTATCTCATGCAAAACTTTATAAGAGACGGCCCCCTAAACCACTCCAAAAGAAAGATTTATTTATATCTCGAAAACTAATAACTGGAATGAGCTGCAAATTTGCACATCCATATTTTTCAGCATAAGGATTCATTTTATGTAAAAATTAATATAGGTCATAATTCATAATTTTTATGAATATGAATTTATTAATATTTTTCAGAATTAAAAATATTTTTCAGAATCAAAAGTAACGATGGATTATGTTTGGCTTTCTTCACTGTATCTCGTAAAACAAAAATTATATCGATCAAGTTATTTTTTGTGAAGATATTAATAAAAGTTTGAAATATGAATTTAACATTAGCACCTTCAAACTTTGAACGCTTATAACTCTGTGAAAAAATAAGTAAAATATACAACCAATATACTTTTTCGCGTTGTCGCGATCCCAGGAATTCAAATATAAAATAAAAATAGGGTGTTACCATTGAAAAAATCAAAGTTGGTTCGCGTTTTAATATGTAGACGACCCCCAATTGAAAATTTCAGTTCATTTTCTGAAACTACTCACAATACCCCGTCGAATGATACCTATTACATTTTTCTACATCGATTAGCAACGAAGTTAATTTGAGTGTTGCGTTTTTTTTTCCCCGACTGTACATGAGGAGACTTCCGTAAATCATGCCAATAATATTGAAACCCGTCAGGACCATCCAGGTTAAACTTTTTTTCATCAGAAAATAACACAGAGTACCATTTTGAGGTCCAGGCCATAGTTTGTTTAGCGAAGTTTAGACGCTCCATTTTGTGCCAGCTTAGAAGCGGTGGTTTTTCTTCAATTTTTTATATTTCACATAAGAAGCATTATGCAACACCCTGCGAATGGTTCTCCTTGAACAATTCAGTTTCAAAGCATTTTTCAAGCATTTTTCAAGCCTGTAGTGGTCATCTTATTCTGTGTAGCGAGCGAAAGCACATGGCGTCTGTCTCTCGAGGACAAGCAAGGAGTACGTCCAGACCTTTTAATCACCGATCCATTAATTCCTCTTTTCAAAACATTTCTAATTGCACATCTAGAGCGTTTAATAACTTTTTAAATATTATTAATTGAAGCACCAGTTCCATTTAATCTCCAAATTTCGCGAATTTCACTTTCTTTTAAGTCTGTACCTCGGAGCATGTTTGTAAATGCGTGAAGTCGGTTATCGTCTGCTTTAGCTAACTGCCACTGTATGTGTGGCTGACATGATGTCTACTTGTACACCTGCAACTTTTGTTTTAATACGATCTCCCATTTCAGAGATTACAAACGACTTTACACGAATTTTCGTGACGTCTGTATGTAATTATGCGTGTGTGTGTATCTCGCATATCTCAAAAACGATTAGACGTAGAACGTTGCGAATTGGTATGTAGGTTTGTTATAACATCTAGATGTACCCTTTAAGACTTTTCCTTTTCAGACTTTCAGTGACCTTCCGTTTTGGAGATATTTAGGACAATTATATTCCTAATGACCAAAAATACAAAGGGTTTGGCTATTGCATATGACCTCCCATCATAGATATTTCAAAAGAGGCTAATGATAGAGCCAGTAATGATATTGTATGAAGGTTGAAGACATTTTTACGGGTATAAAGTTATGCTTAAAGACATAAGCAGGTTCTAGTCGATGAATGCATTTTATTTAAGGAATATTCAGCCCATAGATAGCGACTGTCAAATGGTATTGTTAGGAAAATTTTCGACATTTTAACGTCCAGAAATTAACTCTTTAAGACAGAAGCAGGTTCTAGTGAACGAATGCATTTTACTTAATGAACATTCAGCCAATAGATAGAGTTTGTAATAGAATGATAATGATAAGAAAAAAGTGGTCCACATGTTAACTTGTAGGAAGTAATTCTTAAAGACACAAGCAGTTTTTAGTCCACGAATTCCCTTTATTTAATGTATATTCAGCGCTTAGATAGAGCTCGTAATGATATCAATATGAAAGTTGTTAAAATGTTTGTGTGCAGAATGTAATTCTGAAAGACATATGCAGTTTCCAGCTGACGAATGCACTTCATTTAATGAATATTCAACCCGTAGATAGAGCCTGTAATGATATTTATAAAAACGTTGTCGACATTTTAACGAGTAGAAAGTAATTCTTAAAGAAATAAGCAGGTTCTAGTCAACAAATGCACTTTATTTAATTAGTATTAAATAAACAGTTCAACAAATCTCTTTCTTTTGCTTCAAAAAACAAAAGTGAATTAATATTCTTGAAACAATCCAACGAAATGGTAATTCTTACTACATAAATCAAATAAACATTGCTAAATACACCAAAGAGCTTAAATTTTGCTAAATCAGGAACAACCGAATATTTCGAAGTCTGAATGAAATTTGAATTCATCGAGAGTGTTGTTAGTGGTTTATAGAATTTTCAAGGCAGTTCTGCGTGAAAACCGATGTATCATTACAAAATTTTTGGAACTAGACTTTTGTTGAGGTTAGTTAGAGTTTCCAAATTTTTTAATTCCGTACTATCACTTTTCGCCGCATTTGCATGCCTAAATTGAGGTTATGTCAATGCCCATTTTTGTGGAAATGAAAAAGCTTTAAAAATGTAGAAAATGTAAGAAAATGTAATAAAGAAAATGCAAAAGCTTTATTGTATCAAAATTAAAGCTAGCTCTTTTATCATAAATTCTATAAATTATTTTATTATCTTTGATTTCTAAATTAATACCTAAATAGTCGACATTAACAGAATTGCAAGAAGAAAGCTTTACCGTTAAACAGTCTGGATTAAAACTAAAATTTACTGTTTAATCTATTCCATTAAGTTTAACAAACAACAAAATGTGAATGTATCTAAAATATTTTATATCTTTACTTAAAATGAAAATTTTTTCATACATATATAAGTAAATATCATCTAAAACTGAACAAGAGCTTCTCTCCTGCGGGATACAACGAATCTGTTTGTAAATATTGTCACCACCATATATATAATTTTCTTGGACAACAAAATGAAATGTATAAAAAACCCCGTCTTTATCAAGATTTAATGTATTATACGTCTAAAAAAACTCTTAACTCTTTTGATTAGATCTGATAAATTAATACTATTATACAAATCTTCAAAATCATAAACAAATAATTCAGGCAAATTAGTACTCAAAATTTTTAAATTATCAATAAGTTATAATTATTTTTAATTTTTAATGAATTGCTTCTTTTCAAAACTATATTAAGCATATTATTTAGTTTATTCAATAACGACTAATTGGCGTTAACTATGTATGAACCAAAGCCGCATGTAACTGCTCTAAATGTAATGAGGATTTTATGAAATTTAGGGAATAGTACTAAATATGGAAAATATTGACTGTTTTGTTTTAATATATTATAAAATGCCTTTATTTTATTACTGCAGTATATATATACAGCATTCTTTAAACATACTGTAGTTGAGAGGGAGAAAGGAAACGACCACACTCTAAATAATTATAATCTGCATTGCTCCACTGATTATAATTAGGATCTGATTGTGACTCTTTAAAAAAAAAAAAGGATAATAAAAGAAATTTTTTTAAATTATGTTTATTATGTGTTTAATAATACATGTCAGGAAATAAATTTTACTAGTAGTGCTAGTTTCTTTTACAATAAGAATGTTTTAATTCCAATTATGTATTTTCATATTTTAACCCTTTAACGCCCGGTGCCCTTGCCGCAAGGATGCAATTATTAAGTCCCAACAACAAAAACTAATCCCGGATTTTTTTTTTTTTTAATGACATAGTGGAAAAAATCATCTATATCTTATATTTTAAATTTGTTCGTAATATCTGTTGGCAGTCTAATTTACATGGGTTTAATTACCTTGCGCGTCAAAGGGTTAAATAGTCGGTTATATATGGTAGAAAAATTTACTGTAACAAAAACTACACGCAGAATGTAAGCAAAAATGATTTTTTTTTTTTTTTTTTTTTTTTTTTTTTTTTTTTTTACATAAATACATTTAGGAAGTTGTAAAATTTTTATTTTAGCAAATCCAGTGCAAAATTCTGATATTTCAAATCCATTTGCTAGATCTTTTTGGAAAATATATAAATGCTTTATTTCCTAACATGCAAGTATTAGAGTGTGATTTATGTCAGCAAATTTAAAACTGCTAATAACATTTGCTTAATTATGCGTAGAAGCCATGTTAAAGGCTTAAAAAAATATGTAAGGAACAAATTTTCATTTGCGATATTTTTCTAAATACGGTTTTGATAATATTATGGTCTCATTACTAACTGTGGTTCGCAGGCTCCAAATTAGATTATGATGCAAAAACAAATACAATAATTGGACAATTTACTCGCTTGACCCTAATACCTGAGCAGAATAATTAAATAATTTAAGTGTTAGGATTTTGATAATTGACGGAAATCAATGTTTGAACCCATTCTAATTGCATTAAGATTTAACGGTGATGTTTATTGAATATCAGTATGGTCACAATTACAATTGCTTAACGTCAATGTTTTATTCTAGATTCATTTGTGATTTAATTAGTTATGCATTATTTAGATATGATATTATTCTGGCTAATAAACTTGGTTATGTAATTTTATATTAAAACACTTAAATAATTTGTATTCAGTCTTAAAAATTACTTGCTTAAAAATATTTTATTAAAACGTTTTGAAGAGGGTGTAATCTCATAAAAACTCATTAATTCCTTTTTTTGGATCTATTAAATACAGGATTAACAAAAAACCTTTCTATTGGTATATCAGAAGAAAAAAAATGTTCTATGATTATTATTAAAATCTTGATTTTGTTGTTGTATAATATCAGATTTACTTTAATTGTATTCGGAATTGTCCAATAACACTCTTTATGCAGAGCTGTCAACCATTCTAGCAAATTTATACCACTATTCTTATTTAACCACAGAAGTTTTGCTAAAATCAGAGTTGCCAAATTTATGATAATATTTGCAAATTTTTTTAATGTTTACATTAAGTTTCACACCAGTACTCAGTGATTGAAATACGATTTTTTCATGATTAAATAAAGCTAAATTTGTTAAAGAAAATTGCTGGTGTGAAGTCTTCCGCCTAATTTGGAGACTCGGAAACTACGGGTATGATAATTATCGCATGGTGGGAATTGCTGGCTGAAATGAAGAGCAAACTTTCAAACCATGTTTTCTCCTTCGGATAATTATTTTCAGAAAACACAAAAAACTAATAAATTAAAAGATAACTAAATTTAAACTCTAATTATCGTTTGTTTAAATGTATTACTAGTTACTAGGGAGATATGTAGATACATTAAGGAAGATATGTAGACGTACTGTGTTATGTTAAATTTAAAGAAAAATCAATAACTGAATTTTTTTATTTTTGGAGAAAACAAGGTTTGAATGTTTGCTCCTTTAAACATAGAGAGGGTATTTCAATAAAAATCGTTAACAACACACTTATCCACCGTACCTCTTCAAGATGTTTCTGGGGTGTCCTTTCATCCTGAAGATATCCTGGGAAAAAAGTGTGCTGTTT
Source organism: Salticus scenicus (assembly GCA_963930645.1). Classification (NCBI taxonomy): domain Eukaryota; kingdom Metazoa; phylum Arthropoda; class Arachnida; order Araneae; family Salticidae; genus Salticus; species Salticus scenicus. The sequence continues at coordinate 112,285,628 of OZ005657.1, forward strand.
TGTCTATTCATATTAAAAAATTTGGCAAGGCTGTGTTTCTGCATACTTACTAACATCCTAAATATTATTCCGTGAAATTATTAGAACCTGCCCATTTTTCCACACCACTTTACTTTTAGAGTAATTTGATCCATACGCAAATACGATTAAATAAGAAGACAAATACTCAAATATATATATATATATATAAAGAAGACTGTTGTGAAAAAAGGGCGAATACTAACAGTTTTATATAATATTAATTAGAATGTTTGCAGGGATGGTTTCTGTTAAAACTCTGTAAATAGTACAGAAAAAGTATAAGGTAAAGCTAGGAGATATCGTACGGTAGGAGAGATTGCGCACGTAGGGGATCGGAGGAAAAGAGTAGAGGGGGCGAATTGAAATTTTAGGTTGTTATACAACACCAAAATAGAAGTGCCGACTTGAATTAGCATATTGATTGCTCCAAGACTTTAAGATAAAACGTGGTCATTTTGTCTCGTTCTCAAAAATAAATGCTTGAATTTTCATGACCCTTCCTAAGAATTTCAATACAAGTAAAACAAAATATTTTTAAATTAAACAATTTCTCATAACCTACTGGCCTAGACTAACGATAGAAGCACCAAGATTTCCTTTAAAAGTGAGTAATTATTTTAAAAAACACTGCGCAATCTCTCCTACCAAAATGGGAGAGTTTAAACTTTTGCTGTTTAGATGAAATTGCGCATTTAAAATTCTATACTAACAGAGATTTCGCAGCTTATTGCTGATAACAAGACAGTGATGTTGAGTTTGTTCAATGCATGGGACTGTTTCAAAACCTAACTTCCATAAGTCATTGGACTAGTTCAAACCATTCGAGAGAGTGCACCACTTTTATGGAGACTATCCACAGAGTCTGGAATTGAACATTATCATACTTGCCAACATCCTAATTTATATTCCATAGTCTTGTTAGACCCGCCCTTTATCTCATGCCAATAAAATTTTAGAGTAATATTCTTTAAATGCAATTACGGTTAAATAAGAGGAAAAATACTCTAAATAGATACCGCTGTGAAAAAGAAGTCGGAGCTAACAATGCTACTGAACATTAATTAGTACGTCGGCAAGTATGCATTATTCATGAGCAGAGTTCCCAACTTTTATAATTTATTCACGAGCATTTTTAGCCCGCCTCTTTCTCACACCGGAAATTTTGAAAAATGATTTTCTTCTTATTTAATCGTTGTCACATATTAAAGAAAAATAATCTACAAAATGTCTGGTGCGAAAAGAAGGTGGGGCTAAAAATGCTCGCGAATAAATTATAAAAATTGGGAACTCTGTTCAGGTGAGGCACAATCGGCAAATGCCCCACCTCTGATGGGATTTACCTCTAGAGTACTGTTTGCCTATGAGAACTATTTTGTCGCAAAGGATTTAAATGTTACTGTATATCTATTTAGTTTTGCAATACTTTCAAGTGTGATGCTCAAGTTTTGTGCAGCTGTCGGCTGCTTAAATAGAAAAGATAAAACTAAGCAGAATGCAAGCAAAAAATATCAATCTATTCAATCTTATTTTAAAGGAATGTAATCGTCTAGATTTCAATAAAATAAACATAAAGGTTTTAAAGCGTAAAGGATTTTAAAACGTAACGGATTTTTGGCGAAAGATTTTGAGGAAAAAAAGAACTTTAACACGTTGAGCGCCACATGATTTCTTAAAATCCATTAAAATTCCATAATGGTTCTGTTGGAGAGAAATTGTTAATTTAACCCTTTGCGGCGCAAGACAATGCGAAGCATTTAAATTATACTGCCACCGGAATTCATGAACTAAGTGAAACTAAAAGAAATTTTAAATTTTAAGGTTAAAAAGACCGGCTTTTTCTGTTATGTTATAAACGTAAATTTTTGCTAAAAAATTTCCGGGATGAATTTTTACAGCTGGATCTTAAATTTTGCGTCCTCGCAGCGAGAACAGCGCGCGTTAAGGGGTTAAGACGTTCTCCAAACTGTATTGTGCACTGCGTTCTATACTTCGAAAATACACCCAAGTTCTTTAAATATTTTTAATGGCTTATAAAATTTATTTATTTATAAGGAGATAATTTCAAATTAAAATATGTTTTCCAAAGTAAATTATCCCTTAATTAATACATAGACACAGAATTTCGTTAATTATCTATTTTATTAAATTTTTTTCTCTTATACATAACTAATAATTTATTTTGTTCAAGTTTAATTTCATTCAAAACCACTTTAGGTAGCACTCAGACATGACTGAAGAATAGAGAAAAAGCGGGTAGTTACAAAATAAAATATTTTACTCTTTTTTTTATAGACTTTAAAATTTTGTCTCACCCAGAGACGAATTATAGATGTTATGCAATCGTAAACGGTAGTGTGAGATTTCTCCATCTTTCCTCTTTATAATAACTCTCAAGCAAACCATAGAGGACTTAGATTTCACAATACTAGGGCACTTCGGGATCCAAGAATAGGGAGAACACTTGGATGCTCAATACGATAAATTCTTTCCAGAGATGAATCATACGTGTTTTGCCAGCTCTTCTGGTCGTTCATATCTTTCATATTTTTATATTAAACTTCAAAGGAATTGATGCTTGATGAAGCAGGATTTGTATACTGGAGAACCACCGGGAGAATCCATCACTGTCTCACCGAAAAGTAGTTGACCAAGAACCAGTTCTCGCCCTTCTAAAAAAATTCTCTTCGAAAGTCGGGGGCTGGAGAGAGAGTATGGGTTGCTTATAGTTCCCCTAGCATGAAGTGTTTCTTCGGATCCTCCATTCAAATTTTATGACCGCTATAAACTATCGTCTTGCTTTTTTGTTCCATAATGTCAACTGGGTAGCCAGTGAGTCTAAGAGATCCCTATCTCATTTTTTCCCTTCTCCTTCAATTTTGCAAGCAGCACTTTTAAATCTATATTATTCTTATTTAAAAGAAATAAAACTTTTTTTTATCCAAATATTTACATACAGATTAATAATCACTTTCCATTTTTCTACCACAAAAAATATTTATACATAAATATATATATATATATATACGTTTAAATGACACTTAAAAAAAAAAAAAATCTATATATAAATGTGCAATTTTAATTGCAACAGATTCCTCCCTTAATAAATAAAAATTAAGCAAATTTAAAATAAATTTTCAATAATTACTTAAAATAATGTAAATTTTTAGTTTTATATCCTTTTTTACGCTGTCAACCACCGATGATTGACGCGGCTTTATATCATATTTGACATTGTCAGCCACCGATGGCTGAAATGGCGCCAAACGTTTTAATTTTTTATTGGTACTGCTTTTACATTCTGGGTAAAACTTTCACTGAAATGTTTAAAGTATAATTTGTTCTGCACACTCCTAAAGTTTCAAGAGGATTCCTTTAGTACTTTTAGAGATATATTACGAAATGTCTGGAATCTAGAATGGCTGACACGGCGATCAACGTGTAATAAATAGTAAATGGTGGGCGTATTCTGCGCTTAAAAATGGGCGGTACTAGCCACATATCATTGCACGCACAGTGTGTTAACTTTTTTTCTTTTTTTGCTCGGAAATGCCTAACAGGTTCACTTGTGGCAGGTGGTTGCACAATAACTTCACATGTACAGTCACCCCCCAAAAAAACGCCACCCCCCACCTAATTTCGCCGTAAATTATCGTAGAAACATTTGACTGGTACCGATCGATTTGTAATAACATCTAGTTTATAACGGTATAGTTACATTTTGCCTATGGGGTCGTCTACATATTAAAACTGGCACTAACTTCATTTTTTTTCCAATAGCAACCCCTATTTTTGACTTCATATTCAGATTTCTGAGATCAAGGCGGTTCGAAAAACATACCTATTTATATACCTTAAATCAATTTTAAATAGAGTTACACGTGAAAATGTATTAGGGGTCCGTCTATACATTTAGAATATATAAATCATGATCTACCACCCATTATACATTATTTATTAAGTTTCACACCGGAAAAAAAATTTAAGAAATGTTAATTATAAAATAAAAAAAAAAAATGTCTAATTCACAGAACTTTCTGAGTTAGTATGAATTAAAAGATTTTTATTGGTTTCTATTGATTAAACATCAGGTAGTTCACTTCATACGAAGAAAATTAAATAGCTTGAACAGATATTAAAATATCTATCAAAAGAAAAAAAAAAAAAAAAAAAAAAAAGGTGAATGGTTTTAAATTTGTTTGAAAATTCAAAATTATTTTAACTCAAGCTGCCGTATAATTGTCTGAAACGGCGGCACTCAACCTGGTTCCCACGGCCGTTTCACAGTGACAATGGGAGTTTGTTCTGATACTGCAGTACTTTCATTTTCTTTAATTTAATTGACTTTTTAAAAATATTAAAACAGATTTTTTTTTTTTTATTTATTTATTTTTTTAATTAATTAATTTTTTTTTTTCATGACATTATTAAAAACTTTTACATAAATCTCCACGATATTCTTTTGCTTTTATATTTTATAATGTGTAACAAATTAATATGCAAAATAATAAATCCTACTACTTAATGGGATGTTCTAAAATTCTACTCTTTAACACAGATACCGAAGTGGACGGTGGGTGTAGAAAGGCTGACTACCCTTAATCTAAATCTTCACTTGAAAAGGTCAAAATGTTACATAACTCTTTTTTCTTAAGGAAAAAAGAAGATAAGGAGGAGGAGGAAAGATCAAAACGAATAGAAAGCATATTAAACGTTAATACCCTTTAAACACTGGAAAAGGGCGGGGTTTCGTATTGTGTGTCATTTGGGAGCTGTAGCGTGCCAGAAAATTACTTTATGTAATAAAATTTTTCATTTAAAGGGTATTTAAAGCAGCATTATTTTTAATACATAGACTATTCAGAAAAAAAGTACCATTCACCTGGTTCATGAAAAATAAAGAACATTTTCTGGCATTGCTCTATGTATATACATTCTTGTCAACCTAACCCGGAAGATTACTGGTCCCGCCCCTTTCCGTACATTTTTTTCACATCGGTCTTTTTAGCGCCATGTCAACCATCGGTGGCTGACACTGATCTTTCCATTTAGGCCAAGTCAGCCGGCAGTGTAAAATATGATATAAAACTACAGAGCTTACATAGTTTTAAGTAATTACTGACACTTTATTTAAAATTTACTTCATGTTTTTTTTTTTTTTTATAGGATTTTTATAGGATTATATCGTTAAGACCTAATGGGGTTTATTGAAACTCGATAAACATAACACGCTTCTAAGCAGCACGTGTGGCCTGAATGGGATTTCCATAAGAATTCGCGTGGCGCTCAATGAGTTAATCGTAAATGTATTTGAAGTTAATTACTCTAAAAATTAAATTGTGTACACACAGGGGCGGGAACTAACAATGTTACGGGTTAGGTTGGCAAGTATGCATATATATTTTGCTTGAATTATAAAAATTTATAACACATTTTCTTCTTTTTTTTTAGTATTTTGTGTTTATATGTCTCATTAAAAATAAATACAATATTCATATATAAACATTTCCATACAGTAATGTATATAAACATATTGATTAAAGAAGTTTTGTTGATATTATATAATTATTCTTCTATCTGTATAGTATATTAACACAAATATATTTTGTAAATTTCGCAGCATCGAAAAAAAGCAACATAGCTTCCATATCAAAGCTTAATGTAAATAGGACGTAAGCATACTGTAGCTAGTGTTGAAGTTTGAAAAAAAAAAAAAAAAAAAAAGAATAACCGTGGGCTAAAAATACCCCGGAATAAATTAAAATGTTGTTTATTCTGGTTTTAGTCAGGTGATATCACTCGTGCTAAATAGCTGGATCCGCCCTCTCTTAAGCTCAGGTTCAGCTCATCATTAAACTATTGTTTTTAATATCTGCCGCACCAAAATGTTCAAAACACAAATGCCAATTTTCATATATTTTGAAATCTTCCCGTTTCAACTTTAAAAGCATTTAGATTAATTTATTTTATTTTGAATTTTTAAATTTAGACGTTTAAAGTCTTTTAAATGAAATTTCAGGATTCTGTAAGATCAATATCTATATATTTGAAAGTAATAAGACAATTCCTTTGTTTTAAATTTTTATTCCATAATAACTGTGACTTTGATTTCGTGATTAGGAAATTGAAAATAAATACTGTTGAGCTATGTTCCAATAATAGATCTTATAAACTTAAAAAAAAATATAAATAATAAACCAATTTTTCACTATTTGATTCTGTATTAAAAAACTTTTAATAGAAATTTGATATTTATTATGTTACATTATGGGATAAATTCTAAATAACACAAAGCTTATACAAACGGTACAGTAACCAAATGCAAATATGTCACAACAAAATTTAAACAGAAAATTCATGGTAAAAAATCTTTTTAAAATTATTAAATATTCATAATAATAATAATAAAACGGTTGTCGAATGCATAATTGCTGTTTCATGCAATCAGTTTCGCTGTACCGTGTTTTCTAAAACATGATATTTAACTAGAGGTGTACGTACTCTTGAATATTGAAATGCGAACAAAAGTGTAACAGGGTTAAAATAGAATTTTAGCAGCGAAAAACTAGAAAAGATATTTAATACTTATGAAGAAAGACTTAACATATTAGGATCGGATATATTCCTCTCTTGTACCGTAAGAAACGCCTTTTCACAATTTTTCTAAAACTTTATAATATAAAACAAAATAATTTTGCATATTTGTAATTAAATCATTTAAGTTTTGTCTTCAATAATCGATGTAGTAAATACCATTGTGATTTATGCATACCAGCGTCACATATAGAGTCAAATAGGAATATGCAAATTAGTCTTTTTTTTTTTAAATAGTGTTTCAGCGAATCAGAGGCGGGGCTTCTTTTCTTTTGAAATTCTTTCACAATCCCTCACCTGCATTGTGATAACTTTACAAAAATATGCCAATTTGTATAATAAACATCGAAATATTGCTTAGGAAACAAAAAAAAAAAAAAACATAAAGGTAAATTAAAATAGTTTTCCGTCAAATTATATACAAACATTTACTTATAGAGGATACAGATTATAACAAGTGATGGCCCCCTAACAGGAATAAAAAGTGAAATATCACTGTAACTCAAAAAATAATGTTAGGAACGAGCTGTAAATTTGGAAACCCATGTTTTTGATGATGCCCGTTCTATTCGTGCAAAAATTAACATAGGTCATAATTCATAATTTTTTCAAATATGAATTTATTCCTAATTTTCATAATTCAAAAAATGTTTTTTTAGCAAAAATTTGCGTGGAATATGTTTGGGTCATTTCATTCTAACGAATAAAAAAAACATAATTTAAATATCATAATTATTTCGGAAGATATGATTTAATGTTTGTCACATTCATTTAACATTAGCATCCCCAAACTTTGACAGCTTATAACTCTATGAAAAATTGAGCGAAATATATAAACTATACCATTTTCCGTGATGATTTGATCCAAAGAATTCAAATAAATTGAAAAAAATGGGGGTTACAATTGAAAAAAATGAAGTTGATGTCAGTTTTAATATGTAGACGACCCCCTAAGTAAAATCTAACTATAACATTATAAACTAGACGTTATTACAAACTGATTGGTACCAGTCGCATGTTTCTACGATTATTTACGGCAAAATTAGGTGGGGGGGGCGTTTTTTTGGGGGGTGACTGTACAATAATAAGTGGAATGATTGTGGGCAGCAAGAAATTCGGTCAAACAAAAAACCACCATAACTGAAAAGTTAATGTACTAATTTTTATTTAAACGTGTTAACTAGTAACTAAATATTATTTTCTGGTCTTATTCTTTATCTAGCTTTGTACTTTTTTCTATTTCTTTAATTTTTTTTTTTTTTTTTTTGTTTAAATAAATTTTTGTAGTTCTTTTTAAATTTCTTTTATTTTTCTGATTTTTTAAATTATTGAATTGAAATATCCACTCCCAAAGCAAAAATATTTGTTTACAAACACCTTACAACAATGTCATTTAAGTGAATTATTATTATTGATAATGTATTTGTAGTTATAATTAAGCGCAATCTCTTTTACCCATGTGCGCAATCATTCCTACCCTATAAGGAGAGATTGAGTAAAATAACTCTCTTGGTTTTATTACTACTCTTACTTTAAACAGCAATGGGAATACATATAGAACAAGGATCAATTCAAAGTTATGCACATAGATGCCAACATTTTAATTTATTCCAGAGTATTTTCAGCCTTGCCTTTATTTCGCACCACTTCATTTATAGAAACATTATCTCCACCATACAAATTCGATAAAATACGAAAAAAAAAATTACTCTTAAAAAATAAGTGGTATGGAATAAAGGCGGGGCTAAAAAATACTCGGGAATGAATTAAAATATTGCAGGGATGGAACACGGGCGCAGAATTCATACCACTATCAATGTAAGAAAATTTTCTACTTCTTAAATCAACGATATTATAGATAGAGAAATTTCTTAAACGGATTCCGGTATGAATTCTGCGCCCGTGTTCCATCCCTGATATTGACATCTATGTTATGCACCAATAGTTCAGCAAAAAATTAATATTTGGATTTTTTATATCATTTTGTTGAATTGTGCGCCAACTCTCCTAGCTTCACTTTAGAAACTGTATGCGTTTTTTCACTACCAGGAATCCAAATATTTAGATGTTAAGCAAGAATAGCGTGTTATGGCCATATTACACGAGAGATTCTCGCGCAACATTTTACTTAACAGCCAGAGACTCCAACATCCTAATTAATATTCCGTAGTGTTGTTAGTCTCGCCCTTTTTTACACACCAGTAAATTTTTAGAATAATAGTCTCCAAATTCAATTACGATTAAATAAAAAAAAAAAATACTCTAAAATGATACTGGTGTGAGAAAAAAGGCGGGGCTAACAATACTACGGAATATTAATTAGTATGTTGGAGTCTCTGAACAGCAGCGTACGGGGAAAGATTCAAGGTCATCGTGTAATCAACTTGTTCAACCATCTTTAGGAAAAGTTGAGTATGTTGTGTTTAGTGAAAATCTGAGTGAAATCTCTCGTGTGATACGGCCATTACTCTAGAAAATAAAAGTTGGCGCTCATTTTAATAAGTAAATGGCCCTAAATCTAACATTTCGCGTCATTTGCGAAAAATAAACTTAATTTTAGGTTGAATAATGTTTATTAGGTTTTTCTGCATCAATTAATAACGAAAAAACATATGGTGTTGTTTTTTCCCAGTTCTATATAAAATTAAAACGAGAAAACATTTTATATCTAAATAAAAGAAGTATTTTGTGTCTTAAATTGCATATTTTTACTTCTAAACCAATTATTAATTTTATAATTAATCTTGTAAATTAAATTTCTACTCTAATATTTATCATTTTGATAAATATTCTATTTCTAACATTTATCAATTTAAAAGATCAATATTTTTTATTTTAACATTTATCATAATTTTTCCCCCATGCTTTGCACTTCTATTTTAGTTTTTTATTTATCTTTATTTTATTTTTATTTTTTAACTTTAATGAGCATCACTTTGTTTTCTTAAAAGTTATTAAGTATTTTAATAAACATTTTATTTTTTTATTCATACTAGTTTTTTATTTATTTATTTTTTTAATAGCAATCAAGAACTTTTAACCCAAACATATGAAACAACAAAAATTTATTAAGTCAAACAGAACTATTTCTAAATAATGCTTCATTTTGACGCCGCATAAAAATAATTTCACTTTTGACAGCTTCGAGATACATTAAAATGGAAAATTGCCCGAGGCGTTCTTAAATGCACCCGTAAGAGTGTTCTTCAAAATAACGACTATAATCTGCTTTCTGTATGTACGTAGTTAAAAAGCCGAAGCCCTTTACTTTAAAAATTATATGAATTTCGGAAATTAATAATGAGGATTAATGTTTTTGATTTAAATATTTATTTTTACTATTATTCAGATATAGGTATGCATTATAGTAAACATCTATTAAAGAAAAAATCTCTTACTTTTGAAGGGCATTACAATTTAATTCAATTTTATAATATTTCTGTGAATATCTTTTCAGAATTCCTCATTATTTATGTTTCACAGGGATGGAACACGGGCGCAGAATTCATACCACTATGAATGTAAGAAAATTTTCTACCTCTTAAATCAACGATATTATAGGTAAAGAAATTTCTTAAACGGATTCCGGTAAGAATTCTGTGCCCGTGTTCCATCCCTGGTTTTATTTTACAGTGCCCGCAGCAGTCCTATATTTTTACGTGCATTTTATTATTTCCCCACCACTTTAATCCCCATATATATATAAACTAGTGGTATTAAAATAATAAAACACACGTGAAAATATAGGACCGCTGCAGGCTCTGATTTTATGTAAAATTTTAAATATTTTCCTGCTTCATAATTGTAATTATCAAAGTATTACTAAATTTTATTTTCATCCCAAAAAAATTAAATAAATAAATAACAATTTTAATAATTATACCTTTTGTAACGAAATAATTTACGAATAAGATATATATGTGGTTTAAAATATAAGGATGAAATGAAAATAACGCTTCTCCTAACAGGGTTAATATAATAAAATATATATTTAACATAAGCACATAATTGCGTAGTCGCTATGGTAAAGGCTCAGTAAACGATAACTTTTCGTATGTTTTTAGCTTTCGGCAGTAACCCCTTTCCATCTTCATTCCTTTCCCCTTCAATCATCATCATTTTAACACATACAAAGTCGCCCTTCACTGACAAATATTCCTTCTTCATCTCGTCTTGATTACATTCCACTTTTTCCTGGATGGATTTAATTTCTTCAGTCAACCCGGTTTCCATCTTTACCTGCACTTCTTTCATTGGTTTCATTTCTTCAGTCAATCTGCTTTCCATTTTTCCTGTACTGCTTTCATTTCTCTCATTTCTTCACCCTATCTTTCATCTCTTTCATCTCTATCTGCCTTTCTTTCGTTCTTTCGATCAATCCGTTTTCTATCTTTTTCTGTCCTGTTTTCACTTCACTCTTTTGGCCAGCTAACCTTTCTAGAAGTTTCTTCATTTCTTGCTCCATACCTAAAGTTATTACCATTCAACAGACAATAACACTTTAGACACCAAAACTGTTGCGGACTCGGGGTTACTGACTTGTCTGAGAATGAAGGGAGAATTTTGTAGAGGCTTAAAAGTTTATTTACAGAATAATCTAGAAGATTACTGTTCTATAAACCAAGTTTTAACTTCAGTTTCACCAAAAAAACACGACTTAAATAACAGCTGACAACATCAGATTCACAGTAAAAACTGCATTATAGATATAACACACAGCAATGGGCTGCAAACAACAGTAGAAAGAGAACAGTCAAGAGCACTTTACGTAAGGCGGTTGGCGAGAAACTGACTGGTGACGAACCGATTCCTTATATACCGGCGAAGATAATTGAGAATGTACCAGTAACTTCTCAGAAAATGGAGTTAGAGCTTAAATATTCGACATGTCGATAATAAGGATTTTCTCGCCAAGTTCACCAAAAAAGTCGCCAAGGAGCGAAAAAGTTGCCTTATTTTGCGCCAAGGCCATTATCAGCCTTGGTGAAGCTTTTTAACGGACTTTTAAAGAAAAATTAGCTATTTTAACTCGAAAACAAAGTAGAAATGCAGAAAATTAAGATTTTATAATTTGGCTAAGCCTTTTTGAATGCAATTATATAAAAATAGCTACAATTATTTACAAATTTGTAACAATATATATATATATATATATATATATATATATATACCGGGTGACCCAAAAGTCAGGACAAAATTTAAAAATGGATAATTCGAAAACGAATCAAGATACAAAGCTACGGTTTGCACCAAACGGATGAAAAAGAAACCGGGTTTTGTGTGGCAACAAAAAAAAAAATAGTTCTGTTGGCGATCAACAGATGGCGCTATAGTGTTTTATTTCACCAAAAGATGATTTACAAATGTAAAAAATGTTGAAAACTTACAAGTTAGCTTAATTACAGTTAATTAGTACTACTACAGTAACTATTCAATGTGCTGTCCATCATTCAGAAGTACAGCTGTGAGACGATTCACCACACCATTCACAGGATTTAGTAGCATTTCTTGCGTTATGGCAGACACATTTTGGCGGATGGCATCTTTCAGTGCTGCTAGTGATTCCGGTTGGTCGCGGTACACTTTTGACTTCAAGAATCCCCAAAGCCAAAAGTCGCAGGGTGTCATATCGGGAGATCTTGGAGGCCATGCGTGATTAAAGTAGCGACTGAGAATGCGATATTTCGATGCATGTAAGCTTCGACAACCATTACCTGCCGCAGTTGCTCCTTTTTATATTGTTTGTTGCTTTGCATAATTCTACATCAGAAATCCGACAGCGCCATCTGTTGGTCGTCAACAGAACTATATTTTTTTTCGTTGAAACACAAAACCCGGTTTCTTTTTCATCCGTTTGGTGCAAACCATACCTTTGTATCTTGATTCGATTTCGAATTATCCATTTTTAAATTTTGTCCTGACTTTTGGATCACCCGGTATATATATGATTCCTTTTCTACAAACTTGTTCGTAAATTATGCGTGCGTTTGATTTTAAATATATGCACTTACCTTATCCAGGAATTGGGTAAAAACGCGGTATTCAGAATAGAGACTACTTCATAGCTGCTAACCTTTAAGTTTCTTTACTACTAGAAAATTTTAATAGAAAATTTTTATATAGTTCAGTAACAGTTTTCATTGTATAAATAAAATATATTCCTTTAATACAAAAAAAAAAGCGTAGAAGTAAGCAACAATACTTCTTTGATCCGTGCTAGTTGCATTCAAAATGAGCCTTTCTTTTAGACAGTATTCAGAAAAAAATGTACTGCTTCTTTAGTTTATTAAATTTAATTTCGTCTTATTTATAGAAAATTTGCTGTTTATAATGAAATAAGTATATTTAAACTATTAAAACTCTTTAGATTCACGTCATAAAAGTCATTCTAAATGAATCATTAATAATCCGAAAGTAATCTCTATTAGGCTTGTTTGTAATTATTTACTAAGTTCGTAAAAATTAAGCGAATTAACATTAAAATGAAGATTAGAAGCTATTAGTGTTTATGTAACAGCATAATTTGACAAATTAAATATTTTCTAAGAAAAGTTAATATTTTGTATACTTAATAAATTGAAAAATTATATTTAAATAATAGTTAGTTATTACAAAGATCAATATGTGAAATAAGTGTTGATGATAACGATATTTTTACTTTACTCAATATGCAGTTACAAACGTTCGAGCAGATCAAATATTTTTATGTTTAATTACAGGATCCTCAAATGAAATTAAAATACATTTTCTAAAATATTAAAAATATTTAATATTAAATTAAAGGCAGATGCACATATTGAGAAGCATAAATATGATTTATGCAAATAAAAGTTAAATTGTGAATTAACAAATTTTGAGCCAAATATATTTATAAAAAGCAAAAATTAGTTAAAATATAAATTTTGTTCAAGAAATCCATGCCAAAAAGTTTTCATCTCTCTCTCTCAAAAAAAAACAAAACATGTGCATAGCTACCAAATTGTACGGTTTTAAACACCACACCACAAATTTTTCTTAATAAATATTTGCTTTATTCAATCGTAGAAAACTTTTACACATACACACACACACACACATATATATATATATATACACTAAGCGACAAAAAAAAAAAAAAAAAAAAAAAAAAATCGCACTTGGACATACTCATGTTTTAGGCCTCGCTGCATTCTTAAAATTTTACGCGCGTTTTTATTATATTGTCACCACTACCTTCAATACGGAATCTATCTTGAATACTTAAAAATGTTTTGATGCTAAAATATTATATAAAAAAATATTGTTTTAAAATAGTGATGGCAATATAATAAAATGAATGTAAAATTTTAGGAACGCAGTAATGCCTGATTTCCCCTTTCAAAACCACAAAGATTAACATTTAAATGCCGAGATGTAACAGACAAAGATTTTAGCGAATATCGCATATCCGAAATTATTTCGCCTGCTAGATATGGATAGGTAATATCAGGCAAAATCCCTATGCATTTCATGACTATTTTTACATGTTTAAGTTGGCTTTCTCCAAAAGAAAAAGTAAAATTATCGAAATACGGCTTTTTTTTGTTTCTTAGTGCATATATGTATATATATATATATATACACTCCTGCTCAAAAGTTTCGCAAGATTTGCAAACGCTATTTTTTTTTTTTTTTTTTTTTTTTAATTTAAAAACTTATCTCAAGATGAAATGTTTTCAAACATTGGGTGTTTAAAGAACTGGGTCTTCCTCATCTTTTAGTGAAGGTTGATTCAAGACAACATTTAGGGGCCGGAAACAAATTGACAAAGATCAATAATCTTTGTGATTACCCTGTATCGTTAAATGTACGAAATGAACTGCAACTTTAGTACTTGTTAATATATATCCAGTTTGATTTGTGGATGAATTCACGTGATGATAGCATATTAAATAAAGGAGATATAAGCATTTATTTTAAAACTAGAAAACAAATTACCTTATATTAAACAAAGTTTTTAACGAAAACTCTTTCCTTTTTCAGATAACTTGGAAAAACACTTTTAAAACAATATACTGCAATCAGAATAACTAGATTTTAGATATTTTCCAAGAGTTAAAATTTCTTAAGGGGTTTTTCTCATGCCGCGTAATTAATTTAAATATCCAATTATTTTAGCCACTTAGCAAAAGTTATTTTTTGTGAAAAACCCCTTATCTTCTCACAAATCTTAATAAATAAACAAAATAAGTTAAAGCTACAAGCTTCTAAGGGGTTTTTCACAAAAAAGAACATTTGCTAAGTGGTTAAAATGATTATAGATCTTTGAATTAAGTACACGGCATGTGAAAAACCCCTTAAGAAATTTCAACTCTTTGAAAATATCTGAAATCTAGCTCGTTCTTTTTCGTATTATTTGGTTAATTTTTTGTCTATTCAAATGTACTTTTGACAAAAGTTGCCGAATATATCTAGCTTTCAACCTATATAATGAAGATTTTTCTATCTTTTACATGCGCAGTGAAAACGTTTTTCATAAAAATGGTCATATTTTATGAGATATTTAAGATATTTTAATTCCGATTGCAGTATATTATATTAAAAGGGTTTTTCAGACTTATCGGAAAGTGGGAATAATTTTCTTATAAAACTCTGTGTATTTTTAATAAAAAAGATGTTGATTTTTTTTTTTTTTTTTTTTTTTTTTTGTGTTTTTAAAAAAAAAAAAAAAAAAAAAAAAAAAGATTATATCTCAATAATTTGCTATCGTCACACAAATTCATCCACAAATTGAACTGGGTCTGTATTAACCCGTTAACGCCCGACTTAATTTTGCAAAATATTATTAACTAATTATTTTACTTTTAAATTAATATAGACAACTGACAGTAAAAAATATTAACTTAAACAATTCTTCTGATAGTTTTAAATTTAAAGCCTATACTCATTTATTAACGTTTAGTGTTCTAATTTAAAGCCTATACTCATTTATTAACGTTTAGTGTTCTAGCGAGAAAACTTCGAGATAGAAAAACTTTGAGTTAACATATTAATTTCCTATTATATGTTGACAAAAATCTCGAAAGTAAAGTATTATAATATATATTATTATTCAATTTGATTTAAGTTAGTATACCTGTGCATAAAGCAAATATATGTGCGACGAATGAAAAACCATAAAATGACTAATCCAAATTATGAAATAATAATTAAAAGTAGGCACATAAAACTGTCAGGGATAATTTAGAGTGTCGCTATAAGCTGCCACTAAAAAGCGGAAATCATTCCAAGACACCACAAAAAATATACGTGCCAATTTATTAGCTGTCCTCAAATGAGGACACTGGGTGCTAACGGTTTAATATAGCCAAGGTCGTAGACAGTTAAAAAAATCAGAAAGAGTTCAGTATCTAGTACATAATATTGAGTGTTTAAAATGAAATATAATCAAAAAAATTTCGACAAATCTGCAAAATTTCGGGGATTGTTTAAATCCCCAACCCCCCTCCCCTTACCTACGGCCTTCAATATAGCTAAATGTTTCTAACTTAATTTCGGAGTTTATCGCATGGGCCGTGAAAGTGTGTCAAGTGAAAACCATCTTATATAAAAGTACCCAAAAGGGAAAGGGGAAATTTTAGTATCTCTACCAAAGTTCTTGTGTGAATATAATAGAACGCAATTTATTCGATTTTTTTTTTGTGTGTCACTATAAAAGAAATATAACTGGTAAACACATAATCTTTAGGAACGGCCAAACAAAAAAATCAGTTTCAGAATCAGTTTTATTCTCTTTTATGTAGTTTAAAACACTTTTGTTTTTAGCTCTTATAGGCCATGATACAGTAAAACATCCATAATCCGGAATTCTATAATCCGGCAGCACCCATAAACCGGTACTAATAACTTTCTCTATTATTTTTTCCGCTTCCTGTAAATAGTAGTAGAACTTAACTTGTTATTTATGGCAACTTGTTATGGATCAATAGTAAAATTTACGGATTTTTATTTAATTTTATTAATTTTCGGACTAGCGTGAAATTTTTAAAGCTTAATCAGGATGATGGCAAAAATTCTGAAAAAGAACAACAAAATTTTCGTCTCGCTATAGCAAATCCAAAAGTTATTAATGAAAAAGATCGTGCCTATTCCTGATTCCGAAAGTCAAAATAAACATGACCACCCGAAATGTTGGTCAACAGTTTTTAGAAGGACTTGAAAAGCATGATTTTATCAGCGATAATCAACTAATGAACGTGCATACGTTAATCAGTTTACAACAAACTGAAAAAAAAAAAAAAAAAAAAAAATAGAATGAATGCAATGCAATTGAGTGGCATATTTAATAGAATGTAGCATTGTCAAATTCCTGATCTTGTTTGTTATTAAGACAGTTTTAATATCAATTTATTATTATTATCATTATTACTATTATTTTTTTTTACAAAAATAAACGATCTATATAATATCTATTTTATAAGTATTATTTTAAAAATTTTAATCTATTCCAAACGTTATTTTAATAATTTTTGTTTATGATAAGGGTTTGCATACTATTTTTTTTTTTATTTAATTAAAAAATATATATATTTCTTTAGATACTGTGACTGATATACGATTTAGATATTCATTTTCGGAACACCTACAATCCGAAAAAATCCATAATCCGGCAATGTCTATTTCCTACCGATTGCGGATTATCGATGGTTCACTGTACGTGAAAATTCATTCATGCTTCCCTGTAAAAGAAACTAATACACACATAATTTTTCCTAACGGTCATTATTTAGGCAAATATTGTAACATTTTACAGCAGTTTTTCTGTTTTAAACAGTTTAGCATAAGAAAAATGAATTTCACATAATATGCGTTCATAATAATACAAAGGAATTCTGATTAATATCACTTGAAATAGTACTATAAACTCCAAATTTATAAAATTCTAAAATTAGTTCTTACAACGATTACCTTAAACATACCTACCATTTTAAGCTCAATGGAAAGTTCAGTATTTGTACGCTATCGTGTATACTCATTTACATACGTATCCACATTAATCCTACACTCATTAAACTCTTCATATTTCGCATGGTGATGACCTTGTAATACACATATTAAATTTGTGTTCAATCGAATGCAGCATTTAAACGCTATTGTATTTACTCACTCAATTACATATATACATTAATCCTATATTAATTCAACTTCATGTATTTCATGTTATGGTGACCTAAAATATACATGATAAATTTCAGTTCAATGGAATGCATCGTTTGCTCATTCACTCCCATGGTTATACACATTATTTCTATACTCATTAAGCTGTTTCATGCAGTGGTGACCTATAACGTGCATACGATATTCGAATGCAATCGAATTTAGTGTTTAGATGTTATCGCGTTCACTCACATACATACAGACACATATAAATGCAGCCATCACTCTAAAAAAAAAAAAAAAAAAAAAAGCAAAATTGAATTCAGAAGATTCCATAAACTTATTAAATGAACTTCAAATAATTCTAGACCATAAATCGTTACGTATAAGAATTCTATTTTGTATCCGTGTAAAGAAAAAAAACACTAAGTTCTACATCATTAAAATCTATGTAGTTTTGTGTCACCTGTAGCATACGAGTTTGAGCGAGTTTGAGCTGAGTTTGACCTATCGAGTTTGAGCTGAATCAAATGTAGCGTTTAGACGCTATCGTATTCACTCATAAATATACAAGCATACCTTCACCACTATCAAAAATGAAAAATTAATTCAGGAGACCTCAAAACTCACAGAAACACTTAAATGTCAAATTTGAATTCCTCCATGATAGCAATATTTCTCTTACATAATATATGATCGAAATTTAATTGTATGTTTTCTTCCATCTTCTGTAATTTTTCAAAGTTAACGAATCGCTCTTTTATTTAATCCTTCCCATTACTTTTGTTAAAAGCATATTTAGCGCATCCTTTATGCATTTATTTATTACGAAATTTGGCGACAAAAATCACTTTGAGAGTTTTAATCCAATTTTTTATTAAATGTTTTTCTTATTAATAAACATGTTTCTTGTAAATATTTTGAAAATTTTAAGAAAAAATTGCCTTTAATTTACTTCTATTCATTTTTGTAAAAAAAAAAAAAAAAGTAAATAAATAAATTAATTAAATTAAAAAAAAAAAAAAAAAAAAAAAAACAGTATTTATTACTATTTAATGTCTCATTAAATGTCGAAATTAAATTTATTGGAAACGAGCGCCATCTCTTGAGGATTTCATGAAATTTTTGCGTTAAATATCACAAAATTCAAAGTAACTACCCTGCATGTGCAGAGACTCCAACATCCTAATTAATATTTCGTAGTGTTGTTAGTCACGCCCTTTTTTACACACCAGTAAATTTTTAGATTAATAGTCTCCAAATTCAGTTACGATTAAATAAGAAGAAAAATACTCTAAAATGATACTGGTGTGAAAAAAAAGGCGGGGCTAACAATACTACGGAATATTAATTAGTATGTTGGAGTCTCTGCATGTGTATATTGACCAAAAACTTTTTTGATTGTTAAAGGCACTAATACAGGTCAGAAGGAATGTCCATTCAAATTTTCAGCTCAATAGCCGCAGAATTCTAGGCTCTATCCTTGTTGAACTTAACAAGGAGAAGAAGAAAGTAACCGGCAAATTTCGGGGTTTCAAATTAATATTACTCAGGTCCCTTAATTTGGATCGATATGTAAATTTGTATGTTTTGTCTTAAAGGTATGCTCAAGGCCTGTGCTAAAAGCACAGGTCTTGGGGACCAGGGAGCTCAGATACAGGTAGTCGAAAAGTCAGAGATGCTATGTCGACATAATATACCTTTGTAGCGTTTCGCCATTTACTTTCCTATTTTGCAAATTTCATTTAAATGTTTCATTTAAAATTTCAATCATTTGTAAATTTCATTTAATGTTAGTTTCAGATTTGCGAAGCGGAACGCTACCGCGTTCCTAAATATTATGAACGTAAAATTATTAGGAACTCTGTGCGAGGTTTGAAATTGAAAGTTCTGAATTTTTTTATACCAATATATATGCATAAAATTCTTGTCTTATTTAAACAGAAAAAAATTATTTCACTTATTTAGTTTGATTACGATTAAAGTAAGGTAACCATTTTTGTATAGAGGCAGTGATAGCCGAAAGAGCACTTTTGTGGTGGTGGTGGTGGTGGTGGTGTGTGTGTGTGGGGGGGGGGAGCAATCTAAAGAATTTACAGAATTAAATAATTAATATAATTTTTATTTTATTATAAATATTATAAAAATTATTAAAACTAGCGTTAATATAAATTCTTAATCTTTTGCAATTAATTTTATTTTTCCTTCGTTCCGATTTGTAAATAAGATTAGCAAATTTCCAATTAGCAAATTTTTTATTAGATACGGAAATTTTAATAATTAAAGTGAGATATTTAACAGGAAATATAATTAAAGATTTCATGCCTTTAGATTTTTTAGAAAATTAATGTTGTATATAAATTTACCCTTTTTTTTTTTGAAACATAAATTTTAATTTCATCATCTGAGCTTGTAAAACCGCAATTACCAAACATCTTGTAGATATTAAAGTAATCAATCATCACAGAGTTGTTGCACAAGACTAAATTATCGATAAAATGTAATTATCAGTTTCTTAAGATTATAATGTAGAAAAATAATCCATTACTTAATTTTAAGAGTATTTAATTGTTATTAATTATCTGTAAATATACTGTGTTAAAAACTTTCGATAAAAAAAAATCAATAAATCTTTAATGTGGGGCTGAAAGTTTACTTAAAAATATGTTCCAACAGTAAATGTACTGCTTAAAATAGACATGCATAATTAGATAAAATGTTCTCGATATAATGAATAAAAATATTTTTGTAAAGTGGAATCTGTATTAAAGATGGGTTTCAAAAGTTTTCTGTAAGTGTTGTTGTAAAAATTATTGAAAAACAAAAGTCACAAACTACTTTAGGCTTTCAACAATATGCAGTAATATATGTTAGGTGCTCCAGTGATTGACATGCTCCAGTAAATGGCATCTATCCAGAAATAATTAATAAATAAGAAAAAAATAAAATCATACATTTTACATATAAGAATTTTAACAATTTATGTTAAACACTCGAGCATAGGGTGCTAATAACTGGTACAATGAGTAACTAGCAGGGATATAGGGTGCCAATTACTTATAAAATGAAAAACTGGCAGTGTCAATTGAGTGGGTGTCAAATAAAAATTCATAAAGAAATTATAATGATAATTGTTATCAAATGTATATATTTTAACATATATGTGTTCTGAATGTTTTTCATACCATATGTACTAACTTAAGATTTCTAAACATTTTTAATGACTAGAACATTGAAAACATCTGATATTGTTCTAAAAGTGTCAATCACTGGTGCACTTACCCTATATTTCTTATTTCAGCGGGCATTATGTTTTCCACAACATGGCTGATATTTTTTGTATTTTCAGAACACATATTTTTGATTAGTAAAATTTTGTATTGCAATCGTTGATAGATTTTTTTTTTAATGTAAGCACTAAATTTTTTCAGTTCAATAAGACATAGAAAACTACATTGGAACAGTGGTATTCAAAATTCATAAAAGTTGATAAATTAAAAATTCTTTAAAAATAAAAAAATTTATATCACATCCATTTAGAGGTAATTAGTAAATGTACTTAAAATAAAATTTTAAAACAAAAAATATTACATTCAACTTATTTTATAAAGGTTTTCAATGAAAAAAAAAAAAAAAAAAAAAAAAAAAAACCTAGAATCTTTAGCAGACAGATTACTAAACTCAAAAAATCTTATTTAAACTTGTGCCACCATATGTTTACGAAATTCGAGGACAGCCCTTATTTTGAAATCCTTATTATCATATTTTGAAATCCTTTTTCTAAGCTTTGAAAAAAATTAACAAGAATATTATTTATCTCATTTTATTGCCTTTTTAATTCTTATTTACTTGTATAAACTATGCCTCTTTAATGGATTTATTGTACTACGCTTTAAAGCAAATATATCTTAAAAGTACTCTAAAATATGGTCATTATCATTTAGACTTGAATTAATGCAAAATTCTTGCTCTGCAGATTGAAAAATTAATAATAATACACAAAAATTTTAAATACTAACTAGCAGGCAATCGTTGTTGCTCAAACTAAAAGTGGATTCATCAAGGAAAACATTACAAAAAATAGGAATTAAAGAGTTCCGCTTTTTTTTTACCACCAGTATTTTCCTACAAAGAATTCTAACCTAGAAAATCACAAATATGACTGCAAAAATATGATAACATTTTCTACATAGAAATACTCGTGGCATAACGGTTTGTGTTCTTCATCAAGTTTCGGATTTGTGATCTTCGCTCCCAAACTAATTTATTATGTTTATCTGATAAATTTCGCACAAAGAAAATTTTAATAATCTATTCGTTGTAAAATGGTCTCTTACAATTATAATAGCTTTATGTGCTTCACTTACTAAAAACCCTTGGAGGTCAGCTACAAACAACTTTTCTGAATACATTTACAGTGCTGGAAAAGAAAACATTAGGACCGTCAGTAAAACTATAAATATTATATTTTCATATAAATGCATGTTTAAGATTTTTGCAAATTTATATACAATGCAACAAATAGCGATTTCATTTATTATCTATAAACGTTATACAAATAATAATAATAATTTATTTTGTATTTTTAACTTTATTTATTTATTTATTTATATATATATGTAGAATGCTGAAAAAATATTAAGGCCAGATAAAGTAATATGTAATAAACTGTTAATATTCCAAAAACTTATTTTCAATTAATTTAACCACTTTCGAGGTCATAGTCC
Organism: Salticus scenicus; assembly: GCA_963930645.1. NCBI lineage: Eukaryota > Metazoa > Arthropoda > Arachnida > Araneae > Salticidae > Salticus > Salticus scenicus. Next base: position 112,308,082 of record OZ005657.1, read on the forward strand.
GGTCAAATTAGACCAAAAAATAAGAGTGAAGATACATAAAGTTACAACAAGCTGATAATCAGTAAAATTGTTCAAAATATAATTATAAATAAAATTTTGAAATTTCCCACCATTCCAGTGTATGGAAAAAATTTTACTCAAGGTCAAAGGTAAAAAAAATGAGTTTATCGCGATTTTCAGCAAAACGGTATTTTTATCATAAAAATAGCCCAGACAAAAATTGTAGATCATAAAATTATCTACAAAAAATGTATCAGGTGAACAAAGTAGGCACGAGTGATGCAGATAAAGCGGCAACACAGTGGTGGCTGTCACTGCTGTTGTCTGCAGCACTCGTGTCTGCTTTGTTCGCTTGACGAAGGGTCATGTTTTCTTTCGAGTCGAAGTTGCGTGTTTTTTTTTTTTTTTTTTGCATATTTCGTTTTAACGATAGCCCTCCGGTGCATTTTTATCATACATAATGTTGATTGTTAAAAATGGTGTATAAAACTCTATCCACAAATCTTTAAAATTTCGGGCGGGGGGAGGGGTTTAAGCTCGTGAAGTTGGACTTGCTTCTATAGCAAAAATGACAGGACTGACATTCAGTAATATTAAATTAAAACGCGCTGACAAAGTTGTTCCTATTTTAGCTATGACTAGTACCCTAAAAGTTCATGAAGATAAAATGACTGTTGACCCTGTATTATTGTTCCAACGTATGAGTATTACTGCAGCATTTCAAGAGGAAATAGGAACATATTTTGAATATGAATTAGCTCCTTACCCTTTAACGTTGTTTGATGAGATCGGAATGCGTAAAACACAGCAGTCTGCCATTTACGATTGTTTTGAAAAGGTAAATATTGATATTAACAACACTATTGCGACATACATCATTGATGGAGGATATTTACTACATCGCGTTGTGTGGGATAGCGAAGAAACATTCAACGTAATCTTAGATAAATACGTTCAGTATGTACGTCGACATTTTGGTTCCTGAGTTACTGTCGTATTTGATGGCTACAATGATTACACGAGAAATATCAAAGCTGCAGAACAACGTCGTCGAACTTTAGCAACATCTTCATCTTTTGATATTTTACTTGATGAATTCATGACAGTTCCAACCAGTCAATGATGTATGTCGCATTAGTGTTGTTAATATCAATATTTACCTTTTCAAAACAATCGTAAATGGAAGACTTCTGTGTTTTACGTATTCCGATCTCATCAAACAACGTTAAAGGGTAGGGAGCTAATTCATATTCAAAATAAGTTTCTATTTCATCTTGAAATGCTGCAGTAATACTCATGCGTTGGAACAATAATACAGGGTCAACAGTTATTTTCTCTTCATGAACTTTTAGTGTACTAGTCATAGCTAAAAGTAGAACAACTTTGTCAGCGCGTTTTAATTTAATATTATTGAATGTCAGTCCTGTCATTTTTGCTATAGAAGCAAGTCCAACTTCACGAGCTCAAACCCCTCCCCTCGCCCGAAATTTTAAAGATTTGTGGAAATCTTTAGAGTTTTATACACCATTTTTAACAATCAACATTATGTATAATAAAAATGCACCGGAGGGCTAGCGTTAAAACGAAATATGCAAAAAAAAAAAAAAAAAAAAAAAAAAAAACACGCAACTTCGACTCGAAAGAAAACATGACCCTTCGTCAAGCGAACAAAGCAGACAGGAGTGCTGCAGACAACAGCAGTGACAGACACCAATGTGTTCCCGCTTTATCTGCAGCACTCGTGCCTACTTTGTTCACCTGATACATTTTTTCGTAGATAATTTTATGATCTACAATTTTTGCCTGAGGTATTTTTATGATAAAACTTACCGTTTTGCTGAAAATCGCGAAAAACTCAATTTTTTTACCTTTGACCTTGAGTAAAATTTTTTCCATACACCGGAATGGTGGGGAAATTCAAAATTTTATTTATAATTATATTTTGAACAATTTTACTGATTATCAGCTTGTTGTAAATTTACGTATCACCTAATGTCTAGATTGACCGGACTATCATAGGATAGAATACTTTTTCAAAGTGTATTTTGAGATGCTTTTACAGCTGTTTTCAATGGCCATTTTGAGCTTCTGTTTAGTGGTGTAAGTTTTACCAATTACAGAAAATTTCTGGGGCACCAAAAAGCCCAAGAAATTTTTTGTTGGGTTCAGCCCAAGAATACTTGGTCACACTTGTCTTTCAAAATTTTTTACGAATATCCAGGATTTTATAGAGCTTGAATGGTGAATGGGTGCATTCTCTGTCTAAACATCGTACACGCTAGATGTTATCATAAATGCCTCTGCCAATAAATTTTCTGAAAGGATATCTTGATAGACTCTCAAATATGTCTTTGATTTCAAATATGTAATTGAGATTTTTCTGTTATAAGTGAAACCGCCCCAAATTATCACACAGCAAAGACAAAACTAATGCTTTGAGAGAAATGATAGTTCACTTCAAAGATCAAGCCAGTATTGTCTAAAACCGTTCACCCCATCGAGATTACATTTTAAAACCGAGAAAACAACACTTCTCATCGATTACTTAGCAGAGCTGCCAACCTAATCCGGCAAATTGTTAGTACCGCCCCTTTTTCTACACCAGACATTTCTTAGAGTTTTTTCTTCTTAATTCATCGCAAATATATTTGAAGAAAACTACTTTAAAAATTAAGTGGTGTAGAAAAAGGGGCGGTACTAATAATTTGCCGGATTAGGTTGGCAGCTCTGACTTAGAAGTGATAAACGTTTTACTTTACTGTATTTTACATTCGGATTTTTTATTGCACATTGTGTTCAGTTCAGATAATGCAAGAAAACTTGAAAAAATTTTGCAATTTGAGAGAAAAAAAGCATTTTTGCGTGTTACTAGCTTCAAAACAGCTTTTACTTGTTGAGTATTTAACACAGAAGGTCATGCAACGCCTTTCTACGGAGCATAATTATTACTATCATACATTAAACATCTGATGTACAGTCACCCAAAAAAAAAAAAACGCCACCCCCCCCACCTAATTTCGCCGTAAATTATCGTAGAAACATTTGACTGGTACCGATCGATTTGTAATAACGTCTAGTTTATAACGGTATAGTTAAATTTTGCCTAAGGGGTCGTCTACATATAAAAACTGGCATTAACTTCATTTTTTTCAATTGTAACCCCCATTTTTTATAATTTATTTGAATTCTTTGGATCAAATCATCACGGAAAATGGTATAGTTTATATATTTCGCTCAATAACAAATGTAACTATAATGTAATGTAACTATACCGTTATAAACATCTAGTTTATAACGGTATAGTTACATTTTGCCTATGGGGTCGTCTACATATTAAAACTGGCATTAACTTCATTTTCTTCAATGGCAACCCCTATTTTTGACTTCATATTCAGATTTCTGAGATCAAGGCGGTTCGAAAAACATACCTATTTATATACATTAAATTAATTTTAAATAGAGTTACACGTGAAAATGTATTAGGGGTCCGTCTATACATTTAGAAAATATAAATCACGATCTACCACCCAGTATACATTATTTATTAAGTTTCACACCGGAAAAAAATTTCAGAAATGTTAATTATAAAATAAAAAAAATGACAAATTCACAAAACTTTCTGAGTTAGTTTATGAATTAAAAGATTTTTATTGGTTTCTATTGATTAAACATCAGATAGTTCACTTCATACGAAGAAAATTAAATAGCTTGAATAGATATTAAAATATCTATCAAAAGTAAAAAAAAAAAAAAAAAAAAAAAAAAAAAAAGATGAATGGTTTTAAATTTGTTTGAAAATTCAAAATTATTTTAACTCAAGCTGCCGTATAATTGTCTGAAACGGCGGCACTCAACCTGGTTCCCACGGCCGTTTCACAGTGACAATGGGAGTTTGTTCTGATACTGCAGTACTTTCATTTTCTTTAATTGACTTTTTAAAAATATTAAAACAGATTTTTTTATTTTAATTTATTTATTTTTTTAATTAATTAATTATTATTTTTTTTATGACATTATTAAAAACTTTTACATAAATCTCCACGATATTCTTTTGCTTTTATATTTTATAATGTGTAACAAATTAATATGTAAAATAATAAATCCTATTACTCAATGGAATGTTCTAAAATTCTACACTTTAACACAGATACCGAAGTGGACGGTGGGTGTAGAAAGGCTGACTACCCTTAATCTAAATCTTCACTTGAAAAGGTCAAAATGTTACATAACTCTTTTTTTTTTTTTTTTTTTTTTTAAGGAAAAAAGAAGAAGATAAGGAGGAGAAAGTAAGATCAAAACGAATATAAAGCATATTAAACGTTAATACCCTTTAAACACTGGAAAAAGGCGGGGTTTTGTATTGTGTGTCATTTGGGAGCTGTAGAGTGCCAGAAAATTACTTTATGTAATAAAACTTTTCATTTAAAGGGTATTTAAAGCAGCATTATGTTTAATACATAGACTATTCAGAAAAAAAATACCATTCATCTGGTTCATGAAAAATAAAGAACAATTTCTGGCATTGCTCTATGTATATACATTCTTGTCAACCTATCCCGGAAGATTACTGGTCCCGCCCCTTTCCGTACATTTTTTTCACATCAGTCTTTTTAGAGCTGTGTCAGCCATCGGTGGCTGACACTGATCTTTCCATTTAGGCTAAGTCAGCCGGCAGTGTAAAATATGATATAAAACTACAGAACTTACATAGTTTTAAGTAATTACAGACAATTTATTTAAAATTTACTTAATGTTTTTTTTTTTTTTTTAATAGGATTTTTATAGGATTATATCGTTAAGGCCTAATGGGGTTTATTGAAACTCGATACACATAACACGCTTCTAAGCAGCACGTGTGGCCTGAGTGGGATTTCCATAAGAATTCGCGTGGCGCTAAATGAGTTAATCGTAAATGTATTTGAAGTTAATTACTCTAAAATTTAAATTGTGTACACACAGGGGCGGGAACTAACAATGTTACGGGTTAGGTTGACAAGTATGGATATATATTTTGCTTGATTTATAAAAATTTATAACACATTTTCTTCTTTTTTTTTTTAGTATTTTGTGTTTATATCTCTCATTAAAAATAAATACAATATTCATATATAAACATTTCCATTCAGTAATGTATATAAACATATTGATTAAAGAAGATTTGTTGATATTATATAATTATTCTTCTATCTGTATAGTATATTAACACAAATATATTTTGTAAATTTCGGAGCATCGAAAAACAGCAACATAGCTTCCATATCAAGGCTTAATGTAAATAGCCACGCTTTTTCACAAATTTTCTAAAACTTTATAATATAAAGCAAAATAATTTTGCATATTTGTAATTAAATCATTTAAGTTTTGTCTTCAATAATCGATGTAGTGAATACCATTGTGATTTATGCATACGAGCGTCACATATCGAGTCAAATAGGAATATGCAAATTTGTCTTTTTTTTAAAATAGTGTTTCAGCGAATCAGAGGCGGGGCTTCTTTTCTTTTGAAATTCTTTCACAATCCCTCGCCTACATTGTGATAACTTTACAAAAATATGCCAATTTGTATAATAAACATCGAACTATTGCTTAGGAAACAATAAAAATAACATAAAGGTAAATTAAAATAGTTTTCCGTCAAATTATATACAAGCATTTACTTATACAGGATACAGATTATAACAAGTGACGGCCCCCTAACAGGAATAAAAAGTGAAATATCACTGTAACTCAAAAAATAATGTTAGGAACGAGCTGTAAATTTGGAAACCCATGTTTTTGATGATGCCCGTTCTATTCGTGCAAAAATTAACATAGGTCATAATTCATAATTTTTTCAAATATGAATTTATTAATAATTTTCATAATTCAAAAAATGTTTTTTTAGCAAAAATTTGCATGGAATATGTTTGGGTTACTTCATTCTAACGAATAAAAAAAACAGAATTTAAATATCATAATTATTTCGGAAGATATGATTTAATGTTTGTCACATTCATTTAACATTAGCACCCCCAAACTTTGACAGCTTATAACTCTATGAAAAATTGAGCGAAATATATAAACTATACCATTTTCCGTGATGATTTGATCCAAAGAATTCAAATAAATTATAAAAAATGGGGGTTACCATTGAAAAAAATGAAGTTGATGTCAGTTTTAATATGTAGATGACCCCCTAAGTAAAATCTAACTATAACATTATAAACTAGACGTTATTACAAACTGATTGGTACCAGTCGCATGTTTCTACGATAATTTACGGCAAAATTAGGTGGGGGGTGGCGTTTTTTTTTGGGGGGTGACTGTACAGTAAATATTTAAGTTTAAAAACTTCTCACACCATAAGATAAACAGGAGCACTACAGGTTCCGAAAGAACGCGAGCTTTCTTCTTCATGTGCTAAAGCACGTGCTACTACCTTGGAAGCAATGAAAGACTCATCTTGTTTTTCATCTAAAGGAGAAAGGAATAAAGGTTCTTTCGAAACAGATAGTGCTTCCCTTTAGTTATTGGCGTGTGGAAAAGTTTTTAATTTTAACTAATAATTATATATATTTTTTAAATTTATTAATTATAGTTTTAAATCTTCTTTTTTTTTTAAAAGTATTTCCGGAGAATATTTACCACATTGTTTAAAAATCTAAATTTGTCCTTGTTCAGCTGGGGATAATTTCCCACCTCTTCACCTTTTCACAAATACTGAAATTTCCGTCTGCCATTACCTGTGCAATTTGTTAGAGAAGCTTCACAGACAACAATAAAATGTCTCAAATAATAAATAAAATGAGAAAAAATGTAAAAGTGATCTTGACCTTATACTTTTTTCCAGGTTGCAGCATGCTACAAAAAATAAATAAATAAATAAATAAATAAATAAATAAAAATAAATAAATAAATAAATAAATAAAAAATAAATAAATAAATAAATAAATAAAAAGTAAGAGCATTTATCATAATTAAAACTCTAATTTTATTCATTACTAGCCGCCTTCGGCGACCATCTGGTTCACAATACTTGAAAAATACGACCGTACGAAACTACCGCTCGGTGGCGCCTGCGGCGCCTTTTTCCCATTTCAAGACCTACAACAGCTTATTGACATATAGTACAAATAGCTTTATTGAAAATTTGAACTGTAGTAAATTTCCACTCGGTAGCGCCTGCGGCACCCTCTTCCCGTTTCAGTATCTGAAACAGCATGTTCGCTCACCATGTTATGATCTATGGAAATTCTGACCATAGCAAAGTTCCGCTCGGTGGCGCCTGAGGTGCCTTATACCCGATTAGAACTTACAACAGCTTGCTCGCTCATAGTGCAAATAGCTTTGAAAATTTTAAGTGTAGCAAATTTGCATTCTGTGGCGACTACGGCGCAAATTTACGTTACATGATTTAAAACAGCCTGTTCGCTCACCGTGTAAAGGAATATTGAAAATTCTGATCGTAGGAAATCTCTAACCCGGCGGGTGCTTCGGTCTCCTAATCTGCTCCGAAATAATTTAATCATAATCAAAACTGGAGATATTGAATTATTAAAATATCAAAGCGCTACCTGGCGACAGAGATTTGCAGCATGTACTCTTCAATTACCATATAAATAGCTTTTAAAGTTAGAAATGAAATTGTGTTAATTAGATGCTGAGGTACAAAAGTAATATGAACTTTGTTATAAAAAGATTTGTGTCTAAATTTTCTGTGGTTTTCTCCGAAACTTGAGTAATTGCGGACTAAATAATGTTAAAAATCCTTAATAAAAATGTGAGAGCATTATCAGAATTCGAAAGTCTGCAAAATGAAAAAGAATAAATGTGTTCCGGTTTTCTGTGGTTTTCTCTGAAACTCCCATACTGAATTTAATCGCTTATATCAGTTTACAAGTTCGCAATAAAATTACTGTAGTATATTATAAGTAATTTAATTAGAATTAGAATTCCAGATATTGGAATAAAGGCGATCAGGGTTTTTCGTGGTTTTCACTGGAACTCTCGCACGGAATTTCACGGTTTTTCTCCCTTTAAAAGTATGCATTAAAATATATTTGAAATGATGTATTATAAGTAATTTAATCATAATTAGACTTGGAGATATTGAAATTTTAAAATATTAAAGTGCCATCTGATGTCAGAGATTTGCTTTCTCTACTCTTTGTTTCCTATTGAAATAAGTTTAAAATGATATACTACTTATTAAATAATGTTAAGTAGAAGCTGAGATACAAAGGTAATATAAACGTTTAAAGAAAGAAAAAAAAAAAAAAGATTTGTGTCTGATTATGCCGTGGTTTTCTCCGAAACTTGCGAAATTCTTGGCTATATACCGTTAAAAGCCTTTAGTACGAAATGTGAGCTTAAGGAATTCGGAACTCTGTAAAATATAAAAGAATAAAAACCTTCTGAGTTTTCCATACTTTTCTGCGAAAGTTTCGTACGGAATTTGAATGACTTACAACACTTTAATTGTCCGCAATGAAAGTACTTTAAAACATCTTTGAAATGATGTATTATGTATAATATTAATGAATATATTTGATATATTTAAGACTCAAAATGGCTAATATATCAAGGGCGATTAGCAATATCTGTTGAAATCCGTATAAATTTTAAGAAATTCCATAACTGCTTTTTTACTGCCCAGAGAAATAGAATATATATATATATATATATATATATATACATATATATATATTATTCTGTTAAAAGTAACATTTGTCTCTTTACATAAACTGATGAAATAAAAACGAATTTAAATAAATATATGTCTATTTCTTTTTTAACTTATACCTTAGATTTTTATCTGCAGACAGGCGAGCAGTAATGACGGGAGATTTCCAATTTTTGCTTAAATTGATTTTAAATTAAAAAAAAAAATCATAGACTGGTTTTTATATTTTCAGTACCTTGTCATGTAGTCGAAAAGCAACTATTTCCAACCGGGAGAATAGTTATCCAATATGTGTGGCACTGAAAAATTGATAAATGAAATAATAAAGTCCACCTAAATTTCATACTTTAGTAAATTTTAAAAAATCTAATTCTCGTGTTGAAATGCTAATTGCACTCATTGATTTAGAAAAATTGACTCTTTCATTTGGTACCGAATTTTTAAAGATTAGATCGATATTTTTAATTTATTTGGACATTTAACACAGCTAAATCTCAAAACTGACTAATTTATTAATCGACATATGATGACGTTTTAATTAATATCTCTGCAACTAATTAAATTTTTTAATTCTGTTTTCACTATCCCCTCGGGAAGGCTCCTAAACATCTGTATGTCAATTTTTGTACTTCTATGTTCAACAGGATCGGAATGTATAGAAGAACAGACATACATACATACATACAGACAAACCTTTCCTTTTATTATTATAGATGTTTAAATTTGCATAGTTTCCAACTTTTACTTTTTAGCTACCGGAAAATTTTTATACATTATATGTATATATTAATAAGAGTTTGCATTCATTTAATACGATAAAAACCTCTCCAATATTTTTACTCGGTAAAAAGTATAAAATTGGCAACTATGAATTTGAAAAAAATACATTTAAACAGTGGCGACAATGAAGTTCTAAAATTCTTTGCTTATCCTTAATACTTTTTAACGCACTGCACATGCTTGCATTTCACCAAGAACTTTATAAATATATATACATACTTGCCAACCCTCTCATTAATAATAGAAGATTTTTAGTACCCGCTTTTTTTTTTTTTTTTTTTTACACTAGTATTTTTTAAACTAATTTTATACTTATTTAAAAGTAACTAAATTTAGAGATAATATTTGTAAAAATAAAGTGGTGTGGAAAAAGGGACATGTACTGAAAATCTTCCGATTCAGAATTAGGATGTTGGCAGGCAGGTATGAATGCATATATATATATAGAGAGAGAGAGCTGCCAACCATACCGACAAATCGTTAGTACCGCCCCCTTTTCCACATCAGTCTTCTTCTTTTTTTTTTTTTACAGTATTTTTCTTCTTAATTCATCGTAAATACGTAAAATTACGTGGTGTAGAGAAAGGGGCGGTAATAACAGTTTGCCGGATTAGGTTGGAAGCTCTGTATCTGTATATATATTTTTTCTGGTGTTGATTGGATTTGTGAAACTACTTAATATACAACAATAAATTAAGGTAATTCAAAATATTTACAGATATTGAATTCACTCAAAAAAATTTGGTTTAAAGTTTTGTAATTATCTTTTTCAAGATGATCGGTTTCGTTTTTTACTAAACGGACATTGGCAACTTTTAAAGTTTATTTTGGAACATTGTTAGCACTGACTACGTTTTATAGTATTTTTATTTTAATGTAATTTTTTTTCTTATTTTATCGTAAATATATATTGGAGAAATATTTTCAACAAATAAAATGGTTTGAATTAAGAACAAGGCTGAAAAAGCTCCGGAATGAATTATAAAAGTTGATAACTCACTTATATTCTGCTATAAGTGAGCAGAATTCAATCTTAAAATGTGTGAATGAATTTGCTTACTCAAAAACGGACGCAATATTTCCAGCCAGAATTTGAGTGGAAATTCTCGAAATAATTCACGTTTGTACGGAATCAGTCTTTTCTACTTTGATTCAAAATGAATGTTGTGTACTCAACTCAAATCTGAACAAGTTTCATTAATTTTTTATTTACTGGTAACAAACATGCGTTATTTTAGTGTCGCCATTCATTGTTTATATTGTGGATGAATTAAATATGATTATATATATATATATATATACATATAATTCATGCTTTTTCTATTGCTTAAAAATTATTGAGAGCTTTTGATGGTTAGAAAACAAATATAACGATTTAGATATAACTGATAATATAACAGAGATTTAAAAATATAAGCTTTATTAGTGAAAAACTAAAAACATGCAGTGAAAGACTTTTCAAAAATAGTTTTTTAATAATAGAAAAGAAAATTTAAGGAAAAACACAGTACATTTATTTAATGTATAAATTTATTTAAATTTAAAGTTATCTTCTAGTTTTATCATATTCCTTAAAACTACTTTATTAAAACAGACGTAAAAGTTTAAAAAAGCAGAGATGCAATACGGGCGCGGAACTCATACTGGTATTCGTTTTAGAAATTTTTCTACATATATAATATCCTTGATTTAAGAAGTAGAAAATTTTCTTACATTGATAGTGGTACGAGTTGAAAAAGTTAATTATAATTATTTATTTAAATTAAAATCAACATCATGAATAATAAATACCCCTAAACAAAGTACTTAAATTCTGATTTTGTAACTCATTGTAATTCCAGAAATTCTGCAGCTTTGCGTGGAAGAATACAATTATTTTTCTAAACATGTTAACTTATCTAGAATTCATTAGTATATTATTAAAATTTCTGCTTGTCTTAAATAATCTGTTTTCAAGAATTTTTTCTAATTTAAATCAATACGGATAATTTAAAAAGTTCATTGTGTTTCCACAATTTTATTAATTTTATTAATATATGTGAAAAGATGTAAAATATATTAAATAATATAATTCTCATACACACAACATAAACTTAAAAGTTTCGAGCCTTATTTTAGGTTCCTCATCAATAAAAACATCAAAAATAAACGTTGAGATGAACAATAAATTTCCTCTACGAAAGCACAACGTATTCGGCAGGGACTGCGCATGCCTCATTAAGAGGTGAAAAATGCTGTTTGGAATAACATGTTTCAAGGAAAATTCTAGAATGATAATTTGAACAGTTATATACCATTATTTTAGTAATGTCAAAGTCAGTTTGATGGTCGGTTTCTATAGCAGGCTGCACTATTTTAGATCGAATACAGGGCTGGTATTCGATCAAAAAGGAGGTCAATAACCAGGAAACCACCTCTTACTGTTTATTTAAACTTCTTCACACATCATAAAGTTAACGAAAGTACAACCAGTTTCGAAAAGACGTGGCCTTTCTTCTTCAGCTACAAAACACGTGCTACTGCATTGGAGGCAAAATCAATTACTTGTAGTTTTGCGAAACCGGTAGTGCTTTCATTAATTTTATGGCATGTGAAAAAAAAATTAAGTTTAAATATTGATTGTGCACTAGTTCTTTAACCCTCTCAGCGTGTAACCTCATATGACATTTTAATTGTGTAAAAAAATAATCTTATTCACTACTTTACCTTCATGATTTTAAGATACAGTTTTACGTCTCGCTCGATTTCGAGAGAGATTTCTTGCTTTACACAAATCAGTCTCAAACCGTTACAAAGATGTCTATGTGAGTTACAAAAATCTGGTTCAAACGCTTAGAGGATTAATTTAGTATTGCTCCTCTTACTGTAATAATAATAAAAATTGAACAAGCATCAAGCGAAAGATCATATATAAACATGATTTTGAAGCATAAAACAATTGCCTTCATCAGCTCGTTTTCGACATAAAAATTCTAAAATTTCGTTAATTATTGGTGGAACTACAGTCGGTAACAAAAGTGTCCGAAAACTAGTGAAAATTCCTATGTAAACAAAGTACACTTCATACGGTTTTGTTAAATAAATCCTTGGCGAATCATTTTATTAGACTGACTAAGAACATGATTCGATAAGGATTTATTTAACAGAACAGTATGAAGTGTACTTTATTTACATAGGAATTTTTGCTAGTGTTCGGACACTTTTGTTACCGACTGTACGTCTGAATCGATACATCCACATCTTACTGAAGTAATGAATGAAATCTGAAATAAACAGAAATCAAAAGAGCACAGACAAACGTGTTGCATGATGCATAATTCAATTGCCCATTTCATTGAAATATATTCTATTGAGATAATGTCTGAAAACTCGCTAATGTAGAATCTAAAAATTGATACAATTCATGGTTCTGACAGGTTTTATTGGGACTTTTCAAATTCTTTCTCATTATAACTTCAAACTTTCTCTTTACTATTCAAACTTAAATATACATTTCTCGAGAACAGGCGCGTGAGGGCAAACAGTTTATGCGTCGAAAATCATGTTAGATTAAGCCCTCTCGAATAAACATCATTTAATTTATTTCTATTATTACACTACTGGGATGGTTTTCTGGTAAGAATGATGTGAAATAAATTAGCAATGTTGGCAATAATGTTATTAACCCTTTGCATTCAAAGACTTTTTCGATCGAGCAAACTAGTAACTCAAGACATTTTTTTTGCATATTTAGTGGAATTCATACAATTAAAACAAAACGATTTCAACGTTTAAAACTCTATATTTTAACATTATATATATATACTTCAAAGAGGGACATTTGTTAAATATTAACCCTTCCGGAACCAAGCGCGTAACCTTTTCATGGCCACTGACATGGAATCACATCATTTGGGTATCTGTAACTCCGACTGTGCGCGTCTCTTTTGCAATTTGTATGGGTTTATTATTATTATTATTATTATTATTATTATTATTTATTCAGTCAATATTCTTTGAATACAAGTACTTTGATCAGAAAGAGTATAACTATAATGCATATTCATTTTTAATATAAATATGAATACAGAAAATCTTGTTTTGAAATAATGTATCTTGAATAAATAATATCTACAGGAGGACTTTCTGTCCAAAGCACACACACACACACACACAAAAAAAAAAAAAAAAAAAAAAAAAAAGATGTATAATAATGCATTTTAAGACAAAAAATAATAATAATAATAATAATGCACCGGTAAGGAGTTATCGGAACGGGGCGAAAATTCATAGATGTAATGTACATGTAAAGAAAAACAAATGATTACAGTTTTAGAAAAATTAAATGATTTAATCAAGAAAAGAGCTTCACAAATTGAGCATGTCAATAACGCGTTGATTCACCTCTGGCAAATGAGTAAACAGTTATTCTGCTTCGAATAAATTGATAGAGTTGGCAGATGTCGTCCTGTGAGATATCATGCCAAATTCTGTCCAATTGGTGCGTTAGATTGGCAAAATCTCAAGCTCACTTTAAGGCTCTTTTCATAATTCTCTAAACGTCCTCAATGGGGAACAGATCCGGAGACTTTGCGGGCCAATGTAATGTTTGAAAAATAAGAAAACAAGCAGTAGAAACTATCTCCGTGCGCGGCCGTCTATTTTCATACTAAAATATACGCTCATGATGACATGATATGAAGAGCAACACAACGAGGCGTAGAATTTCGTCGATGTACCGCTATGTTCTAAAGGTGCCGTAGATGACAACTAAAGGGATCCTGCTATGAAATGAAATGAAATGGTACACCAGACTATTCCTTCTTGTTGTCGGACCGTATGACTGGCGAAAGTCAGGTTGGGTTTCCCCCACCTTTTACAGGGGCGTCTCCAGAGACGTCTTTGATGGTCGTCGGGGCTCAAATCAGAGCGAGACTCATCACTGAAGAAAATATTATTAATTTCAGTTTAAATCCAGGTTGAATGCGCCAAACACCACTGGAAACGGGACTGTTGTTGTACAGAGGTAATTGTAAGTTGGTTCAAGGTGCTCCATAAGCTCAGCCTTCTTTCTCTGACCCGTCTATTAATGATCTTCGCTGTCACTGAAGCACCAGTTGCACATAGGATCGACAATAACGATGAATATGGGGCTCTGAGTTCAGCTCTGGTGATTAGTTGGTCCTCATTTTTTGTCGTCTTTCTAGGCCAACCTTTTCTTTATTGACGCTGTATTTAGCCTTAGTTCAAGTATTTCTGTCAACATCGTCTAGTATTGGTATCATTCCTATTCAAATGTTGAGTGAGTCGCCCATTAAAACACCCGGTTTCTTTGAGACTAACTACACGTCCTTTCTCAAATGATGACATCTGCGCATATTGGTCGCGCACCTGTATATTTACCATCTATATGAGTACACGGAATGAAAATCTCAAAGAATTTCTCATCTGGAATCGAAATCCCTCCTTCTTTAATATTCTACCATTGCACAGTTAAGATGCGCTGCAACGTCATATGTTCATTCATTAGCCGCCAAATTAAAAATTTTGTTTTAATTTAAAAATTTTCTGTCGAAACCTGTATGCATATCAATATGTGGCCAATTTGCGTTACTCCTTCTTGATGCGTCTTTTATTATTATTATTTTTTTTTTTTTGTTCTGGAGTGTACATAGCTGCTAACATCCTAATTAATATTCCCTAGTATTGTTAGTTCCCGCCTTCCTTTTCACACCAGACTTTATTTAGAAAATCTTTCTTCTTATTTAATCGTAATTGCATTTGGAGAGAATTAATTTGAAAATAAAGCGGTGCATAAAAAAGGCCGGGTACTAACAGTATTACGGAATATTAATTAGAATGTTAGCAGCTATGATACTATTATTAAAGGTTATTGCGGTGATCGTCATGAAAGGGTTAAATATTGGCAGTTTTTTTTATACACATGTATTGTTGAATACTCTCATAAAGAGATATTGCTCAAACAAAACTTAAATAAAATATCGTATCGCTCGAAATATTGCGTCCAGCCGAATAGTAACGTCAGGTCACCTCTCTAGTTACTGCGTCAAATTGAATGGTGTCTGAGTTACCTTTTGAGCGCCAAGTGATAATAATTTAAATGATTATACTGTTTTTGTGACATTACAATGTAAAAATAATGACTGTAGACAGAATATTACCAAAAAAAAAAAGAAAAAAAACTTTTGCATTTCTTTACTCTTTGCTGGTCATATTTAATTTCGCTCCTCTGGTCAGTCAGAGTTGGACTTTTTATTCAATATTTACCACTAAATTTTAACTTTAATGGTTGCTTAGTCACTTCGAAAGCTATCCGTCTATAATATATATATTAAATACTACACTTCAAAATTATTCGCGGTAGTAGAATAAAATAGTCTCTAAACTGGGCAAAAATATTCAGAGCATTTTAGAGCGTTAGAGCTTGCAATGGTTAAATACAGAATAAAAAAATAAAAATTCAGTACTGCCTTACGTAAATGTTAAACCTACAGAAATTTTAACGTAAAACTAAAAACTCATTTTATCTAAAAGAGAAAAAATTCGTATGTTTAAAATCATATAAAATCTTACATAAATATTAGTCTTCAAAAAGTCAAATTAATTCCTATCTCAAGCAACTTTAATAAGAGCGAATTCTTTCATGTTAGTAAAACGGAAATATTCTACCATTATTACTTGAAACAGCGGAAACTATCTCATTGGGATATGTTTTATTCTTGAAACAAAACTATTTGTTTAGAAAGTTTTAATATCTGGAAGCAGAGCTGTGTGAAGTCGATGCGTTTACTAGCGTATTAAATAAGAAAAGTTTCTTTGAAATTAGCGGCCGTAAATTACTTCCGTTGGATTGTTGTAGCACAGTAGAAATGTAAATGAAACAGAGAAAATTTGAGATGAATCAAAATTATGTATTATTTTAATAATAATTTTTTCATATAATCAAAGTTGTATTCAAGAACGAGAGTTTTCGAAAAGTTAATAAATATACCAAGCATTACAAAAATCCGCAAACAGTTTAAAATATTAAATATACAAATTTATGTCCTTTAATGTGGTTTGCGAAAAATAATTTCTAGCATAACGGGATTTGTACTTTAGAAAAAAAATATTTTAAAGCTTTTTCAATAGCAAACAATTAACAATTTCATTAAATGTACAACTAATGTCTCGTTTCTGATAACATGTGTATTCATTCAATAATGATGTAATTTGGCTGTAAAAATCCCAGGTATTACTCGCATACGTGCAGCTACAATGATATGCCATCAACGGCAACCCGTGTTGCCAGGGTTGTTTTATTCATTATGTACCAGTAAATTTTAATTTTAACGATTGCCTATTCATTTCGAATATTAATCGTTTATTATTGTATATTAAATATCACTCCTCAAAATTATTTGTGATAATTGAATAAGAAAGTCACTAAATTTGGCAATATTGCCATTATCTTAGTTATCATGATTTTGAAAATTTATCGTAAAAAAATATGTATATGTTAATAGAATGTTTAATTGGGATAACTTTAAATATCCATTCTTAAAACAAAACTATTTTTTTTTTAGAATCAGTCTACAAATACGTTAGAGAATGAGAAATTATTTAAATTTTTAATGGGATATTTGAAAATAATAATTGCTTCTGTGTTTACCTATTTGCGAAATATTACATTTTGTATGCCTTTTAACATGCCTTGTAATATTTATAATTAATTCTGGAGCATTGTTAATAACCGCTATATTTGTTACACCAGTTTGCTTGTAGATAAATTTTCTCTAATATGTAATTACGATTAATAAAATGAAAAATGTTTCTTAAAGATAGTGACGTGAATGAATGGCGAATACTAATAATTATTAGTGTTCGCCCTTTATTCGTACCACTTGCCTTAACCCATTTTATCTCATTGTCCTATTTAAAGGATATATTATAGGATCCTATTTATAGCATATCGAAATTAGAATTTGCTTGGTGCGAATATTTTGTCAGCTGGAATGGTATATACAAGCTTCTGCTAGCGTGTTATGTGTCTCACCTCTTCCTCCTCCTCCACCTAGAATCTTTGTTTAATCATTACATTAGGGGGCGTGGTTTATGTTCTCTTTGCTGTTGAAAATTCTTTCTGGAGAATTATCATGTAAATAAGAAAGTATTGTACATATAAAGCAAAACTTTATACTCGGAAAGCACTTTTCACTATTGAAGAGAACACTAAAACATATAAGTGATATATGTAAACAAGTAAAACATATGTATAACAAGTAAAATATATGAAGAGAACACTAAAACATATATTATAATAGTCCGGAACAAATTGTAAATGCTACCAGGCATAGCTTTAACCCATTCAGGAACGCCGGTTACATAGTGCAACCGCAAATTTTAATTGCAAATTGTCACAACTGACCCGGAAATATTTTATAATTTTTTCTATTATAACTTAAAGAAATAACTTCATTTCTTTCTTCTCTTCTAATATTGTTGCTAAACTAAGGTAGATTTTGATTTTAAATGAATAAATTTGCTTGCCCCTGAAAGGATTAATAGCACTATTGGAGAACTGAAATTCATACAGTTAAAACAATTATTTGAATTTTTTTGATTTACTTTAAAACCGTATTTAATAAAATTGAGATACGCATGTATCGTTACTATTCCTTTATGCCTTTTATAGAACGGAAAAATATATTGTTTAAACTTTCCTAAAACAAAACATCACGTTCCATCCTGCACATACAAATCTCATATTAAATCATCGATAGATGCCATCAATTTTTTTCTCAACAACAATCGGTTTAATGCATAGACTTAAAACAATATCGTTTTTAGTATAATATTGTTTCGTAAAATACTATTTTCAAGCTCAAAATACAGCATTTAGTCAATTAGGAGTTAGGATAACAATATATGAATTTGCAGTTTCATTATACAACCTTAAAGTATTACGAGACAATAAAAAAGAAATCGCTTTTTAAATATTTGCTTTGCTTTCTGACATGATTCAAATAAAATATATTTTCCTTTTGAAAGAAATGTTATTTTCGCCTTTGTCATAATATGTTTAAAAAGAACTGGCCAAGTTTTCTTTTACTGCAAATGTTTTCAGTATAAATTGAAATATATCGAATGTTTCCTGTAAAGAAAAAAAGAAATCACTTAAGAGGATAAAGAGTAAATACTTCTAGGACAATAGTTGCTATATAGAGAGAGAATGTTAACTAATTATAAAATTTTGTTTGTTTGAGTTTAAATTTACTTTTGCTGTTTGAACTTATGGTTTTATTTTATTTATTTATTTATTTATTATTATTTATTTTTTTTTTTCGTTTTACTCGTAAAAAAAGTAGAAGACGTTTTACTCGTAGACATTGTTGCCACATTGGAGGGACATTTTTATTCGATATTTACTACTAAGATAAATGACATTTGATATACATGTTTGTCCATTAGACAAACACACAATTATACAAATTTTACATGTAAAAATTAGTGACGGATATTGAATATAAAAGCCCAACAAGCTAACAGCACTGCCTTCTAGATTCTTTTTTCTTCTTTTTAATTATTTGTTTATGAATTTTTAGAAGGAAATATATATATATATATATATATTTATATATATTTTAAGATTGTTTTCATTATCAACTGTGCTGTGTTTTATAAACAATATGATAAACTAAAGTTTTTAGTGTTTTAAAACAATATATTTTAATGATAGTTATGCAATGTCAATATCAGGACGTAAAAACATATAAAGGCTGATAATACACATGCATAAATTAAAAAGATCACAGTGTGCAGAAAAATTATACATCGTTTTAAAATATTACTCTCGAAAATTATCACAAATTTTAATAATACTGACAAAAATTTGCTCAGAGGAAAAACATCAACATTAATGGCATGTACGACTAAGCTTCCAAGGGTTTATATGCTTAAAAATGGAATCCAGTTCAAAACTTACATAAAAAAACTATTTTATTTAACAATCTAATTACCGTAATTTTCGGTGTATAATCTGCAGGTAAAACATGTCATTTCCCCAACAGAAATTTTATTTAACGGAAAGACCTACATTCTTTGGAAGAAACTACTCTTTTCAGTACTTAACTTATTTAATTACAGGTTTTCGTTTACGTGCTGTAGAGACCCTATATGATAAGAGACTGGACATTGGCCGGCCAGATGATCCGTCATGTTTGTTCAGTCTGTTATATATGATACCATTATGCTCTGCAAAATTTCAAATGACACCCTCCAATGCTTTCTAGAGATAAACAACAAAGTTTTATCGAGATTATAATTAAAAGGAAAGTATCAGACGCTGGTAAATATAAATTACGCAGGGATGGAACACGGGCGCAGAATTCATACCGGAATCCGTTTAAGAAATTTCTCTATTTATAATATCGTTGATTTAAGAGGTAGAAAAATTTCTTACATCGATAGTGGTATGAATTCTGCGCCCGTGTTCCATCCCTGATTACGTCTTACGCCAATCGAGTGGCTTTTGAACAAATGACCGCCAAATTTGTTCAATGTCCAGTCTCTATCTATCCAGGGTCCCTAAAGTGCTATAATTTGTAGCACCATATCTTGAATATCACCATACAAGAAATTTTATTCTACAGGTTTGTTGGAAAAATTTCATTATTTTTTAAAACAATGACTTGTGTAGAATTTAATTTGAAAGTATGTTAAAATTTCTGCCTTTTGCAGTAATCCGCTTTTCAATATCATTCATGATTTTTAAATATTTGTAACTTGTTTTAATAAAATTGGTTGGACTCATATAACAATATTTTATAGATAAATAAATTAAAACCTTGTAAATAATAAGATTCATGTTATTCCTTTTAATTTAAAACATGCAATGATCAGTCTATACTTTATCTAACAATGCGCTCAATGTGCAGTTATAAATTCACGATTATTCTACTAGATAGAATAAATACTTTCCCCGTTAGATGCAGATCGTTTTTTCTTTTTTTCTTGTTTTTTATCTATTCTAAGAAAATTTACAGCTGTGTCATAAAGCAACATGTACTGCAAAATTCAGCAAAAAGAGCTGGCACACAAATTACTAGAGCTTTTTGCAATAAACATACAAGACCTTTTTTTTACACTATAGTATTAAAATGCAAGAAATGAGAAAGCCGTGTGAGTACCAAAGCAGATTATTTTTCTAGTTAACTTTGTGTTACTTAATTTCAGAAACTGAGCTTTGAATAAATTAAAAATACATGTAGAATTAATCGTATGCAAAAAGCGGGCGACAACTCTGGCAACCATGTTTGTTTATTTGACAATGTTTTCTGCGATTTGAGACAGTGACAATAATAATAATTTCATTTAAAAAAAAAAAAAAAAAAGTAACAAAAACAAAAATAATGGTTTCCACATCTTTCCTTAAGATCTAACATTTAGATTTTTTAATGATTCTTTAAATTAACAATATTGTAAATATTTATTTCATATAGTAATAATTTTAATATGACATGTTTTACATACTTTTAAAGATATTTTCTTTTATATTTAAAATATAGTTGCATAAATCAATTGAGGAAGTACGAATAAATAAATAATAAATACAAAATCAATTGAAATTATTTTTTAAATTCGAAAGCACATGTGCTAATATAAAAGATTTCCTATTCTTCAAAAGAAAAAATGTAACATTTTTTAGTATACATTAATTGGTATAAAATCTACACTTGTCTGGCATCTTCAAGGTTGTTTGGTTGGTTGGCTGGGTTTAACGTCGCACAAGAACTGCGCAACAGGTAACTGGTGACTGTGTTGGGCGCACCTCTAAGGACCGGAGATATGCCATCACGATGTCAGTCCTCCGCGGAGGGGATGGCTCTCCCGCTTCGGTGACCCCCATAGGTATACCGGCATCTTCAAGCGTTGAAATGAATGATACAACTCATAAAATGGCAATTTGAGTTCATGCCACAGAAGATTGCGTAGAATGTTTCCTAATGTGTACAAAAACGTTGCATCTCAATCTCGAAATTTGTCTTTGCGAGATGTAGTTGTATTAGTTCTATTATAATGCTACTCAATACGTTTCCTTTATAATTAAGTGAATTTCGCCAAAAACTACATTTTTAGTTGTGTTAATTTTCTTGCTGGGGTACAATATGGGAAAAAATTTGATCTAGGGAAGCAATATAAATTAAATTAAAAAAGCTCAAAAAAATGTAAAGAACGGATGTGGAGCGGTCGTGGCAAAACATCCAGTGAGGCACGTACTATAAGAGTATCTAATATCAATAAATATATGAAATGTAAACTTTCAAAAGAGACACAACTTGAAAAAAATCGACGATTCTTTGTAATTCGTCCTAGGTTATCAAATGAGATTTTACAGAAATAGCTGCAACGTACACCTTTAATAAATAAATGCAAATTTAGAAACGATTTAATGATAAACATCTTATTATAGATTCATTATTTAGATCTTTATAATATTCTAATGGGTCCTTCTCCAGGCCAAGGATTTCCAACAAAAAGGTAATAAAATGTGAGCATCCGTAATTCAGTTACAGCTAAAAAAACCCTCTCTATTTCCCTATAAACAAACTAGTATGACGTGACCACCACAAGAGTTTCTTCTATATAATTTTACTAAAAATTCATGCAATAAAAATTATTTATTAAATCATTAAATTATTTTCCATTATATATGCAGACGATTTTTATCTCACAGAATTATATCACTAAATGCCGAAAGAAATTCTATTTTTTGCCAATATCAGAAGAAATACAATTTTTTAAAAAGTTTTTTTCATTAAAAAGTGAAAAAACATTTTATAACTTTGTTTTAAAGTATCACAGATCTGTGTTTCAACCATTCCTTTCAAAGGTATTGACGAGATCTTTCGAAAGATACCTATACTGAAAATTTACTCCCCACAGGTGTGTGTGTGTGGGGGGGTAATTCTCCCAAGGGGAAGCAATGCTCTCACACAAACTTTCTCCCCTAGTTTACTACAACTATTATCAATAATTCATATTAATTTTAATATCACACGTTAAAAATAACTCTGACAGAGCTGCCAACCTAATCCGTCAAATCGTTTGTACCGCCCCTTTTTCTACACCACTTAATTTTTAGAGTAATTCTCTTCAAATATATATACGATGAATTAAGAAAACAAATACTTTAAAAATTAAGTGGTGTAGAAAAAGGGGCGGTACAAAAATCCCCGGAATTTTCTATCAGAATTTTTTAACAGTGATATTATTGATATTTTTCTTGTAAAATTTAGCAATCAACTATAATCAAAATTACAATTCGTAATTTCCGGTGGAAAATAAAATAAAAACCCGGAACGTAAACACCCCTGTTTATGTAGACATACAGAAGAAAGTAAAAACAGACAAACATATTTTGTTTAAATCTTAATGCTTTTATATTCGGATTCTAATTAGGCTAAAATCCTTCAAACGAATAAAAGTACCGAAATTGATGCATCAGTTAAGAAGTTAAAAGGTAAAATAAAAAAAAATAATAAAATAAAAAAATGAAAAACTATAGCCTCTTAAACTATATGTTTTCCGCGAGGCTTGGAAACTTGGCGGTAGACAGCTCCACCTGTACATATAACGCATTTTTTTAATTTAACAGCCACCAAAAATTTTTAAAAGTGGGATTTCATATATATAAAAGGGGAATGGAATCGAAGGAACGTCGATAATATACATCATATATCACTTTTTAAATGTATTGGTTACATTTGAATAAAAAAGTCCCGCGATCTGTACCAGGTGGCGCTGTCTACCGCTTGAACTGTTGCCCAGTTTCCGAGCTACGCGGTAGTCATCTAGTTTAGGAGGCTATGGAAAAAGACAAACAGATAAATATCTTTTTTGTTTAAGTGGCAATGATAAAAAAAAAAAAAAAAAAAAAAAAAAAAAAAAATATATTTTTCCTTCGGGCAATCTTTCTCTAGCAAAATGAAGTATGGAAATCTGAGCGTCCATTAAAATGTTATGGGTGGACAAATTATATTAAACTGACAAACAGACATACAGGATGGCCATGGATTCCGTTCTCACCCTTTTATCTGCTGAACAGCTGCAATTAGTGCAAAAAATTTTGACTACTTATAGAAACGTGACTATGCGCTAATGCGTACAACGCTGCCTATAGGCAAACGGTGGGATTAGCGTTCCTATCTCGAAAACCGTATGAAATAGAGGGAAAAAAAGAAATACAAAGTTATACGGAATGATCAAGTTAGTACGAAAATGCTACTTACAACAAAGGAAAGGACTTATACAAAAGAAAAGAAAATAAAAGAAAGAAATGCATACACACAAACGCACATACAAAAAACCCACAAGAACACACATAAAAGAAAAAACATACACATAAACACACAAATTCACTTATAGGCACACACAAAACAAACATACGTACATATACATACAAACGCATGCATACATCCAAAAATACAAACAACAAACATAAAAATAAATATATAAATATATAAAAAAGGCACAAGAACAGAAACAAATGCACAGGTTATTATAGTACAGAAGTAACATAATTAACCCTTTGCGGCGCAAGACAATTCATATCATTTAAACTATACTGCCACCGGAATTCATGAACTAAATTAAACTAAAAGAAGTTTTAAATTTTAAGGTTAAAAAAACCGGATTTTTCTGCTATGTTATAAACGTAAATTTTTGCTAAAAAATTTCCGGGATGAATTTTTGCAGCTGGATCTTAAATTTTGCGTCCTCGCAGCGAGGACAGCGCGCGTTAAGGGGTTAATAAAGTTTCTAAAGTCCGCAAATGTAAAATTTTTCTCAACAAAAATAGCAAGTGTGGGAGGAAAATCAATATTTACAGAATTCAGTTGATTAAGTAGTAGTTCTTTTCTGCCTTAAGTGAGTTTCGTACAGTTGCACAGTAAATGTTCAACGTTTTATATATATGCTTTTAAAGTTAAGAAAAAATAAAGTCAGACTGTCATGCAATTTTTAAATTAGGAAAAATAAATCACTGACAAGATTTTTTTTTTTTTTTTTTGTTATAAATTTCTGGAATCATTATAAAAAGTTACCATTATTGATTACTTGTCCAATATTTGAATTATTAACTGCACAAGGACTTTTTTTTTAAATCTCATGAAATTTTTTATTAAACATTTTTTTATTTATAGTACTAGAAAAATAATTTCTTCTTGTTTTAAGAAAATAAACGATATATTTTACTAAAATTGTTCATTTATTGTCTAAACAAACTTTATGTAAAAGGCAAATATGATATTTTTTAAACATATTCTTTACATTTTACGGTTGTATAATTTTTAAGTGTAACATTTATATTTTAACAATTTTTTCCTCTTTTGTTAACTTTAATAATGACCTGGACAAATATTTGAGCTTTAATCAATAAAATAAAGAAAGAAAGTTTACCGAAATTTAATAAAATGATATTTTTGTTTGAATAAATGTCAAATGTACTAGGAAATCTGCTACAGAAATCAAATAAATGAGGATATCCGATGGTTTAATAATTTATATCTTGAAAGGCAATATTGCATAAAAAATACTATTGATTTTATTAACTCGTTTTATAGTCAAAGAGTATTCAGTTCTGTAAATAAATTAACTCTTTTTCGAGAGATCATAAAGAATGCAATATTTTTAGCAAAATATTAAAATATTTGAACTGCATAATATGTGTTTTTGGTATGACTCACTTCATTGTAATAGCAAGAAAAATAAAATAAATTAATTTTCTTTGAATCTGTGCTTTTTATGTTATTTGATTTCGATACTTATTTCGCAAATCTTCTGTATTTAAATAATAAGTAAAATAATAATAATAATAATAATAATTAAACATTATACAAATTGCACCTAAACCATTTAATATATATATATATTAATTTTGTTCAAAATAAATTTATTGGAGCACACAGCAGGGGAAAATGCAAGCACTTATTGGAATGCCATTATTTTTCTAAAGCAATCTCCGTGTTATTCTCTCGACGATAAATAATATAAACGATTACTATTTTTTTTTTCCTACTAAAAAAGTAACCATACTCGCCACTACCGCACGGAAAAAAGTTTTACCTATTTCGCTACCACTATTCAATAATATTTACGCTATTTATATTAACTAGCTGCAAAGTTTTTAAATTTATTCCGGAATACAGTTAGTTCCGCCCCTTTTCCACACCGTAATATTTAATCGTAATTATATATTGAAGAAAATCTTACTACAAAGATTACGGTGTGTAGAAAGGGCGGGACTAACAACATTCCGGAATAAATCAAAAGACTTGGGAGCTATGTTAACCGTTTGTTCTCGATGCCTTTTTCGCATGGGTAATCCGACAATTCGAAGTATTTTCCAGATATTTGGTGATTGGCATATAAACCTTCCTAATTTTTCCGGTACTGACGGAATAATTTTTTGTACTAGAAAAATGCTTTTAAAAGGGCGTGGCTTAAGAACAGAATTAGAATTGTGTAAGAGATCTATTTAAAAGTATAAAAGTACAGCAGGGGTCGTAGTTTCCTCCTTTTTTTTCAGAACACTTTCAGGAATGTGAAATTTATTCCTTTTTCACTTCCACTATTCTTATACCATAATGTCTACGTTGTTTAACCACGGCATATAACTTTAAAAATACAATCAAGATTTCAGTAAAAAAAAAAAAAAAAAAATGGTAGCTACAGAGACGGAAATTTCGTATCCTTGAAAGTGTTCTGGAAAAAAGGTGGGGACAATGACCCCCTGATACAAGGTACCCAGCGTAAAATAAAACGTAATATACGATCTGGCTGTTCTTATGTTATGCTGGTCGCATAATAAAAGGCAAGCATAATGCAAGTTTGTGCCTCTTTTACGAAGGTCGCGCCTTCTTTTTTGTCAGTGGCCTCTTTTACGTTGACCACTTTGTATTTTCCAAATGTGCGGGCCTGAAGTGCGATGGAAAATTAACTTTTACATTCGAATCTTTTTATAGTAAGCGTAATGAGGTACCCACCAATTGTTTTAATAAAAAAATGCAAAATTTAAAATATAAGAATTTTAAATATAAATATTTTATTTCTGTATTTGATGTATATTTATATATCACAAGCATTATATATGAATATTACATTTTACAATTTTCCATTTTGTGATATTTTACAAAGCATTCTTGATCATTTCCAATGGCCAAGGCAAGCTACGCCAAAAGATACTTAATAATAAATGTAGGTGGAGTCTCTTTCTTAACGAAATATTACACCTATTATATAGCACTTTTAGTTATAGAACATTACTGGTGGATATAAGATATATAGTAACTTAACAGGTCATGGCGCCTCTCGAGCGACATTCGAGTTGAAGTAATGAATTGAATGTCGCTTGAGAGGCTACGTTCGAGAGCAAACGGTTATTATTATTTTTTTTTTTCATTGTAAAATCAAGATAAGCATTTATACATGTAATTAGTGGCAACAAATTTGGAGAACTCTTTGATTTATGTAAGTGTTCTACGTGTATATAGGTTTAAAAAAAAAAAAAAAATCCGTGAGCATCTATGTCTAAAAATGAATGATTGTCCCACTAAATCCTTTACGAAGAAAGTATTAACAAATTGTTTCAAGATAAATGCATATATTATTTATGATAATTACAAAGAAAAGCATCGATATAATTAAGTAATATTTTTTAAAAAAAGAAGTACTGCTAATGAGGAGCAAAAAAGTTTCCGTGCAGCATTTTTATATTATATGTAATACTATATGCAGTTTATGGAAAACCTTTTTCGTGATCAACGAATTATATTTAATGGTTCGTACTTCCTTCTTCGACCTTTATTTCTTTAAGACATTGTAGGATGAATTCAAGAAATTTTTTGTTGTTTCAGGCAGAAGATTGTTTCAAAAATCTTGAAGCACGCATGTTAGTTTAATCTTGTTCTTAATAATACATACCGTATTTTCCGGCGTATAACGCGCAGGATTATTTAATCAGTTATACACTGGAAATTAAAATTTACAGTAAAATCTGTATATTAACAAGGTTTTGATACTTGAAATTATAGCTTTATTTGTAAATTAAATTTTCTGTTAATTAACTCGTTTATGTTACCTGCGCGTTATACGCCGGAAAATACGGTATATATTTTTTTATTTACAACTGATTTCGGTCCGTTAAAGATTGATGGGTTTCAAACCAAGTGGATGTGATGGCTTATAAAATCGGCATCATTTCAGAAAAATATTTTCAGTGTGATATTTTAGATTGTTTGTCCTGCTGGAAAATAAATGTAATTCCAGTAGATTTTTTTTTTTTTTCAATTTTTAAGAATCTTGCTCAAGAGTGTCAAGACATACCAAATTTTCTGAGTATAACAAACAGGCCTACTGAATGAGTTTCACACCGGATATTTATAAGACAGAAAGCTATTTTTAAAAGATAATTTACCTCGCTCTGAATTTTCCGTTATGAAACTGATTTCTCTAACATGAGAATACTTAGAGAAGTATAATGCTTTTAAAAATGAGTAAGTGGACATACCTATTTCGAAATTAGTATTTTTGTTTCAAAAAGGAAGGTGAGCTTGTCTCATTTATAGAATATTCAGAGTTGCCAAAATTTTACTTTATTCCGGAGCATTTTTAGCCCCAACTTTATTTCATACCACTTTTTTAATAAGAATAATTCTTTCTTATATTACTGCAGTTATATATTAGAGAAAATCATTCTATAAATGAACAGAGCTGCCAACCAAATCCGGCAAATTGTTAGTACCGCCCTTTTCCTAGACCACTTAATTTTTAGAGTAATTCTCTTCAAATATATTTACGATGAATGAAGAAAACAAATACTCTAAAAATCAAGTGGTGTAGAAAAGAGGGCGGTACTAACAATTTGCCGGATTTGGTTGGCAGCTCTGAATAAAGGTGTGTGAAATAAAATCGAGCTAAAAATGCTCCGGAAAAAAATTAAATTGTTGGTAACTCTGGAATGTGGCATGCTTTCAAACTGATACCTGGTCACTTCATAATAATTTATTATAAAATGCTGATGTAAAAGGACTTTCTTAATAGAATTTCTACATATTTAAAAAGTAAAAATGAAATAAAAAGAGTTCAAGAAGAAATTTTTCTTTTCTCAAAACTTCAGAACTATATTTCGTTGCGGTTTTATAATGGTAGAACAGGTCTGCGGAAGAATACTACAATATGATCTTATATTTGGGATATTGGAATTCACGATAACCGCCGCGTCCAACATCTCCTTGAGTTAGAAATTTCGCATTTGTTAAGTACAAATTAAAGGAATGGAGTTTTGAAGACTCTATTGAAATTTTTTTAAATTAAATGCTGCTTCATAGTTTCCAACATTTTAATTTATTCTGTAGCATTTTTCGCCACGCATTTATTTCCTACCACTTTATTTATCGAATAATTTTCTACAATATGCATATCTATGTTAAGCTAAAACACACTCTAATATATATATATAATCAGAAATAAAAGTGAGGCTAAAAAGGCTGCGGAATAAATTAAAATTTTGGCAACTCTGCTCTCTGTTTGATAATTTTAATATCATCCATATTATGCTTCTGTAATAAGTTCTCTGGTAGTTAACCGTTTCATTTTTGAGCAGAGCCTGATTAAGGGGGAAGGACACATTCTTTATACTTACACCGTTATTTTTTAACAAATACTTTCCTCCTATAATAAAGAGAAAATTCTCATTAAAAATTATTTTAAAAGAGGTCTGGTGTCTAATAACGGTGAGTAAATTGGATTGTTTTACACCGTTCAATTTTTTATAAAAAATATTTCCTCGTCAAAGCGTGGAATTTCTATGACATGAAGTAAAAAATAATTGTAAAAGTATTCCGGTGAGAGCGGAGATAATGTGTGCTTCCCTCTTAATCAGGCTCTGTTTTTGAGACTACGCATTCTCTCATTTCAACTGGAAACGGCTCAAATATGTGTATATAGTGTTTCATTTCTCAGACTATGCATACTCACATTTAAATTGGTTCTTGCTCAAAATGATATGTTTCATTTTCAAATATACCAATATACTAAATAAGGAGTACATGGAATTTTCAAATTGGAGTATATTTATTTCAGAGCTAACTTGAGTATATGACCTACTCAAAACTGACACAATTTTCCTCAAATTTGATAAACCATTCTTTCAGTGCACATGAACCTGTCTATATTTTCTTCTACAAAAAATAAATTGCTGACACCACCACCAGGCATGCCAACATTTAAACCCTTTTCTCTCGATTGGCTCCGTAGCAGATTCAAAATAAAGCAACAAGCCCCGAATTTAGGCGCTCCACAAAAACAATTTATATTAAAAAAAATATGATTTGGCATATCCACATTTAAGTCTGCCAGTGCCGTCGAGGCATATATATGTCAGTGGTATTTATCGAATCGATTGTAGAGGATAAATTGTAATTTATTTAAACACGAATATTTGAAATTTCTTTTCTAAAATACAGTAAAGTTTTAGAGACGTGCCAAAAGGCGGGGCTTCTTTTCCAAAATAGGAAAATCCGTTGAGTGCAAAGGGTTAATTTATTCCGGAGCATTGTTAGTACAAACATTTTCTTTTAAACTACTTTTCGTAAAGGGAACTTATTTTTCCTCCCTTTAATTTCTGCGATCCACAATAAGCAAATCGTGGTATTTAACATCAGTTCCAGGTCCATATTTTTTCAAATTTAAACCCCACATTTTGACGTTCTTCTAAAATATTACATTTGAGTGGATATTACAGTAGATTTTTGTGATTAAATAGGATAGTGGTTGCTGCCAGAAAATAGGGTTTAAAGGTGAAATAGATTTTGTATGTCTGACGCTATATTTACAAGGTATACCTGCCAACATGCTAATTATGAATCATCCCAATTTATGAAGATTTTTAGTACAGTCGGTAACAAAAGTCTCCGAACACTATCAAAATTCCTATATAAAAAAGTACACTTAATACAGTTTTGTTAAATAAATCCTTGTCAAATCCTGTTTTCAGACTGACTAAGAACAGGATTCGACAAGGATTTATTTAACAAAAGTGTATTAAGTGTACATTTTTATATAGGAATTTTTGCTAGTGTTCGGAGACTTTTGTTACCGACTGTAGTTACTTCTTTTTCCCCACCACATTATTTTTAGAGTAATTATCTCCAAATGTAGTTATGAATAAATAAGTATAAAAATATTCTAGAAAAGGACTGACGGGAAAAAAAGTAAATAAATAAATAAAATAAAATAAAAAATCAGGTATTAAAAATTTACCGATTATTATTGCGTTGGTTGGCAAGTATGACAATGGAATTATTAAAAAATTAAAAACAGTAGGCGTGTGATAGATTATCTTAGAACACCTTACCAACTCGAAAATTGATGAAAGTCGACTTTTCTACATTTGGCGTTTTCTAATTATGCATAGTTTTACCCATACAGTCGGTAACAAAAGTGTCCGAACACTAGCGAAAATTCCTATGTTAAAAAATGTACACTTCATGCGGTTTTGTTAAATAAATCCTTGTCGAATCCTCATCTTACTCAGTGTAAGAACATGATTCAATAACGATTTATCTAACAAAACATGAAGTGTACTTTTTTTTACATAGGAATTTTTGCTAGTGTTCGGACACTTTTGTTACCGACTGTAGTTAAAGGATTAATCGTAATTACATATTACAGGGATGGAACACGGGCGCAGAATTCATACCACAATCAATGTAAGAAAATTTTCTACTTCTTAAATCAAAGATATTATATGTAGAGAAATTTCTTCAACAGATTCCGGTGTGAATCCTGCGCCCGTGTTCTATCCCTGATATTAGAGAAATTTTCAAATACATTGGTGGGGAAAAAGAGAAGATACCACAGCTGCCAACATCCTAATTAATATTCCATAGAAATGTTAGTACCCGTGTTTTTTCACACTTTTTTTTTCATTTAAAATGCATTTGGAGAGAATTACTCTAAAATATAAGTGGTGTAGATAAAGGGAGCAGCTACTAACAGTTCTACAGAATATTATTTAGGATGTTGGCAGTCATGGCGGGTACTAATAATACGGCGAAAAGTAAATATGCAAAATTAATAATTAACATCATCTTAAATTAAAATCTTTTAAATTAAAATTTTGGCAAGAAGGGTTTAAAGCAGTCGCTATTATCATTTTTCTTATAAAGCGGTCTTTGTATTATTCTTTCGAAGATTTGTGCTACAAACTATTAATGAATATTTCTACAAAAAAAAAAAATTGGTTTTCAAAATAGGGACTGCTGAGAACTGCATGGCATATTTGCAGCAGCACTCATGCATCTTCACACTGTGATGTCTTTATCACAATGTTGCACGGTTTAAGTTAAATTCTTAATTAGGGCCTGTTGATTTTGTTTTATCCGGACTATTGTATGACGTTATAACCCATATATGTTAAATTTCGATTCATAACTTAAAATATTCGTAGAAAAATAAAGGCTTGGTTCCATGCTAATCTTCAGACATGTTGATGTTTTCTGATTTTAAAGCACTCGAACATTGATTCTTTTGTCCAAACACGTTTTTCCATTGGTCCAACAGGGATCGCGTTCTCCATCCAAAGCTGCTTTACATACAAGCGTTGACATTCCCATTAGATTTAGCTCGCAAGGTTATGTACTTAAATGTCAAAAATACGACTACAGCGATCCTATCAGTGGGTGTGACAAATACACTCAATAACAGAGCGCATGCCCTAAAGTAAGTTACTCTGGGGTTCTTTAAACGTAAATATGTTTTGTTATCATTTACGAGCGTCTTAAGGAATAGTATCGTTATGCAGTGAAAAATGCATTTTTGTACTATTTTGTGATGTGTTACTTTTCGATTACGCGCATTTATTTATCAGTCTTATACGAAATACGAAATATATTACAGTATTTTAAAAAGGAAATAAAACTTTACATTTATAAATCACTAATGATAAAAAATTAAGTTATGAGATTTCAAGATAAGAAATACATACCATTCAATCACATATTTTGTATAAAAATGTATTTTTCAACTCTATTGTCATTCAAAATAAAGTTACTATTCTGTAAGAATCTAGTTGATGATGGGTTGGGTATTTGCATTTGGGTGTCTAGATTGATCCGTATTACATAATTTTACAATAAAAATTCAAAGGTTTCTTATATATTTCCCAAATAAAACACACCACAAACACCCATGCTTAAACCGAGATTAGCATACATAGCAGATTTACATATTCAGAACTAATTAGTTAAGAGAATGCGCTCTGTTATTGAATGTATTTCTCACAATTCCTCACAGGAGCGCTCCGGTCGTACTTTGACCTTCATGTAAATAACCTTGTGAGCTAAATCTAGTGGAAATGTCTCCTCTTTTTAACACTTTCCAACAAGGTTGAAAAGTGTTTATGACTTCGGTTTGTCTGTCTGTCTGTACGTCTGTCCGTCTGTCCGTCCGCGCTCTAACTCCCGTAAATATTTATGGAATTTCTTGAAACTGATATATGTTATTCAAGTTCACTATCGGACGGTCCCTATTGAAAATGGAGTTTATACCTCTACTGGTTTGTGTACCGGGACACCCGAAAGTATTTCAAAGCATTGTGTTCTAAGAGAGGTATTTCTACAAACCATATTTTCATACCTTTAGTGTAGACATATCTTAATGAAATTGAAATATGTTATTCAAGTTCACTATTGGACGTTCCCTATTGAAAATGGAGTTTGTATCTCTACTGGTTTGTGCACAGGGACACCCGAAAGTATTTCAAAGCATTGTGTTCTATGAGAGGTATTTCTATAAACCATATTTTCATACCTTTAATGTAGACATATCTTAATGAAATTGAAATATGTTATTCAAGTTCACTATCGGACGTTCCCTATTGAAAATGGAGTTTATACCTCTACTAGTTTGTGTACAGGGACACCCGAAAATATTTCAAAGCATAGTGTTCTGGAAGAGGTATTTCTATAAACCATATTTTCATACCTTTTCTCTAGAAATTGAAATATGTTATTCAAGTTCACTATCGGACGTTCCCTATTGAAAATGGAGTTTGTACCTCTACTGGTTTGTGTACAAGGACACCCGAAAGTATTTCAAAGCATTGCGTTCTATGAGAGGTATTTCTATAAATCGTATATTAATACCTTCACTGTAGACTTGAAACATGTCATTCACGTTCACTGTTGGATGTTTCCTGTATAAAATGGAGGGAATACCACCATCGGGTTATACACAGGGACACTCAAAAGTATTCCAAAGCATTGCGTTCTATGAAAGATATTTCTATAAATCAAATTTTAATAACTTTAGTTTCCACGAAATTTTAGGGAATTGAAATATGTTATTTATATGCACAAAAGAATGATTTGCATAGAATATAGCATGATAAGCATTATATTTACAGGGTGGCACAAAAATATCCAGATAAATTAAGAGCTATTAATAAAAAAATTGCCAGATGTGTACTTTCGTTTACGTTAAGCGTTTTTAACACTTTCTAACATTTTTAACTTTTTCCAACAAGGTTGAAAAGTATTTATGACTTCGGTTTGTCTGTCTGTCCGTCTGTCTGTTCGCGCTCTAACTCCCCTAAATATTTATTGAATTTCTTGAAACTGATATATATTATTCAAGTTCACTATCGGACATTCCCTATTGAAAATGGAGTTTATACCTCTACTAGTTTGTGTACAGGGACACCCGAAAGTATTTCAAAACATTAAGTTCTATGAGAGGTATTTCTATAAACCATATTTTCATACCTTTACTGTAGACATATCTGAATGAAATTGAAATATGTTATTCAAGTTCACTATTGGATGTTTCCTGTATAAAATGGAGGAATTACCACCATCGGTTTATGTACAGGGATACTCAAAAGTCTTCCAAGGCATTGCGTTCTATGAGAGATATTTCTATAAATCAAATTTTAATAACATGACTTTCCACGAAGTTTTTGGAAATTGAAATATGTTATTTATATGCACAAAAGAATACTTTGCACAGAATATAGCATGGTTAACATTAGAGTTACAGGGTGACACAAAAATATTCAGTTATATTAAGAGCTATTAATAAAAAATTGCTAGAATTGTACCTTCGTTTACTTTACGCGTTTTTGAAACTTTCTATCATTTTTTTAGTGTGAATATAATTTTAATCTCTGTATCTGTCTGACTGTTCTTCTGTCCGTCTGTCTGTTTCTCTGTCTGTTTTACTGCGCTCTAATTCCCGTAAATATTTATGGAATTTCTTTAAACCGATATATTTTATTCAAGTTGATTATCGGATGTTCCCTATTAAAAATGGAGTGAATACCTCTTCTGTTTTTTTTACAGGGACACCCAAAAGTATTTGAAAGCATTGTGTTCTATGGGAGGAGTTTCTATAAACCATATTTTAATACCTTTAATATATAGAAACTTCAATGAAATTTTAATATGTTATTCAATTCCCTATCGGATGTTTCCTATATAAAATAGAGCCCATTTCTAACTGGTTTGTGTACAGGTGCACTTGAAAGTATTCCAAAGCATTGTGTTGTATGAGAGTTATTTTTATAAACCAAATTTTAATAATTTTATTCTCCACAAAGCTAATGCAATTGAAATATATTATTCGTATGTACAAATGAGTGCCTTCTATGTAATATAGTATGGTTAGCATTAGATTTACAGGGCCACACAAAAATAATCAGTTACATTAAAAGCTAATAAAAATTTGCTGGAATTGCACTTTTTATCATCTGTGAATATTTTGAGAATTTTAAAAAAAATGATACACTCACGTTCCATATGGAATGTTCCCTATTTAAAATGCCTTTAATAGGTCCTGTACAACTAGTTTGTTTACAGGGACAACAACAACAACAATAAAAAAATGCCAATGTATTACGTTTTAGGACAGAATTTTTTAAAAGTTATGTTTAAAAATCTTTCTACTATAAAAATCATAGAAACATTGACATGCATTATTAGTATTCTAAAATATTGTTTTGTATAGAACATGATATGATTAACTTTCAGATTTACAGGGCTACACTAAAATATTCAGAGAAATTAAAAGCTGTAATCATAATCTAACGGCTGCGTTTTCTTTTGCGTTAAGCCTTTTTAACATTTTCCAAAATGCCTAAGAGTAATTTTAATATCAATTAGTCTATCTGCATGTTTTTCAGTCGTTTCTGTGTGTTGTGTGTTAAAGTAGGCAAAGAATATTAAAAGTTATTCGATACAATTGCTTACAGTTGGAAAGTGTTACTAATCAATGCGTACTGCATGATTTTTCTTTCTTGTTTCTTTTAGGGCTGATTTCAGGATGAGAAATTTCCATCTTTCTTACCACAACATTTGTTATTGTAAAATCTCTATCCTGCTTAATCGTGGTACATTACTATTAAAATACCATGAAAATTTCTCCATAAAAATATTGGTGGCAAAATAGTCTGACATTTTTTATCTCTGAAAATGCCCTAAGAGAAGGCAGCGAATGCGACCCCTGATCCACGTCCACAATTTTCTACCTTTCGCTCATAGAAGGCGTTTTGTTAGTTTACAATAAATGTTTTCGTCAAGCTATGTGCAATGTTGTCAGATTTTGTTACTTTTTTTATTCAACAGACACCAATAATTTTTAGAAATTATATTGGATATCCCTAATAGACGATTAACCTTCGAAGTGATTACGCAACCACTACATTTAAAATTTAGTGGTGGATATGGAATAAAATAGTCGCAAAATCTGGTAACACTCGCTATCTGACCATTTATACCAGCATTACATGTTTTCCTCTTAACTGTGTCAACAGATAACGGAGTTTGCCTAATTTTATTCAATTCGTCATTGATTAAAGTAGCTGGATATCATGTATTATGTTTTATCATAACAACTCTGTTTTTATCTTCCATCTTTATTTTACATCGGTAATGATCTATGAACGCCACTAAAAGTTTATTAATAATTACAAAACGTCATTCAAAATGCATAGTTGCCAACATTTTAATTTATTTTGGAACATCTTTAGCCCGCCTTTATTTCGCACCACTTTATTTTTAGAATATTTTTCTCCAATATATAACTGGAGTAAATTAAGGAAAAGGTACTCTTAACCAAAAATGTGGTATGGAGTAAAGGTGGGTGCTAAAAATGCTCCGGAATAAATTAAAATGTTGGCAACCCTGAAAATGTGCACACATCCTGATTTCTAATTTAAAATTTTATTTATTTATTTATTTATTTTACTTTAAATGTACGTTTACAACTACGTAAACATAAAAATTAAACTGAAGCGGCTGTTATTAGCAGATTTTGCGACAGAAACTGTTTCCCTACTGACTGACAATCCCTACTTACACACACAACCACCAACTATCAGTAGGGGAAACTAGGGAGACTTGACCTAGTTTTTAATTTTTAATTTATATATATATATATATATTATAACAGATGGAACTGAATATAAAATATGAGCAAATAGTCTGTAATTTTGTACATACTCTGACTAAAAATGATAGCATAGTTCTTGTAATAAATTTTGCAAAGAAAATAAATTCCTTAACTCTGCACATGGGTCAATTGTCCCTAAGCCTAGGGTGAATTGACCCCCCTATTTAGGTAGACATGACCCCCCCCACACACACACACCCCTCATGAGAGCGAGAAACGCATAGGAATTAAAAAGAAAAACACAGGTTTTGTGATTTAAACGTTTTCTAGTTTAATTGTGTAGAAGATTTTAGTGAATACAAGAAATTGTTTATTGTTTTCCTTTGTTTTTCTCATACTTTGTGTACTTTTTACAATGAGTCTTTTTTGCATTTCTTTTGTCAACTTTTTTTTTCTTCTTTCTGCCTCTTTCTTTCTTCTATTTCCCTTCTGTTTGATGTGACAGTAGCTAATATATTCTGATCCTTCTTTTTTTCAGTTATTTATTATGTAACAATTCACTGGGCTCAATTATTAGAAATATGTTAGTTATTCTTAAATAAAAACAATTTATAAGGTATAGATATTCACAACGTTTTACTTATTTATTCAATATATATATATACATATGTGTGTATCATTAAGCCTAAGTCACAATTTTATCAGATTAAAGTCCATTAAATCAAACAAAGGACATAACCATTTCAGGGGCGGTGGTATATATTTTATACCAACTACGTTTAATTCAAAATTTTGAAAATTCACCCCGGAAATTTTTAATAAATTTTTGCCTTTTTGGCTTAGCCGAAAAAATTGATTTATTTCTTATCATCTAACTCTGTTCCAAAATTCTGGTAGCAGTTGATGTTAAATGAACATAATTACATTGCCCATGAAAGGGTTAAATTAACATTTTCATTAAATTTGTAACGGCGCCAGTGGGCGTTTTTTTTTTAATTTGTACGTTATTTATTTCTTACGAATACACCAAATATTCATATTTGCACAATCAATATACTATGATTACAACTACTTTGGTTAGAAAGAATATAATGTATATCCATTTGTAATATAAATATGAATACAGAAAATTTTGTCCTGAAATGTTGTAACACGGGAGAATAACGCTCACAGGCGGTCCTTACTCTCAGAAAGACTAAAGCATGCAGTCGCGAAAGTGGGTCAAGTCTCCCTAGTGTGCTTGGGTCAAGTCTCCTTAAGTTGTGTTGCTTTGTTAATCCTAATTTGTTAGCAACTTGCATTACAGTTATATGAAGTTACTATATACTAATATGTATCTAAGACAGTGACTAAAGCAGCTATAATTTTGAAATTGACTTGCCTCAAAGCTAGAATTTAAAATTTAACAAAGTTCAAGATCTTTAAAATTTTCTTGAAAGATGCAATATCAATCAACACGAAATTGGTAGAAAACCACTGATAATTCTGCAATAGCTGTTCTCTGCAAAATGCTGTTGTATGATTAGTCAATCAGCATAATGGCTAACATTTTCCTAAAGTTTCCCTTTCACAGGAAAAACCCTCATGGTTCAAGTATCCCTATAGGCAGGGCCTGATTAAGGGGGAAGCTCGCTCTTCACACATTATTTATACTTACACCGTTATTTTTTAACAAATACTTTCCTGCTATAATAAACAGGAAATTTTCATTAAAAATTATTTTAAAAGAATTCTGGTGTCTAATACCGGTGAGTAAATTGGATTGTTTTACACCGTTCATTTTTTATAAAGAATATTTCCTCGTCAAAGCGTGGAATTTCTATGACATGAAGTAAAAAATAATTGTAAAAATATTCCGGTATGAGCGAGCTTCCCCCTTAATCAGGCCCTGCCTATAGGTCAAGTTTGTCTAGTTTCCCCTACTATCTACATGCTCCATAAGTATTAAACAAATTAGATAAACCTTTTTTAATTTACATGTTGAAAATAAATGACGAATATTGCCACAAACGTCGTCCACACTTCGCAATTTAAGAGTATATCGAAAAGATAACTAAATAGCGTTACTTTTTAAAATAATATATAGGTTAAAAACAATCTATTTATTCTCAGAAATTTTCGTAAATCTTTAAAGGCTTTCGTAAGTCCATTAAAGAATTTGCACTAAGCCTTCAATACGTCGTTCGTGGAAACTTTTAAATTACATAAACTTTTAAATTACATCTTACATATAATATAAAACAAATAAAAATAAAATGTAATCGGTAGTAATACGAAATTTTGATGAAAAAGTAATAATTTTAACATGTAATAGAAAAGAAAATTCAATCTTTTTTGGTGTGGAAACACAAATTTCTACATATAAACTATTAATATGCTTGGTAGATCACACCTTTTTTAAGAGAAAAAATACTTAGAAATAACATTTACTTCTTCAGAAGACAATAAAATAAAGTGTATTTCTATACTCTGGTGAATTAAATGCATTAAACTTTTTTTAGTAATCAAGAAAATGAATGTATTAGAAAAATTCGCATTCCTTTATAAAAGTAGAAAATGTTTTTGTAATAGCTTTACGGATTACGAAAGAAGAAAGCTAATTCAGAAAGCATACATATATATATATATATATATATTTTCATTAAAAATACGTATGTTGTAGGGAAATGAGACATGTTTCATGCTAATAGAATTATTTTGCAATGCAAATAAAATATTCTTATTTTAAGTAAAAGTTCGAAAAGAAGCTAAACTTTATTTGTTGCAAGATATTTCCTTGGAAAATTAAAACTTCATTATTTGATTTGGGGAGAGAAAAGGACTTTCTTAAATAGGAACGATTTCTAAACTTATTTATTCCTTCAGAATATCATAATAAATAACGATTATTTTCAAAATTGTCTATCTTGTTAAATAAAAAAAAAAAAAAAAAAAAAAAAAAAAAAAAAATCTAAAACATTTAAACGGATCTTTTACATTTTCCGTGAAGACCTGCATTGTTATTATTCTGTAATATTGTTAGTATCCGCCTCTTATTCACAGCACATCTTTTTTTTTTTTTTACATATATAGAGAAGTTGTTTCTAATATGTAATTATGATTATAAAAGAGAAAAGGAAAATTTCATTGCTACGAAAATGTATGAAAAAAATTTGGGTACTGATAATGTTGCCAACTTGAAGAAACTTTTATATTCAGTATCATAGAAGTCAACATCCTAATTAATATTCCGTAGTACCCGCCCCTTTTTCTGCACCACTTAATTTATAAAGTTATTCTCTCCAAATATAATTACGATTAAATAAGAAGAAAAATACATCTAAAAAAAAAAGACTGGCGTGAAGCAAAAAAAAAAAAAAAAAAAAAAAAAAAAAATGGTGTACTTGCAAACGACTTCATTATGAACCGTACAATTTTTAGTACCCGCCTTTTTTATCACACCAGTCATTTTTTTTAGAGTAATTTTATTCTTATTTAATCGCAACAACATTTGGAGAGAATTACTCTAAAAATAAAACGGTGTGGAAAAAGGGGCGTTTTTTCAAGGGGTGTTAACAGTTGTACGGCTATTAATGAGATGATTGGCAAGTATGAAATGGGTACAAACAGTACTATGGAATATTAATTAGGATGTTGGCAATTATGTTCAATATCTATCATTAATTTTATGTTGTAATACTTTTCTGATAGATTATCATAAATAACCATACTTGACAACATCGTAATGAATATTCCGTAGTATCGTTAGCCACGCATTCTTTTTTACACAAGTATTTTTTTTTTTTTTTGAATATTTTTCTTATTATTTAATCGTAATAGCGTTTGTAGAATATTACTCTAAAAATTTACTAGTGTGAGAAAAAGGGCGGAACTAACAATACTACGGAATATTAATTAGGATTTTGAAAAAGATTTATATAAGAAAAGGCATTTTTCAAAATTAGCAGTAATAAATGAAGAAATATATTCCACTTATATATTCTGTCAATAATTATAAAAATAGTAATAAAACCATACTTTTCAGCATATCACACTATTTAAAATAGCTTTATATTCCAAAATATCTTTACATTCCGATGTTTCGGTTAATATGTAATTTTTAACCATCTTCAGGGAAATGATGTACAGTCGGGAAAAAAAAAAAAAAAAACCGCAACACCCGCTGTAATTTCGTTATTAATAGACGCAGGAACATCTAATAAACATAATTCAATAGGAAATTAAATGCACTTTCTGAAAATTTCATCGAATTTTGAATTAGGGGTAATCTACATATTGAAATGAGAGCCAACTTTGATTTTTTCAATAGCAATACTCAATTTTGACTTCATATTCGAATTTCTGAGAGTCTGCATAACGGAAAAGTATACAGTTTGTATACTTTATCTGTAGTATTTCTAGAGTTATAATCAAAAATGTGTTAGGGGGTTATCTGTAAATGTAGAAAAATAAAATTAAGATCCTAAAAAAATATACAAAATTTTAATGTTTCACACCGGAAATTTTTCACGAAAAAAAGAATTATAAAAATTAGTAAAACTTTGCTTCTTTTTCAGTTTTTTAATTAACTTGAATTCAATTTTTAGATTTGCATATACTTCAGTACTTTTTTAGATAATTTTAGGTCTATTTAAATACATTACACTTGCGATTAGTCCATACTGTACCCTTTGAAAAAAGTGCAATATTTTTCAAGTAAAAGTGTCTATTATGGCTGTACTGATCACCAATAAACCTTAAATTTTCTTTCGTAGGTAGGTAACATAATATACGAAATGAAATAATATAGATATATATATATATATATATATACAACAACGCATAAACTAAATCTTTTCGGATAACTTATTGTAAGGGTTTATGAAGTAAATATTAAACAATTTTAATCGCACTTACCAGATTTGGGTCATTTGAACTCTTTGGAACTGTACGATTCGTTTTTTAATTTCTGTGAAAATATAATCTCTTAATTAAACCTGTCGGGACTGCTGACGTAGATTCACGTCAGTTGAAAATCTGTAACTCTGTCAGTGGGCGTTTCTTTCGTAATTTGTGTGTTACATATTTCTTAAGTGTGTACCCGGTGTTTATTATTTTGCAATAAAATATACTATGGATAGAAATATATTGATTAGAAAGAAAAGAATTATAATGTATATCCATTTGTAATATAATTGTGAATACAGAAAATTTGTTCTGAAATATTTTATTTTGAGAGTACAACACCTATAGGCGGATCTTACTGTCAAAAAGACAAAATCCTGCGGTCGCAAAAAGTGTTAAAATATATTTATAAAAGTTAAAGTATATTTTTAAAAATATATTAAGTTAAAATGTATTAATAAAATTTTAAAGACTAAAGTATCATTAAAATAGTAATCCTCCCCCCTACAAAATAAATAAATAAATAAAAATAAAGCAATATATGAAACTAAACCCCGCCTATTTAGGTAATTTTTTTCTTCTGCTGTTCGTCTAAAAGATTCAAAATTTATCAACAGTAATCGATGAAGTAAATACCACTTGTGCATATTTTTGTCAACATAAAATAAGGCGTTTAACACGAATTTATCACTCAATGTTACATTTACTTTTCTTTTCTGTATTGTTTTGTTTTGAAGGACGATGAAGGCGGGGCTTGTCTTCCTTAGAAAACAGGAACTCTTGATGCTAACAATAATCTCTAAAAAATCATAATTTTTGTTTCATTTCTTTGCGTTTGACGTTGCTGTTATATAATTTGACCCGTAAATAAAAAATAAAAATATTTTGTTTAATTTTCTTTACTATTTTTAAGATTTTATTCGTTATCTCATGCAAAACTTTATAAGAGACGGCTCCCTAAACCACTCCAAAAGAAAGATTATTTATATCTCAAAAACTAATGACTGGAATGAGCTGCAAATTTGCAAACCCATATTTTTCAACATTATGATTCCTTTTATGTATAAATTAACATAGGTCAGAATTCATAATTTTTATGAATATGAATTTATTAATATTTTTCTGAATCAAAAGTAATGATGGATTATGTTTGGGTTTTTTCACTGTATCTCGTAATATATATATATATATATATCGATCAATTTATTTTTTGTGAAGATATTAATAAAAGTTTGAAATATGAATTTACCATTACCACCTTCAAACTTTGAACGCTTATAACTCTGTGAAAAATTAAGTAAAATATACAACCAATATACTTTTTCGCGTTGCCGCGATCCCAGGAATTCAAATATAAAATAAAAATGGCGCATTGCCATTGAAAAATGTTGGTGCGCGTTTTAATATGTAGACGACCCCCAATTCAAAATTTCAGTTCATTTTCTGAAAGTACTCTCAACTCCCCGTCGAATGATACCTATTGCATTTTTCTACATAGATTAGCAACGAAGTTACGTTGAGTGTCGCGTTTTTTTTTTTTTTTTTTTTTTTTTTTTTTTTTCTCCGACTCTACATAAACCATAAACTATCAAATTAAG
Organism: Salticus scenicus; assembly: GCA_963930645.1. Classification (NCBI taxonomy): domain Eukaryota; kingdom Metazoa; phylum Arthropoda; class Arachnida; order Araneae; family Salticidae; genus Salticus; species Salticus scenicus. The sequence goes on from OZ005657.1 coordinate 112,351,432, forward strand.
CCATTTTTGGATATTACAAACACAATTCATAAAGACATCAATACGTGATTACATAACTTATATAAAAAACACTCTATATACATCTTAAAATGAGTTAAAAGCATCTAAATAAATCTCAATCATGCACATTACAAGAAAAATAAAGCTCTTTAATAAAACTGAGTCAAAGTGTCACACTGCACGTTTGCCAGAATAAACAATAATAGAGTTAATTTAAATTATTTTAAGTTTAAGAAACGAAGCCAAATTGAGTGTGTGTGTGTGGGGGGGGGAGGGTTAATGGAATTATAAAAAGGAAATCCGAAATTTGTAATGATACATTATCCATTAAACCCCTTCAATTTGGCAATACACCGGAGAAAAATGTAACTATTTTTTCTTATGTACTTAAAAAATATCTCATACCTTTCTAAACATTTTAATGAAATCCGCATAGAGCTACAGTCAGTAGGTTTTGAATAATATGTATTTATATATATATATATATATATATATATATATATTCTGTGATTTTTGGATCACCCGGTATATAGACAGATAGGTACAACATAGTGTTGAGGGGGTAGTAATCTCAGAAACGTATCTAGCTCTCTAACGAGTTAACCATACATATGTAAGTGTTGCATATATATATATATATATATATATAAATTAACCCTTTGCGGCGCACTGTCCTTGCTGTGAGGACGCTATTATTGAGTTCCAGTTCCAACTGCAAAACTCATATCACAAAAAATCTTAACCAAAGTCTTACTTTTATAATAGCTTCCTAAACTAGATACCTGCCGCGTGGCTCGGAAACTTTGCAACAGTTGAAGCGGTAGACAGCGCCACCTGGTACAGACTGCGCCATCAAAGATCTTTTAAAAGGTTGGTTGGTTGGGTTTTACGTCGCACTAGTGCTGCACAGATGGGCAATTGGCGACGGTCTGGGACACACCCCTAGAGGTGGTCCGGAGACATGCCTTCACAATTTTGATCCTCCACGGAAGGGATGGCTCTCCCGGTTCAGTGACCCCCAGAGATATATTTTTTTATGGGAACATGGAGGACATTGCGGCCACGACAGATTTTACGTGCACCAGCCACCATTAGTGTACACGACAGTCTTTCGCCGGCTCGAGTACCGAACCCGCAATCTTCCAATTAAGAGGCCGCCCTTTTTAAAAAGGAGGTGATATACGTGAAAGACGAATAGAATCGAAGAAACGTTAATTTTATATATCATACATCACTCCTTAAAATTATTGGGGACAGATGAATAAAAAATTCGCGCAATCTGTACCAGGTGGCACTGTCTACCGCTTCAATTGTTGCAAAGTTTCCGAGCCACGCGACAGGCATCTCGTTTAGGAGGCTATACTTTTATAAATTAGTAGAAAACTTCGTAGATCTCTTTTATTTTAATTTTGTTCGTGAATTCCAGTGACAGTGCAATTTAAATGTTCCCAGTTGCCTTCGCCGAAAAGGGTTAAGGGAAATAAATTTAAATTAAAAAATACAATTTATTCTAATATATAATTTTAAAGTCATTACAATCAAACAAATGTCTAAGAAGATTAACACATTAATCGACATAAATTAAGCTATTTATAAAAATATTGTTAAATGTTCGAATGTTAAAGATCCGTGTTTTAATATTATAATGAAATTTTATTCATTTATCACCAATAGGATAGTAAATAAACCTTTAAAATCCTCTGCTTTTAAAAATGCAGCTAAATTAATAAACCTGCTATAAATACTTTTTTTTTTTTTTTACACTAAAATGAAAATGTGAAAATTCGATTACCTTATTTAATTGTTAACAAACATTGGACGATTTAAATTTATATGAATGTCGAAAAATTTCTTACGCTTACAATTTATCATATACATAAAAACATATTTTAAAAGACCATTAAAATTATTTGTATGTTTAACTATTTATAAAAGTCATAAAAATATACCCAGTTTCATTTTCAAGAGATCAAATTTTCTTTATAAGTTAAGCTCTTTGAATAAAATTTTACCTTGAGAAAATTAGACACAAATAAGAAAATACAATATAAAAATATGTAATTAAGGAAAAGCCTCGTGAATATTCGAGATCTAATTAAAATTGTCCGATGCGTAATGTCAAGGGGAAATATGTTGTACAACGTAATGAATATTAAAAGAAAGTATAGTCATAATTATCCTGGCATATAATTACCAAAAATCAGTTTCATTATCTTTCAACATTGGACAAGAAAACATATATTTCATATTTTAGCTGACGCGATAGTGAAAGAGAAATTCCCAGTATGCATAATAAATGATTAATACTTATTGTAATATACATACACTGAAAAATATAACTTTAGTATATTTTTAAACGAATAATGAATATTTTCTATAAATTTCTTTTATAAAACTTCTCTTTTCATAGCTGAACAAGCCTTTAAAAATATGATTTTTAATCACATTTCCGCATATGTGTTTCATTATATCCTAATCTACGTTACTAAAAATATTTAATTTTACAAATACATCTCGCCTTGAAATTAATCATAATAACTTAATAAATTACGATAGTTAATTTCTATGAATTGTTCTGAAAAATTGCTGTTAAAGGCGAAAAAAAAAATAGTAATAACTTGGTTAACAAAATCTATCCTTTGAAAAATTGCACAACAGATTTTTCTGCTCGAAATAATCGCAAGACCGTTCATTAGGTAAAATGGTATAATCACAAGTAAAGCATTAAAGTGGCATATATATATATATATATATATATATATATATTATAAAACGTTGTGCTATTACTTCATTTAAAACAGTTTTTGGGAGTTTCTTTAATTTATGGTATTTGATTACAACATTTTCTGTTTGTTATTAAGGGATACGTTGTCAGAATTTCCTCTTTCCAAAGAAGACGACTTAGTTATATATATATAAATGTGTGTGTGTGTGTCTCATAGATGCCAATATTTAAATTTATTCCGGAGTATTTTTTAGCCCCGCCTTTATTTCGCCCCACTTTATTTAAAGAAAATTTTCTCCAACGTGTAACTTCGATAAAATAAGAAAAAATTATACTTAGAAAATAAGTGATATGAAATAAAGGCGGGACTAAAAATACTCTGGAATAAATTAAAATGTTGGCATCTATGGTATGTATCTAACTATCTATCAACATATATACATTGTATATATATATATATTTACTTTATTCATTAAAGCTAATATTTTCGTCTTTCTTTTTTCTTATTTAACATTTTCTTCAATTTAATTGTTATAGAATATAGAAATTATTTTATCAACTTTTCACTTATCAGCCCTCCATATTTTTCTAATTAAAATTCTGCGTTTTGCTTCAGGTTATAAATATTTCCTCTGTGATTACTAAGCATCACGGCGTAATTATCATGGCTTAGTAATGGGGAAAGACTATCTTATGAGAATTCGACAGATGTTTAATTAAATGCTAACGATATGAGTATGGCGTTATACTGTCTTTAATCTTAATTAATTATGTTTAAGCTTAAAGAATGAGTTCGACATCTTTTTTTTTTTTCAAATAGCTTGGTAAATTGGTGTTCTACTTAGAACATGTACCAATATAAAATAGGTGAGCTTCTTTTAAGTTTTAAATATTTATATTGTTTTAATGCAGTTCCATAATTTAAATAACTGGTTAATTTAAGGAAGAAAAAGATATACATACCTATATACCTACCAATCATCTTATTATTAAGCGTAAAATTCTTAACGCCCCTTGAAAAAACGCACCTTTTTCCACAGCACTTTATTCTTATAGTAATTTTTCCGAAATGTTACGATTAAATAAGAATAAAATTACTCTAAAAAATGCCTGGAATGAAAAAAAAAAAAAAAAAAAAAAAAAAAAAAAACGGGTACTAAAAATTGTACGCTTCGAATTGAGATAATTGGCAGGTATAGATTTAATTGTAGGTTTAGATTTTAATTTATATTTCTAATTCGAAGTTTGTTTTTCATGATTTTTAACTGCCATCATGATATTGTAAGATACGATTTCAAAAACTTATTTATATGTGCCAATTTCAGAAATAAAATTCGTGATATATATTAAGCATAAAATATCCGTCTTTCCGCCATTAACTTCAGTGCAAAATAATGTTATTTTTATTGAAATGTCGTCTTTAAGATAAATATTCATAGATTTCATTCTGTTGCTTTTTGGAATATCAAGCATTTAAAGTAAAGAAAAACTGCATCGTAAAATTTTCATTTCTCTTTTACAATAAATAATAACTTGCAAAATCTATCTTTGTGATGTTTCAGTGCACAATGGTTTCTTCGTATTGAAATTTTAATATTTACAATAATAAAATAGGTTTTAATGTTCCTCTTCTTTAAATATTTAACATTTCAAGAAACGAAAAATGCCGTCATTCCAACCGCATTTATACTATGCAATATAAAGATCTTTCGTAATCTAACTTCTTTAACAAAATCATTTCATAGAAGATGATAAGCAATATTTTAAAATTTTCTTTCGGAAATAGTCTATACAAAAATGAAAATTAGATTTAAATATTAGTTCTCTTTCAAGTAAGACTATTTAAATATTTAGATGTTCAGACACAATTAGATTTAGTATTTCATTTCTTTTTGTTTCACTTTTTTTTTAAAAATATAATATCTATAGAATATTTACACAAATCATAAATTATTAAAAAAAAAAAAAAAAAAAAGTTTAATAAATCTAAATGGTAATATATTTTTCCCTGCAATCAGTTGTTTTACATAAATCATTATCTTTTTCAACCATATTACATACTATATTTTTGCATCTGTGTGCTTCATTATGCATAAAGTACTCGTAATTAGTATTTCAAAAATGTCGGAGGTATTTTTAACCGTTTGCTCTCGAACGTCGCCTCTCACGCGACATTCTATTCATTACTTCAAAACGAACCTCGCTCGAGAGGCGCCATGACCAATTAGGTTACTATATATCTTGTATCCACCAATAATGTTCTACAACTAAAAGTGCTATAACAGGTGTAATACTTCGTTAAGAAAAAGACTCCACTTGCATTTTTTATTAAGTGTCTTTAGGTGTTGCTCGCCTTGGCCATTGGTAAATGGCCAAGAATGCTTTGCAAAATATCCCACAATGGAAAATTACAAATCGTAATATTCATATATAATGTTTGTAATATGTAAATATACATCAAATACAGAAATAAAATGTTTATATTTAAAATTCTTATGTTTTATATTTTGCATTTTTTTATTAAAACTACTGTCGGGTAGCTCATTACGCTTACTAAAAGAAGGTTCGAATGAAAAAGGTTAATTTTTCATCACACTTCAGTCCCGCACATTTGGAAAATACAAAGTGGTCGACATGAAAAAGGCCACTGACAAAAAAGGAGGCGCGGCCTTCGTTAAAGGGGTATAAACTTGCATTATGCTAAAATTTTAGTACGCCGCCAGCATAACATAACGAGAGTCAGATCTTATATTAAGCTACATTAGCTAGATTAGATTTAGCTAGACTAGCTTAAAGGCGGAAACTACGACCAGCAGCTCGCGAGCATACTTGCATCTCCATCTTTTGGCGGAAATGTTAACTAAATTAGCAGATTGGTAGGATGTAATTCTTTCGATTCACAAGCTTAAGGTCTTAAACGATAGATTTCTATAACATTTCTTTTCATTTCTTTTTTCTATTTTATTTATTTTTGTTCAAAATATATCAGTCATTTTCGGGACACATGTACATATATAGATATTAATATTGATATTTTATTAATTTATATTTCTAATATAACAAATTATAAATATTTAATTATCTATTTATAATATCTAAACATAATAGTTTAAAAGAAGCAAAATACATTCACACATAAGAATGAAGTCAACAAGAAAATTTCATGTCAGAGATAAAAAAAAAAATAAATAAATAAATAAATAAAGAAAGAAAGAAAGAAAGAAAAGAAAATAATAATAATAATCATATGGAATCACTTAGAAAAGATGCACACTTCATTCATTAAATAAAACCAAAAGTACTTGAAAAGAGATGTTATCACTATAAAATAGATTAAAAATAATGTACAGAGTGAAATTATTTATATATATATAGATAGATATATCATGCTTGCCAACCTTTCCAATTTTTAAATCAAATTTATCAACGGATTTTTTTAACAGAAATCAGGGATGGAACACGGGCGCAGAATTCATACCACTATCAATGTAAGAAAACTTTCTACTTATTAAATCAACGATATTATAGGCAGAGAAATTTCTTATGCAGATTCCGGTATGAATTCTGCGCCCGTGTTCCATCCCTGAGAAATGTTTCACATTAATTTTCCACGATTAAATAAAGTGAAAAATGTTACAGAAAGCTTCTGGTATGAAGTTTTCTGTCTGATCGGGAGACTTTGAAACTATGTTATACATATTATATATATATATATACATATATGAGCGTAATTCCACATTAATATAGTATCAGTTATACATAGAGATATTAGCTCTTCACTAATATTTTTTAGCAATAATCACTACCCTAATTAATGAAAAAAATAAAAAAGTAAGATAAGGATTCCTTTATGTTAATAGTGGTAAGAAATCTTATCCTATTGTGTCACTGACACTATCATTTCTGCCATGTAGTTTCCTTCCATATGTATACTTTTATTCTCTTGAATGTGCCTGTTCAGAATTGTCAACATTTTAATTTATTCCGGAGCATTTTTAGCCCCGCCTTTATTCTATACCCCACACTCCCCATTTTTTAAAGAGTACATATTTCTTATTTTTTCGTAGTTATATGTCGGAGAAAAATATTCTAAAAATAAAGTGGTGCGAAATAAAGGTGGGGCTAAAAATGCTCTGGAATAAATTAAAATGTTGGCAATTCCATACTTGCCAACCATCTCATTAATAACCGTACAATTGTTAACGCCTCCGGAAAAAACGCCCCTTTTCTCACACCACTATCTATTTTTAGAGTACTTCTCTCCAAATGTTGTTACGATTAAATAAGACTAAAATTACTCTAAAAAATTATTTGTGTAAAAAAAAAGGCGGGTACTAAAAATTGTACGGTTCATAATCAGATGGTTGGCAAGTATGCAATTCTGGCATGCTAACCGTTCAAAAATTCAAAAACTTGTTAAATGCTTCTTACGATTAACCATTTGTTTTTTGATAAATTTTAGGCAGTTAAATCTAATTAAACTTCATATCACAAAAGAGTAAATCATACAAAATATCCTTATAATAAGATACAGAATGGTTAAAATAAACAGACGTACTTGGGGGCTGATACCTCCGATTCTAGTAATCAGGTCCGAATGAAACTATACGTGTGTGGTATGGAGATCATAGTTGAGGTAACCACGAAACAATAATTAATTGCGTTAAAAATGTTTTCTACAGCCTAAATCAGGAGCAAGTTACAAATAATTTTTTCTACGTCTGTCATTACAACAAATTATTCGCTAACGATTACCAAGTCGCTTGATGGCTCATTGACTAAGCGTGCATTGCTCGTAAACCTTTTATTAGAAAAAGAGCAATCTTCCAGTATCATTCCATGATAATTGGCGAATAAATAACGTAAGGATATGACTGTAATTTAAGTATAAATGCTGATACTGGATCTTCAAAGAAACGTGTTATTCAGATGTTGCAGAAAAAACAGAAAGTGCAACAACGCAATGTAGTGAAAATTGCAATTGAAACAGCCACAGCATCTGTATTTTCTCCAAACTCTAAAATAAGTTGTAGCACTGAAGCACGGTTATTGAAAGTAACGTGATCAACGAGGCGTATCATTTTGCGCAAAATTCTAATGTCATAGCTTTAAAAAATGCAGATCGTGAAGCAATTGAAACTTCAACATTAGAAAATCAGGCAAAGAGAGTTACGTCTTGATTTTGTTTTCTGGTGAGGTGAAAGTGTCAAATGGCCATAAAATATCTTATTGTGGTTGAGGCCCGTTTCCATTTGGATGGTGTCACGAGAACACATAACTACCGCATATGGAGTTCCACTGATTCTGATGCCGTGTAACACTAGCTTTTTTCATTTCACTTAGGGGAAGGCAGGTTATGGATTCAAGAAGTGTTTTATTCTGAGTTCTTCTGTCTTTCAGAAAGCCACATTGAATTGGTTTGTAAAATGTTAATAGACAAGTGAATACGACAGCAATATTTTTTAACCCTTTGCGGCGCAAGACAATTTGAAACATTTAAATTATACTGCCACCGGAATTCATGAACTAAATTAAACTAAAAGAAATTTTAAATTTTATGGTTTAAAAAACCGGCCCTGTCTGATACGTTATAAACGTGAATTTTTGCTAAAAAATTTCCTGGATGAATTTTGGCAGCTGGATCTTAAATTTTGCGTCCTCGCAGCGAGGACACCGCGCGTTAAGGGGTTAAGGCAATGTTCTGTCGTTTCCGAGAAAAAAATCTTACTAACACAGTATTCTTGAAAATGGAACACCTGTTTAAATGGCAATACGTCCAAAGATTGCGATTCGAGTTGAATTCCCTTATTGGGGTATCATCTAGCACACCTTTCCTGACACCTGGCTAGATAGATCCCAAGATCTGAATCTATATGGTTTTTAGCAGTGGGGTTTCCTACAAAATTCTGTGTTTTATGAAATTGTGTTGAAGAAAACGGAGTTCAAACAGGGTATTCTCCATCGTTCTTCTTTTATGTTTAACAATATATCCAATATACAGTAAAAAAAAAAAAAAAAAAACTTGCTTTCTACCTACCATTTTTGCCATAAACGATCGTATGAATATGCGGCTGGTGCAGATCGATTATTTGTCATATCGTCTAGTTTATAACCACTGTAGCTAGATCTGGCGGATATTTTATTTAATAATAATCAATAATTTTTAATTGTAACGTTTCCCTAATCACTTCGAAGATTGATAGTCTGTTATGTATATAAAATATCATTTCTCAAAATTATTTAATTATTAATATAAATCATATATTGAAAATTGATTGTGATTATTGAATTTGTGATTATTGAATAAAAAATCAGCCAGATCTGGCAACACTGTTTATAAAGGTATAGTTAGAATTTGCTTAAGGGGTCGTCTACATGTAAAAACTAGCCTCAGTCTAAATTTTTTCAAAGGCAAACCCATTTTTGATTTTCTCTTTCAATGATTTGGATCAGATTATCCCAGAAAATGCTATAGTTTATATATTTCTCTCAGTTTTTCATAGAGTTCTAAGTTGTCAAAATCTGTGGATGCTAATATAAAATGAATATGGCAGAATTTAATTCATATCTTTCTAAAAACTTACTAAAAACTTCCTTTTCTGAAAGCGTTAAAAGAAAATGACCCAAACATATTTCAAGCATGTTTTTGATTTAGAAGCATATTTTTAATTATGAAAATTATTAGCAACTTCAGATTAAAAAAAAAATATATGAAATATGAATTATTATTTATATTAAATTTTACGCGAATGGAATAAGTATCATCAGAAGCCTGGACTTTTAAAACAAGACCTCATTCCTATAATTAATTTTTCGAATTATAGCGATATTTCTTTTCATGTTGCCTTCAGGGGGCGGGACTACGAATGTTATCATTTGTATCATCTATAAGTATATGGATACAATCTGACAGAAAAGTTTTCCAGTTTACTTTTACATGATTTTAATTGTTTTCTAAGCAGCGTTTCGATAGGTGTTATACAAATTAACTTATTTTTGCAAAAGTAATGCAGTATGGGCGAGATTTAGTGGAAGAATTTTAAAAGAAAAGAAACATTTGAGAAACAATATCTTCAGAAATGCATTGTATTTTATATTTAAATATTTCATATTTCTCTTCCTGTTAGTTTGTGAAAGAATAATTTACATTATGTGGGAGACTATAATTTATTTTTTCTAAACTTATGGTTGGACTCTGTAATACAATTTCACTTGTAACTCCATTAAGGAGTAATTAAAAGTATATAAATATTATATTTTTTCAAACTACTTTGATCTCATAAATTGTAATGTGAAGCGAAAAATGAATATTAATATTCGAAAAAACTAAATTGATTCAAGTTTTAATATCAAGATGTCCCCTAAGGAAAATTCAACTGTAACATTAATAATTAGACGTTATTACCATTCGATTGGTAGAAGCCGCATATTTATTTGATGGTTTGCTGCAAAATGAATTGGGTGGACGATTTTTTTTTTCTGTTTTTTCTTTTTTTCAGTCTACGCGTATGAGTGTTGATAATGTGGTAGTACGCTTCAACATCTTCCTGATTACCAATTCTAGCATATGATATAGAGAACACAGAGATATGTAAGTGTGTAAGTAAGTATATATATTTAAATATTTCTACTTTTACTTTTCAGTTTGGTTTATTACGGTACTGTTTGTTAGCATAATGTAAAACTGTTTTTTATAGTAATACACAACTCCACGTTCTACATATCAGACATTTCAAGGTTCATTCGAATGCGATAATTTGAAGCGGTGTTATAGAAGAGTGCACTAAGTTAGTTTAATTTTGTTCATCCTGTTTATTCTTACTCTAAAATACTGTTATAATAAGAAAAGGTTTTATCTTAATAATAAAATTATTACCAACATTTGAAAATAAAAGATACTAAAAGTACCTTTCGTGAAATTGTAGTTTTGATTAAATTCATAGCTTTTACTTTTGCAGTTATGTCTAAAGCAGAAAGTATGTAGAACGGTCTTTATTCTAGAAGAAAACTTGACAGAAATGCTCTGAATGCAGTAATCTTTTCAGCGATATATATGAAATCATTTACCATCTCTAAGGAAAACAACAGACGACAATTTCAATGTTTTATTAAGAAGAAAAAATCATTTCCCCCGAAACCTCAGAAATTTCGGCTCCGTATTCTTCTGAGAATTTTAAGTCATTATTTTTGCATTCAACTGCACTCTTTTAAATTACGTTTCAAATCGCTTTAAAATGAATCATCATCAGCGATTTCAAAATAAGATTTTTCTATTTATAAAGCCTAGTAGTTGAAATTTGCATCCGTTAATAACAAACTACATTTGCTTTACATGTGGAAAAAAAAATTAGGAAGATAGTTTAGAACATCTGTTTCATGCATTTTATTTTGTCTCTCTTTTATTTTCGTTAAGAAAGTATGTTAAGATACTTCATAAAAGTTCACATTTATACTGAGAACATTTTATGACTTTTGTTATTGTTATAATATTTATTAAATATATACTTTTAGGGTATATATATGTTTAATCAAACATAACCATTTTTTTGTTTATTATGGAATAATAAATTTTATGGAATATTTACTCTAAATAAACAGATACATTTTATGATGAAATAGTGATATTTAAAAAACGGAAGACTTGGAAGCTGTGAAATGAGTTTAATGATCCGTGTTAATAGAAAATGAAAATACATAATGCTGAAAATAGTTACTGTTTCCAATTTCTAAAAAAATATATTTTTAATTATAAGCTAAATAATTTAATTATAAACTTTAATTATATTTATTTCAAATGTAATTATTTCATTTAACATCCAATTTATTGTCATTTTTAACTGCATTTTCGTTTTATTTAGTCCATAAAATTTATACGACTGTTGGTTAATAAAAATTCTAGTGGAAAAGTTTCTGGAAAAGTAATAGGGTTAAACCCCAGACTGTCGTTATAACTATGCAAATTGCTCATTGCATAGTTTTAATATGACGTAAAAATTATTGAACCTCAACTTTAACCTTTCATGTAAAAGGTGTGTTTTAGCAACATAAAGAGTTATATTAATTGCTTGAATTTCCCAAAGAATTTTTTTTTAACTGTTAGCAATAGGCGTTGATTTCATACATGCATTAAAAAAAAAAAAAAAAAAAAAAAAAAAAGAAGAAAGAAAGAAAGAATGCGCAAATATGCTGAAATTTATAATCTAATAGAACTATTATTTTCTAAAAAAAAAACAAAATCTATATTAATAAATCGTAAAAAGTAATTAGAGTGATACAAAAATATTCTTTGAAAATAGTGTAAATTATAAGGTGTTAAAATCAACATTAAATATGTTAGAACATTGTATTTGTTAACATTACACGGCATGTATAATTGCGCGCATGTAACACTGTTTTTTAAGGAAAGTACTAAAATGAAGTTTGTAATCACTGATAATTTACTTTATTATGAACTAGCCGCCTTCGGCGACCAGCTGGTTCGCGATCCCTGAAAAATCCGACTTTACGAAACTCCCGCTCGGTGGCGCCTGCGGCTCCTTTTTTCCCGTTTCAGGTCTAATAACAGCTTATTGATATATCGTGAAAATAGCTTATTGAAAGCGCAGTAAATTCCCGTGCGGCAGCGCCTTCGGCGCCCTCTTCCCTTTTCAATATCTGAAACAGCCTATTCGCTCACCATGTTATGATCTTTCAGATTTCTGACTTTTGCTAAGTCCCGCTCGGCGGCGCCCGCAGCGCCTTATCCCCGTTTTAGAACTTGCAACACCTTCCTCGCTCATTAGAATTTAAAATATTGAAATTTTAAAATATTACAGCGCCATCTGGCGGTAGAAATTTCTGTAATATATTGTTCAATTCCAAATCAACAAAGCTTTCAAATGATGTATTATTTTAATTAGCTGAGATACAAAAGAAAACTGATTCAGGACACCTTAAAACGTGTAAATCTGGTGAAAACTTTCGATAATTTAAAAGAACTTTAAAATATCTTTCGAATGATGTGTTAGAAATAATTTAATCATAATTAGAAATAGAAATATTGAAATTTTAAAATATTACAGCACCATCTGGCGGTACAATTTTCTGTAATCCAATGTTCGATTCCAAATCAAAAAAGTTTTCTAATGATGTGTTACTTATGAAATTATTCTAATTAGTAGCTGAGATACAAAAGAAAACCTAACCAGGAGACCTCAAAACGTGTAAATCGAGTGAAATCTCGAATTCCATTTTCGATAATGTAAAAGTACTTTAAAATGTGTATCAGCTCAACAAAGCTTTCAAATGATGTATGTACTTATGAAATTTTTTTAATTAATAACTGAGATACAGAAGATAAATGATGCAGGAGACCTCAAAACGTGATTAAAAATAATTTAATTAGAATTTGAAATATTGAAATTTTAAAATATCTGGCGGTAGAAAATTCTGTAATCTACTGTTCAATTCCAAATCAACAAAGCTTTCAAATAATGTGTTACTTATGAAATTATTTTAATTAGTAGCTGAGATGCAAAAGAAAACCTAATCAGGACATACTAAAACATGTAAATCACGTGAAATCTCTAATTCCATTATCTACGGTAGTCGTTTAATGGAAGTAAAAAGAAAAATAAATATTTTTTAGGTCCCCAAAACCTATATATACCACGGTAGTCGGGTAATGGAAGTAAAAAGAAAAAGAAAAAATATTTTTTTAATTCCTTCAAATGTATTTTGTTGCTATGGAAACTCCTATCGTCTATTGAAAGATAAATTACGTGTTAGAATAAAATTTAATTTGCAATTAAAATGTAACTGCTTTGTTTATTAATGAAAATTGATGAAATTTTAACTGCAGGTTGGTTTTTTGCTGAATAGGTTGTATATTAAGTGTTGTGTGGGAAAAAGAAAATTTGAAGCACTTTGAAATTTGCAATTTTTAACTCCAGTTCAAGATCATGTGACATTAATGACTTCCACATGTTTCGTTCCCGTTCGAGACAGCCGTTAAAATCGTCTGCGGATAGAATGCCTCTTTTTAAGCAATAAGGGTTTTTGGTCAGTTTTCGATCGACATGGGTCAACATTTTAATTAATATCTCCACAACTAATTAAAATTTTTAAATTATGTTTTCACTATCCCCTCGGGAAGGCTTCTGAGCACCCGTATGTCAAATTTTATACTTCTGCGTTCAGTAGGGGCTGAACGTATAGATGCTCAGACAGACAGACAGACAGACATCTTCTTTTATTATTATAGATTATTTTTTAGTCTATTTTATTGCACGTAATATTGTTATCCTATAATTGTTATGCAACTCTGTATATAAGGTTATACTTGCAATTTAAATATAATTATATGCAGTTCCAGAAATGCTGTAGAATACAACTGCAAGGAGTAAACTTGTAAACTTACACATAATTAAAAAACAAGTTATAAATTTAATCTACATTTACCGTAAATTTCCGTGTATAATCCGCAGATAAAATATGTCATTCTTTCACCAGAAATTTTGTTTAACACAAAAATCTATATTATTTTGAAGAAACAGCTCGTACAAATAGAATCTCGTTTGCTAATTAAAATTTCTGGTGCAGAACTCACTTACCTGATCTGCGGATTATACACAGACAATTACGGTACATATACATATATAGACCTGCTAACTATGCTAGTTTATCCCCACATGTTTTCACACCAGAATACTTGTAGAACAATAGTCTTCTAATTTAATCATGAGAACATATTGCTGAATATTACTCCAGAGACTCCAACATCCTAATTAATATTCCGTAGTGTTGTTAGTCACGCCCTTTTTTACACACCAGTAAATTTTTAGAGTAATAGTCTCCAAATTCAATTACGATTAAATAAGAAAAAAAAGAAATACTCTAAAATGATACTGGTGTGAAAAAAAAAAGCGGGGCTAACAATACTACGGAATATTAATTAGTATGTTGGAGTCTCTGTTACTCTACAACTATTCTGGTGTGAAAAGAAGGCGGGACCTAATACCATTACGAATAAACTAGTATAGTTAGCAGGTCTGCATATAACGTACACTAGAATTTCATGTTTTTGAGAGCGTTATGTTTATTCGAAACGCGCGAAGAGCTACTTACAGCTTAACTTTTCAGCTGATTTACAATAGTTAACTTCGCAATACTTAATTTGGGAATTTTAGTGTTTAAATGAAACAAAATACTTTACTGCAAAATAGTGGTGCGGAAATTTGTGAATTATTGTTAGTTACCATTATAAGGCCGAAAACCTAAGGTGAAAGTTTTTTCGAACCATAAAGACTAAAATACTTTCTATTAAAGGAATCTACTTAAAACAAAAATCGTACAATATTGATCGGCAGATTGAACAAATACCTTATGCAAATGAAACAATAACTACATTTAACATAACTAGTTCCAAATGCTTTGTTAAAAGGAATATGTTATGTAGCTTAATCTACATAATTTATCATATTTATCGAACATTCTAGAAAAAAAAAATTACATATTACCTATTTTTTAAATTAGATATTGAAAAATCAGTAACAATTATAGGGGACCAACTCAGTTTATAACATTATAAAATGATTAATATATATATATATATATATATATATGGAAAATGATTGATACGATTTTAGAAGTTTTTGATCTATGTGTTACAAAATAAGGTAGATTAAAAGATTTATCCGAAAGAAATCTTCTTAAACTATTGGGATAAAAATTCTAAAGAATATATATCCACCATATAAAATGTCAAAAAAGTATTTCTTTCATAAAGAAAATTGTTCCTCTAGGCATTCAATTGTTACAGTAATAAACAAAAATGTAAATCTGAAGTTTCATTAGCAACTAAAAAGATATTCTGGGCAGTAAAAAAGACGGCTATTCCAAATATTTGTCTTTTTTTTTTTTTTTTTCAAACATGTTTCAAATAAAATATATACTTTCCGTCTAGAGAAAAAGATATTTTCTTTGTTGCAATAATACCAATAAAAGAAAAGGCTCCATTTAGTCTTATAGGAAATGTCTGTAATATAAATTGAAAATAAAACAAAATAAATAAAACTTTTCAGTAAAGAAAAAAGCAACAACCTATTCTGGAGAAACTAAATATAAAACAGACAATAGGTATTCTTTCACATAAGAATTTGAAGTAATTGCGTGATTGTATTTGATGGTGATTAAATTTAGATTTATTTAAGCGAAGCTTTAGCTTTTCTTTGTGATTTTAATTAATTTTTTTTTCTTTAAATTAATTATAAATAAAGTCATCTATAAAAGCATTTCTTTTAAATAAAGAAATTATGTTTTCTAATTTCGAGAAAAAGCTAATCAAATTTTGTGATGATTATCAAAAAACGTTTTTAATATGCGTAAGTGCGAAACATTTAAGAATAATATTCTCATATTATGATTTCAATTTTGTTATATTTGAATATATATATATATATTATATAAATTCAAAAAATTCTAAGTTGTGCAGAGTTCGTAAGAAACAACTTTTTCCATGCACTCTTTCTCAAATTTTCTTGAACAATAAATTTATTTTAAAATTTACAGGTCTACAGGATGGAGCACTGGCGCAGAATTTATACCACTATCTATAAAGCAAAATTTTCTACTTCTTAAATCAACGATATTACATGTAAAAAACTTTCTTAAAAAAATACCGGTATGAGTTCCGTGCCAGTGTTCCACCTCTGGGTTTACTTTAAACAAAAATTGGTATTATGAATAAGTGGTAGAAAAAATAAAGTCATTACGATTCCTCCATGCATTATATATCATTTCAGGGAAAAATAAAATAACAGGAATGTACCATCATTAAAATAATCTCAATTTTATAATTTATCACTAAAATAAATCCAAAGATTAAAAAACATAAAATACGTTACTATCATCAGAGCCTGATTAAGGGGGAAGCACACATTATCTCCGGATATTTTTACACCGGAATATTTTTACAATTATTTTTTACTTCATGTCATAGAAATTCCACGCTTTGACGAGGAAATATTTTTTATAAAAAATGAACGGTGTAAAACAATCCAATTTACTCACCGTTATTAGACACCAGAATTCTTTTAAAATAATTTTTAATTAGAATTTTCTCTTTATTATAGGAGGAAAGTATTTGTTAAAATATAACGGTGTAAGTATAATTAATGTGTGCTTCCCCCTTAATCAGGCTCTGACTATCATTTTTATTAATATCTATATTGAACTTAAAGACAGGCACTGGATCTTCAGGTAGTATTCGATGTTTCTTTCTCTCTTGGCAAGAATTGAAAATAATCCGGTGTGTCACTCACACGACTTTCTCTTACCCTGCATTTCAATACTATAATGATAAAAATAACAGATAATAACAGGAGACTTGGCGCTGGAATATTAAAACGCGAATAAACTACTACGTCAGAAACGCCAAAGAAAAGTATTTGAGATGCATACACCTGTTTCGGTAGCCTTAAGCGTACCTTCTTCAGTGCAAAAAGAATTCTGAATATGCAGAAGTTCTCGTATATATAGGAGAGTGACCGACTTCAGTTCAACCAATAGGATTACGGAAAAGATGGGGAGTGTGGCCAATAGGAAATTAGGAATGTTAGCTGTGTAAACAGTAGAAAAATTAAGAAAATGTGGACTGAATGTAAATTTTCCAACAATCAGACAAAAAGGGAACAGTGAAATCACAATTTACAAGGTTTTTAAAATTTTTATAAATTTGAAAAGCTTCAAAGAAATCGAATTCATGAATGGATTTAGGTCTGCAAATTATTTCAGCTGAATTAAATTTAAAATTATGATTTTCCTCAAAGCAATGTTTAGAAATACCCGATTTATTGGTTTCTTGTTTGCGGACGTAATCCATATGTTCTTTTAGACAACCAATAGGATTACGGAAAAGATGGGGAGTGTGGCCAATAGGAAATTAGGAATGTTAGCTGTGTAAACAGTAGAAAAATTAAGAAAATGTGGACTGAATGTAAATTTTCCAACAATCAGACAAAAAGGGAACAGTGAAATCACAATTTACAAGGTTTTTAAAATTTTTATAAATTTGAAAAGCTTCAAAGAAATCGAATTCATGAATGGATTTAGGTCTGCAAATTATTTCAGCTGAATTAAATTTAAAATTATGATTTTCCTCAAAGCAATGTTTAGAAATACCCGATTTATTGGTTTCTTGTTTGCGGACGTAATCCATATGTTCTTTTAGACGAAATTTAAGACTGCGTTTAGTTTGGCCAATATATGATAAACCACACTGACAGGAAATACTATAAATGCCCCAAGAATTATGCATATCAATGGGATCTTTTAACTGAGAAAAGGTGAGTTTATTGAAAGGCGAAAATATTATTTTAAAATCATATTGTTTGAGAATTTTAGCTATGGTTTGACTGGATTTAGGAAAATAAGGTAAAACAATACTGATATTAGAAGAGACTGATTTAGTAGACGAAATACTAGGGAGTTGGAATTTTTGGATAGCTTTGTCTATAATGGAAGGGTCATAACCTCTGTCAATTGCAATGGCTTTCAGGTACTTAATTTCAGATTTTAATAAAATACTATTCAAATTAATATTAAGGGAACGGTTTACAAAAGTATAGAAAGCAGTAGGGGTTTTTTTCGGATGAGTCAAGTGTGCAGCAATTTTTTGCACGTGATACAAATGTTCGCCTCCCAAAGAGAAAAAGATACGATGGGATATATACGATTCAAACTATGAAACGTTCTCCAAGCCATATGATATGGGGTGCAATTTCTGTATCCGGTACTGCTAGCCTGTTTTTTGAGCCACCTAACACCACTATGAACGGAAAACGGTACCTTAATTTGTTACGTGAGAAGTTGCGCTTTACATGCGTGTTCATAAATGTTCAATTTTCATGCATAACAGGGCGCTGTGTCGCAGGGCGAAGATTGTCAAGAAATATCTAAGGGCACAGAAAATCAAAGTGTTTGACTGGCCGGTAACAGCCTAGATTTGAATCTAAGAGAGAATCTGTGGTGTACTGCGAAATATAAAGTCGCTGAAAATCAACCATCCACTGCTAGGGTATTTGTTGAAGCAATAAAGCATGTCTGGTGCACAGACATTTCTAAAGCTTACTGCAAGTCTCTTATTTATAGCATGTCTAAGGGGATTGCACAAGTTATTAAAAAACAAAGGAGGTCCTACAAAATACTGACTTTAATTACAGTAAATAACCATGTACAGTCTATTTTGTTCTTTTATATGTAAAATATGCATGTTATTTTTGCGGAATTCCATGAAATCTGATTTTTCTATGGTGGTTTTAAACTTTTGCAAATGACTGCACTTTAAAAAGTTGATAGATATCCTTTGAAATTATAACCTTAATTTAAAATGCAGCACAACATTTTTCATCTATTTTCTAAAATCATTTTATAACTCGTGGAAAAAGCGCCACTACAATTTCACAATTGTGATAAATCATTTTCTATAGAAAAATAAGTGTAACAAGTTATCCCGCATTTCCATATATTTCAGTAATCGTTTTTTAACATTTACAAATATATGTTTAACTTACGATGAGAATGTATTTCAAAAACATCATACCCAGTGAAATGAAAATGTTTGCCTAAATTTACCTGGGATATAAAATTCCTTGTTTTCAAAATGATTTTATTTTTTATTCTATTTCTGGGAATAAAAGAAGCACATTCAATTTTAAATTGTAATGAGAAAAATTAGAATCTGAAAATAATTTTCCGAATTCGAAGCATTTTTCTCCTTCATAAGTGGAAAATGTATCCCTATAATGCTGTTAGTTGTAAGTTATAACAAGATATTTTATGATTTCTAAAGGTTCTATTTTAAACACAGAAAAACATTACCTGTTTGTGAAAATTAAATTATGCTAAATAATGATTTTTTCCTCCAAAATACGCTTTATGACTAGAGTTAGATAACACATCGTTCAATAAGTCCCGTGACTAATCCCCAGATAGTGTCGCAAATGAAATATTTCTATGAGAGTAAAGTAAACCTAACTTACAAAAGATACACATTAAAGTTTCATGCTATTTCGATCGTTTGGTGCCGAGATATCAAAGTTTTAGTGACCCTACTTATGATGTTTTCAAAATGAGGGACAAAGCTGAATTTCATGAGTTGTTTGATCATTGCTTTGTGATAGGCAAAAATATTGTTGAAATTTAGCAATGGCTTAACAGTTTCAACAGTATTATTGTCCATCAAAAAGCAATGTTTAAACAACAAACGAAATTCAGCTCTGTCCCTCATTTTAAAAACATCAAAAGTAGGGGCACTAAAACTTTGATATCTCGGCAACAAACGATCGAAATAGCATGAAACTTCAACGTGTATCTTTGGAAAGTTTTAGGTTTACTTTATCCACACAGAAATATTTCATTTGTGACACTATCTGGGATTAGTCCCAGGAATTATTGAACGATGTGTTAAGAAGTTAAAATTTTTATAATTTATATAGTATACTGTCCCTCATACAGTTTTATTGTTTGTGAAAAAAAATCATTTTATAATTATATAATATTTGACCATAGCTTCCTTAAATAGATGCCTGTCGCCTGACTCTTAAACTTGGCAACAGGTCAAACGCTAGGCAGCGCCACCTGGTACAGATTGCGCGACTTTTTTTACTCAAATGTCACCAATAGTTTTAAGAAACAAAATGTGATATATATAAACGAAGTTTCTTCGATTCTATTCGCCTTTTTTGTATTTCAAATCCCACTTTTAAAACTTTTTGGTGTTAGTAGAATAAAATAGTCGCGCCATCTGTACCAGATGGCGCTCTCTACCGCTTGAACTACTGTTGCCAAGCTTAAGAGCCACGCGACAGACATCTACTTAAGAAGGCTATGATTTGACAATACATATATTACAGGGATGTAAAACTGGCGCAGAATTCATACCACATTAAATGAAATTAAATTTCTGTTTATTAAACCAACGATTTTATGGGTAGAGAAATATTTTAAACGAATACTGGTATGAATTCTGCACCAATTCTCCAGCCCTCTCCAACAGATGATAAATAAATAAAACAAAAACGAAATTGGAATAATTATAATATAAGACATTTTAACCCTTTCATGGCAAATGAAATTACGCTTATTTAAAATCAAGTGCCACCAGAATTTTAGAGCAAGATTAGAAAAAAAAGAAATATATGAAGGTTTTTCGAATAAGTTACAAAAAGTAAATTTTCTTAAAAATTTCCAAAATTTTTGCTGTTTGGAATTAAAATTAGGTAGTACAAAATGTATCCAACCGACCCTGAAGGAGTTAATACTTTCATGAGCAATTTAATTACGCTTATTTAATATTGAAAGTTATCATAAATTAAAAGAAAACATAGAAGAGAAAATAATGAGTAATAATTTCTAATAAATTGTAAAAGTAAAACTTTGTTGACAGATCCCGGAACGAATTCCTTCAGATGGAAATTAAAATTAGGTGGTAACTATTTATACGACATACTTTGCAAAGGTTAAAACAATTTTACTTCAGCGTTAATAACTAATAAATCTAAAATTTGTTTTACATTATATATGGTATTTAAACAAATGTATTTTATGTCGCTGTCGAATACTTGTTACGGTAAGTATATTATCTATAAAATTATTAAATATATTAATTTTAGTCCAGTATAAAATAACTTTGGTAAATATCACCATAACGTAACACGAAAATGGGCAAAACTCATTAAGTACTTGAAACTGATTTATTAATTTTGTTTTGAAAATTAAACTCTAATTACATGTAGTAAATATTTATTCATATTAAAAAGAGGGACTTATATTCTCTGAAATAATAACCTTAATTTAAAATAATAAAATATAGCATGTTTTTCTTCTTTTTTTACAAAAATTGTTTTCTAACTCATGATAAAACAGAGAACGCCATTTCTAAAAACATCATGAAAAAAAAACAAACTCCTTTAGAAAAAAAAAAAAAAGAAAAAATTTGCAAGAATTTCCATAAGTATGAATAATTATTTTTTAACATTCATTATATTCGTTGAAATTACGATGAAAATGTATTTAATAAAAACATCATAATCAGTAAAATGAAAAATATAGTGTAAAGTTACAAAAGATCTATAAAACATTCGTTACTCTCTGAGAGCTTTTATTTTCTATTTCTGGGAATAAATTGACCATATTCATTTTCAAATTTTAATGAGACGAATTAGAATGAAGACTACTTTTCAGAACGAAAAACATTCTTCTCATTCATTAATGGAAAATATATCTTGTTAATGATTATTAGTTTCAAGTTACAACAAGATATTTTATCCTCTCTTAAAGGGTTCTATTTTAAGCAAAGTAATTATTTATTCGTTCATATAATATTAAATTATACAAAATAATGATTTTTTTCCAAAACAAACATTTTACATAGAGTTACATAAAAAGTATAAAATTTTACAATGTAATATGCTATCATTCATTGAGTTTTATTTATTTTTTTAAATAGACAAATAAATAAATAAATATAGCTACCAACTCTTCCGTTTTTTCAGTAAAGGCTTCATAACGGAGTAGTTTTATAATTATTTTTAGTTTATTTGGAGATGCCATTCGTATTATGTTTTCCGGTGATATTTTAGTCCCGTCTTTATTTCACGCCAAAATTTTTGTAAAATAATTTTCTCCGGTGTATAATTGATACAATAAGGAAAACATTAAACTTAAAAAATATGTGGTACGAAAAAAGTTGGAACTAACAATGTTCCGGTATAAATTATGAAATTTGGCAGTTCTGGTTTACTTAATCGTCGAAAATTTGAATGACAGATATTTTTTAGATACACTGGTGATAATTCTGCTTGAAAAATTAGAAATGTTGGCAGTTATGTATATACTTTTATAATCATGAAATACCTGATCATAGCATATGACAGATGATAAAACAGTTATCAATCCCAAAACTATTTCAATATACCATTACTATATATATATATATGGTCAGTTATAAGGTTCAATAAATTTATACATTTACAGAGTTCCTTAATTTATTACATCGTACACTTAGTCCCGCTTCTTTTATTTCACACCATTTATAAAATAATTTATTTTATAACATTTAACTACGATAAAATAAGAAAAAGTATAATTATAATAAAAGTGGTATGAATAAAAGTCAAGGCTAAAATTGCTCCGGAGTAAATTAAAGAGCTTAAAAACTCTGCATTAAATAGATGCGTTATTTATTTTCATTGTATATCAAATATTTCTTTAAAGAACTATTTTTAAATCATTTTTGACTATCTATTTTTAGTTTTTCAACACTAACCTTTGTGTTCTAAAAACACTTCTATTTTGTGGAATTGTATCCTAAAACATTTATCATATATATAAAAATAATTTTTAACATTGGCATTTACTTTTCTAATCCTCAAAAAGCCTTAATATTTTTTTTAACAATACATAAAACTTTAAATTGTATTGAATACTTCTTTTCTGTATATCTTTCAAAGTATGGTCAATTGATAGCACTCAAATTAGAAATTGTTGGTTGAAGTATGTGAAAAAGAATTGGAAAACAGGTGTTGTAAAGAAAAAAAAAAAAAAAAAAAGACAATTGTATTTTTTTATGTTTTGTCAAATATCTTGAAAAATACTTAACGTATTGTTTTTGAGTTTTTAGAATAAGGAAAGCATGTGTTTCCTCATATTTTTCAGCAAAGATTTTGTCACGAAAGCAGTCAAGGAAGGCTTTTAAGGGAGGCCCTTGAGAAAAGCTCTTAACACAAAGGCCCTTAATAACAAATCCAATAAAATAGAAAATATTTGTGGTTACCCTGTATCTGGAAGTGCTTCAATTTATCTGTAAATTTTAGATATGGTTATAAATGTTATATTTTATACGTCTGCGGATTTCTGTGAAGAATGTTCGAATATTTAAAGAGTTATAAAAATTCCTTAAAAAATGCAAATATTTTTCGCAAGCTTTTACTTTATAACCTCAAAGGTATTTCTCAGAATTTCATGAAATTTTCAGAACACATGTCAACATATGCCTAAATGGCTATACTGTAGTTTAAAACAAATGCATTTAATATTATAAAAAAGGGGTATGGACAGTTGTAGTAAATAATTTATTACTGCGCATGCACGGACTGTAGCAAAAACACTTTGACATAGTTCAGTGCTCAGCTGTACATAGCACCTTATTAAAAAAATCCATTTGAATATAATAAAAATCCATAGAAATATCGGTGATTACATAATCTCTTTTTCAGCTATTTCTAAAAAAAGTGTTTAAGATAGGTGATCATTCACAAATGAAAATTTGTATCAGAAAAATCTATTCTACACAATGAAACGTAATAAAATATTTATGATTCATTTTTCTCTCTTTCATAGGTATGTACTAAATGCCTATAAAAATTAAAAAAAAAAAAAATGAATGAAATGCAAAAGAAAAATAAGAATGAAATGAAAAATAAAAATGAGAATGAGAATGAAAAGAAAAAATTATGACATGAATAAAAGAAAAATGAATAATGTTTGAAAGGAAAAATATATTTTTTTTTTAAATCACCGATATATCTATGAATTTTTATGATATTCAACTGGATTTTTTTTAATGTGCTCTATACGTTTAAATATTAAACTGTGTCTTTTTTTTTTTTTTTTTTTTGTGGCTACAGTCTGCGCATGAGAAGTAATAAAATATTTACTACAACTGTTCATGTTTCTTTGAATATTAAATGCTATTGTTTTAAACTATCGTATAATGATTTAGCATATGTCGTCATGTTTTTTGAAACTTTCATGAAATTCGCAGAGTAACTTTTAGAGTTATAAATTAAAAACTTGCGAAATTTTTTTTGCCTTTTTTAATACATTTTCTAACTTATTAAATATTAGAGCTATCCTCATAAAACGGTACACACGTATAAAATATGACATTTATGACCACATCTAAAATTTGCAGATGAATCGAAACACTTCCAGATATTGTTACAAATATTTTCTATTTTATTGGATTTGTTATTCGTCCTCTAACGGGTTTTCATGACACAATCTTTCCTGAAAAATATAAGGAAAGACATGTTTTCATTATTCCCACAATTCAAAAACAACACATTAAGTATTTTTCAAGATATTCGGCATAACGTAAAAAAAAAAAAAAAAAAAAAAAAAAAATGAAAAGGTTTTCATTGTTTTGTCTAACACCTGTACATTCAGAATTGAATTGGTTATGAAGTATTTACTTTCATTGAAAGTGGAAAAGACTATTTCTACTCAAAAATGATTTCTTTCAAGAAATTCCATTTATATTATGGTTAATACTAATTCGTCCGTTTTTGAGTAAACAAATTTATTCACTCGTTTGTAGTAAAAACATCTTGCAAAGAGAATCAAATGCAATAAAATAGTGTAAAATTTAATAAAAGCTACAATACATAAATTCATTATTATTATTATTATTATTATTATTATTATTATTATTTTGTGCCACTAAATTGTCAGTTAAATGGTATTGTAACTTTTCTTTTGTTATAGTAATAATAATAATAATACTTTCGATATTAATTAAGACTTTGTGCATTTCACTAACTTTTGAAATTCTTTCACGTAATTTCCAGTTAAATGAAATTCTGTAAATTGGGAGATTCTCTTTTTGGATTATTTTGTGTAAGATAGCCATAATTTAGTGTCATTTTCAGATAAACATTAAGCATGTATGGAATTGAAAATTATATATAAATAATAGAATCGATATGCAGAACCTGATTAAGGGGGAAGCACACATTATCTCCGCTCTCACCGGAATATTTTTACAAGTATTTTTTACTTCATGTCATAGAATTTTCACGCTTTGACGAGGAAATATTTTTTATAAAAAATGAACGGTGTAAAACAATCCAATTTACTCACCATTATTAGACACCAAGATTCTTTTAAAATAATTTTTAATGAGATTTTTCTGTTTATTATAGGAGGAAAGTATTTGTTAAAAAAAAAAACGGTGTAAGTATAAATAATGTGTGCTTCCCCCTTAATCAGGCTCTGTCGATATGTACCAGTCTAAAAGGTTAAATCTAGATTCAACGTTCTTTAAAGGAGAAAAATTGTTTCAAAAGTTCTTTTTTTTTCTGATTGTCTATTTAGGGAATGAAAAATGAAAATATGATCGAGTATCAATGAAAGTACACAATGACACTCAAGAATAAAATAATATGAAGAAAGCCAATAAAATGAAGAATAGTCGAGATTTTGTATACCAGATTCCTAAATAAGCATGCATATCTACTGATAGTTATTGGCCTTAGAGCATCTATTGTTGCCAAACTTTACGGTTTTTATAACACCCCTTTCTCTCTCTCTATATATATATATATTTATATTAATTTAATAATTATTGCTAGTTCTAAAAAAATATCTATACAATGTTACTATAAAAAATTACTGTTAAAATGAAAAATAGGTAATACTAGGCAATTGCGTAAAGCTTGCATTTAATTGAAATTTTCAAATTAGTTGCACTTTATTTACCCTTGTTTTATAAGTTGGGATATATGAAATTGTTAGTAAAAAATTGTAAGATTCTTCTTTAACATATACTGGTAAAAATTAAATAGAAAACTGCTCATACGTTACAGAATAAATTAAAATTCGTGCAAATCACTTAAATAGATTATTATTAATGATAATTTGGTTAAATAAAACGTACAAATATTTAAATGTGTCTTAGATGGCACATTCATATAAAATAGCCAATTTCAGCTTTTAGCAATTCAATCTACAATTTACACAATAGAAATAAAGCTGTTTTTAAAATATCAGTTCCAGAAACAATCAAATAAGTTTAACCTACTTTTAAATTCTGCAATATTATACTTTTAATGTAGGGATTCTTGAAACATTCTGGAATCAAACCTTGTTAAAAATTATATTTCTATTATTTAAAAAGAAAAGGCTGGTCTAGAGCTAAGATATTTCTCAAAATCTGAAATATTACTCTTACGAAAAAAAAAAAAAATTTTCCTTTCCCAGAATAAAACATGTTCTAAAAATAGTTTTTTTTTAAAATATATTTTTATTTTTAGAAAACAGAAATATTCCATTAAAAATGGAAAATAAAATATGCGTGTGCAGTAAGCGAATACTTAATGACGCATGGCAGAATCTTTTCGTGGAAAATAAAATGAACTTTCTTTTCTGTCAAATAAAAACTTCACTAAATGCACTTTTATTAAAATTTTCCTGTCGAAAATTAAAGCTTGGTGGATAAAAAATGTTCTGAAAAATGAACAAATCATCTTTCTTATGTCATGCTTCATTACCTTTTTATTTTTCATTCTTTAGCATTTTTTTATTATTTTTTTTTATTTTTATTATTATTACAAGCACAGAAACTAAGAAAGGAAATTTTTATTCTTCAAAAATTAGTAAGTTAATTTAAGACTATATAATAAGTTAAATGATAAAAATTTCTATTTAAACTTACTAATATATTTATCGTAAATTATCATCAATAGATAAATTATAAAATCGCTTTTTATAATAGGTTATGTTTCGATATAAAATTTAAATGAGATTGATTATTATGGAAAATATATCAATGTAATGTCATAGAGTGTAGAATTGTTATACGGTATTTTGTAATCTTTTATATATATATATATATATATATATATATATCATTCAAAGGTTCTTGATTTTAACTGCATGAATTTAAATAAATTATTGTATAGAAGATATCAACGTTACATTTACTGAAAATGCATATTGCATTTATCGCTACAGAAAATACATATTGCGTTAATGGGTTTTTAAACATTTGCATCCTCGCCAAAAGAACACATTTGTTCTATGATCTATTGCATGTTCTATAAATAAGGCCTGTGTGAGATACCATCGATGGTGGAATGGGTCTTTCTGTTTGCCCCTACACCGTAATAACGCGAATTTTCAAAAAGACTACGGAAAATTAAGAAACACTAAACCGAGTAACCGGGGACTGGACATCTTTCGTCTACCAGCTTTGACAAAATAATCTTTCAGGCTTTGCAGAGGCATGAATTAAACTGTTAATTCAATAAATATTTTTATCATTTAAAAGTTTATGTTTAAAAGAATGAAAGCATAGCAAACATTACTAATTTTGCATCTTATAGTTTTCTAAATATTCTATCATAACTTCACCACTTAACTGATTGTTCCCCTCTTTGACATTATTAATTACTGTTACTGCTGTTTTGTATTTTTAATAAAGATTTTTTTTTTTTTTTTTTTTAACTTAGTAAGTATATAATTTATATTTAGATTTATAATTTTAGCGGTTGATAGCAAAACTTAATGGGATAAATAAAATTCCTATATCCTCATAAACTACCTGTTAAAAACTAAATTTTAAGTATTAAAATAAATTTTTAGAAGTGACTGATTTGAATGTAATATTTAACCTAGCGTACTTCTGTTTCCAATCAGTCATTATGCAATATTTTAGATGAATTATTATAGATATTTCTTAAATAAACAAAGAAGTTTAATTTGCTTTATTTATTTATATATTTAACCATAGCCTCTTAAACTAGATGCATTCCGCGTGGCTCGGAAACTTGGCAGCAGTTCAAGCGAAAAACACCGCCACCTGGTACAGATTGCGCGAATTTTTTATTCAACATCCACCAAAAATTTTTTAAAGTGGGATTTGATATACATAAAAGGCGAATAGAATCGAAGAAACGTCGGTTATATATATATCATATATCACGTCTTAAAATTATTGGTCACAGTAACATAAAAATGTCGCGCAATCTGTACCAGGTGGCGCTTTCTACCGCTTGAACTAGAAATCCTTTAGTAAACCAGAGATAAGACAAGAGCTTAGTGCGCTTGCGCAGTGGACGAAAATAAAATGGCGGGCTGATTAAATTTCGTCCAAACTATGGCAACCTGGATTCCTAACCTCATCCCATAAGCGCAGTATGGGCTATTTATTTGTATGTTTCATAAGTGGTTTTGTTTGAAGGTGTTCTAGTGCAGTGGTCGCCAAGTCTATGTTGGCGCTGCAGTCCTTCCCTCAGGCGGTCGAAAGTAGCTTTGGACGAATCAGAATTCATTGCCAGCATTTTCGTATCTCTAGTTTACTAAAGGATTTCTAGCTTGAACTGTTTCCAAGTTTCTGAGCCACGCGAAAGACATCTAGTTTAGGAGGCTATGATTTAACACTTTCGCGACCGCTGACGTAAATTCACGTCATTTGAAAATCTGTAACTCCGCCAGTGGGCGTTTCTTTCGCTATTTTTATGTTATTTATTTCTTAAGAATATACCCTATATACGTATTTGTACAATCAAGTATACTATGGATACGAATACTTTTATTAGAAAGAACATAATTATAAAGTTTATCCATTTGTAATACAGATAAAAATTACATAATTATTATAGGCTACTAAATAACACGTTTAGCTTAAAATTAATATATTTCCTATTAAGTTTGAATGGTTTCTGGCCAACATTAAGGCCAACATTTGAATTTATTCAGGATCATTTTTATTCCCGTCTTTATTTCATAAAACTTTTTTTTCTTAAGGTATTTTTTTAAGGTAATTTTTTCTTAAGGTATTTTTTATGTATAAATTGTTAATGCTATTTAAATAGTTTGTTTTATTCTAGCTATAATGCTTCGTGCTAAAAATCTTTATGGGGAGTAAAAGCGTCAGTTCTCGAATCTCTACTAAAAAGGACAACCGAACTGATAAAGATAATTATTTACAACCCCTAACGGAAATAATTTATAGTAGAATCATGTATGATTCTATGTTATATATCAAACAACACTCATGAAACTTTTTACTGTATATTGAATAAAAAGTACATAAATATGGTAAAATTGGCAAGCACGCAAATCGGAAAACTAATAAAAATGCTGAAAGAAGAACTATGTAATTAGCATACTTTCCAACCATCTCATTGTGAACCGTACAATTTTTAGTACCCGCCTTTTTCTTTCCCACCAATAATTTTTTAGAGTAATTTTAGTCTTATTTAATCGTGACAACATTTGGAGAAAATAACTTTAAAAGTATAGCAGGCCTCGCAGCGTTCCTAAAATTTTATACTCATTTAATTATACTCGCACCACCATGGTAAAATAATGCTTTTTTGCTTAGTGTTTAGACATGTTTTAGCATTAAAACATTCAAGAAGATTTTTTTAGTTACGATAGAGGTGTCAATATAATAAAATGGGAGTAACATTTTAGGAGCGCTGCGAGGCCTGAGTATAGTAATGTGAGAAAAAGGCCGTTAACGATTGTACGGTTATTAATGAGATGGTTGGCAAGTATGAAGCAGTGACATAAGAGAGATTGTTTCTTTTAACAGCACAGAGGCAGATATCCTCTACTCTTGCGCCTCGCACGATATACAGTACAGGTGAATACGGACATTTGCAAGAAAATCTACTTCTAAATGCCTATGAATGTAGAAATCTGTTTTTAAAATGTAGTATATATGCGATTTTATTTAAATTCCTAGTTAAAAATACAATTTTCATATTTTTAAGAAACAAAATTGAATAAAAAATCACATGAATAAGAATCAGTAAGGTTTTAAAACTATTTAGAAATAAACAAGTGAACAATAATGCTCTCTGTAACTTACTAAACATTTTTACAACACAAATATGAACTATAAACAAAGTTAGTACAGTAACTTCAAAACTGAACTTAATTCTTTTTAATCAAAAATGTTTATTATACAATTTTTGAACAGCTCTTTTAAATGTTTTTGAGAAATAATATATATTTAAAAACATTCCAAGCGTATCACGTAAAAGTACTATTTTTTAGAAAAACGAGCCCCAAATTTAGCTTTCCTCTGAAACATTATTTCACTTATAAAAGTATTTTGCGCATTTGTCTTTGTCTTAAGTTATTACTATTAAGAAAAAGTTCACTGTAGTAAAAAGAAACTGAGGTCAGAAAAGGAGAGAAGGAAATTTGTAAAGATGAAAAATACAATATAAATACGAAAAAAATTACCAAGGTGTCCTGTACAGAGCATTTAACCCTTTGCGGCGCAAGACAATTTCCAACATTTAAATTATACTGCCACCGGAATTCATGAACTAAATTAAACTAAAAGAAATTTTAAATTTTAAGGTTTAAAATACCGGCCTTGTGTGCTATGTTATAAACGTGAATTTTTGCTAAAAAATTTACGGGATGAATTTTTTCAGCTGGATCTTAAATTTTGCGTCCTCGCAGCGAGGACAGCGCGCGTTAAGGGGTTAAGCTGTAAGATTCAAATTGTTTAGCTAAACTACCTCAATTAAATACCTACGGATAACATCGTCTTATTTTATTTATTGGACAGTGATTTATTTCAGCACCTTTAAATTAAAAACATTATTGAGTAATATTAACACTTTCGCGACCGTTGACGTAGAGAGATTGAAAATCTGTAACTCCACCAATGGGCGTTTCTTTCGCAATTTATATGTTATTTATTTATTAAGTATATAACATATATTCACATTTGCACAATGAAATATATAATGGACACAAATACTTTGGTTGGAAAGAAAATATTAATAATGAATATCCCTTTATAATATAAATCCGAATAGAGAAAATTTTATTCTGAAATATTCTAATTTGGAAGAATAACGCCCACAGGCGGACCTTACTGTCAAAAAGTCAAAATCAGGCGGTCGTTAAAGTGCTAATACCCGTAAGCAATATTAATAATGCAGGTATGTAAAAATTGTTAATGGTATTTAAGCAGTTTGTGTTACTCACTCTGTAAAGTTTTACGCTAAGAATTATTTAGAGACTAGTCCTACCAGTTTTTGCTACCTTTTTATAGAAAATTCACCAATAAATTTATAATGTATTGGTTACCAATACATTAAAACGAATACATTCGATGATTAATCGTCTGTTACGTATATCAACAATCACTTCTGAAAATTATTGGTTAACATTGAAAAAAAAATTGGCATCAGTGCTGCAGTTAGTGAAGGAATGGATTTTAAAATCTGTACAGAAAGGAGAGTAGAACTGAGAAAAATAGTTATTTACAATAACTAACGGAAATAGTTTACAGTAGAGTGATGTGTATCAAACATAAAAGTTATTGGTAATAAATGAATAAGCCCCCCTAAATTTGGTATCACTAGTAGCAAGCATTTCGAAAAAATAAGAAAACTGCCGAAAAGTCCATTCTATACGAGGGCTGATAAAAAAATATTGAACCTTGTATTGGGCAAAAAATAATTTAATGATTTGAAAATCCAAAACACTAAAGCTCTTGAACGTAATCGCCTTGTCATGCACACATTTTGCCCAGTGCTCATGTCATTGTTAGAAACACCTGGGAAGGGCAGTTTGGGTATGGTCAGCAACCGTTCCGTTGCATTTCGCATGATGTCTTCTCTTGATTAAAATCGGGAGCCTTTCAGCGGAACTATCAGCTTGGGAAATAGCTAAAAGACGCAGGGTGCCATGTCGGGTGAGCAG
Source organism: Salticus scenicus (assembly GCA_963930645.1). Lineage (NCBI taxonomy): Eukaryota > Metazoa > Arthropoda > Arachnida > Araneae > Salticidae > Salticus > Salticus scenicus. The sequence continues at coordinate 112,383,653 of OZ005657.1, forward strand.
GAAGCCATACAAACCACAGGAATGCTTGGTTTGAGAATAAAAGTCTCAAACAAATGCGTACAATGGGAAGATGCGTTATAATGATGGAGTTTCCAAGGTTTCGCTATCCACATATCCGGTCGTTTACGTCGCACCGCATCATGAAAGTGACGAAGGACCTCCTGATAATACTCCTTTGTGATAATTTGGCCTTGTAAATACTGATGACGTACTACAACGCGGAAGTCAAGGAAAACGGTTCACATGTCCATTGGTGTGCGGCCATCTTTGAAGCGCTTGTGTCACTGTTTTATAAGTGAGGTGTCATAATCCCAGAAAACTGTTAAATCTGACAAATAGTTACCACTCGGGTAACGCCAACCTTTTGGTAGAATTTGATGCAATGTCGCTGCTCAAGTTTTTCTCTTGTGTTTTACAAAATCTAAAATCCGAAGACTGCTCACTATACGTAAACGCTTGTTGACCGACTGCGAGCGGGAAATTATTCACAACTGCGCATGAATGTCTCATCTATATCTACACTGATCTAAATATGTATGAATCTAGAAATCTGTTTTAAAAAGTGTTATATATGTGTTTTTTTTATTTTTTTATTTTTATTCCAATTTATAAAAAACTATTCATATTTTTAAGAATGAAAATTAAATAATAAAATCATATGAATAAGCATCAGTAAATTTCTTAAATACGTATAAAGTAAAGAACTTAAGAATAATGCTTCCGGTAACTTATTAAATAACTTTTCACCATATATATGAACTGTAATCAGAAATATTAAAATTACATAAAACCTGCCATGTGTTTTTTTCATTAAAAAGATTATTGTACTCTTTTTGAACAGCTCTTTTAAATGTTTTTGAGAAATAATATAAAACAGAACACATTCCAGTTGGGAGAAGTAAATGTATGTTTTATAAGAAAAACGAACACACTTTTGTGTTCCTCTGAAAACAAACTCCACTTAAAAAAGGATTTTGCGTATTTGTCTTTGTCGTAACACTTTTGCGACCGCATGGTTTTGTCTTTTTGTCAGTAAGGTCCGCCTGTGGGCGTTATTCTCCCAACTTAGAATATTTCAGAAAAAAATTTCTGTATTCACATTTACATTACAAATTGAAAGTACGTTATAATTATATTCTATCTTATCAAAGTATTTCTATCCATAGTATATTTGATTGTACATATACGAATATTGGGTATATTTTTAAGAAATAAATAACATACAAATTGCGAAAGGAACGCCCATTGGTGGAGTTACAGATTTTCAAATGACGTGAATCTACGTCAGCGGTCGCGAAAGTGTTTAGTTATTACTGTTTAAAAAGAGTTCAACGTAGGAAGAAGGAACTGACGTCAGAAAAAGGGAGAAGGAAATCTGTAAGGATGACAAATGCAACATAAATACGATCAAAATAGCCAAGGCTTAGTGACAGGTTGTCCGAATTTTCTGGAAGACTTTTCAACCGAATTTTATAATAGTGAACATGGATATCTTAATCTCCGAAATTTAATATAGGAAGTTTCTCTAAAAGCATAGCGGTAAATTTCTTTCTTTTTTGAAATTATAAGAGCTGCCAAGATGTGACCATGCGAAAGCGTCTGGCAGAGAAAATTTGTGCTGTAGCACTCAAATTTGTCTTGATAAGCAGCCAGGCCTCGCAGCGTTCCTAAAATTTTAGGAATTTTAGGAATCATTTTGCTACATTGCCACCACTATTTTAAAGGAACACTTATTTACCTAATACTTTAACATTAAAACCTCGAAGAAAAAAGTTTTTAACAATGGTGGTGGCAGTATAATAAAACGCAAGTAAATTTTTAGGAACGCTGCGAGGCCTGCAGGCGGCTTTCAGTAAATGCGCTCGGGTAACATCGTATTATTTTATTCATTTGAAAATGATTTATTTCAGCACCTTTAAAATAAAAAAAAGGAATATTAAAACCCGTAATAAAGCACTAAATTTGATAATCGTTAAAATTTTGAATTTAATGCAAGTGTGTATAAATTATTAATGATATTGAAATAGTTTATTTTATTCCAGCTGTAAAGTTTCGTGCTAAGAATCATTTACAGAGAGTTACAGGCAGGGCCGACTTAGACTACATGGAGCCCCGGGGCAAGCCTATTCTGTTGGCCCCCTTGTAGTGGCATAAGAGCTCTTTAGGTTGCAGAATTTCTGTATACGCCTGTAGGGGGGCCCTTCCAGAAGGGGGGGGCCAGGGCATTTGCCCCGTATGCCCTGCCGTTAGTCAGGGCCTGGTTACAGGATCGAATTTAAAAGCTCTATGAAAAGGACAGCAGAGTTGAAAACGTTAGTTACTTACAAACACTAATGAAAATATTTTAGAGTAGAGTCATGTACTCTGTTTAAAAAAATGCAACTTTTCTACCAGAAATTCTCTGTAATTCGAGAAATATGTCGTGAATTAAGGAAAAATTACGTTGACAAAACGTATTTTTCTGTAATTACAGAGAATTTCTGGCAGCAAAGTTGCATTTATTTAACAGTTATATCAAACAACTCCCATCAGATATTTTAGTAAATATTGAATAAAAAAGTCCCTAAATTTGTCAATACTGGAAGCAATCAAATCGGAAAAATAAGAAAACTTTGTAAGAACCACAGTTTATAATCAGCGATATTGAAGAAACTGTTTCATTTAACCACGCAAAAGCAGGTGTCCACTAATCTTGCGCCTCACACGATATGTACTCGAAATGGATCTGAAGGGTCCAGCCAGAGTTCCCAACTTTTATAATTTATTCACGAGCATTTTTTGCCATGCTTTTTTTTCGCACCAGAAATTTTGTAGATTATTTCTCTTTAACATGTGACAAAGATTACATAAGAAGAAAATCAATTTTCAAAATTTCCGGTATGAAAAAGAATCGGGGCTACAAATGCTCGTGAATAAATTATAAAAGTTGAGAACTCAGGGTCCACCAAAAATCTAGATCTAAATACATATGAATCTAGAAAACTGTTCATAAAATGTGGTATATATATCATTATTTTAAAATATCTAATTAAAAAAAAATAAATACATAACTAAAATAAAAAAAAAAAAAAAAAAAAAAAAAAAATCTTATTTTTAAGAAAAAAATTTGAATAAAAGAAAACACATCGAAAAGAACTAGTAAGATTTTTAAAATTATTTACAAATAAACAACTAAATAATAATGCACTTCGTAACATATTAAAAATCTTTTATCATAAATAGGAACTATAAACAAAGTTACAATATTAATAAGAAAACTGCCACTTTTTTTTTTTTTTTTTTTTTTTATCAAAAATGTTTATTATACAGTTTTTGAACAGCTCTTTTAAATGTTTTTAAGAAATAATATCAAATCGAACAAATTCCAGACAATTCATGTAAAAGTACATTTATAAGAAAAACGAGCCCAACTTTTCGAGTTAATGAAAAAATACTTCACTTATAAAAGGATTCTCCCTGACAGAACACTCATCCATAGTACATCATGAGGATATTCATTAGACGTGCTTTCATCCATAGGATATCCTGAGGATGTCTTGTGGATGAGATGTGCTGTTAGGGGCTTATTTGTTTTTGTCTTAAGTTATTGCTGTTTAAAAAAAATCAACGTAGGAAGAGGGAACTGAAATAAGAAAAGGGAAGAAAGAAATCTGTAAGAATTACAGATATTATATAAATACAATTACAATAGCAAAGGTGTCCAGTAAAGAAAATTTGAGCTGTAAGAGTAAAATTGTTCTAGCTGAGCAGTCTGAATAAAATAACTGTGAATAATATCTTTTTTTTACTTCTTTTTAAATTGACAATGATTTTTTCCAGCAACTTTAAAATAAAAACGATATTGAAAAATAAGCAATATACAAAATCCTTAATAAAATACTAAATTAACCACTCGTTAAAATTTTAAATTTAATGCCGGTATGTATAAATTGTTAATGCGATTTTAATAGATTGTTTTATTCTAGCTGTAATGTTTCGTGCTAAAAATCTTTACAGGGAGTGAATGCATCAATTTTCAAATCTCTACTAAAAAGGACAGCAGAACTGATAAAGATAGTTATTTACAATCACAAATAGAAATAATTTATAGTAGAGTCATATACATCAAACTTTTTAGCGTATATTGAATAAAAAGGAACCTAAATTTAGAAAACTGGATAGCACGCAAGTCGAAAACTAATAAGAATGCTGAAAGAAAAAAAACGTGAGCAGTTACGCAACAGAGATTATTTCATTTTACGGCGCAAAGGCAGATTACTTCTACTCTCTCACCTCGCACGATATACACCTCTAGCGGATCTTCTGGTTCGAATGGACATCTACTTCTAAATACATATGAATCTTGAAAACTGTTTATAAAATATGGTATATATGTAATTTTATTTAAATTCCTAATTAAAAATAAAATTTTCATATTTTAAGAAACAAAATTGAATAAAAAATCACATGAATAAGAATCAGTAAGGTTTTTAAATTATTTACAAATAAACAAGTGAACAATAATGCTCTCTGCAACTTACTAAATATTTTTACAGCACAAATATGAACTATAAACAAAGTTATTACAGTAACTTCAAAACTGAACTTAATTTTTTTTTTTTATCAAAAATATTTATTATACAATTTTTGACCATCTTTTTTAAATGATTTTGAGAAATATTAAATAATTAAACATATTCCAAGCGTATAACGTAAAAGTACTATTTTTAAGAAAAACGAGCCCCACATTTAACTTTCCTCCGAAACATTATTTCACTCATAAAAGTATTTTGCGCATTTGTTTTTGTCTCAAATTATTACTATTTAAAAAAAGTTCACTGTAGTAAAAAGAAACTGAGTTCAAAAAGGGGAGAAGGAAATTTGTAAAGATGAAAATTATATTATAAATACGATAAAAATAACCAAGGTGTCCTGTAGAGAAAATTTGAGCTGTAAGAGTCAAATTGATTTAGCTAAACAAAATCGATTAAATAACTGCGGATAACATCGTCTTATTTTATTTATTTGATAGTGATTTATTTCAGCACATTTAAAGTAAAAATTTTATTGAGCGATATTAACACTTTCGCGACCTTTGACATAGATTCATGTCATTTGAAAATCTGTAAATCCACCAATGGGCGTTTATTTTGCAATTTGTGTGTTATTTATTTATTAAGTATATAACCAATAATCACATATTAACAGTGGAATATACAATGGGTACAAATAATTTGATTGGAAAGAATATAATTATAATGTATATCCTTTTATAATATAAATCTGAATACAGAACATTTTGTTCTAAAATATTGTAACTTGGAAGAATAACGCCCACAGACGGAACTTTCAGTCAAAAAGTCAAAATCATGCGGTCGTGAAAGTGTTAATACCTGCATGCAATATTAATAATGCAGCTGTGTATAAATTGTTAATGGTGTTTAAGCAGTTTGGGTTACTCACTCTGTAAAGTTTTACGCTTAGAATCATTTACAGACTAGACCTGCCAGTTTTTGCGACCTTTTTATTGAAAATTCACCAATAAATTTTTAATGTATTGGCTACCAATTCACTTCGATGATTAATCGTCTGTTACGTATATCAACAATCACTTCTGAAAATTACTGATGAACATTGAAAAAAAAAAAAAAATCTCAACAGGGCTAGAGTTAGTACCGGAATGGATTTTAAAATCTGTGCAGAAAGATAGCAGAACTGAAGAAAAAATAGTTACTTACAATAACTAACGGAAATAGTTTACAGTAGAGTGATGTGTATCAAACATAAAAGTTATTGGTAATAATTGAATAAACCCCCCTATATTTGGCATCACTGGTAGCAAGCATTTCGAAAAAATAAGAAAACTGCCGAAAAGTCCATTCTATACGAGGGCTGATAAAAAAATATTGAACCTTGTATTGGGCAAAAAATAATTTAATGATTTGAAAATCCAAAACACTAAAGCTCTTGAACGTAATCGCCTTGTCATGCACACATTTTGCCCAGTGCTCATGTCATTGTTAGAAACACCTGGGAAGGGCAGTTTGGGTATGGTCAGCAACCGTTCCGTTGCATTTCGCATGATGTCTTCTCTTGATTCAAATCGGGAGCCTTTCAGCGGAACTATCAGCTTGGGAAATAGCTAAAAGACACAGGGTGCCATGTCGGGTTAGCAGGAAGCCATACAAACCACAGGAATGTTTGGTTTGACAATAAAAGTCTGAAACAAATGCGTACAATTGGCAGATGCGTTATAATGATGGAGTTTCCAAGGTTTCGCTATCCACATATCCGGTCGTTTACGTCGCACCGCATCATGAAAGCGACGAAGGACCTCCTGATAATACTCCTTTGTGATAATTTGGCCTTGTAGACACTGATGACGTACTACAACGCGGAAGTCAAGGAAAACGGTTCACATGTCCACTGGTGTGCGGCCATCTTTGAAGCGCTTGTGTCACTGTTTTATAAGTGAGGTGTCATCATCCCAAAAAACTGTTAAATCTGACGAATAGTTACCACTCGGGTAACGCCAACCTTTTGGTAGAATTTGATGCAATGTCGCTGCTCTAGTTTTTCTCTTGTGTTTTACAAAATCTAAAATCCGAAGACTGCTCACTATACGTATACGCTTGTTGACCGACTGCGAGCGGGAAATTATTCACAACTGCGCATGAATGTCTCATCTATATCTCCACTGAAGTAAGACTCTGGTCACTTCATTGGTTTACGCGAGAGAATATAAAGGTAGATACTTTTTTACCAGCCTTCGTAAGCAATGACATTTGGTAGACTTTCACTTAACCGCGCATGAGCGGATATCCACTACTCATTCACCTCATGCAATTTATTCCCGAAAAGTGTCGAGCGAAAGTAGTGATCTAAATATGTATGAATCTAGAAATCTGTTTTAAAAAGTGGTATAGATGTGTTTTTTTTTTTTTTTTTTATTCCAATTTATAAAAAACTATTCATATTTTTAAGAATGAAAATTAAATAATAAAATCATATCAGGGATGGAACACGGGCGCAGAATTCATACCACTATCGATGTAAGAAAATTTTCTACTTCTTAAATCAACGATATTATAAGTAGAGAAATTTCTTAAACGGATTCCGGTGTGAATTCTGCGCCCGTTTTCCATCCCTGTCATATGAATAAGCATCAGTAAATTTCTTAAATACGTATAAAGTAAAGAACTTAAGAATAATGCTTCCGGTAACTTATTAAATAACTTTTCACCATATATATGAACTGTAATCAGAAATATTAAAATTACATAAAACCTGCCATGTGTTTTTTTCATTAAAAAGATTATTGTACTCTTTTTGAACAGCTCTTTTAAATGTTTTTGAGAAATAATATAAAACAGAACACATTCCAGTTGGGACAAGTAAATGTATATTTTATAAGAAAAACGAGCCCAACTTTTCGAGTTAACCCGTTAGTAGTCGCTATAGACAGCGCCACCTATTACAGATTGCGCACTTTTTATTTAACTGTCACCAATAATTTTAAGAAGTGATGTGATCGACGTTTCTTCGATTTTATTCGCGTTTTATGTATATCAAATGCCACTTCTAAAAATTTTTGGTGACTATTGAATAAAAAAATTTGTGAACACTGAAGGATGGGCGGCAAATCGACCAACTAGCGACTACTAACGGGTTAATGAAAAAATACTTCACTTATAAAAGGATTCTGCCCTGACAGCACACTCATCCATAGTACATCATGAGGATATTCATTTTGTGTTCCTCTGAAACAAACTCCACTTAAAAAAGGATTTTGCGTATTTGTCTTTTTCTTAACACTTTTGCGACTGCATGGTTTTGTCTTTTTGTCAGTAAGGTCTGCCTGTGGGCGTTATTCTCCCAACTTAGAATATTTCAGAAAAAAATTTCTGTATTCACATTTACATTACAAATTGAAAGTACGTTATAATTATATTCTATCTTATCAAAGTATTTCTATCCATAGTATATTTGATTGTACATATACGAATATTGGGTATATTTTTAAGAAATAAATAACATACAAATTGCGAAAGGAACGCCCATTGGTGGAGTTACAGATTTTCAAATGACGTGAATCTACGTCAGCGGTCGCGAAAGTGTTTAGTTATTACTGTTTAAAAAGAGTTCAACGTAGGAAGAAGGAGCTGACGTCAGAAAAAGGGAGAAGGAAATCTGTAAGGATGACAAATGCAACATAAATACGATCAAAATAGCCAAGGCTTGGTGACAGGTTGTCCGAATTTTCTGGAAGACTTTTCAACCGAATTTTATAATAGTGAACATGGAGATCTTAATCTCCGAAATTTAATATAGGAAGTTTCTCTAAAAGCATGGCGGTAAATTTCTTTCTTTTTTGAAATTATAAGATTTGCCAAGATGTGACCATGCGAAAGCGTCTGGCAGAGAAAATTTGTGCTGTAGCACTCAAATTTGTCTTGATAAGCAGCCAGGCCTCGCAGCGTTCCTAAAATTTTAGGAATTTTAGGAATCATTTTGCTGCATTGTCACCACTATTTTAAAGGAACACTTATTTACCTAATACTTTAACATTGATGAAGTCGTCCATCGGTGGACGGACAGACTCGAGGACCATAACACCGTCTTCCAGGCGGAAATTTTGGCAATAAAACAAGCCCTGGAATGGGCAAACAACCAATCACACTACCAAGACCTCCATATCTACAGTGACAGCCTCTCGGGTCTGCTCGCCATAGCTCGCCACAGGAGCAGACATCCCCAAATCCTAGAAATCAAACAACTTTTAACGACCCTAAAACTAAATATCTCCATGGCACACGTTTCTGCCCACAAGGGAACCACAGGCAATGAACTTGCAGACTCACTAGCTAAAGAAGCCACTAACCTTCCAGTCAAAGATTTTGCTCTCCCCGCCCGCCCCCCTCATTTGTAAAATCAAGAATTAAACAAATCCTAAGCCTAAAGTGGCAAAACCTGTAGGATGATTCAGAGAAAGGTAGACATACCTACAACCTTATCCCACGGGTTAGTGCCAATACATGGTCATTAACACCTCCCATAACAGCCTTTCTAACAGGTCATGAACCTTTCCCCTCTTTCCTGTTCAAGTTTCATTGCCGGCGTTCTCCCTTGTGCCCATGCGGTGAAGAGGGAACTCCAAACCACTATTATTATAATTGCTCCCTAACAAGTAATTTTCACCTCCGAAATCCCTCCCCACGCCCTCCAAATTGGCTTGAAAATATTATCTCCCGCAATAGTCTCATACAAAAACTGAATAAAATCTACTCCCTCCTAGTAAACATCTCAAACCTTACAGATTAAACGAAAAGTGCTTGGTTGCCTGAAGAGCCGCAAAACCGGACACGTACTAGCCTAAACCTAAAATTTCGCCCTGTGTCGCGAGAGGGTACAAGCCCTGGCGAAAATTCTACCATGCTGTTCTATGTATCAAGAATATCAAGTGTACAACTCACAACACCTCAAGAATTTTGTACACAACCAAAGTATGTAATCACCGAGTGCCCCTTGTCGCGTGAGGCTCTAGCCTGGCACTCGATATCGCACCTTAGCGCGGGCAAGGGTCTCCCATGGCGATAAATGTGAAACTCCTGTTTTTGCTTCAAATAAACGTCTGACAGGCCCTTTGTCCCTCCTGCGTGCAGGGGGTTCTCATCGGGACAGCCCTACGCGGATTTCGGTCCGCGTTTAGCTCAACAACGCTCTTCGAGCGGTGAGCCGGGGGCTGCGCCCCTGTTCAATACTTTAACATTAAAACCTCGAAGAAAAAAGTTTTTAACAATGGTGGTGGCAGTATAATAAAACGCAAGTAAATTTTTAGGAACGCTGCAAGGCCTGTAGGCGGCTTTCAGTAAATGCGCTCGGGTAATATCGTATTAATTTATTCATTTGAAAATGATTTATTTCAGCACCTTTAAAATAAAAAAAAGGAATATTAAAACCCGTAATAAAGCACTAAATTTGATAATCGTTAAAATTTTAAATTTAATGCAAGTGTGTATAAATTATTAATGGTATTGAAATAGTTTATTTTATTCCAGCTGTAAAGTTTCGTGCTAAGAATCATTTACAGAGAGTTTCAGGATCGAATTTAAAAGCTCTATGAAAAGGACAGCAGAGTTGAAAACGTTAGTTACTTACAAACACTAATGAAAATATTTGAGAGTAGAGTCATGTACTCTGTTTAAAAAAATGCAACTTTTCTACCAGACATTCTCTGTAATTCGAGAAATATGTCGTAAATTAAGGAAAAATTACGTTGACAAAACGTATTTTTCTGTAATTACAGAGAATTTCTGGCAGCAAAGTTGCATTTATTTAACAGTTATATCAAACAACTCCCATCAGATATTTTAGTAAATATTGAATAAAAAAGTCCCTTAATTTGTCAATACTGGAAGCAATCAAATCGGAAAAATAAGAAAACTTTGTAAGAACCACAGTTTATAATCAGCGATATTGAAGAAACTGTTTCATTTAACCACGCAAAAGCAGGTGTCCACTAATCATGCGCCTCACACGATATGTACTCGAAATGGATCTGAAGGGTCCAGCCAGAGTTCCCAACTTTTATAATTTATTCACGAGCATTTTTAGCCCTGCTTTTTTTTCGCACCAGAAATTATGTAGATAATTTCTGTTTAACATGTGACAAAGATTTCATAAGAAGAAAATCAATTTTCAAAATTTCCGGTATGAAAAAGAATCGGGGCTACAAATGCTCGTGAATAAATTATAAAAGTTGAGAACTCAGGGTCCATCAAAAATCTAGATCTAAATACATATGAATCTAGAAAACTGTTCATAAAATGTGGTATATATATCATTATTTTAAAACATCTAATTAAAAAAAATAAATACATAACTAAAATAAAAAATAAAAAAATCTTATTTTTAAGAAAAAAATGTGAATAAAAGAAAACACATCGAAAAGAACTAGTAAGATTTCAAAATTATTTACAAATAAACAACTATATAATAATGCACTTCTTATTAAATATCTTTTATCATAAATAGGAACTATAAACAAAGTTACTATATTAATAAGAAAACTGCCACTTTTTTTTTTTTTTATCAAAAATGTTTATTATACAGTTTTTGAACAGCTCTTTTAAATGTTTTTAAGAAATAATATCAAATCGAACAAATTCCAGACGATTCATGTAAAAGTACATTTATAAGAAAAACGAGCCCAACTTTTCGAGTTAATGAAAAAATACTTCACTTATAAAAGGATTCTGCCCTGACAGCACACTCATCCATAGTACATCATGAGGATATTCATTAGACGTGCTTTCATCCATTGGATATCCTGAGGATGTCTTGTGGATGAGATGTGCTGTTAGGGGCTTACTTATTTTTGTCTTAAGTTATTGCTGTTTAAAAAAAAATCAACGTAGGAAGAGGGAACTAAAATAAAAAAAGGAAGAAAGAAATCTGTAAGAATTACAGATATTATATAAATACAATTACAATAGCAAAGGTGTCCAGTAGAGAAAATTTGAGCTGTAAGAGTAAAATTGTTCTAGCTGAACAGTCTGAATAAAACAACTGTGAATAATATCTTTTTTTTTCCCTTCTTTTTAATTTGATAATGATTTTTTCCAGCAAATTTAAAATAAAAACGATATTGAAAAATAAGCAATATACAAAATCCTTAATAAAATACTAAATTAACCACTCGTTAATATTTCAAATTTAATGCCGGTATGCATAAATTGTTAATGCGATTTAAATAGATTGTTTTATTCTAGCTGTAATGTTTCGTGCTAAAAATCTTTACAGGGAGTGAAAGCATCAATTTTCAAATCTCTACTAGAAAGGACAGCAGAACTGATAAAGATAGTTATTTACAATCACAAATAGAAATAATTTATAGTAGAGTCATATACATCAAACTTTTTAGCGTATATTGAATGAAAAAGAACCTAAATTTAGAAAACTGGATAGCACGCACGTCGAAAACTAACAAGAATGCTGAAAGAAAAAAAACGTGAGCAGTTACGCAACAGAGATTATTTCACTTTACAGCTCAAAGGCAGATTACCTCTACTCTCGCACCTCGCACGATATACATCTCAAGCGAATCTTCTGGTTCAAATGGACATCTACTTCTAAATACATATGAATCTTGAAAACTGTTTATAAAATGTGGTATATATGTGATTTTATTTAAATTCCTAATTAAAAATAAAATTTTAATATTTTAAGAAACAAAATTGAATAAAAAATCACATGAATAAGAATCAGTAAGGTTTTTAAATTATTTACAAATAAACAAGTGAAAAATAATGCTTACTAAATATTTTTACAGCACAAATATATACGTGCAGCACAAAACTATGTATACATACAGCACAAAACTATAAACAAAGTTATTACAGTAACTTCAAAACTGAACTTAATTTTTTTTTTATCAAAAATATTTATTATACAATTTTTGACCATCTCTTTTAAATTATTTTGAGCAATATTAAATAATTAAACATATTCCAAGCGTATAACGTAAAAGTACTATTTTTAAGAAAAACGAGCCCCACATTTAACTTTCCTCCGAAACATTATTTCACTCATAAAAGTATTTTGCACATTTGTTTTTGTCTCAAATTATTACTATTTAAAAAAAGTTCACTGTAGTAAAAAGAAACTGAGTTCAAAAAGGGGAGAAGGAAATTTGTAAAGATGAAAAATATATTATAAATACGATAAAAATAACCAAGGTGTCCTGTAGAGAAAATTTAAGCTGTAAGAGTCAAATTGATTTAGCTAAACAGAATCGATTAAATAACTGCGGATAACATCGTCTTATTTTATTTATTTGACAGTGATTTATTTCAGCACATTTAAAGTAAAAATTTTATTGAGCGATATTAACACTTTCGCGACCTTTGACATAGATTCACGTCATTTGAAAATCTGTAACTCCACCAATGGGCGTTTATTTTGCAATTTGTATGTTATTTATTTATTAAGCATATAACCAATAATCACATTTTCACAGTGGAATATACAATGGATACAAATAATTTGATTGGAAAGAATATAATTATAATGTATATCCTTTTATAATATAAATCTGAATACAGAAAATTTTGTTCTAAAATATTGTAACTTGGAAGAATAACTCCCACAGACGGAACTTTCAGTCAAAAAGTCAAAATCATGCGGTCGTGAAAGTGTTAATACCTGCATGCAATATTAATAATGCAGCTATGTATAAATTGTTAATGGTGTTTAAGCAGTTTGGGTTACTCACTCTGTAAAGTTTTACGCTTAGAATCATTTACAGACTAGACCTGCCAGTTTTTGCGACCTTTTTATTGAAAATTCACCAATAAATTTTTAATGTATTGGCTACCAATTCACTTCGATGATTAATCGTCTGTTACGTATATCAACAATCACTTCTGAAAATTACTGATGAACATTGAAAAAAAAAATTCTCAACAGGGCTAGAGTTAGTACCGGAATGGATTTTAAAATCTATGCAGAAAGATAGCAGAACTGAAAAAAAAATAGTTACTTACAATAACTAACGGAAATAGTTTACAGTAGTGTGATGTGTATCAAACATAAAAGTTATTCGTAATAATTGAGTAAAACCCCCTAAATTTGGCATCACTAGTAGCAAGCATTTCGAAACACTAAGAAAACTGCGGAAAAGTTCATTGTATACGAGGGCTGTTCAAAAAATATAGAACCTTGCATTGGCAAAAAATAATTTAATGATTTAAAAATCCAAAACACTAATCCTCTTGAAGGTAATCGCCTTGGTCATGCACACATTTTGCCCAGTACTCATGTCATTATTAGAAACACGTGGGGAGGGCAGTTTTGGAATGGTAAGCAACCATTCCGTCGCATTTCGCATGATGTCTTCTCTTCACGCAAATTGAGAGCCTTCCGGCGGAATTATCAGCTTGGGAAATAGCTAAAAGACACAGGGATTCATGTCGGGTGAGCAGGAAGCCATACGAACCACAGGAATATTTTGTTTGACAATACAATTCTGAAACAAATGAAAAGAATGGTCAGATGCGTTATAATGATGGAGTTTCCAAGATTTTGCTATCCACATATTCGGTCGTTTACGCCGCAACGCATCACGAAAGCGACGAAGGACCTCCTGGTAGTACTCCTTTGTGATATTTTGGCCTTGTAGTGCGTACTGATGACGTACCACAACGCGGAAGTCAAGGAAAACGGTTCACATGTCCACTGGTGTGCGGCCATCTTTGAAGCGCTTGTTTCACTGTTTTATAAGTGAGGTGTCCTCATCCCGAAAACCTGTTAAGTCTTACGAATAGTTAGCGCTCGGGTATTGCCAACCTTTTGCAGGGATGGAACACGGGCGCAGAATTTATACCAGAATCTGTTTAAGAAATTTCTCTAACTATAATATCGTTGATTTAAGAAGTAGAAAATTTTCTTACATTGATAGTGGTATGAATTCTGCGCCCGTGTTCCATCCCTGCTTTTGGTAGAATTTGATGCAATTGTCGCTGCCCAAATTTTCCCCTCGTTTTACAAATACTAAAATCCAACTAATAAGTATCAAATATAGAACTGGAGGATAACGCTCTGTAACTTATTAAATACATTTTCAACAGGAATATAAATTATAAACAAAATTATTACTGTAATCTGAAAGTTGACATGATTTCTTTTTTAATGAAAAATGTTTATTACACCATTTTTGAACAGCTCTTTCAAATTTATTTGAGAAATAATATAAAATTAAACACATGTCTGGGGGATAATGTAACAGTACATTTTATAAGAAAAATGAGTCCCATTTTTGGCATTTCTCTAAAACAATTCTCTATTTATAAAAAAATATTTTGCGTAATTGCCTCTGTGTTAAGTAAATTACTGTTTATAAAAATAATCAACGTAGGAAGTGGTGTACAAAAATGGGCGGGAACTAACAATCTTCTGGGTTAGGTTGGCAAGTATGGATTCAGGATTTGTATCTGGAACAAGAACCGTAGTCACCGCGTTTTTTTTTTTTTTTTTCACAACACTTTCTCGTATAAAAAAATTTCACCTTATTTGCCACCAATTTCTTTTTGAGAGATTTGTTGTATTTTAAAAGTAATATGTCGTCAGTAAACAGTATAGAGGTTATTGTATAAAAATAGTGGTAGCGAAAAAGGCATAAATTTCTTATTTCTCAAAGTGTCTTATAAAAAGGGCGGAGACTACGACCCTTGATCTGGAGTCAGAATCATTTTCTTTATATTTTTTATATATAAAGCAGGGGTGTTTGCTTTCCGGGTTTTTTACTTTATTTCCCACCAGTTATTGGGAATTGTATTTTTCGTTAGATTTAATTGCCAAACTTTGCTAGAAAACTACAAATAATATTCCTATTAAAAAATTCTAGTAGCAATTTCCGGGGACACAAACACCCGAAATAAATGTTTTGCCTTTCTTTTTCTTTTTTTCTTCTCTTCCACTTTATGTTTGTGTTACTTTTTAACACGCTTTTATTAGCCTCACCTGTATGTATGTTTGTAACCGCTCTGGGAGCAAACAAAAAATCTATATTGTAAAAAAAGACTTTCCCTACGTGAACACTGTGGCTGTGAGGTAAAGCTTCGCGCAACGAACCTAAAGGTCTAACGTTCGAGCCCAGTCAGGGGAGACTTTATAAAAATGTTTTTTGCTTAATTCTAAATTATTTTAATTAATGATTTAAATGTATGTAAATATTATGGTGCGTCCCTCACACGATTTTCTCTTACCCTGCATTTTAATACTAAGATAGATATTTTGTGCTTTTTAGTTCACATTTCTATAAAAGCGTGTTCTTTAATTTTTTAAAACTATAATATTATTTAATTATCTCTTTAAAATATGTTCCCAGCGATTTTTTTTTCGAGTGTGTCAATTAAGATGGCAGATTTTCTTTTGCGTTGCCCACTGTTAGATTTTTCCAAGATGAAGGCTTAGGAAGACGCCTAATCTTTGATGAGTGTGTAAGACTTGCAGCTTTCTCGGAGACTTCAGCTGCAGTCAACTCGTATTTGTCTCGACTTTTTGAAGCTCTTTCAGTCTTCTTTTTATAGTTCCTCATTAAAAAAAAAAAAAAAAAAATCATATAATAAAACATAGAATAAATAATTTCCTTGTTAACATTTAAAGTGGAATGTCTAATTACATGGATCGAAAAAGAAGGGGGAGTTGTAATTATTTAGCAACAAATGAATTATTTGATACAACATTATGTGGTCAGCGGTAAAAAGCTCGAATGAGTGAAGTTATATTCCGCTTTTTGTTGAATTGTCTACGTTTTGATGCAAAAGAAACAAGAGTTGATAGAAAAGAAAAGGATGAATTTGAACCAATCTATCTACATTCCATGAAAAATTAAATATAAATCAGGAAAGTAGAAAACCGGAAATAATATAATTTTATAATTTAACAAAAGCAGCCGAAGACGCATTAGATCAGATGTGTAATAATAAGTCATGTAGTAGGAAAACACGCCGATGGCCTCTTAGTGTGTTCTATGGCATGATAAATAAGTTTAGTGAATGCACACGTTATATACGTGCTTATTATGGCTCGCAACTCTGAAAAAGCTTTATCTAGAAAAAAGTTCACGATAAATCTGAGTGAAGATCTTCTTGCGCCATGGATGAAGAAACGTCTCAACGTACCAAATTTACCCCGATCAACAACGTCCATCTTTTGAAACTGAAGAAATACATCGAACCACTAGAACAACTTAAAAGTATAAAATGGAAAATTTGTGCGTTTTGCCCATATAAGTTGCGCAAAATGACGCGAAAATTTTGTGTAACATACTCTATAGCTATGTACGGGAAACATCACGCTGATACGTGTACAGATTGCTTTGAAAATAAATAAATTACAGGATGGCCATTAAGTATCCGGAAAAAGTTTTTGATAATAAACAATTAGTGAAATTACAAACAAATTTAAAGCTCCTACTTTTGCAACAAATAATGTCTAGCAATTATTTTTTATTATGAGTTTTCAAAATGGCGTTTCTCAGCTTTGACGCACGCTGCAATCTTCTTCGGAAGTGAGGTGACGGTACGGAGCAAGTAGTTTGGATCTAAATCCTCCCATATTTTGTTCAGGGCTTTCATGAATCTATCCAATGCATGATTTTCTGTGTTCACAATTGTTTTTCTAAAAACCCACACACTGAAAAGTCCATTGGATACAAATCAGAGCTGTTAGAAGAACACAGATTTTTGGTCAGATACCTTTTCACTTTGACATCGCATAAAGCAAACGTTGATTTGACTCCATAGCACAAACTTGGTGAAAGGTCTCAGCCAGGTGATCTTGCTTCCATGGAAGTATAGCTTTCTCTAAAACAACTTTTTGATAAACTTTTACATTATTTTTTTGCGTTTTCTTTAAAAAAAAAAACAGTTGAGTCTTCCCATTGTTGCTAATCTCAGCTTAAACCATCATACATTTTAGAAACAAAGACCTTGTTTCATCTTTTTGTTTTCTGGTGTTCCTGAGAGCTAGATCTAAATGTTTGCGATGATTTTGAGAGTTTTAAGCGACTTAAACAGTAAAAACGTCCTCATCGGACCACAAAATATCTTAGATGCGCCGAACTTTGAAAAAAAAATCACGAAATTATTTCATTTATCTAATAGATTTTGCTTTCCCGGATCGCTAAAAAACTGCCTGTTAAGTAAATGGAAATTACTTTAATAAATAAAATTTAAAGGTAAAAGCATTACAGCAACAAAAAAGTGGTTATAAGGAAATAGGTTGTCCGTAAAAGCTCCTCACATTTTTTTCCGGATACCTAATAGCCACGCTGTATATTTCCATACTTATTTGAAGTTCGAGAATCATGAAATAATCTACAGGTAGTATACTTTTATTCTTCATAGCTTTTAAATTATGTTTTAAGCACGCTGATGCCAACTTCGTCTGCGAAACTAATCGGTATTATTTTCGTAAGTTTTTTAAAGGGTAGCATTCTAGGGTTAAACACGTTCCAGGTGGGTCACGTAAAAGTACTATTTATAAGGAAAACGAGTCCTACATTTAGCTTTCATCTGGAACAATATTCCACTTATAAAAGTATTTTGCATATTTGTCTCTGTCTTAAGTTATTACTGTTTTTAAAAAGTTCAATGTAGTAAAAAGGAACTGAGGTCAGAAAAGGGGAGAGGTAAATTTGTAAAGATGACAAAAAACCATAAATACAATCAAAATAACCAAGGTGTCCTGTAGAGAAATTTTGAGCTGTAGGAGTCAAATTGTTTTAACTAAACAGTTTCGATTAAATAACTGCGGGTAACATCGTCTTATTTTATTTATTTGACAATGATTTATTTCAACACATTAGAAAAAAAAAAAACTTTATTTAAAATTAAGCAATATTAATACCAGTAATACAATACTAATTAACCCTTATCGCGTGTACGTCCCTTCTGGGGGGACATTAAAAAATCAAACCACTCCTTAAGGTGTGCATCTGCAAATGAAATGATATTTTTCTAAAACGTGTAACTACAGGCTACCTTCCGGCTACCAGAAAAGTTTAACAAAAAGATTTATTTTATTTAATGATGAAGTAAAATAAAACAAATTATTACAATTTTTCAGTAGCCAAAATGTAGTAAGTTAGAAATTATACGTATGACGTTTTAAAGGAACGCTAAAAGGCGTGTCTTACGGAAAATATGCCGAGCCCAAAGGGCTAACTAATCGTTAAAATTTTGAATTTATGCAGGCATGTATAATTTGTTAATGGTGCTTAGGCAATTTGTTTTAATTACTCTGTAAGGTTTTATGCTTAACAGGAAATCGTCCCAATATTGTAATAATGTAAATCAGTTAAATTATGTCCATTCGAGAAGTCATAATCTAACGTGATTTTCAACGCATAAACTGTAAGCCTTCGTAAGCCCGTTCTCGAGAAATCTATATTTAAGTTTGAGTAAAAATGTAGTAACGAGAAAAGAGGAGGAGTTCCGTTAAAACCTTCCAGAACCACGACATTTATCAATTTTTAAGTTTTATTTTAGTAAATTTTCAGACATTATATATCGACTGATTTTATCTCAAAGCTGAAATGGGAAAATGTTTATTTCATCAAATTACACGTTTGTCTATTCTCTTTCGATTTCTGTTTGTTTTGTATTTCATTCATTATTTCAGCAAGGCGTGGTGCTTTTGATTCAGATGTGGCTGCACCGATTATTAGTGAAATATCAAAATTTATAACTCGAAAATGAGCTGACCAGAGCTATTGTTTTATGCGTCAAAAAACCTGTTTATATATGCTCTTTCGATTAATGCTTGTTTGCACTTTTTATGAATACTGTATGAGATAGTTTCTTGGTTAGAAATATTTATAGACTAGTCCTGCCAGTTTTTTGCGACCTTTAGTTTAGAAAATCAACCAATAAAATTTTAAACCATAGGTTACCAATTTACTTCGATGATTAATTGTCTGTTATGTATATCAATTATCCCTTCTCAAAATTATTGGTGACCATTGAATAAAAAATTCGCAACACTGTTACAAAAAGTGACGGGATGGATTTTAACCCTTTCAGTCGCAGTGTTCCCGCTGATGGAACACCTAATTTTAATTCTCAAGTGCAAAAACTCATCCCGGAAATTTTTTAGCAAAAATTTACATTTATAACATAGCAGAAAAGGCCCTTTTTTAACTTGAAAATTTAAAATTTCTTCTATTTAAATTATGTTCGTAAATTCCGGTGGCAGTGTAATTTAAATTATCCGAATTACCTTGCACCGCAAAGGGTTAAAATACTCCGGAATAAATTGAAATGTTAGGATCTATGCAACTTTTAAGAGTTTTTGTTTTCGATATTGTTTACTAAAAAAGTGATTTATTTATTAAATTAAATATTATTTGAATTTAATAAGGTTTACTTACAGATGTTTCAAACCGAAAATTTCTCGAAAAGGAAAAATGCTAATTTTTTATTTTTTAAATATTTATGATCAGCTATGTGTCTAAAAGCCATTTTTAAAATTAGTTTAGTAATTTTTTAAATAAATTAAGTAGTGAACGTTAAAGGGTTAAATCAGTACAAAAAGGACAGTAAATCTAATAAACGTAGTTACTTATAATCACTAACGGAAATAGTTTACAGTAGAGTGATGCGTATCAAACATAAAGTTCTGGTAATTATTCAATAAAAAATCCTTAAATTTGGCATCACTCGCATTTCGAAAGATTAAGAAAACTGTTAAAAGATTCATTGTATACGAAAGCTGTTCAAAAAATAACGATCCTTTAATTGGCAAAAATACATTTAATGATTTGGAAATCGAAAACACTTTTCCTCTTCAAGGTAGTCACCTTGGTAATACACACATTTCGCCCAGTGTTCCTGTCATTGTTAGAAACACCTGGTGAGCGCAGTTTTTTGAATGGTAAGCAACAATGCCTTCGCATTCCGCATGGTCTCTTTTCTTGACTCAAATCGGGACACTTTTAGCAGTTTCCCTGTGACTCTTGGGAAATAGCCAAAAGTCACAGGGAGTCATGTCGGGTGAGTACGAAGCCATACGAACCACAGGAATGTTCTGTTTGTGGATGAAAGTCTGAAACGAATGCGCAGAAAGGGCAAATGCGTTATCATGATGAAGCTTCCAAGATTTCGCTGCCCAAATATCCGGCCATTTACGCCGCACCGCATCACGAAAGCGACGAAGGACCTCGTGGTAGTACTCCTTTGTAATAGTTTGGCCTTGTGGTGCGTACTCGTGATGCACCACACCGCAGAATTCAAGGAAAAAGATCAAAATCTCCCCTGACGTGCGGCCATCCTTGAAGACCTTGCATCACTCTTTTATGCGTGAGGTGTGATCGTCCGGAAAGCCTAATGAATCTGACGAATGGTTACTGCTCGCGTATCGCCAAACTTTTGGTAACATATGATGCAATATTACTACTCAATTTTTTCTCTTATTTTACAAAAACTAAAATCTGACGATGCTCACTGCACGTCTTCACTTGTTGACCGACTAGCAGCTACTGACGCTTTATGCAGGCGGGAAAATATTCAGGACTGCGCATGAGTATCCCGTCTACATCTACACTGAAGCAGGTCTCTCTCGCTTCATTGGTTTACGCGAGAGAAAATAAGGTTCGATACTTTTTGAACAGCCTTCGTAAGCAGCGGCATTTCACAGACTTTCATTTACCCGCGCAACAGAAGATATCGAATATTCTTTCACCTCATACGATGTACTCTCGAAATGAATCTGAAGTAATCAGCGAAAGTAGAGATTTAAATATGTATAAATCTAGAATTTTTTTTTTTTAATGATATACGTGTTATTATTATTATTATTATTTTAATTCCTAATTATAAAAAACACTATTAATATTTTCAAGAATCAAAATTGAATAAAAAAAGTCACATGAATAAGAATCAGTAAATTTCTTAGTATAAAATAAGCATTAAATAAAGAACTGAAGAATAATGCTTCCTATAACGTATTAAATAACTTTTCAGCATAAATATAAACTATTATCAAAATTATTAAAGTTTCCTAAAAACTGCCATTAGTGTTTTTCTAATTAAAAAGTTTATTGTACTATTTTTGAAAAGCTCTTTTAAATATTTTTGAGAAATAATATAAAACAAAACACATTCCAGTCGATTAAAATAAAAATACTTTTTTACAAGGAAAACGAGCCTACTTTTGGCGTTCCCCTGAAAAAACACGTCACTTGAAAAAGGATTTTGAATATTTGTCTTTGTCTTAAGAAAGAGTTTAACGTATGAAGAAGTAGCTGACGTCAGAAAAAAGGAGAAGAAAATCTGTAGCGATGACAAATACAACAAAAATACGATAAAAATAGCCTAGGCGTAGCTGACAAGTTTTCCAGATTTTCTGGAAGACATTTCACTAGAAATTTATAATAGTGAACATTGGCATATTAAATATCCGAAAACTAATAAGGCACGTTTCTCTACATTTCTAGCGTTGAATATGTATATATATATACAGTTCACGCCGCTTATTAAAATCACATTCGTTCTGAGCCAAAGTGATTTTATTAAGCGGCTGATTTTTATATCCGGCGAACGTTTCTGCCCTTAAGGAAAAGGTATTACTTCCCTGAATTTCGAATGAAACTTCAAAATATAACGAATAATATAATTAGTAAACAATATTAATTAATTTTTGGTAGATAATTAAATAATTGTTTCTTCGATATAAGTAAATTAAACGCATTATAAGTACCCGTGCACTTTCGTTAGAGGAAAATCTTTACCAAAAGTTCACGCTGTTCTTATAAATTTAAAATCTCCCCGTTTAAACCTCATGAATTATAGTAATTTCAAAATAAGAACTAGAAATTGCCTTCTGATAAGTAGACAAAAAAAAAAAAAAAAAAAAAGAATCAGATTTGTATTTTTTTACTGTGTTTTGAAAAATACGTTCCTTGAAATTGTTACGGAGATAAGTTGCGGGGCATGTTTAATTGTAATTGTGCTGCAAGTATAAAATCTTGAACAATGAGCGATAACGGAGGGTTTGTTGTGCTTTAATTTCTTTTTCTACTAAAAAAAAATCACAATGTAAATAAAAAAAAAAAATAGTGTGTATAAATGATATTTTTTGGCTGCTGAGGATATTTTTGAGTTTATTAACCAGCGATGCTGATTTTATTAAGCGGCGGCTTTAAAAGTAGTTTGTATTGATTTGATTCCGGTCCTGGAGATTTGATCAGATTAAGCAGCTGATTTTATTAACCAGTGATTTTATTAAGCGGCGGTTACTGTATATATGCATATATATATATATACCGTAATTTCTGATAGATACCCCGCAGGTTATATAATCCAGTTTTTCACCAGAAATTTCAATTGTTAAATATATTTATATTTGTACGAGCTCTTTCTTCGAAAATGTGTAGATTTCTCTATTAAATAAAATTTCTGGTGGAGAAATGACACATCTTACCTGCGGGTTAACTACCAGAAATTACGGTATATATTGAAATTGTAAGAATTGCCAAGGTGTCCAGTAGAGAAAATTTGAGCTTTAAGACACAAATTTATCTAGCTAAACAGCTTGGATTAAGTAACTGCCAGTAACATCGTCTTCTTTTGTTTAATTTATAATAATTTACTTCAGTACCTTTAAATTAAGCACTTTATTGAAAAATATCAACATTATTACGCATAATTAAGTATAAAATTAACTAATCGTTAAAATTTTAAATTTAATGCAGGTATGTATAATTTATTAATGGTGTTTAAACATTTTGTTTTATATCGACTGTAAAGTTTCATGCTTTTAATCATTTACAGAGAGTGACAGGATCGATTTTAAAATCTCTACAAAAGCGACAGCAGAACTAAAAAATATAGTTACTAACAATCACTAATGGGAATAGTTTTCATTAGAGTCATATACAGGGTGCATAGGAAAGTGCCTTTAACCTGAAAATACTTGCGAACGGAGAGTGCTACAGCCACGCAAGTGAGGTAACGGTATAGTAAAGCGACTATGCCCGACCTAATTCAAACGACAGCAGCGCCCCTAGTGGTGAAATTTGGAAGTTAGCCATTGCAAATCGAAAACGAAAAGAGATAGAGCAAAATTTCCAATTAGAAAGCTTTAGAGCATCAATTAATTAGTACGAAACGATATTTGGTTTACACGGATAAGATAAATTGGCGCCTGTATACTCAAAATATATCCAAAATCGATGCACTCCATTTTGTGTAAATATTTGAAAGGAATAGCCAGAGGAAAGAATAAATATGCACAATTTAATGAATAAATACTATGTACTTACATCAATACATTTTGATAACATCACACACAAAAACAAACTAGGTAAACTAAACTCTAAGTCTCATAGTGATAAAAAGTTAATGTTGAGAATGTTCGAAAAGTTCGCCATTGCTCACAATGCACGTTTGTATTCGTGTGAGTAATTCTGCATGCACATTTCTCAGCATGGAAGGTGTTACACTATTGAAAGCATCTGTAATACGATGACGTAGATCCAGCAGACTTGTATGTGGAGTTGCATAAACCTTATTTTTTATGTAATCCCACAGGAAGAAATCCATCGGAGTCAGGTCCGGCGATCGTGGAGGCCATTCAATACTGCTACCATACCCAATAATTTGTTGCCCAAAGCAATCTTTTAGAAAGCTTCTCACTCCAGCTGGCTGGTCTGCAGGAGCACCGTCATGCTGGAACCACATGTCCCGTAATGCAGACAGAGGAATATCATCCAAAAAGTCGGGTATGATATCATGTAATAGTTGGAGGTACCTCTGTCCGTTTAATGTGCCTTCGTAGAACACAGGTCCCAGTAAGAGATCCTTCCAGATACTGCCCCACACATTAATGGACCAGCGCACTTGGTGTTTTGTGGATAGTCCCCACGAGGGATTTTCCAGAGGCCAGTAGTGGGCATTATGTCGGTTTAGTACCCCGGTACGCTGAAACAGTCCCTCGTCCGACCAACCAATGTTGGACAAAAAATTTGATTTATCTTCAACATTATTTAATGCCCAGTTGTACCAATCAAATCGACGCTCATTATCCCGTGGCAACAGTTCTTGCTGCAGAGTGACATGATAGGGATGTGCATGTTGCCTATGCAGTATTTGCCATACTCGGGCCCGTGTTAAGCCACAAGCCATGCTGAATTCTCTTGTACTGCTGTGTGGATGGGCTAGTGCATATGCCAAAATACTCTCTGACGGTAGACGCATACCTGCACTCACTGATCTGCCAGAACGCGGACGACTGTTAGTGCTTCCTGTCTCCATGAGCCGTCGCACTACATTTGCGATGGTGACTGCACTTGGATGTGGCCCACCTGGAAAACGAACGGCATACTCCCGTGCAGAATGCGTTTCGTTTCGTTGACATTCGCCATAAATAAGCACCATCTCGCAATATTGAAAGTTAGTGAAGCTTGACATTCTCACACAGCTCCAAAATTCTAAATCCAAACGTTTATTTTTAAGAAATGTGTCTTTTGTAGGATCTCATTCATTTAGGATCATTCAAAATTCCATTTGTTTTGTCACTTTCAAAAAAGAACACATATTTTCTACCCGTCGCTAGGCAACGATTGAAATTGCCACAACACAGAAAATAAAATTTTTAAAATGAAAGCGCTCGCACATTAGGAATAAAATTATCCTCTGCCATCAATAATTTTATGCTATGAGATTATGTTGTTTGTATCAAGCGAGCGCCAACACCTTCTAAACTAAAATTTTAAATGCATTGGAATTTAAAGTTTTCAGACATTACAGTACAGTACAAAGTCACAAACTGCATTTTCACACTGCTACATTTACGAACTGTGAATATGTAGAGTAGAACAGTCGCGCATAGATTACGGACATTTTTGTTTATACAGGCGCCAATTTATTTTGTACGTGTGAATCAAATATCGTTTCGTACAAATTAATTGATGCTCTAAAACTTTCTAATTGGAAATTTTGCTCTATCTCTTTTCGTTTTCGATTTACAATGACTAACTTCCAAATTTTGCCACTAGAGGCGCTGCCGTCATTTGCATTAGATCGGCCATAGTCACTTTACTATACCCTTACCTCACTTGCGTGGCTGTAGCACTCTCCGTTCGCAAGTATTTTCAGGTTAAAGGGACTTTCCTATGCACCCTGTATATGCAACATCACTGTCTAAAAATGTCCCTGGATCTGGCATAACTAGACACAAGCAAACCGAAAAATTAAATTAATATGTTGAAATAATTATTGCAGAAGCATCAACATTCCGTTCTATTTATCTGCACAAAAGCAGATATCCACTACTTTTGCGCCTTTCACGAAATATACACGTTACGTTCTCTGGGAGACCAGCAAAAGCTTTGATCTAAATACATATCAATCTAGAAAACAGTTTATAAAAAGTGGTATATATGTTTTTTTTTTAATGCTAATTTTTGCACATTTGTGGTAAACTCTGTATTTTTTCCCGATGTATATACATGCCAGTAGCATTTACCGCATCGATGAAATTTATATGATCGAATCACAAATTTATATATAAAAAAAGACCGCTCTAGAGTAACGCCGATAGGCTGGGTTTATAGATTAACATAAGAATGTTCACCTAAGACGCTGTGTTAAGAAAAAACCGCATGATTGAGAAATAGTAACACAGCTACCATCATTTTGTATATTCTGGAGTATTTTTAGCTCCACCTTTATTTGGCTCCACTTTATTTACAGACATTTTTTTTTTGCAATATATAACTTCAATAACATACATAAAAATTTCTTTACAAAAATAAGTGATAGAAAATAGATGCTGGTCTAGAAATATTCGGAAATAATTTAAAATGTTCGCAGCTATGCAATAAATGTTTTAAATAATTGTCATAATAAAAAATTGAAGCATATTTTTCTCTATAATACACAGAAAAAAATATGAATGACAAAATAAAACTTTTTTAGTAAATATCTGCTAACCGTTTTTTTTATTTTTAATGCTTATTACACTATTGTTGAAATAAAACGCAACATTACGAAAATTTTTCGATTTTTTTTTCTTTGTGACCACACAAACCGAAATTGGATAACTGCAATGTAATTTCGCGCATGATACGAGGTCTTTTTCAGGACTTACTGCTGTATTTATGAATAACTTCACCTCCCGGTTAAACACCAAAACTTAAAAGATCCATAAAGTCAAGATATAACGGCGTGTCGAATTTTTTCTCTGATTCTTCCATCCGCATATTTATATAATGCAGAGCTGCCAACCTAATCCGGCAAATTGTTTGTACCGCCCCTTTTTCTACACCACTTAATTTTTAGAGTGTTTGCTCTCTTAATTCATCGTAATTATATTTGAAGAGAATTACTCTAAAAATTAAGTGGTGTAGAAAAAGGGGCGGTACTAACAATTTGCCGGATTAGGTTGGCAGCTCTGATAATGTTATTTATTTAATTAATTGGGCATACTTACTACTAAAAATTCCGAAAAAAAAATACTGGCGGAAGAATCAAAGAAAAAATTTCGACTGTCGACACCATGTGTACACTTACAGCAAAATTCGATGCGTTACGTACAGTGGCGGCTCGTGAACCGAAAATAGGTAAAGAGCTCAAAAATAGTATTGAAGTATTTTTAATGCATAATTTTTATTAAGCAGGGTCTTAATTAAAATTAACTAAGAATACTTACTTAAATGTATATTTAAATTCTATACATGAATACAGTGTAAAATACAGTGTGCTTCTTCACCTATTATCGGTGCACGATCCGCCAGTGGTTACGTCTGTCGCCGAGCTGTATTTTTATTTTCAGACTTTTTATCAGAGAATAACCAATCAAAGATTGTATGAAATGTTTGACGGTAAAAAGCAGAAAAAGCGTGCCGAACATTGTTAAAAAAGCTGCACCTGACTTCAGATGCTTTTGAAGATTTTGCGTTGAATCGGGTGTTGAATTTAAAGGTGAATACGGCTGTAAAATATAAAGTATTTGAATCTGTGTTTTCCTATTTGATTGACTGTCATAAAAATTAATGTGGTCCTATGCGATAATGCTTAAAATCTTTCCGTGAAAGCAAATTTATTTAGCGTATGTAAATTTTTCAATCATACTTAATATTGTACAGCTTAGAATAAAGTCTAGGTATTTTGAATAGGACAAAGTCTATCAACAAACAGCATATCTCTAAGATCTGCTTTAAAAAATATGTGGTCTAAAATAGATGCGGGCCTAAAAATACTCCTAAATAATTTAAAAGGTTGGTAGTTATGCAATAATTTTTCTTAAAAAACTGTCATAATAAAGAATTGAAAGCCGCATGCAAACCGAAAAACAATGTTGAAAGAAACGTTGTACAATGATTGACATTTGCCAAAGTGTTTTACTTCACTGCGCCAAAGCAGATAATCACTGCTCTTGCGCCGCTCACGAAATATACTCGAAATGGTTCTGGAGGGTCCAACGAAATCCTCGATCTAAGTACATATGAATCTAGAAAACTGTTTATGAAAAGTGGTATATGTTATTTATTATTATTTTTATAATTATAATGACTTTGCGCATTTCTGGTAAACTGTATTTTTTGCCTATGCATACTTGCCAACCATCTCATCATGAACAGTGCAATTTTTAGTACCCGCCTTTTTTTTCACACCAATCAGTTTTTAGAGTAATTTTATTCTTATTTAATCATAACAACATTTGGAGAGAATTACTCTAAAAATAAATTGGTGTGAAAAAAGGGCGTTTTTTCAAGGGCTGTTAGCAATTGTACGCTTGTTAATGAGATGGTTGGCAAGTATGTATATGTATGTCAGTAGCATTTACCGCACCAAATTATGTAGATGAAACTTATTTGATATAATCAAAAATTTATACATATATATAAACGCTTTAGAGTAACGCCAGTAGGCGGGGTTTATAGATTAACATAAGTATATACACTTACGACATTGTGTTAAGAAAAGGTAACATGACTGCGAAAGAATAACATAGCTACCAACATTTTGTTTATTACGGAGTATTTTTAGCCCCACCTTTATTTAACTCCACTTTATTTATAGAATAATTGTTTTTCCAATATATAAATTCCATAAAATAAATAAATATTATTTTTAAAAATAAGTGATATAAGATACAGATCTGCCAACCTAATCGGCAAATTGTTAGTACCGCCCCTTTTTCTACACCACTTAATTTTTAAAGTAATTTTCTTCAAATATATTTGCGATGAATTAAGAAGAAAAAACTCTTAAGAAATGACTGGTGTAGAAAAATGGGCGGTACTAACAATTTGCCGGATTAGGTTGGCAGCTCTGAAGATAGATGCAGGTCTAAAAATACACCGAAATAATTTAAAATGTTGGCTGCTACGCAATAACTTTTTTAAATAAGTGTCATAATAAAGAATTGAAGAATATTTTGCACTATAATACATAGAAAAAACATTAATTACAAAATATATTTTTTGAATAAATATCTGCTAACCGTTTTTACTTTCTTATATATGTAATATAGAGAAAGAATTGGATTCGCGAAATTTTTCGAACGCCACTTTTTGATGGATTTACATGTTTTGGGATATGGAGAACACGAATTAATAGTTTTTAGAAAACGTCTGTCTGTCTGTATCATTTTTTTGTGGACGCTGTATCTCACGAACCAATGAATAAAATTTAGCCAAACTTGGTATTTAGTTGCACCTTGACATGAACTGGTGCTGATTAGATTTTGGGATCCATAGCTCAACAGGTGGCGCTGTGATCGCATTTTATGCAAATTTTTAACATGGCAGAATAGGACAAAATTCCGTATAAATGGGCATAATGAGAGTTATTTTAAACTTGTAATTGTAAAATTAATATGAATTATTGATAATAGTAGTAGTTAACTAGGAAAAAAATTTCGTGCATGTGGGGGCATCGGTTCCCCCCCCCCCGGGGAAGTAAATTTTCAAGATGGGTATCTTTCGAAAGGTCTCCTTGATAATAGTAATAGTTAACTGGGAAAAATTTTTTGTGCATGTGGGGGCATCGGTTCCCCCCCACCGGGGGGGGGAAGTACCCACCCTGGGGGGCAAAGTTTGAAGATGGGTATCTTTCGAAAGGTCTCGTCAATACCTTTAAAACGAATGGTCTAACCATAAATCTGTGACAATTTAAAACAAAGTTATCGATTTTTTTTTTACTTTTAACAAAAAAAAAAAAACTTAAAAAAAAATTCCTATATATATATATTTTTTTTAAACGAAATTTTACCAAACTTGGTATTTAGTTGGTCCCCGACATAAACTGGTGCTTATTATATTTGGGGATCAATAGCTCAACACGTGGCGCTGTGATAGCATTTTATCTAAATTTTTAACATGGCAGTATAGGACAAAAATTCGTATAAATGTGCATAATAAGAGTTATTTTACACTTGTGATTGTAAAATTAATATTAATTATTGATAATAGTAGTACATAACTAGGAAAAAAATTTTGTGCATTGGGGGGGGGGGTAAATTTTGAAGGTGGGCATCATTCGAAAGATCTCGTCAATACCTTTAAAACGAATGGTTGAACTATAAATCTGTGATAATTTAAAACAAAGTTATCGATTTTTTTTTTTTTTACTTTTAACAAAAAAAAAAAAAAAAAAAAAAGAAAAAAGAAAAAAAAGAAAAGAAAAGAAAAAAATTCTTATTTTTTTTTTTTTTTTTTTAAATATTGATACTGATTGAATATGTATTACTTTTAACAAAAAAAAAAAAAAAAAAAAAAAAAAAAAAAAACTTAGAAAAAAAATTGTATTTTTTTTTTTTTTTTTTTTTTTTTAATATTGTTACTGATTGAATATGTATAGGAAAATATAGAAGAAAGTCTTGTGGTGGCCACAACATACTAGTTTAATTTTAAATGCTTATTACACTATTGTCGAAATAAAACGTAATATTATGAAATTTTTTTTCTTCTTTGTGACCACACAAACCGATAATGGATAACCGCACTTTAAAATCGCACGTGATACGAGGTCTTTTTCTGGACTTACGGTTGTATTTATAAATAACTTCACCTCCCGGTTGAACAAAAAAACCTAAAAGGTGCATAAAGTCAGAGTGTAACAGGAGGTCGACAGTCGAATTTTATTCCCTGATTCTTTCATCTGTGTAATTATATAAAATTATTTACTTAATTAATCGGGTATACTTACTACTAAAGATTCCGAAAGAAAAATACTTGCGGAAGAATCAGGGAAAAAATTTCGACTGTCGAAACCCTGTGTAAACTTACAGCAAAATTTTACGCGTTGCGTCTGTCATCGAGCTGCATTGTTATTTTCAGATTTTTTATTAGAGAGTAACCAATTAAAGATTGTATGAAATGTTTGACGCTAGAGGGCAGAAACAGCGTGCCGAACTTTGTTAAAAAGCTGCACCTGACTTCAGATGCTTTTCAAGATTATGCGTTGAACCGGGAATTGAATTTAAAGGTGGATACAGCTGTAAGATATAAAGTATTTGAATCTGCGTTTTCCTATTTGATTGACTATCATAGGAATCAATGTGGCCCTACGCGATGAGGCTTAAGATTTTCTATGAAAGCAAATTTTTTAGCGCATGTAAAAATTTTCAATCATATTTAATATTGTACAGCTTGGATAGGATAAAGTCTATCATCAATCAGCATTCTTTAAAATCACCAAACTCCTCTGCAGTATTTAAAATATTTTGAAAATTTGCATGCAACTCTTCAAAAGATTTTAAATACTGCAGAGGAGTTTGGTGATTTTAAAGAATGCTGATTGATAGTTGCATGCAAATTTTTGAACACACTACTTAATCGAATCCCCAACAATATATAAAACATTTTAACACTTTTGCGACCGCATGTTTTTCTTCTTTTGGCAGTTAGCTCCGCCTGTAGGCGTTAGTCTTGTACATTACATTATTTTAAATCAATGCTTTCTGTAGTCATTTCTATAATATATAGAGATATACATTACAGTTATACTCTTTGTAATCAAAGTATTTGCATTCATAATACATTGATTGTATAAATGTGAATATTATGTGTATTTTTAAGCAATATAATGCAACCCATGTAATCTAATGAAACGCTCACTTGCGGAGTTAGAGATTTTCAAATGGTGTGAATTCACGTCAGTGGTCGCGAAAGGGTTAAGAACAAATATAGTTCGTACAGTCCTTGAATTTTCTTTATTTTCTGCACTAATAGAATTACATAGTAATTTTTGATATAAAAAAGGTCTTAAAACTCGAAAGGAAATAAGCTGTATAAAATTACTGGTAGGAGGGTCCTTGAAAAAAGGCGTGGCCGTACGAACCATAAACAATAAAAAAAAAAAATTCTGAGAATATTTACAGTTTAGGTAAAACAAAATATAAAGTTTTGTGCGCTTTCTTTTTTTAGACAATATACGATAAAAAGAAAAAAATCACTATGTTAGCAAAATAAATATACGTTTTTTCTTCAAAATAACTGAAAGGTACAAAATAAATTTCTGCTAGTTTTTTTTTTTCTTTTAATTAAAAAATAAAATATAATAATAATAATAATAATAATAATAATAATAATAATAAAATCTGCGCTGCAGTGGGGAGTATCTCGATGCATGTTCGCTTTGCGAGTATTAAAAATATAGATGAAATTCTGTATATGACAGAATTTAATTTAGTATGGCAGGGCTACTTATATTTGTATTTTAACAGTCTTTCAAATATATATATATATATAAACACTAGTCTAAATAATCAGGAAATATTCAGACGAGACCCGTTGGCTCTGTGGTCAGAGTACACAACTACGACCCCGAAAATTGTGAGTTCGATCCTCACCGATGGTAAATGGGAAAAATATACATATAAAAGTTTTTACGGATTTTACAAAATATTTTAAGACAGAGTAAGAAATAAAATGGTAAAATTGGATATTGGCAGACATTTTCGAAGAGGAACACTATAAATTTGATACGACGCAAAATGCTAGATTGAAAGAAATATTTCTCTCGTACTAATAAAATAAAGAATAGTTTTAAAGATTTAATCATTCGTGAAAATATGTTGAATATATGTTGAATATGTATAATACCAATTACTGCGAATATTTTTTACCGAAATATTTGTAATTTTTTTTTTCAATCATAGAAAATGGTTACATAATACGGGGCTGGAAATCTGGCGCAGAACTTAAACCAGTATTCGTTTAAATATTTCTCTACGTATTAAATCGTTGGTTTAATAAAAAGAAAATTTTGTTTTATTTATTCTGGTATGATAGCTGTGCCAATTTTCCATTCCTGCATAATATCAAGAGATATAAAACATTAGAGGTGGGAAAAATCAAAGCAGTTGTGCGGTGTGTGCTAGTATTTTAAACAGGTTTTATTTTGTGCAAGGAGACGAGGAGATTGTGTGATTTTCACTTCTAATGTGATATTTCGCGTATTTTGTACCCAGGAAGTGTACTTATTTTTGAAATCCACGACGTAATACATAGCCTTTGTCGAAGAAAAAAAAAAGCACTATTTTTTTCACTGATGTTTACTTTTTAATAATTATTATAAGTTCAAATAACATAACTAATTCAATTTTTTATATTATAAGTCGAGAATTTCTTTTTTTCTTTTTAACAATAATTTATATTTTTAACGCATTCTAGACAGTTGACGTGAACCATAATTCGAAATCTCCGCCATTTTTTTAGAACACTTTCCGAGATAAGAAATTTCCGACATTTCTGCTATCACTATTTTTACACAGAAATATTTACCATATAATTATAATAATTTGTTATGATTAAATACAATAGAAATTATTGTATGAAAATACTGGTGGCTAAAATCGAAATTTTCTCACCCCTGAAAGTGTCCTAAAAAAGGATGAATACTTCGAGGTCTGCGTAAAAAGACTTTATTTGGAAATATGTAGTTCCACCAGGAATGAAAGAGTTTCTTTTCTTTCCTTAAAAGGAAAAAAAAAAAAAAAAAAAAAAAAAAAAAAAACATCAAAATTTTCTAACCAATGAAATCTCAAAAATAGCTGTAAAAATATGATAACGATTTCTGTACAAAGATACTGGTAGCAGAATCAGCGGATCTTTTTCATTCCTGAACTCCACCTAGGGGCACATCTTTTGAAATTTTTATGTTACATTATTCTTTAACCCTTTGTATCCCACAAGGAGTTTAAAGTCCCATAAAAAAAATCCTCAATATAACCTAAATTTACTATAGGATCTCATTGAGACTATAGTTTAAACTTTAGTCTCTATAGTTTAAGCTTTCCCTATACTTCAGCTATAGTTAAAGCTAAATGTAACACTTTCGCGACCACTGACGTAAATTTTAAAAATCTGTAACTCCACCAGTGGGTGAATCTTTCGCAATTTGTATGTTATTTATTTCTTAAATATATAACCAATATTCACATTTTTACAATGAAATATACTATGGATAAAAATACTTTGATTAGAAAGAATATAATTATAATGTAAATCAATTTCTAATATAAAAGTGAATACAGAAAATTTTGTTGGGAGAATAACGCCCACAGGCGGACCTTACTGTCAAAAATTCAAAATCATGTAATCGCGAAAGTGTTAATATTAGACGATTCTCATGCATAAAAAAAAAAAAAAAATAAATAAATAAATAAAAAATTATTCAAACTATTTTTTCAAAAATAAAATAATTTGTGAATAAAGGGTCAATATTAAAAATAATTTCACTTAGGATTTCATAACTGCCAACATCCTAATCATGAATCGGAAGATTTTTAGTACACGTCCCTTTTCCCACGCCACCTTATTTTTAGATTAATTATCATCCAAATGTAGTTATGAATAAATAAATATAAAATTACTCTAAAAAAGACTGATAAGAAAAAAAAAAAACATGCACTAAAAATCTTCCGATTATTAATGAGATTGTAAGCAAGTATGCGATTTTATTATTCTCCATGATTCTTTTGAAGTTAATCAGATGTCCGCTTTCATTACGACAACAAAAACATAAAATATCTATAATGACATAAGGGCCAACTTGTACGGATTTTACACTGTAAACGTAAATGTCTTAAATTAAGTTACAAAAGTGTCTTAAATGGATGGTCATTTTTTAAGCGAAAAAAAATGTCTTACATTTTAAGACACCTTTTTGCATGCGAAATTAAGACATTGCAATGTCTTAAAACGCCACCATGTTTTAGGCTTAAAAAACACCGCCATGTTAGGCTTAAAAACACGACCGTTTTTAAAGCTTTTTAATAAATAAATAAATAAAATAAGGCGCACGGTTATGTTTTTCTGTTAAAAATAGATTTTAGAATTGTTTAGAGCATTAATGAAATATTTATATATATAAAAAAAAAAAAAAAAAAAAAAAAAAAGTA
Organism: Salticus scenicus; assembly: GCA_963930645.1. NCBI lineage: Eukaryota > Metazoa > Arthropoda > Arachnida > Araneae > Salticidae > Salticus > Salticus scenicus. Next base: position 112,418,546 of record OZ005657.1, read on the forward strand.
TCACTGCCGGTATTGGGATTCGAACTCGCACTGCGAGTGGAAACCGAAATCATGAGCTAAGCACAGTCGGACTCAAGCAATTACCAATCACGCCACCGTTGGATACAGCATAACGAGTTTTTATGACAAAATATACTTCAGTATTCGCGAAACGAATCGCAGTCTTATGTTTTATTTCTGATTTTTTTCTATAAATCTATTGATAGTATTGATCTTAAAGTTAATAATTATTATTATCTTACATTTCATATGTAGAGGTATAGATTTTTTTTCATAATGCAAAACAAGTATGTAAAGATTGCAGACATCGATGATAACGATTTCTTTCCTTAAAGTGATATTTAAATAAAAACAAACTATAATCATGATTACAAGAAAATTTGTTGTTTTACATTTAGATGCAGGTAAATATATGAAAGAAAATTTTTTTTTAAATGAATAATAATAAGAAGGTAGAAATAAAAAAGTTATGCACAAATTATTCATGATTATTCACATATAAATTCGCTTTCTCATACTTGCTACGTCCGTTTTCACACTTTTTCTTTTAATATAAGAAAGCTTTAAAGACAATTTTTTTTAATTAATAAAATAAGCTTTATATGTAAGTATGTTGTTTATGAACTATGTTAAAGATAATAGCATGCGAATATCGTTCACATCTCTAGAGTATTATTCCATAAAAATTTAATTTAAAAAATCTACCGTAGTTTAAGCTTAAGCTTAACTGCTCATTACATAAAATAATAATATGTTTATTTAATGTGGAAAGAAGTAGGATAAGCATATTTTATTAAAATAGATTCCATATGAAAATTTTTCTAAGTAATGCAAGTGTCTGAATTTCTGAAGTGTCTGAAAATTCAAACGCGTTTTGCTGTCTGAAAATTCGCGTATTTACGTGTTTCAGACATTTTTATGTCTAAATTGGTATTTCAAACATATTTATGTTTTAAATTAAGATATCTATAATGTCTAGTCTATATTTTAAGACATTTATGTGTCTGAAATGCAGTTTCAGTTGTTTTTATGTCTTACTTTAAGACCCTTTTATTTGCAGTGTACAGCCAATATTTCTTTGCAAAAATTATTATCATACTTAATCACAGAAAATTGCCAATAAACTTATTAAAATTTCCAGTAGGAAAAAAAATTACTTGTTGGTAGGTAAGTTATGATATTCATAATACTTACTTAAACATAACTTTAGATCCACAAACTGTCAACAATAATTTTAAAACAAGATAAAACACAATACTACGAAAGCTGCAATGTTAGTTCTATAATTACACTTTAAATGGTCTTTCCTCCACAGAAACCGACAACTGAAACAAAAATTTCAAAACTGACATGTAAATCCAAGATAAAAGACATAAATATGGATTAAAAAAATAATATGGGAAAAATGCTTTGTCAATTCATTTAAGGCATCTCTTTGATCTATTGAATATTTTTAATAGCAATATTTTTTGTAGTTATAATGTAATTTTTTCAAACATTTCGATACACTTAAATTGCATGTTTAGAGTAGTTAAGGTTTTTAATACATCTTCCTTTCATTTCCGTTAAGGTATTATATGGAACTTTCTAATATTGAAAAGTTGAATTTTCTAGTAGATTTCCGTATGTTTTTTTTTAGTATACTACCATAAGAGTTGCGAATTTTTACGATTTTTGGCTACCGAAATATATTTATAGAAATATTTATTTTGTTAAACCATTGAAAACCTGTTATAAAATTCTTAAAAAAAAAAAAAAAAAAAATCTATAAAAAATTTACAGCAACTAAAAAGCGTCAAAATTTGCAACTATGCTAACACATTTAAGATATTCTCTTATACAGCAGGATCATGATTTAACAAATTTTAAATATATTATGAATGTATCATTATACACGATATTGCGTGATTCCAAGGTCATAAGATAAACTTGGAGGGATGGTAGAAAATGTCACAAGGAGTCAGAATTATATAGGAACCCACGTTCTCAAATGCCATTCTAACTCTTTAAGAACTGGGTGATTTTACCTGGATATGGCGGAAATCTCCAATGTTACATTAAAAAAAAAAAAAAATAAATAAATAAATAATTACATAAAAATATTATATAAAAATTTATATAAAAAAAGAAATTATGTTTTTATGAATATATTTTATCGAAGTGATTGCAATAATATGAACAGTGTGTATTATTTTGTGAAGTAATGAAGCACGCAAGATTTTAAATTTTACACAGTACCGGAGTTAGTTGTACACCGCAGCCCTAAACATTCAATTCTTAAAGGGTTAAAATGAGGTTTGGTGAAATGGGTTCTTATACAATTCCGGATCCTTGTGATGTTCTCTATCTCCCCTCCAAGTTTGTCCCATGACATCGGAATCACCCAGTATATTATTTATTTTTGTCCATTTTGTGATTATTTGGCAAACTGTAAAATAGTAGCAATAATAAAATTTTAATACATTTAAATTACATCAATTTTATTATAAATATTACTCATATGATTAAAAAAAAAAGGACTGACTTTTATAAAATTAAAAATAAATAAATAAATAATAATAATAAAACGCTTTGAAGACTTTATTAATCTTTAGATTAAAAAATGGAAATACTCGCAACAATTGTTTCGGGTCGAACAAAACAGACACACGTTCTTTGTACAAAGCGACGCATGGTTTACGCGCATTAATGATTTGTCAGTTGTACTCGTCTCTAATTTGTTCTCCTGGTGAAGGTATTAAATAAAGAACAGAAGAACAATACCTCCTCTAACGTAGTATTAAATAAAATATCAACATAAATATAAAATATAATCAAAAATATTAAAGTGTCCTAAAAGCTGCCATCATTCTTTTTTTTAATTAAAAAGTTTATTGTAATATTTTTCAACAGCTCATTTAAATATTTTTGAGAAATAATATAAAATAAGCGCATTCCAGTCGCAGTCGGGTCAAGCAACCGTATTTTTTATAAGAAAAACGAGCCTACTTTTGGCATTCCTCTGAAAAAACAATCCACTTAAAAAATTATTTTGAATACTTGTCTTTGTCTTAAGTTGTTACTGTTTAGAAAGAGTACAACGAAGGAAGAATGAGTAGAAATCATGAAAACGTATAGAAGGAAATCTGTAAGGATTATATTTACAAAATAAGTACGATCAAAATATCCAAGGCATAGCTGACAAGTTTTCCAGTTTATCTGGAAAACTTTTCTCCAGAATTTTATAATAGTGAAGTTTGGCATCTTATATATCCGAAAATTAATATAGGATGTTTCTATAAAATATAGTGTTGAGTATATATATACATATATTTTGAAATTGTAAGAACTGCCAAGCTGTGACCATGCCAATGTGTACGATAGAAAAACTTTGATCTCTAAGACTCAAATTTATATAGCTAATTTATATAGTGTGGGTAACTTCGTTTTTTTTTTTTTTTTTTTTTTTTTTTTTATAATGACTCATTACAGAACATTTAAGTTAAACATTTTACTGAAAAATAAGTAATATTAATACGCATAATTAAGTATAAAATTAACTAATCGTTAGAATTTTGATCGATAAATTTTAATGCATTCATGTATGATTTGTTAATGGTGTTTAAACAGTTTGTTTTATTTCAACTGTAAAGTTTCATGGTTAGAATCATTTACAGAGAGTGACAAGATCGATTTTAAAATTGGTATAAAAAGGACAGTAGAACTGAAAAAATAGTTACTAACAATCACTAATTGAAATAGTTTTCAGTAGAGTCATACACAGGGTTTCCAACTTTCATAATTTATTCACGAGCATTTTTAGCCCCGCCTCTTTTTAATACCGGAAATCTTGAAAAATGATTTTCTTCTTATTTAATCGTTGTCACATATTAAACAGACATAATCTACAAAATTTATGGTGCGAAAAGAAGGAGAGGATTATTTAAATCGTGAATTAATTATAAATTTAGGAACTCTGGTTATATATACTACTGGCCATTAAAATGGCTACACCAAGAAGGAATAATAATAACGGAATGAAATTTGTTGGACACACACATTATACTAGGAAGAACATTTGATTAAAATTTCAAGAAATTTGGAGTAATATGTACTGAGAAAACAGTACATAATGCAACGACCTCTGTGAGCAATAACAGCACATATCTGCCTAGGCATTGAATCAAACAGCGATTGGATGACAAGTACGAGTAGAGCACTTCATGAAGCTTCAACACGATGCCACAATTCATCGATTGAAGTTACTGGTGAGTGGTGAGGGGGCCAGTCGCTTTTCAACGATTAAACAGTTATTTTCATTGGTGCGAGATCAGGAGAACGCGCTGGCCAGAGCAACAGTCGAATACATTCTGTATCAAAGAAGGTGCGGACAATACAAACAACTCGCGGTCGTGCATTATCTTGCTTAAATTTTGCGCTACGGAGGCCTCGAATACAGGGCAGAGGGGCGGGCCTTAACTCATCAGAAATTTAATGGCCGCTGATCAGAGTGCCAGGAATACGAACATGAAGTAATCGAGACGTGTATCTAATGGGAACCAATAACATCATTACGAATGATGGACAGTATGATGATGTCGAATCCCAGCTGGCAATGTGCATTATTCATAATGCCGTTAAATACGGATAAGGCAATCTTGATGCTGCAAACAGGATTGTGATTTGTCTGAAAAGTGACTTCACGCCATTTCTGCGTCCAGGTTCATCGTTGATCACACATTAATGGCGCCCATATCAGTGATGCAGTTTTGAGGGTAATCAGAATTTTGGTAGCCGCATACTGAGTCACCACCTAGATTGATGGTATGTGGTACCATTGGATACACGTCCCGGTAACCTCTTGTTTTCATTCCCGCCACTCTGAATACCAGCCATTACATTTCTGATTAGTTAAGGCTTATGTTAAGGCCTCCGAAGCGCAACATTTAAGCAGTACAATTCTCGACCGCAAGTTGTTTGTATTGTCCGGACCGTCTTTGATACAGAATGTGTTCGACTGTTGCTCTGGCCAGCGCGTTCTCCTGATCTCGCACTCGCACCAATGAAAATGACTGTTTAATCGTTGAATAGCGACTGCCCCTCCCACCACTCACCAGTAACTTCAATCGATGAATTGTGGCATCGTGTTAAAACTTCATGAAGTGCTGTACCCGTACATGTCATCCAATCGCTCTTCGATTCAATGCCTCGGCAGATAAGTGCTGTTATTGCTCGCCGAGGTCTCTGCTTTATGTAATATTACTCCAAATTTTCTGAAATTTTAATCAATTGTTCTTCCTACTATAATGTATGTGTCCAAAAAATTTCATTCCGTTATTATTTTTCTTTCTTGGTGTAGCAATTTTAATGGCCAGTAGTGTATATCAAACATCGCCGATTATTGATTAGGCGATTATTGATTAAAAGTGACTCTGGAACTGGCATCACTAGCAGCAATCTGACGGAAAGTGGTTGGAAGAATCACTGTTTTTCCCCCAATCGCGCAAAAACAGCTGTACACTGCTCTTGCACCTTTCACGAAATATACGCGAAACTATCCGAGTGCGAATGCAGCGAAAGCTTTGATCTAAATATATATGAATCTAGAAAACTGTTTATAAAAAGTGGTACACATGTTTTATTATTATTATTATGACATTTGCGTATTTGCTTGATCTATTTGAATAATTTAAATATAAATATTTTTTCTCATTACAATGCAATTTTTTCAAACATTTCGATACACTCAAATTGCATGTTTAAAGCAGTAAAGATTTTTAATACATCATTCTTTCTTTTCCGTAAAGTATTATATGGAATGTTCTAATAGTGAAAAGTTGTATCTTCTAATAGATTTCCGTAAGTTTTTTTTTTAGTATACTACTATGAGAGCTGTCAACCTTTACGATTTTTGGCTACCGGCAAATTTTTTTAGACTTTTTTTATTTTATTAATCCCTTAACGCGCGCTATCCTCGCTGCGAGGAAGCAAAATTTAAGATCCAGCAGCAAAAATTCATCCCGTAAATTTTTTAGCAAAAATTTACGTTTATAACATAGCAGACAAGGCCGGTATTTTAAACCTTAAAATTTAAAATTTCATTAAGTTTAATTTAGTTCATAAATTCCGGTGGCAGTATAATTTAAATTATCCGAATTGTCTTGCACCGCAAAGGGTTAAATCAGTGAAAAACTGTTGTTGTACTTATAAAAAAAGTTCTATAAAAATTTTACAGTAAATAAAATGCGTAAAAGTTTGCAACTATGCTAACAACTTTAAAACTTTCTCTTATACAGCAGGACCCTGATCTAACAACTTTCTATTTATATTATGAATGTATCCTTATACACGATACAGCGTGATTTCAAAGTCACGGGATAAACTTAGAGGAAATGTAGAGAACATCGCAAGGAATTAGAATTTATAGGAACCTATGTCCTCAAACGTCATTTTAACACTTTAACAACCGGTTGATTTTGCGTGGATATGGGCGGGACTCTCCAATGTTGCATTTTTGAAAAAATAGTTTTTACACGCTAATGTTTACATAAATAAAGAAATTATGTTTATATCGATGTATTTTATTCCAGTGATTGCAATAATATGAACAATGTGTATTATTTTGCGAAGTAATAAAGCATGTAGGTTTTTTAAATTTACGCACGCAGCAGCGGAGTAAGTAGTACACCGCAACCCAAAATAACCAGACCTTAAAGGATTAAAATGAGGTTTAGGGAAATGGGTTCTTATAAAATTCTGCATTCTTGTGATGTTCTGTACCTCCCCTCAAAGTTTGTCCCATGATCTCGGAATCACCCTGTATATTATTTATTTTTTGCCAATTTTGTGTTTATTTGGAAACTCGTAAAACAGTAGCAAAAATAAAATTTTATACGTTTAAATAACATAAATTTTATATAAATATTACTCGTATGATTAAAAAAAAACCCCACAAGATTGAATTTATATAAAAAAATACCCTTTGAATAAACATTAAAGAATACAAAAACTCGCAACAATTTTTCGGGTCGGGCAAAGTAGGCACACGTTTTTTATACAAAACGAGTGCGCATGGTATATTAGTGTTTATGATTTGCCTGCTGTACTCGTTTCTAATTTGTTCTCCTGATCATGGTATTAAATAAAAAACTGAAGAGCAATGCTTCCTGTAACGTATTAAATAACTTTTGAAGATAAATATAAACTATAATAAAAATTATTAAAATTTCCTTAAAGCTGCCATCAGTTTTTTTAATTAAAATGTTTATTGTACTTTTTTTGAACAACTCTTTTGAATATTTTTGAGAAATAATATAAAACAAAACGCATTCCAGTCGGGTCAAGTAAAAGTACTTTTATAAGAAAAAACGAGCCTCCTTTTGGCATTCTTCTGAAAAAACACTCCACTTAAAAAGGATTTTGAATATTTGTCTCTGTCTTAAGTTATTACTGTTTATAAAGAGTTCAACGTAGGAAGAAGTAGCTGACGTCATAAAAAGGGAGAAGGAAATATGTAAGGACGACAAAGACATCATAAGTACAACCTATGGTCTAGCCGACGAGTTCAACAACCAGCACTAACTTAGATGCTCGACCTCACCTTATGTTACATAGTACCCGATAAATCTGGTGATCACGTTCCATTGTTTTTTCTAAGTGCATTCTTTATATCAGAACTGAACAAAAATGCTTGACATATGTTAAAAATCTTTTTGATTTCTCGTTTAAATTTTCTACGAAAGCATGGACTTTCCTCAGAAAATTCAAAATACCTGTGAACTTCCAGTGTAAAGGACTCTGAAATTCATATTAATCAGTTATATGTCAGCCATTTTCATGCCTTTCTCCTGTATATTTTATGTATATATTCTAAAATCTATTTATTACAGCCATCAACTGCAGTATGGGTAAATATACACTTTTCTTAATTGACCGTCTGTATAAATACCCTCTCTTTTCGTTTATTTAAATTATATATCTGTAATTTTCAAAACATTTTTTGTTTAAACTAAAAGTTTATGTATGTATGTACCTTTAGAGTGGGATAAAACTTTTTTTTAGCTATTAGCATTCAGACGCGTTTAACTTTTAATAAATTGATAGACCTGCTAACTATGCTAGTTCAAAATGACTAACACTTTAGTTTTGTTCTCCAATGCTATAGCTAGAAGAGAATGTTGATGTATATATAAACTATGTCTTATGTGACTAGAGACGAAATGTCTCGATTATCTTCTACAAACAAACTGTAACTTTTTTTTCATTCTGTATACTGTAAAAAGCTTTTTTATTCCAGAATCTTTCTGAAGAACTTTTTTTCTGATGTCTCAAGTCGTCATCAGCAGTCTTAAACCCTTTGCATTGATGATGAGCAGTTTAAACGCCTCTTTAAAGCCTTTCAATCTGCTGACGAGAATTTCTCTCCTGCTTGGGAACGACCAACACTGTCTTCAGTCAGCATTCCCTTGACGAGGTCTTCTTTAGCCAGCTAGATTACAGACAGGACACTTCGCTTCAGAGTTTTATGTATTCTCGACAATGAAACTAGTTAAAACAGACATATTTCTTTCAATGAACAATTCTTCGTTTTGTGGACATATTTTCACTACTTCGTTTAACGAACATTAATTTTCTGCATCATGAACTTTTCCTCATACAACATATATTATAGTCACATTTGTCGAGGCGATCCATCTGTCATACTATTAAACAACAAAAACCTTTCCTGGTTTACAGGAAATAGTTTGTATCTCCCCTTCTGTAGCGCATTAAAGAGAAACTCAGTAGTAAGCTAAGTTTTCAGGAGTTTCCTGTTGTAAACGACCTGTTTTCTTTTAAATTAAGTTTTTCTTTCCATTAACCCCTTAACGCGCGGTGTCCTCGCCACGAGGACGCAAAATTTAGGATCCAGCTGCAAAAATTCATCCCGGAAATATTTTAGCAAAAATTCGCGTTTATAACATATCAGAAAAGGCCGGTTTTTTTAAATCTTAAAATTTAAAATTTCTTTTAGTTTAATTTAGTTCATGAATTCCGGTGGCAGTATAATTTAAATGTTTCAAATTGTTTTGCGCCGCAAAGGGTTAACAGTCTACAGGTTTTTAACTCGGAAAACGCGGTTAAATATTTTTTCCCCTTAAATTACTCAGTATGCTTTTTTAAACAGCAGCCTTTTTCTTAGAATGCTGCTCACTCAAGAAATACCTCTTTTTAGCTGAATTATTATTTCATTAAGTCCTTAGATAACAGTTAATCCTTCTTAGCCTTTTAAACCTGTTCTGTTCTGGGTTTTCAGGAAAAACTTTTTTTCCGAGGGGGAAATTGTAAGGTAGATGTAAAATTGGAGGTTGAGATGAAAGGATGCCGCCACAGGTAAGCTGCATGGTAAGTAAGATTTAACAGGGAGCAGCCCCCGCTCACTGCTCTTAGATCAGTGTTGAGCGCTTCTAAGGGGACTACTCCGAAAATATCCCCCGCAGACTGGGGAAGAATCGAACCAGCTCCAGTCCTGCCTGACGTTTATTGAAAATCAAATGGGTAAATTACAGGCAGAGTCGACAGGTTTGAAAAACCTGAAACCAACAGACGGCGACTCAGTATTACAGAAGTTTGTGCCAGGTGGAAACCTCTCGCGACAAAGGGCAGATAATGAGAGTGATGCAGGATCGATTTTGAGTTTTTTAGGAACTATTGTAAAGGAGAAGACGCCAGGCTTTGAGAACCTGAGGCCGACAAACGGCGATTTTGAGGTAAGTTCTGTGGGTGCCGGGCGGTTGCCCTTCGCGACAGTTGGCACCATTTGATGTTGGGTATACAGTTGAGAGACTTTTGAAGATCAAGTGAGACATAGGTATCTTTTTTTTTTTAGTTTCACTTTGCAAAGTAAGATTGTGGCGTGGAGATGGGATAAAAGAAATTAGCTAGCTGTGAAGTAAAATATCGATCGGAGATGGAAAACGCGAAGGCTGTGCTCAGCGCAACCGATGACGCAATAGATTGAAGCTGGGATGATTTTAGATTTGCGTGGAGTATCAAAAAAAAAAAAAAAATACGCAGGTTGAGTAGGATGGATGATTACGTTTAGTTAATGGAAGTAGTGAATTAAAGTGATGAAGGTTTGCTGTTTTCAAGGAGTTTAAATAGCGGAAGATGGGAATAGAGTGTTGTGTTGGTGGTGCAGCCAGTCTGCAGGAGTTTTATTAAAGAGCTGATTTAATTATCTTAAAAGCGTTATAATTTGAGTGCGTAATAAGTAGTTTAGAGGTAGAGTTCGTCTCTTCATTGACGGGCCGTAGAGTCCAAGGTGCTTCTTGAAAGTTAGAAAGGCAATCTTTAGCCAGCTTACGCCACTCACGAGTGGTGAGACTTATTTTTTATATTACTTTAATTCATTTACGGGATTGATTATTGAGTTTCTCTGAAAACCGTCCCTACCCGTGTTTCAAGTAGAAATGAACTTTTATTTGTTTTACATTAAGAGTCTAATTTTGCACTTTACTGATTTAAGAACTTGTTTAGAATGGGATCTGAAGAAGCAGATGCCGGTCTCAGAACTTACAACCTTTAAATTAAACATTTTATTGAAAAATAAGTAATATTAATACGCGTAATTAAGTATACAATTAAAAAATCGTTAAAATTTTGAATTTAATGAATGTATGTATAAATTGTTAACCTTTTGAAAGGGGCTGTGACAGCGTCTGTCACGTTTCACCATAGGATTTCGTAAGAGCCCTCCTCAAAAAGTTAATGGTGTTTAAATAGATTGTTTTATTTGAAGTGTAAAGTTTCATGCTTACAGAGAGCGACAGGATCCATTTTAAATCTCTATAAAGAGGAAAGCACAAGTGAAAAAGATAATTATTAACAATCACTAACAGAAATAATTTTCAGTAGAGTCATATATATCAAACATTACTCATCGAATTTAGTGGCGATTATTAATTAAAAGTGTCTCTGGAATCACTAGCAGCAAGCAAACCGAAAAACAATCACAATGGTAGAAAGAATCACTGTTTAAGCATCGACATCTACCAGACTGTTTTAATTACCGCGCAAGAGCAGATATACATTCAGAGCTCCCAAATTTTATAATTTATTCACCAGCATTTTTAGCCCCGCCTATTTTTCATTCCGGAAATTTTGAAAAATGATTTACTTTTTATTTAACCCTTAACGCTCGGCATATTTCCCTATAGAGACGCCCTTTGGCGTTCCTTTTAAACGTCACACGTATAGTTTCCAAATTACTACCTTTTGGCTACCGAAAAATTGTAATAATTTGCTATATTTTACTTCACCATTAAATGAAATAAATATTTTTCTTAAAATTTTCCGGGTGCCGAAAGGTAGCGTATAGTTACACGTTTTAGAAAAATAACATTTCATTTGCAGAGGAACACCTTAAGGCGTGGTTTGATTTTTTAATGTCCCCTCAGAAGGGACATACGAGCGATAAGGGATAATCGTTGTCACATATTAAAGAAAAATAAGCTACAGAATTTCTAGTGCGAAAGACGACGGAGCTAAAAATGTTCGTGAGCAAATTATAAAAGTTCGGAACATTGTGTCCTCTGCTCCTGCGCCTCTCAAGAAATACCCTCAAAATGGTTCGCGTGGGTCCAGCATAAGCCTCGATCTAAATACATATGAATCTAAAAAACTCATTATAAAAAGTAGTATATATGTTATATTTTTAATTATTATGGATTTGCGTATTTGTTTGATCTATTTGAATAATTTAAATAGAGATATTTTTGTCATTATAACGTACATTTTTCAAACATTTTGATTCACTTAAATTGCACGTTTAGAATAGTTAAGATTTTTAAAACATCTTTCTTTCTTTTCCCTCAAGGTATTATATGGAACCTTCTAATAGTGAAAAGTTGTATTTTCTAATAGATTTCAGTATGTTTTTTTGATATATTACCATGATAGTTGCCAAATTTTAGGAGTTATGGCCGCTGGAAATTTTTTTTAAAATATTTTATTTCATTAAAACAGTGAAAAGCTGTTATAGAATTTATAAAAAAAATTCTACAAAAATTTTACAGTAAATAAAAATCCAAAATAATTACAATTATGCTAAAACTTTTAAAATTTTCTCTTATACAGCAGGACCCTGGTCTAACATATTTTTATTTATATTATGATTGTATCAGTATACACGATATAGCGTGATTCCAATGTCAAGGAATAAACATGGATGGAAGGTAGAGAACATCGCAAGGATTCAGAATTGTATATGAACCCATTTCCTCAAACTTCATTTAACTCTTTAAGAACCAGAAGATATCCTTGGATATGGGTGGGGCTCTCCAATGTTGCATTTAAAAATAAATAGTATTTACACGCTAATGTTTATATAAGTAAAGAAATTATGTTTTTATCGATGTATTTTATTGCAGTGATTGCAATAATATGAAAAATTTGCATTATTTTGTGAAGTAATAAAGAATGCAAGATTTTAAAATTTACACAGTAGCGGAGTAAGTGTTACACCGCAACCCAAAAGAACCAGTTCTTAAAGGAATAAAATGAGGTTTGGGGAAATGTGTTCTTATAAAATTTTGCATCCTTGTGATGTTCTCTACCTCCCCTCAAATTTTGTCCCATGCTATGCGTATGTTTTTCAGTATATTACCATAAGATTTACAACTTTTACGATATTTGGCCACCGGAGAATTTTTATAGAATTTTTTATTTTAAAAAATCAGTGAAAAAGTGTTATAGAATTTAAAAGAACTATTTCTGTAAAAAAATTTACAGTAACTAAAAAGCGTAAAAGTTTGCAAGTACGATTACACTTTTAAAATTTTCTATTATACAGCAGGATCTTGGTCTAACAACTTTTTGTTTATATTATGAATGTACCATTATACATGATATAACGTGATTCCAAGGTCATGGGATAAACTTGGAGGGAAGGTAGAGATATTCAAAAGGATTCAGATTTGTATAGGATTCCATGTCCTCAAACGTCTTTTTGAATCCTTAAGAACCGGGTGATTTTGCGCGGATATGGGCGTGGCTCTCCATTGTTCCATTCTTTAAAGAAAACTTTTTACACGCTAATGCATACCCTCCATCATGCTAATTAATAATCTGTAGTATTGTTAGCCCCGCCTTCTTTTTCACACCAGTATATTTTTAGAGTATTTTTCTTCTTATTTAATCGCAATTGCATTTGGAGAATATTACTTTAAAAATTCATTGGTGGGAGAAAAAGGCGGGAATAATAATACTACGGAATATTAATTAGGATGATGGAGGATATGTAGTGTTTATAAAAATAAAGAAATTATATTTTTATCGATGTATTTAAGGGGTGTTTGCGTTCCGGGTTCTTATTTTACTTTCCACCAGTAATTACGAATTGTATTTTTGGTTATACTTAATTGCTAAACTTTGCTGTAACACTTTCGATGTTATCAGCGTTAAAAAAATTCTGGTAGCGATTTCCGGGAACACAGTATTTTCTTCCAGTGATTGCAATTATATGAACAATGTGTATTATTTTGTGAAGTAATGAAGCATGCAAGATTTCAAAATTTAGATTGCAGCGAAATAAGTAGTACACCGAAACCCAAAACAACCAGTTCTTAAAGGGTTAAAATGAGGTTTGGGGAAATGGGTGCTTATAAATTTCTGAATCCTTCTGATGTTCTCAGAAAATAATACGAACAACTCTTCTTTCGCTAAGAAAATGGTTGAAAGAATCATTGCTCAAGCATGCAATACATTTAACAACGGTTTTTTTTTTTTTTTACCAGCGCAAGAATAATTACCCATTGCTTTTGCGCCTATCACGAAACACGCAGGAGATTGAGTATGACATTTCAGCAAAAGCTTCGGTCGAAATACATATGAATCTAATAAACTATTTATAAAAATTGGTATAAATGTAATTTTTTATGACATTTGCGTATTTGTTTCATCTATTTGAATAGTTTAAATTAAAATATTTTTTGTCATTATAATTTAATTTTTTTCAAACATTTCGATACACTTAAATTGCATGTTTAGAACAGTTAAGATTTTTAATACATCTTTCTTTCTTTTCCGCCAAAGTATTATATGGAATCTTCTAATAGTAAAAAGTTGTATTTTCTAATAGATTTCCGTATGTTTTTTCAGTATACTTCGACGAGAATTGCAACCTTTTACGATTTTCGGCTACCGGAAAATTTTTATAGAGTTTTTTATTTTATTAAATCAGTGAAAAACTCTTATAGAATTTATAAAAATATATTCTGTAAAATATTTACTGTAACTAAAAAGCGTAAAATTTTGCAACTATGGTAAAACTTTAAAACTTTTTCTAATACAGCTGGAACCTGATCTAACAATATTTTATTTATATTATGAATGTATCATTGTGCACGGTATAGCTTGATTTCAAGGTGATATCATGAACTTGGAGGGAAGGTAGAGAATATCACAAGGATTCAGGATTGTACAGGAACCCACGTCCTCAAACGTCATTTTAAATCTTTAAGAACCGGGTGATTTTGCCTGGATATGAGCGTGGCGCTCCAATATTGCTTTTTTTTTTTTTTTAAATTTTACACGCTAATGTGTATATAAATTAAAAAAAATATGTTTTTATCGATGTATTTTGTCGCTGTGATTTTAATTATATGAACAATGTGTTTTATTTTGCGAAGTTATGAAGCGTGCAAGATTCTAAAATTTGCACAGCAGCGGAGTTACTAGTAGAGGCAGAACCCCCCCCCCCCCTTTACCTAATTTCGCCGTAAATCCTACCTGCGAACATCCTAATTAATATTCCGTAGTATTGTTTGTCCCGCCCTTTTTCTAACACCAGTAAAATTTTAGAGTAATATTCTCCAAATGCAATTACGATTAAATAAGAGGAAAACTACTCTAAATAGATACCGGTGTGAAAAAGAAGGTGGAGCTAACAGTACTGCGGAGTATTAATTAGTATGTTGGCAAATATGCCGTAAATTGTTGTAGCAACATGCGACTGGTACTGATGGATTTGTAATAACGTCTGGTACGGTCAAAATATGTTAAGGGGGTCGTCAAAATATTAAAACTTGCATCAATTTAATTTTTTTTGCAATGGTAATTCCTATTTATAAAGCCATTTCTTATACCCGCTCTGTTGTTCACCGGCGTTTGTCCGAATGTGTCACATGTTTTTTTTTATATCTCAGTAACCAGACCACCTAAAGAATTCGGGTTTTCACTAAAATATTAGTCATGTCTGACAATACAATTTAACACAATAATAATAATAATAATAATAATAATAACTTAATTGATTTATTTTCTTTTAATTAAAAAAATATATGAAAATAATAAGCTAATAACAGCAAAAAATTAGCCATTTAAATTTTATTCATAATTTAATTGTTCCCAAAAAATTTTTGAGTTCATATTTTCTTTTCTTTTTTTCCCGACAGGTAAAAAAATACATTCATCTAAACGTGAAGAATAAAAAAGTATATAAAAAAAATAAACTAAGCATCTCACAAAAATTGAGGTCATTATCACTTAAAAATTTTAAATAATTTAACACTTTAAGAACCGGGTGGTTTTACGTGGTAATGGGTGGGGATGTCCAATGTTCCTTTTTTTTTTAAAGAGTTTTTACACGTCAATGTCTATATAAATAAAGAAATTGTGCTTTTTTCATGCATTTTATCGCAGTGATTGCAATAATATGAACAATGTGCATTATTTTGTGAAGTAATAAAGCATATGCGAGTTTTTTAAAATACACAGCAGAGGAGTAAATAGTACACTGCAACCCAAAAGAACCAGTTCTTAAAGGATTAAAATGAGGTTTGGGAGAAATGGGTTATTATAAAATTCTGCATCCTTGTGATGTTCTCTACCTCCGATCAAAGTTTGTCCCATGACATCGGAATCAACCTGTATATTATTTACTTGTTGCCCATTTTGTGTTGATTTGGCAACCTGTAAAGTAGTAGCAATAATAAATTTTAGTAGGTTTCAATTTCTTCAATTTAATTATAAATAAAACTCATACGGTAAAAAAAAAAAAAAAAAAAACACCGGACTGACTTTTATAAAACTAAAAATTAATTAAAAATTAAAAATAAATCTTTCAATAAGACTTTATTTTTAATTTTGACAACCGGAGAATTTTTACAGAATTGTTTATTTTAAAATTCGGGGAAAATTGTTATAGAATTTATAAGAAGTATTTCTGCAAAAATTTTACAGTAACTAAAAAACGAAAAAGATTGCAACTACGATTACACATTTAAAATTTTCTATTATACAGCAGGACCCTGATCTAACAACTTTTTGTTTATATTATGAATGTATCATTATACACGATTTAATGTGATTCTAAGGTCATGGGATAAAGTTGGAGGGAAGGTAGAGATTATCAAAATCATTCAGAATTGTATAGGATTCCATGTCCTCAAAGGTCTTTTTAAATCCTTCAGAACCGGGTGTTTTTGCGTGGATATGGGCGGGGCTCTCCATTGTTCCATTCTTTAACCCCTTAACGTGCACTCTCCTCGCTGCGAGGACGTAAAATTTAAGATCCAGCTGCAATAATTCATCCCGGAAATTTTTTAGCAAAAATTCAAGTTTATAACACAGGGGAAAAGGCCGGTTTTTTTCACCTTAAAATTAAAAAAAAAAATTCAGTTTAATTTACTCCATGAATTCCGGTGGCAGTATAATTTAAATAATCCGAATTGTCTTGCGCTGCAAAGGGTTAACGAAAAGTTTTTACACGCTAATGCATACCCTCCAACATGCTAATTAATATTTCTTAGTATTGTTAGTCCTGCCTTCTTTTCCACACCAGTATATTTTTAGAGTATTTTTCTTCTTATTTAATCGCAATTGCATTTAGAGAATATTACTCTAAAAATTCATTGGTGGGAAAAATGGCGGGACTAACAATACTACGGAATATAAATTAGGATGTTGGAGGGTATGCAATGTTTAAAAAAATAAAGAAATTATGTTTTTATCGATGTATTTAAGGGGTATTTCCGTTCCAGGTTTTTTATTTTACTTTCCACCAGTAATTAAAAATTGCATTTTTGGTTATATGTAATTGCTAAACTTTGCTACAACACTGTCGATATTATCAGTGGTAAAAAAAAATCTGGTAGCGATTTCCGGGAACACAAACTCCCCTGGTATTTTACTGCAATAATATGAACAAGGTGTATTATTTTGTGAAGTAACGAAGCATGCAAGATTTAAAAATTTACACTGCAGCGGAGTAAGTAGTACACAGAAACCAAAAACAACCAGTTCTTAAAGTGTTAAAATGAGTTTTGGGGAAATGGGTTCTTATAAAATTCTGAATCCTTGTGATGTTCTCAGAAAATATTATTCTTTCGCAAAAAAAATGGTTGAAAGAATCATTGTGCAAGCATCTATTAGGTTGTTGCAAAAGTTCGTGCGGACGCGGATTATTTTACTCCAAAGACGAGAGCTTCTATCGCCGTGGTATACATTTGTTATTCGAAAAATGGGCAAAGGTTGTAGAAAGTAATGGAGAGTATTTTGATTAAAAATTGTCATTTGATTTGACGTATTTTCATGAAACGAAGCATTAAAAAATCTCGCGAATATATGCAAAGACCTAATATGTTTCACAAACGGTTTTTTTTTTTAACCCGCGCAAGAACAGATACCCACCGTTTTTGCGACTTTCCCGAAAAAACAAATTTATGAATCGCGATACACAAGCAAAAGCTTCGATCGAAATACATATGAATCTAATAAACTGTTTATAAAAAGTGGTATAAATGTATTTTTTTTAGACATTTGCGTATTTGTTTGATCTATTTGAATAGTTTAAATTGAAATATTTTTTGTCATTATAATGTAATTTTTCCAAACATTTCGATTCATCTAAATTGCATGATTAGAGCAGTTAAGATTTTTAATATATCTTTCTTTCTTTTCCGTCAAGGTACTTTATGGAATCTTCTATAAAAAGTTGTATTTTCTAATAGATTTCCGTATGTTTTTTCAGTATTCTACGACGAGAGTTGCAACCTTTTACGATTTTCGGCTACCCGAAAATTTTTATAGAATTTTTTATTTTATTAAATCATTGAAAAACTTGTGTAGAATTTATTAAAAAAAAATTCTATAAAAAATTTACTGTAACTAAAAAGCATAAAAGTTTGCAACTATGGTAGCACTTTTAAAACTTTCTCTAATACATCTGGACCTTGATCTAACAATCTTTTATTTATATTATGAATGTATCATTGTGCAAGGTATAGCGTGATTTCAAGGTCATATAAACTTGGACGAAAGGTAGAGAACATCACAAGGATTCAGAATTGTATAGGAGCCCATGTCCTCAAACTTCATTTCAACTCTTTAAGAACCGGATGAGTTTGCCTGGATATGGGAGTGGCTCTCCAATGTTGCATTAAAAAAAAAATAATAATAATAAAAATAAAAACTAACGTGTATATAAACAAAGAAATTATGTTTTTATCGATGTATTTTATCGTAGTGATTGAAATAATATGAACAATGTGTATTATTTTGCGAAGTAATGAAGCATGTAAGATTTTAAAATTTACACAGCAGCGGATTTAGTAGTAGTGTCAGAAAAAAAAAAAAAAAAAAAAAAAAAAAAAAACCTAATTTCGCCGCAAATTGTTGTAGGAACTTGCGACTGGAACCGATCGATTTTTATTAACGTCTAGTTTAGAAAGGTATGGTCAGATTTTGCTTAGGGGATCGCCAACATATTAAAACTTGCATCAACTTTATTTTTTTTTCAATGGTAATCCCTAATTTTAAGACCATTTCTTCTACCCGCTCTGTTTGTCACGAATGTGTAACATGTTTTTGCTTATACCACTGTAACCAGACCACCTATAGATTTCGGGTTTTCACTAAAATATTAGTCATGTCTGACACTACAATTAACACAATAATAATAATAATAATAATAAATAACATAATTGAATTATTTTCTTTTAATTAATAAAAATATGAAAATAATAAGCTAATAAGAGCAAAAAATTAGCCATTTAAATTTTATTCATAATTTAATTGTTCCCAAAAGAATTTATGAGTTCATTTTTTTTGTCCGCAGGAAAATAAATACATTTATCTAAACGTGAACAATAAAAAAGTATAAAAAAATAAACTAAGCATCTCAAAAAAATTGACGTTATTATCACGTAAATTTTTTAAATAATTTAACACATTAAGAATCGGGTGGTTTTGCGTGGATATGGGTGGGGATGTCCAATGTTCCTTTTTTTTTTTTTTTTTTTTTTTTTTTTAAAGAGTTTTTATACGCTAATATCTATATAAAGAAATTATGCTTTTTTTATGCATTTTATCGCAGTGATTGCAATAATATGAACAATGTGCATTATTTTGTGAATTAATGAAGCATATGCGAGTTTTTAAAAATACACAGCAGAGGAGTAAGTAGTACACTGCAATCCAAAAGAACCAGTTCTTAAAGGATTAAAATGAGGTTTGGGAGAAATGGGTTCTTATAAAATTCTGCATCCTTGTGATGTTCTCTACCTCCCCTCAAAGTTTGTCCCATGACATCGGAATCAACCTGTATATTATTTACTTGTTGCCCATTTTGTGTTGATTTGGCAACCTGTGAAGTAGTAGTAATAATAAATTTTAGTAGGTTTCAATTACATCAATTTATTTATAAATATTACTCATACGATTAAAAAAACAAGAAAGAAAAATCATGCAGTACGCATTGATTAGTAACACTTTCCAACTATACGCAATTGTTGTATCGAATAAATTTTAATGCTATTTGTCTGCGTTACCACACAACAGACAGAAGGACTGAAATGTATACAGATAGAATAATTGATTTTAAAATTGCTCGTAGTCATTTTGGAAAGTGTTAAAAAGGCTTAACGAAAAAGAAAATGAAGCCGTTAGATTATAATTATAGCTTTTAATCTCTCTGAATATTTTACAATATTCCTGTAAATCTGAAAGCTAATCATATCATATTCTATACAAAACAATATTTCAGAATGTTAATAATACATGTCAATGTTTCTATGATTTTTATAGTAGAAAGTTTTTTAAATATAACTTTAAAAAATTCTGTCCTAAAACGTAATACATTGGCTTTTTTTGTATTGTTGTTATTATTGTCTCTGTAAACAAACTAGTTGTACAGGACCTATTAATGGCATTTTAAATAGGGAACATTCCATAGGGAACTTGAGTGTATCATTTTTTTAAAATTTCTCAAAATATTCACAGATGATAGGAGCCGGAGACAAACAAATAGAAAGGTAGACAATCGGACAGACAGATGCACAATATTCCCACTAAAATTATAAGAAAGTATTAAAACGCTCATGTAAACAAAAGTGCTATTCCAGAAAATTTTTATTAATAGCTCTTAATGTAAATGATTATTTTTGTGTGGCCCTGTAAATCTAATGCTAACCATACTATATTACATAGAAGGCACTCTTTTGTGCATACGAATAATATATTTCAATTGCATTAAGCTTTGTGGAAAATAAAATTATTAAAATTGGGTTTATAAAAATAACTCTCATACAACACAATGCTTTGGAATATTTTCAAGTGCCCCTGTACACAAACCAGTTAGAAATGTACTCTATTTTACATAGGAAACATCCGATAGGGAATTGAATAACATATCAAAATTTCATTAAAGTTTCTATACATTAAAAATATTAAAATATGGTTTATAGAAATACCTCTCATAAAACTTAATGTTTTGAAATACTTTTGGGTGTCCCTGTACACAAACCAGAAGAGGTATACACTCCATTTTCAATAGGGAACATCCGATAGGGAACTTGAATAAAATATATCGGTTTGAAGAAATTTCATAAATATTTACGGGAATTAGAGCAGAGAAAACAGACAGAGAGACAGACAGACGGACAGAAGAACAGTCAGACAGATGCACAAATTGAAATTATATTCACACTAAAAAAATGATAGAAAGTGTCAAAAACGCTTAATGTAAACGAAAGTACAATTCTAGGATTTTTTTATTAATAGCTCTTAATATAACTGAATATTTTTGTGTCACCCTGTAAATCTAATGATAACCATGCTATATTCTATGCAAAGCATTCTTTTGTGCATATAAATAACATATTTCAATTTCCTGAAACTTCTGCAATGTAAAGTTATTAACATTTGATTTATAGAAATATCTCACAAAGAACGCAATGCTTTGGAGTACTTTTGAGTGTCCTTGTACATAAACTAGTGGTGGTATGTAAACTATTTTATATAGGAAACATCCAATAGTGAACTTAAAAAACATATTTCAATTTCATGAAGATATTGTACAGTAAAGGTATGAAAATATGGTTTATAGAAATACCTCTCATAGAACACAATTCTTTGAAATACTTTCGGGTGTCCCTGTACCCAAACCAGTAAAGGTATAAACTCCAATTTCAATAGGGAACATTCGATAGTGAACTTGAATAACATAAATCAGTTTCAAAAAATTTCATAAATATTTACGAGAGTTAGAGCGGGGGAAGAGAGACAGACGGACAGATACACAAACTGGTATCATATTCACACTTAAAAAAATGTTAGAAAGTGTTAAAAACGCTTAATGTAAACGAAAGTATAATTCTAGCAAATTTTTATTAATAGCTCTTAATATAACAGAATAGTTTTGTGTCACCCTGTAAATCAAATTCTAATCATGTTATATTCTATGTAAAGCATTCTTTTGTGCATATAAATAACATATTTCAATTTCCTAAAACTTCATGGAAAATAAAGTTATAAAAATTTGGTTTATAGAAATATCTGTCATAGAACGCAGTGCTTTAAAATAATTTTGAGTGTCCTTGTATATAAAAGAGTGATGGTATTTAATCCATTTTATACAGGAAACATCCAATAGTGAACTTGAATAACATATTTCAATTTCATTAAGATATGTGTACAGTAAAGGTATGAAAATATGATTTATAGAAATACCTCTCATAGAACACAATGCTTTGATATACTTTCGGGTGCCCCTGTATATAAATCAATGGTGGTATTTAATCGATTTTATACAAGAAACATCCCATAGTGAACTGAAATAACATATTTCAATTTCATTAAGATATGTGTAAACTAAATGTATGAAAATATGATTTATAGAAATACATCTCACAGAACGCAATGCTTTGAAATATATTCGGGTGTCCCTGTATACAAACCAGTAAAGGTATAAAGTCCATTTTCAATAGGGAACATCCTATAGTGAACGGGAATAACATATATCAGTTTCAAGAAATTCCACAAATATTTACGAGCGTTAGATCGCGGACGGACAGACGGAAAAACGGACAGACAGACAGACAAACCGAAGTCATTAACACTTTTTAACCTTGTTGGGAAGCGTTAAAAATGTTAGAAAGAGTTAAAAACGCTTAATGTAAACGAAAATACAATTTTAGCGAATATTTATTAATATCTCTTTATATAACTGATTATTTTTGTTCCTCCCTGTAAATCAAATGCTAATCATGCTATATTCTATGCAAAGCATTTTTTTTGTGCTTATAAATAACATATTTCAATTTTATAACTATTCGTGCAAAGTAAAGTTAATAAAATTTAGTTTATAGAAATATCTCTCATAAAACTCAATGCTTTGGAATACTTTTGTGTGCCCCTGTACACAAATCAAGTGGTGGTATTTACTCCATTTTACATAGGAAACATCCGATAGTGAACTTGAATAACATATATCAATTTTATTAAGATTTGTGTACAGTAAGGGTATGAAAATTTGATTTATAGAAATATCTCACATTGAACGCAATGCTTTAGAGTACTTTTGAGTGTCCCTGTACTTAAACTAGTAGTGGTATGTAATCTATTTTAAATAGGAAACATCCAATAGTGAACTTAAAACACATATTTCAATTTCATGAAGATATTGTACAGTAAGGGTATGAAAATACGGTTTATAGAAATGCCTCTCATAGAACACAATGCTTTGAAATACTTTTGTGTGTCCCTGTACACAAATCGGTAGTTGTATTTACTCCATTTTATACAGGAAACATTCGATATTGAACTTGATTAACATATTTAAATTTCATTAAGATTTGTGTACAGTAAGGTTATGAAAATATGGTTTATAGAAATGCCTCTCATAGAACACAATGCTTTGAAATATTTTCGGGGTTCCCTGTACACAAACCAGTAGAGGTATAAACTCCATTTTCAACAGGGAACATCCGATAGTGAACGTGTATAACATATTTCAACTTCATTAAGATTTTTGTACAGTAAGGGTATGAAAATATGGTTTGTACAAATGCCTCTCATAGAACACAATACTTTGAAATACTTTCGGGGGTCCCTGTATACAAACCAGTAGAGGTATAAACTCCATTTTCAATAGGGAACATCCGATAGCAAACTTGAATAACATATATCAGTTTCAAGAAATTCCATAAATATTTACGGGAATTAGAGCGCACACAGACAGACCGACAGACAGACAGACAAACCCAAGTCATAAACACTTTTCAACCTTGTTGGAAAGTGTTAAAAAACACCGGACTGACTTTTATAAAACTAAAAATTAATTAAAAATTAAAAATAAACCCTTTGAATAAGATTTTATTTTTAATTTTGACAACAGGAGAATTTTTATAGAATTTTTATTTTTAAAATTCAGTGAAAATTGTTATAGAATTTATAAGAAGTATTTCTGTAAAAATTTTACAGTAACTAAAAAATGTAAAAAAGTGCAACTATGATTACACTTTTAATATTTTCTATTATACAGCAGGACCCTGATCTAACAACTTTTTGTTTATATTATGAATGTATCATTATACACGATTTAACGTGATTCCAAGGTCATGGGATAAAGTTGGAGAGAAGGTAGAGATCATCAAAATTATTCAGAATTGTATAGGATTCCATGTCCTTAAACGTCTTTTTAAATCCTTTAGAACCTGGTGTTTTTGCGTGGATATCGGCGGGGCTCTCCATTGTTCCATCCTTTAAGCCCTTAACGCGCACTCTACTCGCTGCGAGGACGCAAAATTTAAGATCCAGCTGCAATAATTCATTCCGGAAATTTTTTAAGAAAAATTTTTGTTTATAACACAGCAGAAAAGGCCCCCCTTAATATTTTAAATTTCTTTCAGTTTAATTTACTCCATGAATTCCGGTGGCAGTATAATTTAAATAATCCGAATTGTCTTGCGCCGCAAAGGGTTAACGAAAAGTTTTTACACGCAAATGCATACCCTCCAACATGATAACACTAGTTTACATGGTTTTCATACCCCAGCTGAAAGTTGTTATTTTATTATTCATTTAGTTAGAATTATTCTGTCACGTCTGGTTTAAAAAATATTTATTAACTTAACTGAAATACATAATTTTGGTATTAATACTAAAAGAATATTAAAAATGACTAATTTTTGCCTTCTTTATATAGTTATTTGAATCAGTTTCTCTTATAATGGACCAACAGTAATCCGCTAACATGTTTTCATCCCAAAAATCCTTGATGTCGTTCTTCAAAAACCTTTAAATCTTGGTGAAAACGTTCCCCTTGTTCGTTACTCATACTTCTTAAGTTTTCAGGGAAAAAACTCAGATGCGAGTGCAGAATAATAATGCAGTGTCCCGGGATATCATTACAATAACAATATTCACCTTCTCTTTTGAAAAATTCTGAAAAAACTTTGCTTCTGTTTCTGAAAAACGTAACTTTTGTGTCCGGTAGTAATAAGTTCCATTGTTGTAAGCGGGAACCAAGAAGCTCTGCTTTAGATCTAGATAATTGTAAATCTCTTATAAGATCATTTAATTCGGCTTGGTTAATTAAATGTGGAGTGTATTCTTGAAGTGAGAACTCGTCAGAATCACTAGAAATCGATTTGAATTCAACATCACTTTCATTGTCATCTAGTATATTTGCACTCGAATTACCGGAACAAACTGGATGTGGTAGATCTTTCGAATGTAATATGGGCTTAGTAACAGACGGAACTTCGGCATATATAATACTTGCCTTATTTTTTTTATTATATCCCAATGTCTTCGTAACGCAAAAGTAACAATCATTTTCATGATTACTCGGTTCTCTCCATAGCATTGGGGAACCAAATGGAAGGTAAACGTTTGCTCCTGATGACCACTGGAGTAAGACGATTCTACAGCTTTCGCCAAACACATGAGGCACCCACTTTTTATCTTGATTTGCAACAGGAAATCCAAAATAATGAAGATATGCACTTTTTAACGAATCTACAATGGGTCTTCTCTTTTTTGAAAATATAAACTATTCACAAACATAGCAAAAACGATCAGAATTTTGTTTACACTTTCTACTCGACATTTTAAATCAATCCGAAACAAGATAATTGTCGTTTGAAGCGAACGAATAAACAATAAACTGTCGTCAACACGTTAGGTACTTAAAAAAAACATTTGACTGCAGGAAGAAATTGTGACGTGATAAAATAATTCTGCTAACACTTTTAGGTTTAAGGAAGGTAGGTTAACATATTTATATACATTTATTTTGGGGTATAAAAAAAAGTTCAATTTTGTAAACTAGTGTAATTAATATTCCTTAGTATCGTTAGCCCCGCCTTCTATTCCACACCAGTATATTTTTAGAGTATTTTTTTTCTTATTTAATCGCAATTGCATTTAGAGAATATTACTCCAAAAATTCATTGTTGTTAGAAAAATGGCGGGACTAACAATGCCACGGAATATTAATTAGGATGTTGGAGGGTATGCAATGTTTATAAAAAAAAGAAATTATGTTTTTATCGATGTATTTAAGGAGTGTTTGCGTTCCGGGTTTTTTAATTTACTATCCACCAGTAATTACGAATTGTATTTTTGGTTATATTTAATTGCTAAACTTTGCTACAACACTGTCGATATTATCAGTGTTAAAAAAATTCTGGTAGCTATTTCCGGGAACACAAACTCCCCTGGTATTTTATTGCAATGATATGAACAATGTGTATTATTTTGTGAAGTAACGAAGCATGCAAGATTTAAAAATTTACACTGCAGCGGAGTAAGTAGTACACCGAAACCCAAAACAACCAGTTCTTAAAGGGTTAAAATGAGGTTTGGGGAAATGGGTTCTTATAAAATTCTGAATCCTTGTGATGTTCTCAGAAAATATTATTCTTTCGCTAAAAAAATGGTTGAAAGAATCATTGTGCAAGCATCGATTAGGTTGTTGCAAAAGTTCTTGCGGACGCGGATCATTTTACTGCCTCCAAAGACGAGAGCTTCTATCGCCGTGGCATACATTTGTTACCCGAAAAATGGGCAAAGGTTGTCGAAAGTTATAGAGAGTATTTTGATTAAATATTGTCATTTCATTTCAGGTATTTTCATGAAATGAAGCAATAAAAAACCTTAACACATTTGCCAGACAGTTTTGTCTAATTAGCGAAATAACAGCTACCCACCGTTCTTGCGCCTTTCAGGAAAAGAACAAATGATGATTTGTTTCATTCAAACGAAAGCTTCGATCGAAATACATATGAATCTAATAATCTGTCTATAAAAAGTGGTATAATTTTTTTTTTATTTTTATTTTTTTTTATTTTAGACATTTGCGTATTTGCTTGATCTATTTAAATAGTTTAAATCGAAATATTTTTTGTCATTATGATGTAATTTTTTTAAACATTTCGATGCATCTAAATTGCATGTTTAGAGCAGTTAAGATTTTTAATACATCTTCCTTTCTTTTCCGTCAAGGTATTTTATGGAATCTTCTAATAGTAAAAAGTTGTATTTTCTAATAGATTTCCGTATGTTTTTTCAGTGTGCTACGACGAGAGTAGCAATCTTTTACGATTTTCGGCTAACGAAAAATTTTTAAAGAATTTTTATTTTATTAAATCAGTGAAAAACTCTTATAGAATTTATAAAAAAAAAAAAAAAAAATCTATAAAAAATTTACTGTAACTAAAAAGCATAAAATTTGCAACTGTGGTAACTCTTTTAAAGCTTTCTCTAATACAACTGGAACTTGATCTAACAATCTTTTATTTATATGACGAATGTATCATTGTGCAAGGTATAGCGTGATTTCAAGGTCATATCATAAACAAGGACGGAAGGTAGAGAACATCACAAGGATTCAGAATTGTATAGGAACCCATGTCCTCAAACTTCATTTCAACTCTTTAAGAACCGGGTGAATTTGCCTGGATATGGGAGTGGCTCTCCAATGTTGCATTTAAAAAAAAAAAAAAAATACAAGCTAATGTGTATATAAACAAAGAAATTATGTTTTTATCGATGCATTTTATCGTAGTGATTGCAATAATATGAACAATGTGTATTATTTTGTGAAGTAATGAAGCATGTAAGATTTTAAAATTTACACAGCAGCGGAGTTGGTAGTACTGTCAGAAAAAAAAAAAAAAAAAAAAAAAAAAAAACACCTAATTTCGCCGTAAATTGTTGTAGGAACATGCGACTGGTACCGATCGATATGTATTAAATTCTAGTTTAGAAAGGTATGGTCAGATTTTGCTTAGGGGGTCGTCAACATATTAAAAATTATGAGTTCTTTTTTTTTCCCTTACCTTACTTTTCTTTACCAGAAAAATCAATACATTTATCTAAACGTGAACAATAAATAATTATTAAAAAAAATAATAATCTATGCGTTTCACAAATTTGACGTCATTTCATTTAAATTTTTTAAATAATTTAACACTTTAAGAACCGGGTGATTTTGCGTGGACATGGGCTGTGCTCTCTAATGTTCCATTGTTGAAAAAAAAAAGTGTTTTTTCACGCTAATGTCTACATAAATAAAGAAATTATGCTTTTTTCGGTGTATTTTATCGCAATGATTGCAATAATATGAACAATGTGCATTATTTTGTGAAGCAATGAAGCATGCAAGATTTTAAAATTTACGCAGCAGTGGAGTTATTAGTACACCGCAGCCCAAAACATCCAGTTCTTAAAGGGTTAAAGAGAGGTTTGTGTAAATGGGTTCTTATACAATTCTTAATCCTTGTGATGTTCTCTACCTCCTCTCTATGTTTGTCCCATTACCTCGAAATCACCCTGTATATTATTTACTTTTTGCCCATTTTCTGTTTATTTGGCAACCTGTAAAGTAGTAGCAATAATAAAATTTTAATAGGTTTCAACTACATCAATTTAATTATAAATATTACTCATATGATTTAAAAAAAAAAAAAAAAAAAAAAAAAAAAAAAAAAAAAAAAACGTACTTACTTTTATAAAACTAAAAATTTATTAAAAATTAAAAATAAACCCTTTGAATAAAAATTAAAAAAATGCAAAAACTCGCTACTATTGTTTTGTGTCGAACAAAGTAGGCACATGTTCTTTATACAAAGTGAGTACGCATGGTATAAGTATTTGCGTTTATGATTTGTCTGCTGTACTGATCTCTGATTTGTTCTCCTGAAAAAGGTACATATTTTCGTTCAATCCGAAACAATTGTTGATTTTTTTTTTTTTTTTTTTTTTGCATTTTACTGGTTTTTTTTTTTTTTCTTTTTTTTTTTTAGTTACTCATGTATCATATTACATTATATATAAATATTATTTTTCTCATTTCCATTTAACGTAAATGAAATAATACTGGAAATTAAATTTAAACTTTGAGCTTTGATCTGCGATTTGATATATTATATTACATCTAATTCCTATCTGTAGAAATCTATTCCGAAAATAGACAGTAAATTTTTACATTAGTATTTTAGCAGAGATATTCTGTTATTGTTTCCAGAGCCTGATTAAGGAGGAAGCACACATTATCTCCGCTCTCACCGGAATATTTTTACAATTATTTTTTACTTCATGTCATAGAAATTTCACGCTTTGACGAGGAAATATTTTTTATAAAAAATGAACGGTGTAAAACGATCCAATTTACTCACCGTTATAAAAACCAGAATTCTTTTAAAATAATTTTTAATCAGAATTTTCTGTTTATTATAGGAGGAAAGTATTTGTTAAAAAATAACGGTGTAAGTATAAATAATGTGTGCGTCCCCCTTAATCAGGCTCTGATTGTTTCTTCTGAAATTGCTCGTAAAATCTGATGACATTCCTTATAAATGAGTGCTATTACCTTGCCCTTCGAAGGGTTAATGTAGTTACATTTAAACATGTAAGCAATGCAGAAGTGTATACTTTCAAACATCATGGAAGAGTCTTAAATAATGTTATTTCAAAATGATTGATATATATATATATATATATATATATATATATATATTAATTAACATATTTTTTAGTCTTTCTTTATAAGAAAATCTTAAACATAGCAGTTGTTAAACAATAATTTACAACAGCAAGCAGTGTTGTTAATTTTAGCGATTTTCTTATTTAACATCCACCGGTAATTGTTAATTATAATATTTGCTTAATCACATTGAAAATTAATCTGTTATGCCATATATAAAACGTCCCTGCTCTAAGGGCCGTATTCACCAAACTTCATTGATCGAGGATTAAACCATGGATCAGCAAATCCGGGAATCAAAGCTAACGCTGGATTAAATTCCTGCGGCATGCACCAACAGCGGATTAAGTAATTCATGGATTATCTGGAAGAGAAATAAAAGCTTCGTTTTGATTGGTCAAGAACGAAGATAGCCTTTATTCACCGTTCGGCTTCATTCGGATTTGAATATTAGAAAGGGTTGGCAACACTGATACACGGTTAGCTCTTGCTTACTTCGCTTTACGCATGGATTAAGAATCAATTTTACTTTAGAACATTTTTAAAAAGAATAATCACGCAGACGAGAACTGTTTATGCTACGATTTAAAATTTTGATTGTTATGGATAAGAGAAAAAAATTTCTCCGAACTACGCCCCATCCCCCCCCCCTCCCACAAGCAAAGCCCCTAACTGTAGACCAATTACAGAAGCCATTATCAAGCAGTCTTCGAAAATTAGTGCATTTTTAATTGAAAATATTTTTAAATAACTTTAATTAGTTTTTCTTTATTTTAGTTAGCTCATTGGATTACATATTTAAAATATCTATTATGAGTTTGAGTTGTTTTAAATTCCATAATTTGAAAAATTAGCATTCTCTAGTTATATATGAATAAAATACACTACTCTGAATGGATATATGAATTATTTATAAAATTTGGAATAAGTTTTAAACCTAAACATAACCAAACAATGCAAATGAAGATAGCTTTTCCCTTGTTTCATTTATTTACAAGTTTTCAGAAGTTATTTCGGGTACATTTCTAAGTAATTAATAAAAGGGTTAAAAAATATACAAGTTTATTAAATATTTTTGTGAGAAGTTGTGGAAAATATATAAATTAATGAAAACTTTATAAGCTAAAACCATAAATTATGAAACACGCAACAATTGTTTCCGTCGAAATACAACATTTCATCAGGCAGAAAAAAGTAAGCACGACAATTCGACACGATATTGTTTTTGTATACATTTGTAATTTAAGGTTCTAGTTTACAAACTTCATTCAACACAAATAATTTAGTGCATTTTCTGTACATTATAGTTATATCATTATATCAAATATATTTGTTTAAAATTGAAAAGTTTAAAATTTCTGCTATGCTTCCCGTTAAAACAAATCAATTTGTGAATTAATCTTTAACGATTAAGCTCATAAAAATGAAGGAGTAGATATATATCTTTACTGATAGCAAAAATCGCTTAATGAGCAAAATTTTATTTGACATGACAGAACAGAGTATAATGTCGTCCGAAATGATATTAACTTAATTCAATTTTAATTAAGTAAAAACACAATGATCATTAAATAATTAAAGCATATTTTTTAATCAAACTCTTGTTCGAAATCAGGTATTTAAAGACTGTGGTTCTTTGAAAACGATTAAAAAAATAAATCATCAAAATGATTTTAAAAGCAATTTGCTGCTAATAAAACAAAATTTATATTCCTTTCATATTCAATGTTTACGAAGCTGAGATGCGGAGTGCGCATGTGTTACGAAAAGATACGAGATTTATCTCTGTTAGGGCCACATTCACCAACTTCTTAACACTCGGATTAAAACTCGGATCAGCGGTAATAGCTCGATTATAGAAAAATCGGTATTCTCCAACAAAAATCCGCAGTACACCGGTTACTTTAAAATTCGTTTTTGATCCTAGAATATCGGAGGATTAACAGAGATAATTCTCGGATCTTTTCGTAACGCATGCGCTTTTCGCAGCTCAGCTTCGTAAACAAATAATAAACATGGCTGACGTTCACGATCTATTCTCACTAGATGATAATGAAAGCTTAGAACTATTGCAAGCATTTGAAAGAAGAAAAAGGACGGCGCATTAAATGATTTGGATCCTTTGGATAATGTGGCATTTCGATATCGCTATCGATTAAATAAAGATTCCGTGGAATCTCTAATACGAATGTTAGATAATAGGCTGTAATCTGCCACAGAAAAGAATAATGCATTAACTTCGGCAGAAAAAATTTTTAATAGCTTTAAGATTCTCTTATCCATAACAATCAAAATTTTAAATCGTAGCGTAAACAGTTGTCGTCTGCGTGATTATTCTTTTTAAAAATGCTCTAAAGTAAAATTGATTCTTAATCCGTGCTTAAACAAAAACGAAGTAAACAAGAGCGAAGCGTGCATCAGTGTTGCCAATTTGCTTTTTACCCTTTCTAATATTCTAATCCGATTGATTAGTTAATTGTAGGCGAACAATGAATAAAAGCTACATTCGTTCTTGGCCAATCAAAACGAAGTTTTTATTTTTCTTCCAGTTAAAAAATGGATCACGTAATCGGCTGATGGTGAATACCGTAGGAGTTCCATCCAGTGTTAGCTTTGATCAGAGCCTGATAGGGGGAAGCACACATTATCTCCGCTCTCACCGGAATATTTTTACAATTATTTTTTACTTCATGTCATAGAAATTCCACGCTTTGACGAAGAAATATTTTTTATAAAAAATGAACGGTGTAAATAATCCAATTTTCTCACCGTTATTAGACACCAGAATTCTTTTAAAATAATTTTTAATGAGAATTTTCTGTTTATTATAGGAGGAAAGTATTTGTTAAAAAATAACGGTGTAAGTATAAATAATGTGTGCTTCCCCCTTAATCAGGCTCTGGCTTTGATTCTCGGATTTTCCATGGTTTAATCCTCTATCAATGAAGTTTGGTGAATATGGCACTTAATCCTTCGATATTCGAGGATCAAAAACGAAGTGTTAAAGTAGCCGGTGAACTGCGTATTTTCATTGGGGAATACCGTTTTTTCGTATGATGGAGATATCGCTGATCCGAGGTTTAATCCGAGTGTTAAGAAGTTGGTGAATACGGCCCTAAGTGATTGTGGATTATTGGACATATAATGTCCTAAAAGGGTATAGCGTGTTAAGCATATGAAAACTGCACTAGCGTTGAATGAAGAGTTCTTGCCTTCTATTTATTGTTCGTTATCTGAAACGTTTTTGTACATAATTTTAGACTTCTACCCTCAACTATTTGGGATTAATGGGGTGGACACCTAAAACGTTATTATTATTTTTCTTTTTTAACTACTCGATATATCTTATCGAAGTTGAAACTATTTATAAATGTCTATGAAGTACAAAATATATTTTGTTCAGAATTTTCACTCGATTTTAAACGGTAGAAAATTATAATGTAAGTATATTTTGAATGGAGGATATTTTATACTATCCACCGAAGTAACACCTAGGATAGGTGCTCCAGTGATTGGCATGCTCCAGTATTTGAGATCTATCCCGAAATAATTAATAAATAAGAAAAATAATAAAATCATATATTTTACATATAAGAATTTTAACGTTTTATGCCAAACACTGGAGCATAGGGTGCTAATAACTGCTAAAATGAATAACTAGCAGTGTCAAACACTGGAACATAGGTGGAAATTTACTGATAAAATGAAAAAGTGTCAGCGTCAATTACTGGAACATTGAGTGAGCGTCATATAAAAATTCATTAAAAAAAAAAAAATGTTATCAAATTCATATATTTTAACATATATGTGATTCTGAATGTCTTTCATGCCATATGTAGCAACTTAAGATTTCTAAAAACATTTTCTGATGACTATAACATTAAAAACATCAGAGATTGCTTTAAAAGTGTCGATCACTGGCGCACTTACCCTACCAAAAAAATATAGTTTATTTGTTTATTAGTTAGCTATTACATATAAAAATTACAGAAGTGTCAAATTGCGGAACATAATGAAAAAATAATAATAATAATCATTTATGAATAACAATACCATTGATATAATATATTTTTTACAAAACTACTTAAAATTAATAAATAAACATTGCAAGCAATGTCATTTCGATGTCATTTTTCGAGCGAAAATTCTGAAAAAAATATATAAGTTACAAACATTTAAAAATAGTTTCAACCTCGATAAGATATCTTAATTTCGCACCACACTATTTACAGAAAAATTTTCTCCAATATATAACTTCGATAAAATTAGACAATTTTATCCTTAAAAAATAAGTGGTATGGAAAAAGGCGGGGCTAAAAATACTCCATAATAAATTAGAATGTTGGCATCTCCGCTATTTTCATACAGAAATCAGCATTTTTATAGTAATATGTCGTGATTAAATAAGATAGACTATTGTACAAAAAGAAAGGTACCAAAAATTTACGGAAATTTCTCATCCCAAAATGTGTCTTCAAAAAAGGGCAAGATGAAAGATCCCTGATAACAATTAAATAGATTTTTTTTTTTTTAATTGCTAATTGTTATTTTTTGAATAACAAATGATAATAGAGCATTTTTATATTTGCTTGCATTGTTTATTTATTGATTTTAAGTAGTTTTTAAAAATAAATATTTTATCGTTACGGTATTATTATTCTTAAGTAATTATTATTTTTTTACTACGTTCCCGCAATTTGACACTTTAATTTTTATTTTTATATGTAATAGTTGAGTAATAAACAAATAAAGTGTATTTTTTTGGTAGGTGTCACTTCCGTGGATAGAATAAAAAATCGCCCATACAAAATATACTTATAATTTTCTACCATTTAAAATCGAGTGAAAATTCTGAAAAAAAATATAGATTATGTACTTCATAGACATTTATAGATAGTGTCAACCTCGATAACATATCTCGAACAGTTTCTAAAAGAATTAAATTTTACATTTTAGGTTGCCACCCCCATTAATCCCAAATCGTTGAGGGTAGAAGTCAAAAATTATGTGCAAAGATGTTTCAGATAAAGAACAATAAATAGAAAGCAAGAACTCTTCCTTCGACACTAGTGCAGTTTTCATATGCTTAAGACTCTATACCCTTTGTTTACACTGAATAAAAGAATTTGACTGTTGATTCATAGCCTCCTAAACTAGATGTCCATAGCTGCCAATATTTTGATTTATTCCGGAGTAATTTTAGCCCCGCCTCTAATTCGTACCACTTATTTTTTAAAAGTGATTTTTTCTTATTTTATCGAAGTTATGCATCGAAAAAAAAATTTCTGTGAATAAAGTGGCGTGAAATAAAGGCGGGGCTAAAAGTACTCCGGAATAAATTTATTGGCAACTATGGATGCCTGTCGTTTGGTTCGGAGACTTGGCAACTGTTTAAGTAATTTGAAACGGTAGACAACGCCACCTAGTACAGATTGCATGACTTTTTTTATTCAACTGTTAAAAATAGTTTTAGGAAGTGATATATGATATATATACTCGACGTTTCTTCGATTCTATTCGCCTTTTATGTATATTATATTCCACATTTAAAAATGTTTGGTATCTGTTGAATAGAAAAGTCACACAATCTGTACCAGGCATCGCTATCTACCGCTTCAACTTTTGCAAAGTCTCCGAGCCACGCATCTAGTTTAGAAGACTATAGTTGAATGACATCGTTAGACAACGTAAACATCGACATTCGCTAAGCTTTTTCTTTATCCGCACAAGAGCAGATATTTACAACTCTTGCGCTTTATACAATACATTCCCGAAATGATTCTGGAAGGGCCAACGTCAATGTAGATCTAAATACAAATGTATCAATAAAACTATTTTTAAAAAGTGGTATATATGTTATTATTATTATTATTTTATTGTTTCACATTTATAAAAAACTTTTTGGATATTTGTAAGAAACAAAATTAAGTAACATCAAATAATATATCTATTACAAATTTTTATATTATAAATTGAGAATTAAATTCTTGTCTTTCATTTTTGCAATAATTTTTAAACTTTTAGTACATTCTAGACAGCTGACGGTGACGTGAACTATATCTTGAAGCCGCCATCTTTTTCCCTACCACTATTTTTAAACACAAATATTTATCTTATTTCTATAGTAATATGTTGTGATTAAATTGAATACAGATTATTGTACGAAATTATTGCAGTAATAAAGGTAAAAATATATCCTTCCTGAAAGCGTTCTGAAAACAAAAGAGCTGATACTTAGATGTCTGCGTGAACCGGCATTATTTGGAATCTGTAGCTCCACCTGGGGTCACTTCTTTTGTAATTTTTATTTTAAATTATTCTTTAAAATTATACGTAAAAATTCACGTTTTACTGTCGTTATTCTGTCAAAACATATTCATTTAAGAGAAATGTTCTGAGTATAAATTAAAATCTTTTATACTATAAATATGTAAACGGATATTTAAATACTTTAGTTTTCCAATCCAAACAAGAGCAATTATCGATTATTTTTTCAGCTCCCGTGATATGTTCTCGAGATTATCGTAGAAGAAGCCGTATGGACAAAAAAAAAAAAATCGGATAATTTGTTGAGAATGATTGGCACCTGTGACAAAAGTCACACATTTACCTCGCAGGAGGAATTACAACTGAGCTGAAATGGAATTCAAGATGTTCTAAATTAATTAATTAAATGAAACGAAGTTTTATGGGAAGCGAAGAATGGAATCATACAGAATAATCACAAACAGCTCGGAGATTAGCTAAGAGAAAAGCCCTTACATTGTTCTGTAGAAGAAATGTATGTTAACTGAACTCATACCTAACAAATTAAAATTACAAGAAGATAGTTTCAGTACACTAAAAAATAAAGAAAAGAAAAAAAAAAGTTAGTTTTCATTTAAAGTAACACATTGCAAACGAGATTTCTTTTTAATAACAACATATTAAATAATTTTCATTGATACATATACCCATAACGTCCGTATTACTTTAATCGTAATGCTTACAAAGAATATCTAAAAAACATATATGTTTCATAATCAATTTTTCTTGAAATTTAAAATAACAAACCCCTATAATGTTGCCTTAATTTTTTAGAAACCTCACTTATATAGCAGGTTTATACAATGCGGTCAGAAAGTTACACTTTTCTTGGTATGACTCTAATTATAAAATAATATCTATTATACGACATTAAGGAACGTTATTACAATAAAGTAATAATTTCTGTATGAAAATAGTGGTAGGCGAAAAAGTCTCTAGCCTACATATATTTGTTGAATATTAATAAAAAATGCTAAACATTTTTATTGTCGCTCTAATCCCGTAGAAAATTGTTCCAAGTAAATATTAGAAAACCAGAATATCAAGAGATTGTTAATACAATTTAATATCCAGCAAAATTCACAGCAGTTGTCTGGTGCCAATTAGGAATTTAAATACTGTGTTTTACTTACAAGGAAACGGCAAGATGTGCGTTATTCATATTGGAAGGAAATTTCACGTGAAAATAGCACTTAATTTAAATTTTTAACCCTTTGCGCTCGGCATATTTTCCGTAAGACACGCCTTTTGGCGGCGTTCCTTTAAAACGTCACACGTATAGTTTCAAACTTACTACCTTTTGGCTATCAAAATATTGTAATAATTTGTTTTATTTTACTTCATAATTAAATAAAATAAATCTTTCTGTTAAAATTTTCCGGTAGCCGAAATGTAGACAATAGTTACACGTTTTAGAAAAATAACATTTCATTTGCAGAGGAACACCTTAAGACGTGGCTTAATTTTTTAATGTCCCCGCAAAAGGGACATACGAGCGATTAGGATTAATTAATAACCCTGTAGTACGCAAAAATCGGTTTTACTAAAAAACACATTCTTTTTTACATTTACAAAGTGAAGAAAGCGATTAAAACTGAAAAAAAAAAAAAAAAAAAAGAAACTTATATGTAGTAAATAACACTTCATATAATTTTCAAATAGAATTATTATTTCAAGTGAAAAAAAACATTGGTAGCACACAAAAAAAAAAAAAAAAAAAAGTAAATAAGATAAAATAAAGCATGTGATGACTCACGAAAATACTAAATATGTGGTACATTTTCCATACCACGTATGTTCTAAAAGGTTAAGAAGTACAATTTAATTCTTTCATCAACAACATTTCGCAGCTATAAATGATATTTTTAGTACGACAACTTTTTCTTTCAGTCTGCGATTTTGCTTTGTCGCCATTTGTAGTGTTCCGCCTTAAATATGCCAGGATACCCTCCAATATCCAATTTTACCATTTAATTTCCTAAATGATCTTAAAATATTATATCAAATCTGTGAAAACTTTTACATTTTTCAAAACCTACTAATAAGAGAGAAATTCGTCTCTGATTGTATGTAGAAACCAACCGCTGATTTCGGTATCCGAGCTCCTTACCATCCATAAATTGGATTGGTTGTGACTATTTGTTGGCGATATCTTCTGAATAAGAATTGATGTTGGCTTTTGAAAAATTGTTGGCGATATCTTCTGGATATATATTGACAATGACTTCTTAATATTTGTTGGCGATATCTTCTGAAAATATATTGATGATGGATTCTGAATATTTGTTGGCAATTTCTCATGGTTCATACAGCCACGCCTTTTTTCAAGGACTCTCTTACAGTATTTTTATGCAATATATTTCCTTTTAAGTTTTAAGGCTTTTTTAATATCCAAATTTGCTAAATAATAATACTGGTGCAGCAACTTAACACTTTAGCGACCCCCATGCTTTTGACTTTTTGGCAACAAGGTCCGTCTGTGGGCGTTATTCACCGAAGTTACAATATTTCAGAACAGAATTTTCTGTATTCACATTTATTTTACAAATGGATATACAATATTATTATATTCTTTCTAATCAAAGTATTTGTATCCATAGTATATTTGAATATACAAATATGAATATTGGGTATATTTTTATGAAATATGTAACATACAAATCGCGAAAGAAACAACCACTGGAAGGGTTACAGATTTTCAAATGACGTGAATCTACGTCAGCGGTAGCGAAAGGGTTAAGAAAGTTCAAGGACTGTACGAACTAGGTTTCTTTTGGGTATGTATTGATGATGACTTCTGAAAATGTCTTGGCTATATCTTCTGGACATAACTGCCAAAATTCTAATCAA
The DNA here is from genome assembly GCA_963930645.1 of Salticus scenicus. Taxonomy (NCBI): domain Eukaryota; kingdom Metazoa; phylum Arthropoda; class Arachnida; order Araneae; family Salticidae; genus Salticus; species Salticus scenicus. Next base: position 112,456,929 of record OZ005657.1, read on the forward strand.
TATTCTGTAGAGTTGTCAGTCTCCCCCTTTTTCTCACACTGGTAATTTTAGAAAATAAAATTTTACAAAATCAATTTCGAATAAATAAGAAGAAAAATACTTTCAAAAATGTATGGTGTGAAAAAAAAGGCGGGGCAAACAATACTACGGATTATTAATTAGAATGTTGGCAAGTATGCTTTTGGATATAACCAACAAATATTCGAAATTTGAAATTTACCGCCAAATTAACTTGGTCGTTTCTCACCAAGTTGTTTACTTCCACAATTGTGACACCCATATTAATTCATTGCCAAAATAACTATTTAAAAAAAAAAAAAAAAAAAAAAGGGTTCCTATGTTAAAGCTAAACCGAAGTAATTTTAGGAGAAGAATATAGTAACCGATGCTAGGGAAGGTTTTACAGTTACTAAATGCCTTTATAAGAATATATTAAAATAAGTCATGTCGTACTAAATTAAATTCTGTTTACCAAGAATGTAAGCAGATTTTTTTTTTCCTTTATTACCCCTTTATTTGAGGAACAAGGTAATTATGGTCGTTTATTATCGATAGCCACCAGAAATTACAATCACAGTTAGAAAAAATAAATCAACAGCTGAATTTCTAAAAAAAAAAAAAAGTTCTGTTTAAAAATTTTTGCGATGATTCTTGACGTTTGAGAATAAAAATCAGGTGGTTTATAATGTATGCCACCATTTTCCAGAGAGTTAAAGTAAAAGCACACTTGTCCAGCTTTTCTCGAAAGAAAATCTTCCAACTTCTCTTTTTTGATCATTTTGATAATCACTATGAGTTAAAAATAATTATTACAATTTATTTTATTGTAAAATGATGATAAGCTATGAAATAAATTTGTCTTTTTAAAACATTATTTATTTAATAATTTTTGGCGCATTCACGAAAACTAGTGTGAATCCACGTCGTTTAGAAACTAGAAATGGATAACGTTAAGCTGATTATGCGTTCTCTATTTCTTGGGAACAGTCTTTACGTTTTGCAGTTTCAGCTCCAAACAAACAAATCCCTATTGGAAACCGAATTTCATGCTTCAAAGGGAATATAAGTTTGTAAGGACCCGTTTACTACCATTCTAATATATATATATATATATATATATATATATAATTTAGGATTATTTTGTTAATACTATTGAAATGTGTGCATATCTGTTTCTTTCTCTGTCTGACATGTTACCTCTGAAACTAGTAAAACTACGGCCTTAATGGCATAGATGCCAACATTTTAATTTATACCGGAGTATTTTTAGCCACGCTTCTACTTCCCACCACTTTATTTATAGAAAAAAATTCTCCAATATATAACTTGGTAAAATAAGAAAATTTTATTCTTAGAAAATAAGTAGCATGAAATAAAGGCGGAGCTTAAAATACTCTGGAATAAATTAAAATGTTGGAATCTATGTAATGGTCGCACCGACTTCAAACCTAATTAGCTGAATGATGGGACGGTAATGAGCAGAGTTATTAATTATAATGTTGACCCATGTCCATTAAAAAGAGATCCGATCGTATTTTTGTTTTTGCTGAGGTAATCACTAGCGTTCCCTCCAAAAGAAAAAGCGAGGGGAAAAAATTTCCTCTTTATTTATAAAAACATCCCTTTCATAATAGAAAATTATACGTAAAATACATCTACACAATCAGAAAACACGCTTTTTGTCAAATCCAAGAGTGTAATTTTTTTTTTTTAATACAGATTTTTAGTTATTTATTTTTTTTTTTATTTCTGGAGGTCGAAAATTTCTCTTTTTTGTTATCTTTTGTGAATAGCCCTGTACTAAAAACTAATTCTTAAATTATTTAATGACAAGTATTTATAAAAAGCTCATTTAATTTTTTAAAAATCGTATAAACGTATTAACAAAATACGGCTTACTGCGTCATATTTTCAAAATTTACGAAACAATGACTATTTTACAAAACACTTTATAACACAAAAAAGTATTTGAAATAATACGTTGACCTTTGAAAAATATAGATCCCAGTGAGAATAACACCCCCTCAAAATAGTGAAATGCGATTGCACAATTTTCCAGTTTTTTTTTTTTTTTTTTTCCTTTTTTTTATGAATTATGTAAATTTTGATCACCACGTGTCGACGACTAGCTTTAAAGCTAAAATTTTCCCTCATTTCATAAAAAAGTCTTAGTTCTCCTTCGCTTTCCTTTTTTTTTTTTTTTTTTTTTTTAATGAATTGTTTTTAATAATTTAATCAGGCTAAAAATCCATTTCTTATTAATTCTAAAGATGTAAACCTTTTCAAAAAATCATATTTTTTTTTAGTAATTTTAATAATTTTTTTCATGAAGGCCTAAAATTTAAGATGCCATATTAATATTTCAATGTTTCAAAATGAAGATAAAAAGTGTAGAGGTAAGTTTCAATAAAAATGATGCAAATGTGTATAGGAAAGCCAATTTTTGTCTTTTCTATAAGTATCATATGATCATGCGATCAGGGCATGGTAAGATTAATTTTTTATTAATCATTTCATTTTTGGAGACATTCAAATTCAAATACGAGCATGAAAATTGGTGTAGTGGCGAAGTTTTTTTGAATTCAGAGCTCGAAGTCTCCGCCCTTCTTTCAAGACACTCTCACTGAATGAGAAAATCTCGCCTTTTTTCCTACCATTATTTTCACACAATAATCTTTAGCCTGTGCGATCACATAAAGACACAATAAATATTTCTGTTTAAATTTAGTCGTGGGAACGAAGCCAAAACATTTTCATTTCTGAAACTGTCCTGAAAAAGGAGCGGAGACTTCGAGCTCTGATAGCGATAAACAGAGCTGCCAACCTAATCCGGCGAATTGTTAGCACCGCCCCTTTTTCTACACCAGACATTTCTTACCGTTTTTTTCTTCTTAATTCATCGCAAATATATTTGAAGAAAACTACTTTAAAAATTAAGTGGTGTAGAAAAAGGGGCGGTACTAATAATTTGCCGGATTAGGTTGGCAGCTCTGGCGATAAAGCATGACCGGCCGTTTGGCGAGAACTCGCAAAACCCAATATCACGTGATTGGTAATGAACGTGTTAAAATCCACAAGAAAACTTCCTCTCTGAAAATTGTGGCGACAATATATTAAAATGATCGTAAAAATACAGGACCACTGCGACCCCGGCTGCGTATCTCCGAAATGTTGGCGCGAGCAGAACAAATTCACAATTTTTCGCCAGAGAATGCGATTTTCGCCAAATCTGGAAGTGCAAAGAGAAACTTCACGCGCTTAACCTGTATAAATAAACATCCGGGGTTTTTCTTTCTTTCTTTTTTCTTTTATTATTTTTTTTTTTCTGATGATGATTAATGTAGGATTTTAATCGCAAAACGAAACATATCTTGAAATTAAGAAACAGTTTTCCGAATAGAGAAGTAGATAATAATAATGGTAATATATTAGCATTGAGATCCGATTTCATGTATAAGGCCAAAAAGTTTGTAAAAATTGTTCAAACAAATTACAAATTCTTAGTAAAATGCATGAAGAATGTTCATAAGTCCAAATCAGTAGTACGCCATTTTACATTTCAACTATTTTTATTATCATTTTGTATTTAAATTTTATAATGTACGACTTTATAAAATATTTCTCTTACGATGCAGTGCTTGAATTTTCATATATTATCACCTTATATTTATCTATTATGTATTTTTAAAGAACATCTTAATCATAATAAAATAGATATTTTGTGTTAAATTTTATGGTTGAAATTCATAAAATTTTCTACGTATAATTTCCTCCTCGGACATGTATGTCCATTTCTCATTCTTTACCCCCCCCCCCCCAACCCCAACATACAAAGTTATAAAATAAAACGTTAAACATTTTATTAATGCTATTCTATTTGTTTTTCAGTAATCATTAACAATCTAACTTAATATGTTATACAAATCAAAGTAATAATGATGCGCATAACCATTCTCATCCTATATTTATTGTTACTAATTTCTATTGAGAGCGAAATGTATCTATATATTAATAGGCAAGCATAAAATTTGTTGTCCCTTTTTAACATATTAATTATGGGAGTAGAGGGTTGAAAATGGTATCATTCGAAAGGTATGGTTAGCCGGAAGGTGCGAATACAAATATTATTTTCTTACGATGTCAAGAAGGTATTTAAAAATACATTTATTTTTTATGCATTTTCCCCCATTTTTCCCTTTTATACACGTATTCCTTCACATTAAAAAATACCTAAAAGTAGAAAGTTGTTAAATCTGGCAATTTCATAAAGCTCAAATAAAACCATAGACACAGTAATTTGTATAATGTAGCATCACTATACGCAAGCGAAGTGATGACGTCACTGTCTGTCCATGGAGCCATGTAAAAGATTTTCTATGTTAATTGTCCATTGAATTTTTTGTAAAACATTATTAAAAAATAACGGAAATTATCTGCCGATTTTAATTCCGATATTTGGGTATAGTTATATATAAGTTACTGTCTACATGTGTTTGATTGAGTTATTTTTTCTGTAAAATTGATAAAATTTTAATTTAAAATATCAAAAAACTCCAGAAAAAAAAAATGGCAAACTTCCAGTTTCGAATGTAAACATAAATATTTCATTTCAAAGGGTGATATTTAAACAATAAATATTGAACTAATATACTAAATAAAGGGAAAATGGATTTGTTACTAACTGCTGCATGTATAAGTAGACGATACGGAAAAAATTCCGATTTCCGTTTTTTGCTGAATTTACATGTTTTGAGCTTTCTTTACGTTTCAATTAACTGAAATTGCCTACTTATTTTTTAAAAAAGTGTCTTTATTGCTAGCTTTTGTGGGTAGAAGAAGCAAGTAGAAGATACATAAAAACTTTTGATTTCCGGTTTTCGATGAATTTACACGTTTTGAGATTTCCTTGCATTTTAATTAAGTGAAATTAGTGAAATTGACTACTTATTTTTATTTTTTAAAAAGTGGATTTATTATTCTTTCCTCTGCATATATAAGTAGAAAATATAAGATTCAGAAATGTTTTAGATTTTCGGTTTTCGATAAAGTTACACGTTTTGAAATTTCCCGAACTCAATTCGACCATTTTTGAAAAATATCTTTTTTTTTTTTTTTTTTTTTTTTTTTGTTCAAACACTGTACTTTATGAACCAATCGAATTAATTTAACAGAATTTTATACTTTTTTGGACCTTGGTCTGGCATGGTACCTATCCGCGATTGTAATGAAATGCTCGCCCTCTGGTGGGCTAAGGTGAAATTATCACACCACTGCATATCATCATATTATGCAATCGATTTTCCATGATGTAATGGCGGAGAAAGAACAATTATTAATCCACGTGGCTATTATATTTACTAACAACTGCAGTTCAGAGAGCGCCATCTATCGATCATTACAAACGCGGATTAGCTTCTGGGCTGTATCACACAACAAGGGGCGTTTTCACGTTGCAATTTTCTCTCATTTCAGGAAAGGCTAACATCTACAGAGAGAAATAGTTATATTAAGTAAAACTCTGCTGATTCAGTTAGAGTGAATATTGGCAAACAATTGCCGCAGCTGTGTTGCAATTGCATTCCGTTTAGGACAAGGCAATAACTTTGCTTTGCCTCGCTTCGCAAAAAAAATGGTCGAGTTTCGACCACTGGGCGATACTAGTTCATATTAAAAGGAATGAGTATGATAGAACACTCAACACAGTCGCAGACTGAAATGCCGCACCTCATAGGCTACCCTCTATCCGATTCGATGCATTTGACTTATCGTAATTAAATGACTAATTTTATTAGGATTGTTTTCGTACATTAATTTCCAACACAACTGATCCCCATACTGCAAGTTCGTGGGAAGTATTGGCCTAATTTGTCAAATGAAGGAAACACAATTTTTAATTACTAAAGTTTCAAATTAAAATGTTCATATTTAATGAAGTGTATTAAAAATTTATTTTAAAATATTAGTCTGACATGTTTACGACAAAATATTAGCATAATGGACGTTGAAACGAAATTTTGCTCTATTTTGCCATGTTAAAAAGAAAACGTAAATTTTGAATAACATGCGAAGTTTACAACTTACATTGTTCCAAAGCAATATTGTCCTTATCAATAACATAAGTGATATTTAAAAACTGATGCATCCATTTTACAAACTCAATATCTATAATACACACAGACAAGTCACATAAACCAACCACTAAAAACATAATTTTTGGATTCAGGAAACCTCAAAACATATAAATGTAACAAAAATTCAATTTCGAAAACTTGATCCGAAAACAATACTTTCGCGACCTTTTTCGGATAAGATAAAGTAAATTAGAATAAGAGAATAATTTTTAATTAATTAAACTTTAATTGCATTTATTACATTGATTTTTATTTATAAAAAGAAATGCTTTCATTTAATTTGGGGTAGCCCTGTATATTTACTATATATTTTACAAACACAATATAGTGTACTAATTTAGCACAGAATTTAAAACACATAGCACGACATGAAATGACCTTTCAGCAATTCCATTGTATGAATATATCTGAATTCTTTTGTGGGGTTCTGTGTAAACTTCTAATAAAGGATATACATTCTACATTGTATACGAAACATTCTTTCATGCACATAAAATATAAGTTCAATTAATTTTATTTTGTTTCATCCAAAAATATTAAATTGTATTTACCAGAAAATTCACACATAGACTTAATGAATTTGAATTCTTTTCTTAGTCACTGTACACGAATTACTTAATATTTCATCCGAGTCCCAATATCTATTCTTGAGGTATGGTCATAACAAACACACAGACACATTCAGGCAACCGCTAAAAACCTAATTTTTTTTTTTCAGGATATTTAAGCAAATGTAGCAAAAACTCAATTTCGAAAATCTGAATCAAAAATAAAACTTTTCTTACAATATATGGGTAAAATAAACTAAATAATGATCATAATAATGATAATCTGGTGTTTCACTCACACGACTTTCTTTTTTACCCTGCATTTCAATATTATAATGACAGATTGCACATTAAATCTTAAGATCAATAGCGTAAGAATGTAAAGTTTAATGTACTTTTCAAATAATCTAAAATAGGTTTAGAAACAATTTTATTTGACGAAGAGAAAGTAAATAATAATAATAATAAAAATAATAATAAAACAGAATAAAATAAAATAAAATAAATGTATTTCAAGGATAATTTTAAAAGCTTTAAAATCATAATATTACAAATATACTTCTTCATTAATCTTGATAAAATAAATTTAAAGGGTTTTCTAATAAATTTTGGTATTAAATTATATTATCTAAAAATAACGATACAAAGACTCCGTTGACACATTTTTAACAATTATGATTCAGGGAGCCTCAAAACGTGTATATATAACAAAAATTCAATTTCGAAAATTTGACCCTAAAACAGTACTTTCTCTACCATATATGTTGGTAAGAGAAAGTAAAATAAATAAATAAATAAATAAATGTATTTCAAGAAAAATTTTAAAAGCTTTAAAAATGTATTACAATTTTATTTCTTCATTAATCTTGCTAAATTAAATTTAAAGGGTGGAGGATTTCTAATAAATTTTTCCCTTAAATATATTATTTAAGAATTACGATACTAAAACTCCATTGACACATTTTTAATAGTTATTCTCTTGGGAAAAAAAAAAAAAAAAAAAAAAAAAAGATTGCTCGAATCCTTAACGAATCGTGAATGAAGTGGAAAGAAGGGTTGCTTTGCGGCAGAGAGGGTTTTGGCGCGAGCTACAAAAATTCGCCAGGTTCGCCTGTACGTGCCAACATTTCGGAGATACGCACCCCGGCTTTTGTCATAAATAGGGAATATATATATATATCATTTTTAATTACTTATGGAGCAAGTACTCAAAGAAGCCCTATAACTCGTGAATTTAAAGCAGTGACTTTCCGTTTGTCATTCCTAAGATATTTGTACATTTTATCTGTCTAAACGTAATTAGTAAAACACTTTTATTGTTTATAAACCATTATAGATGTTATATGACTGTACAGCATCATATAAATATGAAAATATTTGAAATTCAGTATTTTTGAAATGCGTAAATAAGATCTTTATTTATTTATAGATACACTTATTTTTAAATATATCTACATGCAAGTATTAAATGCTTTCAATTAGTAATATTTAGACAAAATAAAATGTTGCTTTACCAAAAAATTCTTTTCACAACACCAAATATACATATATTTTCCATCCAAATATACGGGGATTCAGATTTACCATTTTTCTGTATAGCTAAAAAACATATTTCCCCTTAGAAATTCACACTATATTTTGATAGATTCAGGCGATACGATATTAATAATAAGTCTGTAATCTCAGTTATAACAAAAAGAATATTTTAAAAGGACAAACTTAAAAAACAACGCATGAAATCAGTGCTTGGTTTTTACGTTCAAGGTAACAACAGATGTTGGTTGGTTGGTTGTTTGGATGGGTTTTACATAGCACTAGTGCTGCGCAATGGGCGATGGTAACGATTGGGGAGATTTCGTTTCCTTTTCACATATAGTTTCACGTCATATGTATTCGGCTGCATTTTCAGGATACGGTAAATAGTTCTTTATTTAAACTATGAGAAATTAATAATAAAATTTAAAATGAAAAATAATAATAATAATAAAAATAAACATGTGTACTCCTTTCTTATTTTTTAATGTTCTCTTAATGATAAAATTAGAAAATGTGCAAATTCTTCATTATCCTTAATGCGCAGAAAAAAAAAAAAAAAAAGGCGTAGAGTGACAATGCAACCAACCTAACTAAATATATTTATATATTATTTTTCTGCTTAATTATGTACAAGATATGCAACTAACAAGTTTCATTATATATATAAATACAAGATTTCAGTAGGAATAAGTATTCAGCTATGAAAAGGTAAAAGACAGGAACTGAACGAAAACACAGATTTAAAGATGATAGCGTCAGTATAATTAACATTAATATTTGTACTTTATTTAATTGAAACTTCCGAGATTAATTTTCTGCGGTTTAAAATCTTGAAATTCACAGAAACAAAGTTCTTCAAGGGAGTACAGATTTAACTATTAATTAATTTAATAAGAAGTCTGGTAGTTTAAAGTAAATTTTATTTCATAACAAAAAGGAAATTTTTGCCTTATATATATATATATATATAAAATAATAATAATAATAATAATAATAATAATATATATATGTGTGTGTGTGTGTTTGTGTCTATACTACATATACACACACACACACACACACACATATATATATATATATATATATATATATCTTTTATTTCCTGTTATAATAAACTTTTGTTTTAGTTTTTAAAATTATACAATGAAAAATTTAATAGAAAACTGTTTTGAATTGACGTAAGTCATTCATTCTTTAACGTGAGACATCTACTTGACAAATTACTAAGAAGACAGAATCAATTTCCAAAGCAATTTGACATTCTTATACAAATGTTGATTTATTTAGCACTCAAACATCGTGTAGATGAGCTTTAGTGATCTGCTTTGTCATGCATACTTAGACAATCAATAGCTTTTAAACAATTGTTTGCAGATGTAGTACGCTTCACGGAAATAATAGCACGCAATTCAGATAAACTATAATATATTTCTAAGTGTAAATATAAAGACGTTGATAATAAAATGCTTGAAACAAGATTATTCATTTCAGTATTTATATTTATTCGGGATTTGTGAAAAAAAAATAAGTGCTGAAAGCATTTGTTTTTGTGAAAGATTTTAGTTTCATTAATTGTAGAATATATATCACCAGATTATTACTTGATTTAGTTTTTTCTCTGTATATATTTGAAAATATATTACGCAAGCATTTACTTGAATATTTACTGACACGCACTCTTACTTTACTATTACGATGTCCAATAAATTTAGGAAATATAATATAATCTGTGATTGATGTATGGATTTTGTTTCTTTTTTCCTATAATATGTAACATTGAAATAAAATCATCACTCACATTTTTCACTTTAATTTTTAGTATTAATATATTAGGGGGAACGGAAAGTAATGACATTTTTTTAACAATAAATTCAAACAGAATTTTTTTAACAAGTTTTTTTTTTAATCAGTTATGTAATCACCCTCCTTATTAACAACCTTCAGGCATCTAGTGTACAACTTTTCAATGCATGATCGACAAAAATCAATTGATTTTTGAGCAAAGTTTCTGGAGATCACCTTTTGGACGTCATCAAAATATTCAAGTTTTTAATTCACTGAAAATATTGAAGTGGTCAAATTGAATATAAATTGCGCAATATCGGACAAGTATAGTACGTGAGGCAATACCTCTTACCCAAATTCATTATTATTATTATTATTATTTTATTGTTCGTCTTGCGCAATGCGGTCTTCCATTATAGTTTTGCAGAATAAGTTATTTTCTGTTCACTATCCTCGGCACTTTTCAATTAAGATTGATTTGCTTGAACCAGTTGCTCACAGTAAAGGTCTCAATTTACTATTTGTCCAGATCTCAGCACTTAAAAATGATCTACACCGCAAATACTCCTCCAGACACAGGAAAGCTCTTGTTTGTGGTGTATACCTGGCTTAAGTGTACTTTGTGGCAGGGCCTGATTAAGGGGGAAGCTCGCTCTTCACACATTATTTATACTTACACCGTTATTTTTTAACAAATACTTTCCTGCTATAATAAACAGAAAATTTTCATTAAAAATTATTTTAAAAGAATTCTGGTGTCTAATAACGGTGAGTAAATTGGATTGTTTTACACCGTTCATTTTTTATAAAAAATATTTCCTCGTCAAAGCGTGGAATTTCTATGACATTAAGTAAAAAATAATTGTAAAAATATTCCGGTATGAGCGAGCTTCCCCCTTAATCAGGCCCTGCTTTGTGGTGATTTATTCGAAGAGACCGAGTGTTTTTTTGCATGTCGGATTATAATGAAGGACCCAACTTTAATCTCCAGTAATCAAGTGATCAAAAATGCTTATGTATTCTGCCGCTGAAGCAATAAGTTCCGTGCACTCGATCACTTAGCTTCGGTTCCTTTGGACCGATTACGCGAAACATAAACATTTGCTCTGTTTGCTTTACCTATTTGCTGCACATGTTCTTGGATGATAAATCAAGATTGATTAAGAGTGTTTGACAGTTTCTCGCTTGTTTGACAAGGATTTACTTCCGACTTTAAAATGTCATTGTCTAAAGTTGTTTATCTTCCTGATCAAAATGAGTGATGAAAATCACCGAATTCTAAAATAAGAAAATCACCTGTAACATTTCAAATGTTTAATGTACTTGAATAAACATTGCAACTGATTTTTGTAGAAACTGTTGCGTTACTACCCTGTTGAAACTCAAAAAGCACACAATGGAGAAAATGTACCCCTTTTATTACTTGCCTGGCCATTTCACTATAAATTACAAAATAAATAAATAAATATGCTTTAACCGTTTGGTCTCGAACATCGCCTCTCAGGCGACATTCTATTCATTACTTCAACTCGAACGTCGCTCGAGAGGCGCCATGACCAATTAAGTTACAATATATCTTACATCCGCCAATAATGTTCTACAACGAAAAGTACTATAACAGGTGTAATACTTCGTTAAGAAAAAGACTCCACATACATTTTTTATTAAGTGTCTTTGGGCGCTGCTCGCGTCATAGCCATTGGTAAATGGCTACGAATGCTTTGTAAAATATTACACAATGGAAAATTATAAATCGTATTATTCATATATAATGTTTGTAATATGAAAATATACATAAAAAAATATAGAAATAAAATGTTTATATTTAAAATTCTTATGTTTTATATTTTGCATTTTTTTTTTTATTAAAACTGTTGTCGGGTAGCACATTACGTTTACTAAAAGAAGATTCGAATGCAAAAGGCTAATTTTCCATCACACTTCATGCCCGCAAATTTGGAAAATACGAAGTAGTCGACATAAAAGAGGCCACTGACAAAAAAGAAGGCGCGACCTTCGTAAAAGGGGTATAAACTTGCATTATGCTAGCCTTTTATTACGCGGACAGCACAATATAAGGACAGCCAGATTTTATATTAAGCTAGATTAGCTAGATTAGATTTAGCTAGACTAGCTAAAAGGCGGAAACTACGAACCCTGCTGAACTTCTATACTTTTGAATAGATCTCAGTTCGAATTCTGTTCACAAGCCACACCCTTTAAAGAAGCATTTTCTGGTACGAAAAATTATTCCATCAGTACCGGAAAAATTAGGAAGTTTTATATGCGGATCACCTAATATCTGGAATACAGTTTCGCGTTGTTGGTTTACCCGTGCGTAAAAGGGTTCGAGAGCAAAAGGTTAATAATTTACGAGTAAGCAAGTCTCTCTAAATTTGAAATGTCTTTGGCATCAGTTCAAGTGCGCAGTCGAATATCGCAGAGGGCGTACTCTACGCCCTTTTTTTTCAGAATACTCTCAGAGGTAAGATATTTCGATCTTTTTGGCCGGCACTAATATCATGCAAAAATACATTTAGTATATTTACAGGAATGTGCCATAATTATGCAGGGTAGAGATTATTTTATAAAAATAGAGATTATTTTAAAAAAATTTCTCATTCATGAGAGTGTCCTGAAAAAAGAGCGGAGAGTACCACCCTTGAATATCGACATGCGCAAAAACAACATTACTTTCTGGTTCCCGTAATATTTTATTTGAGCATAAATTCATTTTTTGGTAAATTCATTCTTAGCCCATTTTTGGAGAAGAACATTTTCTGGATTTTTGATTCTTAATTCAAAGTGAAATTATTCCTTATTTTTATGCATCTTAATTTTCGAAAATAGCGAATATTTTTGCTATATATTGGACAATGTTATTGTTTAATTTACATGAAAAAAAAAAGAAAGTTTAAAGTGAAGTCTCATTATTTTAAATATGAACAAGAAATCAAACAACCAATTAAAGAGACATTTTTGTACCAAAATATTGATTTATTTTCAAGAATTTGATAACACAATAGTTACATGAAAAACAAACAAGTCATAACGGAGTAAGTGAATTTTAAATTAGCAATATATAAGCAATGGTCGAATCACGTAAATGTTATTCCGATTTAGGAAATCGATACAAAACTTCTTGAATAAATTTGTATTTAAATATGTCATGCAGTAAAAAATTCAATGTGGGGTGACAGGTCGTAACTATTTTGAAAATAATCATATTTTCCACTAATTCATAGACCTCCCAATTATGCTAATTTATCCGTAATGGTGTTACGTCCTGCTTTTATTCGATCCAGTATATTTGTAGAGTAATAGTCTTCTTATTTAACCCATTTTATCTCATTGTCCTATTTAAAGGACAGCTCAAAAATAGCATATAGAAATAAGAATTTGCTTTATGCGAATAATTTGTCAGCTGGAATATATAATGGTATATATAAGCTTCTGCTAGCGTGTTATGTGTATCACCTCCTCCTCCTCCATCTGGAATCTTTGTTTAATTATTACATTAGGGGGCGTGGTTTATCTTCTTTTTGCGGTTTAAAATTCTTTCTGGATAACTATCATGTAAACAAGAAAGTATTATACAGATAAAGCAAAACTTTATACACGGAAAGCACTTTTCACTATAAGAGAACACTAAATCATATAAGTGCAAATTTCATCCTCTTTATTTCAATGTCCTGCGTACAAGGTGGATAAGAATTGAATATATATATATATATATATATATATATTCAAATTTTGTTTTATTTAGTTTATTTAGGTTATTAAGCTTAAAAAGTATTTTTTTCTCAAATTTGAGCAAAATAAATAAATTGGGATAAAATGGGTTAATTATGAGTAGATAGCTGCCAAGTTTTTTAATTTATTCCATAATGTTGTTAGTCCCACCCATTTTTCACACCGTAGTAATTTTAGAGGAGATTTCTTAATATATAATCGTAATTATATATTAAAGAAAATTTTTCTACAAGGATTACGGTGTGAAAAAAGAGCGGAGCTAAGAACATTCCGGAATAAGTAAAAATCTTGGCAGCTACGTGAATACATAATACTAAACATTACTCGTCAAGTTTACTGGTGGAGGAAAAAAACGGCACCTAACGCTATTACGGATAAATTAGCACAACTGGCAGGTCTAAATTCATAGTTAACACATTTACACTTTTCCGCTGTAGGAAAATTTTACTTTATTTAACCCGTGAAAACTGCTAGAGAAATATATAGAAAAAACATTCTTTAAAAAATTCCTGGTAGTGAAAAAGGTAAAAATTGGCAATGATACTACTGTCGAACCTCGTTAACGTGAATTACTTTTAACATGAATTGCATCCATAACCCCTTCAAAATGAGAATTAGTTTAGTTTTATGAAGATTAGTTACTGATAGCATGAACTACTGAAAACATGAACGCAATTTTTATTCCCCTTGAGATTCACGTTAACGAGGTTTGACTGTATTACAGTGTGATTTCCTCTTTAACCCTTTGCCGCTCCTATTTAATTTCACTCCTCTGGTCAGTGCTGCCAAATTTGTTGTCTGTCTAATCTAAATTAAACTCAATAATATCTATATCCCATTAATTCCATTCACGGAGTAAAATTCACATTTATTATGGAAAAATAGTTTAAAACAAAGTAATATGACTTACGAGTTTTAAAAGTTTAGATAACGCTCTTAGACTTTTCATACTTAGAAAATCAATTATGTATTCAAATAAGTTTAGATACAAATACAATATTTTTAGTTATAAATAAATAAATAAATATTAATCGTCATTTTTTATTTCATATTTAAAGTTTCCATACTTTTTTCCCGGTTAGAATCTTAATGAATAGTTTACATTCTATGCGACATTATAATTTATTTCTTCTAAATAAATGAACAGACCCATAATACATTTTCACTTGTAACTCTATCAAAAATTAATTTAATGTGCATACTGCCTTGATCTCAGAAGTTTGAACATGGAATCAAAAACTGGAAACTAACATATTAAAAAAAAAATTGACTCCAGTTTTAATATGTTGACAACCGCCTAAGCTGAATTAGAATTTATAACTATATCTTTATGAACTAGATATTATTACTAATCGATTGGCACCAGCCGTATGTATATCTGACGATATTCCACGAAATTAGTTGGGAGTGGCCTTTTTCTTATATTATTTATTTTTTTATTTGACTGTACACCGGCAAAAATCATTTCACAAATTAGGATTCTATGACATAAAACAAATATGGTACGTGAATTGTGAATTTTTTTAGTGGTTATTTAGCCCTATATAAATAGAGCCTGGTAATTCAGCCTTTCGGCCTCAAGATCATTTGATTTATCGCCTCTTGCTGTTTTACGTCACGGCCATTTAAATTTCATACAACTAATTTTTAATAAATTTTTTTACCATAAAATCAATCTATAAATTTAAAACTATACTTATACTGCGGATAAACTTTATACTGCGGAATAAATTAAAAGGTTGGCAACTCTGGTTTAATACATGATTCATTTTCAGATTTTTTTTTACATACCTTTCCCCGTATAATAAAGGCATGTGATTTCCGCTTTGTTTCCAACCACTGTTTCAATACAGAAATTATTATTGTATTTTACAGTTCTTTTTTTTTTTGGGGGGGGGGGGGAGGGGATTAAACAGGATCACTATTTTTAGGAAATAGTGACAAGGAACAAAGCAGACATCTCACTTATAAATTATAGTCATTGTTTGAAGAACATTTCTGTTTTCCAGTTGATTCAAAGCTTCAACTTTAATTTTTCAATTGACTCGTGTTTAAAAATATGTACAGCCTATTCTAAATTTACATTTAAATTTGAATGTTGCAATGCAGATACAGGATTTTAAATTAAGGGTTAATTTTAGAAAGTTTTTAATTAATAATAACAATCATTTGTTTACAATTTGCATAATTTGAATACAGTCTGTTTTCAAAATGCTAAATTTATATTTGGATGATTTTAATAATTTAAAATTGGAGATATTTGTTTTCGTAAGATTACTTTTTTGGCAAAGAAGAGAATAGTCTATATTTTATATACCGTATTTAAAAGTAATATTTTATAAACGTTTCCAGTACATTTTTTCGATCCAATAGCACAAAAAATGCTTTTTATAAATAGTGGTATTAAGTAAAAATAAAAAAAAAAGCTTTACTCCATAGCTGCCAACATGCCTAATTTTTAAATCCGATTTATCACCAGTATTTTTAAAAAGGAATCTGTCGAATACATTTTCAGCGAATCCACGAAATTAAATAAACTAAAAACATTTGCAAAAACCTTCTGGTATGA
The DNA here is from genome assembly GCA_963930645.1 of Salticus scenicus. Classification (NCBI taxonomy): domain Eukaryota; kingdom Metazoa; phylum Arthropoda; class Arachnida; order Araneae; family Salticidae; genus Salticus; species Salticus scenicus. Next base: position 112,473,251 of record OZ005657.1, read on the forward strand.
AGTCTCCGTTGAAAATAACGAAGATGTTGCACCTATGTTTAATCTTTCGTTATGTTTCCATTATTGTTAATTTTTTCCATGTCGAGTTTAAATATTTTATTCATCGTTTGGTTTTTCAGTTGTTTCAAAGTTTTTTCAAAGTTTAAACATTAATTCTTGAAGAACATTGTATTTGAAATATAGTGCAATTGTTCTAAACTCAAGCTTTAATTTTTGTTTCCTGTGTGCAGTTGATTACACACTGAAAGTTTATTTTAACTTGTTTTGTTTTTCTAACTCTGTTGGTTTTATTATATTCATTGTTCTGTTGGTATTTCGCGTTTGGGCCGATTGACTACACGTGGGTAATGATGAGCCCTACGTAGGGGTCTTTCCAAGGGGTCCTAGCACATATATTTACGAGAATTTCGGAAAAAAAATCACGGAAAACTCTGAACGGTTATGTGAACGAGCGCGACCTGGGATAAAACTCAACACTTTCCGTCTACTAGTTTTCAGAGCAGAACGGCTCGATCATTGGAGTGAGGGTTAACAATGTAAACTAATTTTTCGAACGTTGAAGATAATTCAGATGGGTATGCCTTTTCAAAAATACTTTAATTTTAATGTTTTTATTAAAATCGTCATATACATTTCCTTGTATACCCGAATTTTGTCATCATTTTTAACCTGCGGCTGATTTCTGTCATCATTTTCAACCGGCAACTGATGGGTTTGCAGCGAAAGCAAATTTTCCTGAAGATGAGGATAAGTCCAATCGATTTCTTACACTATAAAATCCTAAACATTAACCATTCTCAAAGTCATTATATCTATTTCCGATTAAATTCCATTTCTGCAATATTTTCCAACAGGAATATAAGGGATTACCAGCAAACCTAAATTTTCCTAATATGAGAATGAGTCTCAATGATTTTTTGTTTCAAAACACCCTTAATCCCAAACTTTCATTAAAAATCATAATATTTATTTCCGAGTAAACCCAATTTTTGCCAAATTTTTCAACCTATGGATAAAGAGTTAACATAAACGCGGACAAGCTTTCCTGAAAATGAGGATAAGTCAAATTAATTTTTTATCCCAAACACGTCTTAACCACAAACGTTTACCAAAATCGTTATATCCATTTCCAATTAAACTCAGTTTCTGCTATATTCTGTAAACAACAGATAAAATTTAACAGCTAAGCCTAAGTTTCATGAAGATGGGGATAAATCTAACCGATTGTTTACCCCTCCCCTCGAAAACAAAAACTTAACACCTAACTTTCATCAAAATCGTTGTATTCAATTTCGTGAAAACCCAATTTTTGTCATACTTTGCATACGGAAGTTAAAGGGTTACCAGTAAACGCCAACTGACCTGAAGACTAGCATATGTCTAATTGATTATGCATCTCCAATAATATTTAATCCAATGCATTCATTAAAGCATAGCTGCCAACTTGTACTTTTTTTTCTGCCGGAAAAGTTTAATACAAAAATTTTAAAAAGTTTTTTAGTAGTTTTCTGTGATTTAACATGATAAAACTTTTTGCAAAGAAATAGTGGTATTAAAAAACGTACAAGTTGGCACCTATGTCAAAATTATTACATATCCATTTCTGAGCACACCTAATTTCTGCCTTTAATTTGTACCCGGCTGATAAAGGGTTAACAGCGAGCGAGAATTTTCCTGACGATGAGAAAAGGTCTAATCAATTTTCCATCCAAAATAATAATAATAATAATATAATCTTATTACCAAACATTCATTAAAACTTTCATATCCATTTCCGAGTAAACTCAATTTCTGTCATATGTTGCAATTAGCTGATAAAGGACCGATAACGACATATATATTAATATATTAACACAATTTTTTTGAGATGAGGATAAGTCCAATAGATAAAGAACCCCAAAACACATTTAACCCCAAGCTTTTACAAAATCATTATATCCATTTCCAAGTAAACTCAGTTTCTGTCATATGTCGCAACTGGTCGTTGAAAGAGTTAAAAGCGAACGCGAATTTCCCTGAAGATTTAATCTATTTAACTACCCCAAAAACACATAAAAATTCCTCAAAATTCTTATAACATTTCTGGGTAAACCTAATTTCTGCTATATGGTGCAACTGGCCGATAAAGGTTTAACAGCGAACGCGAATGTTCCTGAATATGAGGATATATCCAATCGATTTAGCTCCCTAAAAAACAAACCGAAACTTTCATCGAAATCGTTATATCCATTTCCGAGTAAACTTAATTTCTTCACTATGGTGCAAATGGCTGATGAAAGGTTAACAGCGAACGATAATTCTCCTAAAGACGGCAAATTTTTCCAACCGATTTAGCTCCCGGAAAAACACTTATCCCCAAACTTTTATCGAAATCTTCATATTTATGACCGAGTAAATCCAATTTCTGTTATATGATACAACTGGCTGCCCAGGTAGCACATAACGTTGTTATAGCGTTGTTATAACCAATTTCTCACTGTTCAGACTTATTTGTAACGCTATAACAACGTTATGTGCTACCTGGTTTCTTTTTATTTCTTGCTACACTATCTATTAATAAGTATTTGGGCACTTTCGAATTTAGACTTTTTGCCAAATATATCTAGAAAAATTCTTTTGGAACCTTCTTGAAACATTGGGAGCATAAACACATGTTATACCTCATACATTTCAGCAAAAGGTTTGTCCTGAAAAAAAAGGGGGGACCAGTACAACATTAAAAAATAATCAGAATGTTTTGAATCACCCTGTAAAAAGTAATGTTTTAAATGTGTTTTTAATATAGCTTGTGATTATGAGGACACTTTTAATTATCTCTATAAATTTATCTAAAACAACCGCATATATTCATTAAGATATAACGATCTTTTAAAAAAAATAATAATAATAATTATAACACTTAGGGTATTCGACCAAGTGCAAAGTCATTTTTAGGGAAATTGGCGTACTACATTAGACACGGCGTACTGTAATTAGGGTGGAAAATTATTGATATCTTACAAAATATGAGCATTTTTACTAAATAATTTTTAACTACGCATGCGCGATTTTTAAAAAACTTTTATTTGCATAATTTAATAGCCAAAAGTATTGAGCTACTTATGTGAAAACCGCAAACAAATATCATGCAAATTCAAACAGTTATAAGAGACAGAATAAATAAAATTTCAGTTTTTTTTTTTTTAATAAATAAATAAATAAAATAAATAAAGAATATGATAGGGGTTTTATAAATATTTAGTTATCACCAGCGAATACTGTATTACCATTGGATATTGATTAAAAAATAAATATGTGTGTAAAACCCCTTATAGTTTAGCTTTTGTTTTATGTGGAACTAAAATTCTGTTCATTGTATCTCTCATAAGTTCTTGAATTTACACGGTATTTGTTTGGGGCTTTCATATAAGTAGCTCAATATTTTTGGCTATTAGTTTATGAAAAGGAAACCTTTTAAAGGCTTGCGCATGCGCAGTTAAAATTTATTTAGTAAAAATGCTGGTATTTCATTAAATATTTAACATTTTTGCATTCTGATTGCTGCATGCTGTGTCTAATGCAGTATGCCAAATTTAATAAAAATAGCTTTGCACTGGGTCTAATAACCTACGTGTTATATTAAAAGAAGTTGCATTTTTTAAAGAAACTGTTATACCTCCATGAATATATATTGTAGCCTCATAAATATTTATACAGAAAATTACAAAAATGCTTATTATCACATGCTACAGCGTAAACGCATTTCAAGCATTATTTTTTACAGGGTGATCCAAAACATTATGGCAATTGTTTAATTTTTTAATGTGTTTATTTTTCTTTTTTACAAGACAAAACTTTCACTGAAATATATGAGGTATAGCATGTTCTTTATATTCTTAACCCTTTGTGGTGCATACGTATACATTATTATAAGAAGGTAAGAAACTGTTCATCTCTTCTCAGTCTTGACAAAATTAATGAAATAATGACCATTTCTCGTAGATTATACACAAGCACACAATTACTCAAACAATTTACTTAATCACTGGACTTAAATCGGATAATAATTATACTGGATAAAAAGTGAAAAAGATTTTAAGTTTTTAGACAATTTTCATGAATATTAGAACTGCTAGTTATAGAAAACTTTAATGAGAAAATGTACAAAGTTTTATCCACTATACTACTACATAGAAAATTTATTTAATTGAATTATTTACTTCCTACATTTTATTTTCTTATTATATTAAATTTTAACAGTCCTAAACTACAAATTCTCGTGAAAATTCGGTCGTCAAGCCGCCAAATTCGATGCCAAGATACAAAATCTACGCTGGTTACTAATTTGCGGCTTGGCTAGATTAGTGATAAAATTTTACGGCAAATATTGTTTGGGGATAGCCAGAAACACTTTATCAATTTTAACTGAGTTAATTATTTTGGCAAAATTTATTGTTTCTCGCCACTAATTTTTGCTAAAGGGAACAAAACTTGGCCATCTATACTCGAAGGATTTTCATTGTAGTCTAAGCTGTGCATTTGCCAATGACAGATTCTGTAATAAGCCCTAGAGTACTATTCTTGAAAAAAAAACCTACTATATTTGTCGCGGCGGTATATATTGTCGTATTATCGAGACTTTTTTGGTTGGTGTAGCAGTTTTGCTTTTCTTGTTTTGTTTTTGTTTTATGAAATGTTCGTGGACTGGAACCTGCCTGTTTTTTTATGAATCGGTTATACAACACAAAACTGTCAATGTTTTCATAACAATATGTGTATTATTATGGTTGTATAAGGAATTCATGTGGTGTCTGTATCAGATTTTTTATTACACAGGTTTGAAACTAAACATATATATAGAAAATTATGTTAAATTTCAAATGAATCTATTAAAATTTAATGTGATATGTACAAAACACTTTAACCGGTCTGAAACTCTCATATATTTACTATGAACAAAGAATTAACAAGGCGTTTTTACACGCACACATACACACAAAATATTATATGGTTTAAATAACTGAATTTCCAAATTAAATGTGTGACACCTGGAATATTCCTCGAGAACTTTCAAAATAAAATCTAGCTCATTCTTTTGATGATAATTTTCTTAACTTTTACTGTATTCAATTGAAATTTTGACATGAGTTACTTAATGTATGTATTTCTAAGCATCATTCTTATAATTAAATGTGTATTTATTTTATAATAAATTTTTCCTTATAATAAAACAAGTATTTCTATTTTTTTTTTCTTTTTCATTAAATAGGTTTATTTAATATTAATAAAACGGGGTTCTCTCATCATTATTCTAGAAACATATTTACATTTCTTAAGCGATCATATTAGTGGTCTGCGGGATATTAAATTGTCAATTTGGTGATCCGTGAAGTCGCAAAGTTTGACGATAGCTGCTGTGTGCAACATATATAGTATCAGATTTCGAAATAAATATATTTTTATTTCTTTTGTATTGCATTTATGTTAATTTTAATGATTGTGAGGAAATTACGAATTTTCATGTTAAGTTTTATGTAAAATAAGGAAAACTTTTCTAAATTTTTAATTGTGAACGAAATTGCGATTTTATTACAAAAAATTAAAAAAATGAAAATAAAAAGTAACATTAAAAAAATTAATAAATAAATATATGAACAATACTTCACACTGTACAACACTCATTAAAAATACACATTTTTAAAATTATTATTATTATTATTATTATTATTATTTTATGTAAAAGTCTGTCATGCAGAATCTACGATCCTTCAGTTCTTTTGTTAATAACACAAGTTTTTCGACAGAAAAAAATTAAAATCCCAATAATAATAATAATAATAATAATAAATATCTATTTTTTTTCCTTACTTGAAAATCTATATCTGTATAATTCTGGAAAAAAAAATAACACAAAGAAATATTTTTTGATTATTTTATTTTTAATCTAAATTATCTAAAAGAAGAACAAAAATACTTCTAAAACAGAAAAATGCATTTTGTACAATTTTAAACAACAATTTAATAAAATTAAACATATTTGCACGTCTGATTAATATATTAAAACCAATGTAACATTTAAAATGAGATAAAGAATACAAAAATTTTAAATTTTAAAAATACATTTTAATTAAAAACATTAAAACACAAGACAGACGTTTCGGCTAGAACACTAGCTCTCCTCAGTGTCAATCATACGAGCACAACATTTAGAAAAATTCATTATACATCATAGCAAGATTAAATATTCAGGAGAAATAGCTTTAATCTCAACATTCTGTCTTGAACGAGGCTAAAGCTATTCCTCCTGAATATTTACTCTTGCTGTGATGTATTATGAATTTTTCTAAATGTTGTGCTCGTATGTTTGACATCGAGGAGGGCTAGTGTTCTAGCCGAAACGTCTGTCTTGTGTTTTAATGTTTTTAATTAAAATGTATTTTCAAAGTTTAAAATTTTTGTATTCTTTATCTCATTTTAAATGTTACATTGGTTTTAAACAACAAATAATTCACATGTTTTCTAATTATCTTCATGTGCAACTTTACATATCTTTGTTATACAAAATTGTTTATTTTCTTCAAGAAAGCTTAATTTTTTGATCCTATATAATTAATTTTATTGAATTGGAATCACAATCTATTTTCTATATGAACTGCCATTTAAACATAGGGAGACTGGGGCACAGTGGACCACTTTTACACTTTTATTTTTTTTATTTTTTTTCACCAAAAACAAAAAAGTAAGGTACCTGAAAAAATTAGCAAGCATTCTTTAAACCTTTCTTGACATGTCCTAATTTTTTATAACAATACTTCTAATACATTACTAATAAAAAAATAAATTGCGTGCACTCACAAAGTGGACCACTGTGCCTCATCACTGGGGCACAGTGGTCCACAACCTGGGGTACAGTGGACCAACCTCTGTTGTTCATGTTTAATTAATATAAATTACTCATTTTTGTTTTCTAAAATTAGTTTCTTATGCAATTCTAGTCTAAATAACATAATTCTAACATTTTCATGAAATAAAATTACCAAAATTTAAAGGAATACAAAAAAAATAAAATAAAAATAAAAATAAATAAATAAATAAGAAATCAAATTAGAGTAAGAATTCTATATCAGATTTCCTTTGTCTTTTACGGGCCATCACTAAAAACAATAAGATATATTTTTAATTTGTTTATTAATGTTATATAGTTATAAAAATTATGAAATATATAATTAAACATTATGTTACTATTCATACATTTTTATTCATTATTTTGAGATATTAATACTTTACATTATATTTGTGAGATAGGTTTAACTAAAATTATTCTAGTTTTATCTTTTACATGTTATTCCTAAAAACAACAACAATAAATTTATATATAACTTTATTATATCACATAATCATTTTTTTTAATATATTAAACAATTCAAATGGTTATTAAATTTAGATATTCATAATTATTATACTACTATTCAACTATTTTCCCTTTTCAGAAATTTATTTTATTATAATATTAAGATTATTATTATTTTATTAATTATTTTGAGTCACATTATTTGTATATGTAAATTCAACTAAAATAAATAATGTATTAAATATAATTTGGAGTTTTAGGCACATTGGAAGGTGGTTCACTGTGTCCCATGTCCAAACAAAACAAATAATAATATTAAAATTCTGTATCGACTGCAAATATGCTAAAATTTTTATAAATTTGAAAACAACAATATCTTAGCTTTTCTTAACAACTATCCAATACTTGTAGTCAATAGTTCTGTCCTGATAAAATTAAAAAACCAAACTTGAAAAATTACTTTGAGCAGCTCAGAACATAAAAGTTGTATAAAATGGCTACCATAGCATTTACCATGTTTTTTTTTTTTTTTTTTTTTTTTTTTGGATGTATAAAAGTAGTACCATGCTTTCATCTATGAATCTCAATATAAACTATAAGAGTTAAATATTAAGCGATTTGAATAGGGGTGGTCCACTGTGCCCCAGTCTCCCTACTTGTCAATTATTCCAATGTTTCGGAACAATTGTTCAAACAAGGTCCAGAACAAGTTAAAAACTACTCTTCGAAACAAAGTGTCTGCATATTTTAATGCAAATTATGTCGAAACATTTGGTCAGTGATAATGCAAACTATTTGCAACTTACTTTACATTACAACATAAATAAGTACAATATCTTGATTTATACAATGATTCATGCAAGATAATACAATAATTTATATAGCTTTTGTATAAATAACTATTATATAAGTTAAAGAAAATTTTGTAAACACCAACGTATATGTGAATGAAGTACAATAACTGACATACAAAATAATACAAAATATTATCAATTTTCCAGATATCCAACGAAACGTAATAAATTATCAATGCTTCGTATAAAAAATGACATTTTCAGCATTTCGTTGTGTTTTAAGCATCATATTCATTGAAAACTAATATATAATATGTAAGTATAAATTAAAAATAAATAAATAAATACTCATTAAAAAAGGCATTGCTTGAAAATAATAATAATAATAATAATAATGAAAAAAATATAATAGAAACATGCAAGTAAGCATTTAAAGAATTATAAACTCTTAAAATAGAAACTTAATATTTCATTTCACTTTTTCATATATGACATTTGAATTTGTAATTCTATATCAAATTATAAAGTTTAGATTATCATTTTTCTATAAAAATAGCGTTAAGTTGTTTCACTATATCTATTTTTTTTTTCTTAATTATATTTCAAATTACTTTTTATTGCATAAGTTATTATTTTTTAAAATGGATGCTTAAATTTGCAAATATTTGCATCATGTAATTTAATATAATCTATTTTATCTATATCAGAAAACTTTATCTATATCAGAAAATCTAAAACCCTTAACATTTAAAAACTTTTTACTTAATTTAAAAAAAAAAAAAAAAAGCTAACAATTTTGCAGCCAGTTTTTATTTTACATTTATTTTGATTGGCAATATTATTTCTATAAAATTTTAATAGCTAGATTTAACGATTTTAAATGCAGAAAATATGTCTCTTCTAGGTAAGTTTTTAATCACTTTTTTTTTTTTGTGTGTGTGTGTGTGTGTATGTGTATTCATTTATTTAACAAATATTTGAGATTATTTATTTAAATTAAGATAAATTATTGAGATAATTACTTAAATTTCACAAATTATTGCACTAAAATGTACTATTTATCAATTAAAGACTGCTTATTTTTTAAAGCTGCTTTTTAGTAATACTGCACACACTATTATTTTTCTAATTAAATGCTTAAATTTTCAAATATTTGTATCATGTTGTTTGGTAATCTATTTTATCAATATAGAAATAGTTAAACTAAAACTCTTAACATTTGAAAACTTTTTATTCACTTTTAGTAAAAAAAAAAAAAAGTTAAAATTTTTGCAACCAGTTTTTATTTTATATTTATTTTAATTGGCAATATTCTTTCTATAAAATTCATTAGTTAGATTTTAACGATTTTAAATGTAGCAAAAAACCTCTTGCAAACAAGTTTTTTTTTTTTTTTTTTTTTTTACATCTTTCTCTCTCTCTCTCTCTCTCTCTCTCTTTTTTTTAATTAAGCATAAATAAAAACATTTGAAATTAATTAGTTAAATTAAGATTAATTACCTAAATTTCACAAATCATTACATTGAAATGTACTATTTATCAACTAAAGACTGCTGATTATTGGAAGTTGTTTTTAGTAAAATTTGCTATTTTATAGTAAATTTGTTTTTTGTGATATTTAAATTAAAAAAAAAAAGTCTTCAATTAAGACATTTTTAAAAGAAGTTGAAAAATTTATTGCATTAACACATACAAAATGTTTACTTTAAATTTAGTTTAATCATTTAAATCTTGAAATTCAAAATAAAAAACACAAACTATTAGTTATCAATTTAATATTTTTTACATACAATACTATGATATCTAGGATTTTTTTTATAGTATTGCTTATAGTTAATGCAAATAAAAAGTGAAATTTACTCTAAGAAACGAGATAATATATTTTTAATAAATATATATCGATAATATTAAACCATGCAATTCTGTCATTAATATTTGTTTACATAGCATTTTTTAATTTATATATATTTTTTCTTTTTTTTTTACTTATTTTTTTTTATATCTCTAGTACAGAATGAAAAGAAATTTCTCGCAACCGAATATTTCAAAATATTCATAATATATTTTAGCGCGATTAATTTTTAAAGTACAACATGCAAACCGTTTCAAATATGCGTCGTTCATTGCAAAAGTGGTGTAACTGAATATTTTATTTTATTTTTTTATTTATATATTTATATATTTATTTATTTATTTATTTATTTTTTTCTTAATCGTATCATATTTAGTCATATCTTTCACTATAAGAGTAAAGAATCTCCAATAATTGCATTAAAATTCCATAAGTGACACTACTTGTTTTTTCAGAAAGCTAAAATTTCTGCATATTCATTATAAGAGTGAAGTTTCTAAGTAACTCAAAATTAACTTTCGTATAACATATAAATTCTTATAACTTTGATCTGTATTAAACATTAAAGAATCGATAACACTGTCTGAATACTTATAACTTTTTCCTATATATACAAATTTGCAAAAAGTTCATAATTTCAAAATCCATTTACAAGGTGAAAATTCACATTTACAATGAATGACCCGTATCTCATTTGCAATTTTTCCTGCATTGCATACCATTATCTATGAAAATCCTCTGATTATGCAAAAAGTAATATAAATTTTCGAAGCAGAACGTATGTTAATGTTGAATTTTTAAAGCGTAAAAAATCCCAGAGATTGAATTTGCATTTAGTAACAAAATTTGGAAGAAAAAGAAGCATTTATTATAAGAAGGTAAGACACTGTTCATCTGTTCTCAGTCTTGACAAAATGAATGCAATAATGACCATTTCTCGTGGATTATACACAAGCACACAATTACTCAAACAATTTACTTAATTACTGGACTTAAATCGGATAATAATTATACTGCAAAAAAAGTGAAAAATATTTTAAGTTTTTAGACAATTTTCATTAATATTAGAACTGTTAGTTATAGAAAACTTTAATGTGAAAATGTACAAAGTTTTATCCACTATACTACTACATAGAAAATTTATTTAATTGAATTATTTAACTTCCTACATTTTAATTATCTTATTATATTAAATTATAATGTGAATTTTCTCTATTTGAGCAAGTTTTAAACCACCCTGTACTTCATTGAAAATACACATTCAACTAAAATTGTAAACGATCATATTTACATATTACATTGGACATTATCACCATACAAAAAAATTCTAGAAATATTTTGTCCTCCTTTTAACCAAATCAACATTGTATTACTGTTGAAAGCAAAACAGCTCGCATTACTGTAAAATATATAACATTATGTGTACAATATAGAAAAAATAATATAAAATTTTGCAATAATATTTTAAGAATTAAATTTTTCTAAAAGCATCATACATTATTCAATTGAAAATACATAGTTTCAAAATCTTGGGATTTTTGAGAAGCAATATTAAAGGTTTATTATTATACCGCTATTATATTTCAGTATAGCTATATTAATTTTATTTAACGGTAGAATTTCAGTGTATAAATAACGCAATTTTTTTTTTAATTCTGAGAGAGTGGTAATCGTAATGTGAAAAAAATTGAAAATATGAAAATATCATGTTTTAAAACTATGTAAATGTAATATACGCCTATAAAATTATAAACACTGAATATGGTACACACATATTCAAGATGACACTGATATGACTATGTGACCCAAGTTCATTGCCACATTAGAATTTAAATAATAACATAGCTGCCAACTTCTTAAATTTATTCCATAACATTGTTAGTACTCGCCCTTTTTTTCGCTCCATACTCATTGTACAGTTGTTTTCTCCATTATACAATAAAGATAAATATGAAGAAAATTACATTTAATAAATAGTGGTTACAGCTCTAAAAATTCCATATACAAAGTTTGAAATATATGCTACTGTAGAATACTCCAGAAGAGGAATTTAAGTATAACATTTGTATTTGCTGTGAATTTTCAGAGCTATAGTAAATTATTAAGCCAAACTTTCGAAAAATCAGTGGCAGATATTCAAAATACAGTTAAATATATAAAACATTATCTATTCTATATAAGTTATAGAATAGTATATAATATAATTTAAGGTTTCAATATTAAAATACACTTCTACAATTTTTTTAGTATATAGAAAATATATAATCTTACTTCACAGTAAAAATATTTTTTTTCATTCTCGTGTACTCATTATTAATGTGTTTAAAAATACATTTAGCACAAAATAGATTATTATTACTGTGAAAAAGAAGTGATTTAAATTACTAGGGTACAAAGGAGAAATTAATACTGTTTTAACCATTTACAGTTCATTTAGATATACAAAGTCAGAAAGTCGTCAAATATGTTTTTTTTATAGCATGAGTTAGCTTACATGAGTAAACTGTACTTGCACTTGATACAATTGTGCTTAAAATTTCAGAAAGGATGAGGCACTAACTGAATGCAGTTTGAAAAGATATTTTTGTTCTTTATATCATCCATCCTCTGTTCAGAGGAAGAAGTTATTATTCACATCGGCGATATCATTCACATCGACAGGGCGCTCCCGCCGTTTTAAATAGAACCTCCAAACTCTGAAACAAAAATAAAATTGTGTAAATCTGTTTTATTTGTTGCAACAGTTAAACTGAGTCAGTCAAAATGAATTAGCTATAAATTTATAAAAAACTAAGTATAAACCACTTAAACTATTAAATTTCGTGCAGAGTGTTTTTTTAAATTTCTAAATATATATATATATTTCTTTTTTAATTCGGAATCATCAAGTAATCATCTGAACAGAATGTAATTCAATGTTAGTAATAACTGCAAAAAAAAAAAAAAAAAAAAAAAAAAAGTAATAATAATAAATAAAGTCAGAAAAGAAAGCTACCCCCGTGCAGTTTTTCCCAAAATTGTCGTATAAATATGCGGCTGGTACCGATAGCTAAGTAATAACGTATGGTTTTGAAGTGGTGGGCTTAGATTTTGCTTAAGGGCCCGCTTCACTCACCGCCGCCGGAAGTCGAAGCTAATGTTATTCTATGGGAAATATTTCTTTACAAATAACTTATAAACTAATACATATTTTAAAATTCTGTTTTCACATTCTGAAAATTCCCAGCTATTAAATTGACGGACCTTTTTTAGAAAAGTATTTTTTAATTTTTTTATATTTTATTTTGAAACTGCAAAATACGAATTTTCAAAATGTGAATTTTTTTCATTTTGCAATTTCAAAATAAAATATTAAAAATTAAAAAATACATTTTTAAAGAAAGGTCCGTCAATTTAACAGTTGGGAATTTTCTGAATGTGAAAACAGAATTTAAAAATATGTATTAGTTAATAAATTATTTGTAAAGAAAATTTACGCATAGAATAACATTGGCTCGGGCTTCCGGCGACGGTAAGTGAAGAGGGCCGTTAAGGGGATGTCTACGTATTAAAATTTGCACTAAATTCACTTTTAAATTATCTGTCCATTATATGTCCATTTCTGACAATGTTCTGGGGGTTATTTCGATCAAATATACCTGAAATTGGTTAGTTTTTTATATTTCTTTTAAATTCTCAAAGAGTTATGAGCTGTCAAAGTCTGAGGATATCAATATTAAATGAATATGAAACACACTGATTTATTTACCTTCCCAAATAATTATTAAATTTAAATTTCATTTTTAATGCGTTACATGAAGTGATACAAACATATTCCATGCATATTTTTCATTGAAGAATATATCTTTAATTATGAAACTTATGAAATATTCATATCCCAAAAAATTATGAATTATAACTTATGTTAATTTTGCACGAATAGAACAATTATCATCAAAAATATGGTTCTTAAAATGTATAGATCATTACTATCAGTATTTTTTGAGTTATAGTGAAATTTACTTTCTTATTGGCGTTTCGGAGCAGTCACGTGTTGTCATTTGTGCGATCCATATTCTTGCATTCATAGGAAATAAAATAGTTATTCAAGTTAGTTTAGATACACATATAATTTCTTAATTAGCATTACTTTCCTTTCCTTTATATTTAAAATTATCATACTTCATTTCCGGTTAGAACCTGCTGAAAAGAATACTTTTCTATGCTAGATCTTAATTTAACATTTTAAATATATTGATGAATCCCCTAAACATTTCTTTTGTAACTCTATCAAGAATTAAATAAAGTATATAAACTATACATTCGCTTGAACTACCTTAATCTTATTAATTCGAATATAGAGTCGAAAATGGGTGTTACCATTTGGAAAAATGAAGTTGATACAGATTTTAATATGTAGACGACTCCTTAAGTAACATTTATCTGTAAAATTAATAACTAGACGTTATTACCAATTGATAATTACAAAACGTTTGTTTACAAAGTAATTTACAGAAAAATTAGAAATTGTTGTTTTTATTTTATTTGCGTATTTATTTATTTATTTATTTTCGGACTGTACAAAAGATGTGTATTTATGCAAATAAACAGTTGAAATTTTATGAAAAAAAAAAATCATATCGAAAATTTATACTTAGTGTATTCACAAATAAATGTTTTTATACAGCGTGGCTTAGTTTTCGAATGTGTGCCTCAGGAACTGCATAAGAGAACCCTTCTATGCGCATGGTTGGTTGGTTGGTTTTTTTTACGTCGCACTAGTGCTGCGCAGATGGCAATTGGCTACGGTCTGGGACACACCCTTAGAGGTGGTCCGGAGACATGCCACCACAATTTTGATCCTCCACGGATGGGATGGCTCTCCCGCTTCGGTGACCCCCAGAAGTATAATATTTGATGGGAGCATGGAGGACATTGCGGCCACTACAGATTTTACGTGCACCAGCCACCATTAGTGTACACGACGGTCTTTGGCCGGCTCGAGTACCGAACCCGCAATCTTCCAATTACGAGGCCGGCGCTCTACCGACTGGGCTACCGCGGCCCTCTATGCGGATGTAACATTCATCTGTAGTAACAATGGAATGGGAACGACTAGCGAGACGCTGACGCCCAAAATCATACGCATGTTCAATTGGTGACAAATCCAGATAAAAAACAGTGAAAAGTAAAAGATGTACCTGTTGTTCTTAAAAGAAGTTTGGAACATTTTTTGCTATATATGAGTTGGTATCGTCCTATTAAATGCAGCTCCGAGAATTTCTTGAAGGAAATACATGGCTTTGGGCTCTAGATCTTTTTCTGAGATTTTGTGAAAACTCATTATTGAGATATTTGATCAAATACAATAGTTCCATTACTTATGATATTTCGGTAATGGAAGAAAAAAAAGGTATTTTCTTTAATTTTGCAAGACTAAGAATAACGTTACGTATTAGTTCGCACAACTTATAGGAAAAACAGATTTGCAATAAGATTCCTTTATAAGATAAAATGTTCATTTATAATTAAAAATAAAATCAGTACACCCATCAATTTTTCTATAGTAAACAAGTAATACATGCAAAAAGAGGGTTAATGTAGCAAAATTGAAGATAATCTTTAGAGCTCTTTTTGACATATTTTCGGTTCTACACTCCATTTCTATCGAAACTTGGTAAACTTATTTATTCAACGGAAACCAACAGATATATACGATAAATCATCTCAAATGGAGTTAATCTGGCGAATTTGAAAAGAAATCCTCAGAGCCAACACTACAAAATTAGGAGCGGCCAAACGCTCGTATTTTACTTACATGTTCTTCAAATTTTACACGGTTTATTGACATTGCCTAATTATTCTTGACAAATATGTAACATAAAAAAAAAAATATATTATTCTCATTATATTATCAGCGCTGCATATGTGCATACCTAAAAATACGATTATGATCAATTTGAATGCCGAAAAATTATACATTATTATAACTTCTATCTTTCATTTTTTTTTTTTTTGTACACACTTTCTGTGTAGCATTTCACGGGAATTTTAATAGAATTTCATAGAAGAATCATAAGTGTGTATTAGAAGCTGAGTGGGTTCAAAGCATCTGCTAATTATATATTTCTTTGAACATAATTTCAATATTTTTGTTATGAAGGGAAAGAAGGAGAGATTGCAAAACACTTACTGATCACGTGAGATTCCTTTGATGGTTGAGAGCATCTGCTTTATTCGAATAAAATATAAGTTTTTTTTCTTCCTTCCTTCTTTCTTTCTTTCTTTTTTTTTTTTTTCAGAATTCTTGACCCGTTCGTCCGTTCATTTCTTTCACGATGTCGTGACGAATTGTTGGTAAAAAACAGTAAAAAACTGTTAGAAGAAGAATTTTTAAAAATATTGCAAACTTCATCTGAAACCGTATCTAGCACAGATGAAAATTCCGATTTGTCACTAGAAGAATATATTCCTGATAATGAAAATCAACTCTCTTCAGCGGACGAAAACTCATTTTTTACTGAAATTACGGAAATGCATTTTTCCTCGAAATCTGGAAATGAAGAAAATTCTTTAATAAACATCAACTTATTTCATTAGAGCACCTCAAGTAGAAGAAATAAAAGACAAAAAAGAAAATGTTAAGGGAAAGGTAGATTACTAGATAAATAAGACAGCGCATTCCCCTAAAATAAAGAAAATGTGCGAAATGAAATTGCAAAAGATGGAAAAATATGGAAATTCTTTTCTTGTACTCTTTCGTCAGGAATGCGGCAACAGCACAATGTTTTAGAAAAGTTCCAAGGTCAAGTTTTTTTTTTTTTTTTTTTTTTTTTTTCAATAAGAACTATAACTGTAGGGAGTTTTGCAAGCGCATGGAGACTCTTCATAATTGAAAAGATTCTTCATATCATAAAACTGTGTACAGAAGCAAAAGCTCATCGAGGCGACGTATGCAAGATCTGCAATGGAACATATTTGTAGATGGATTAGAGGCTTTTATTTCGCTGTCGTTTGCCCATGGAGTTTTTATTTCTGGAAGCATTTCAATAAACAACTTGTGGCCCACGACTAAGAGGCATAAACTTTTTCAACAAACACTGGCTCATGACAGATTCAAAGAAATGATGAGATATATGTGGTTTGATATGAAGGCAAAGAAATCTGAAAGACTTAAAATTAAACAATTTCCTCTAGTGTCGGTATTCTGGAATACGTTTGCTGAAATTTGTTTATTTTGTTATAAAGCTGTAGAAAATATAACTGTAGATGAACAACTATATCCAAGTTAAGTACGTTGGAGATTTGCACAGTATATGCCGCAAAATCGAGAAAAAATCGGGATTAAATGCTGGCTAGTAGCTGACGTTGGATGAAAATATTTATTAAGTCGCTTTACATGTTTCAGAGAAAAAGAAAATAGACCCATCGATAAAACTATTGAAAAACATGCAGTTTGTCGCTTTGCAGAAACTTTTCCTAATACTTGAAGGAATATAACAACAAATATATATATATTTATTTACCTCGTTGAAATTAGATAAAATTTTATGAAATAAAGGGCTCAGTATCATAGATAAGATACAGTATACAAATCAAGTTAACCCTCTTTGTGCAGTGTACTTAGTTTGTATTGGTAATATTTTGTTAATAAATCATTATACAGATTGTATTTTCTTAAATATATACATATATGAGTGGCGTATCGTGAATGACTGTTTAGGTATGCTCCGCTCGGGTTGTTAGAAACAGTACATTAAATAAGATATTTAATTATCTTATTGGTTAATTCGCTTATTTCGAGAAGCAACGTAGGTATGACGACATTTCAACAGTTAATCAGAAGAACGAGCTTTTCATGATAACGAGCTGTCTCTAGCCTATCGTATGGAGCATAACCAACACGTCATTCACGACACGGCACTGATATATATATATATATATATATATATATATATATATATATATATATACTGTAAATTATAATGGTAGTTTTTACAGCAGAATGTGCTGCCACCTATTTTTGCCAGCACACTCCGCTGTTTAGTAGGCTAATTTACAGCGGAAACATCTGTAAGAAAAAACTTGTTTGAACAAAAAGCCTTCAAAAAAGTTTCGTTTTTGATCATTTAGTAAGAGCAGTCAAAATGACCGCTTATAGTCTTTCTACGTAAACGGAAATTGCCGCCTTGTTAGTGTTAATGAAACCCTCTTACTAGACATACAATTAATATACTTATTCAGAACGTCTATAAATTTCCATGAAGTTGCCAACTAGGACATCTGAAAGGGGGGGGGGGAGGAATCGTTAAAGTCAATTTTTAAATGCACTTCTGGTTTTTCAATTTTCAAAAAATTTTAGAAAACTCATTTGTGCACCAAAACTGTCTTAAATATGAAGTTTTGCCGCTCTGCCTTTTTTCCTTTTAGCGATATGTTTTTTAGAAGATTTCCTAGACAATACATACAATCATACATACGCATGTACACACTCACTAATTGACAAAAAACACATTTTGGACTTAAGATTTTAAAACGTTTAAAGCAGGTACAAACTCGATACCCACATTTTTGACCGAATACAATACCTCCATTATATTTTGTAATTGGGGATTGCAAGTAAATTATATAAGTATTTAAAAAAAAAAAAAAAAAAACATGTTTTTCATGCTATATTATAATGTTTACACAGTTATATAAACAGGAAAATAAACATTTTCCTTATTATACCAAGAAATACAAACTTTCACAGAAGTTTTTGAAAGTATTCTACAAAAATTACAGCAACCAAAAAGCGTAAAATTTAGCAGCTATTACAGTCCTTTTATTCCCATTACTGAATTGGTAGTGTCTATAAAGAATTAACGTAATATTTTTAGTTACCATTTTGAGTTATCTGAATTGTTTGAATTATAAATATATTTGCAATTATACGATCAGTCTGTGATATCTTAAATTGTAAAGAAAGTAACAGTTAGCAAAATATCGCCTGAGTTTTTTAAAGGCTAATTTATTTACTTTTTTAATCAGTGTTTACATGGGGTTTAATTTTTTTACTATTAATTTTTATAGCAGTTTTATTGTAAAATTAGCCTATAAATTTAAATAAAAAATTATGTTCCAAAATTCGGCGGGAGAATTCTTGAAAAATGCTTGTTTCTTACGAACACTGTTATTTATTTTTTCATGGAGTTTTTATAAATGAGAATTATTTTCGAACATCATATTACTCATTCTCATAATCTAACTGTATTTCAGTTTTCACGCATCAATTATTTCCACACATCGGCCAACTGATACGCCCACAGCTCACACAGAAAGGTGATCTTTAACCTGTCATAACTCTATGATTTTACCTTTTCATTCTGTACTTACTTCAGTGCTCTTTACTCTAAGAATTAACACTGCGTGTTATACAAAGAGACACGAACGCTAGTCTATAAAACCTAAGCTTTATTGCAATGAGACTTAAAGCAGAATGAAAATACAAAAAACAAAACGTATATATTCTAGCATGAAAAATCTGAGTTATGCAGAACATAATAAGGACCAGGACAAAATTGCCTTATTATTTTTAAGCTGGTAAATCTACAGATAAAAAGCCTTAAATCCTATTTGCATTATTCATAACTCAGCAGATTATTTTTATTTATTCTATATTATTGTTAGTAATTTATAATATAGGTACATGATTAACTTGCTTTATAACGAGACATATTTCTTAGGACCCCCTAATAGACCTAGAATTTCTTAGACCCCCTAATTTCTTAGGATCCCCTAACGAGACAATCCCCTAAAACCGCCCGTTATTTATATTTAATACTAGCAGTCTACGCCCACTTCGCTGGTCACTACTTTTACATGGATTACTATAATTAATGAATTCTCAAAAGTGCAATAATTTTTATCATGTGAAAAAAAAGGAAAGAAAAAAGAAAAATCAATTCTGATCGGGAAAACTGTCGCACCGGGTCGTAACTGCCTTCAGCAACGTAAACCCGTGAGCGCGTTGCGCGCGTGTATTCCTTCACCACCCTCATGATTTCTGAAAATTCTATGATATTACTCCTAAACTTTTATTCTTAAGAAAAGGAATTAGGAAAAAAATCATTTTTGATCGGGTAAAAACTCAAACCGGGTCCCTTCGGCAGCGTAGACCCGTGCGCGCGCAGCGCGCGTATTCCTTCACTACCCTTTCTGCCCCTCCTAATAATTTTACGCTTTCAAAAACATCTTCATTCGATTTGTAATCCCCATAAATCTATATACACTAAAAATTAAATCATAGTAAATTCCCGCTCGGTATCGCCTGCGGTGCCCACTTCCCGTTTCAATATCTGAAACAGCCTGTTCAATCGCCATGTTACGATCTTTCAAAATTCTGACTTTAGAAAGATCCAGCTCGGTGGCGCCTGCGGCGCCTTATCCCCGTTTAGAAACTTACAACAGCTTCCTCGCTCATACCGCAAATAGCTTTGAAAATTTTAACTGTAGCGATTTTCGCTCTGTGCTGACTAAGACACCGCATAAATGAAATAGCCTGTTCGCTAACCATGTAAAAGACCTTTGAAAATTCTGATCGTGGCAAATGCGTAACCCGGTGGGGCCTACGGTCTCCCAATCTTCTCCCTATAAGTAGTTTAATCATAATCAGAATTGGAGATATTGAATTATTAGAGCCCTCTGGCGACAGAGATTTGCAATATGTACTCTTCAATTTCAGTCCCCCAAAACCTGTATATACCAATTTTGAACGGTCTAACTCAATTTCTAATTTTTTGCCCACCCTGCCCTCCTTCTTACCCCCCCCCCTAATAATTTTACACCTTCGAAAATAGCTTCATTCGACTTGTAGGCCGCCAAAACCTATATATACCAATTTTGAACGGCCTAACTCATTTTCTAATTTTTTGTCCCTCTTCATGCCCCCCCCAATAATTTTACACTTTTCAAAATATCCTCATTTGACTTGTAGGCCTCAAAAACCTATTTATACCAATTTTGAACGGTCTAACTCGATTTCAGATTTTTTCCCCTTCAGGACACCTTAAAACATGTAAATCAAGTGAAATTTCAATTTCCATTACCTACGGTAGTCGATTAATGGAAGTAAAAAGAAAAAGGAATATTTTTACCTTAAGTGTATTTGTTGCTATAGAAACTGGCATCTTCTTTCGAGATATCTCTTACGCTTGTTAGAATGAAATTTAATTTGCAATTAAAATGTAATTTTTTTCTTTATTGAATGAAGTCGATTACATTTGAACTGCAAGTTGGTGTTTAGCTGAGATACAAAAGAAAACCTATTCAGGACACCTTAAAACATGCAAATCAGGTGAAATCACGAATCTCACTTTCGATAGTATAAAAGTACTTTAAAATATCTTTCGAATGATGGATTAAAAATAATTTAATCATAATTAGAATTTGAAATATTGAAATATTACGACGCCATCTGGCGGTAGAAATTTCTGTAATCTACTGTTCTATTCCAAATCAACAAAGCTTTCAAATGATGTATTGCTTATGAAATTATTTTAATTAGTAGCTGAGATACAAAAGTAAACCTAATCAGGAAACCCTAAAACATGTAAATCAGGTGAAATCTCGAATCCCACTTTCGATAATATAAAAGTACTTTAAAATATCCCCAAAACCTATACATACCAATTTTGAACGGTCTAACTCGATTTCAGATTTTTTTCTCTCTCTTCAGTACACCTTAAATCATGTAAATCAGGTGAAATTTCGAATTGCATTACCTACGGTAGTCGGGTAATGGAAGTAATAAGAATAAGTATTTTTTTTAGTACGTTCAAATGTATTTAGTTGCTATGGAAACTCCTATCGTCTTTTGAGAGATAGCTTACGTGTTAGGATAAAATTTAATTAGCGAAAAAAAAAAATGTAATTTTTTTGTTTATTATTGAAAATGGATGAAATTTGAACTGCAAGTTGATCTTGTGCTGTATAGGTTGTACATTAAGTTTCGTGAGCGGGAAAGAAAATTTGAAGAATTTTGAAAATTGCAATTTTCCGATCGGCATCGGTCGACGTTTTAATTAATATCTCTGAAACTAATTAAAATTTTTAAATTCTGTTTTCAAAAGCCCCTCGGGAAGGCTCCTGAGCATCCATATGTCAATTTTTGTATTTCTGCGTTCAATTGGGGCTGAACGTATAGAAGAACAGACAGGCAGACAGACGGACAGACAGACAAACCTTTCCTTTTATTATTAAAGATACCATAATTTCTGGCGTATAATCCGCAGGTAAGACATGTCTTCATCAGCTTTTTTTTTTTTTTTTTTTTTTTTTTTTTTTTTTTTAACAGAATAATTCTATATTTTTCGAAGAAAAACTCGAGCAAATATAATTTAATTTGTCAAATAAAATTTCTGGTGCAAAACTTACTTATCTGACCTGCAAATTATTACGCCGAAAATTACGGTATATATTTTCCAAAATTAATACAAACAAAATGCATATTCGTTAGTTACTATGCAACATATATAATTTAATAGAATTCTTTTGTTTAACCCTATAAACTAATTTTCAACAAGCCCTTTTCTACGGAAAACATGCATTAAAACCTTCTAACAATGGGTGGTAAATTCTTTCTTTCTTTCTTTAATTTTCTTTTATTCTATTTTCTTTTATTTATTTATTTACTTATTTTGAATGAAATGTAATTATAGTCAAATGCACGTAAAATCAATGCTGTCTGCAGTGCTAAATACATTAAAATTCTTTTTTGCAATTAAGTTAATTCTTTGTAACACCTAAATATATGCGCCAAATTTTTAGTCAACCTGATGATTGCATAAAGCATCAGAATTATTTTGTGTAGCATTGTAAACTAATTATTAATTCTACATCTGTCATTTTGTACAGATACCAGGCTTTTAAATATTCAAATAAAGTATGTTAATTTTATTATGCTAAATTCAATGTAAAGGTGTGAAAATACATTCAACTGAAATTTTATCAGTAGACTGTAATGTATCAAAATTCTTTTGAATGTCCTTTTCCATTATTTAAAAATATTATATATAACAAAAACTATACAGCTAATTCCATGTAAATCATAACTATTAGCAACAATTTGCATGCAATGAATTGATAACAAAATCAGACTTCGCGTAAATAAAGCAAATTAATTATACAATAGTTCACAGAAATTCAATATTCGAAACAAAAGCGTTATTGGTTACCAATATATAGAAGATGTTAGTTTATTTTTATTCGAAAACGTATAAAAGATAACAACTTACAAATCATACATATGAGCATCAAATAACATATTGATTGCATTTTTAAAAAATCTGACAGTATTTAAATCCTCATATTTTACAAGTACAATGCATTTTAAATATTTAAAACTTGTTTAAAATTTAATTGTATAAACTACTAGCTAAACTACATGATTAAAAAATGCTGAAAAAATTAAGTTATTATGCAAAGTGTTAATTAAAATTAATGTTAAAAATTATCTTAACCCCTTAACGCGTAGCGTCCTCGCTGCGAGGACGCAAAATTTAAGATCCAGCTTCAAAAATTCATCCAGGAAATTTTTTAGCAAAAATTTACGTTTATAAGATATTAGAAAAGGCCAGTTTTTTTAACCTTAAAATTTAAAATTTCTTTTAGTTTAATTTAGTTCAAGAATTCCGGTGGCATTATAATTTAAATGATCCGAATTGTCTTGCGCCGCAAAGGGTTAAATGCAAATCAGTAATAAAATAGCTGATTAAAACAATGCATTTGTAACAAACATTTTTTAATTGCAATCAATTTTTATGATATTTTAAGCTTATGGGATAAAGTTTGTATAACCCTTATTTTATGTGATGCAAATGCAATGAATTTTTAAAATATAAAATCTTATTTTCTCAAATTAACAAATCTATAAAGGGACAAACATTTAATTTTAAAACTTTTTTTTTATTTTAATTAAAGTTTTAATTTAAGCTAATATAAATCTAAAAATATTCTTATATATTGGATTTTCAATGTATTAACTACAAATTATATATTTTAACTAAATACAGATATAATTCATTAAACAGTTATTTTTCAATCTCTACCATATACATACGTGCCGAGTTATCAGGAATAGTTAATAATCATCATATCGATATATTCAACAGAAAATTTTCGTCTTAGTTAATTATATATACTGTTATAATGTATTTAATATATAACTATTTAAAATGTGTACTTTAAATTGGGGCATAAGGAAAACAAAAGATCCAGGATAATTTGATACTTAGGCAAAAATAAATGAGTATAAAACTTTAAAAATATTTTTAAAAAATAATTGTGTATTTTGCGTTCATTTAAGTAAAATTTTAAATAATTATATTTGGACATTAGATTAAAGTACAGTATATTTCTAAATTTCAAAATTAATTTTATACCTTCTAATTAATGTTCGTAAAATTTTTAGCAACCGCCCCCTTTTCCACACACATTTATTTTTTGAGAAATTTTATTCAAATGTAGTTTCGATTAAAAAAGGTAAAAAAAAAATACTGTAAAGAAAAACCGGTGTGAAAAAAATGTGTGATTTACAATTTTACAAAATATCAATTAGAATGTTGCCAGGTACGTAACTTCAGCATCTAATTAGAAGTTTTACGCTATTTTCTTCTTTCAATTTAAAATTTCCAATTAATTTCTCGTCTATCTATTAATATACTGAACCAGTTTCACAAAAATTTATATTTCAACTTTATAGATCACATACACATTTAAATTATTTTTTAAATATTTTTCATATAATGTTTATATTTCTCGTTATTTAAAATTTAAAGCTCATCAAATTACAGGGAAACTTGAATTATCAAAATCCAGAGAATTCTGAAAACCCTGTCAATGATCATCGAAAAGTTATTTTAAAAAATAAATATATAACACAAGTTATAAAGTTATAATTTATATCTCATGGTCTCTATATAAATGCATTTCCTATTTAACATTGTACACATTTTTAACTTCTGATACCGCAAATATTCCATAAAATTAATTCTTTAAAAAACTGATATAATTTTCTTTGTTAAATTTAACTTTTAATTAAATTTGATTGCAGTAATTTCTAGTAATAATCCGTAGAAGATAAATTTACATTTTATATAAAATTGCAATTAATGACGTCACATTTGTGCTTCTACCATAACATTTTGTTAGATAATATTTTTGTGTATCTGACCTACAAATTATCTACCAGAAAGAAAAAAAATACAGCTAAATAATTTTAAAAATACTACAAATTATATGTTTACACCTAAAGTGTTCAAAATAACAAGCGAAAAGCGATTTATTTCACGGTGGTATCTAACAGCCAATTTGTTATTTCAAAATGCAGTTTAACCTTCCTTATATTAGTTTAAACATGCTCATTTGTTCCTGTTTGTTATTCTAAGAGGAATTCGGCAAGATTATTATTATTATTACTATTATTATTATTTTTTTATCCTTTGAGGGGTTCCATGTTTATGTAAAAAAAGAACAAATTCGTGCTTTCAGTCGTTATTAAAGGGGAAATACATAAATGTTCATTCTTATATTTTTCGATAGAAATTATAACAAGATAAAATAAAAATACTCGATCTCTTATCAAATATCAAAAACGCTAGAAAAAGAATGTTAAAACAAAACATGATATTGGGAAAAAAAAAGAATGCAACATAATATATACATATATATATATATATATATATATATATATATATTTAATTATTACATGCAAAGAATTAAGATTATTACGAATTAAAACAAGATGAAGGCTTATTATACTATTTTTCAACAACAATTTTCAACTCAATAAGTAAATAATGTTTTTTTTTTTTTTTTTTTTTTTTTTTTTTTTTCCCGGTTAATTTTTAATTCAAAGTAGAAAACAAAATAGTTAAAAATGATTTTGAATTATTATATTCTTAATTAAGATCAGCTGCAAAATATTAATCAGATTTATATAGAGATAAATATTATCCAAACTCAATTCTATATTTATATACTGTGTGTATGTGATAAATATTTAACATTAATGAGAATTGTTGGCAAAATGTCATTGATAAAAGATACAGAAATAAGTCTTAAATTTCCTCAATAACCTAATTTTTAGTAACGCAAGTGTTGATAAAAGAGCAAACTTTAAAACTAATATTTTAAACAAGAGAAAAAAAATTTGATTGACTGAATGAGTATTTTGAATTTGAATATTATTCCAAATCTTTTTAATTTGGATGTCATAAGACGTCAATCGTAATTACAGTTTAAACAAGAACAAAAAAAAACATGCGATCCGCATAGATTATCAATACTTTACAACTGTATGTTTTCTTTAAATAGTTTAACCTTCAGTGTAGTTTTCCTACGTGATCACACAGCGGATACTCAGGATGACAGAAGAACAAACACATTGACTAATTTAATTCGTAACCACTATTAAATATTGTTGGAAAGTTTTAAAAAACATTTGACACAAATGGAAAGGCAATTCCAGCAATTTCCAATTGTAGCCCTTAATGTATCTCAATATTTTAGTGTAGCTCTGTACATTTTAACGCTAAACATACCATAGTATATAGAAAACATTTTGTTTTAGTATATGGATAAAAAACGTGAATTCCATTATGATTTGTAGCGTACAATGTTATTTAAATATGATTATAAAATTCCTTCTCATAAAACTATTTATTAACATTATTTTGGGTGTTCTTGTGCAAAAAACCAGTTGTGCTGTTTATATCATTTTAAATAGGGAACCTGGCATAATGATCTTGAATAATATATACAATTTTGAAAAAATTCTAAACGTGTTTACGGCACGCTAGAAGCAACCAGGCGGACAGATAGACTAATTCAAATTGTTATAACGATTAAATATTATTATAAAATGTGAAAAACACTTAAGAGGGCAGACTGTTTTAAAAAATGAGAAAATGAAAAAAAAAAAAAAAAAGATTAACTTTCAGAATAATAATAAAAAAAAAAAAAAAAAAAAAAAGATTAACTTTCAGAATAATAAAAAAAAAAAAAAAAAAAAAAAATAGACATCATGTACTTTTTTTTTTTTTTTTTTTGTGTGTGTGTGTAAACTAATATGACATTACTCTATTGATTAAAAATATTATTTTGGTTTACTTTGAAACAGAAAATTACTTTTATTGTAGTTTATTTATTTTTTATATTTTTTATATTTTTATTTATTTATTTATTTTTCATTTCAAGTTTGCTTTCACACTGCGCGCAGGATATCTCAATTACAATTGCCTTTATCCTTATAATTTTTACATTAAATAAAACAAAACATTCAATCTGAACTAAAATAATTTAGCTAGTTTAATAATATGAAGTGTAATAAATAATTACATTTCAAATATGAAATTACTATTAATTTTTTTTTTTTCCACAATCATATATTTTTTTTCTTTTGAACAGAACTTCTTATTTTTAGTTCATTTTATTCACTAAGTCATAACGTATGGTTGTGAAAACTTTTAAGTTCATATCTCAAATAGTTTTTGAAATGTTATCCGCACAGTGAGAAAGCACCCTTGAATTCATTAAAAAATAATCTGCAAAGTAATTTTCTATTTTAAAGTAAACCAAATTAATACTTTTAATCGATAGAGTAATATTATACTAGTTAACACACACACACACACACACAAAAAAAAAAAAAAAAGTTTGTACATGTATTTATTCTTAAAAAAAAAAAATCTGAAAGTTAATGGAAAATTTCTTCCTTTTTCAATTTTTAGAAGTAGTCTGTCCCCTTAATAAAAACAAAAATGCAATTGCAGTAGCTTCTAGTTATAGCCATTCATGTATCTGAGTGCTTTTGTGTGGACCTGTAAATCTTAAAGCTTATTATATTATATTCTCTAGGAAACATTTTTTTGACCATATAAATAATAAATATAAATTTAATTATGATTTGTACAAAATTAAATTTATTAAAATACGTTTTATAGAATTTCCTCTCATAGCATTGTTTTGTGTGTCCCTGTGCACAAACTAATGGTGGTATTTACACCATTTCAATAGGCAACATCCCATCTTATATCAATTTCAAGGAATTCTATAAATATTTACAAGCGTTTGAGTACAGACAGACAGACAAACCGAAGTCGAAAACACTTTTGAACTTTTCTGAAAAGTGTTAAAAAAAGGGGAAAAGTAAATATAATTTTAAAAGGAACTTGGCAAATCATTACCAAGAAATACTTGGGTAACATTTTTGATATGCAGGATTCGGTACGGTCACTATTTTGAAAAATATTGTCTATCTAAAGCAATCTTCTTAACATTAAATCGAATAAAAGTACTGCAAAAGAGTATTGAAATTTTCTATGGAAAAAAGAAAATAAATAAATAAATAATAATTATAAAATGATTTTCTAGAAGTATCCGCGCCGAACCCTGGATATGCAACCATAAATTATGACTATAAGAATTGATTTTCTTAAGTATATATAACTAAAAAATATATATAATTTCATTTATTTATTAAATACAATATATATGTAATGGAACTATATAAAATTTTAGTTTTTTTTTTTTTTTTTTTTTTTTTAATATATATATATATATAAGTATAATATTTATATAAATAAAAAAATTACAGTATGTTGTTGCATTGTTATTTTGCAAGCAATAGATATTTTACTTTTAATATATGTATATTAGATAGTACTTACTGGAAAAGGGCATAAATGAAACAAATTAGGGAAATACATAGAAGGGAGATTGCGTACATCAGCTGGGGCAACATTTTAAACTGTGGCTTACAGACACCAATGCGAGGTTTAAAATGACCAAAAGAAAAACCATGAAATCTATTTCAGATACTGCATATCCTGTTTACTCAAATACTCATTATTTTACAAAAATTGGGTTGGCGCAGTCACTTTTTTGTTACCACCTTTTTCTTTTCTTTCTTTTTTTTTTTTTGTGGAAATGTTCAGTAATCATTTGCAATAGTTTTCTTCGATTAAAGAATACGGAGATTGCTTTTATAAATAATGGTACTCAAAATAACATTGAGATTTTCTTGCAGAACTTCTTATGATTACCGTGCAAGGATTTTTCTTTTTCTTTTCTTTTTTTTTTTTTTTTTTTTTTTTTTCGAACAGGAAAACGTGCCAATGAAGAACTCAAATTACACACTTAAAATGAGAATTTTGCTATTAATGAAAACAACAGTGCCACATTTTAAAAATAACGAATTAAATGTTTTTGTTAGATCGTGTTTCAGCTTGACAAAGTAAGTTTAATGAAGGAAAACGATAACAAATTTAAAGATGATAATAAATGCTGAAAACATAGAAGAAACAGTTGTTAGATCTTGAATTTCATGCATTATTTAATACTATGAATTAGTTCTTCTTGTTTATATATATATATATATACATATATATATATATACAGGAATATATAAATGTAGAAATATATAAACAAATGAATTAAATTATTCCTACATCTAAGTTTTGCATTTCCTTTCCCATTAGTTTGTAATTCTCCGATTGGTTTTTCTAATCTGTAAAACTTATATATTTATAAATTCCTTTCAATAGCTTTCTATATATATATATATATATATATATATATATATATATATATATATATATATATATATATATATATATATAATCCATATGTAAAGTTAGTTTAAATTTATTTTTGCTTGAATAGGTTTGTTTACGCTGAGAAGTTCGCTTGATTTAGGAAATAATTAATCGGAAAAACTTTTAAAAATTAAAGGAAATTAACTCACCCATAGTTTTGGAGCTGGCCAGATAAACCACTATCAAATGATGTTTTTTTTTTTTTTTTCATTTATTTATTTATAAACATGTGTATCCTGTAATAATACATATTTTTAAAATTAATTTCTTGTATAAAACGTTTATGTGTGACCGTATTAATTAATACGAGTGTAACATCATAAAAAAATATAAGAGCTATACAAATCATGAAAATTTTGAAATATGGAATCGTTACTAATTTCTATAAGCAGAAGAAATTACAAAAATTCATGAAATTGTTCAAAATGTTTATGCATGTAAAAAGAAGGGGATTTGATAAATGACGATAGTATAAATACAAAAAAGTAATCAATAATAAAAATGTATGTGTGTAATAGAAAATGCCACAATTTCTTTCTTATCAACATTTACAATTTTAAAATCAGATTTGGTACTACTAATTTTTTTAAAGAATCCTCCAGTGATAATTTTTCGCGATTGAAAATTTAGGTGTTTACTATTATAAATCCCTTATACTTCCTGTTTACTATTATAAAACTCTTATATGAAATCTTGCGTAAATCTGGAAGAAATCGTAGCTGCACAGTTTATTTTATTTATTTAATTTTTTTTTTAATCCTACTACATTTACCGTATTTCACGCATAACATTTTGGTTTTCTTACAGAAATCGTACTTGGAAAAAGAAATTGTATTACTAATTTATATAAATAAAATAAAATAAAATAAGTATTTTCATAGGCAAATTAAGTTTGTAATTTTTTTTTTTTTTTTTTTTTTTTTTTTTATATAAAACTTTGAAAAGAAAAAAATTACTTTCCTATTAAAAAATTATTTTTTGTAAATGTAATGATATCGAAGGCGTAAGGGAAAGCACACTTTAAGATTTTAAGTGTTTTTTCAAGTGTTCTTGACGGATATCTAAAGAAGGAATTCATGAATTCTTTTGGAACTTCAGGATTGAAAATATTATGATATATCTCATATATTACAGTCAAAGGTTTGTGCCATGGCCAAAAAGAGTATCAGCTACAAATTAACCAAAAGAGTATATTATTTGGGATTTTTCCGTAAAAAAAATAATGCTTGAAATAAATCGTAGATATAGTGTATGATTATAAGTCTTCTTTCAATTATATATAAACATTTATATGAGGCAATTTATATATATATATATATATATATGCATCGTGTGCTCAAGGTATTGTAAAGATTTATTAACAGCATTGACATTTTTTTGTATGTGATTTTACTAACAACATGCATGTATTTAAAATCAAAACAGTACCATTTTTTTTTTTTTAAGGCATATTGTATTAGTCGCAACATATAGAAATCAACGTGTGAAAATATTAGATATCTTATGAAATATGAATATTTTTATTGAATAATTTTTAACTGCGCATGCGGGTGCTAGTAAAATTTCTTTCGCATAATGTGCTAGCCAGATGTATAGACATACTCCCAAAGAAATATCAGAAAATATCAGAAAGATATCATCAGTAGAAGAATTTGTTTTCAAGTACTTTCAAAAAGATGCAAAACGCTAAAGGGGTTCTACCTATAATTTCAATTTTAAGTAACGAACATTCATGAACAGAGAGGAAGAAACACTTTGCATTTTCACTAAAAAAAAAAAAAAAGAGAGAGAGAGAGAATAACTTTAAACCGTTGATTTTACTAAAATACATTGTTTATATCACTTTTAGGGTATTATAATGATAATTACAAAATGTTAAATTAATATTAAAATTAATAAACTTACAAAAATATATAGAAATTTTCAATTGCAAAATGAAAAACAAAGGTGCAAACACACTAATTATAATATCAGAGTAAAACGTATAGTCAATGCTATAGGTAATACTATTTACAATGCATAGGATACATACAGATTATACAAACAATGTGTTTTATTAAAAATAAGGGTTTCCCTACCTTTTGACAAAATGCAAAGTGTGTCTTCACTTATATCCATGACTGTGCGTTAATTCAAAATTAAAAAATATTGGTGGTGTTGTATAGTACAGGGATGGAACACGGGCGCAGAATTCATACCGGAATCCGTTTAAGAAATTTCTTTACCTATAATATCGTTGATTTAAGAGGTAGAAAATTTTCTTACATTCATAGTGGTATGAATTCTGCGCCCGTGTTCCATCCCTGAAGTATTAGAATTAAGGATAATTGACTGCAATAGGGCTTGAGGGGTAGAGCCTTCTGCGCGGTTTTTTCTAATGGGTCCTAGCCCACACTTACGCAAGTTTCAGAGATAACCACATTAAAATATCAGTAAAACCACCGTAATATTTTGAATCTGTTTAAAATAACTTGAAATTCCTCTCTTTTACCGACGATATCTTTCTGGATTTTAACGATATTTGCAGATATACCCGCATTTGAACGCTGAAGAAACGTTCAGAACGCTTCAGAAACGCTGTTAGTTTCCGATTTTTTTCTTACACCAATTTATTTGTAGTGAAATATTCTCCAACATGTAACTAAAATCACATAGGAAGCACAATACCTTTCAAGAAAAAGCAGTGATCCCAAATATTATATTTTTTGGACATTTTTTAACTGATACCTTGTTTTTCTTTGGGGACAAAACTTTTGCTAAAGGATATGGGGTAGAACATGTTATTTTTACAGCTAAAGTAAAAAAAAAAAAATCCAGGACGTATTTCTTTAGTTATTCGACAAAAATGTCTAGATTCGAAAGTGCACCTTCACCTACGTCCTTGACTGTATGTGTATAAAAATCGAGTACAATCATTTTCTATAGTCATTGTTAATCTTTTAGAAAAAATGTTTAGTCTTAAGTGTTTTAGGCCAGCCAAGCATTCGACATTTTCTAGTGATTTTTTATGGAAATGTGTTAGTTAAATATTATTAAAATAATATCATACATTTCTTTACGGATAGAAATGTTTTATCTTATTAAATCGCCGATTATTCATTCAAAAGAATACTATAAAAAACAACAGTATACTGATTATAGACGATCCGTAATAACATGGCTTTTTATTCTTGTTTTTAAGCTAAACTACACGATAAAAAATTACCTGGTTTCTATAATATCCGAGAAGTATTTGATTATGTAAAAATCACGTGTTTCACTGAATGTTTTACAACAAAAGTAAATCGGGGATAATCAAGAAACCAAAGAAAAAAAAATATTATTTTGGATACTCGATAAAAAGTAATTTTCTTAATGTATGTAGCTGAAACATATTAAAATTTCTCATTATGTTTCTTTGTATAAAAATATACGAAAAATTTTTAAAAGATCTAAAACTATTTTGTAGGTTTCTTTTTTGTGTAATATGCGGGAGTTTTAAACCAATGTAATTAGCAAGAAATAACATTATCTTTTTATAAAATAGTATATAAGCTTATTGAGCAATAATTTAGTAAATGTCAGACTATCATCGTTGAAATTTAGGAAATCGTCAGGAATGCAATAAGTCATATTTCTTTCGTTAAAAAAAAGGTTGGTAATTAATGACTCTCCCACATTTCTAAGATATTTAAAATTCACTACCTTTCTGGTTAAATAATTAAACATTTTCAGATTTAAGTAACATATTTTAGATTCTGTAGCCGATTGTTTTAAACGTAAGAAAACATTAACCAGACCGAGAATTCCCTCCGTTTCTTTGAATTAAATGCTAGCCCAGTACTTATATTAATGACATATTGGTAATAAAAATACATTATTCGTCCGACAAACGAGATGCCATTTTAATGCCAACGAATCGTAACTTTATTGCGTCGGAAGTGTCCGTGGAAGAGATGTTTTTACTGATACATGAAATGGTTATCTGTCTGGTGCTAGACGCCCCACACAACACTGAACGTGAGCAATGATTATGATACACAATCGACAAATCGACAATGCGAGTTTCGACATCGTCGACACGGAACTGATGTAAAAATGACGCCTGATTTGAACGTATCATAGGTTTATCATTTTTCAATAAATGTAGTTTTGAATTAGTCACCCCTTCTATTTATGGAGGAGCTTTTGTCTTGCCTGATGATAATTGGCCGTATAGAAATTACTACTATAATTTAATAACACTGCAAGCCAACAGCTTCTTAACATAGAAGGAATTTTGTTTATACATATTTAGTAGAGGCAGTGCACAAAACCGAGCGATAATAGCAATACAATATTGGCGTACCCGGTAGAACTTATAATTTATTAAGTATTGTTAAGTATTGTTATCACCCAGCCATTTTGCACGCCACTTTAAACATAAAGAAATTTCCTCCATTATGAATTGTGATTAAATAAGAAAATTCTCTTTAAAATTAGTGGTGCTAACGATAGGGTGGGTACTAACAAGGGTGGGTACTAAAGCGACACCAGAATAAATTGTATGTATTGCAGTTTTAAATTGATAACTTATCGATTCTTTAAATTTGATGTTAAAAAAAATCGTATCTCTCATATCAGAATAATATCTTTAATTCGATACATTAATGGTGCCTTGTAATAGTATCGGGTGTCGGATATCTATCCGACACTAATTGACAGCATTTATTGGACAACTATTTGACACATATTTTATACTGCGAAGAAATATCAAAATTTTGGTACCATAACTTCACATCACGTGTGTGATATAACTTTATTTATCTTGAAAGAGATACCTGAATGTTAAACGAAAATCGAGACAGGCCTTAATCCTACCATTTTGTTTTAACCCTGCTGCTATGTTCGGGTCCATTTCGACCCAAAATAGGCATATATGAAATTTTCAACAAAAAGCATTAGGAAATGCTACATAAATTTAATTCAATAATAAAAAATAAAAGTACAGTTTTAGAATGTAATTAAAATCATTGGGCCCATTTGAACTCCATTTGGTAGATTCAACAATGAATGTCCACTTTATACAATCAAAATGAACATAGCAAGGTTAACTTAATCAAATAATACATTATAAATTACATCTAAAGTGAAGCTAATACAGCGAGTTATTTAAAATAGAGCGTTTCTTTTTAGATATAAATTTTTCCAACCTAATTAAGGCGCATGTGTACCGATGTTTCAATGGTAACTAGTTATTACATGCGAAAGATACGTAAGAGAAGATTTATACAGTGTTTGTAAAAAAAAAAAAAAAAAAAAAAGAGGGATTTTTTGAGATTTTCTTTCTCCAAAATTCGGTTATAATTCAGGTTTTAAAGTTCCTATTCCTGTGTTTCCCTTCCCCAAAATTTCATAAACAAAATGTACACTGGTCTTAATTATCTAAATTGGCCGTTCTACCCTTTTTAACACTTTCCAACAAGTTTGAAAAGTGTTAATTACTTCGGTTTGTCTGTCTGTCCGTCTGTCCGTCTGTCTCTCCGTGCTCTAACTCCCGTAAAAACTTAAAGGATTTTTTGAAATTTATATATGTTATTCAAGTTCACTACTGGATGTTCCTTAGGGAAAATGGAGTGAATACCTCAGCTGATTTGTCTACAGGGACATCCAAAAGTATTCCAAAGCACTGTGTTTTATGAGAGGCATTTATTTAAACTATATTTTATACCTTTACGGTACACAAGTCTTAATGAAATTTAAATATGTTATTCAAGTTTACTATCGACAGTTTCCCATGTAAAATGTTTTACTACCACAACTGGTTTGTGTACAAGGACACTCGAAAGTATTCCAAAGCATTACGTTCTGTGAGAGGTATTTCTATAAAACAAAATTTAATGACTTTGCTTTTCACAAGGCTAAATGAAATTGAAATATGTTATTCATATGTGCAAAAGAATGCTTTCTATAGAACATAGTATAATTAGCATTAGATTTACAATGTCGCACAAAAATATATAGACACAATAAGAGCTATTAATAAAAATTTTTTGGAATTTTCTTTCGCTTATATTAAGCACTTTTAACACTTTCTAACAATTTTTAAGTGTGAATATGATTCCAACATGTGCATGTGTCTGACCGATTGTCTATATTTTTGTCTGCCTCTCTCCCGCTCCGAGCATTTGCAGTTATTTTCAGAATTTAAAATAAATGTTATTATATATTAATCAAGTGCACTATAGAATTTTCCCTATTTAAAATGACATTAATAGGTCATGTACAACTTGTTTCAGTACAGGACAACTAAAAAAGTGCTAGTACGTTGCGTTTTAGGACAGACTTTTTTAAAAATCCCATTTAAATAACTTTCTACTGTAAAAATTATAAGGAAATCGACATGTATTGTTAATATTCTAACATAATATTTTGTATAGAGTATGATATGTTTAATCTTCAGATTTACAAGGCTATACTAAAATATTCAAATACATTAAGGGCTGCAATTATAATCTAACAGCTGCATTTTCCTTTGCGTTAAGCCTTTTTAACACTTTTCAACAATGTCGAAGAGTGGTTTTAAGTTCAATTAGTCTATCTGTATATTTTTCAGTCCTTCTGTCTGTATGTTGTTTGATATTGTAGGCAAAAAATATTGGAATTTATACGATACAAGAAGTACGTACAGTTGGAAAATGTTAATAATCGGTGCGTACTGCATGGTTTTTTGTCCTTTTTTTTTTTTTTTTTTTTAATGCTTGTTTGTTTTTTAAGACGTAATAGTTAAAAGATCACTCTTCCGCACACTCATGTACACGTGTTAACTGATTAAGAAGAAAAATAAATCTTTGGCCCATAAAATATATAAAGCGATGAAAACTTGAAATCAAAGCGTTTGACCAATAACAGTACTTGTGTTGAAAAACCTTGTTGTGTTACTTGTGTGGAAAAATCTTGTTGCGTTACCGTGCAGTATTCAGGTAATGGAAGTAAAAACGTTCTGATATCAAAAAGACTTTTCGAATTCTTTCAAATTCCGTCATTTGACAATACATAGTTATTTGCGTGCCTGGAGATCTTTTTTTCTTCTCTGATACCCATTTTTTGATTATTTGCCGTGCACATTTTATTCATTTATAATTTGACCCACCCACCATTCCACATCAATCTTGAATTATTTATTTCTTTTTTTCGATTTATACTTCAATATAAACAATATTTTATTATCACTGTACGCATTTTACACATTCAGGGTGTCCCATTTGGTACGTATCAGCATAACACAGATTCTTACAGGCATCATCAAGGCAAGCATTTTGACATTCATCTTGGGAGGGTCTATGAATACACAGAGGGTGATAAAAAAATTTAGAATTTATTTGTATTTTGGGATAATTCCTATTTTCTGAGGAAAAGTTGAAAGCTAAATATATGCAGAAGCATATATATAAAGTTTAATAGAATCGAATAAAAATAAGAATGTTTCCGTTAAAAGAATGAGATATTTTTTTTTCCCAAAGAGTTGCGAATTTATAAGGGTTGTTTTAATAATATATATATTAAGTGCTGGTGAAATAATTGGATATTTAAATTAACTGTGTGTATGCTTGTAACAGACTCGTTGGGCCTGTAAAAATTAATCTTTTTTTTTTTTTTTTTTTTTTTTTTTTTTACTAAAATCTGTGAGTTTATAAGGGGTTTTATCATAACAAAGATTTTTTGTTATGTGACAGAAATAATTATATCTTCAGGATAGGTATGTATTATATGGATAACTCTTATTATATTTTAGCTCTAGAATATATCTAAAATCTGGCTCATTCATATGAGGACAATTTGTTTAATTTTTTACTCTATTAAAATTAACTTTTGTCATTAGTTGCATATATCTAGATTTTAACTTATCTAATAAAAATGTGCTATCTTTCACGCATGCGCAGTAAGTTATTAATTATTACAAATATTTTATATCCCACGAAAATCAAACGTATGCATTTGTTAAAGCCATTTTTGTTACAAGTAAAAAACTGCAAAAAAATTAACAATTCTAGAAAATAATAATAATAATAATAATAATAATAATAATAATAATAATAATAATAATAATAATATATATATATATATACATATATATTTGTATATCAGTCTAAATATTCGTGGTATTCATGCAAAAAAGCATATAAATTTTGCAAATAGTAAGTAAAATCGTGTGTTAAACATAAAATTCTTTTGTACCTTTATTTTGACAGATTATAGTGTGTCTAGGCCTTAAACAGGTACCCTCTTTGTGCACTTTCATTGTGTGATTATATAAATTTTGAGTACAAATCCAGGATTTCTATTTTTCTAGATATCGTCATTTACATGTCATTGTTTGTGGAAGAATGTGAGATAAATTTGGAAGATATTTCTAATAGAACATTAATCCTTTTATTTCTTTCCTTACGCACAAATTAGTCTTCAGGAAATGTGAAATGCATAGAAATAAAACTTGTGCAATATTAAATTTTAAATCACACATTTCATATACGAGATATTTTTTAGATAATATGCATGAAACACCAAAAGGAAGGGAATAAGTGTGAAACTATTATAATCCATTATTTATTTAATCCCTTAATCCTTTGCTGGTCCAATTTAATTTCACTCCTTGGATCAGTATTGCCATGGTTTGGGACTTTTTTATTCAATATCCACTACTAAATTTTAACTGTAACAGTCACTTACCAATACAGCACAGAATGTTTCAGCTATGTTTTAAAATGCTTACAAACTTTCGAAAACGTAACATATTTTAATATGCTCTCTGATACCTTTCTGAAACATTCCGCCTTTTCTTTGTTGTCTCTGTTATGTGACTGAAACATTTCTGTTACGTATCCGAGTTTTTTCGTTACGATAGCGGACATTTCTACGTTTATGAAAGTAATATTTAGAATGTTTCCATGTTATATGACTGTTACGTTTCTGAAACATTTTGTACTGTTAGGGTAACACTTTCGAAAGATATTCGTCCATTATGTAAATCAAACAACATTTCTCGAAATTATTGGTGGTATTTGAATAAAAGAGTCCCTAAATTTGGTATCACTGTTTAGAGAGTTTTACAGCGTTAGGGCTGGCAAAAAGTTAAAATTAAGAATATTCATTCCACATAAAGTTTTAAAAACAATATTTTTTTTTTTTTTTAGATCTGTACAGCATTTAAATTTAGTAAGAATAAATGTGAATAAAATTAGAAAAATAAATAAAATCAGCTATCTGTTTTTTTTTTTTTTTCTTTTTTTTTTTATGACAACAAGATAATTCCTTATAAACCCTAACAGCACACTTATCCATAGTACATCCTGAGGATGTTCCTTAGATGTACTTTCATCCATAGGATATCCGGTTGATGTCTTGTGGATGAGATGTTATAAAATACTGTGATTAGAACCTAATTAAGGTTTGGGCACATTGTCCTGACTATATTAAAACAGGTAACAAGGTATTTATAGTTTGACAATATAGTGGTATTTGTTTGGTTATATGCAAAATTAGTTTTCTTAACCACTTTTTTCTGATACTAATTCTTTCTCAGTTAAATCAGATAATTTCTGCTATAAATAAATGAAATAGTATGATTTAAAAAATCATGTTAGTTTTCCCCGTGCTTAATCGTTCATTAACTATAATATTGTTTTACAATACATAAAATAAAAGTATATGATAAAAAATGTATTTATTTTTTATGGTTTTATTTAATGCCAAATATGATTAAAAATTGCGCGTTGATAATTTTATGTTATGGTCGCAATATTCCTATGTATTTGCGTTTGTTTTATTATTTTACTACCACTATTCTTATGTAACATTTTTGTGAATGATTTAATGTTATAATAGTATTGAAAAATTGCTAATTGAAAAAAGTGGTGACAAAATAATAAAAAGCAAGTAAAAACATAAGACCGCTGTGAACACAGAATTAAGTAATAACAAAAATAAATTTTTATGTTCAACATACTAGAAAACAAAATTCCTTATATATAAAAATCGTTATATTTTATTCAATAAATTACGTAATAAGAATTATCGAATTTTCATTTAAAATTAGCTGTATTATAATCTATTTTCAGCGATACTGAACCATTCAGCAATTATTATATGCATGAAAAGATTTCTTCGATCTCATTTTCGATTACACACAGATAATTCTTTCATCTAAAAACCGTATTTCAACTTAATTATCGACATTCAATCGCAAATTAAATAAGAAATATCTCAATATAATTAGAACATTGTTTTTAATGTGTGTGAAGTTTCAATATATCGACATCTAGTTAGATTTCATTTCTTAAGTAACCAGAATAAATTTATAAATATTTGAAGTTATTGAAATTTTCATTAAGATTAATCGGAAGAAATATCGACGTGAAGATTATGTCAGAGAATACCCTTTGACATTTTGATAAAGAATCGTTTATATCTGGATAAATACATTTAAATCGAATGTTATGTTCTGATATTTATCCGGAAAACAGAAAAAGAAAATTATTTTGAATTTAGACGTTTTGTCAATTATCTAGTAAAATTTTTTAGGAATCATATTGAAACTTTAGTACTGCAAAGTTGTGTCCTACGGAGGAAAAGTGGACAAGTAAAAAAATTAAAAAAAAAAAAAAAAAAAAAAAAAAAAAAAAGCAAATTGTTTTGAATCACTCTATAAAGATAGTGCGTTATATGCGTTTTGACTGCTGCATGTGAATATGAGGATTTTTCCCATTATCTATGAAAAGTGGCAATTTTCTGGCAATTTTTTAAAGAAACAGATACAGCTGAAAGAATATAGTTGTAGCCTCATAAAAATTTATACAGATAATTAAAAGGATCCTCATAATCATATGCTACAATGAAAATGCATTTCAAGCATTACTTTTTACAGGGTGATCCAAAACATTTTGAATTTTGTTTAATATTTTATTGGTCTCCTTTTCCCTTCAAGACATAATTCTAGTTGAAATATATGATGTATAATATGCTCCTTATACTCCCAAAGTGACAAAATAATTCCACAAGAGTTTTTCTAGATATTTTACAAAACATACAAATTCGAACGCGTCCAAATACTTACTGGTAGATAATGTACGCTGTAAAAAATTTTAGTAAAATTCAGAGATTTGACCGTTAAATTTTACGGTCAACTGCCTTCTTTGAGGGAAAAGGCCAATGCCCGTATTTGTAACATAGTCCTGTAAAATTCAGTGTGTTGACCGTTTATTAAAGGTCATTTTTCTTCTTCGAGAAAAGAATTATGGAAACTTCACGGGTATAACATTATTTTTACGGGCAGTGACTGTAAAAATTTTAACGGTCACTGACTGGCAAAATGTGTTCAAATTTTTTACAGTGATGTAATAAAATGAGTGATAGTAAGTGATATGAAATAAGTGATATAAAATGTAAATAAAAGTAAAAGTAATTAAAGGTAATAAAAATAAATAAATAACATGTTATTTACTTACATAATTATTAATAAATAAAAAATAATAGTAGTAATTATTGGTATTAATTAGTAATTATTATTACATTAATATTTAGTAACTTACCATTAAATTATAA
This sequence comes from Salticus scenicus, assembly GCA_963930645.1. Taxonomy (NCBI): domain Eukaryota; kingdom Metazoa; phylum Arthropoda; class Arachnida; order Araneae; family Salticidae; genus Salticus; species Salticus scenicus. The sequence goes on from OZ005657.1 coordinate 112,514,399, forward strand.
TTATCTAGTTACTATTACTCTATGTTACTCTCCTGTAGTTAATCGTCTAATATAAGTAAGTAACAGTAGTAGTAAAAAATCCACATAATAAGTGATATGAAATTAGAATAATAAAGTTTTTTAATTAATTCTGAAAACTACTTGAAGGTAAATCTCAAAATTTACCAAATATTGGAACAATTGAACAGTAAATTTAATTTAGGCATTTTTTTTTCTCAAAGTTAAGCTTAGCAAAGTAAATCGCTTGCCTTCACAAGACAGTGCATTAACGGGACGCGTTGTCCCTAGAAAGCAGTTACGTGCCCGAGGAACTCGCCGCGAAAGGATTAAATTAGGATAAAAATTTCATGCCTGAACCATTTTAATCTTCCATAGACCATAATAGCTTCACTCATTTTATACGGCCCTATATTTAACCCACGGAATTTATATGTATCACATTCTGAGCAAAACTGTAAATCATATATTTCACACGGCTATATTTATCTTATCATATATTTATCTGTCATTCTATCTATCTGCACACACACACACATACATATATAGGGGGATGTTTCCTGTTATGGGCACCCTACCATATCTTTTAATAAAAAGTAAATACGGTGGATTTGAGTACTTTCAAACATGTATTGCGACAGCACGCAGTTTTCGTGCTAACACCGAAGTGAATAGATGCATTTTCTTAGCAAGTGCAAGCATCGAAAAAAAAAAAAAAAATCTGAGAAAAAGCAACACAAAAGTAATTTGAGAAATTATCAGAATGCGATAAATCGAAGTGAATTAATTAAAAAATGTAAATGCAAGGTATCTTTATGCAGTATATTCCTTATATTTTGTGATGCAATATCGAATTCAGCCAAAATTTGGACCGAAAAGTGGTTTTTCTGCCATTATAAAAAGGGCTGCCATTCCCGTTGTGGGCACACTTTTTTTTTCTTTAAAACGTGTGTTTGACTTACAAACTGTCGAATATGGTCGTTTGTGTAAAAATAACATATTTTATTAGTATTTTCATGTATGTTTAGGCTTTTTTGGCAATACCATCCCCAAAAAAGTCAACCAATCAAAAAAAAATGGATTTTAATGCGCTGGTTAAAGCCATTTATGATTGTTTAGTGGATATGCAATCCATAAAATCGACTTTCTTAGAATATGGACTTCCTTGCAGCATCTGAGCCCCTCCAGAAGAAGCCTAGAGAAAGTAAGGCAACTCCACCTTTCAAAGTGCAGGCCACACTGTAAAAAAATGTTGTAATTTTTCCTGCACTTTCTGCGGTTTATTTTCAAGTATTTATGCTGTGAAATAAATTCAAGCACTAAATGCTGTAAAAATCGACTTCCTGTGGACTTTAGACAGGAACATCTGCTTGTGGAAACATAACATCTGCGTCTTTGAACTGAGATGCAGATGAACGATGAATGAAAGACTAGAAGATCATGGAATGAGCAATGTCCGTTCATCAGAAAGGTTAGTTATTAATTTTTATATTAATATTTTGTATTGATTAATTAATATTTCGTTAAAACGCATTAGTTATAAACATATTGTAGCATGTCTAATCTATTCTATAACTTTTATCTTAACGATTTACAATTAATTAAAAAAAAAAAATGTTTCTTATTAATCATTCAGTATAGTCCTTTTAAATTTTCATACATTTCAGTTTTTCATACAATTACATTTATCAAGTTATATGCTGGCCAAGAAAGTGCTAAATGCACTTTTTTATATGAACGTGTAATAAACTTGCACTCATGAAAATCAACAAAAAATATTAATTATTTATCAAGTAATTAATTATAGCAAATTCAACATGTTTATGATTACAAATTAATATTTAACCCTAGAACACTAGTGTTACGTAATTTTTACGTGCAGTCTTCATTTAATGGTTTTTTTCCGCACTTTCCCTACTATTTGAGTTTATTGACTATACACTTATTTGAGTTTAAGTGCTTCGAAATAATTATTCAGATAATGAAAAATTAGTAATATTGGGTAAAACAGCAAATAATTAAACATATTTAAAAACAATATTAATGTAATTTTAGCAAATAAAAGGACTTTTACATGATCGCGTCAATTTTAGGTACCTCTAGTGATAAAGTATTCTGCCTGTAGCAAATTTCGACAGTCAGCCGAAATTTGGCGCCAGTTGCATTCTATGCCCGTTTTATAATCTGAACCTGGATGTTTGCTCACCATCCAAACGACCTTTGAAAAATTTGGTCAGACAACTACGCTAGTTTAAATTTATGTGTATATCGGCCGACATGTAGCGCTGCTGTTAATTAACTGTGATCCGATAGTGGGGTTTTTGAATCCCGGAAGATTTTTCTCTCTTTTTTATTTATTGAGTTTATTTTATTTTATGTATTTATTTATTTATTTTCAAAATCGATATCTGCTATAACAGATATACCTATTGAAATTAGATTTTATATTATATTTATCTGCTTTTTAAAATTATATTACGTTTACTGTTTCCAGAATTTTTAATTTCTGTAGAATTTGAAATACCCTCCTTTTTTTCAGGACATTTTCCAGCCATTATTTAGTAACGATAATTTTTTGGTTTATTTTATGATAAAATTGCCATTCCGATTTTGAAAATATCTTGAAAAAAGACGTAAATTTCCAGCCCTGAATTTTTGTCATGAAATAAGCTATTAGAACGAGAGATCTATTTCTTTCGGACAAGATAGAGTAAATGAATTTTTTTTTTCTTTTTCCCTTTGGCACCAAATAGAAATAGTATAAAAGAAATTTTAAAACATTAATATATGTAACCGCTGCTAAAGAACCCAATTTCATATTTTAAGGAAAGGAATGTGCTATTTTTATTTTTATTGATTTATTTATTACGCCTTTTAAATATTTTGACCAAATGAAAATAATAATAATAATAATAATAAATAAATAAATAAATAAATAAGGATTTTTTTTTTCTCGTTTATATTGAAAAATCAATATAAACGAAAAAAAAAAAAAAAAATATTGGATTCGTAAAAATTTTCGATCTCCGTTTTTCGATGGATTTAAATGTTTTCGGCTGTCCAGAACTAGATTAGTTTACTTATAGAAAAATTGCTAAAAGAAAAGGATTTACTTTTCTCCTCCTCCCCCCCCCCCCCATATAATATAATTTGTGTTTAAAATGCGCTCAAAAAAAAAAAAAAAAAAAAAAAAACCTGTATCGACAGACTACTGCATTTCGATTTATCCGTAATAATCTATATATATATATATACGGTAAACTCTCGATTATCCGCAAACGCATTACACACGTTGCGGATAATTCGTGGCGGGAGGAAATGGGCGAAATCAGAAGAAAGTTTTTTTTTTTTTTTTTTTATCATCAACAATAAACAGATACAAATGATAGCTTAAAAAAAAAAAAAAAAAAAAAAAAAAGTAAATATGAAGAATTATGTGGTTTTTGCTTTATTTGTTCTCCAGTAGAATACGCTATCAAACACGTCAACATTTCAATTTATTTCAAAACATTGACGTGACCGCTTTTTTTTTTTTTTTTTTACACCAGTTTTTCTGGCGGGTACTTTCTTTAATATTCAATCGTGATTAAATATTGGAGAACATTTTTCTACAAATAAAGTGGTGTGAAAATGTGGCGGTTATTCACAATGCTGTGGAATAAATTAAATGTTTGCATGTCTGCGGTACTGTTTAATTTAGTGCATAAATTAGATTACAAATTGAACCATGGCTTCATCTTAAGTACACTTTTTTCTTCATGTTTTTTATATCCTATAGTATATGAAGTACAGTCAAACCTCGTTGACGTGAATTACTTTTAATATGAACTGTTTCCACAATACCCGTCAAAATGAAGATTAGTTACTGATAACATGAACTACTGATAACAGGAAAAAAAAATTATCCCCCATAAAATTCACGTTAATGAAGTTCGACTGTACAAATAATTTTACTTTTTATAAATATTTTCATTGTTTGTATTATGTTTTATATACGATATATTCAAGTTTTTAAGCTAGAATGCATTTTGTGTCATTTCAATTTCATATTCAGCCTTTTTGCGGTTTATGTACGAAACCCATGGCTCTCAACTTTGCGGATAATCAATTATACTGTATCTATATACATGTATGTCCATTAAAAAAAATAAAAAAATTAACATCTTTTAACGCAGATTATAAACTAAGCATGTCAAAACGAAAATGAGGAATTCTCGCTGAGTAAGATAAACAAATACTGGATGAAAGTTGAAAATGAACCAGATGCCCATACCACAAATATGACTTTTATGTTTTATCTACTGTAGATATTGAATGAAAGGCTTGCTTTTTATTTTTTTCATCTGTCTCAAAGTGCAAGCGAATTACTATAAATTTATAACTGTCTATCATTAAATTTAATGTGTGTTATTGTATGTTTAATAGGAGACGTATATAAACTTGGTGCTAGAGATTTTTAATTTTTTTACGTTCTAAGATTTAAAAAAAAAATCTTAACTTAAATATTATTTCTTCCTTTTCTTTCATTTTTTGCTTTTTATTTATTCCCTTGTTTATTTATTTATTTTTACGCAATAATAACATTATATACATTAAAAAAAAAAAAGTAGCATTTTCTTGTTCTAAGCATTAGTTAATAAACAATATCGCATTTTTAGCAGTCATAGCTACGATTAAAAGTAAAACTGCAATTAAACATGAACCCTTCAAAATCATTTAGAATTTCTGTAATCGCTTTTAAGAGTATTTTGGCTGACACAAAGAAATCTCCCCCTCTCCTTTTTTTTTCCGTTTAACCCATATCCTACCAAGCATTGAAAAAATGTTTTTCAATGTCTGTGTATACACACAAAATGAAAAAACTTACCATTTTCACATTATAACCGAAATGTTTAAATTAGTCCACAAATAGATACAGAATAAAATATTGAAAATTTTTATTAGGTTCATTTGGTTATTATTTATACACAGAATTCCTTATATATATATATATATATATATACACACAGTAGGTTTTTTTTTCTTCTTTTTTTAATGAATTGATTACACTGAGGCCAGGCCATTATGAAACCTGAATCCATTACTTTTTGACACGCTTGAAAAAAAAATGAAAAAAAAAAAAAAAAAAAAAAACCTTTTTATTTGTAATTACAAGAAATAGGCAAGTATTTCTTTTTCATGCACTAAAATATCTCACAGCATTTTTTTTTTTCTTAAATTTAAACGTAAAGACTAATAATTTTTTTATAAAAGTGTGTAAAAGTGTTTAACCCATATTTCACCATCGTCCTAAAAATAGGACACCATGCATAAGTGGTGTTTATATAAATTCTTTTGAATATTTTAATTCAAATTAAAGACGATATATTATTTAAAAGTCCAATAAATACATATGTGTCTTTATCGTTAGTTTAAATTACCGTTTAATATATATTTTTTAATTTTTAAAATGACGATTTGTAAAGATTTATTCATTACATTTTCATCATATTATCACTTAAAAGGTTTTACATTCAAGAATAATGGATATACAAATTTATTGAGGTAATATTCTACACTTTGTACTGGTAAAACAATTATATAAGTGTATATATATATATATAGATGGTCTGTTTTCCTTATATTTCCGACTGTCCTAAATTATTGTCCCATTTTTAGGTACAGGCTGTCCTAAAAAACACTTTCACACACTTCTATCAAAAATTATTAGTCTTTACGTTAACATAAAAAAAAAAAAAAAAAAAAATGCTGTGAGATATTTAGTGCATGAAAAAGAAATACTTGCCTATTTCTTGTATTTACGAATAAAAAAGATTTTTTTTTTTTTTTAAGCGTGTCAAAAAGTAATGGATTCAGGTTTCATAATGACCTGGCCTTAGTGCGATCAAATCATAAAAAAAAAAAAAAAAAAAAGACCTACTATCTATCTGTATATATATATATATATATATATATATATATATATTTCTAAAAAAGGAATTCTGTGTATAAATAATAACCAAATGAACCTAATAAAAATTTCCAATATTTTATTCTGTATCTATTTGTGGACTAATTTAAACATTTCGGTTATAATGTGAGAATTGAAGCTGTTTGTCTGCCCTTGGGACCTAGGTTCGAGGGAAGTACACTCCATAGCAGTTTTCCTGTGAATTTTGGAGAAAAAACACAGAAAATTCCGTACGGCTGTGCCAGTGGACATGACCTGGTTTTGAACCTGGTAGCCCAGTCTAAACGAATTTACAGCAGATTCGTTAAATTACAAATAGCCAGAAATAAACTGAATATATATATTTTTTTAATTCAGTAGTTTCTACATTTGTTGTTTCCAGCACAAGTATAGTCAATTATGTGTAAATTTGTGTTACACTGTAAAAAAATGTTGTAATTTTTCCTGCACTTTCTGCGGTTTATTTTCAAGTATTTATGCTGTGAAATAAATTCAAGCACTAAATGCTGTAAAAATCGACTTCCTGTGGACTTTAGACAGGAACATCTGCTTGTGGAAACATAACATCTGCGTCTTTGAACTGAGATGCAGATGAACGATGAATGAACGACTAGAAGATCATGGAATGAGCAAGGTCCGTTCATCAGAAAGGTTAGTTATTAATTTTTATATTAATATTTTGTATTGATTAATTAATATTTCGTTAAAACGCATTAGTTGTAAACATATTGTAGCATGTCTAATCTATTCATGACACATATAACTTTTGTCTTAACGATTTGCAATTAATTAAAAAAAAAATGTTTCTTATTAATCATTCAGTATTTTAAAGGTTTTTCATACAATTACATTTATCAAGTTATATGCTGACCAAGAAAGTGCTAAATGCACTTTTTTATATGAACGTGTATAAACTTGCACTCATGAAAATCAACAAAAAATATTAATTATTTATTAAGTAATTAATTATAACAAATTCAATATGTTTATGATTACAAATTAATTTTTAACCCTAGAACACTAGTGTTACGTAAATTTTACGTGCAGTCTTCATTTAATGGTTTTTTCCACACTTTCCCTACTATCGATACACTTATTTGAGTTTAAGTGCTTCGAAATAATTATTCAGATAATGAAAAATTAGTAATATTGGGTAAAACAGCAAATAATTAAACATGTTTAAAAACAATATTAATGTGATATAAGCAAATAAAACGACTTTTACATGAGCGCGTCAATTTTAGGTACCTCTAGTGATAGAGTATTTATGAACACGCTAGTGTTCTAGGGTTAAAAGAAGATTTTCTTAACTTGAACTTGAAATGTATTCCCCTTGACTTCAAGTCTTGATAAATAATATAACAAGTATAAAAACATTGTCCTTGAGATATTATTTGACTTTTTTTTTTTTTTTTAACAGCAAAGAATGTTTGCATGACAGTATGATGCACATAGTTTATTTTGAAAATTAAAAGAGGTATATTTCTGGGGCCGAATCAGTCCAAAAATTGGGACGGCTTTAGGGTCATAGTCAATGACCTTGACTTTGAATGTTCCTTGTCATATTCAATTTCATATTAAACTTAATTTGTGCAGAGATCCTTAAAACTTAATTTGAAGATTTCATTAGGTCATTTTAAACGAAATTCTAATTTTATATTGTAAAATTTTCTTTATTTTAAGAATTTTAATACCAATTTAAATAGAGGTAGAATTATAAAAATTTTTAAATAATTAATTTAACTAAATCAGGATCAAGTTCTTTTGTTTCAGTATAGCTTACAAATTCGCCTTCGGCGACCAGTGGGTTTGCGGTCCTTCAGAAAAATCACCGTATCAAACTCCTCCTCTGTGACGTGTTTTCCTGTTTCAAAATCTACGACCGCCTGTTCACTCACCCTGCAAAACACTTTTGAAAATTCTGCCTGTAGCAAATTTCGACAATCAGCCGAAATTTGGCGCCAGTTGCATTCTATGCCCGTTTTATAATCTGAACCTGGATGTTTGCTCACCATGCAAACGACCTTTGAAAAATTTGGCCAGACAACTACGCTAGTTTAAATTTATGTGTATATCGGCCGACAGGTAGCGCTGCTGTTAATTAACTGTAATCCGATAGTGGGGTTTTTGAATCCCGGAAGATTTTTCTCACTTTTTTATTTATTGAATTTATTTTACTTTATGTATTTATTTATTTATTTCCAAAATCGACATCTGCTATATACCTGAAATTAGATTTTATATTTATCTGCTTTTTTTAAATTATCTTACGTTTACTGTTTCCAGAATTTTTAATTTCTGTAGAATTCGAAACACCCTCCTTTTTTTTCAGGACATTTTCCAGCCATTATTCAGTAACGATAATTTTTTTGGTTTATTTTATGATAAAAATTGCTATTCAGATTTTGAAAATATCTTGAAGAAAGACGGAAACTTCCATCCCTGAATTTTTGTCATGAAATAAGCTGTTAGAACGAGACATCTATTTCTTTCGGACAAAATAGAGTACATGAAAACAATTTTTTTCTTTTTCCCTTTGGCACCAAATAGAAATAGCATAAAAGAAATTTTAAAACATTAATATATGTAACCGCTGCTAAAGAACGCAATTTCATATTTTAAGGAAAAGAATGTGCTATTTTTATTTTTATTGATTTATTTATTACGCTTTTTAAATATTTTGACCAAATGAAAAAAAAAAATAATAATAAATAAATAAGGATTTTATTTTTTTCTCGTTTATATTAAAAAATCAATATAAACGAGAAAAAAAAATATTGGATTCGTAAAAATTTTCGATCTCCGTTTTTCGATGGATTTAAACGTTTTTGGATGTCCAGAACACGATTAGTTTACTTTTAGAAAAATTGCTAAAAGAAAAGGATTCCCCCCCCCCCCTACAAAATAATTTGTGTTTAAAATGCGCTCAAAAAAAAACAAAACCTGTATCGACCGACTACTGCATTTCGATTTATCCGTAATAATCTATCTATCTATATATATATATATATATATATACGGTAAACTCTCGATTATCCGCAAGCCGATTACACACGTTGCGGATAATTCGTGGCGCGGGAAATGGGCGAAATCAGAAGAAAGTTTTTTTTTTTTTTTTTTTTTTTTTTTTTAATCATCAACAATAAATAGATACAAATAATAGATTAAAAAAAAAAAAAAAGTAAATATGAAGAATTATGTGGTTTTTGAATACGCTACCAAACACGTCAACATTTCAATTTATTTCAAAACATTGATGTGGCCGCTTTTTTTTTTTCCCACACCAGTTTTCTTGGCGGGTACTTTCTTTAATATTCAATCGTAATTAAATATTGGAGAACATTTTTCTACAAATAAAGTGGTGTGAAAATGTGGCGGTTATTCACAATGCTGTGGAATAAATTAAATGTTTGCATGTCTGCGGTACTGTTTAATTTAGTGCATAAATTAGATTACAAATTGAACCATGGCTTCATCTTAAGTGCACTTTCTTTCTTTGTTTTTTACATCCTATAGTATATGAAGTACAGTCAAACCTCGATGACGTGAATTACTTTTAACATGAACTGTTTCCACAATCCCCGTCAAAATGAAGATTAGTTACTGATAACATGAAAAAAAAATTTTATCCCCCATGAGATTCACGTTAATGAGGTTCGACTGTATAAATAATTTTACTTTTTATGAATATTTTCATTGTTTGTATTATGTTTTATATACGATACATTCAAGTTTTTAAGCTAGAATGCATTTTATGTCATTTCAATTTCATATTCAACCTTTTTGCGGTTTTATCTACGAAACCCATGGCTCTCAATTTTGCTGATAATCAATTATGCTGTATCTAAATACATGTATATCCATAAAAAAAAAATAAAAAAAATAAAAACGTTAACATCTTTTAGCTCAGATTATAAACTAAGCATGTCAAAACGGAAATGAGAAAGTCTCGCTGAGTAAGATAAACAAATACTGGATGAAAGTTGAAAATGAACCAGATGACCATACCACAAATATGACGTTTATCTACTGTAGGTATTGAATGAAAGGCTTGCTTTTTATTTTTTTCCTCTGTCTCAAAGTCCAAGCGAATTACTATAAATTTATAACTGTCTATCATTAATTTTAATGCATGTTATTGTATTTTTAATAGGAGACATATTTTAACTTGGTGCTAGAGATTTTTTACATTTTTAATTTTTTCACGTTTTAAGATTTAAAAAGAAAAAAAAAAAAAATCTTAACTTTAAATATTATTTCTTCCTTTTCTTTCATTTCTTTCTTTTAATTTCTTTCCTTGTTTATTTATTTATTTTTACGAAATAATAACATTATTTACATTAAAAAAAAAAAAAAAAAAAAAAAAAAAAAGGTAGCATTTTCTTGTTCTAAGCATTAGTTAATAAACAATATGGTATTTTTAGCAGTCAAAGCTACGATTAATAATAAAACTGCAATTAAATATCAACCCTTCAAAATCATTTAAAATTTCTGTAATCGCTTTTAAGAGTATTTTGGCTGACACAAAGAAATCTCCCCCCCCCCTCATTTTTTTTTTCCGTTTAACCCATATCCTACCAAGCATTGAAAAAATGTTTTTCAATGTCTGTGTATACACACAAAATCAAAAAACTTACCAACCTTTCATTAGTTTAATCGGTACAGGTTGTCCTAAACATAGGACAATAATTTAGGACAGTTGGAAATGTAAGGATAACAGACCATCTATATATATACATATATAATTGTTTTACCAGTACAAAGTGTGGAATATTACGTCAATAAATTTGTATATCCATTATTCTTGAAATGTAAAACCTTTTAAGTAATAATATGTTGAAAATGCAATGAATAAATCTTTAAAACCTTTTTTAAACGTGATTGGTGTAAAAAATAATCTTATTTTTGTGTTGAATATTTATACTTAGTTTTTCTTCGTATGTGTTCTCTTGCTTTAAACGATTGATTGCGTACAGTAGGTGATTAAATATTAAGATCTCCTATTTTTTAATTTGACAATTTTTCGATTTTCGAAACGGCTTTCAATTCCAGACATGTAAAGAGCATTTATAAACTCAGATATTCCAATATCGGTTTAGACACGAGTGGTATTGTAGGATAAACTACAAATGGAAGAAAAGCACAAATACCCTGGATCATCGTGTATTATAAAAAGCAACAAAAGACTTGTAACTTTAATACACTGTCGCACTTACTATGTACCATATTTGTATTTTTTTATTTTTTTATTTTTTTTCAAAAATTATTATTATTAATATTGGCAAGTATTTTACATCTAACAAGAATGGATTTGAATAAAATTTTACAAAAATTGCACAAATTGAAAAAATTGTTTGAAAGCTAGATATATTGGTCAACTTACGTCAAAAGTTCGTTTGAATAGAGTGTAAATCAAGAAAATTACGCTCAAAAGAATGAGCTATATTTTTAGATATTTTCCATGATTGTTTATATATTCCAGTTGTTTAATTTGGAGATCCAATTATTTCAAGAAAACCATTTATGGGCTTATAACTCTAACACATTTTTATTTATTTCTAAAATTTGTGAGTTTTCTGGCGTTTTTCAAAAAAAAAAAAAAAAAAAAAAAAGAAAAGAAAAGAAAAGAACTTTTGTAATATGGTTAAAATAATTGGGTCCCCAAATTAAACAGTACGTAGAATCTGAAAATCCTTTTATTAAATTTTAACTCAGAAAAATATTTAAAATCTAGCTCGTTCTTTTGCCGATAATTTGCGTACTTTATACTGTATTCTTATGAAATTTTGACATAAGTTGCGCAATATTTGTAGCTTTTAATCTATTTTATAATAATAATAATAATAATAATAATAATAATAAATTCTATCTCTTGCGTCTGCGCATAAAAAAAAAAAAAAAAAAAAAAAAACTCATATCTTAGCGAATATTACACGTGCCAATTTCATTTTTCAGAACAATGTTTCCTTAAGAATTTGTCAATTTTTCTGCAACTTTTGTAAAATGTTGTAGAAATCCATTCTTGTTATTAAGTTTTTGGCAAGTTTTTTGTTTATAATTTTTGAAAATAAAAAATTATACCTGTCTAAATAATTGTGCTATTCTCACAAAAAAAAAAAAAAAAAAAAAAAAAAAAAATTAAATTAAAAAATAAATAAATAAATAAATAAATAAAAATATTGAACATGGTAAGTGCATAATAGGCGAGACGTATTAATCCTGGACGACAGGTCTAATGCCCCAACCCTACCCACCCGCTCCTCGGTGTCTTTTTCTAGTGAAACTTGTCGTTTTATTACTTCCGGTGCGAGCCTTTTTTTTTCTTTTTTTAACACACTTGACATTGCGAGTTTTTTTTTTTTTTTTTCGTCCCACGCTATTTATATGGAGTTTTTACCTTTTTTTCTACTCTTTTTCTACATTCTAAAGGGCGGTGGTTCCCGCCCGCCTATCCCCACCACCGCCGAGACACATAATAGGCGAGACGCATTAATCCTGGACGACAGGTCTGACAGTCTTACAGTGGGCACAACATACTACTTTTAACTGCAATACAAAACTTAATGATTTGTAGCTTAAAAAAAAAAAAAAGTATTTTTCAAACAATAGATTTGTTATCAAATATATTATATTGCTATTAAATTCATATATAACAATATTTTATAACAAAAAATGCCATACAAAATTAATGGTAGAGAAAATAAAGGAAACTATAGGACCACATGAACCCAATGCTATCTGAGTACTAAATTAGGATATATCAAATATATATATAATTTATTTTAAAGATCTTTTTTTTTTTTATCTGATTCTAAATTTATTCATCCTGCTACGGGACGAAGTTCAAAATTATTGCTAGATTCTTACATAATAATAAAAAGGAGTTAATTAGCAGCATTGTGGAATTCCAAAAAAGTAAAATGTAACTCTCCAATTACTCAAAATTAAAAAGTTTTTTTAAATGTCCCTTTATAGCATTGTAGTAAAAATGACATTTTTAATCACAGTAGTACTTAAATGTTTTTTAGATTAGCAATATAAGTCATATATTTTAGAAAGAGTTTAAAGTGGTAACTTGATAGAATTTCAGAAGAGTGAATTTTCTAGAAACTTAAAAAAGAACAGAAAATAATAAACAAACAAGGAATAAATAAATATAAATAGATAGGGTTCCAGCCAGTAGAATGACAGTTGTCTTCAAATGGAAACAGTTGGCACCTATTTTGCGATTATGAATCACAAATTTGTCATCCCGAAAATTTGCCATTAAAATATTTCTGATATTTATATTGGAGAAAACAAATCTCTAGCACCTAGAAGCTAGATTCAACTAGCAGCATCATGTTTTCTTTGAAGGAACAAACAAACGTCCTTTCTCTCTTTTGATCTTTCTGTGTTTGATGGCGCGCGGTGCCTACACTCAGTGATGCCAGATGGTCGAAATTTATTTCCCCAAACAGGTCTTCAAATTTTCCCAAATCAGGTTTTTTTTTTTTTTTTTTTTTTTTTTTTTTCGAAAAAATCCCCAGTTTGATTTCTACTAAAAAAGGAAAATAAAAATTTCTTAAAAAAAAATATATATATATATATATATATATATCAAGCAGATTTTTCTATGATTTAAGCTCAGATTTTTCCCCAAATGAAGGCAATTTTTGAAAAAAAATCCCCAAACAACAATAAAGCTATTGAAAGTCTCTAGTCGTAGGGATAAATTATTACGTTGCTAACATTGACAGAAAGTTGAAGAACTCCCCAGATTTGTCCCCAAAAATTTTAGAATTCCCCAAAAACGTCCCAACAAACATTTGGTCCCCAAAATTGTCCCCAGAAGCCTCGAAAATCCCCAAAATGAGGACAAAATCCCCAATCTGGCATCACTGCTTACAATGTAAAAAAAAAAAAAAAAAAAAAATCAGTATTTTACAACAAAAGGTGCTGGCACCGCGGCTGCCAACACAGTTGCTGTAAAATTTACAAGCGGCTGTTTTTATGGTGCTATAAAATTTACTGCATTTTGCTGTGAATTTTATAAGCAGTTGTTTTTAGTAGTGCTGTAAAATTAACTACACTTTGCTGTGAATTTTACAAGATGCTGTTTTAAAAAGTGTTGTAAAATTAACTACACTTTGCTGTAAATTTTACAACACTTTTTAAAACAGCATCTTGTAAAATTCACAGCAAAATGCAGTTAATTTTACAGCACTACTAAAAACAGCATCTTGTAAAATTCACAGCAAAAGTGCAGTAAATTTTACAGCACCATAAAAAAACAGCAGCTTGTAAATTTTACAGCAACTGTGCTGGCAGCCGCGGTGCCAGCACCTTTTGTTGTAAAATACTGAATTTTTTTTTTACAGTGTATTTAAAATCAAAACTTTCCAGCGTAATATTTACAGTTAATCTCCGATTTTAAATTTAGAAATTGTAGAAGCCAATCTTTCAACTTTCAAAGTATTTCTATTTTGCTTTAGAAGCAAGTACTTTTTGTTCATGTCTTATAATATATAGGAAATCTATCTATTAGTATATTAATGCGAAATCAATTACTCATTTATAAGAATTTAAGCATGTATCAGGGATAACTTTCAGCACTTTTTTTTTCCTACCACTGCTTCCATCACAAAAACCTTTATTGTATTTTTACTTTGTTTTTTTCCGATTAACTAATATAGTGTGGGTGATCGAATTATTTGAAAAAGAAAAAAAAAAAAAAAAAAAAAAAAAAAAAACTAGACGAAATGGCCTGAAACCTCATGCATGCAAAGAACATTTAAAAACTCATTGTTTCCACTATCGTTTAGTCCAGAGTGCAGTTAGCGCACCAACCACAAATTCAAAAATAGCGAAAATACTTTGGATCACCCTGTATCATAAAAAGCTACAAATAACTTGTAACTTTAATACATTGCTGCACATACTGTGCACAATATTTGTATGTTTTGGTGCGGGAATTGCCCAATTATTTAGACAGATATTTTATATTTATTTTTTTATTTATTTTTTTTTTTTCAAAAATTACTAATTTTTTTGACAAGTTTTTTGCTTATAACTAGAACGGATTTCCATAAAATTTTACAAAAATTGCTGAAAAATTGCCAAAACATTAGAGAAACATATTATGAAACAGAAAATTCATACATGTAATATTCGTTGAGATATGAGTATTTTAATAAATATTACTGCGCGTGCGCGAAAGATATAAAATTTTTTATTGCACAGTTTGAAAGCTAGATGTACATTGATACATTTTTGTCTAAAATTCATTTGAATGGAGTAAATATTAATCAAATTGTCGGCAAAAGAACGAGTTAGATCTTAGGTATTTTTCAAAGTTGAAATTTCAAAATGAGTTTCACCCATGCCACGCATTTAATTTGAAGATCCAATTATTTTAATGACGTTGCAAAAGTTCTTTTTTGGGGAAACCCCTTATGATATCATAAATCTTAGTAAATAAATAAAAACAAAATGATAAAGTTATAGGCCTGTAAGAGGTTTTATATAAACAAGAACTTTCGCAATGTGGTTGAAATAATTGGATCATCAAATTAACTGCGTGGTATGTGAAAAACCCTTTATGAAATTTCAACTCTGGAAAAACCTAAAATCTAGCTCGTTCTTTTGCCAACAATTTGGTTAATTTTTAAACCATTCAAATGAGCTTTTGACAAAAGTTGCTCAATATATTTAGCTTTCAACGTATGCAGTAAAACTTTTTATATCATTTGCGCGTGCGCAATAAAATATTTACTAAAAATGCCCATATCTCAACGAGTATTACACGTGTTAATTTTATGTTTCATAATAATGTTTCTCTAATGTTTTGTCAATTTTTTTGTATGTTTGGTAAAATTTTACGGAAATCTGTTCTAGTTACAAGCAAAAAACTTGTCAAAAAAATTAGTAATTTCTGAAAAAAAAAAAAAAAAAAAAAAAATATATATATATATATATATATATATATATATATACTCACGTAAATAATTGTGCAATTTCCGCACCAAAACATATATATTGTACATGGTATTTTCAATAAAGTGTTAAAGTTATAAATCATTTGTAGTTTTTTTTTATGATACAGAGTGAATCAAAGTATTGTCACTCTTCTTCAATATGTGGTTGTTCCTCTAATTCCTCTCTCGACTAAATCGACAATGGAAACAATGAACTTTTAAATGTTCTTTGCAAAAATGAAGTTTCAGACCTCTTCGTCTAGTATTTTTTTTTTTTTTTTTTTTTTTTTTTTTAATCTAAAAATTGTAAAAAAAAAAAAAAAAAAAAAAAAAAAAAAAAATCTAATAATTTGATCACTTACTGTAGTGATTATTGTTAGAAAATATCTCATCTTTGTTGTATTTAGATACATACTTACCAACAACAACTTTACAGAATCGAGCTTCGTTACAGTTAAAAGAATTAACTTTAACTCTTTAACTAATTAATAACTCTTTATCATAAGTTGCGCAATACATATATCTTTTAATCTATTTTATAATAATAATAATAATAAATTCTATCTCTTAAAATTTAACTCTTTAACTTAAAAAAATAATCGCAATTACAATGAATGAACGCATTTTTCCTCTAAAGCTGAAAAACAGCTTATTCTCAGTGTGTATTGCTACTAACACTTATCCAGTCAAAAAAGTGCGAAAGTTTGGAAAACATGCGAACAGTTTTATTGATTAACAGCAAAATAACAGCCCATATTAGCAACTAATTGCAATTGAACGTTGATGGCGCGCGGCGTCTGTCTACACTGAGTGATGCCAGATGGTCGAAAATTATTTCCCCAAACTGGTCTTCAAATTTTCCCAAATCAGGGATTTTTTTTTTTTTTTCGAAAAAAATCCCCAGCTTGATTTTTTTGGGAAAAAAAAATTTCTTCAAAAAAAGAATATCTATATATAGAGAGAGAAAAAATATCAAGCAGATTTTTCTATGATTTAAACTCAGATTTTTCCCCAAATAAAGACAATTTTTGAAAAAAATCCCCAAATAACAATAAAGCTATTGAAAGTCTCTAGTCGTAGGGATAAATCATTACGTTGCCAACATTGACAGAAAGTTGAAGAACTCTCCAGATTTGTCCCCAAAAATTTTAGAATTCCCTAAAAAAGTCCCCAGAAACATTTGGTCCCCAAAATTGCCCCCAGAAGCCTCGAAAATCCGCAATCTGGCATCACTGCCTACACTGTAAAAAAAAAAAAAAAAAAAATCAGTATTTTACAACAAAAGGTGCTGGCACCGCGGCTGCCAGCACAGTTGCTGTAAAATTTACAAGCGGCTGTTTTTTATGGTGCTGTAAAATTTACTGCACTCTACTGTGAATTTTACAAGATGTTGTTTTTAGTAGTGCTGTAAAATTAACTGCACTTTGCTGTGAATTTTACAAGATGCTGTTTTAAAAAGTGTTGTAAAATTAACTACACTTTCTGTAAATTTTACAACACTTTTTAAAACAGCATCTTGTAAAATTCACAGCAAAGTGCAGTTAATTTTACAGCACTACTAAAAACAGCATCTTGTAAAATTCACAGCAAAGTGCAGTAAATTTTACAGCACCATAAATCACAGCAGCTTGTAAATTTTACAGCAACTGTGCTGGCAGCCGCGGTGCCAGCACCTTTTGTTGTAAAATACTGAAATTTTTTTTTTACAGTGCAAACGCGGTAAAAATATGAGTCTCAACAATCTGATGATGTCGACTTCTGTGTCATCTGTTTGAAGCACCTGCCACTATGCCTAACAAGAGCCATCTCAATCAATGCAACGCGAGTGATCGTCTGGTACATTTAAAGTGTACCAATATACATGCAAATTATTTTACTTGCAAGCATTGCACTTCTGGTTTGGAGGGTGAAGAAGATGACTAATAAAAATGGAAAAATGCTATTTTCTGTTATTATTTCGGCCGCTGAATCCTTACAAAATGAATAAATTTTGTTGTTTTCTGTATTTATTGTGTTGTTTTTTTTTATTATTATTATTTTCCCATTTTTAGCAGATTTTTCCCATTTTTAGCCCACAACCGGGTACAAAATTCTTTTTCGCCAAAAATGCCCTCTTCACAAAATTGGTAATAATTTTTTTCTGGTTGACGGAATTAATGCAGTTACTTCATCCACGTTAGCTAAGGGTTCTAGTTTTCCATTAATATTCATATGTTTGCATAATATATACTCTTTTAAAAGTTATAAGCGAAAATCAAAACTGTGCCCACAACCGAAGACATTCCCTGAATGTGTGTGAATGAGGAATGTTTTTAAATATGTCACAATAGCATAAACGCACTAAAAAAATTATAATTTTTCAATAATCACAATGAATCTAAATAATATATATATATATATATATTGTCTTTTACTACAATTTGCAGATTTATCATAATAAATGAAAACTTTGAAACTTTGAAAATTAATGTTAGTTTAAAAAACAAAACAAGAAGGTCAATTAAAGTAAACTCTGATTATAGACGATATTTTACCTGAATTACATTCCTTGACCACGTACGGGAACATACAATAAATTCGCATTCATTATTCATATAGTAAATTTGTTATTGCACTTTTAAAAACATATCATTATAATATTAAATTTAAAGAGGTGCCTTTTTTTCAAAGCACTGTTTCTTTAAAATTTTCTTCAACTTATTAAATTACAAAAATTCCTTCTTAACTAGAACTCCTTTTGCAATTAAAAATTATTGGTACTAAAAAAATCCGAACGTTTGGCAACGATGACTGATGTTGGTGTTAGGGTTAAGTCGAATGTACTACACGAATGTCCTAGATCTTCGTAGTGTGCTCTCCGTGGAGTTTTTTAAAGAGTCCTAGCAGAGCCTGATTAAGGGGGAAGCACACATTATCTCCGCTCTCACCGGAATATTTTTACAATTATTTTTTACTTCATGTCATAGAAATTCCACGCTTTGACGAGGAAATATTTTTTATAAAAAATGAACGGTGTAAAACAATCCAATTTACTCACCGTTATTAGACACCAGAATTCTTTTAAAACAATTTTTAATGAGAAATTTCTGTTTATTATAGGAGGAAAGTATTTGTTAAAAAATAACGGTGTAAGTATAAATAATGTGTGCTTCCCCATTAATCAGGCTCTGAGTCATAGCTCGTATTAAGTAGTTTTAAGAAAATCACGAAAACTCCAAACAGCTAGATGAATTAGAGTGATCTGCTACTGAACCTGGCCCAGCCTGTCTACCACCTTCGAGAGCAGAACCTCTTTACCAATGGTGGCGAGTTAGTAAATCTGAATTTAAAATTTAAATTAATCATGAAAACTTCATCTTACAGTAGACTTCTATCGATATATATATATATGTGATAAAGTTTATGCAAGTTAAAAATGTGGATAACATAAAAGTCCGTTTTCTTAAGAAAAATCCTATCCGCCTTTAGGCATTTCTCTAAAAGGTTATTTTATTTAAAAAAAAACTATTTTAAATATTCATATTTTTTAGGGCTGTCTGTGTATATATATTTCAGTAATTTAAACACTTATACGTAAAATCATTTTGTTAAACAACATAACCCTTTTGCAGGGGCTTACTGCTCAAAATAGGAAGGTACATCTAGGATTATGTGTTTAAAACCGCATTAAAATGGGATATGTCATTATCATTATGAATTAATTAATATATTTCAAATTACCATGTTTACTCGCACAATAGTCGCATGTCTATTTTGAAGCAGTAAAAATCGTCCAAAAAATTTCGCCAAGTAAATATGGAAACTGGATGGCGAATGGAAACAACGAAAAAACTTCCAATGGAAAAGTAAGGCGTCCATTTCTGGAACTTACCTGTAGTTGGATTTTATAAAGTTGAACTCTCATAACAAATGATATCATTACAAAAAGTTTTAAGAACACCGGTATCTCCAATGCTTTGAACGGAATTGAAGATGACATTTTGTGAAATGACATAAATTCACCAGACATCGATGCGGATCACACTAACAGCGATACCGATACCGAAGAGTGATTGTTTATTTTGATGTTCAGTTTGTTTTTAAAACTTTTTACAAATTTTTTACAAAGATTATGGCTATGAAATCAATTCACCATAAAAGATGCCATTTTTGCGTGTGTACAACTGTGTACAACTCTATGTACTGATTAAAATACTATTTAATAAACAGTACATGAACTTTAAACATTTGGTAAATTACTAATTTTATTATAGTATTATTTTATGTACCAGCAATGTTTTAGGATTAGAGTGTATAATATTGTGTAATAGATTTTCTCGCATAATCGTCGGAACTCGGCTTTCACAATAAAAAATTGTCAAAAAAAGTACTATTAATACGCATGTAAACAACATATTGTTCAAAATTAATGATAAATAATTAACATAATTTTTTCTGTTTTCGCAGATGCCCCACCTAATAACCTGCCAGTTTATTAGAAAACAAACACATGTCTTAAATACTTTGTTTTTGTGATAAGAGTTATTAAATAAACGCACAGTATTTTTTAGTTCTTTCCTTCCGTTTTTCTTTTATTTCATACTGATTCAAATTTATTAATCTTTCAGCAATTATATTTTAGTCTACAAATGCCAGTCGAATTACTAATTTAAAAAAATCTAAATTATTAAAAAGACATTAATGATGTAATGAGAGAAAATACCTACACTCTTAAAAATTTCCGTTCAACGTTGAACCAGCGAATGGGTCTAGCTAAGAGAAAATTCCAAACAATGGAACACTTGCTTTCTCGAAAAATGTGATCATGGTTCAACTTTCAACATGGTTCGAAGTTGAACCAACCCATGGGAATACCTTTAGTCCAGAACACCGCTTTGCGCATGATCGCTCAGAAGCCTGCTCCGCTGCTCACGTGACTTATCACGAGACGACTTGTTCTTGTTGGTGCTTACGGTCAACTTTTGTGAAAGTTTCAGGTAGTTTCAGAAAGATATTTCAGGCAAAGAATTTCTAATAGATAAGAAGGGAACCGTAACTAGCGAAAGAGTGCTTATAGCTTTGCTGGAAATTGGTACGTTTTTCCTCGCTACATCTGCGAAATCGCCAAGTATATTGTGGCAAACCTCAAAAGCGTCACGGCGCGCACCATTTTAAAATTGAATGAAGTTGTCAGTTGTCGTTGACCGTTGTCGTTATCCTTTATCCTGTTAAAAGTGATGTGTCAATTTTTTGTGAAATCATAATGGATTACACACAGCCTGAAAATACTTTTAGTTTCATTGTAGTCCTGAAAGGTAAATGATATTTTACTTACCACTTGCAAGCAGGTACAATCCTTAAAAGCTCAAAGTTTTAATATTTTTTGGCTTTGGGTTTTGTACCTGCTAGTATTTCCAAGTTGAATATTTACTTAAGGAAGCCTCAGTAATGAAGTGAGTGTTTTATTATTATTATTATTTTCTTCTTTAATTTTGTATTTGAGTCTTTAATTTTTAGGTGTTGATCTAGGTTTAAAATTTTGGTACACTTTTTTAAATCAATAAATACTCTTATAAATTTCTACTGATTTTGTAAAAAAAAAAAAAAAAAAAAAAAAAGGTATCGAGTAAAGCTTTAAACTTTAGCATTAGCTGTCAGCCGATTTCCTGTTTGATATAAAAATATATAATATTAAGATACCAATATTTTATTGAACTAAGTGTGTGCATATGCGATAATTTCATACAATATTGATAACAGGTTTTAGGCATCGAAAAATTTGAATTAATCATTTACTTAAACAAAATGTTTTTGAAATGCTTCTTTATAAATTTAAATTTTGTGAAGAGAGCAAGCAACCTAACACTCCCAATTTTAGTTTAGATTTTATTTATTATTGTTGTTGTTGTTGTTAAAATTATAACCATTTGATTTTCTTTTAATTGCAAATTTTAATTTCTGTTTACATTGATTAAATTTTCTATCAGTAACTGCATTAACAATTTTATTGGAAATAATAATAATGATAATCAAGCACATTTAAGAAATGAAGCAAAATTTTTGGATAAACAGATTAGTCAATGTACAATGTCTGTTAAAACAATTTAGGCAATTTAGATTAATATGCATTTATACTAAAATCCTGAAAATATTGTAAATATACGTGTTCTGAATTGTAAAAGGGGGATGTGCAATATTTTATTTTATTTTATTTTATTTATTTATTTATTTATTTATTTATTTTTAAGCAGTGCTTAAAATTATTTTAATCCTTAAAATATGTTCTCTTTATTTAAGACTTATGAAATTTCATGTAAAATTTATCATTCTAGTACGCTGCATCCATTACAATTTTTTTTTCCTATATCAGTTTAAATAACAGTACAGTACCACGTACCACCTATTAATTAGATGCACAAAAAATTTAATTAACATAGCTTCTCACAACAAATGTTTTAAATATACCTACTGTTTAGTGTAATTTTAAGTAATAGGTGTTGAGATACAGCAATGTGGAAAATTATAGACATTTATAGCAGTGCCACCTATCGGTCGATATACACCCATATTTAATAAAAATTTCAGCACCAATATGACCTTCAAAAGTCAGGGGGGGATATCAAAAAGATCCCTGTTTATGATATTGAACTTTTATTTGGTTATTGATCTTTAAAAAAATAATTATGGTTCTATTTAAATTAACACGGTGGAATCTAGTTTAATTTTTAATACATGCTAATTTGTAAGAGTTAACTCTATTTATAGTTGCACAGTCAAACCTCGTTAATACATCACTCTGCACATAAGACGCCCCTTTTTCTTAGTCCCAAAATTCCTTTAACAACGCATAACAAGTCAAACCGCTTAACACAGTTTTTCAGAAGTCCCAAAAGTGATGTATTAATGAGATTTGACTGTAATTACTTTTATCACAAAACAGTTTAGCTTAACCGAGTTGCTGCTAATCACAAATTTAAATTAAGATTTGTTCTATTCTGGTTTTTAAAACTAATTTTATGCCACTTAAATTATGCATTAATCTTGTTTTGTTGTCAACATTTTTAACTGTGGAAATTTTCCTATTTACTTATTATAACTGAAATATACTTGTGGTTAAAGTTTGGTTTCAGAAACAGAAATGTCGAGGGAATAAATTAAAAGAATATGGACTTGGAAAGAAATAGATTAAAGTCATATATTGCCACCACCGTAGGTAAAGCTTCTAAATTGTATCACCATTGCTCTATCAGAGCAGTTTAATCAATTTTTTTGACATTATTTCAATTTTATGCTATATAAATACCAATGTAATACACACATGTGATTCTTATTACGCTTCCTGTTAATTTTAGTGACTTAAGACTAATTGCACAAATGTGAGCTTACATAGCTTTTGTACTCCCAAGATATTAATGTATGCAAAATTTATTCTAGTGCAATACTTGTCTTAGGACATTATAATTTGCATAAAAAGTGAAGTAAAAAAGAAAAGCCATGGAATTCACAAAAAACGTATAATATAATGAATTGGGGGCATAAAATGGCCGAATATAAAGAAAAAAAAAGAAATTGACTCTACTGTGAATAAAATAAGTGGGTGATTGTTTATTTTATTTAAAAAAAGAAAAAAATAATTTTGTCTAAATTATAGGCAAAAACCTGATTTGGTTGTCAAAAACCAGTTAGTAATTGAACAATGTTTTGTATATATATTTTTACTACTAGTTGGATTTATGTTTTGAGTACCACTATTTGGAATTCGGATGAATCATACAGTTCCTGGCCAAATTATTAGACCAAAGCAAAAACACAGATAGAAATACATTATATATTTATTAGAATGATCAACTAACTATGATGAGCACAGATACCGAAATTCGGCTATGTAATAATCGGTTCATATTTTTCTGTGAAAGTTCGAACAAAAATGTATATAGGGAACCGATAGAGAAAAATAAAATATTTTGAATACGCTGTGTCATTAAATCAATGAAATGATTTGGAACTTCTACAGTTAGTCTTGCTTATTATGTGCCAATTTTTATCTCAATTTTCATAGAATAGCACATATTTAAAAAGATATAAATGTTCTTTTTTTTTTCTTCCTTTTCATTTTTCCATGTTGAAATTGATATATATATTTTATTTAATCAACGTTTGTCAATCTGTGATTTTTTTTATCCGCCTGCATTTCCTTGACTTTAAAAATTTACTTGCATAATAAGAGATGTTTCGCAAATTGGTAAATTTTTGGGAAAAAAAAAACTTTCATTTTAAACTTGGAAACAGGGAAATAAAGACTGAATTTTGTTTTTGTTAAAAAAAAATCGTTCTAAATATTTGTGCCAGTTCTACGAAAATTGAGGCAAAAACTGGTGCGTAATAAGCAAGACCAACAAGTTTCAAATCGTTTTCTTTCATTTAATGATAGGGTTTTCAAAACATTTTGTTACTGTCTAATTTTTATCGGCTACTTTTATGTATTTCTATCTGAACACTCACTGAAAATCTGAACTGATACATACATATTACATAACCAAAGTTTCGTTTCTGTACTCATTGTAGTTATTTGATCATTCTAATAAATTTCCATACATTTATCTGTTTTTTGCTTTGGTATAATAATTTGGCTATGCACTGTAGGGTTCATCCTAATTCCAAATAGAGGTTCAACATAGTTCCAAACTGTGGCTACACCTTTTTTCAAAACATGGTTCAATGTAATTTCAAGCTATAGTTTTACCTTTTCCCAAAACATGGCTCAACATAATTCCAAATTATGGTTTTACCTTTTTCCTAAACATGATTAAACGTAGTTCCAAATTATGGTTACACTTTTTCCCAAAACTTGGTTCTTCCTTTTCTGAAAATATGGTTCAACATTTTCTCAAAACATGGTTCTTGCTTTTCTGAAAATATGGTTCAACCTTTTCCCAAAACATGGTTCAACCTTTTCCCAAAACATGGTTCAACCTTTTCCCAAAACATGGTTCAACGTAGTTCCAAAGTATGGCTGAAAGCAAGTACTATGTTATGGAGACAGGTTTTACCATTATATGGATGCACCCAGCATTGAACCATATTTTGGTTCAACGTTGAACCAAAATTTTTTACAGTGTACTCTTCAAGTAGCTACTTCTTTAAGCAATTAAAGGTTATGTTATAGATTTTATCAATCCTATATATCGATTCAACGCTTGTTATTGAATACTGCAGATAATTTATTATTGCTGTATTAGGAAAAATTTGTATCTGTAACAACTAGAGTCGGTTCTTAGTTATATCAGTATTTACAAATATAAATTAATGTAATACATCCAATTAAATTGTAATTTTAGCCTCACCTTTAGATTACTATGCTAATACTGAAACTTTAAAAAAGGTTTTTTAGTAATTTTATGTATAAGCACTTCATAAAAATTAAAATTATATATCACTAAACACATTATATATACATTTTTTTCCATACTAGTTATCTAAAAAGAGAACACGATGAAAAATACACATAGGTAGGGATGTCGAAAAGCTTTTAATTATTACTAAATGGGATCGAAATAGACGCTTAATGAGCTATTTTTAATTTGTTACTCTAAAAATTTCTTTATTTAGTCACTATCAAAATACAAAAGAGACAAAATCACGGGATTGGAATCAGGGTTGCCAGATTTGGCCTTTTTTTTCTATTCAATAGTCACCAATAATTTTTATTTGTAACGTTTGACTGATCACTTCGAAGATTGATAGTCTATTATGTATATCAAATGTCACTTCTCAAAATTATTGGTGACTATTGAATAAAAAAAGGCCACATATGGCAACGCTGATCGCAATATGCAAATATATAGGTGGCAGTAGTATCGCGTACAAAATGTATAATTGGACTGTACATTGGCAAGTCTTTCATTTGTACTCAAGAGATTTATGTGAAGGTTTCTGACATGGTTATAGCCGCACGACAGGAATTTAAAGTCTTTGAACGCTGGATGGTAGTTGGGGATAGATGCACGGGACATTCCATTTCGGAAATTACTTGGAAATATAGCATTTCGGAATCCACAGTTTTAAGAGTTTGCCGAGGTTACCTAATTTCAGGCATAGTCTTCCACCATGGACAACGCAGTGGCCGACCGCGTGCAGTTAATGACCAGGACTAGCGATGTGTGCGTAGCCTTGTCAGGCTTAACAGACAAGCAACACGGCGTGAAATAACCGCAACAATCAATGTGGAAAGTACAATACACGTGTACATTAGGAAAATGCGGGGAAACTTGCATTTAATGGGCTATGGCAGACCGACTCGAGTGTCTCTCTAAACACCGACACGAGTGCTCTTACTAACAGTGCGACGTCGCTTGCAGCGCCTCTAATGGACTCGTGACCATATTCATTGAACACTAGACGACAGGAAAACCATGGCTTGATCAGATGAGACACGATTTCAGTAGATAAGAACTGATGGTAGTTTTCGAGTGTGGGGCACACCCAGAGCCTGATTAAGGGGGGGAGCACACATTATCTCCGCTCTCACCGGAATATTTTTACAATTAGTTTTTACTTCATGTCATGGAAATTCCACGCTTTGACTAGGAAATATTTTTAAAAAAAAATGAACGGTGTAAAACAATCCTATTTACTCACCGTTATTAGACACCAGAATTCTTTTAAAATAATTTTTAATGAGAATTTTCTGTTTATTATAGGTGGAAAGTATTTGTTAAAAAATAACGGTGTCAGTATAAATAATGTGTGCTTCCCCCTTAATCAGGCTCTGGGCACACCCCATGAAGCCATAGAATCAAATTATCATCAAGGCACTTTGCAAGCTGGTGATGGCTCCATAATGGTGTGGGCTATTTTTTATGGAATGGACTAGATTTTCTGATCTTACTGAACCGACCACTGACTGCAAATTGTTATGTTCATCCACTTGGAGACCATTTTAAGCCTTTCGTGAAATCCGTGTTCACAAACAAACATGGATCATGGACAGTGCACCATGTCACCGGGCGAAAATTGTTCGCGAACAGTTTGTAGAACATTCTGGAGAATTCCAGGGAATAATTTGACCACCTAGATCGCACGACATGAATCACATCGAGAATTTAAGAGACATAATCGAAAGGTCAGTTAATCCTGCACCGGTAACTTTTTCATAAATATGGATGGCTATAGAGGCAACATGACACAATATTTCTGCAGGGGGCTTCCAATGAGTTGTTAAGTCCATGCCACGACGAGTAACTAAACTACGCCAGGTAAAAGAAGGTTTAACACGATATCCGGAAGTACCCATGACTTTGGTCACATCAAAAATGACCCCAGTGACATTTCAAAGAAATAAAAAGAAAAATTTATAAAAAAAGAAATATATCAATATATTTTTGAATAACTTTAAATTAAATAATTATTGATCCTATTTAAGAATTACTATATGTAAACTGATATTAAAATATTATTAAATTATCCATTTTCACACTATTATCTCCTTGAAATAAAACAAAATTAAAGAAGACAACATTCTGCCATTTCTTCTATAAAAAACACAATTTTTATAATATTTAAATATAAATTAAAAATACATTTGAGCATATTTTCTGTTTGTAGATCGAAAACTATATAATAATTATGCTATGACATTCCACTAAGAGATACTCATAAAAAATTCAAACCGAACTTCGATGACCTTAACTAACAGGCCTTACAAGTTATATTAAAAGAAATAGGAATACTATTTTATCCACATTTGAATATTTTATAAAAACTAATGAATTAAAAAAATTTTTAAATAAATAAAGTAAAAAATAAAATGTGTGGACATTTTTGAAAAAAAAAAAAAAAAAAAAAAAAAAAAAAAACTTTTAAAGAGAAGACTTTTTTTTAGACTATTGATTACACTGCTCTGAAAAAAAAAAAAAAAAAAAATGTTTTCGAGATCTGATACCATTTTTTCAGATTCTTATGTAAAATGACCTCGTGAATCCGAATATGACCACCATTTTGCCCAATCACCCACCATTTTCTAAATACACACCCTCCCTCATTTTTATCATTATTTGGTAATTTTATACACATTAGTTTGATTTGAAGAGGAACGATGATTATTTTAACCGTTAAAAGTCTTCTGACCTGAGGAGCTACAGAGGTAGAAAGTTTTAAAACACGAACATTTGTAGTAAGGAGCAAATTTGAGGGGATTTGTGCCCAGAAAACAAAAGAAAATTAATAAATACAATCAGTTTCTGTTTCTTTCTTTCTTTCTTTTTTCGCAATATTTCTCTTATTTTTTACATATTCTAGCTTCCAGTTTGCCATTTTCTTGCCAAAACACCCCAAATAATAAAAATTATACAGTGAAATTTTTTTCAATATGTTGGTGAGTGGAGTAAAGTTTCAAAGCCCTCGCAAGAAAGTTTGACTGATTCACAGTACAAAGTTTGCTTCCAATAACTCCCACGTTAAATGGAACAGTAAAATATCCTCCTTTGACACGTGTTAAAGATCATCCCACAAGATCTCCACCGTCGAGAACACCATAAAATTCACTCTCTTATCGCAAAACGTGTACTAAAAGTATGATAACGACTGACGACTACAGTGATAAGAGCAATGACCTTTAATACGTATCAAAGTAGGATATTTTACTGTTCATGTTTTACTGCCCAAAACATTTAACGTGGGAGTTATTGGATGTAAAGGTCGTACTGTGAATCAGTCAAACTTTCTTGCGAGGGCTTTATTCCACTCACCAATAGTTTGAAAAAAAAAATTTACTGTGTAATTTTAATTATTTGGGGTGCTTTGGTAAGAAAATGACAAACTGGAAGCTGGAATATGTAAAAAAATAAGAGAAATATTGCGAAAAAAAAAAAAAAGAAAAGAAACAGAAACTGGTTGTTTTTCTTTTGTTTTCTGAGCACAAATCCCTCAAATTTTCTCCTTACTACAAATGTTCGTGTTTTAGAACTTTCTACCACTGTAGCTCCTCAGGTCAGAACCCAAATAGCACAGGAACGTTCTGTGAACGTCTAATAACGGTTTCAATAGTTCAAACACCGTGTTTCGTGTCAAAAGAACGTTCTAAAACACGTTCAGAAATAGTATTATTTAGAACGTTCTGAAAATGTTTGATTTGTACAATCTATAAAACGTACAATTCTAGTTCTATATAGAACGTTCAAGTGTGGCACCGTCATAACACGTTCTGTAACAGTGTAATTATAACGAATATGACAAAATGACTTTTTAGTACTATTGGTTGGGAAACTAGGTTAATCATGAAAATTTTTGACTTCAGTTTTTGATTATTTTACACGTTTTGTGGCGTGAGGAATCCGGAAGTCAAAAGGTTGGTATGGTATCTGTTAATGTGTATCGGCACCTATTAGTGTGATAGCCCGTTAGTCCATGTACACGATATCTCAAGAACAAATGATTGCAGAGAGATCGGACCAGTTTTAAAATATCACTTATGATATTGATAAGAATCTTATTGAGAGATTTGCAACATTCTTATTTAAAAACTTCGTAAGTTATTCGAAATTTATAATTTTTAGCATGATAGAGAATAGAGCATTTTTTACATTTTCAGTTTAACATTTTGTTAGCACGTCAGTAAAGAATGCTTCTCAATAATCAGTAGCGTTGAGGTGAAAAAAAATTACAAAATTTTAAACTCATGGAAAAATTTTGTGGATTTTGTATTTCAGGAATCAATGTATGGAATTCAACCAAACTTGTTACATAATTAGATCTTGCCCTAAATTGGAGTTTATTTGAATTTCATTTGGGATATATCTTCCGATAGATTGCGGTGCTATGCAATGAAACCCTCCATTTATGGGACGGCTATATCTCAGCTTCTATAGTGTACAAATGCATTAAACTTGATATATTGGCATATATCATCAGAACCTCTGCTAATACAATTTGGATGTATACATTGTCCAACAGGTGGCGTTGCTAATCTGCAATTTAATCATTTTAACGGAAAGGCAATATTTTAACTCTTGTGATTTAACACTTAAATTTTGTGATACACTGAAGTTATAAGTGAAATCGATTTTATGTAAAGCTTTACTGGTCCATTTTGGATGCATATCGGCCAACAGGTGGCGTGGCTATGTTGCATTTTAATCTCATAACGGAAACGAAAAATCTCAACTTCTGTGATTTATAAATGTTGTAAATTTGTTAAGTGAAATTAATATTACGTAAAACTCTAGAGATTGCCTTTGGGTGCATATCGGACGACAGGTGGCACTGCCACGTTCCAATATTTTCCATTCACAGAAAGGCTATCTATCAGCTTCTGTAATATATATACTCACCAAACCTTCTGCGTGACATACATTTGATATATATTATTGATTCAATTTGGCTGTATAACGAGTAATAGTCAAACAGTTTTTTTTTATTATTATTATTATTCATAGGACATTGTTTTTTCCCCCAGGAATAAGTATACATCATCCCTGGGGGATGGGGGAGGGGTGGATAAAAATTTTCACTATGATTATCTTTCAAAAGAATTCGATATCACCTTTAAAGCGAATAATTGAAACATCGTTTTCTGATGATTTAAAACAAATTTACCGTTTTTTTTTTTTTTCATTTGTCATAATAATAATAATAATAATAATAAACCCTTAGAAAAATACATTTTCTAAGATCGTCTACACAGCATAAAAATGATTGTCTTCTGTCATGAAAATCTTATGCATTCCCCAGACCCAGAGTTTAGATACAAAAAGCTAATCAGGGATGTTATTGAATAAGTAATATAGTGCTTTACGCGAGTTTCAAAGAAAATCACGGGAAAACTCCGAAAACCTAAGTCGACGACTGTGACCAGGAATCGAAACCAACACTTCCCGTCTGTAAGGTTCGAGAGTAGAACCTCGCGGTCACTAATACTCATCGGGAAGTTACAGAAATGAGTTTTTTTTCTTCTTTTCTTTAAGCATAATTTTAAACTTTTATTATATTTTATTTATGATTCTATTTAAGTTTAAATGTTACTGATAAATTATCAATATTGATAATGTTGTTAAATCATTACTCTGTTTGATTGTTCTTATTTTTTTTTATTTTTTTTCACTGAATATTTTGTTCAATACTGAAATATACACTAAAACAAAATATGCTTTTCCGTTTAATTCGAGATTTTAAAATGGAAAAATAAAGTGATCTCATAAGTTTTTTAAATACTTTATAAAAATTTAAATAATTGTTTAACTTAACTCCATTTTTCCTTAAATTATTGACTATATGTTTTCTACAGCTATAAATGCTTAATAAATTTCTGTTTCAAATGTTGAACTTTGAAACATGATTATTGCGGATGCAAGAAGGGAGAGCAGATGATAACATCGACATCTGTGGATTGCATTTATTTAATTTTCGCTGACCGTGCAAAGTCCTTGGTAAAGTCGTGTCGTTATGTGAGGCGGTAATTTTAAAACATGTAATCTGTTTTGTTCAGTTTTAGCGTTATAATGACTAGGATAAGCTTTAGAAGAGGTAAAAATGTAATATTTTTAACCTGCAATATTCTTTATGTTCTATTTATTAAAGTCTTATTTTAATATCAATTAAAGAATCATTTTCATATCTGCGTAAGTTCTTAAGCCTAACTTTTGATACTTGTAAGCAGCATTGAATCGCAGAAAAAACTGCTCCTGTTACAGAAAACCGCTTAGAAATTATGGATTCATTTTATTAATTTAGTCTTCTGAGATGGAATTTGTTAAAATAACTATTTTTGGTTATTATGTTTCCGAATGAAGTATGAAGAAGTAGCATAAAGACTTTACAAGATAAGAGCTAATTTTAAGTGAATGCCCTTCCGACTGGTCATTACGTATTTTAAAATGCTAGTTGCAAGGGTATTTTCTTGAAGAAAATTCTTATGAAGAAAATTAAGAAGGTTCGTAATTCTTTTTTTCTTTTCTTTTTAAATTCTGAAGTATTTATTTAATGTTTATATGATAATATATATATACAATCTAGGTTATGCAAATTGCATA
The DNA here is from genome assembly GCA_963930645.1 of Salticus scenicus. Taxonomy (NCBI): domain Eukaryota; kingdom Metazoa; phylum Arthropoda; class Arachnida; order Araneae; family Salticidae; genus Salticus; species Salticus scenicus. The sequence goes on from OZ005657.1 coordinate 112,546,306, forward strand.
TTTTAAAAATAATATCCTAAGTTTCACCGACTTATAATTTTAAATATCTCTTTACTGTTATTTATTAAATAAAATATATAAACTTGTTTAACTGCATAATAAAACAAAGATTCAATTCAATTTTATTCCACATCTCTATAAAAAAAAAGATATTCTGCTTAAAAAAAAAGACGATTTACTATAATATTTATTAATACTAATAATATTTACATTTATCAATTATTTAATATGCCATGATAGCATAATTATATCAAATGAGGTAAAAATTGCGTTGACTCAATTTAAAGAAATTTAAACATTTAAAGAATACCAATTACATAAATTTAAATACCTGCAAACACCATTTTTGTAAACTGCTGCTGTAAATTGAAAATATGTAAACACACATGCACTGAAATTTAAAAATATGAAGTATGTTAAATATTTTAGAAAAATATTTTGATTAAAAATATATATATGTATTTAAGTATTTGGAAATTTTTAAAATTTCCTCCTTCTAACTAATTTTTAATTTTTTGTTTCAATTTCTTATTATTATAAATTAACAATATATTCTAAACTCAATTATATATTATTTTAGCGGTGTATTGGTACATTCATTTTCGAAATTATTTTTTATGTTGGAATATTAAAACTTTCTATGAACTTCAGCATTCAAATATATTTATAAACTATCCATGGACTTACAAAGTAGTACCCAGAAATGTTTAGAATATACAGGGTGCAAAGTCGAGAGCAAGCCTTTATTTGCGCAACAATTGGTCTCAGACGTCCTCCAATAAGAAAATGTATTTAAAAAAAATTGTAAGAATTCATTATATGACATGTTTAAATTTAAAAAAATCAATTTATTAAAAATCACAAAAACTGATCATTTTTATACAATTTTCATGACGCTAATAGTGAAAGTTGAGTTCGAACCTAAAAAATATAACACAAAAAGTTTCACTTTTGTGCACCAAAAATGGTCTGAGATAGTTAGTATCAAAATTTAGGATTATTTCGCATTTTCTCGGGCTTTATTAAAAAGTCAATGAAAAATTCTTTAATAAACCCAGGGAAAATGCAAACAAAGTCCAATTAGGATTTTTAAACCGATCCCTTATTGAAGGCCGAAATATGTTAGAAAATAAAAACTTTAAATATCTTGTTCCATTTTGGGAGAATAGAAATGAAACTTTTTGTTAGGATGAGTGTCAGTTTTTCTAAATATGACTATGGGGATCTGGGACTATGTAAAAAGCTAGTTTTTGTAATTTTGAAAAAATAGATATTTTAAATTTAAACATGTTATACCACAAATGCTCATATTCTTTAAAACATTTTGTAACTGAAACTATATATTTGCGACCAATAGTTGCGGAGATAAAGGTATTCTCGTCACAATGCTTTGCACCCTGTATTTAAAAAAAAATTAATATATATATATATATATATGTGTGTGTGTGTGTGTGTATAAATGAATTTTTAATCTTAGTTAAAGCCAAGCAACAGATATAAGATCCCTGAAACCACATAGTCAATGAGAAGGAAATTACAACAAATTTAAATAACCTGGGGAGACTGATTGTGATTTATTGAAACATTTATTTTTTATTTATTGATTTTTATTTTATTTAACTTCAGTCTAATCATAAATTTATTCCTATATTGTTAGTTGCAATTTTAATAATTTTGTCGGTGCGTAAAACCACATGAAACTCAAATCAAAAGATACAAACAAGCAACGAGGAAATAAAAAATTAAGACAGCATTTAAATTTTTTTTTTTTTTTTTTTTTTAGGAAAAGCTTAGAATGGTAGAAAAAAAAAACTCGTCAGGGGTGACCTTTTTCCTCGTTGAGCACCAATGTACGATTTCGTTCGTTAGCAGCTATAATAGCAAATTGCTAGCGGGCACCCTATCGTACAAGAAATTAATTGAAGTTAGAAATGAAGAATAAATTGGAATACATTATTTACTTCAAGAAATCAGAGAATCAAACAGAAAACAACCATGAAAAACAAACATTAATCATAGGATGACGCATTCGGAATCACAAGGATTAAAACAAGCAAAATAAATCAAGAGTTTAGTTGTACATAGCAGATGAAGAATAATGATACAACACAGCAACAGGGATATAAATTACTTTTTTTTTTTTAAATTCAAATAATGTTTGAGAAATCTTAACATACTTACTATTCCTTTAATTTCAACGTATATGCATGAAAAATTCCATATTTTATGACAGTAATTCCCAAAAAGTGTCATAACGTTTCTATAACCTTAAAAAATTCCTTAATTTTTTGCATTTTTAAAAAATTTCTTTTTTCCCCTAATCTGAAGATAATGACGTTATAGTATTAATTACAAAACTTTGAATAAACACCATAAAATGCAAGGACTCGCAACTGCTACAAACAAAGCACGGCTGCTACAAACAAAGCACGGCTGCTACAAACAAAGCGGCAACGCATTCAACACACTCAACGTGCTTGTTTGCAGCTCTCGTGCCTACAAAGTTCGCCTGATGAAGGGTTGTGTCTTCTTTTGACCCGAAACAGTTGGTGCGAGTTCTCGCATTTTATGGTGTTTATTCAAAGTTTTGTAATTAATACTATAACTTCATTATCTTCAGATTAGGGGAAAAAAAGAAATTTTTAAAAAATGCAAACATTTAAGACATTTTTTAAGGTATAAAGAGACGTTATGACACTTTTTGGGGAAAACTGTCATAGAATATAGAATTTTTGATGCATATACGTTGAAATCAAAGGAATAGTAAGTATGTTAAAATTTCTCAAACATTATTTGAATTGAAAAAAAATTTAATTCATATCCCTGTTCATGTGTTGTATCATTATTCGTCATCAGCTATGTAATTTTTACTTCTAAGCGCTCGTACCGAGGTGATTTTTTATAATGACGTCATATATATATATATTTTTTTTAACTACACTATTTTAGAACGTTTACAGTACGTTTTCTAGAACGTTCTGAAAATGTGTATAACGTTTTGAAAACGTTCTAAAAACGTTTAGAACGTTCTGAGACCGTATACATAGAACGTTCTCAGAACGCTTCTATAACACCGATGGTGATAGTTACACGTTCATTGAACGTTCTCTGAACCGTACTATTGTACGTCTTCAAGATGGACAGATAGACGTCTATAACACGTTCAAAGTGAACGTTCTTAGAACGTGTTTGCAGAACACTTTTTGAACGTTCAGAGAACGTTTCGGTGCTGCTTGGGAAGACATTTAACGGTTGAAATAATCATCCTTCCTCCCCAAATCAAACTAATGAGGCACCAAACAATGATAAAAATGAGGGAGGGGGGTGTATGTAGAAAACGGTGGGTGATTGGGCAAAATGGTGGTCATATTCGGATTCAGGAGATCATTTTACATAAGAATATGCTGAAATGGTGTCAGAGGTAATTTTCATGCCAAGCAGTGTTATTGATGAAATCTACAAATCTTATAATGGATAAATGTATAGTTATGGAAAGAAAATAATGGCCGTCTAATTTTCAACATACATATGCCTAGAAACAGATGCTTAGGAATATTTGGTTGCATACGATTCCATGATGTTGTTTCCAGACTTCAAAAAAATATTTGATGATAAAACTTCACAATCTAGACACGCATTTTTGCCTTGTAATGGAAATTTGCAAGATTCATATATATCTCACCAAAATGTTACAATTGGTGAACAGTTAGTGGCGTTTAGAGGGAGATGTTAATCTCATCAATGTATACCCTCTACGAAAGAAAAGTGTTGCTCAGAAAGCTGGGCTGCTTGTAATAGCAGTGTTTTAATGCTTCTAATTTGTAAGTGTATGCAGAAAAACGAAAAATGTAGGAAAGAGAAACATTAGAATAGAGTAAATTTAGATATCGTCAAAAGAAAGGAAAACTATTTGAAGAAATATCATTGTAGGTAACGTTTTTACAAATGCGATTCTTGCAAAAAAAGTAGAAGAAAATAACTGATAATTTTCGAAATTTTAATTCCTTTAGAATTACACTGTTTGTTACAGTGTTTGTTACTATTCAGGGATAGAAAGAATGTTTATTATTTTTAATATTTCAGATATCAACACTATTATGTTTTATTACATAAATAAACGACAAGTTGTGATCTTATAAGGTTTTATGCCTTTTTTACGGAAAATAAAATCACTGAAATATCATTACCAGTTATGACACTGATTTCGTGCTGTTGTAATCTTTTAAGAGCACAAAACAACACTTACAACAGCATGAAATCAGTGCCAATATAAAGGTCAAAATAATGCATATATGTTAAAGAATATCCAAAAAATTTCTAATAACTATCTTTAATAATATTATGCATGTAAATAACTTGATTATTGCAGTTGTTTGATCATACTTGAATTTGAATTGGGAACAAACATGCAATTATAAACGACGACTTTTTTTTTTTTTTTACTTTTTTTTTGAAGCTAGATAAATGTTTAGTTCGGAAAAATCTCGAGGAATATTCCGATACTTCAAGTTCAGTAGCAGACAGGGCATTCTAATAGAATTACTGAAGGCAAAAAGTATTGGAGAAGCATTCTTGTGTAAGATCATAAGATAGAAAATGTGTGATATTTGTGTAGAAATGCTCAGTTTTTGTTTGTAAAATTCATTCAAATATTGCTACACTTTGTCAAAAACGTGTATAACGTCTAAATAATAATGACTCAAGTAATAATTTTGTTACAAATTTTAGAACATAAAAAACTAATACATGTATAATATATGTAATTTATTCATTCACATTTTTTTATATTTAAATCTTTAATAATTATTATAGTATGTTCAATGAAAGAAACAAAAGTCGTAAATGCAGAGGCTGTTCGCACATTTTTTAGACGATTTTATTTCGCAGTAAGAAAAAATCGTTTGCATGGATAATTTTATTTTCACAACAGTTATATTTTTGGAAGTTTTATTTATCTTCTGATATTTAGAATTTTTGTTTAGATGCAAAAATGCCCTTTTAAAATGGCAGTGGATGGAAGGACAGGTTTCCGCTCTTTCCAAAGATAGTTTTTAGTGAAATCTTTATGAAAAGCATTTATCAGAAGAAAAATGGAAAAATATTGCAACAACAGATGAATCTTGGATCTATTTAAGTGGTTGCAATAGAAAAAGGTCAATTTATTATCACAAAAGTGGAAAAAAAAATTTGCTACATGGCTCAAAGCATCAAAAGAAAGTTTTTCTAAAGGATTTATGATTGCCACTGGTTTTTCATACAAGCGCAAGATAAAAGCAAAAAAAATGTGACAAAAATGTCAAAATCAACTCTAAATACTCTCAAGAACATATTTTAATTCCAATTTTTAAAAATGAAAATCCAGATCTTTATCCACATAGCTATCAATCCGTTGAACTGTATCAAGACAAAACAAGCAGCCACACATCACAATCCGCAATTGCTTTTCTAGAAAAAAATGAAAAAAAAAAAAAAAAAAAAAAAAAAAACGGGAATTAAAACCATACCCTTCACTGACATTCCTGCTAAATCTTCTGATGTATCACTGTTGGATTTTTGTGTTTTTCGACTCTTAAAATCAACATTATCCATACACCGACCTACAACGCTTTGTGGACGCTGGAAAGCCGTTCAAGAGGAGTAGAAAAATATACCTCTTCCGATATTATAAAAAGCATTATTATCATAGAAATTATGATGTAGAATGTTAGTTAAGAACAAGGGATATCAAACTGAACAAATAAAACTCGAAATATGAGTGAAATTGCTTCAGTACACTCCATCAAATTCGTCTAAAAAATGTGCGAACAGCCTCTGTAGTCCCAATATTAAACAATCATTCGTGCAAATAAATCCCCATATAGGTAATCAAGAAAATGATAAGGTAGGGGACAAATTTTTTGCATCAATACCCACCCCCCTTCCCCATGGGTTGAAAAATGATCCTGGAATTTCTTGTTGTTATGAAAACGAATAAAACTAAAGCCCGTGCAAGAAAGCGAAGAGTTGAAGTAAACCATTAAAAGTAAGGTCGTTGGTAAATTAAGGGAAGAAAAAAAGATTTGTAACTATTTTTTTCACTTTTGATTTCAATTCATTTTTTTTTTATATTTTTAATTAAAATAATATTTCTTCATCACAAATACTACTGCATTATACATATAAATATATTTATATCATATAAAATAATTATTTGTATGGATAAACATAAATATGGATTATGCTTATAATGAGTTATTTCATAATTATTAAAATATATTTGATTCATTTTAAATTTGGAATACGCAAATAATGATTCACTTCATATCGTTCAATAAAATAAGCATTAAATTTAAATATATAATGCTATAAGTACTAACAAGGAAGTTTAGACATTAAACCGTTAGCGCCCAGTGTCCTCATTTGAGGACAGCTAATAAAATGGCACGTATATTTTTGTGGTTTCTTGGAATGATTTCTGCTTTTTAGTGACAGTCCATAGCGTCACTCTAAATGATCCCTGAAAGTTTTATGTGCCTACTATTAATTATTATTTCATAATTTGGATAGTCATTTTATGATTTTTCATTCGTCGCACATATATTTGTTTTTTGCTCAGGTATATTAACTTAAATCAAGTTGAATAATAATATATATTATAATACTTTACTTTCAAGATCTTTGTCAACATATAATAGGAAATTAATCTGTTATCTCGAAGTTTTCTTGCTAGACCACTAAACGTCAATAAATGAGGATAGCCTTTAAATTTAAAACTATCAGAAGAATTGTTTAAGCTAATATATTTTACTGTCAGTTGTCTATATTAATTTAGAAGTGAAATAATCAGCTAATAATATTTTGCACGATTAATTCGGGCGTTAACGCGTTAAACAACTAAAAAAAAATATCAGATTAAAATCTTATCTTTAATTTCTTATCTATTTGAATATTTAATGAAATTGTTGTTTTATTTTTTATTTTAATCATAACGTGGATAGATGGAAGCACTTTTTTTTCTTTATATATATATATATATATATATATATATATATATATATATATATATATATATATATATATATAAGATAGATTTACTTTCGTTAAATTATCTTTTGCAAGGAATTTTATATTTTAATAATTAGTTAAAATAATGAATTGCATATTAATGTTGATATGTTTCAATATTTAGTTTGTTATTACATTAATTATTTATAAAACTATTCATTTTTATTTTTAAATGTACACCATTAGTAATTTTTCTTTTTTTATTGGATTTATTTCAATTTTAATTATTATTTTTTTTAAATTCGTTTCGTTAATGGATTTTAATCTTCTTACTCTGTTTTCTGCAAATAACGATTTTTTTCTGTAAGTGATTTTCTTTTTCTTCTTAGTTTTTTTTTTTCTTTATACTTTTTGGATTAGATTTATCTTAATTTGTTATTTATACGATTTCGTTTTCCTATGGGTAAACCGAGTATTAATATCTGTAATTTCTTAGCTTTATGCTTACAGATACACAGGTATTCAAGTACATTTGGAATACAATTTAATGTATAAATTTTAATGACCCTAATGACTATTGAACATCGTATATTTTTATTTTTTGAAAATTTATTTATTATTTCCTTTTTTGTGATATGTTTGAAAAGGTTTTTAATTGTATATATATATATATATATATATATATATATATATATAAATACCCATACAGCAATGAATGTTTCAGTTATGTTTCAAAATTGCTTACAAACTTTTAAAAACGTAACAAATTTTAATATGCTCTCTCATACATTCGCCCTTTTCTATGTTCTCTGTGTTATGTGATTGGAACGTTTATGTTACATATCCGATTTTTTTGTTACGATCACGGACATTTCTACATTTATGAAAGTAATCGGAAAGCAAACTGAACGTTTTCTGTAATATTTACAATGTTTCTATGTTATATGACTGTTACGTTTCTGAAACATTTTGCGCTGTTAGGGTATATATATATATATATAACATACTGATCCGATGAATATCTTAACACTCGAAAATAATAAAATATGAATTTCTTTTTATTTCTTTTCTTTCTTTTTTTCATAAAATAAGAATCCATGTACAAATTATTTTTAAAAAATCTTAATCTTTGGCTGTCTGAGAATGATAATAACCTAAATCTTATATACAGAAAAAAAATGTAAATCTGAAGCACCTTCTTAACATAAATGAAACACTGGTTCCTGCAAATTCTTGCAACAAATTCTATAAAAACAGTAAACAAGCAATTTCGCATTGCGTTGTAAATCGGCAGCAAAAATTTCCCAGAAGAATTTTGGTGCGTATCACATGATTTATTACCAATCAGTATCGATCTTGATTTGATCTGATTTTGTAACACTTATAATGAACAAACTTTGTGAGTCTTCTGCCTTCGTTTGCAGAATGTTGACTTCTAGAAGTTAAGATAGTAAGTTCGAATCTCGGGCAAAGCATAGGTATTGGTTCCTCATATGTGTAGAAAAATGTGAATTGTTATGGAATAAACACGTATGTAAGAATTGCAGAAAATGTTTATACAGCAAACTATGAGAAATTACAGTAAATTGAATTTACTGTACACTGTAAAAATACGTCTCATTGAGTAGGCAATGCCTTTACCAGCCCACTGCGCTGTAATCTTCTACTTTTTTTTTCAGTGTATTTTTATCTTTAAATGCTTTTGCATTCTTTTGGTAAACGTCTTCAACAACGAACTATAAAAATTTAACTATAAAATGTAATATTGTCGACGAAGCATTTTCTTGATATCTCCTTATATTATATAGTAATAAAATCTGCTATTCCTTAGTCTCTCTCTATTGTTTTGCTAAAAGGGTTTATGCTAAATGCCGAAGATTTTATTTTAGAAGTAGGTGGTAGCATAGAGTTTACAAAGAAAGTTTTCAATAAGAAATTTCTATTTAATGAAATGTCATTATAAATCTGTTTACCGTTTTTCTCTAAGCCATTTACTCTAAATTTATATAGTGAAATGTTAAATTATAATTATTATAAATCATATTTTGTCGCTGTTGTCATACTTTGTGAATAAATTAGCACCGCAATTTAATAATAACTAGTGCATCTTCGCTCGCTTTCCGGTCAGTATTTTCAACTAAACATGCACTCAAGAACATGGAATGCAGCGCACCAAGAATGGAACATTCGATTTGAATGAAATTTAATACGTATAATGATTCAAATGAGATATTCAGTTTATCCCAAAATCATGACAACTAAACAAATACTGTGACTACAGTTAAACAATTACAGTACAAATTCAATAGTACAATTACGCCTCCTGCTTCAATACATGGTGCAACACGGTTCGGCATTGATTTGATTTCACGCTTCATATTGTCAGGAGGTATATAGGCCCACAAATTTTCAACAACCACCTTCAAATTATATACAAAGCGACACGGCAACATCTGGAATATTTCAGATGGTCCCAAACGTGTTCTATTGAGATCAAGTTCGTGAAACGGGGCGCCATGAAAGATTCTGAACAAGAAGTTGGAAGCCTTGAGAAACTCGAGCTTTAAGCAGAAAACATTATCTTGATGCCCCTGGAAGACAATTTATGAAAGACTCTACGTGAGGTAGAAAAAGTCATCAACAAAACGCTGGCCCGTTAAAGTTCTACATATAACAATTGAAGGGGACCAGCTGTCATAAGCTATGGCTCCTAGACCCTTACGCCAGCAGTGATGGCTATGTGTCGCACAACAGTGTGAATGGAATTATGCTGTACACCAGGGTGCCTCTACACCCGATGCTATGTGTAGCTTCCAAAATGAAAAAATAAATAATAGCAGTACAGAACACTACGTCTGCAGCGATACCTGGTGCCGATAATATCAAAAGCGAAGACATGTATACTATTAAGAATGTTTTAGATATAGCTCTGCGTGTGTGCATGGGTATGTGTCAGTAGGTATGTGTACACTTCTGGATTCCAGGCGAAAAATTATTTTTGGTATGCGTAAGACATACTTGCCAACATCCTAATTAACACCGACCGCATGTTTCTGTCTGCCTGTGAATGTTATTCTTCCACGTTACAACATTTCAGAACAAAATTTTTTGCATTCACATTTATAATAGAAACGGATATACATTATAATTCTACTCTTTCTAATCAAAGTATCTGTATCCATAGTATATTGATTGTACAAATTTGAATATTGGGTATATTCTTAAGAAATAAATAACCTACAAACTGCGAAGGAAACACCCACTGGCGGAGTTACATATTTTCAACTGACGTGAATCTACGTCAGCGGTCGCAAAAGTGTTAATATTCCGTAGTGTTGTTAGTTCTGCCCTTTTTTCACGCCAGTAAATTTTTAGAGTAATATTCTCTAAATGCAATTACGATTAAATAGGAAGAAAAATACTCTAAAAAGATACTTGTGTGAAAAAGAAGACTCGGCTAACAATACTATGGAATATTAATTAGTATGTTGCAAGTATGGTAAGAGTCTGAATAAGAAGGGAGCACAAAATCATCACTACTTTTGAAATTACCACGGTGACATATCATCTACTTTTGGCGAGAAACTTCATATCAGAAATCTTCTATAATAATTTTCAATTTATATAATCCTACAAAATAAATGCACCACAATATGCCTTTCTTTAATTATTATCGCATAAATAAAAACTATTTTTAAAACACTTTGAAATTCACTGCAATGTTAATTGTAATCTACTAAATACATGTGTATTAATCATACGTTTTTATGTTTTAAATATGACCTAAAATATACTGGAAAATGTAAATTATGGGTTCTTTTATACATTACATCGTTGCCAACATTTTAATATATTCCGGAGCATTTTTTGCCCCTCCTTTATTTCATAATCACTTTATTTATAGAATAGTTTTCCTCAATATACAACTACGATAAAAAAAAAAAGAAAAAATTACTCTTAAAATAAAAATGGTATGAAATAAAGGCGGGGCTAAATATGCTCCGGAATAAATTAAAATGTTGGCATCTCTGTAATTAAAGTGTATAATATATACATATCTAGGCTGGTGGTATCTGATTATTCATTTATATACTTTAAGCAACTTTTTTAGCATTATTATACATAGTTCTATCGGCAATATTGTTCGACAAAACAATAAACTTCTTTTAATTAAAATTCATATATTAAAACAAAAGATGTTATTGATAATTGGGGAAACATGTATTGATAAAAAAAAAAAAAAAAGGCGAGAACTACGAACCCTGATATAAAAATCTAATTTGTAACTTAAACTACACATTATATTACTTTTAAAACTTTGAATTTTCATAGATAAAACTTTTCAATAGTCAGATTAAAATATTCTTAGCTGTAAAATGTATTTTCCTTAAGAATATTGTGTTTAATATATTAATATAAAAACACATTTCTAATGTCATTTTATTCAACAGATTAAACAAAATGTAAAGCAGAATCTTGCGGCGGTATCTATGATTATATTTACGACGTATAAAAGACAAAAAGAAGCTGATTTGGATATAATCTGCTTGAATAAGTTCCTCATAAATAATTTTCTTATCTTGCTTCCATTAATGCTTTTACGTAATCTGCAGTAAATCTCCAGAGGTACCGAATGAATAATACAGGTAGTAAAACATCCATTAAATTATAAATTGGTATTTATAACTTTTCTAAATATGGGTTTTGTAGAACTAAACATTGTTTTGAAAAAGAGGAAATAAATTTTTAACAGTATTATTTTCTGTATACATAAGGATTAAAATTTATCCTTTCACTTTAAAGATAGGGAAATTTATGTTAAGACTTTGATGATATTGCTGTTCATTTGACCATAAATCATTCCTTTAAAATGACACATTATTTTAATGCATTTTCTAAATTTGAATTTACAGAATAAGAAGAAATATTTGACTGTTTCAAAATTTAAATGTGTTTTTTAGATGTTTGTTTTAGAGATGCCAACATTTTAATTTATTGCGGAGCATTTTCAGCTCTGCTTTTAATCCATACCACATATTTTTAAGAGTTTCTTTTTTCTTGTTTTCTTGTAGTTATATATTAGAGAAAAATATTCTATAAATAAAGTGGTGCGAAAGAAAGGCGGGGATAAAAATGCTCCGGAATAAGTTAACACTTATTCCGGGGCGACTGCATGTTTTTCTCTTTTTGACAGTTAGCTCCGCCTGTGAGCGTTATTCTTGTATATTACATTATTTTAAATCAATGTTTTCTGTATTCATATTCATAATATAAATGGATATACATTATAGTTATACTCTTTGTAATCAAAGTATTTGTATCCATAATACATTGATTGTATAAATGCGAATATTAGGTGTATTTTTAAACAATAATGCATTCTACGTAATTTAAAGAAACGCCCAATGGCGGAGTTACAGATTTTCAAATGACGTGAATTCACGTCAGCGGTCGCGAAAGTGTTAAAATGTTGCCACCTATGTTGTTTGCTGTTTGATTTTTTATTTTTATAAGCAATAGATAATTAACGTTATTTTTATTTCGGTTTTTTTTTTTTAACGCGATCATGGAAACGCATAATGAACGTGTTTAAAAATATAAAATATGTGTCACAAAAATATATAATGCATACTTGCCAACCATCTCATTAATAACCGTACAATTCTTAACGCCCCCTGAAAAAACGCCCATTTTCTCACACCACTATATTTTTATGGTTATCCTCTTCAAATGTTGTTACGAATAAATAAGACTAAAATTACTCTAAAAAATTATTGGTGTGCAAAAAAAGGCGGATACTAAAAATTGTACGGTTCATAATGAGATGGTTGGCAAGTATGATAATGTATTTTTTTTTTCAAGCAATAATAATAATAATGCTAGAATGCATTTTAGAGAATTTAGAGAGAGTCAAGTTATTAATGGTATGCATATATACTTTTACTAATATATTTTTTAGGACAGAAAATTACGAACTTTTCAGAATAGTTTTTAACAGTCATCTGCTTCTCATTAAACGTAAAAAAAAGGCATGATAACGTAAAAAAAAAAAAAAAAATTAAGAATGTGGAATCTATTATCTTATACTATTAAGTGAGCAATATTTGCATATATATATGTATATTTCACAGTTCTCGAAAACGGTAGCTCAGACAGTCTCGTGAATTAACACAAAGATGCCCTCCGAAGGATCATTGTGCCCATCGAAATGAGATTTTCGAATTTTTGATTAGTTTTCTTTTAATTAATAAAAATATGAAAATAAAACTTCCCATTTCTATAATGACGCATAATAGAGAATCTTAGGAGAGATTTGATTGGTTTATTTGATTTTAATTGATTTGAGTGTATTTCACATTGAACTAGAGCTACGTTATGAGGAATTACGAGAGAATTGATTGGTTTATTTGATTTTCATTGATTTGAGTGTATTTTACATTGAACTAGAGCTACGTTTTGAGGAATTACGAGAGATTTGATTGGTTTATTTGATTTTCATTGATTTGAGGTAGGGGTGTTCAGTGATGTTTTTTTGGTTTTAACATGCTCAACAGTGATTGCCGCGGAACCGAGTTTCGTGCGTTTGCAGATTCATGCACAGCAAGGTAGGGGTGTCCACTTAAGTATTTTTTAGTTTTAACATGCGTGATAATGATTGCCGCGGAACCGAGTTTCGTGCGTTTTTAGATTCAAGCACAGCGAGGTAGGAGTGTCCGTTGATGTTTTTGGTTTTAACATGCGTGATAGTGATTGACGCGGTATTGAGTTTGTGTGTTCTGAGATTCATGCACTGCAATGTAGGGCTGTACAGTCATTTTTTTTCATGTGCGTGAAGCGCACGTACGTGCATTATAGTGATTGCTGCGAAAACGACTTACGTGAGGTCTCTGATTCGACCATTCTTCGAATAGTGACTTTTACTGTACGAGTAACAGCTTCAACTGCTTCCAGAATTTTCGAAGAATTACCATTTCTATTTGACTGTTTTCGAGAATATTCGTTTTAATAATAGTTTTGTTCCACAGATTCGAGAAGTTCAAAAAATGTTTGATATTGACCAGAAGATCCCATACTAAAACTGTGAAGAAAATAGTCGCCAATCGAAATATATTTATTTAAACGTTTCAAGTGTTCAATTAAAAGGAAATCCTTTAAATATACTGCCCAGCGAAGCGGGCGAAGCCTGCTAGTATAAATAAAGAAAGTGACCTGCGTACGTTCTGTAACTCGGGGGTCTAACGACAGAGTTACAAAACAGGAAAGAAGAATAGCCTAGGCCAGGGGTGCACCTCATAGGGATATTTTAGAATCTGAAAATGATTTTTTTTTTTTTTTTTTAGATATTTTCCGTTTACTTTTCAAGTTGAGGTTGTTTGGTTTTGCAATTATTCAGGTTATTTAATCAGAATACTGCAATTATTCAGATATAATTACTTTACATTCTTCCATAGCAAATTACATGTATAAATATAGTTTATGTATAATCTCGATTTTAATATGGGAATAATTGCTTCGATTCTTTCGATACAGGTAAGTTTCGATTGAGAAAATAAATCTCATTCGTGTGATATCTTTTCCAAATTGGAACTATCGTAGATTTATTTATTTATTTTATTATTATTTTAAAAAAATGGGATACTTCATTTTAATAATTTCTATTTGCATTTTTATATTTTTTTTTTATGTGGATTGACTAAAATTGCTTTGAAATGTAAATATTCTTTTTTATATTGCTATTAAATGTTAACACGCTAAAAAGGAATAAATTTATTGTTTTAAAGTTATTTAAAATTTTAACTAAATTTGTTTATGTATTTTATAAATAATTTGTAATTAAGATTACTACAATTATAAATTTAGTTTAGTTTATTAAAGCGAGAATTAGAAAAATTGTGTCACTAGTCCTGCTAATACATGATACCAAAGAAAAAAAATATCACATATACAATTTTACATACACAATTGCCAACATTTTAATTTATTCCGGAGTAGTTTTAGCCCCCCTTTCCTTATTTTGCTCAGCTTTATTTATAGAGTAATTTTCTCCAATATATAACAACAGAGTTCGAATTTATTATGGAACATTCTTATTCCCGCCTTTTTATCATACCAGTAATTTTGATGAATTATTTTCTTCTTATTTGATCGGCGATATTGAAGAGAAATATTCTACAAAAATTCTGGTGTGAAAAGAAGACCGTGCTTAAAATGCTCCAGAATAAATTATAGAAGTTGGCAACTCTGTAACTACGAGAAAACAAGAAAAAATTACTTTTTTAAAAAGTGATATGAAATAAAGGAGAGCTAAAAATTCGCCGGGGTGAATTAAAATGTTGACAATCCATATAGTACGTACATATACATAGCTGTCAGCATCCTAATTAATATTTCGTAGTATTGTTAGTACCCCGTCCCTTTATCCATATCTCTTTCTTTTTCAGATTCCGTACGGACCCGCTCTTTTGCAAGAGTTCTTTCACCCCAATATTGAAATAATAAAATTTTGCTTAAAATTATATTTTATAAAAAAAAAAAAAAAAAAAAAATGCGATAGAATTTTACTGGTGCCGAAAAGGAAGAAATGTATGAACTCTGTTTTAGATTAATTCTCTTCAAATGTAATTATGATTAAATAAGTAGAAAAATCCTCTAAAAAGTGACTGGTGTAAAAAAAAAAGATGGGTACTAATAATACTACGGAGTATTAATTGGGATTTTGGCATCTGCGTATATATATATTGAGTAGATGCTGAGATAGTGCCATTTTTAAAAACGTAGTTATTAAATATTCACAATGCTTCAGTTGTCCAATATACACCGGAATGGGACCCGCCTGGGTAAGGCGAGTTTGAACTGAGAAGAAGCTGTCGAAAGCAATGAAAGCGTCTTAGGTACATATATATAGGTTTTTTTTTAGTTTTAAATTATAATGTGATATAAAAAATTATGATTATATATTTAAAAATAATTCCTTTAATGTGAGTTATCAACGAAGTGAACGAAGCATGCTACATTTAAATATACGAATCCACGTCATTCTACTCATTCTGCTTTTCTTTTTTTCCATGCTGGAATTGCAAAAGTATTGATTAAAGTATAAATTTCAAAATTTAATGACTTTTTGAGTAAATTCTTTATTTTTCGTAACGCTTGCGATAGATGATAACTTCTACGATTTTTTCATACTATTATTACATAAGATAAATGTCACATATTTTAACGTAGAAAACACAGTTTTGCGATGAAATTTTTTTTCTTCTAGGTGATGTGTTTGTCTGGTGTATTTTTGAATGCTGATTACGGAAAAAATCTATTCAAAAGTTTTCACGACGTACTGTTTTAACAGAAAACGACATTTTTTGAGCATAACACTTTCGCGACCGCATATTTCTGTCTTTTTGACAGTAAGGTCCGCCTGTGGGCGTTATTTTTCCAAGTTACAACAATTCAGAACAAAATTTTTTGTGTTCACATTTATAATAGAAACGGATATACATTATAACTATACCCCTTCTAATAAAAGTATCTGTATCCATAGTATATTGATTGTACAAATATGAATATTGGGTATATTCTTGAAAAATAAATAACTACAAACTGCGAAGGAAACGCCCACTGGCGGAGTTACAGATTTTCAAATGATGTGAATCTACATCAGCGATCGCGAATGTGTTAAGTACATTTAACTCTGCGTTAGGCGCGCTGGTGACATACGTCACCCATGACATTTCGAATGTATTTTTTATTCCCTTTCTCTGTAATAGATGGCGGTTGTAGTACCTTTCATTAAAACCTTCATAATTCTTATTATACCATTACTTAAGGTCAGCATTCTGTTACATGCAAAAACAAAGCAAAGTGTTCTGGTTGACACCTGTCACCCGCGTGACTAAACTCGAAACTAAATCTGAAAGGTGGGTGTTCTTTTTATTTGTTATTTCTCATTCTTTTGTGATATTTTTTGGGTTTAATCTGTTAAATTATCCTAAAAAGAAATACATGTAATTAAAGAATTGGTAAATAGTTAATATGTTTGCATATTTGTTTATGCTCTCATAACACATTACAATATACAATTTTCGCAAAAAATGACATTTTAATTTTTCTTTCTTGTTTTCTTTCTTTTTCTTTCTTTATCTTTTTCTTTCTTTATTTATTTTCTGAAAAGAGCATTTATTCCACTTACTTTTTATTTTTTCTGAGTAAATCGAAGATGCTACACTACTTTCATACCGCATTAAAAAAAAAAACAAAGTTGTCCAACTTCTGCCAACTATGCATCTTCAAGATACAATTGATGAAACTACAGGAGGTGAAAGAAAACCAGAGATTATCACTTTTTACAATATGGCAAAAGGTGTCGAGACTTTGGATAAGCTGTTTAGAAAAAATGATGGCTCAAGGAATACACGACGATCGCCATTGGTTCCTTTTTATAATCTTTTGAATGTCAGTGCAATCAATGCATTAGTGACCTTTAAAAGCAAAAACATAAATAAGAAAGTTTCTAGAATAGACTTTTTAGAAACAGCTTGTAGGGAACTTATTAAACCACAAATTGAACGCCTATCAGCAAACACTTGTCTTCCGCGAGAGCTAAAGAGTCGGGCAACTGCTCTTCTTCAAAAGGTACCTCAAAAACAGAATGATCATACCCTTAGGGCAATCGTGGTCGATGTTATGAATGTGGAAGGCAAAGAGACATAACGACACGAAAATGGTGTTCAAAATATTTTAATTGGACATGTAGTGAACCTTTGAACGAAGTGTGTGTAAATTGTTTTGAAATTTAAGTCTTTTATGTATTTTTTTTACTTTTCATAATTGTATTGCTCTAAAATTTGTGTAACGTTTAAATATAAATTTTAAGTGTGTATTTAGTTGTTTTAGAATGCTATTTTAATTATTTTTTTTTTTTTTAAGTAGAAAAGTAGTATATTGAAAATGGGTCACATATGTTACCAGCGCGACTAAACGCGTAACAAATTTCCGCGCGCCTAACGCGTTAAAAACATTGAAAATCAATAATAATTGCTAGATTTTAAACTGCTACATCTCTGAAAATAATTTGTTTATGAATATGAATTTTCACAATTTGTTTATGAATATGAATTTTTTACCTACTGTGAAATCTTCTTTATACGCATTTTTATTTTTTAAGAAATACAATCTTCAATTCAATGTAATATCATTTACTTAAAAAAAGTGCTTATTGGAAAATTTTCAAATTTTTACACGTTTTAATTAACGTAATTAGTTATAATTAAATAATTTATGAACAGAAATGTATAAGTGTTCGTCATTTCAAACACAATCATTTACAGTGCATATGCAGAAAATCCCATGTAATTCCGCCAACTAGTTTCAGAAATGTCATGCACGGGCACGCAAGGTATAAAAGTACACTTTCTCAGAAATCAACGCTAAGTCAAAACACATCCTTAATTTTAAATAAATTCAATGATGTGCATAATAAGTTTATTTTTAAGCAAACATTCTAGCTCATTATCAATGCACACTACTCTAGATATATAAAGCTCTCATAAGTGGTTCAATTATGTTAAATATCATGGAATGTTGATACATTTCACTTTAACTTATATTGCTTTATAGATTTCAATTACACGTGAAATTAGCATACATAAAAAATAACATATACAAAAGAAAAAAAAAATTCTTCCAGTTTCTACTCTTTATAATGAAATTTTTAAAAATGTTATCTATAACAGTAATATTTCTCTGAAAATTAAAATTAAAAAGTATATAATAATAATTAGTACTTATATACGAGGGTCAGTCAAAATGTTAGTTGCACCGCATAAGAAAACAAACCAGACAGAAATTTTACAATAACTTTATTTGAATCTTAAAGTTCCATTCGAAATCTACTCCTCAACGTAATTATCTCCGTTATTTAAGCATTTATCGCAAGTTTTGTACAAGTTTTTCGATGCATTCTGCAAAGAAATCCCGTCCAATGCCCGATAACCATTCTTGGGTTGCAGCTTTCACATCGTCATCCGAGTGGAATCGTCGCTTTGAAAGTTCTTCTTCCACGGGACCAAAAACATGGAAACCACACAGTGAAATATCTGGACTTTAAGTAGGGGGATCTCACATTTTCCACCTAAACTTTTTCAGAAGTTCGCCAGTTTGTTTTTCTGCATGAGGTCTTGCATAGTCATGCAAGAGCACAATGCAGGGATGGAACACGGGCGCAGAATTCATACCACAATCGATGTAAGAAAATTTTCTACTTCTTAAATCAACGATATTATAAGTAGAGAAATTTCTTAAACAGATTCCGGTATGAATTCTGCGCCCGTGTTCCATCCCTGACAATGCCTTTCGACAGTTTACCTGGCCGTCGATTTTTAAGTGATTGTAGCAACCGTATGTTTCACCTTATTGCCCACAAAAAACGAATCACTGCACGCCTTTCCTATTTGGACACCACTTGCAGCTGTCGAGGCATATTTACGACTAATTATCAGAAAAACTGAAATTGCCTCGTGAAAGCCGCTACGTCACACGATACAGATAAATGTCTGAAGTGTTGCTAGACAGTTTCATCGAAATAGCCTTTGACAATTTTTTAAGAAGTGCAACTAACATTCTGACTGACCTACGTATAAAGGTTAAATACTTGTCCAACATATACACATCTGAATAATTTAAAATTTCCCTTCTGCATACGTAGGACCTTTTTCTAATGTAAAATTTTCATGTTTTGCTTTTTCACTTTTTTTTTTAGCTTTTCTCATTTCTTTAGCACTGTAATGGTATAGTAATTAAACAAAGGCAATTTTATGCTCATCTAAACCTGTGAAAGACGTTGTTTCAACAAAAACAACTAGGATACCAAAAGCTTCCATAATATTTTTTTTTTCAAGTTACCTTTCCTTAAATAAAATTGTGACCTCATTTGTAGCAATCTGTACAATATTTCTACACTAATACTGTATTTCGGGGCATATTTTCCAAAGTAATGATTTAAATGATTCGATGACAATTTGGGTTTTGCCTCCAAGACTTAGCTGGAAACTTTTCGGTCTCCCCTCGTATATGTATCGTAATTATATATTAGAAAAAATTACTCTACAAATTGTAGTGTGAAAGAAGGTGGGAGTATATAATGTATAATTATCTTAATTATTCTATATCCATACTGCTGACTCTTTTTATCGGTCTTTTTTACATCGTCATTGTAATGATAACTTCAGTAGAAATTACTAATGAGCTACTTTGTGAAAAGATACGAGAGGAGGCTGAAAGGTTCCTGGCTTTAGCCCCTTCGAATTCAAAGAGCAGAATAAATTTTATGGCAAATGAAAGATAACTGTCTTGTTATGTAACTCTACACGTCTTTCTGATTTTTTACAACTTTTTTCTTTTTATTTGTGCCGAAATGTTTGTACTACAATGATCAAAAGAAGGAACGAATTGAAACATCCAAAGCCATTTTGGCCCATTTTGAAGCTTCCCAGGAATTTCTATCTACATTAAGGACAGAAAACGAAACATGGCTCCACATTTATGATCCTGAAACAAAGGAACAATCAAAAGAATGGTGCAAGAGGAATTCTCTGCGGCCTAAGATGTTCTGCACCCAGAAATCTGACAGAAAAGTCATGGCGTCCGTTTTCTGGGACAAAGGTGCGATTCTGCTGGTGGATGCCTTACCGCATGGCTCCAGTATGACTGGAGAGTATTATGCCAACTTTCTAGACTAACTAAAAAAAGCAATTAGGAAGAAATCACGGGTGACATCGACAAAGGTATACTGATTTTGCAAGACAATGCAAATGGGCACACTTCCAACGTTGTTTGAACTAAATTGAAAACTCCGGGTTTCTAATTGGTACATCATCTCTCCTAATTACCTAATCTAACTCCTTCTGTTTATTTTCTCTTTCCTAAGTTAAAAAACAACGTTTTGAGGACATTTTGTAACGTCCTAATAGATGCTGCTAAAAGCTGGTTTCAACTGGAACTACCAAATGCATTTTATTTTAATGGTCTACAAATGTTAGAACAATGCTGTAAAATGTGCATCAGTCTCCAGCGAGACTATGTTAAATAAATACATAACCTCCTAAACTAGATGCCTTCTGCGTGGCTCGGAAACTTGGCAACTGTTCAAAGCGGTAGACAGCGCCACCTGGTACAGATTGCGCGACTTTTGTATTCAACAGCCAGCAAAAATTTTTAAAAGTGGGATTTGATATACATAAAAGGCGAACAGAATCGAAGAAACGTCGATTATATATATCATATATCACTTCTTAAAATTATTGGTGACAGTTGAATAGAAAAGTCGCGCAATCTGTACCAGGAGGCGCTGTCTACCGCTTGAACTGTTGCCAAGTTTCCGAACCATGCGGAAGGCATCTAGTTTAGGAGGCTATGATAAATATATGATTTCATAACTCTGACTCTTTTCTTTCTAAGCACAGCCAGGAACTTTTCAGCCCCCGCTCGTATTAATACCGCTAAAACATTTAAATTATAATCCCCTTTTCCTGCAAAAAATATTTATCTTGTTTAATTCTATTAAGCATGTTTATTATATATTTTTTTTTCTTATCTTTTAACGCTCCTGATATTTTACACCAATTTTCTAGACTAGCAATATTCATCTAATGAAATTTCAGAATTTTCGCCATTAAATAAAGCAACAAGTTTTCTTTGAAAACTTGTTGGTTGCTAAACACTTGTAAAGCTGGAAAGTATGCTGCTTTTCCTTAGAAAAAGGGTACTCGATTTAACCTAGATTTATATTTATGTAAAATAACAGTTTGATATATCTTGATACAGTTTGATATGTTATTATCTTTTTAAAAGTATTATTAAAAAAAAAAAAAAGTTTAAAAGTTCACTTTAATACGCTGTCATTTTCAATTTTCTGTTTTTAATTCTTAGGAAAATAAAATATGTCTGTTTATTTATCTAAGTTGTCAAATATTTTTCTTTTTCTTTTCTGCATCTGTCAGCTGAATTCAGAAAACATCGTTTTAAATCCACGATGCATTTGGAATGCATAAAGACGCTCAGATAAACGCTTCAAAACCTGTTCCAGTCTAAGACTTATGAAATGTTACACCGATTCCATAATACAAATGCTGATACAAATATATACATAACTTTACATGATATTATTTCACAATAGATATATTTTATGACAAAAAGTTGTATTGCATTAAAAAACATTTTATAAAATACATTTAAAGATATTTAACCTAACACACATATCTATAGTAACTTTGTGAAGATTGTATATTTCCAGCGACCTCCTGTCTACAAATTTTTTATTTCTAAAAGTGTAAAAATTGTAACTGAAGAAACAAGTTTTAACCCTTTGCGGCGCAAGACAATTCGGATCATTTAAATTATACTGCCACCGGAATTCTTGAACTGAATTAAACTAAAAGAAATTTTAAGTTTTACGGTTAAAAAAAAATCGGCCTTTTCTGATATGTTATAAACGTAAATTTTTGCTAAAAAATTTCCGGGATGAATTTTTGCAGCTGGAGCTTAAATGTTGCGTCCTCGCAGCGAAGACAGCGCGCGTTAAGGGGTTAAACCCTATCTATTGTTTGAGCACATTTGAAAGGGAAGATTTAACTTGAATCTAATTAACATATATTTCGGCGTATAACACGCAGGCTTGTTAAATTAGTTAAACACCGGAAATTTAAATTTACAGTAAAAGTTGTTTTTTAACATGCTTTGGTTTCTTAGAAATATAGCTTAATTTGTATTTTCTGGTGTGTAACTCATTTATGTGACCTGCGCCTTATACGCCAGAAAATACAATATCTATTACTGTTTATTTTTTGATTAGAGTCTAATGAGCGTTTTTACATATGCTTTAAATGGTCTGCTGTGATTTTATGAAAATAGGGAAGGAACAAGAGAGAAAAGAAAAAATTTACTTTTTACCAACAACGTTCTTTTCTTTTTTTTTTTCTTTTTTTTTTTTTTTTTAAGAAAAATAAACTGAAATTTTTTTTATTTTTTTCTTTCATCAAAAATACTTACGATTTTTTTTTCCTTTTATATATATATGTATATATACACATATATATATATATATATATATATATTGCCCATCTGCGCAGCACTAGTGCGACGTAAAACCCAACAATCCATCCATCTTTTTTTTTTTTTTAAGATTTAAATATTTATGCAAGATTTTTTTTTTGTTCTTTTCTACAAAACAAAGTACAATAAAACATCGGGATTGATAAATGTTATTCAGGTTTCACTATGGTATTTTTTCTACTGAAAATGTTGTAAATAACAATGCTGATTTGTATACAGGGTCTTATAATTCGGAAATTCGGATGTCTTTTTGTCTATGAAAGGTATCTCTTTAAAGAGTATTTTTACCTTTATATTACGCAAAATATGCTGAATTTTTCATATATTTTTAATATGCATGAATGGATGTTTTAAGTTGAATATGGTAAAATCAGCAATAACGATTCATTTATTTATCTATTTATTTACTACATGGCCAAGCAGATATTAGATACGATTTCAAAACGCTATAATTTTAAAACTACCCATCAGAGCGATTTGATATTTTATTAGAGTAATCGTGAGGCAATGAAATTTTGTTTGGCAAAAGAAAAAATATATATATAGTTCCAAAATATGCCGTTAATTATCTGTAAAGTATTTGTTTCATGAAGCTCCTCTTTTTCTCTTTTCACTCTGACATTTCCGCTGTAAACACGTATTCATGTTATTTTGCTAAAAAAAATTGTAGTAAACCCTTGAAGTCTATAGTTTCCTGCTATTCCATTGTGTTGCTAACAACATTCCTGTGTTTAAAGAGTCCATCTAGGCGTTTCCTCTTACATTCCCCTGACAGTGCCATCTATAGGAACATGTTAGAACTACTTTTTTCCTCCCCCAAACAAAATTCCATTGCCTCAAAAATGCTCCGGTAAAAAACCAAATCGCTCTGATGGGTATTTTTAAAATTATAGCGTTTTGAAATCGTAACTTTAATTATAATCTCCCTGTATTTGTTTAAAGCATAATTGCCGAAACGTCAGTGGAGGCCCTCTGTTGAGACTCAAAACGGTTTTGGGCTGTGTCTGTGTGTCTGTCTGTCTATCTGTCTGTCTGTCTGTCTGTCGCGCGATAGCGGCCGCAAAAATAGCGCTATTGACTTGAAATTTGGTACACATGTTCATGAGCCCCACGAAATCAGCTGTATAGTTTTCGGTATGTATTCCATTTGTAGTTCGTATACAGGGACACGCCAAAGTTTTTCTTATCATTACGGCCTATGGGAGGAATTTGTATGTATCGCGATAGCGGCCTCAAAAATAGCGCTATTGACTTGAAATTTGGTGCACATGCTCATGAGCCCCACGAAATCATCTGTATAGTTTTTGGTATGTATTCCATTTGTAGTTCCTATACAGGGGCACGCCAAAGTTTTTCTTTTCATTACGGCCTATGGGAGGAATTTGTATGTATCGCGATAGCGGCCGCAAAAATAGCGCTATTGACTTGAAATTTGGTACACATATTCATGAGCCCAACGGAATTAGCTGTGTAGTTTTAGGTGTGTATTCCATTTGTAGTTCGTGTACAGGGACATGCCAAAGTTTTTCTATCATTACGGCCTATGGTAAGAATCTGTATGTACCGCGATAGCCACCGCAAAAATCAAGCTATTGACTTCCAATTTTTGCCGAAATGTCAATGGAGGCCCTCTGTTGAGACTCAAAAGGATTTTGTGATCCGTCTGTCCGTCTGTCTGTCTGTCTGTCGTGCGATAGCGGCCGCAAGTATCCCGCTATTGACTCGAAATTTGGTACACATGTTCATGATTCCCACGAAAATAGCTGTATAGTTTTGAGTGTGCATTCCATTTGTAGTTCGTGTACAGGGACACGCCAAAGTTGTTTTTATCATTACGGCCTAGGGGAAGAATTTGTATGTACCGCAATAGCAGCCGCAAAAATTCTCCGATTGACTTGCATATTGACACATATATTTAGGCTCGGTATAGAAATAGCTATTTATTTTTTTTAGGCCTATACCTTTTATGGATTTTATACAGGGACACGCCAAAATACTTTACATTACGGCGTATGAGGTGAATTGCGTTTAAACGCATTTTAACATCTTTACTTTGCAATCAAGAAAATTAAACTAGCGTACGTGAGTAATATGTTTAAACTTATGTTGTTTGAAGAAAATATGTGCTCTTAAGCTTTCTAATTAATTTACAGGACCTTACAAAAGTGTTCTGACAATGTCACGTAGTCATCCAAACGATGTTAAATTTGGAACAATTATTAATGTTAAACGCAAAGTAAGCTGAATAATTTTTAATGGTGTACACAATGTTTATGGTTTGTTTACAGAGACACGCAAAATAATTTCGTAGCATTAGAGCCTATAGACAAACTTTTATTTAAGCGCCCACTTTAATGCGTTTATGCTGAATTGAACTTAATAAAATTAACATACATTATAAAGATGCTTAAAATTATGTTTACTCTTAAAAAAGGTTATGTATAGACTAAATAATTTATGGGACCACACAAAATAATTCCGAGTATGTACTGCAATCATCCAAATGATGTCAAATTAGTTTGAAAAATTAATGAGTTATAATTAATTAGGTTTATTCTTATTATTGGCATTCATAATGACTTTCGCTACTTTTCCGGGATACATAAAATAATTTCGTACTATTACGGTCTATAGTCGATATTTCTTAAAAGTTTATTTTAACATGGTTACACCCCATGAAATACACCCCATGATATTTTATTAGAATTTTAAAAGCATGTTTTCCTGTTGATAATTGTGGGCATAGAATTGGAAATTAGTTTAAAGGTTATGCAAAATATTTCCGATATGCTATGTAATCTTTTTTGTATGAAATTTGGTAGTTATGAATTTGAGGGAAATAATACAAGACCGTCGTTTATTAAGAATACATATTATTGCGTACTTGGGGGCCCGTAAGTTGTCCGAGAATGAAAGGTGAAACTTGCGAAAATTCCGTGATGTATTCACAGAAAGTTCCAGAAAAATACAGGTCTATAAACAAAGTATCAGCTTCAGTTCAACCAGTAAACACAGCTTAAACAACAGCCGTTAGCAGCAAAACAACAGTACACACTGTTTAGTAATAACACATAAAGAAAGTCTCATCTAAAGAGGCTCAAAGCAAAGCAAGCATTTGACGAAACTGACACAGATCTGAGACTGACCACCTTGACGAAAAAATACTCCTTTTATACTTTTCTATCGAACACAGACTCTTCTGGAAAATTCTCGTATCTCATAATGAGATTAGAGCTTCCATATTTGGTATATCCCTAATAAGGATTTTCTCGCCAAGGTCGCCAAAAAAATCGCCAAGGAGGGAAACAGTCGTCAAATTTGTCGCCAAATTCATTTCTTCCCTTATTGGAGCTTTTTTAAGTGTTTTTAAGGGAAAATTAGGTTATTTTAACGCTAAAACGACTAGAAATGCACAAAGTTAGCACTTTATTAACTTTACTAAACTCTCTGAAAGAATTGATACAAAAATAAATTCAATTATTTACAATTCCGTAACACTTTATAAGATATGCAAATAGAGACACAGCGGGGGGTTGAGAGGGACTGCAGCCCCCCTCAGGAATTTAGTCGATCGAATCTACGATTATATAATAAGGAATAAATAAAAATAACCTATTGAACAATGTCTGATGTAAATAGGACGTTGAGGCTCCTGATCTGCAGATCCACTAGTATAATATCTTTATATATCACACAACATAATAAAATTAATAAACTTTATTCACATTTATTGAACTGTTTTTTCTTGTAGAATAAAGTATTATTACAATAATCTGTTGTTTTGAAGGATCCCACAATGTTGCTCATATACATTATGCGACATAAATGAAAATTACGAAATGTAAAGATGTTTTGAGGATTTATTTAGTACACTACACAGTGGATAAGCAAGTTTTAGACGACATAAAAAAGGTACAAGAAAGCAATAAATTGTATCTTTTTTTGTTCTTTTAATGGTAAGAAATAAAGGTATGAAGATTCTTTTGTTAAATCCCCACTTCTTCCACAATTTCCTCATAAGATCCTTTCATATATATATGTATATATATATATATATACGCACTGTCTTTAGTCTATAGACAATACTACACAAAAGTGAGCCTTTGAATAGTTTTACTTTAAAAATAATGCCATCAAAATTTTCCTTTTTGGATTTTTTCCCCTCTATGATAATAAAAAAAAGAAATAAAAATAAAAATAAGGCCTTATTACGGAGTTAAATTATATTTGTAGGTTAACAGGTAAGTGCCGTTGGAAAATGTTTATAATCTATGTAAACTGTATAATTTTTCTCATATTTTATCAAAACGGAGAATTATATTTAGCAATACTTCTATCAATATATATATATATATTAAAACAGATACATATTTGTACATTTCTTTAAATTCTGCAGCAAAATTGTAGAGTTCTAATTATAATATTAAAAGCTATTTTTAATGATAATGCGTAGAATATATCTTAGGAGTAAAATGAAAACTCACATATTATAAAGATTTTCTTTTTAAAATCAAAACAATCTTTTAATTTTTCTTTATAATAATATTATTAATATTTTAATTTTAATATATATTGTTATAGACGGTATTCATATTTTTAGCTTAAAGTCACTTTTCAGAATTTTACACATGTGTAAACTTAATAGTTTAATTATTATTATTATTATTATTATTATTATTATTTAGTTCCTGAGTTAAACATTTTATATCATAGATTCTTGTACAACGTAATGTAGAAATTATCCTTTTAATTTAACAGTTAATATTTAAAGTGTTTATTATGCACAAAATGGAAGTAAAACGTTTTAGCTATATAATTTTTTCATAAAAAATACTTTAACTTATTTTTATATGTATGAAGACTTTTATATACCTATAACATTTTTTTAAATGTTATATATTAAAATATGCATAAAAATAAGTTAAAAAAAAAAAAAAACTATGCATTTTAAATATTTTTTTTAAGATTCTACTCGTAAAATGGCTTAAAAAAAAAAAAAAAGAGAATTATTTTTCTTTTCTTTTTTTTTTTCCCTCTATAATAGAAAAAAATGTTACTTTCTCAAAACACTTCAACTAAATTTTAAATTGAGAGATTTTTAACCTTGTAATTATTATTAACATTATTAAACATTTTTTAGAGTACAGACTCTCCTCATTTTTGCAACTTATATATTTCAAGAAATATACTAGTTAAAAAACATACCAAACAGAAATTATTAATAATGTATTGCGGTGTTAGGTTTTAAAGGCCCTCTTCACTTACCGTCGCCGGAAGCCCCAGCCAATTTATTCTATGGGGAAATTTTCTTCACAAATAACTTATTAACTAATGCATATTTTTAAATTCCGTTTTCACATTCAGAAAATTCCCAACTGTTAAATTCACGGACCTTTGTTAAAAATGTATTCTTTTTTTTTTTTTTTTTTTTTTTTTTTTAATTTTTAATATTTTATTTTGAAATTGCAAAATGAAAAAAATTCATGTATTGAAAATTCGTATTTTGCAGCTTCAAAATAAAATATAAAAAAATTAAAAATATAATTTTTTAAAAAAGGTCCGTCAGTTTAACAGCTGGGAATTTTCAGAATGTAAAAACAGAATTTAAAAATATGTATTAGGTAATAAGTTATTTGTAAAGAAAAATTTTCCATAGAATAACATTAGCTTCGGCTTCCGGCAGCGGTAATTGAAGCAGGCCCTTAAGCCAATTTTTGCACGAGGGTCATAGGCATGAGTGGTGTGCCCTCCTAGCGATATTTCTAAGGTATCCTAGCCCACATTTACGCGTGTTTTGGAGAAAACATCAGAAAAATTCGAATGCCTATG
Source organism: Salticus scenicus (assembly GCA_963930645.1). Lineage (NCBI taxonomy): Eukaryota > Metazoa > Arthropoda > Arachnida > Araneae > Salticidae > Salticus > Salticus scenicus. The sequence goes on from OZ005657.1 coordinate 112,575,223, forward strand.
TCGACAAGCTTCGAAATAATGCACTACAAATTCAAAACATTATCATAAATAATTCAAAAACTAATACATGTGCAGGTTATGAATGCAGTTCTCTCTTTTTATCACCCTTTGCAAATCAAATTCATTTTAATACATAATATTTTTTATTATGACGCTTTAGAACACACTAAAAATAAAAATTAATATAAAATACCTGATGCTCTGTAATATTGAGAAATTTACAACTCTAGTAAGAAATCCGATAAAAACAATATTCACACACATTTGTAAAGATAAGAAATAGAACTTTAGTATTACATTAATACTGAAAAGTCGATTTTTTCCTCGAAAATTAGCTTTGGAAGGTATTTGGATATATTAATAAAAATTAATTTTCTCTTTAACAGTGTGAGATTATGAGTTGAATATCACTATTTTGAAAAAGTAATTTTATTCTTTAAATTCAGAAATTCCAGAATTAAATAAAAGATATAACTTTTAAAAAATACAGTATTCAATATATGACTGTTTAATCCTTGCCTCATACTTGCCAACATTCTAATTAACACTATGCCGTCCGGCGACACCACAGTTGTGCAGTACGTAAAGTATCGCTCCACCAGTGGGCGTTTCTTTCCCAATTTGTATGTTATTTATTTCTTTAGTATATACCCAATATTCATATTTTTACAATGAAATATACAATGGATACAAATACATTGATTAAAAAAAATATAATTATAATGCATATCCATTTGTATTGTAAATGTGAATACAGAAAATTTTGCTTTGAAATATTGTAACGTGAGATAATAACGCCCACAGACAGACCTTACTGACAAAAAGACGAAATCAAGGTCGTGAAAGTGTTAATATTTCGTAGTATTATTAGCCTCGCCTTCTTTTTCACTCCAGTATCTTTTTCGAGTTTTTTTTTTCTACTTATTTAATAATAATTGTATTTGGAGAATATTGCTCTAAACATTTACTGGTGTGAAAAAAAGGGTGGAACTAATAACACTACGGATATATTAATTAGGATTTTGGCAAGTATGCCCTGCTCACGCAAGAATACTGCAACCCATAACTTCAAATACCACAAATTTGTACTGAATTATTTACTTTAATTGTAAATATATATATATAAACAGAACGTATAGTAGTAATATAATATTATCAATACAAACAGTTGAAATTTAAAGATGAGATGATTTAATTTCAGTATTCAAACAATTAATCTGATCAAAACAAAGACCACCCAAATCAAACCAAATAAATAAATAAATAAATAAAGCGAAATCTAAATGAATTATAGCTAGTTGGAAAAAGAAAACAGCATTATTTCCATTCTAGCGTTATCAAGGGCTTGGTAGAATGCAAATATGCTAAAAAAAAATGGATTATTTCTGTCACAAAGATAGCAAAAGCTAAGAATTTCTTTGTGCACAGGCCAGAAACATCCATTGGAAATAAAATAAGATAAAACGTAGATCAAAATAAACTCACCACAACAAATGATAAACCAATAAACTATTAAAAAAATTATTAGTGATAAAACACCAATAAAATTTGTAATTAAACATCAATAATCACATATAAAATAAGTAAAATATGAAATGTGAGTCACATGTAAAATATAATAAGCAGATAACCGTTAAAAGTACAGTTCGTGTCAGTATAATGATGGCAAAGAACATGGAGTAAAAATAAAGAAATCACAAACAAATTTAAGTTAATCCTTAAATTAGGATTGAAATTACAGTACAGTAACTTGAATAGTGCTGCTATCTGGGGTGTAATATGAAAAGAATGTTAAAAATAATAATAATAATAATAAATAAATAAATAAATAAAAATAAAAATAAAAATAAATAAATAAAATAAAATACATTTAATGTCAGTACATTAATGGCCAGGAATCATAGAGTAAATACAGAGATGTCGCAAACCCATTCAAACTAAAATTGTTGTTTAGGATTCATAATTGCAGAATAAATATTTGAATAGTGCTGCCATCTGCGATTGTAATTTGCAACTAATTTTTAAAATAATGTTGAAAGACCATAGGAATAAACATACAAAACCAACAATTTAACCACAACTGATCTAAAATGAAGTATCATAATTTCTAGACCTAAAATACAATTTATACTGGAATAAAAATACATTAAAAAAAAATCATTTAAAATTTTTTTATTAAATGTTTGGGATATCCGTTAATTAATGTTAAATTTTTAAAAAATCGAAATTGTATGTTCTTGTATTTATCAGACACTAAATGTTTTATTCGTAGATTAAAATTAAGAAGAATATTAACAAAAGCAGATTTATGTAAACATTTTTTAAAATTAGTAAAAAAAAATTACTTTTAAGGGGAAATCTTTATGTTTATCAAACAAGTCAAATTTCAATTGGCTTATATATTGGGTGATCAATCCGACGACAGCAGTGGGAAAAGATCTATATATGCTCTGGAATGTTTCAAGGATATCCGTTTTAGTAGTGGCCTGAAAAGCTATGAAAGACTCTAAATAAAAATAGTGAGGGAGAAAATTATGGACAACAGTAACCCTGTTTATGTACGGAATAATTGTAATTACTGGAGTATTTCTAATTTTCTCTTTCTTAGAAGATTGATGTCATCTAAGTACGAAGTCCTTCCTTATTCAAAGAGAATGAGCGTTTTAAGTAAATAATAAGTATGATCGGTTAGAATTAAGGCGTAACCATTCCCTCGAGCATTTCCAGAACCCTGGTAAATGAAGAAAGGAAGATCATGCTCTAAGTTCATGACCTCGCGAATCCAGAATGATAGAGATTGTTTGGTTATGGAATTACTAGCTCGAAGGTCGTGGGCAGAAGGAAAAATAAGAATTGAAGAATTAATGAAAAGTATTGAAATGTATAACCAGTTATTGTTTAGAATTTAATAAAAAAATAACTTTTAACACTTTCGCGATCGCATGTTTTGTCCTTTTGATAATAAGCTCCGCCTGTGGGCATTATTATTGTATATTACATTATTTTGAATCAATGTTTTCTGGATCCATATTTATAATATAAATGAATATATTACAATTTACTCTTCCTAATCAAAATTTTTTTTATCCATAGTGCATTAATAGTACAGTCAGCCAAAAAAAAAAACGCCACCCCCCCCCCCACCTAATTTCGCCGTAAATTATCGTAGAAACATGCGGTTGGTACCAATCGATTTGTAATAACGTCTAGTTTATAATGATATAGTTAGATTTTGCTTAAGGGGTCGTCTACATATTAAAACTGGCATCAACTTCATTTTTTTCAATGGTAACCCCCATTTTTTATAATTTATTTGAATTCTTTGGACAAAATCATCGCGGAAAATGATATAGTTTATATATTTTGCTCAATTCTTCACAGAGTTATAAGCTGTCAAACTATAAGGGCGCTAATGTTAAATGAATGTGACAAACATTAATTCATATCTTCCAAAATAATTATGATATTCAAATTCTGTTTTTTTTATATGATAGAATGAAGTGACCCAAACATATTCCATGCATATTTTTGGTAAAATTTTTTTTTTTTTGAAATATGAAAATTATTAATAATTTCATATTTGAAAAAATTATGAATTATGACCTTATGTTAATTTTTGCATAAATAGAACGGGCATCATCAAAAACATGGGTTTCCAAATTTACAGCTCGTTCTAAACATTATTTTTTGAGTTACAGTGATATTTCATTTTTTACTGTTGTTAGGGGGCCGTCCCTTATAATAATTTGTATCCTCTGTGAGTAAATATCTGTATATATTTTGACGAAAAACTATTTTAATTTATCCTAATGTTATTGTAATTGTTTTCTAAGCAACATTTCGATGTTTATGATACAAATTGGATCATTTTTATAAAATTATCGCAATGCAAGCGAGAGATTGTGAAAAAATTCCAAAAGAAATGAAGCCCTGCCTCTATATTGCGGAAACAATATTAAAAAAACTAGTTTCTGTATTCGTATATGACTGTCTATGTGACGCTGGTATGCATAAATGTCAATGGCATTTACTACATCGAATGCTGAAGACAAAATTTAAATGATTTAATTGGAAGTATGTAAAATAATTTTGTTTTATAATGTAAAGTTGTAGAAAAACTGTGTAAAGGCGTGGCTTTCGTTGCAAAGAGGTTTATACTCGATTTTGAAATGTTAAGTCTTTGTTCTTAAATATTACATAACGTTTCCCAGTTTCTCATTGCTAAAATTCTATTTTGTCCCTTTTGTCTTTTGTTTTTAACTTGAATATTCTACGATTCGTGCACCTCAAGTTAAGTATCATGACGGTAAAAAAAACGCGGTAAGACGAGGACTATTATTTGAAAGAGCAATACGCAGTGAACAATACTTTTGTTTTTTCCTTTTTTTAAATTAATATAATTGATTTTTATTAAATTTTATCCGATTTTTTAAAACAAATTTTCTGTTTTAATCTTGTTGTGACATTTTCGCATTCGCTTACTCTACCGTTTATGCTATTTAAATTTTATCGCATGACATAACATAATAAAATATAAAATTTTTATTAGATGTTTTTTTTAATACTGAATAATAAAGTGGTATTTTTTTTTTAAGTTTTTAATATCTATTATTGAAACAAAGCGCAATATTATTTATTTTCTATTATTCTAATCACGGCGTAAAACTGGCGTCACATTTATCACGGAAAAAGAATTTAAAACAAAGTAATATGTCTTATTACTTTTAAAGATATAGATTTTACACATTGAAAATTAAGAATTCAAGTACAGTAGACGACTGCAGAACGGGGAATACTCGTTCTAGGCAATAGGAAACCGTTTTTTCTATATCCATATTTCTTTTCATATGGATATACATAATAATTATACTCTTTCTAGTGAAAGTATTTGTATTCATACTATTTTGTTTATGTATATATGAATATAAGGAATATTCTTAAGAAATATCGTAACACACAAATTGTGAAAGAAACGCCCACTGAAGGAGTTACAGATTTCAAAATGACGTGACGGTCGCCAAAACTACGTCAGAGGTCGCGAAAATGTTAAATATCCTTTCTCAGATTTTAGTTTAAATCTTGTTATCTATATTTTAGTATATTATCCATTGTTGGTTTGTACGCCTAAAATTAAATGTAAATCTTTATAGTAACACTTTCATGCGAGGCTTACTGTATAAAATAAAAATATACCCAACAAGAAGTAGATAATAATTGTTAGTTAGTAGATTTTAATTGTTTTTATATAAATTATTTTTATATGTATTTTATATATATTTTTTAAATTTTTGTCTCTTAAATAAAACAGTTTTTGCTTTTAAGAAGTAGATAATTCTTTTTCTTAAATATTAAACACTTTTTTTTTTTTTTTTTAACCCCTATTAATATTATTACTATTGTTCTTTTACCTTGGTATCTAGATTTTTGTAATTCAACATTGTAGGGTTCATATGATTCAAGCTATTTAATTTTCTTTATATGAAGTGTTGTATTTAACTAATCAATGTTTAATAAACAGAAACCAATAAAAATCTTTTAATTCATAAGCTAACACAGAAAGTTCTGCGAATTTGAATCGTTTTTTATTTTCTAACTAACATTTCTGAACTTTTTTTCCGGTGTGAAATTTAATAAATAATGTATATTGGGTGGTAGATCACGATTTATTTTTTCTAAATGTATAGACGGTCCCCTTACACATTTTCCCGTGTAACTCTGTTTAGAATTGATTTAATGTATATAAATAGGTAGCTTTTTTGAACTGCCTTGATCTCAGAAATCTGAATATGAGGTCAAAAATAGGGGTCGTCATAGAAAAAAATGAAGTTTATACATGTTTTAATATGTAGATGACCCCTTAAGCAAAATCTGACTACACCATTAAAAACTGTACGTTATTACAGATCGATAGGTACCAGCCGCATGTTTCTACGATAATTTACGGCGAAATTAGGTGGGGGGTGGCGTTTTTTTTTTTTTTTGGCTGACTGTAGAAAGGGGAATATTGTTAAGAAATAATGTAACGTATGTAATCTAAAGAAAAGCCTACTGGCGGAGTTACAGCTTTTCAAATGACGTGAAGTCACGTCAGCGGTCGCGAAAGTGTTAACTGAGTTTAAACTAAGCATTGTTTGTTAATTTGACTGCATCTTTCATTTTACAAGGCACTGTATTTTGCATGGGAAAAAAAGTAGCAGTTAATGTATTTTTTTTTTCTTTTCTTTTTTTTTTCAAAAATACATATATTTTTCAAAAATCTCATTTCTTCATTACAAATTAGCTTTTATTTTCTTTTTTCTTTCTTTCTTTCTTTCTTTTTCTTTTTTTTTTTTTTTTTTTTAACAATAGAACTTTTTTTTTTTTTTCAGTTACGCTTACTTTCTAATTTATTATTCTCTTAAGCAAATAACCAAGCATTTCCTTGTTCATTGCAGTTGTTTTTTAAACATTGCATTACAATCAGAATATATTCAATTGGTGCAATCTATAATTTCACAATTTTAAATTTGATATTCTTCCATTTATAAAAAACATCATTTTATGATATGCATATAATAAATGAGTATTCATTTGAATAAATTTTATTATTTTACATAGCTGATTTTGACAAAATTACAATCATTACTTTCGTTTATATTCTAACAATTTCCATACGCACACTTATTTATTTATCAGTAATTGTATAAACCGTTAAAAATAAGTCGAATAATTTTATATCTGAAAATTGAAAAATATCTTTACAGCACAATAAAGTTATTTTGTCCTTGTCTGCCCCATCCGATTGAGTTTTAACTTTTATGCCTTCGTGCAGATGTAGTGCATGTTTCACAATCATGCTGAAATTGAATACCTTGAAACTTTAGAGATAAAAATAATTAATTTTTGAATGGCAAGTATTTAAATAATTTCAAAAAATTAGTTAAATTAAATTGTTTTTTAGAAAAATTTCCAGATTTAAAAACTCCCCGGAAAAAAAAAAACTATATATATATATATGTATATACTATTATTAATAACTTCAATTTATTTTGACAAACACTATTTCAGACAAATAAAATGTAATTAAAAAGGAGACCGAAGGATTTTTATCTCTTCAAAATTAATAAATGAACTGACTTATTATTATTATTATTATCATTATTCAGTTTAAAAAATGGAAACTATATCTATTAGAATTACATAAATATTTTTTAAATAAAGATTGAAATAATACATTTTAAAATTTAAAACGAACGAAATTTCTCTTCAGCCTACAAAATATACACAGCTTGTTATTATAAAATATACCAATAAATTATGATTCAATCTTACTATGTTTTTTTTTTTTTTTTTTTTTTTTTGTTGTTGTTTATTTTCTTTGCAATAATATCTTGTACGTATAATCACACAAGATTTCATCTTCAGGAGATTTTCTTTTACTTTGGGCAGCAATTCTTACGATATGAAGATACGATATGATGTATCAATTTTCGCAATGAATTTCCTGGTGTTAAAGCATAAAAAGACATTAATGAGTTGAAAGATTTATATTCTCATATTTTTTATGAAATGAATTTCATAATTAAACTTTATAATTAAACCTTAATAAAAACGGTGGATGACTGGGCAAAATGGGGTTCACATTCGGATTCAACAGGACATTTTACGCAAGAATCTGCAAAAAAGATATCAGGGCACGATTTTTTTTCCAGTGCAGTGCAGTGCAGTGTTATAGCTATACTATTTAGCCGTTATTCGTAAAAAAAATTACAATATTTTAAAGGTAAAAAAAAAAAAAAATAATAATTCATACACACTGAGTTTATTCTTACTTCCATGGTTTACATGGTATTTTGTTATTAATTTGCCTCGCCTGAATGTAGCATTTACATTTTCAAAGTATTAGTATGCGTATACAATCAAATTTAGTGGATATATTTATGAATGTAAGGTTTAATTTAGGCATTTATTTTATTTTATTTTATTTTATTTTTTTATTCTTATATTTTTAAAAAATCTTCGATTGCTTAGACTTCATAAACTTAATTTTTTACTTTGGCATTTTATTTATTTATTTTCTGTTTCATATTGAAGTCTAAAATAAGCTGTTGTTTTATGATCACTGAATTTTCAGACGCTTTGGGTTGTTTTTTAAAAATAAAATTAATCTAAAAGGCAATAATATTAATCAATAACATTTAAAAAAGTATTTTACTTTTTTTTTTTTAACTTGTTAGGCAGAAAAATTCTGATATTTGTAAGCCTTTTTTACAAATTATCGAGCATGCAACATTTTCGAATTTAACTTCGCTATTTTCGAATAAAAAATTCGGTTTCACTTAAAGTCTAAAATTCTACAATTAAAATGGATAATGGTAACTAATGAGAAAATGTAATTGTAATTGTGTGGTATTTGACTGTTTAATGTTTACAGTTCCCTGAAATGTCAGAAAATAGACAAAAAGGACATTTTCAGACCCCCATAAACTAAAAGAGGATGAATTTAAATAATACCAGTAATAATAATAATAATAATATTTGTCAATGTACTGTTCTATCAAAGTACTACGCGCACTGTATGTATTGTTTTGGGATTTAGATTTATAAAAAATATATATTTGTTTTGATTCGCATAATTTTACTGGTTATCACACAATGAAGTAGAAAATAAAACATTGGAATTAAATAATTGCATACTAAATATTTTTAAGTTAAAATGAGCTATATAGTACTGTAAAATTACTTTAATGAAATTACAATTAAATAGTAAAAATATTATAAATATTTAAACGTTATTCCATAAATATTGAAAAATGATTGTGAAAAATAAAGAAAAGTATTGTTCAGATTTAATTTCTAATTTTTAATAAATAATTAAAAATTATTAGTCATTAATTGGTAGTCATTATGAAATAAATGATCAGGTTGCATCATCTCCAATTTTAGACTAAAATTAGTGATCTGCCAGAATTTAAGCTACAGTTGGTAACAAAAGTCTCCGAACATTAGCAAAAATTCCTATATAAAAAAGTACACTTAATACAGCTTTGTTAAATAAATCCTTGTCGAATCCTGTTTTCAGGCCGACTAAGAACAGGATTCGACAAGGATTTATTTAACAAAACTGTATTAAGTGTACTTTCTTTTTTAAATAGTAATTTTCGCTAGTGTTATGAGGAAAATGAAATGCTACTTTAAAATCACTAATTAATTTAGGATAGAAATTAAATTCATCAATTTATACACTTATTTTTTTTTTAATATATTAGCTGCCAACTTTTATTTAATAATTTATTTATTTACACACCATTACTTCTTCAAAAAAATTTTCGAAAAAATTCCTTTGGCGAATTTTGAAATCGAATAGCCAGGGTATTTCTCGCCAAGTTATTAATTTATGCAATTGCGATAACCATTTCAGTTAATCGGCAAAACGGCAAAAAATATTTAAAGTCGCCAATGGAGTCCCATACTAAAGCTGTGCATTTTAGTTGAATCGACAGTAATCGAGGAAGATGACTCACGTCAATACTCAAATGCTTAAATCCCCTTCTAGCGAATTGCCAAAATTTGTTATCAGGCAACACCAGGGACTGATTTAGACCGGGGCACATATTATTTATACTTACACCATTATTTTTTAAGCAATACTTTCCTCGTATAATAAACAAAAAATTCTCATTAAAAATTATTTTAAAAGAATTCTGGTGTCTAATAATCATGAGTAAATTAGACTGTTTTACACCGTTCATTTTTTATAAAAATAATTTCCTAGTCAAAACGTGGAATTCTTATGATATGCAGTAAAAAATAATTGTAAAAATATTCCGGTGACAGAGTGCCCCGGCTTAAATCAGGCTCTGGGCAACACAGTTCCTTGAAGTAGGTTATCCATCTTTGGTGCATTTATCGCTGTTTGTTTCGGTGTTGCCTCATTGACTGATTGACAGAGAGACGAACGATTCAAAAATCTCAGCAACAACTTGCCAACCAATCAGATTGAAGCATTGTTACAACCTCTATACCAAGCCTTTCTAGATTTTTTAAACCGAAACCAAAACACGTAAGCAACATCTTATTCATTATACACCTATGGTTGAATCATATATTTCCAATGGCAACCATCCAATATCGCAATACTAAATTTGACTTCATATTACTATCATTTTATGATCGATTCAATTATACAATATGTATAATTGAATTTTAAATAAATAAACGAAAGTTGGCAGCTATGATATTAAAAAAATAATTAAGCATATAAATTGATGAATCTAATTCCTATCCTTAATTAGTTAATAAATTAAAAGTAGCAATTCATTTTCCCCATTTGTCAAAAGTTAATAGCAATCCTATATTCTCTGCAAAGTCACTCAGATTAATCCCCGTCAGGGAAGACCCAGTAATATATAGTGCATCATAAGAGTATAATATGCTTTCAAAATTAATGCCCACGTGTGACTAAGAATATGATTCGACAAGGATTTATTTAACGAAACAGTATTAACTCTACTTTTTATATATAGGAATTTTTGCTAGTGTTCGGATACATTTGTTACCGACTGTACCTATCTGCTAATGTTGGTTAGTTCAAACAAATGATGTCATCAACAATCACAACAATTACCTTTAAAATCTAGAATGGGGATGATGAAACATACAGAGCCTGATTAAGGGGGAAGCACACATTATTTTTCTTACACCGTTATTTTTTAACAAATACTTTCCTCCTATAATAAACAGAAAATTCTCATTAAAAATTATTTTAAAAGAATTCTGGTGTCTAATAACGGTGAGTAAATTGGATTGTTTTACACCGTTCATTTTTTATAAAAAATATTTCCTCGTCAAAGCGTGGAATTTCTGTGACATGAAGTAAAAAATAATTGTAAAAATATTCCGGTGAGAGCGGAGATAATGTGTGCTTCCCCCTTAATCAGGCTCTGGAAATATAGCTCAGATCAGAGCCTGATTAAGGGGGAAGCACACATTATTTATACTTACACCGTTATTTTTTAACAAATACTTTCCTCCTATAATAAACAGAAAATTCTCATTAAAAATTATTTTAAGAGAATTCTGGTGTCTAATAACGGTGCGTAAATTGGATTGTTTTACACCGTTCATTTTTTATAAAAAAAATATTTCCTCGTCAAAGCGTGGAATTTCTATGACATGAAGTAAAAAATAATTGTAAAAATATTCCGGTGAGAGCGGAGATAATGTGTGCTTCCCCCTTAATCATGCTCCGGCTCAGATTCTGGCAGGTCACCAGTTTTATTCTAGAATTAGAGATGATGCAACCTGACCATCTATTTCGTAGTACCTATCAGTTTTATTTATAAAATTTTAGCAATATTTTTTAATTATTTATAAAAAATTAGAAATTATAAAAGTGAGTAAAACATTTTCGTTATTTTTTTGCAATCAGTTTTCAATAGTTATGGAATAATGTTTAAATTTTTACAAAAAAGGAGTAACAATTTTCAGTATTTAATTATAATTTCGATAAAGTAATTTTACATTATTATAAAGCTCATTTTAATATAAAAATATTTAGTCTGCAATTATTTAATTCGAATGTTTCATTTTTCTACTTTAGTGTGTGTTAACCAACCAAATTACGCGAATTAAAACAACTATTTTTTATTTTTATTTTTATTTTTTATTTTTACAAAGCTAAACCACAAAACAATATATACAGTGGGTAACAAAAGTATCCGAACACCAGTAAAAATTCCTATGTAAAAAAAGAAGAATTAACACTGTTTTGTTAAATAAATCCTTCTCGAATCATGTTCTTAGTCTAAGAACATGATTCGATAAGGATTTATTTAACAAAACCGTATTAACTCTACTTTTTTTTTACATAGGAATTTTTGCTAGTTCGGATACTTTTGTTATCGACTGTACATTGTACGCGTAGTAGCTTAATAGAATAATAAATTGACAATTATTTTTTTTTCAACCCCTTTTTGTTTATGAGGGTATGAAAGTGACCTTTTTGTCCTATTTTTGACATTTCAAGGAACTGTAAACATTAAATGTTAAATACCACAGAATTACAATTACATTTTTCGTTAGTGTGATTCCAGAGATTAATTTGTCTGATATTTTATTTTGTGGTTTTGCTCCCTAGAAGAGTTATTCACTATCGAAATTGACAAAAATTTGATGTTTGACCTTGAACTTCGACCTATTGTAATTAGTTTAATTATTACGTTACAGCAGTATAACAAAGCATGTGACACCTTTACCTTATGTACTTTGATACTAATATTCAAAATTAGCACTCGTAAATTTAATTCAAAGATATTTGTTTCAAAATATAAAGCATACTTGCCAACCATCTCATTATGAACCGTACAATTTTTAGTACCCTCCTTATTTTCACACCAATAATTTTTTCGAATAATTTTAGTCTTATTTAATCGTAACAACATTTGAAGAGAATAACTCTGAAAATATAGTGGTGTGAGAAAAAGGGCGTTTTTTCAGGGGGCGTTAACAATTGTACGGTTATTAATGAGATGGTTGGCAAGTATGATAAAGATCTAATAATCCCATTTTTGACCAGGAAAACGATTTTTGATGACCTTTATAAAATCCCACGTTTAATGGTAGAGAAAAAAAAAATTGTTTTGAAAATTACTCATATGTGCCTATAAGGGACAAAAATATCAAAATAAAGAAAAATAGTCGAGACACACACTTCCTTGAATTTATATGGAATGACCCTTCTCTGAGTTAAACTAGTTACTGCAAAGAGCAACTATGTTAACGCTTTTGTCAGCATGCTTGCAGATCAGTATGCACAACTAATCAGCCTCTCTGAGGTTTAAGATTCGACCACTCGAAACATCGAAAAATTTCTAATGACGCCGTCGAATAGTTTGTGAGGCAATTTTCTTGTCAATATAAAATAACTGAAATGCCAGTCTGTAAGTTGAAGCCACTCTTTAAAACGCCATATCTCTCAAAATTTAAACGCGTTGCAGTCAATATGTATGTTGCATGGGCCCAAAATGCTCATTGTTTTTACAGGTTTAATTACATACATAACTTTCAAAAGTTAGTTACGCAAACTGTATTTTAAACAGAAAAAAAAAAAAAAAATGTTCGGATATTTTTTAAAGGTAGAGGGGCTAACCTTCCCACCAAAATGGATAAAGAGAGCTGGTTCCCCCTGTAAGTTGAGGGTCATTTTTAGGGGAGGGATACCAGTAGCTTTAAATAAAAAAAAGATACCTGACTTTTTTTTTTTTTTTTTTTACACCTAACCATTATTTTTATCAAAATGTAGAATAAGGAAATGGATAATATATATAGGAAAATACTTTAAGATACTTAGAGTTAAAAAATACCTTAAAAAAAAAAAAAAAAAAAAAAAAGGGAAATTTTGTTGTTTCAACTAAAATGCGTATTTTACATTGAAATCCCATCAGTTATCTCACCCCAATATTGGGGTATGTTGACCAATGGAAAGAGTTAAGGAATACTTTTATTTCAAGACGTTTCAGAAGATTTCTAAGGTAAATATATTTTTTATTTACAGCCAAGAATATAAATTATCACTAACGATCAATAAATAACAAAAATAACCAAAAGGATATTTTACAAAATAAATTAAACAAAAACTAAAACGTATTCCCCAAATATACCCTAAATCATAGTTAGCTACACTAAAAAAGTGGCATTGAAAAATTTAGAAATTTGGCAGTTATGCTTTAAAGTTATTACTTACAAACTTTGAATAAACACCATAAAATGCAATAAACTCGCAACAATTGTTTCGGGTCGAAAAACACACGACCCTTCATCAGGCGAACAAAGTAAGCACTCGTGCTTACTTTGTTCGCCTGATGAAGGGTCGTGTGTTTTTTCGACCCGAAACGAGCGGCACGTTGCCGCTTTGACTGCAGCACTCGTGCTTACTTTGTTCGCCTGATGAAGGGTCGTGTGTTTTTCAACCCGAAACAATTGTTGCGAGTTTATTGCATTTTATGGTGTTTATTCAAAGTTTGTAAGTAATATCTTTTACAACGCCAGTTTTGTGGTGCTTTTTATTAAAAATGCTTTAAAGTTATATATTTTTTCTTCCCCAGACAATAGTTCACTCTTCTTTTTAGAGATGAATGTAAACAATTACAAAGTACACATCGGAAAACAGATTATATTTCTTAAATATATCTAAAAAAATAAAAAAAAATAATTTAAAATATTATTTGTTTTATAAGTAGAATTTATTTATGTTTTTATTAAAAAGAAAGAAAAAAAATATTTTTTGCAATTTTAAATTATTGAACCAACGTAATTTTTCATCCCCAACTGCGTGAATTATGTATTTAAGAAACCACTAACCAAATAAATGTACGTAAGATGAAAAATCTATTAAATAAATCTTTTCTTTAAGATAAATTATGCAAACAAGAAAAAATGCTTTAAAACTTAATACTTTAATAAAATAAATATTTTGTGCTGATGGTGAAAACATTTATCATTCGAAAAAGGAAATTAGTTGACTTACTAACTTTTTTTTTTTTTTTTTTTTTTTTTTTTTAATCTCATCATTATAATAGATTGCGTTACACTTCATCATAAAAGTAATTAAGTCTTTTTGCAGCTTGTTTTTCTGAAATATTTAAAGATTGATCGTATTTAACAATCGTTTTTTATTTCCCCCAAGGTAAATAAAATATGTCTAAGTAATTATGAAGCATATAACAATCCATTAAAATAGGTATCAAGAGCTTTAATTTAATATTTTACAAGGTTTAACAGTAAAGGAAAATCCTCATGTGTGATTTTTTTTTTTTTTTTTTTTTAATATATATATTTATATATTATGTAAAGAACTGTTAAATAAAAATAAAAATAAATAAATAAATAAAAGAATTAGATCCAAATTTTTAAAATAGAGGGTACAAAACAAAACTTTATTTTTAAACTTTCTTAGATTTGAAATTATTTTAGTGCTATAAACCTAACTATTTACTTACGGATTCCATTAACTATTCTATTATAACAAATATTGTTTTTATGAAAAAACTTAATACCTTTATATTTCTTTTCTTTATCCTTTTACTTAATTAGTTGCAGAAATCTACCACTAAACTCTTCTATCAAAAAATTAGTGGTATTATAACTTTATGAAAAATCGTAGGAGTTGGCAATGATGAGCTGTTCCATTTGAAGTACAAGGTGTTACGCTTATATGGCTAAAATACGAATTTATAAGTCTAAAATCCAAATTATATGTATATGTATATATATATATATATATATATATATATATATATATATATATATATTGAATGAATTTTACAGACCTTTCCGATGTTTTACACCACTGTTTCAGAGTAGTTACATTCGTCGTACTTAATGACTTTAGTTTTTGGAGCATAAAAATTGGTAAAGTTGGCAGTATGCTCCTAGCATAATGGTGGTTTTTGCACATCTGAATAAGTGTTTAAATAAAAAATTTGAATTAAACCATTTTAACCATTTTTGTAATACAGACTTTGGTTTCCAATTCAGATTTTCGACAAGCTTGGCAAAATTAACTATAAACCCGCAACTATATAAGAAAGTACGAGTAATAGAGAGTGTAATGAAATGAGAGTCTGAGAATTCGACTAAATGTACTTATGAAAATATTTCTTAAATAAACGTTGAATTCTTTTATTATCTATGTAATTTTAAAATTTTATTATTAAATTTCAAAATATATGATGCTAGTATCACTTTTCGAAATCAGTATGATTTAAATAAAGTCAATCAACAATTTAAATGAGCTAATAATTTACGTTTTAAGCTTTCGAAAATAAAAGGAAAATTTATGTTTGCAAGAGTTTAGTTTCATTCTCAATGGTAGCTAACTTACTACATTAAAACATTTCTTTTTAAACTTTATTTAATGATATTCTTTCAAGTTTTCTTGCACTAATATGTTTTTCTATAACAACATATCCTGATACTGAAAGTGCTTTATAATATCTTACTTAAGAATACATTTTTCTTTCCCCTTCTGCCTGTAACTATTTGTTTATAAAAATAATTATTTGAATACATTTATTTTTAGTAGGCTCTTGTTAACACTTTGCGCTCGGTATATTTTCCGTAAGACATGCCTTTAGGCGTTCATTTAAAACGTCACACGTATAGTTTCCAACTTACTACCTTTTGGCTACTGAAAAATTGTAATAATTTGTTTTATTTTACTTCATCATTAAATAAATCTTTCTGTTGAAATTTTCCGGTAGCCGAAAGGTAGCCCATAGTTACACGTTTTAGAAAAATAACATTTTATTTGCAGAGGAACACCTTAAGGCGTGGCTCGATTTTTTAATGTCCCCTGAGAAGGGAAACACGAGCGATAAGGGTTAAAAAGGATCATGCTCCTCATCGACCTTTTATAGAAAAAAAAAGACTCATGTATATCACATAGATTATAAAATCTTGAACTTACCATGTGGTATGATCATTAAACATTTAAAATTACATAAAGTATGTCATTCGTTGTTATTATTACTATTATTATGATTATGTTTTACAGAGAAATACAAATTTCTCAAGAAATGGATTACTGTTTTTATTTTTTAATTTTTTGTACCCATCAGACAAATAGGAATATATTATAATAGAGAAGAAAAGATTCATTTTATTACTCCCGCCCACAAAAAGAATGATCATGGGTGCAAGAATCATGGGATCAAATCGTGGGTGCAAGAATATCCGTCTCGAGACGGAACTCTTACACTAGTATTTTTTATCAATAGTTTCATTCATATTCATTCATTTTATCATATTTATTGTTAAAATATACAGTAAAAATATGATAGAAATTCTGTATAAATTATACAGGGTTCCTACGGCCCAAATTTTTTCAAGGACTCTCACACCAATATTATCTAACAATAAATTTAATCTTAAATGTACGCTGTACTGTTAAGAAGAAATGTATTTTAAGTTAATACTGGTGGGAGAGTCCTTGAAAAAAATTGGGCCGTGGGAACCCTGTTATACTACTGGTATAAGAGTTCCATCTGCTTCAAACGAATGGATCGATTTCAATGCGCTTTTTTATTGGAAAATACTAGGGATGGTTCTTACCTATATGTAATGAAAATCAACTGCATATTCCGAAAGAACTAGCAATGTTTTAATAAATATTCTTAAAAAAATTGCATAATTAATAGAAACAACAATTATTGCATAAAAAAACTTTTCAACTCATAAAGAATATAAAAATCTAACTAATCTAACTAATATAAAAACTTTTGATTTTAATGAACTTTTTAATAAAATGAATAACAAAGATATGCATGAAATTATTAATATTTTATGTATAGAAAAAAAAAAATCTTAAGGATAAAATTGCTATCAATTTTAAAACTTTAACTGAGATTATATTATTTCATAATATATAATTATATTTAGTAATGTAAGTCCACGGATGACCGATTTCACTCGGTTTCGTTGTAAAAATCATTCGCAAAGTAAATGCAGTGATTTTTTTTTTTCAGATAATTATATTTTTTATTTGTTTGTCCAGAGCCAACCAATAAATATCGAACAACTTTCAGTAGAGGCTCGGGTTAGTACTGAAAACTAGTTTTCCTGGAGAGTAGGAAAATTCAAATCGAATTATCATACGAAATCCCTAACTATGATTTATTAGAAAAAAATAATCGAGCAGTTTCCTAGAATACCAGATTTCTGCTACATATTGTTCCAGTCAACTAATTTTTCTGAAGAATAAAATGAGTGAAACCGGTTTTGTATCTTAAAAAGAAAAAAAAATCCTCTGAATTTTATTTTATTTTATTATTATTATTTTATTTTAAATTATTTCAGCGATTTTCAAGAAAACGAAAATTCGAGTTAATTATTTTGCTACAATGCGACATAATACATCTCAGTTTATAAAAAGACAAAATTTGAATTAAAATAAATAAGAAAAAAAGATATTTTATTTTCGGACTATTTTAATAACACTGATGTTATATGCTTAAGTAAATCGAAATGCAGAGATATAACATGCTAATAAATTAATATTTCTAAAAATTGAACTGTGAATTAACGCAGTTATCGAAATACGTCGTAGAACAACGTAAGTGAAGGGTGGGCAAAATGGGGTACTTAAGGTTATTCTGGCCAATAACTCTGTGACAAATAGAAAAAAAATGCAATAAGTAATATTTATTCCAACTTTACAATCTTAGCGGATTTTCTGCAGTATTGGAATTTGAAATACACTGTATATTTTATTATCTGCATATGAATATATTCAAAGCTGCAAACTTCCCCATTTTGGCCTAGGGGATAGGGCAAAATGGGGTACATCTCAACTTAATAAACTTTTCTGACACAGTTCACATACAAACCTGTCATGAGCCCATTTGTTACATTCACTGCACTTGATCCATCCTTCTCCTTGTGCTGATCTTGCATATATTTCGTGACAGTACAAGCATGTAACATCTACATTGTCTGGATCACTGTCTGACGATAGATCGTCTGTTGGTAGGGTAGGAACGCGACTCTATTGGCTTGTGAACTGTCCGACACCTTTTTGCCATTTGACCTTTTGACCATTAGCTTTTGACCCCACCTCGAGATACCCCGTTTTGCCCTACAAGCAGCCATGCAAAACAACTAGGCCTACATAATAAATCACACTGAATGTAGTTCTACTCTTTCATACAATTCACTTTAAAAACATCCGTTTTAGCTAATACAAACTGTCACGTTCGTATCTGCAAGCTAACATAACAATTAAAATATCCAAACATCACACTTACAGGGATGGAACACGGGCGCAGAACTCATACCACTATCAATGTAAGAAAATTATCTTCTTCTTAAATCAACGATATTATAAGTAGAGAAATTTCTTAAGCAGATTCCGGTATGAATTCTGCGCCCGTGTTCCATCCCTGCACTTACCTAATATCAGGGTAATAAAAAAATACATAAATCCCGTATTTGTCTGTGACTCTGCAAGCAGTATCTCACGTGGAAATGAATATCAGATACGGCGCGCACAACCTATAGCAATCCCATACAGATGAAAGCACTGTATAAGCGGGGTTATCAAAAACCCCGTTTTGCTCTATCACCCCATTTTGTCCACCTTTCCCAGGCCTTTTGAAAGGGGCTCTTACAAAATGTTATAGTGAAGCGTGACAACTACTGTCACAGCCCCTTTCTAAAGGATGTAGTACTCAATGTTTGAATCCTCCAAATCTACTAACAGGCACGGTACGGTAATGAAGATAGCCCCGAATAAAAGACTAGATAAGTAATCTTTAGGCTTAAAGAGCTTTTCTCTCTCTGTCTGTCTATCACTCTCTTTAAGACATTCAGTTTGTATTCTAAAAAGGTGTTTTAATTTTACCATTCTAAATTCTTATTTCTGTTACCGATCTTCAGTAATCTGTTAATATATATATATATATATATATATATATATACTTATATTACTTTTATTTATTTACTTATTTTAAAAATGGACTTAATGGGCCACAATATTTTGGTCATATTCATTTCCGAAATATTGTTTGGGGTTTGATTCAGATTGTACCATGTTTTAATTGAATGAAATTCTTGTTTCTTTGTTTGTTTGTCCAGTACAAATTTTGCAATCGATTTTCAACTAACTTTCCGGCTAGCTAGCTAGACATTTGAAACTTTACGAATAGTTCAGAACATGGTGACAATGCAATTTTAAAATACTTTTAGCCAACTGTTCTGGGTCCCCACTGCCTTCGGTAGCGTTCTTATGATTCAACAGAAAATTTATTTAACTAACTTCTCGACTAGCTAGACATTTTAAACTTTTAGAATAGCTCAAAACACACGACAACAATGCATATTTTTTATACTTTTAGCCAATTGTTTCGGATCCCCGCTATGCGTTTAGTAGCATTTATATGATTCAACAATAATATAACTTCCCGACTAGCTAGAAATTTGAAACATTTAGAAAAGCTCAGAAGAGGATAACAATGCATTTTTAAAAATACTTTTAGCCAATTGTTTCGGATCCCCGATGCTTTCGGTAGCGTTTATATGATTCAACAATCATATAACTTCCCGACAAGCTATACATTTGAAACTTTCAGAATAGCTCAGAACACGGTAAAATGCATTTTTTAACCCCTTCCGCTCCAGGCTAGCTGTAATGTAAATATGTGAAATACCAGATTATAATTTTGAAATAATGCAATACATAACGAAGTAACAATGTGCATTTTGTTGTGAAGTAAATATATTTAATTAATGAACGTAGTAAATATGAATACATATCAAAGTATTCCAATTATTTATAGCAATGACTGCTGTAAGTGGTTCATCATCACTGTTATCGCTTTCGTCGTCTTCACTTGTTGCTAAGTCATCATTGGAATCTTCAAGTTCGTCATAATCGGGGATATAATCACTATCCGAATCACTAGAATCAGACATTATTCACAGTTTCAAACACCGGCAAAATACACAAAATCGAGGAGCGAAAATTACACACAACCGCAGCCGCGAGAACACTGGCTTAGCCAAAACTAATAGGTCACCGAGACTACTAACGTTATCTAGTTATCAGTAATGAAAATACAATTTCAAAATACCGTATGACAAATAAAATAACTCTCTCTGATACCACTACAACTTTGGGCTTATTGTATAGTATACTTTCTTTGGACGTATGCACGTACGTCCATGGTATTAATGGCCATTAACACTAGGACGTACGCACGTACGTCCCTGGAGTGGAAGGGGTTTTAAATACTTTTAGCCAATTATTCCTGGTTCTCGCTGCCTTGGGTAGCGTGTATATGATTCAACAGAAAATTTAAAAACATGGTATATAAAAAGTTTTTTTTTTTTTTTTTTTTTTTTTTTTTTTTTATCTTGTAATTATTTATGTATGCGCATGTATAGGTGTTAACATGTGTGCATCTCACATTAATATTTGTAAACTCAAACAATTTTCAAAAATCTTCTTTTGCTTTTAATTTTTATTAATTAAATTAAATGCTCTTGACACATTAAAAAAAAAAAAAAAAAATGTTATTTGAATTGATAAATTAAGAAATTCGAAAAATGAATATGTGAAAAGAAAATTTTTCTTCTTTATGTCTCTTCTTTATGTTATTTTCTTTATGTTTTTCTTACACACTATTTCTTGAAATAGGAATCGATAAATCAAAACAATAACATGTCAAAAATTAAAGTTGGCATAAAATCAAAATACGTTGTGCAATTAAGCTGCAAAATATTTTCCCAAGATTATTTTGAGCATACTTCTTCAGAATGTCTAAAACATTCTTAACTGCCATAGGATTACCTAATATATTTTTCTTTTTACTTAACATCTATCTATTGCATATATATATTTAATTATTATTCATATTCTACCGTTTTTATAATTTGAAAAATTGATGTTAAGAAATAAATTAAAATGCATTCGTATTTCATCGCATCGGTGTTTAAAAAAAATATGAATTAATATGCAATACATATATTTTCTATTTTCCCAAAAGAAGATTTAAATTGTAATAATTAGTGAAGTGTCTTCTCAATTTAAAAGAAAAAATAAATAAAAGGAAAACTACGCTGGAAACACAAATATTGTGTTAAAATAAACATTACATTAGAGCCGTTTGGCACTCAGAGATGATGCACGGGAAGTGCTGGGTTCGATCCGAGGTTGCGCACGACGACCTAGAATCTCGTAGACCTTACGTGGTTTTATCCGAATCATTGAGTACATACGGGCTAATAACTCTGAGGAAGACCCTCATTGAGGGCATTCCACTTATATTCCTAGGGCTCCAGTGTATGTCAATAAGCTTTAATTTACACGACCACAACCACATCCATAGTTATCAAAGGGACTTTAGCTATTATAATTATCATGAAAATATTAATAATTTTTATGAAAAACAATATGGATATCTTGAATTCAATAGAGTTTTAAAATGTTAACAGACTTAAGTACTTTTTAAAAAGTAAATTTATATGTGAAATCAAACGGAAGTTACTGATTTTTAAAAGTTAAGCAACAACCTGTGCAATCTGATTTTTTTGCTTTGCGGACATGCATTTTATGTATGGTCTGGCGTTCGGGAATGCTCTGCAAGCCGCAAGGCTGTACAAGCAGCGTTTCTCGAGAAGACACGTGCTAGACCGAAAAATGTTCGAGTGATTCCGTCTACAACTTGTCACTTCCTGTATCATGCATGCCGGAGACGAAGGATCCCGCTTTACACAAGCACCGATGCAATCGCTCGAACATTTTTCGGTCTGGCACGTGCCTTCTCGGAAAACGCTGCCTGTAAAGTCTTGTGGCTTCCAGAGCATTCCCCATTCGCCAGACCATACATAAAATGCATGTCCGCCTTTTCCTCATTACTGTATGTCGCCATGCCTCCTGAAATCCACGGTAGAAATGACGATGTATAAAATGACGGTGTAAGAAAACGAGCGCTTTATACTTTCCATTACAGCGCCCTCTAGCGGTCACCGTTTTCTCTTCGCCCATGCATTGTATGGTGAAAATGGCTTGTTTAGATATTTTCCACCACCCCTTAAATTTTTGCCCATGAGTCTTGAAACACCCTGTATATATATATATGAAATTTTTTTTAAAGGATTGCATAAGGACATGAAATTTGAATAAGACGTTCTTCATAAAATGAATTTTTGACATTTTTTTTTTTTTTTTTTTTTTTTCCGGTGATGTTTATAGTTTCAAGTTTAATAATATTGCATTTTTTCGAAAAGTCTGTTATGAAATAAAAATAAGTAAAGGAAGAAAAAAGTGATTTCTTATTAGTTTCCTATCATAAAGAAATTATGGGAAACTCAGATGCTCATAAAATTTTTATACTTTTTACACTTTTATTTATTTATTTATTTTTTTTTTTTTTAAGGTAGGAATCAGAAAATTACAAAATTCCTGTGGTATCTGTCCATCGATTAATGAGTTATTCTGTTTATATGTTGGCTTGTGTACACATTATCTCAAGAAAAAATGAACGTAAAGAGGTCAGATAAATTTTAAAATATTGCTAAAAATACTGGCAAGAACATTATTGGTTTTCAGCATTCTAATTTGAAAACTTCATAGGTTATTTATGCTCAAAAGAAGAAAGTAAAAATCACATTGCAGAGGTTGTTGCTTAACTTTTGAAATTTACAATTTTCTTAACATGGCAGAATAGGGGAAAATCTGCATAAATGTCCTTTATGAGGAATATTTTTAATTTAAAGTTGTCAGACCACTTTTAGAATATCATTTATAATTGACTATGTTTATTCTATTTTGAAAACTTCGTAAGTTTCAAATTAGAATTAAAACTAAACTAATAATAACTTAAAATTTAAGCTTTTCTTAACATGGCATTATACAGCAATATTTACTATAAACTTACATTGTAAATAGTGTAGTATCGAATTGCATATAAACTAAAATACAAAATTAATCACATTACAATGGATTATAAAATCGGGTTAAAATAAATGTGTCTATTCGGATAAAAATTAGCCTAGCAGGTGGGGAAATTTCCCTCCGTAACCTTCTTTATCGTATAAAACCATTCTTATTTTTTCTTCTTTAACCCCTTAACGCGCGGTGTCCTCGCCACGAGACGCAAAATTTAAGATCCAGCTGCAAAAATTCATCCCGGAAATATTTTAGCAAAAATTCACGTTTATAACATATCGGAAAAGGCCGGTTTTTTTAAACCTTAAAATTTAAAATTTCTTTTAGTTTAATTTAGTTCATGAATTCCGGTGGCAGTATAATTTAAATGTTTCAAATTGTCATGCGCCGCAAAGGGTTAAGCACGTATTTTTAAAAGAAATAAATAATTACTGTTTGTTTATAAATTATTACTGATGTGAATGTTATATAAAAGTCAATTATTGATTTGATATCGAATACATTATCGATATTTTATGTTAATACGCTTCTTAGTTTAGGAGTTATGCGCAAAAGCAGAGAACGTGACAAATATGTTATTGCTTAACTTTTAGAAAAAAGTGTTTATAACCCATACCTGCCAACTCACTATTTAATATTCCGGAAGAGTTTTAGGCCCACTAGCGGCCGAGCGGTTCTGCGCTCAAAGCTGGTAGACGTGAGGTGCCGGGTTCCATCCCAGGTCTAGCTCTTGGGCCTAGCTGTTCAGAGTTTCCCGTGATTATCTCAGAAACTTGCGTAAATACGGGTTAGGTCCTTTTAGAAAGACCATCGTGGAGGAAACTTCCCCCCCAGGCCTAGGATTCTAGAGCAACCAATAGGCCTTAATTCCCACAACCAACCAACCGGAAGAGTTTTAGAACCTGCTTCTTTTTCTAAACCACATTATTTTTAGAATTTTTTGTTAATGTAATTATAATATTAAATAATAAGAAAAATACTTTAAAAATGAATGGTTTAAAAAAAAAGGGGCGAGTACTGATATTTTTCCAGATTTTAATTAATAAGTTGGTAGGTATGGTTATAGTAACCTTCTACCGCCAACTATTGAGCGTTCCAGCTTTAATGGTAGATGGTACAGTTTTGACCGATACTGATTTTTTTTGGGGTGGGAGGGCGGGGACTTTATAATGGAAGATTGCTTTATTACTATATGCTTTAACTTTCTGTAACTCTTATTTCTAAATTTTATTATATAAAGTTACATCTTTACATTATTCTGTACTTTTTCTGTGGAAATGGTAGGTGCTTAGAAGATTTTACTCTAAACAGAGTAATGAGCGGTAGATATAAGAAGATGGATTATCCCCATACATGCCAACATTTTAACCCTTAAAGCTTGGCATATTTTCCTATTTTGAACAGTAAGACACGCCTTTTGGCGTTCCTTTGAAACGTCACACGTATAGTTTCCTACTTACTACCTTTTGGCTACCGAAAAATTGTAATAATTTGTTTTATTTTACTTCATCATTAAATAAAATAAATCTTTCTGTTAAAATTTTCCGGTAGCCGAAAGGTAGCCTATAGTTACACGTTTTAGAAAAAAGACAGTTCATTTGCAGAGGAACACCTTAAGGCGTCGCTCGATTTTTTTTAATATCCCTTCAGAAGGGACATACGAGCGATAAAGGTTAATTTATTTCGGAGTATTTTTAGCCCCACCATTATTTCGTACCACTTTATTTATAGTAAATTTTTCTACAACATATAACTACGATAAAATAAGAAAAACATACTCTTAAAATAAAAGTGGTATGAAATAAAGGCGGAGCTTAAAATACTCCGGAATAAATTAAAATTTTGGCATCTATGTATCACTCTCTCAAAAGATGTTTAAAGTACGGTATTATTTGAGGATTCATTATATCGTTTTTCAACATCGTGTTTTTTATCGTCGAAAATTTTTATTCAATAAGTAATTACGATTAAATAAGAAGATTTTTTTTTTTTTTTTTTTAACAACTTTTTCTAAAAACGACCTTACCTTTCTCGGAAATAAATATAGCAAATAAAAAAGGCGGTGTTAAAAAAGATTTCTTGCTTTTTTTTTTTTTTTTTTTTTTTTGAAATATCATTCATACAGTTGAACGGATTTATTAGAGTTTAACGAGTAATTTTCTGAAATGGTAGGCATAATGATAACAGGTCTCCCGCATTAGGAACATAACTAAAAGAATTGCGTTATGAAATGATAAAAAGTTTCATTGTTGTTTCTTTTCCAAAATAAATAAATAAATAAATAAATAATAATCATAGTGAGCTTCATCAATTTCCCTCTCAAGAGATTGGTTATCTACGTCTAAAATCTAAATAAAACGTTTGTCAAAATGAAGTAAAATAAAAAGCCAAACATTTTAAAACTCTAACGAGCTAATTGTACGAATGCTTTAATTCTTGTTATAAACAAAATCGTCTGTATGTAGTTTTCCAATTATTAAAAATCCGCAAATGTAGAACCATTTTTCAAAGTGACAAAACATTACTATTTTTATCGTATCGTAAAAAGTTAACTTTCAAATTTCCTGTGTAGAGCCAGAAAAATGAAAAAATTACCAGTTAATAAAATATTCAACATTGCTTGATTTGAAAAAAAAAAAAATAATAATAATAAAATAAAAAATCATTTCGACCAATATTTAAAAAAATAATTTTTATAATTAAGCCAGCAAGTTCTTGGGCTAGTTACTCTCTTTTTGAAGAATTATTATTATTATTATTATTTATTTATTTATTTATTTTTTTTTTTTTAATGTGAATATGCTTAGCTACCTTGTAAATAAAATCATTTATTGCGATACCTATACATTTACACCTGTTATATGAATTGTTAAATTTTACTTAAAAATATCTTATATTAGTTCATTCCCATACATACATAAAGTTAGCATAGAAATCTGATGTAAATGCGTTATCAATAAACACACAATACACAAAATAAACAAATACATAAAGTTATTCTTCGACCACATTTCATGAAACCATGGAAGCATCTGCGCAAGTGCTAACTCAACGAGTCCAATGGTAAAATAGGGGTGACAGTCATCTGACTCAGAGAAAATGAGCAATAACAGATCGCGGAATTACTGGATGTTTTCCAAATTTCAAACTGTCGGTCACGCTGGCATCCCTCTAACATTTTGGACGCGTCCTCACTGCTAGTTTTAGGATATGTAGCCGCACTGTACATACAACCAAATAATGTAGCTAGACACTGGACGGTTCCATCAGGGTGAAGACTTTCATTATTTAAATATAAAAAAAAACTGTTAATATTACTAACATAAGCAATCACTATTTTTGTTAATTATTAACACTTTCGCGACCGCATGTTTTTGTCTTTTTGACAGTACTACTCTGGACCTTGCGCCAAAAAAAGCCTTTCAACCAACCAATTTTTTGGACAGTAAGTTCCGCCTGTGGGCGTTATTCTCCCAAGTTACAATATTTTAGCACAAAATGTTTTGTATTCACATTTATGTTACAAATGGATATACATTATAATAACCTTCTTTCTGATCAAAGTATTTGTATCCATATTATATTTGATTGAAGAAATATGAATATTGGGTATATTCTTAAGAAATAAATAGCATGCAAATTGCGAAAGAAACGCCCACTGGCGGAGATACAGATTTTTGAATGACGTGAATCTACGTCAGCGGTTGCGAAAGTGTTAAAATAGGATAAAAAATTATACACAATTTAACTTACCTAATTAAAAATTCAGAAAGAATTTTGGAAATACGACAGGATTAAAATTCTTCAGCACAGTCCACCATAACACTCTCTTGATGAGTACGTAGGAAAAGATAAAGCATTCCGCAGAAAAATTCTAATTTTCCCTTACGTATGGCGAAAGAAAACAGTTTTTCCTTTTTACTTAATAGTACATTGGAATGAAATAATTTAATCAGTATATTTCTGCTTTCAAACTTCTAATTAAACATTGGAAAAATATTTATTGTAATTATTTTAGTATAAAATTATTTTCAATGTTATGCATATATTTATTTATTTAATGTATCTATCACGATCCCTACCGGGAGAAAAATCTTTTTAGAAAAAGGAAATATCTATAAACTAAGAACTGAGTTTCTTGATTAAATGCTTTTGGCAGAAAACTCATGTAAATTTCGGAGAGTCTCGATATTTTTTCTGTATTTTTACAGAATTTTTTAACAGTGAATGAACATGTATCATAACAGTGCTCCCACTGCCCGAATTTTTATAAGTCATCTGCCACCACTATTATCTTAAAATAAATTTCTCCTTTAATGTACACTTTACAAGATAAGCATTTTACTTAACCCCTTAACGCGCGCTGTCCTCGCTGCGAGGACGTAAAATTTAAGATCCAGCTGCAAAAATTCATCCCGAAAATTTTTTAGCAAAAATTTTCGTTTATAACATACCAGAATAGGCCGGATTTTTTAACCTTAAAATTAAAAATTTCTTTTAGTTTAATTTAGTTCATGAATTCCGGTGGCAGTATAATTTAAATGATCCTAATTGTCTTGCGCCGCAAAGGGTTAAGAAGAAAAGTATTTTACACTCAAGAAGAAAAGTATTTTAAAATAATAGTAGAGAAGAAGTTCTTTTTAAATTCGGGCTGTGGGAATCCTGTATAAATATTTCTTTTTATATACATTTCTAATTTGTATGTGATTATTTGGGTTACTTGATGACGCACATGAAGCTCGATAAAGATATTTTGCAATATAAAATCCGAAAAATATTTATAATATTTTTTCTATATTGAATATTTCCATTACCCATTTGTTATATTTGTTCTTTAAATTGTAAGTATTTAACGTATGTTGTTTTTATTTATTCACTGAAAAATTTTCCTCCGAAATCCTACATATATACAGAGTTGACAAGTTTTAAACTTTTAAATCAGAATTGACACCAGTATTTTTAAATGGAAAAGGTTATATATCTTTTCGAAGATTAAAGTTTCCGAAAACAAATATAAAATTTTTCCGGTTTAAAGTCTCCCGCCAAAAACAGCAGACTTGGCACCTATGTATATATTTTTTTTAATCATGATAATATTTGATGGAAACAATTCCGAATTAACAATGTAAGTTTCAGATATATTCTTAATTTATTAACAAACGCCTGCAATTAGCTGTAAGAAAATATGCTATCATAAATGTGATGACAAAGGTAAAATTCAGGAAAATTTGATACTTGCCTACAACTACCTGCCTCTTTGCGTGAGAGTAAAAAGCATTTTTCTTTGAAAAGTCGCATGATGAGTTCGTTGGAGCGACGTTCTAAAATGTTAAGGTTTTGACCCTCTAAAAAGTTTATGCATTATTATTATTATTTTTCACGAAGTCTGATGATATTTTCAGAAGAAAAATAGTACAGTTCCTTAAGAAATTACAAGACCACTAACGAATTGGTGAACTACTGAAGAAGGAAACACAATACGCTACTTTTAGCGTGTGTATTTAAAACTTATCGTGGAGCATTTTCTATTATAATTGCTACCTTTAAATTTAAGTTGCATTTTATTAAAATTTACTAATGATTTTAAATAAATAGAATAATTGTTAAGAATTTATACGATTCGCCCAAAGAAATTAGCATATTTTAAGTCACATTAAAACCATTTTTTCCGAGAAGTAAAGGTGCTTGTTTAGATTGGTGTTATTCACACTGTATTTGAAGATGCCGCGGGGTAATAAGCTTCTGAAATATAAGTAGAAAATTTTTATTATTTATATGTGTGCTAGTAAATTTAAAAAATAAATATCGAGATTAATGAAGCATTCTAAAAGTAAAATTCACGATGTAATGTTTAGAAAAAATGATACAATTAATTTTTTTAAAAAGGATATTGATAGCATGGGACCATCTACAAATATTTCTATTTTCAGCTAAAAAAAGTTCATTTGACTCGTGAAATCTCAAATCGTTTCTGAAAAGAACGTCACACGTAACAGTTTGTGAGTGTCCTAAATGAAATAGAAACACTAAATTTTTCAAATTTTTGAAAACACCGATGTTATTGAAATATCCTGAATAGGAAAGATTGAAATGGGCTAAAATGTCGTTTCAAAGGGCAATGAATTTGCAACATTTTATGATAATGAAAGAATATATAATATCTTGACTACTTAGAAGGCTCAAAACATCATTGTCATGATTTGAGGAAGGAATCGGAACAACATACATGCCAACCTAACCCGGAAGATTGCTAGTTCCCACCCCTTTTTGTACATCACTTAATTTTTTGAGTAATTCTCTTCATATATATTTACAATTAAATTGGAAGAAAAGTACTCTAAAAAAGACGTGTGAAAAAATTGACGGAAAGGGGAGAGACTAACAATCTTCCGGGTTAGGTTGGCAAGTATGGAAATATGTTTCAGTAAAAAAAAAAAAAAAAAAGGAAAATAACGAATTTGTTTGGGAATCTGTTAGTCAGGGTGGATTTTGGAATTCACAGTGAATTTTGGGACGCATGAACTCTGCGCAATATTGAGCTATGTTTATGATAATTTGATGTCGTCTAGGCCTAAATTATGTGATTCCAACTGGGTCTTTCAGAAGGATAATACTTCTTGCTATACATCTAAATTTACTCAGGAATGAAAATATAAATATTTATGCAAAGTTAAAGACGCGAAAATAAAAATAATAAGAGAAGACTGAAGCGTCGGTAGCGTAAAGCGTACCGTCGTCACTGCTGAATGACAAAGTGGATCATTCCTCATATATATAGGTAGAAAAATGAATTTTAGAGTCAGGAGTAGTAACCAATATGAATTTAATGAACTGAAGCTGTAAGCCAATAGGAATTTTTTCTACATTCCTGGGATGTAGAAAGATGTGTAAAAATTAAAAATATGTAGATTATATATATTTTTTCCAACAATCCGTGTGAGGGGTACAGCAAAATCGCAATTAATGATATTTTATGATTTTTATAGATAAGAAAATCTTCTAGGAAATCGAGTTCATGTAAGTGTTTAGGCCAATAGATTATTTCAGCTGAATTAAAGTTGAAATTATGGTTGTTCTCCCGACAATGTTTAACAATGGTTGATTTGTTAAGTTCTTGTTTCTGTGTATAATTCACGTGTTCGTTAAAACGAAACTCGAGTTTACGTTTTATTTGACCAATATGCTTTTCCACATTGACAAGGAATGGTATATATACCCGAAGGGGTTGTGTGTATCAATAGGGTCTTTTACTTTAGAAAGGGTTAATTTATTTGTGGGGGAGAAAATTATTTTAAAGTCATAATATTTAAGAACTTTAGTATGGTAAAACTAGATTTAGGGAAAAAAGACAAAATAATACTGATATTGGAAGAGCACTTAGACGTAGAAGGACGACAAATATGGGATTTTTCTTGTTTAACCCTTTGCGGCGCATGACAATTTGAAACATTTAAATTATACTGCCACCGGAATTCATGAACTAAATTAAACTAAAAGAAATTTTAAATTTTAAGGTTTAAAAAACCGGCCTTTTCTGATATGTTATAAACGTGAATTTTTGCTAAAATATTTCCGGGATGAATTTTTGCAGCTGGATCTTAAATTTTGCGTCCTCGTGGCGAGGACACCGCGCGTTAAGGGCTTAAAAAGAGCACTTTAAATTATAGATGGTCATCATTAATTGTGATTTTGCTGTACCCCCTCTCTCGGACTGTTGAAAAAAGTAGGGGAAAGGTGGGTAAGAGTACGCACCTAGTAGATATTTCGTTATAAGAAGTGGCGGCTCGAGCACCGAAAATAGGTGAAGAGACACACTGTATTTTACACTGTATTAATTTGTAGAATATAAATTTCCATTTAAATGAGTATTTTTAGTTAATTTTAGTTTAGACCATGCTTAATAAAAATTACGCATTAAAAATACTTAAATATTATTTTTGAGCTCTTCACCTATTTTCGGTTCACGAGCCGCCACTGGTTACAAGTATAAGAAATGAAAAGATAGAGTCTCGAAAATATACAGAAACATAGTTTATTACCTTAGAAAGGTGTGAAAAAATAAATAAAAATTACAGCTTAAGGGAAATACGTTGAAAAATGCAAGGGAAAAAAACCCCAAATTCGTATTCTTACCTCCACGACGAGTAAGAGTACGCACTTAGAAAATTTAGCAGTAATCGCATGCAAATGGTCCAGTGCCTTCATAACTGGAACACTCCCCATGCCACCACTCCTTGCATAATCCACACAGGATCCAATCTTCATCATATGACTGTTCACAGTCAGGGCATATTATCACTTCATCATTTGCCAAACTTGTTGAGGGAAAAGGGTTTTCTTTAGAAAACGGAATAAGTTTTCTATTTCATCTCAGGCTAATAATAATGATAAAATAAAATTTTAAAGTTTTGCTTTTTTTAAAGCTGCTTCAAATTACCGAGCGGATAAGAGTACGCATAAATGATCTGTGCGTACTCTTAGCTGCACATGTATTACTTCTCTAAATCATCCGTAGATGGCAGTAGTATTCACTACAGTTAAATTCTAACGTGGCCATGTTGTTCGCAAGGAAGCAATTTTCATAATAGTGTTTAATTAAAAAGCAGGAATTGGTCCTTTATTGACAAAAAAAAAACAAAAAAATATCATTTCTTCACAGAAAACTTACATGCTAACACAACGAAATCATATCTTACCTGATAAATAAAAGATAGCAAGGATGGAAATAATAATGATGGTCTTTTTAGAGAGGGGAGAACACACGTGTTGATTAATCACACTCGCTTCTGCTTACACTGTTGCCAACAGGGAAAAAAATCCCTGCGTACTCTTACCCACACTTACCCTACATAAAATCTGTACATTCTTAGTTTTTACACAGCTTTCTAGATCCCAAATTCCTATTCACTGACAGTTCCAGTTTCTTAAATTCCTATTGGTTGCTACTCTAAAATCCACTTACCTTCCTACATATATGAGCGATGATCCACTTCTTCATTCTGCACTGATGGCGGTACAGTCGGCTGGAAAATTACTGAAGCGCTAGTAATAATTCTTTATCAAATGATGCGCACTTAATACTGTTTTATTAAGTAAATATTTGTCGAGTCATGATCTTAGTCTTATGTTGTTTATAAGAAAGTAAGTTGATGATAAAAATTAGCTCCCAAACTAAAAAGAAAAATATGGATGTGTGCTTCAATAAAATTGTTACCTATTGTACGGTTTACACTACATAAACTGCAGTCTGCGCTTAATATTTTTACATCAGCGTCTTTAGCATTGTATAAATATTTATATTTTTGTTCTACGTCAAGTTTGGTTTCGTATTATTCAGGAATGGGTTAAACAAGAAAAAATATTGTTTTGCCATGTTTCAACTGATATCCAGATTTGAACCCTGTGGAAAAATTTTAGGGTATGTAATCTCAAAAAGTAAATCCTAATTACAAACAATTGTTATCAGCCAATGAGTTAGAAGTAGCTATCAGGAGGGGGGTAAATTGGCGCAGAACACATACCGGTACCATAGCCTCCAAAACTAGATGCCTCCCACGTGGCTCGGAAACTTGGCAGCAGTTCAAGCGGTAGACAGCGCCACCTGGTACAGATTGCTTTCTTCGACTTTACAGATTTTACAGATACTACGACTTTACAGACACTTCTACGACTTTACAGACACTTTGTTTTACACATCGACTTTTTTTATTCAATTGTCACCAATAATTTTAAGAAGTGATATATGATATATATAATCGACATTTCTTCGATTCCATTCGCCTTTTACGTGTATCAAATCCCCCTTTTAAAATTTTTTGGGGACTGTTGAATAAAAAAGTCGCGCAATCTGTACCAGGTGCCGCTGTCTACCGCTTAAACTGTTGCCAAATTTCCGAGCCACGTGGAAGGTATCCAGTTTAAGAGGCTATGCTGGCTCTTATGAGGCAAAAGTTTCTTCTTCTTCTTCTTCAAAAAAAAAAAGAATTTTATAAGCAGAGAGAGATTTAAAATAAACCCTTATATTGTATAAGAATGGTACAGTCAGTAAAAAAAGCCGCCCCCCCCCCCACCTAATTTCGCCGTAAATTATCGTAGAAACATGCGGTTACTACCAATCAATTTGTAATAACGTCTAGTTTATAATGGTATAGTTAGATTTTATTTAGGGGTCGTCTACATATTAAAATTAGCATAGAGTTCATTTTTTACAATGGTAACCCCCATTTTTTTTTTTATAATTTAGAGGGTAGTTATAATTAAACTTCCCCTATAAACAGCAACCTACTGCGCAAACTGGTGAACAGAATGCAACGAAATTTGGTACATAGACTATACACGAGATGCGCTCCCGGAATTTCGAAAAAAAAAATAGTTCCAAAATATTCACCAGAGGGCGCCTTTTCCAGAAAAACATAATTTAACACAATAAACGACCAAAACGGAATACAGAAAGAATATTAACATTTATTGACTAGTTTTTGATCACCATGTCATCGAAACACATTAAATAAAGGTAAGGAAAAAATAACAGTACGCTGATTGAGAAAAACGAAACAGTTCAGTTTGCACAAACAAGAACAGGTTAGGACGGTTTATCCGGTTAGGATATCCTAACCAGTTAGGTTAGGTTTACATTTTATTACTCATAATTCTTGTTCTGTGTTGTTAATATTGTTGCTGTATTCCGTTTCGGTAATTTATTGTGTTAAATTTAATGTTTTTCCCGAAAATGCGCCCTCTGGTGGACATTTTGGAACTATTTTTTTCCAAAATTCCGTGATCGCATATCGTGTATAGTTAATATATCAAATTTCGTCGCATTCCGTTCACCCGTTTGCGCTGTAGGATGCTGTTTATAGGGGAAGTTCAATTATAACCACCCTGTATATACTATATATATTATTATTATTATTATTATTATTATTATTATTATTATGTGTTTTCAATTTTCAACTAAAAAATGTAATTTGAATTGTTACAAATAGTATTTACCAACACAAATTTAACTGCGCGTAAACAAACATATTTCTTCTCTTAGGAAAACTTACGTTCTCCAAAAATTGTTTAAATTATATTTGTAACTTTTATTTGTATTATGTCAATAAAATAAATCGATTATTTTTCAGACAGACAAATGCATTTTTTTTTCTATTCAAATATTTCTAGAAAAGAAAATAAATATTTGAAAGGTCTGTATTGAAGTGTAAATTTATATTCTAGTGAATTACACAAGAGTAAAGTATTTCGACAATATACTATCTTGTCAATGATATATTTTTGAGAGTTTCAAAAGTAGATACATTTGACTTTATAGTAATTTTTAAATTAAGTAAAACTTTAGTTCATATTATTACAACATTTTTTTTTTTTTTTTTTTTTTGGTTTGGATTTCTTGAATGAAACATAGAAGTATGAGTAAAAATAATTCATTTGACTTTAAACAAGAAGATAATTTGTCGTCGACATATGCTTAACATATTTGCATCTGAAAACGAGAATTCTTATTTAACCCTTTCCCCGTCCAATTTAACTTCTCTCCTCTTGTCAGTGTCGAAAATTTTTATTCAATATCTACCAGTAAATTTTAACTGTAGTGGTTTCCTAATCCATGCTAGCCAACCATCTCATTATGAAGCGTAGTGCTTTTAATCACCGCCTTTTTTTGTACACCAGTAATTTTTTAGAGTAATTTCAGTCTTATTTAATCGTAACACTATTTGGAGAGAATTGCTCTAAATATAAAGTGGTGTGGGAAAAGGGGCGTTAACAAGTCTACGCTTATTAATGAGATGGTTGGCAGCCCTGCTAATCACTTCGAAGGTTATTCGTCCATTATATATATCAAATATCACTTCTCAAAATTATTGGTGGTAGTTGAAAAACGAAATCTCTAAATTTGGCAACACTATTTAGAGCGCTTTAGGAATTTGCAAAGGGTTAATGCAAAATTAGCCCCACGCTTAGACGTGTCGTAAACATTTTACAAATTTAATTTACGTAATTAAGTTTAACCCTTTACTAAAGGTTTGCACACACATACAGGGGAATTAGAGACTAGTTGTAACAGGGGTAAGACATAACACGCAATTTACACAATAGTTTGCAGCATTTTTTATTAGATATTTCGATAAACATAATTCTTTTGACGAGCCTTATTATGTAAGGACAATCAGTGTTCCGCAAAAACGGTTAATGAGATTTTCTGTGCAAGTGCTACGTTTTAGCTAGTTAATGGAAAAAATATATGTCGTAAATTTTGATTAAAGGTATGCTAATTTATTATAAAGGTTTGTTTATAGCTATTTAATTTGTCAGTGTGTTAAGTTATGAAATGCATGTTTAATTTTTTGTATAAATCGTTATGTTTTTTAATAAATAAACTAAATATCCAAAATCATATAATAGTCAAATTATTTATTCTATGCTTTATTCTATGAATTTGTTTTTCTTGTTTTTTAATGAGGTATTTTAAAAGTAAGTCTGAAAGAACTTTAAAGATTCAAGACATATACGAGTTGGCTACAGCTGAAGTCTTCGAGAAAGCTGCAAGTCTTACACACTCATAAAAGATTAGGCTTATTCCTAAGGTTTCATCTTGGAAACAGTCTAACAGTGGCCAACGCAAGAGAAAATCTACCATCTTAATTGACACATCCAAAAAAATCATTGAAGAAATATTTTGAAGAGATAATTAAAAAGTAACGCAAGCATAAAGAAAAAGGAAAAAGAAAGGAAAAGTTAAAGGAAAAAGAAAAACGGTTACAAATATAACGAAAATGATTTTGGCTCCAGATCAAGGGTTGTAGTCTCCGCCTTTGTTTCAGGACACTTCGAGAAATAAGAAATTTATGCCTTTTTTGCAGGGGCCGTACTCTTCGCTCTATTTTCAGGATACTCTCATGGATGAGAAATTTTCAAATATATTGGTACTTATATTTTTATACACTAATCTCTATCCTGTATAATCATGGCACATCACTATGAATATACCAAAAGTATTTCGTATGAAATTAGTGGTTGCAATGAAGACGGAAATTTCTTCCTTCTGAGAGTGTCCTGAAAAAAGGGTGGAGAGCTTTTCGCTAAGGAGAGACCCTGCTCTTTCGCTACCACTATTTTAAAAGAATAACTTCTATATTGTTTAATCACGACATATTACTCTTAAAATACAACACAAATCTTTCTAATAAAAAAATTCGTAGTAAATAAGGCGACATTTTTTTATACTTGAAAGGTGACCGAAAAAAAAGACGGAGACTACGATCCTTGCTCCATATAGAGATTTTGAATCAGAGGAGTCGTTTTACTTAACTTCTGGAGATGCCTACCTTCTCTCTGAAGCACAAGAATGGATACAATTTTTTAAGTCGCAAATTGTGGACACACGTTAAGTGTGTGAAAGGGAACAATATATCATTTGTTTCTATTAAGTGTAGTTCTGACTAAGGCTGATTTTATGTTGATTAGATATTTATTTTTCTCTTTATTTAACTATAATCCATTTGACAAAATTCTTTGTTACTATGTCGTTTTTATGGCTAGCATTTCCCGCATATCTGGTACAATTATCCCCATGTGTGTTACAATTGACCCCAAATCCAAAGCAAATTGTAACAGGCAAAAAATTTTGAAAAAATACTTTTCGTGCGAAAACCAACAAAATTAACGAACGTTTCTTTCATAAATATTAGAGATGAATATGTAATATATGCAAAACAGTAATTATAAACAAGAGAGCGTTAATACATTAAAAAATATGTTTAGTTTTCTAAAAAGTGTTACAACTAGTCCATAGCACCCCTATGTATATACGCGAGTGACATCTCCTATATCGATTTCTGAGGATAAAAGGTAAATGATTTAAACAAGAATATTTAAAACCATCTACAGTCATTTGCAAAAGTTTAAGACCAGTATCCAATTTTCAGTATTTTAACACATTGCATCATTTGCGTAGATTTGCGTCAACTCGTGTGCTGATTGAATCAGACGCATTCTACTGCTATAAATAAAGGTGCCCGGAACGTTTATCACCGATTGTTTATTGGATGTTTGTATTAGACAGTACTGTTGTGTTATTATTTTAATGGCTAAAAAACCTTCACTTACTGTTACCAAAAGGTTAAAATATTGACCCTGCATAAAATTGGATTTTTTGAACGTTAAATAAGTTCGAGGGTAAATGTGAGCAAGACAGCTGTGCATCAAGCTATTAGTAAATTTAAAATTTCGGGAAAATTTGTGGACCTTTAAAGTCGTTTCTTTTTCATACTAGGAATAATTCAAGGTTTCCTTACAGGTTTACGGGATTATAAACAAAAATCTTTGGTCAAACGTCTTGAAATAGTACTCAAACTAACGTCGGTGCCTTTTGCAGCCAAAAAATGTCTAATCGTATTGCAGGAGGTTCTTGGATGTCGTACGACCATCCTCATCACATGATCATCACGTGCACTCGTTTTTCTAGGGCAACCGCTTCGCTTAAGGTCCACAAATTTTCCCGAAATTTTAAATTTACTAATAGCTTGAATCACAGCTGTCTTGCTCACATTTACCCTCGAACTTATTTGACTTTCAGAAAATCAATTTTATGCAGGGTCAATATTTCTGACCTTTTTGTAACAGTAAGTGAAGGTTTTTTACCAATTACAACAACTACACAACAGCACTGTCTACGACAAAATCCAGAAGAATTGAGCATCGTGATAATGTTTGTAATGAAGAAATTTCGAGATCGTCTTTTGCTTTTCACTGCTGCAGGTATGGTCAAGCATATGATTTTCCAAGAGGCTAACATAATTTTCTCTTCCATATCTTTTCATATTTGAATTTTCATGAATATTTTTATATTTTAAAAACTCGATAGACCTTGTTATCAGCATTTCTTTAATGCCTTTTATGTCTGGTACTTGGAAATTTATTACATAACTTTCACTAGCTGTTTGCCTTATATTTCTTAATTTGCTTGAGTTATTTTTTTTTTCCATTTTCAAATAATTTATTAAACGTCATTTTTTATTAATTTTATTATAATTATTTTTTATTCTTAAAAATATTCTCGTTACTGTTATTTGTAAAAATATAGTTCATTTTTATAATGTAAACACTAGTGTGGCCAACTTGTAGACACTTATATTTTTTCAACCACATATCTTGAGACAATGGAAGGCTCTGCGCAAGTGTTGACTCAAAGACTCCAGCGTTAAAATAGGAGTGGTATTCATCTGATTGAGTGCTAAGAGAGAGCCGAATAACTGGATGTTTACAAAATCCCAACCTGTCGGTCGATTTGACACCTCTCCAATCCTTGTGACTCGTCCTTACTGCTGGTTTTATGAAACGTTTTTGCATTATATAATCAAATTCTGTCAGTACTTTCTAATTATAATGTTTGTCTGACTGCATGTTAGCCTGATAGACTGCCGTATATATCAAACATTATTATTGGAAATAAGTGGTATTTATTAAATAATGGCTGTCAGATCCTTTGGCTTTGTGTGTTGCCCATTAAAATTTCAACCTTGCCCCCCCCCCCCCCTTTTTTGTGATACCATTTTGATTTTAACCCTTTGAGGTACTTTCTCATAAAATATTTAACATTATTTAAGCATAAAAAATTGCTACAAACGCCTATAAAAAATTATATTAAAAAATTAATTTTGTAATCTTTGAATAATGTAGAATATATTTTCTTGATAAAATATAAGGATACCGTTTTCAAAATAACCATTTGCATTATACATTTTAGTAAATGAATATAGTTTTACACAGGTTATTACAAATGTTTCCTAAATCTTCTTTTTGCTTTTTAGAAAACGAATTAAAATTAATTTTCAAATTATCCCTTTATATGCATGCGTAATATACACCTTAAGAAAAAAATTCAGTTAATTAAAATTATAAATCAGGTAATTAAAATAATTTATTCATCAATAAAACTAAATTCAAAACTGTTGTACACTCAATATTTAAACTTTAAAACTTCTTCACACACCATAAAATTGGAGACAACACAACCTGCTTCGAAAGGACGTGGCCTTTCTTCATCAGGTGCAAAAAACACGTGTTACTGCCTTGGAGGCAAAAGTAAGACAGTCTTGCTTTTGCCTTTCGAAACCGGTCCGATAAGTTACCGATTCTTATAAGTTACAATATAAGCTTTTTTTCCCGAAAAAAACAGGTTTAATTTGTACACAGGCTGTGCACACAAGACGTGCAGGTGCCACAATCGACACAGTGACGCAGGTTAACACCTAGCACGCTTAATCGAAGGCTCGAAGTCGTCATCACTACGGTCGAAACTCGTCCTTTCGAAACCGGTTCACTGGTCCCCTGTTGTGCTGTCTTCAATTTTATTGTGCGTGAAGAAATTTTGAAGTTTAAATATTCATCAATAGCCTAAATGTTTCTTCTTTCGAAACTAGTAGACGGGAATTGACTGGTTTAAATCTAAGTCGCACTGGTCGGCCAAGCTGTTCGGACTTTTCGATGTTTTTCAGTGGCATTCGTCCAAATACGGGCTACTTTTGAAAAATCCTCTCCTACCCACTGATAGTATTCCATCTAGGATTATAAGCCACATATTGTTAATCGGCCTTAACTCAGACAACACTCCACGTCATATTTCTTAGCAACACATTTTTCTTAATAATGCTACCAAATATGGTTGCATAAATGAAAATTAAAAAAAAAAAAAAAAAAAATATATATATATATATATATATATTATACTTTGCTTCAAAAAATCTTTAATATTCCTAATAATAACATTAGAAATGTAAACAGGGGTTCATACGGTCCATACTTTTTTACGGAGTCAGAATTGCCGCGAGTCCAACTTTTTTTCCTGATTCTTCTACCAATATATTTATATAGTAATCTTTACTTTAAATGATTGGGGAAAATACATTACAGAAGATTACAAAAAACCTGGTTCTTTAAAATTCATACTGCATCAAACCTGCTGTGACTTCCACCAAATAACAGTTTTTGTCCTGAAATAACCTTACCAATTTAAAAGTAAGTTTATTGTATGAGAGTAGTGGTGGAATTATTAATGAGGGGACGACCTACAATCTCAGATAAAGTCAATTTTAGCGTCATTTACTGGCAGTTAAT
Source organism: Salticus scenicus (assembly GCA_963930645.1). Taxonomy (NCBI): domain Eukaryota; kingdom Metazoa; phylum Arthropoda; class Arachnida; order Araneae; family Salticidae; genus Salticus; species Salticus scenicus. Next base: position 112,615,766 of record OZ005657.1, read on the forward strand.
TAATAAATCATAAAAGATGCATTTTGTGGAATGATAATAAAATCATCTTCCAACGTCTTTGAAGAACATGAAAGAATCTCCAATCTTTTTCAATATTAAACTTTTTAAATCAAACCAAAATTTATTTTTATCAACATTTTAGAAGAATAGTGATTTTAATATTTTAAAATATAAAAATAACTAGAAAGTCACTCTAGGTTTATTATTTGCAAGGGGTGTTTGTGTATGCCGGGTATGCAACGGATAACGAAATTATTTAATATATTTTATATGAAATGTCTGTTTATTATCTCTGACCAATTAAAAAATTTTAATTTTTTAAATCGACTATAAATAGCGATTATGAGTTTACAGCTCAAAAGTTTCAGATTTCGGATGAAAATTAAGAATTAAAAAATAATTTTTGCATTCCATTTGAATATTTGCCAAGGTGTATCTTCGTTCAATTAATTTTACAGCTTCGAAAGTATTTCTAATTAGTTTCTCACCCTCCTCCCTCCAAACCCTATAAATACGGCTACATTAGCTAATTGTTCTTATTAAAAAGTGTATGAAACTTTAATAAAATGAGCTACTTTTAATATTCTTTCATTTTGTGTCCATTTATTGCCTCCCAATCAAAGAATTTTCAGAATTTTTACATCTTGGTTATTTCTTTTACTAGTACCAAACACGTACTATCAAGTTCCTAACTATATTTTTAACTTTTGATGCTGATTTTACAGTTCCATCTTCTTGTTCATGTTTCCTTTTTCCGTTCCATGTTTACATCTCGCCATCTTTTCATTTGATCAATAAAGTGCAAACATCTACTGAATTGCCATAATAGAGCCAAAATTACAAACTCACTCATAAATTTCAAACGCGAGAGGACGGTGTTTTCGTCATTTTAGTTAATATTCCTTTATCAGTTAAAAATAGTATATACTTTTGCTACACATCTTTGGGAAGTAAACATTCTTTTTTCCTCTGTGAAATCATCAAACCTAGTTAAAGATAACGTGAAAGTGCCCAGCAAGCGTGCACGAGGAGCGAAAAGCCTTCAGGCTTCCTACACAATTGAAGAGCTACTAATATGTCACAAGAATTTTGCTGCAGTAAGAATTTTCAGGGAAGGTAAACGCCAGGTCGACAAACATTACTATTTAGTTAAAGGGTCTTCGCAGCATCAGATTTTAAAAATAAATCGGCATATTGAATAACATACTTGCCAACCATCTCATTATGAACCGTACAATTTTTAGTACCCGCCTTTTTTTTTTAACACCAATATTTTTTTAGAGTAATTTTAGTCTTATTTAATCGTAACAACATTTGGAGAGAATAACTCTAAAAATAGAGTGGTGTGAGAAAAGGGGCGTTTTTTCTGGTGGCGTTAACGATTGTACGGTTATTAATGAGATGGTTGGAAAGTATGTAATAAGATATTTGTTCAAATGTGAACGGTTTTGAACACTTTATTGATTAATTTATGATACTACGTATAACGTATTTTAGTTTAAAAATTATGAACAAAATTTGAACTAATATCATGACAGCAATTAGTCATACCTGCCAACATTCTAATTAATAATCGGTAGTCCTATAGTCCCTGCATTTTTTTCTACACCAGTATTTTTTCAGAGTATTTTTCTTCCTATTTAATAATAATTAGCACTTTCGCGATCGCTGGCGTTAATCTACGTCATTTGAAAATCTTTATCTCCGCCAGTGGGCGTTTCTTTAGGTTACATAGGTTACATTATTTCTTAACACTATATCCAATATTTACATTTGTACAGTCGGGGAAAAAAAAACGCAACACCCGCTGTAATTTCGTTATTAATTGACGCAGGAACATCTAATAGACATAATTCAACAGGAAAATAAATGCACTTTCTGAAAATGTCGTCGAATTTTGAATAAGGGGTCATCTACATATTGAAATGAGCGCCAACTTTGATTTTTTTCAATAGCAATACCCAATTTTGACTTCATATTCGAATTTCTGAGAGTCTGGCAGTGCGGAAAAGTATACTGTTTGTATACTTTATCTTTAGTATTTATAGAATTATAATCAAAAATGTGTTAGGGGGTTATCTGTAAATGTAGAAAAATAAAATTAAGATCCTATAAGAAAGAGTCAAAATGTTAATGTTTTACACCGGAAATCTTTCAGGAGAAAAATAATTATAAAAATTAATAAAATATTGATCTTTTCCCAGATTCTTAGTTATCCCGAATTCACTTTTTTAGATTTGTATATACTTCAGTGCTTTTTTAGATAATTTTAGGTCTATATAAATACATTACACTTGCGACTGGTCCAGACAGTATTCTTTCAAAAAAGTGCAATTTTTTTCAAGTAAAAGTGTCTATTACAGCTGTACTGATCACCAATAAAGCTTAAATTTTATTTCGTAGGTGTAACATATTATACAAAATGAAATAATATAGATATCTATATACAACAGCTCATAAACAAAATCTTTTCAGATAAATTATTGTAAGGGTTCATTAAGTAAATATTAAACAATTTTAATCGCACTTACCAGTTTTGGGTCAGTTGAACTATTTGGAACTGTACGATTCCTTTTATAATTTCTATGAAAATATAATTTCTTAATTAACCCTTTCGCAACGGCTGATGTAGATTCACGCCATTTGAAAATCTGTAACTCTGTCGGTGGGCGTTTCTTTCGTAATTTGTGTGTTACGTATTTCTTAAATGTGTACCCAGTGTTCATATTTTTGCAATAAAATATACTATGGATAGAAATATATTGATTAGAAAGAATATAATTATAATGTATATACATTTGTAATATAATTGTGAATACAGAAAATTTGTTCTGAAATATTTTAAACGCCTGTAGGCGGATCTTACTGTCAAAAAGACAAAATCCTGCGGTCGCAAAAAGTGTTAAAATATATTTATAAAAGTTAAAGTATATTTTTAAAAATATATAAAGTTAAAATATATTAATAAAATTTTAAAGACTAAAGTATCTTTAAAATAATAATCCTCCCCCCCCCCCTACAAAATAAGTAAATAAATAAATAAAAATAAAACCAGTAATCGATGAAGTAAATACCACTTGTGCATATTTTTGTCAACATAAAATAAGGGGTTAAACACGAATATTCAATGTTACATTTACTTTTCTTTTCTGTATTGCTTTGTTTTGAAGAACGATGGAGGCGGGGCTTGTCTTCTTTAGAAAACAGGAATTCTTGATGCTAACACTAATGTCTAAAAATCATCATTTTTGTTTCATTTCTTTGCGTTAGACGTTGTTGTTATATAATTTGACCCAAAAATAAAAATACTTTGTTTAATTTCCTTTGTTATTTTTTAAGATTTGATTCGTTATCTCATGCAAAACTTTATAAGAGACGGCTCCCTAAACCACTCCAAAAGAAAGATTTATTTATATCTCGAAAACTAATAACTGGAATGAGCTGCAAATTTCCACACCCATATTTTTCAGCATTAGGATTCATTTTATGTAAAAATTTATATAGGTCATAATTCATATTTTTTATGAATATGAATTTATTAATATTTTTCATAATTAAAAATATTTTTCAGAATCAAAAGTAATGATGGATTATGTTTGGGTTTCTTTACTGTATCTCGTAAAAAAAAATTATATCGATCAAGTTATTTTTTGTGAAGATATTAATAAAAGTTTGAAATATGAATTTAACATTAGCACCTTCAAACTTTGAACGCTTATAACTCCGTGAAAAAATAAGTAAAATATACAATCAATATACTTTTTCGCATTGTCGCGATCCCAGGAATTCAAATATAAAATAAAAATGGGGCATTACCATTGAAAAAATCAAAGTTGGTGCGCGTTTTAATATGTAGACGACCCCCATTTCAAAATTTCAGTTAATTTTCTGAAACTACTCACAATTCTCCGTTGAATGATACCTATTACATTTTTCTACATCGATTAGCAACGAAGTTACGTTGAGTGTTGCGTTTTTTTTTTCCCCGACTGTACAATGAATGCACTATGGATACAAATACTTTGATTAGGAACAGCGTATTGTTATGGATATTCATTTATATTATAAATATGGATACAGAAAATATTGATTTCAAATAATGTAATATACAATAATAACGACCACAAGCGGAGCTTACTGTCAAAAAGACAAAAACATCTGGCCGCGAAAGTGTTAAATTGGGAGAAAATTACTTTATATTAATAAAGTGGTGTGGAAAAAAGGCCGGTACTGACAGTACTACGGAATATTCATTAGAATGTTTGCAGGTGTGCTCATTGCATTTCCAAACGCTATCGTTTATTTCCTCAAAAGGGCTCTTTTTCCATTATTCGCCTTATTTTGGAAATATATATATATATATATATGGATAGATAGATATCTATATCTATATATCTATATATATATATATATCTATTACTTAAGGCTTTGTATACACATTTATATAGAGAATATCTACAAAATGAATAAACATTTGGTAAAATAAACTTTATCTAGTTAAAATCATTAAATTTTTAATTAAAAGGTTTTAAGATTTTCTAAAATCTGAAATTTTTTACATTTTTAAAATATCACAAAACACTTAATTAATTTGGTTAAATAATTTTGTACAAAAACTTTAAGAGCATAAAATAAACCAATAGTTTAACTTCGCGTTAAGCTGTCTCGAATAGAACAAAAAAAAAAACACTTTTAGTAAAATAATTGTTTGAAAATGCAATAAATTTCGGTTTGACATAATTAAACTTTTGTGCATAACTTATGAAACAAATTATCAATAATATATGTAGCATTTAAATGTTTAGAATTTCTTATTTTTTAATGTACATTTTTTCTAAATATGTCAACTTTTCTTATGGCTGAAACAGAGTTCCCAACTTTTATAATTTATTGACTAGCATTTTTAGCCCCGCCTTCTTTTTGCACCAGAAATTTTGTAGAAAATTTCACTTTAATATGTGACAATGATTAAATAAGAAGAAAATCATTTTTGAAAATTTCTTGTATGAAAAGGAGGCGGAGCTAAAGATGCTCGTGAATAAATTATAAAAGTTGGGAACTCTGGGCTGAAATCCCCGAAACTCTTTCATGATATTTTTGAAATTATATATTTATAAATGAAAAAAAACCAAATTTTGTTTGAAATTATAGCTTAAATTTTAAAATAAAATTTTAATGTTTACCAAATTATTTTACACAATCATTCAAGATTTTGTATAAAAGACTGTTTATTATTCGTCAGGATTTTTCTTTTCTAAAAAAATGTTATTTTTGCTGTTCTTAAGCGCAAAATGTATTTATTTATTTTGTTTATTTTTTGAAATTTTATCGTAGACATATCTACTAGAACTAAATATAGCTATTTCTTTTACGCTGTTTTATAGAGACAAAAATAGAAAATTTATTCTTTAGAAGGAAAATGCATTTTATTTGAAACATGTCTGATAAAAGAAGACAAATATTTGGGAAGAGTGTCTTTTTTACAGGCCAAAATAACTTTTCGGTTGTGTAATGAAACTTGAGATTTACATTTTTGTCAATCACTGTAACAATAAAATGTCTAAAGTAAACATTTTCTTTATTAAGGAATTTATCTTCAGTTGCTACTCTTGATTGAACAAAAGAGATTGTTTAACGTCTTTTTCAGGGGGAAAAAAAAAGCTTTATGCTAGCGAAATATTTTTCTTTTAACTTATTTAATTCTAGTAAGAAATTAAATGTATATTTTATGTTACGAATGTAGAAAAAGTACGGGAATTCAGTAAAAGCCGATTTTTTTTTTTTTTTTTTTTTTTTTAATCCAGTTGTTTAAAAAGTTGACAGTCCTGACATAAAATTGTTAAATGACAGTCCTATTAAATCTGTCTTTTTATAAAATTTTATTTTATTTAATAATTGAATGAAAGCAAACAGTTTTATAATTTAAGGACAGTAAGTTTATAATTGTACAATGCGAAAATAAACGTATCTTCAAATGTATTCTAAATTTTTCGTCGTTATTTTTGTTCACAGAAAATATTGTTGCTGTGAATTTAATAATACATGTAATGTGTTTTAAACATATATTTATCATCTTTAAAAGCAGTGAAATACAATGATCAGAAAAAAAGGTGAATAGATGCATTTGTTTTAGATATACTATACTTATTAAAATTAAAGATAAACGTAAATATCAATAAATGATTTAAAGAAATTAAGGTTCGTAATAAGCTACTGAAAATAATATTCGTATCAATTACCGTTCAATAACGAGATTTATCGCACTACGCAGATGAGAATTCCGCTTAATTTTTTACAGTTTTTTTTTTTTTTTTTTACATTAATAATAACTATCTTATTTAACCCCTTAACGCGCGCTGTCCTTGCTGCGAGGACGGAAAATTTAAGATCCAGCTGCAAAAATTCATCCCGGAAATTTTTTAGCAAAAATTTACGTTTATAACATATCAGAAAAGGCCCGTTTTTTAAACCTTAAAATTTAAAATTTCTTTTAGTTTAATTTAGTTCATGAATTCCGGTGGCAGTAGAATTTAAATGTTTCAAATTGTCTTGCGCCGCAAAGGGTTAATCATAAATTTTAGAAAATATTTCCACACAAAATATAGATAGTAATATAGAATAATATAAGCGGTTTCTTCAAAGAGCATACAATATTAAAAACAATATTTACAACTAAATATTCTAAAAGAAATTAATATTTTATAAGATAAATAGAATGTATTTTGATGCATTGGTATATGCATACCTTTCCTTATTTTAGCCAATAAAAACATCATTATCATTATTATTATTATTATTAATATTTGTCCAAGATAATAAAATTATTTTTATTTGCTGTTTTTAAAACTGTTTATTGACGATATACTTTAATAAAAGAAATACGCCAGCTCTAAAAATAATTATTAGTTGTGTCTATTTTTCCACGTTAAAAAAAAGAAAAAAAAAGAAAGAAAGAAAAGAGTAAAAGATAAAACATGTTTAATAAGATAACAATATTATAAAAAATCATCCATCAAATTCTTTATCCTAAATGATTTTATACAAATGTCGTAAAGGCATCTGAAAAAGAGTTTATATACCGAGTTTAAAGAAAAACTATAAAATGTTTTTTGAAGTACAGATTTCCGAGCAAAATTAATTTATCCATACTTGCCAACCACCTCGTTAATAAACGGAAGATTTTTAGTGTCTTTTTTTTTTTTTTTTTTTTTTTTTAGCGTAATTTTGTACTTATTAAATTGTAAATACATTTGAGATAAGTACTCTAAAAATAAAGTGGTGTGGAAAAGAAACGTGTACTAAAAACGCTTCCACTTCATAATTAGGATGTTGGTAGGTATGCTTATTTAATCGAGAGTCTTGTAAATTTTCTTGCAGTAACCGAATTACATGCTAAAGAAAAGGATTTATGCAGCGAGTTTAGCGAAAATCGTTACAGCCATTTCTGATATACTAATTTTCGACACCATTTCATATTTTCACCAAAACTTTTCAAACAAATCTGTACAGAAAATGATAACCGATGCATATGAAAATACATCTAGAAGGTGTTAACCCTTTGCGGCGCAAGGTGATTAGGATCATTTAAATTACACTGCAAGCGGAATTCATGAACAAAATTAAAATAAAAGAAATTGATGTGCTGTGTTGTAAAAGTAAAATTTTGCTAAAAAAAATTCCGCGATGCGTTTTTTGCTGTTGGAAATAAATAATTGTGTTCTCGCAACGAGGACAGTGCGCCGCAAAGGGTTAATATAGCAAATTCGGGGAAATACCGTAGGGTGGTTTTTTCAGATACCCTTTTGGGCGACAAAATATAGTCTCAATACGCCTATCAATTTTTCTGTAGTAGCCAATTAACTCATACGAAAGAATATCTGAAAAGAGGTTTTAATAGAGATTTTTTTTGTTTAAAAAAATCGATACATCTGTGTTTGAGACACGGACGGATCAAAATATCATTTCTGATTTCCCAATTTTTACTAAAACTTAACAAACTCATGTGTACTTGAAATGTCTTAAACGTCACATTATTTCACACACTTAACACATTGTTGACCACATATTTTCCTATATTCTATTTCTATGTTCCGTCCTTTTCTATTTCTTTAAAAGTTATACTGTTTCACGAAAAGCTTTTTGTATTCGTGTATAAATTGCTTAAGTTTTATCCTCGGCAATCGACAGGGTAATTGCCACCGAAAAATATACACAGATAAACACTCAATGAATTAAACACGAAGACACAAAATTAATTTTAACCCGTTAGTAGTCGCTATAGACAGCGCCACCTATTACAGATTGCGCACTTTTTATTTAACTCTCACCAATAATTTTAAGAAGTGTTGTGATCGACGCTCCTTCGATTTTATTCGCGTTTTACGTATGTTAAATGCTACTTCTAAAAACTTTTAGTGGAAATTGAATAAAAAAATCTAGCAACACTGAAGGATGGGCGGCAAATCGACCAACTAGCGACTACTAACGGGTTTTAAATGATGTTGTAAAGAAAAAAAAACTGATACATCAGATTTATACTTTTCTTCTTTAACATTGACTGTTAAAAAAACAACTTTTCAGAGCTCCGAGTATTGCGCAATACTATTTGTGAATTCTCCCCCCTCCCATCGAACTATGTCACGTGACTCTTTCAAAAAAAGAGAACTGTGATTAACTTTTGTTTTAGTTAGAAGTGTGGTATTGTGGTGTGCAAATATGTAGCAGTGGGCTCTCTAGCCGATTAACCACAAATGTAAAAATTAATCAGTTTCATTTCTTTTGTAAATAGTTATTTCTTTTGTGTGCTGTGTATCATCGTAATGTGTCCGTGAAATTAAAAATTATGTTTTAAGTGTGACAATGAGTCAAGTCATCTTCTTTATAAATTTTAAGAACATTCTATTCTGCATTCGTTGTTTGAAATTGGCGTCCCAACGTTTGGGCTTGGATTACCGATGTGATGTCGGCGGCTAAAGAATGGAAAATAATTACAGATAAGTAAATTTTAATATTTATTTGATGATTGTTTGAACAGGAGCTAAAGGAATTTGGGCATTGTACAGAGTGTGTTAGTAAGTTAACACTTGGAAATATTGATTATCCTAATCAATGATTAGATATTTCTTAGAATCTTAATTCTAGATATGTTTAACAGTCGATCATCCTGATCTTAACGAATTTTAGATCGCCCAGATCTTATTATATTTGCATACCAGTTTCCTTTAGTCTCTGGAAGTTATTTTTTGATTCATATTTATTGATATATTAAGAATTTTGATAATTAAACAAGAATGTAGAATGCTATTTCTTAAGAAATAAGTTGAAATAATGGTGTAATGATATTTAATAAAATATATTCTAATATAATTCTAACATAGAAAAATAAATTAAGTAAATCATAGCATCGAGTTGCTTAGAATAAATTAAGAACAACATTTCTGTTTTTCGGCGCCATTGCTTTTTGCAAGGAAAAATAAACAAGTGAACTTTCATTATTATTGCGTAATCGCTTTCAGTAAAAGCGAAAAGAAAAAAAAAAAAAAAAAAAAAAAGTTGTTTACTTTATGATTTATTATGACACTTTAAAAGATTAAATAAAGGTTGTTGTATAAATATTTTAATCTTATTGAATAGATTTATTTCTGATAAATGATCATAGAATAAATATTATTTTCTCTTGAACACATTTACGAATTATAAAATAATAAGCAACTCATAATACATAATAATAATAATGAAAGAATGAATAAACAATTTTTTGTTGTTGTTGAATAAAACGAATTTTACACAGATTTGTTTATAATAAAGATATATTAAATAGACATCTTGTTTGTTTTGTTGAATTTATAATTATATTTTTATCATTTGCATTAAAAATAAAATTTTGGTGGAATCTGTACATCAATTTGAAATATCTTGTATTTTCAATTACTCAGAAATGTTTCAGGAAGAGTATTTCTTATTTAATTTCAAATAATTATTTGAAAATAGGGGTTAAAAGAGTTATTATTTCCTTTATATGTTCTTTATTACTTTAGTTCTTGAATTTATTTATTGAATAAATTGGTTAATTTAAGTTGTTTAACATATAACAATAATATATATATATTTTTTAGTGATCTCTGTGATTTATATAAAATATTTTGGGCTATATACGATCGCGTACTGCACATTTTTAGATATATTTTAAATTATTAAAATTCAGTTTTAATCATGTCTTACATGGCGAGAGGGAAAAAGCATGATCTAATTGAATTAGCGGGCGAATTAGATATAAAAATAGATGAAAATTTAAAACTTTTAGACATTAGAAATGCTATAGTGGAAAGTCCAGATTATGATGCTGAATTCACAAAAGAATGTTTGAATCGTATCATACGGGATAGGAAAGAAAAAGAAGATGTTGCGCTGAAAGAAAAAGAATATGAAAGGTTATTTGAACTAGAGAAAACCAAATTACAGGCACAAGCTAGTGCTGCTCCTGATGCAGTATTACCTACCATGGCCCTTTCTTCCGTAGACACAAGCATGCCAAAATTAGAAATAAGCAAATTAATCCCAAATTTCGATCCGAAAACCGCTGATATAACCTTATATTTAGATTTATTTGAAAAACAATTAACATTTTTGAAGGTACCAAAACCAAAGCGGGTTGTATATCTTGTAGGTCTTTTGCCAACTGATGTCGCCAAACTAATTGCAAAAGAATCAGTTGATGATGCTCAGAATTATGATAATGTTAAGGAAATTCTCTTAAAACGTTTTAAATTAAGTGCTGAGAAGTTTCGACAACTTTTTGCCCAACACCGTAAATGTCCAGAAAGTACATGGCGAGATTTTTATTTTGATTTGCAAAACTATTTTGATGGGTGGCTTAAAGAATCTAAAGTTTCATCGTTCGAAGAGTTAAAAGATTTAATATTGGCAGATCAAATAAAAAAGAAAGCTCCTCCCGAATACAAAGATCATTTTTTGGACTACTGGAGCGAGTGGAACAATCCTCTTGAACTTGCCGATGAACTAGATTCATATGAAGAACTTAGACTAGTAAGAAATAAAAATGTTAGAAAGGAATCCCCTAAATTCCCACATGGAAATACTTCCCAAAATTCAAGAAATCACCCCCAAAATTCTAAAACTGCGTCATCGAGAGATTATACGAAAAATGAAGATCGACCACGTGTTAAATGCTATGGTTGTGGCAAACCAGGTGTTATTAAGGCTAAATGCTCCGCCTGTTCCCCCTCTTCCAGGAAAAGTTCAGCTGAGTTCAAAACTATTCACCTTCAGTCATTATCTATCGAAGAACCTCAGTCGACACTTATAAGAGTAAAAATTAATGGAATAAATGGAATAGTGTGTGCTGACACTGGAGCCAGTCACACTATAGCTGGTGAAACATTGTATCACCTCTTAACAAAACGAGGTGTAGAATTTGAGAAAACTTGTATGAATGTAACGTTAGCTGATGGTCTCCAAAAAGAAACTGAAATCTATTCAGCCGAAGTAGATGTACAAATTGAAGGACGATCTTTCCGAATAACTTTGTTTGCGTTACCTACTGCAAAGAATAACAGAACATTGTTGGGAAATGATTTTTTGCGTACTGCTGGAATCGTTTTGGATATTCGAAATAATATATGGTATTACCATGATAATCCAAAGCAGAAATTTGATTTCAGTGAAGATGATTTCAGGCCGTCTGAAAATCCAGTATATTCTGCTGAAGTTAACGAGCTTATGTTGAAAGAAAATGAAGGAGCCCATCTTTCTGATGAACAAAGGTCAGAACTGAATAATTTATTGAATGAATATGAAGATATCTTTGAACCAGGGGAAGAACCGACTAACAAAATTCAACACTATATTGACACTGGAAGTAGTCCTCCTGTCGCAGTACCGCCGTACCGCATGTCCCCAGCAAAGAAAGAGATGTTGAAGAAAGAGCTAGACGAGTTGTTAGCTAGCGGAACAATAGAAGAATGTGAATCTCCTTATGCTTCACCGGTGGTATTAGTACCTAAGCCTAATGGTCAAGTACGACTTTGCATAGATTATAGAAAACTAAATTCTATTACAAAGACTGATAAAATACCCATTACCCAGAATTGATGATCTTCTTCACGAAGCTAAACATACCCCTTTTATGTCAACCATTGACTTAAGGAATGGGTACCACCAAATTGAAGTAAATCCTGCGGACCGTGACAAAACTGCGTTTATTTGTCCCTTTGGAACTTTCCGATACCGGAAAATGCCTTTCGGCCTCAAGAACGCCCCATCAACATTTCAACGTATGATTGATAATTTTAGAAATTCCTTAAAGAACATATTAGTCCTTTCCTATTTAGATGATATTATCATCTTGTCTGAAACTTTCAATGAACATTTAGATAATTTGAGTGCAGTTTTTAGGAAATTACGAGAATTTAAGTTGCACGCTAACCGTGAAAAATGCAATTTCGCTTGTAACCGTGTAAAGTATCTGGGACATTACATTACCAGTAAAGGACTTGAAGCTGATCCTGATAAAATTGCTGCAATTCAAGAAATACCAGCTCCAAAGAATGTAAAGCAACTGCAGTCCTTCCTGCAAACTTGCTCATGGTATAGAAGGTTTATCCCAAAATTCTCTGAAGTTGCTAGACCTTTGACTAATTTGACGAAGAAAAACGCTGTTTGGGTTTGGGGAAAAGAACAAGAAACATCTTTCAAAACCCTAAAACATCTTCTAATAAGTCCACCCATTCTCAGTCAAAATGATCCAACTAAACCATATATATTAAGAACAGACGCTAGTAACTATGCCCTTGGTGCAGTTTTGTTACAAGGCAGTGGAGCAGAAGAACATCCAATTGAGTATGCAAGTAGGTTACTCACAAAGGCCGAAAGAAACTACTCCACGACAGAAAGAGAGGCCTTAGCCATCGTATGGGCTTTGGACAAGTTTCGTGCATATATTGACGGTCAAGAAGTCACTGTAGCAACCGACCATCAACCTCTTAGATGGTTAATGAACTTAAAGTCTCCAACAGGTCGCCTCGCGCGATGGACACTACAGGTACAATCCTTCAACCTGAAGATAGAATACGTGCCTGGTAGGGCTAATGTTGTTGCTGATATGTTGTCCAGACCCTTCTGTCCACACGAAGAAGGAAAATGTGAAATTTGTTCAATTTCAATAGATATCCCTCCGCGAAGTCCAAGAGAAATACGAGAAGAACAATTAAAAGATGAAGATATAAAGAAAATTATCGAGTCTTTGGAAAGTATCGATAAGAATGAAGATTTCGCTAACTGGAGTAGTCGTGGTTACTTGATGAATCAAGTTGTTTTATATAGATATTCTCCCGAAACAGAATCCGAAGAAGCGCAATTAGTAGTCCCGGTTCAAGAGCGAGAAAGAGTGTTAAAAGAGCATCATGATGCACCCTCAGCTGGACATTACGGAATTGAAGGAACATTCGATAGAATCGCAAAGCGGTACTACTGGACTGGTATGCGAAGATATATTACAGAATATATCAAGAATTGCCCCGATTGCTGTCGTTATAAACCTAGTAACCAGAAGCCATCTGGATTATTACAAACACCGATCTATAATCAACGATTTGAATCCCTTTCAATTGATTTATTCGGCCCTTTACCTAAAAGCAATGAAAAGAAATGGATCTTCATCATAGAAGATTGTGCCACCAAATGGGTGGAACTATTTGCATTAACTTCCGCAACTGCTAAAGAGTGTGCGATCACTCTAATAGAGGAAGTGTTCCTTAGGTATGGTTTGCGTAGAAGGGTAATAAGCGACAACGGGCCGCAGTTCGTAAGCGCTGTAATGCAACAAGTTTGTTACATCCTGGGAATCGCACAAACCCTAACTCCGGTTTATCATCCACAGGCAAACCCTGTGGAAAGGAAGAACAGAGATCTAAAACCCCGTCTGGCCATGTTGGTTGGGAATGATCATACTACCTGGAGTGAGAAGCTACCAACAATTAGATTTGCCCTTAACACAGCAAAATGTGATTCAACTGGCCAGACCGCTGCATATCTCATGTTTGGACGAGAACTACGTACTACCGATGATATTGCGCATGATTTCCGGAGTGTTGTTCACAATGACAGGGATGGAACACGGGCGCAGAATTCATACCACTATCAATATAAGAAAATTTTCTACCTCTTGAATCAACGGTATTATAGGCGGAGAAATTTCTTAAACAGATTCCGGTATGAATTCAGCGCCCGTGTTCCATCCCTGCAATGATAATTTCGTTCCCGAAATAACACCGTACTTGAAGAAATTTGCCAATTTCACGAAACAAGTACGAGATCGAATTGAGGAAAGACAAGACCAGCATAAACGCTATGCAGACAGAAAATTTAAAAAGGCTCCTTCTCTCAAGCAAGGTGACAAGGTATGGGTTAATACCCACCCCATTAGTGACTCTAGTAAAAACCGAACTTCCAAATTCATGCCGAGGCGCTATGGCCCTTATACAATTTTATCACAGAGATCACCAGTTTCGTATACATTAAGTACTATAGATAATCCTTTTACTCCCATAGGAAATTACCATGTATCCGCTCTTCAGCCATATACAGGTCAGGACACTACTCCTGTTCGTCCGATCCAAAGGAGAGGTCGACCAACGAGGACTACAACCTCAACTAGTAGAAAAGATAGTCAACCACGAGAACGGTTGCCCAAACGCCCTGCTGTGCCCACCAGGAAGCAACCCCCCAGAAAAGCAAGCTGTATACCGAGGACGACGTACACAGCTTGAGGGGAAGTCTGTAAAGAAAAAAAAAACTGATACATCAGATTTATACTTTTCTTCTTTAACATTGACTGTTAAAAAAACAACTTTTCAGAGCTCCGAGTATTGCGCTATACTATTTGTGAATTCTCCCCCCTCCCATCGAACTATGTCACGTGACTCTTTCAAAAAAAGAGAACTGTGATTAACTTTTGTTTTAGTTAGAAGTGTGGTATTGTGGTGTGCAAATATGTAGCAGTGGGCTCTCTAGCCGATTAACCACAAATGTAAAAATTAATCAGTTTCATTTCTTTTGTAAATAGTTATTTCTTTTGTGTGCTGTGTATCATCGTAATGTGTCCGTGAAATTAAAAATTATGTTTTAAGTGTGACAATGAGTCAAGTCATCTTCTTTATAAATTTTAAGAACATTCTATTCTGCATTCGTTGTTTAAAATGTTTTATTTTAGAGGCACGCCTAAACGTGGAGCTAAACTTTTAAAAGAAACGAGTTAACTCCTGGCCGGTCAACAATGTGTTACAGTGTCTGAAATGCCACTGCAGGTAGCCATTACTGAATAAAGTAGATATTTTTTTCTAAATTAAAGAAAGGGTAGAAAGTGATTCTGTTTTTCAATTAAATATAGAATATTGAATATCAAGCGTATAAGTAAAATATTAATAACTTTTAAAATAAACACTTCTATTCTAGAGTTTACTCCTTAAGGTTGAACCCAGCTCGTATGCATTCAAATGCAGTGTTGCCAGATCTGGCGGATTTTTTATTAAAAGATCACCAATAATTTTAAAATGTTATATTTGATTTACCGTAATTTTTGGTAGATACTCCGCAGGTTATATAATCCAGTTTTGCACCAGAAATTTCAATTGATAAACAAATTTATATTTGTACGAGCTCTTCCTTCGAAAAAGTATAGATTTCTCTATTAAATAAAATTTCTGGTGGAGAAATTACATATCTTACCTGCGGGTTATCTACCAGAAATTACGGTACATAATAGACGATTAATCTTTGAAGTGATTAGGCAAACGTTACAATAAAAAATTACTGGTGATTATTGAATAAAAAATCCGCCAGGCGTGTTTACACTGTTCAAATGTGCTCATTTTTCTGCCCAACCTCTCAAAACTAATAACAGTTTGTGTTTGTTTCATAATACACATACATAGTATTCGCGACTCAAATAGGAATTTTATCGTTTTAATCATATGAAAAAATTACAATCGCATAGATAATTAGATTTTTTCATTGTAAAATGTATGGGAAAATTGTGAAAATTTCTGTTTAGGGTGTTTGAAAGACGGTTCTCAGTTTATATTAAAACAGACTATGTATATAACTAGAAAATATTTGTTTGTTATTGAGATATATGGCAGTTATGCAGAAGAAACTGTTTTTTTATATCGAAAAAATATCTTTAAGTTGTAGCTACATATGAAATCAAAGAAATCACCAACATACGAAATAGAACGCCGGTTTAATCGCGATATATTTTAACTAAGATTGAAAAAAAATCTGATAGATATTCTTGAAAGATAAAGTTGATATTTTTTTTTTTTTTTTTTTTTTTTTTTTTTTTCCAAGCGAAGTTTGCTTTGACACTTTATAATGTTTGCAAGCTTCCAACGGAACTTCGACAAATATACTCGTATAACTTTTCCTTGCAGATTTCACATAAGTCACGTAGTTTATTAGACTAGAGTATAAAAATGCCTATATATTTATTTATTTATTTAATTTTTAAAATGTAGATTTAAAATCTATTTTGAAAAGGGTTAAAAAATGGCTATAAATAGTGATTATAAGTTCACAGTCAAAAAATCTCTATGTTATGTTCAAAATTAGAGATTTGTAGAGATGTTCTAAAAAAGTTTTTTTTTTCAGGTATTTTGTAATATTTAAAATAATTATTACCTGTAATTAGTGGTTCTTAAAAAAAAAAAAAAAAAAAAAAAAAAAAAAACCTCGCCAATTATCAATACTACAATATTCTCTATGGTTTAACGATAAATCATAATCTATCTCATTTATGTTTTCAGATACAACATTTGCAGAAAGCTAATTTATTTTCAAGTGTTTTAGTGTCAGTTTTTACTTTCTCTCTATTTCGCTAATGTAAAAAATATATCGACGATAGTTAATTGTTCTCCCTGCAAAAAATGCGCTTTCTTATACGGAAGCTGTTTGCTTTTTTTTACGATGATATGGAAATATATTACCTTTTAATAACTTTTCTAATTTAAACGAACGGAATTTATGTTTCAGAAATAAATATTAATTGCTAGATATACATCTAGATTAAGATTTTGAAAAACAGTATTTTTTTATCTGTTTCTTTTTCTTTAAATGAATACTTAATGACTTACTTAAAAAATTAATGACTGGATGCATTAAGTACTTTTTCGAAAAAAATAATTGATAATAAAAGTAATAATAGGAGTTTTTATAAGTAAATTTTCAATTAAAAAAAATCCGGATGGAATTTTAATGACAAGTAAGATATTCAAGTTAATTGAAATTAATAATTTCTCTTTTTTGTATTATCTTTAGCTAGTAATGGTAAAAAGAAAATAACAGTATTTAAATGATCTTATTGTGATATTAAATTGATGAGTTATAATGTCTATGATGATTAGTCTATGAGTGATGATGATAAGTCGATGATGATAAGTCTATGAGTTATAAGTGTATGAGGAGTTATAAGTCTACGATGAAGTTCATGAGTTATAAATTTATAAATTGTAGAACCAAACAGAGGATTATAATTTCCAATTATAAAAATCTTTTTTTTTTTTTTTTTTTGTAAATACTGCATACATTATAATATTAAATTTTAAATTTACAAAGATGTTATAAAAATAATAAATGCTAGTAAAAAAATTCAAAATTTCATAAATTATGAAAGAAATATTTATAATATTATTTTAAGTAGGTTAAATTCGGACAAGATGCCTTGTCATGTTTTTCTCTTATACCATAGATGCCAACATTTTAATTTATTCCGGAGTCTTTTTACCCCCGCCTTTATTTCACACCAGTTTATTTATAGAAAAATTTCTGCAGTATATAACTTCAATAAAACAAGAAAAATATACTTTTAAAAAATAAGTGTTATGAAATAAAGGCGGGGCTAAAAATACTTCGGAATAAATTAAAATGTTGGCATCTATGCTTTTACGCGTCGTAGGGAGACACCGGCCACTAAAAGCGTTAGTTACTTTATTGAGAACTTTTAACAATTTCCTAGATTAGTCACCTGGTAGAAGTGAAAAAAAAAAAAAAAAAAAAGCCTTTTTTTTTTATCATGAAAGAAATAATTCATAAAATTTTTAATATATATATATATAGTTTTTTTAACGTTTTAAGGCACGATGATGAACAATTTTTGGGGTAAGATGCCGGTATATTTGCATAGCTGCCAAGTTTTTTAATTTATTCCGGAATGCTGTTAGTAATGCTCCTTTTTCACACCGTAATCTTTTTAGAGTAATTTTCTTCATATTTAATCGTAATTATGTATTGAAGAAAACTTTTCTACGAAGATTACGGTGTGAAAAAAGGGCGGAGCTAACAGCATTCCGGAATATATTAAAAAACTTGGCAGCTATGTATTATCACTGAGGAAAGAAAATTGGCTGACTTCTTTGATGTTTTAAGTTACATCTAACCATCATATTTCTAATAATATTACACACGAAAATATATAATATTTTGTTATAGTTTTGTCTAAGAAAATCATTTGTTTTAAAATACATAGATAATGTTTCCTAAAAATACGTATCTTAATCTGAAATACATTAAGCCATCTTATCGCCAAGATTGGTGTATGATGCAGTAACAAAAGTGTAAAAGTAAACTTTTATTTCAAGATTTTTATAATATTTTTCAGGATAAATATATTTTTTAATAAGTAATCAAAAGTATAAAATTTCATAAGGGATCAAAAATTAGAATATATATCCAACAAATGACATTACAGAAAAATGAAAAAAGAACTGCGGCGTCTTTCCACAATCTGTACCCTATAGTATGAGGTATGCAGTTTGCAGTTCTAAGAATTTGTAAACATTTTTAATTATCCGAAATTAGTGGTTCTAAAAAACAAAAAATAAATAAATAAAATAAAGATATAAATTCAGCCACTGTAGTCTATAAATACAAAAAAAAAAAAAAAAAAAAAAGGAAAAGAAATGATTGCTGCAATTACAAAATTATTTTCAGTATTACATTGAAACTCTTAAAGTTTATAAAACATTACATATAACATTAAATAACGAAAGTAAATGTGACATTTTTAAAACAGTATGAATTGCTAACATTCAGGTCGACACAGAGGAATTTTCAAAAATTATTCTTTTCATACATAAATACTTATTACAAATTGTCTAAGATGAAAAAAGGCAAAATTTGTATCCCCTTAAAATTTGTATTTAAAAATATTTGACAGTGTCCTGTTCAGCGTTGCCAGATCTGGAGGATTTTTTATTCAACAATCACCAATAATTTTTAATTGTAACATTTGCCTAATCGCTTTGAAGTTTGGTAGTCTATTATGTATAGCAAATACCACTGTTTTCCATCTTTAATTCCTACCTTCACTTAATCTTTAACCACGTTTCTTGCGACCATGGAAGCATCTGCGCATGTGCTGACCGAACGAGTCTACTGTTAAAATAGGGGAGATAAGAAAACACCGCGAACTGAATGATTGGATGTTTATTAAATTCCAACCTGTCGGTCAACTTTTCACCCCTCAAAGATTTTGGACTCGTCCTCACTGCTAGGCATAGGAAACGTGGTTGCACTGTACTATTGTATTGTTTTTATCAGTTATTAAACAGATACACTAAAAAACAGTACACGGCTAAAGGGTTAATGAACTAGTGATTTAAAATACCGTAATTTCTGGTAGATACCCCGCAGTTAAGATGTGTCATTTCTCCACCAGAAATTTTATTTGATGGAGAAATCTATACTTTTTCGAAGGAAGAGCTCGTACAAATATAAATTTATTTATCAATTGAAATTTCTGGTGCAAAACTGGGTTATATAACCTGCGGGGTATCTACCAGAAATTACGGTACTTGCAATAGATACTGTTTCATACTAGGTAATGAAACACAAAAATATGGCTACTATAAAACGTATTTAGTTTGGTAATAACATAAATTAAGAAAACTTCCACAGCTTTTTCAAAAGAAATATAGGTGCTTTCTTCTTAAGGAATCCTATTTAAGCAGTTGCACCTCACTGAAAACAAGGTCAACTTTTCTTTCGTTGATAAAATTAGATAAATATTTTTCTCATCAAGAAAAAAATCATCTGTTAAATTGATATTTTTTTTACAACAAGCATACAACCACTATAACTGACTGATATGTTATTAAATAAATTGACTAATTAATACTTCTTGTTACTAATATCAATTATTATAGCACCCTAACTATTGTATACATTTTTCTTTATGTTACTATTAAAATTTGAGGCAAAATTCAAAACCATCTTCTAAACAAAAACAAATATGTTTTGAATGTCTTTGTGAAAATACAAAATACATAAAAATAACTTAATTGTATAATTTTTTTTTTTTTTTTAATACATAAATTACATTGTTTATTTTATTAACCAAAGATCCTCCCAAAAAACCGCGCGACAATAAGTTTAATAAGTTTTAACTACAAAGCCGAGCTTCCCTGTTTTTTTTTTTTTTTTTCCGAAGATTATCACTGGCTTTTTTAAATTACGAAAAATCCTATTCATCATGAATATCATCAATAAAAAATTAAAAATATTTTTTGGTTCAAGCATTTAAAAAATATATATATATCAGAAATTAAATTGTTTATTTTATTCCCCAAACAACTTCCATCACCAAATAGGTTAGAATCTTTAGAATTGCTGCGTATGTGTTGCCATCTGATAACTAAGTTTAATAAGTTTTAATGGCAAAAAAAAAGTTTCTCATCTTATCATTGGCTCATTTAAATTACACAAAATTCTATTCATTATTATCTTTAGCAAATAATTTAAAATAGTTTTCTGTTCACGCAAAAAATAAATAAATAAATAAAAAATCATAAATTACATTATTTAACGAAGGTTTCACAAAAATTTAATGTCATGAAGAGTATCTATCATTAAATAAATTTTAACCGAAAACGCTGCGCCGAAAGCCGCGGCCATTTCGTAAAGAAAACGCTGCGCAAAAACGGCCTCGCCGAAATGGGTTTCTCGCCGAATCGTCCCATTCCAAAGTTAGCACACCATGCGTGCAATAATATATGTTTAGTCCCACCCATTTTAAAGCCCGGAATCCGCTCACTTTTTATTATTTATTAAAGCTTTTTTTTTTTTTTTTTTTTCAGAAAATCTTCCGCCCAAAAATGTTCAAAACATAAAACCTAAATTTCACTTGCTTTGATATTTTCTCGTTTCGACGTTAAAATCCTTTATGTTTATTTATTTTATTTTATTTTATTCAAATTTCGTGTAATATCAGGGGTGGTATTTTTCTCTTTTTTTTTTTTTCAGGACTCTCTCAGAGATAAGAATTTTCTGCCTTTTTTGCTACCAAAAATTTCATGCACAGATACTTCTTATATATTTATAGTAATGTGCCATGATTATACAAGGTAGAGATTATTTTATAAAAATAGTGGTAGCAATAAATTTGAAATTTTCTTATTACCCCCTTAACTGTTTCTTTTCTTTTCCGCTATATTTCAACTGACACCTATATTACTGCATGATAACATTCATGTTACTTAACCTTTGAATAGGCATGTTGTTTTGTCGAAAATTAATCTAAAGAAATACTGTGAAAAATTACCGGTGTCACTTTGTACAAACTGCTACTGAAGTAATGCCCGTACGCTGTGCTTGCAAAACAGGTAAGGGGTTAATGAGAGTGTTCTGAAAGAAGAGCGGAGAATAGGAATCCTGGTTACATTCTTCAAAAAGAAAGTTTAAGTAGGCTGATATTTTTTGTTTGTATTTAGTTTTATCCCTTCTACTTAAGCAATCAACAGCTGCACAAAACTTGAGTATCATACTTGAAAGTATTGCAAAACTAAATAGATATACAATAACATTTAATCACTTTGCCATACATTTCTCATAGACCAACATTAGCATTCGAGAGATAAATCCCGCCAGAGGTGTGGCTTTTGTCGATCGTGCCACTCCTGAACAATGTTTAATTTCAGATTCGGGGGACAGTCTCCTATAAGACAAATGGGTTGACAGTCTCGAATTGGTTGATCTAGTCCTGTCACTTGTCAAAGTTATTTCCTGGTGCAATTCCAGACATTCAACAAACTCATCCTCATTGTCTTGTCATTACCAAAGAGCTGTGCAATCTCTATTTGTATAGAATTTCATAAAAATCAATGTACAAACTCCCCTAAATCACAAACTCTTCCATTTTTTTAGGAGAGGTTTGCAGTCTTTTATAAAATAATTATTCATTTTTAGAGAAAATCGTGGTGCACGTACTGTTAGTCAAGGTTAGTAACTTATGAAATATTGTTTAAATAAAAGTATTTTTTACTACTACCATTGTATTGAAATTCTTAGGAACAGTTATGAAAATTTAAACATTTATTTTTGAAAAACAGACAGAATAACCAAGTTTTATCTTAATCTCTTGAAGCAATAAACATGCACATTCAAGTCCACATTTCATTACTGATGTTGTATACAACCACCTAAAATTGCATCTCGCCCACTCTACTCTTTCCCTCCGATCCTCTATGTGCGAAATCTCTCTTAGCTTTAACTATATCTGTGTGTATGTGTGTGTATTTATTAAGAAAAAAAAAAGAAAGGATGTGTTTTTCTCTGTTTTTTTTTTCTTCCGAAATTTGTCATATAACTGCAAGAAAATAGGAGATGGTTATTTCTAATCATGTGCCTGTCTAGAGATCATTAAATTGTTTATCCCGTGTTTAAGGAACAAATGACTTCTAAAGAATACTGGTAAAGTGTAGAACTATAGAACTACTAGATTAGTGCAGTTTAAACCTTAGATTACGTCAACTAAATATGGTAACATTGCATTTACGCTTTAACTTCATTTCTTCGTCATATTGAACGTATCGAAAATTATTTTCACTGTGCTCACGAATAATCGTATCCAGCGTTGCTATAGCCTGTAATTACCAGGACCAGATTTTTTATACATATCTTCTTTAATATGTTTTCTCTATCAAGTAAAAATAAACAATATATTAATATACTGGCCGATAAGTGGGGGAAAATGCGGCTCCATACCTAGTAAATCTGGTATTATTTCATCAGCGAGTGTCTGCTCCCATTTTCAGAGTTAAAGTATTTATAATTCCTCCAGTATTTTCTAATAATAATTACTATCCTATTTAATCCAAAAAAATGTTATAAACTAACAATAGCGATTTCCATAATCGTAATAGTGGTAGGAAACTACCTTTCTGAGTGATTAACATCAATTTCTCATATCTGCCAAAATTCTATTCAATACTGCATCACATTGTTAATATCCGCCCTT
Organism: Salticus scenicus; assembly: GCA_963930645.1. Classification (NCBI taxonomy): domain Eukaryota; kingdom Metazoa; phylum Arthropoda; class Arachnida; order Araneae; family Salticidae; genus Salticus; species Salticus scenicus. The sequence goes on from OZ005657.1 coordinate 112,639,071, forward strand.
TTTTTCACACACAAATTTATTTTTAGAGTAATTTTCTCCAAATATAATTACCATTAAATAAGAAGAAAAATATTTAAAAAAAAAAAGGACTGGTGTGCAAAAAAGGCGGGTAATAACAATGCTACAAAATATTAAATAGAATGTTGGCGTATACGCCTTCTGATATGGAATTACTAGTAATTCTAATTGAAGTCTTTTGTGTCCTAACTTCTTAGACAAAATATAAGTTATAGTAGAGGATACTCTAACTAGTAGTAACTCAAAAGATGTATTAAATAAGCTCTCATTACAGGGTATTATCAGACAACATTTTTTCCTTGATTCTCACACGAATAATTTTTTTTTTCGCAATTTTTAATAGTGTGTTTCCACCAATAATTAACTACAAATTATCATATAAATATTCTGGTGGAAGAATCAGGAAAAAGGCGAGTCTGTAACTGCCAGTGTTGCCAGATCTGGCGGATTTTTTATTCAATAATCACCAATAATTTTTATTTGTAAGGTTGGCCTAATCTCTTCGAAGATTAATCGTCTACTATGTTATATCAAGTATAACTTTCTTAAATTATTGGTGAATATTGAATGAAAAATGTGGCAACATTGGTAACCACCCTGCATTTACTTCAAAATAGCATTAACGAACTAGATTTATAATAGGGGCATAGCCTTCTCGTCTAGTGTTTAACCCTTTGCGGCGCAAGACAATTAGGATCATTTAAATTATACTGCCACCGGAATTCTTGAACTAAATTAAACTAAAAGAAATTTTAAATTTTGAGGTTAAAAAAAAAAAAAACGGCCTTTTCTGATATGTTATAAACGTAAATTTTTGCTAAAAAATTTCCGGGATGAATTTTTACAGCTGGATCATAAATTTTGCGTCCTTGCAGCGAGGACGGCGCGCGTTAAGGGGTTAACCCTTTCAGTCGCAGTGTTCCCGCTGATGGAACACCTAATTTTAATTCTCAAGGGCAAAAACTCATCCCGGAAATTTTTAGCAAAAATTTACATTTATAACATAGCACAAATGGCCTCTTTTTCTAACCTGAAAATTTAAAACTTGTTTTATTTTAATTTTTTTCGTAAACTCCGATGGGAGTGTAATTTAAATGTTCTGAATTACCCTGCGCCGTAAAGGGTTAAGAGCGATATAGGTGGCATAGTTTTTACATTGTGATTAAATAATTTTTATGAAAGTTCAGATATTCAGAATTAATTTATTGAAAATAAAAGCCAGAATTGTCCATTTAATACTTATGACAAGTGCTCCTAAAATCCTCCTTCATACTTATTTTTAGAAAATGTAGTTTATGGATCATTATTAATATCAAAATAGGAACTTTTTTTTATATATAACCAATACTAAAGAATTTGTTTACGCAATAATACACATATTCACAAAATATAAATCTACTTTATGTAAAACAAAACTATCCTCTGTTACACTGTATTTTATAACTCACTATCTGTAGGAATGTAGTGTTAAAAAGAAATAAATAATATGTTAAATAATATAGATATATATAGAGATAGATAGATATATATTAATTAAAGAATAAAACTATTTGAAAAACTTTGTTTTATGTAAACACCATAATGATCTTATTAGTATTAATAAAATTTAAAGTTTTTTGCCACATAAATAGCACGCGGGAATTAACTTATTTGGCAGAGATGGATAACTAACGTTATTTAGAGTGTTATATCCATAAACGACTTCTAGAAACGAAACGATTCTTCCGAAAAGGTTAATACCTTTTATTAGCGTAAATAATTACATTCAGAGAACGGAAATTTAAGGATGCAGTAGTTAATTTAAAGAAAGTGTATATACTAAACTCTGAAAGAATGATTTCTTCATGGCAGCAGAAAATTAACTTTAGTTTAAATGATGTGATGGCATTTAAATGTATTTTATATCTTTCTGAATAAATGTATGAACTTGTCTAAAATAATAGCAGGGAAGTGTGGGGCAGGTTGTAACAGTTTTTAGAAAATTAAATATATTGTGAAATGTAATTATGTTTTCCTGTTTCTAATTGCTGTTTTCAATAACAAACGTAATCATCTATCATATTTATTTAAAAAAAAAACATTTTCGTTAATATTGCTAGTTTTAGCACAAAAAAAAAAAAAAATATATATATTTTTTTTTTTTTTTTAAATTATTATTTACCTCTTACAATTTGCCCCGGATTTGGGGATAGTTGTAACACACGTGGGGCAAATTGTAACGGATACAAAGTGAACCCTAACAATAAAAAACGACGATATTTCAAAATGCTTTTTGTTATCAATAATTTATTAATTTAATTAAAAAGACAGTTAATAACTAATATTAAATTATAACCGTCTTGGTGAAGTAAAAGTGAATTATATCAAATGGGTTTTAGTAAAATAAAGATAAAATTAAAGATAAAATTAACTTAGTCATGGTTGAAATTATTTCAAGCAAATGATATTTTGTTCCTCTCATGCATTTAATGTCTGCTCACATTTTGCAAATTAAGCATTATACCCATTCTTCTGCAACGGAGAGGGTTTAGCATAGCTTGAATTTTCCGCCCTTTTTTCAGGACACTCTCAATGATGAGAAATTTCTGCTTTTTTTTCTACCACTATTTTTATGCAATATTCTCTAATTCGCGATTAAATCGCGATTCTAATTCATGATTAAATAATCACAGCACTATAATATAAAAACACAGTTTTTTTTTTTTTTTTTGTATAAATATAGTAATGACAAAGAAGCCAAAAATTTTTCATTTTTGAAAGTTTCCTGAAAATGAGCGGAGACTTCGAGCTATGGCTCTAGGCATGGTTTATTTATAAAAAATATATATAACGATTTATACAAAAAATTAAACATGTATTTTATAATTCATCATACAAACTAAATAAATAGCTATAACATTTCTTTAAAGTATAAATCAGCATACTTTTAATCAAAATTTACGAAAAAAAAAATCTTTCTACTAACTAGCGAAAATGAAGCACGTGTACAGAACCTCTCATTAACCATTTCTGTGGAGCACCGATTGTTCTTACATTGTAAATCATGTCATAAGAATTATGTTTATAAAAATATTTAAACACAAATGTTGCAAACTATTTCGTAAATTTCGTGTTACTTCTTACCCCTGTGACAACTAGCCCCACGCTTCCCTACCTACTCTTGAAAAAAATTTCGTAATCTAAATCTGCTTTAATAATCTAGGCATAAACAACAACAAAAAAAAAAAAAGTGCAATTGTCTATATTTAAAGAAAGAAAAAGAAAAAAGAGAGAGAGAGAGAGAGAATTTAACAAATAATAATTTTTTTTTAAGAAGTTTTTTTTTTCTTTTTTTTTTTAATGTCATAAAAAATAGCTTTTGCAATATAAACATTCTGCTTGCAAACCTATTCAAAGTTTTATAATTTAATACTGAAGTTGGATTATAAAATATAAATATACATACTAAATGCATTACTGAATGATATTTTAACTAACGAAATAAAACAGCAATAGATTAAAGTACATAACGTTATATATCATATGAATGCAACGTTTCTTTACAAAAGAAAATATATTAAGTTATTTACAATCATACAGAAACATTAGATAAATAATAATATTAATAATTATTATTATTATTATAACAACAGTGAACTATTTCAGCTTTATTTAGTGGTCGAGTGATTGTTCTATGCTACCAACTTTCCCGAATTTTAACACCGCTACTTTAATTTAGCTCATTTATAGATTTCTAACGCAATGCTCTTGTTATCTGGATATCCACAAAAGACCCCCAAGAATTGTACACCACACAGACCTAAAGCCATAGTGTAGTGAATTGTCCTTATTCCTAGCACAAATATGTAATTGCGATTAAATTAGAAGAAAAAAAATCTTCGAAAATTGATATGAGAATAAGGCGGGTGCTAACAGTATTTCCGAATACATTGTTAAAGTTGGCAACTGTAATAAAATCCTATATTTAAACGTGACAACTGCTATTACAACCTCCATTTAAAGATTAAAAAAGCACTTATGTATAATTCAATATAATATTACCATAGCCTCCTAAATTAGATGCCTGTCGCGTTTCTCGGAAACTTGGCAACAGTTGAAGCGTTAGAGAGCGCCACCTGGTACAGATTGCGTGACTTTTCAATTCAACAGCCACCAAATTTTTTTAAAAGTGGGATATGATATACATATCATAAAAGGCGAATAGAATAGAAGAAACGTCGATTGTATATATCGTATATCACTTCTTAAAATTAGTGGTGACAGTGGAATAAAATAGCCTCGCAATTTGTACCAGAGGGCGCTGTCTACCACTTGAACAGTTGCCAAGTTTCTGAGACACGTGACAGGCATCTAGTTTAGGAGGCTATGATATGACACAGCGTTTAACATGATACGAAAGTTGAAAACTGCTAGTTAGCAAAGTGGCCTAAAAAATCACATATTAGTTAATTTAAAATGTATGTTAATCCGATTTTCATCAAATATATCCAAGAACCAATCCAATTAAATTAGCATAATAATAATAATAATAATAATAACAATAATAAACGCATTAAAATCGGTTATTTCGTTTGAAAGCCAGAGTACCACATACAAAGACGCACACAAAAACAAAATATACAAACTTATATCACCTTTCTTTTTTGATCTGGGGTAAAAAATGCAATAACTTAAATATATTCATGCAATAACTTGAATATATTCAATAAATATAGTTTAACAAACCTAAGTCAATTTTCAAGTAAAGTAGTATTTTCAATAAAATGTTCTATAATGCGTTTATTAATACTTTAAAAAAATAGTATATAATAAGCTAATATTTTATAATTATTAGTTTTATTTAAATAGACATTTGTAAGTATTAATTTTAAAAAATAATGTCATAAGAAACTAAGAAATCCTCCTTATACATTTTTAACAAATTTAACACGCAAAAAACAAAACTGACTTCATACAAAATATTTGAAGGCTATGTTTTATTCAAAAGCAGCTGTGCTTAGAATTTAAAAATATATTAGGAATATCGATGGCTAACCGTTTTCTACTTAAAATAACATTATATATCTACATATGTCATTTTGATTGTTAGGAAAGTTCGAGCATACATAGTTTTTTGTACATTTTTTTTTCTTTAGTCTTTTAGAAGAAAATCCAAAATTCATTTTCTCAATAGATTTTACATGAAAACAAACTAAAAAAATATTGAAGAATGTAAAATTTAAAAAATATACTATTTATAAAAATATATTTTGTTGGTAAAAAATCCTTTCCTTTTTATTTAAAACGTATCTTAAACAATAAGAAAAAAATAAACGCCTTTAATTCAAAAAATAATTATCCAAAATTAATTAACTGCTATAAAATACATTATAATGCGTTTTATATATTGTCTACAGCAGTTATTTCAGGTTAAATTATTATCACGGTCCTTCATCAGATGAAACAACTAGGTACGAATGTATCCTTAAAGCAGAAAGATAATCTCGCGACCACTAAGAAATTTAAATTGACTTCTGCATGTGGCTTTCTCTTAAACATAATTTGTTAAATTTTAGAGCAGTTATGCTATTTACCAAGCAAAGAAGGAACAACAGTTTAAAAATCGATAACAAGGTAAAAATATAGAAAAATGGCTGAATAAAAACGTTAAATACGGAACCCGCCGTTTATTAACAGGGGAGGAAATTTGGAGCAGAATTCATACCACAATAAAAGAAGCAAACTTTTCCTTTTATTAAAACAACGATTTTACGGGTAGATAAATATTTTAAACGAATACTGGTATGAGTTTTGTGCCAATTTTCCAGACCTGTTAAAAATCACATTTGTTCTGATCCAAAGTGATCTTATTAAGTGGTTTATTTTTATATCAAATGAGCATTTCTGCACTCAAAAAAAAGTATTACTTTCCTAAATTTAGATAGAAATTTCAAAATGTAAACGAACAATGGAATTAATAAGCAATGTTAATTAATTTTTGATTAATAATTAATTAAAAATTCCTTTAAAATAAGTAAAGTAAACACATCCCAAGTTCCGATGAGCTTTTTCAGGAGGAAAATCATGCTTACTTTGCCAAAAGCTCATGCCTTTCATTTAACTTTAAAATCTTTCCATTTAAACCACTTATTTCTTAGTTATTTCAAAATAAAAACTAGAAATTGTCTTTTAATAATTAAAATTTTTTTTAAAAAAAAGTTAGCATTTGAGAGTGAAACCAAATTTGTAACTTATTACCTCGTTTTGAAGAATAAGTCCCTTGAAATTTTACTAACACAAGTGATGGGGCATGTTTAATTAGTGACTATGCTGCAAATCTAAAATTTTCGACAAAGAGAGATAACCGAGAGATTGCTCTGTAATTTATTTTCTTAAAAAAAAAAAAAAATCACAGTGTAAATAAAGATTTATTTAGTGTGCATAAGTGAAAATTTTGCTGCTGAAGAGATTTTTTCTGAGTCTATTAACCAGCGATGCTGATTTTATTAAGCGGTGGTGTTATAGGTAGCTTTTATTAATTCGATTCTGGTCCTTCTTGCAATTTGATCAGTTTAAGCGGCTGATTTTATTAATCAGTGACTTTATTAAACGGCAGTTACTGTATTTAATTTCAGTGCAAAACCAGTGAACGTTCATATACCAATCAAATATAACGCAAAAACCGCATGCTTTTCTATATTTAACCCCTCACCTGCCGAGAAATAATTACGAGATTTGCTTCAAAGGGCCCCCTTTGTCGTTAAAATTCTTAACGACTTTATAAAAATTATCATTCAAACACATGTCGCTACTTTGGCGACGTATTTTTAATGTATCTTTTCAAAGTAGTTATTATAGACATTTTTAGAATATTAAATTGAAATAAGGTAAATATCTTACCTTATCGGTCCAGATTCGTGGGGACTGCCGGCCTCTGTTGGTTCCTTTCTATTCATTGGAGTCGATTCACGACATAAAGCCAAAATAATAGGATATCAATTACGGCTACACACATTTATTACATACTACAAGGACGAACACGAAGAACACACTAAGTAGAAAAGAAGAAAACAAAACATTAATATCGGCGCGCAGCGCCATCTACAGGTTTTAGATTAGACCAATAAATAACACATTGGCCCCCGGATGAACATTAACTTTATGTTCATTTTCCCATTGTAATTATATCTAATATTTTTCTAATTGTAAGTCCACACAAATGTCATAGTTTATAATGAAAGTTTTTAAAGTTTGTTTAGCCCTTTTCAAAAATTTCAACTGGATAAATCAACTGGAAAGGACGTCTCAATGTACCTGTAGCAGTTTTTATCTCACAAGATCGAACCTTTCCATCTCTACCGGGAAACACTTGTGTGACTACTCCTAATTTCCACAGGTATCTTGGCAACTTGGAATCATAGATTAAAACAACATCATGTGGCGAATATTCACGAATACTGGAGTGTCGACTTGTCATGGCGTTTTTGAGCTGAAGAAGGTATTCCGTCTTCCATCTTGACCAGAACTGGTCCAATATTCTTTCTTTTTGATTAAAACGTTTCACATATGATGCTGAAGTTCCAGGAAGCACATGTGGTTTCATATGCACGATAGGTAGGGTAGTAAGTCGCTGACCTACCAAGAAGTGTGCTGGCGTAATTGGAGAAGGTTCTCCTGAGTCTGCATAGACGTATGTAATGGGTCGCGAATTAATTGAACTTTCAATTTCACATATAACTGTATGTAGTTGTGTGTGTGTTAAAGTGGTTTTGCCAACCACCTTTCTTAAGGCAGATTTTACAGATCGCACCATTCTTTCATAGAAGCCTCCCCACCATGGCGACATTTCCATGATATATTTCCATTTTATTTTATTACTACTATAGTAATCTTTAACGTCGGGGTGGGTAATTATTTTCCAAATGTGCCTTAACTCAATATCAGCTCGATGAAAGGTTCGAGCGTTATCGGAGTAAACCGTATGGCAAAGACCCCGCCTTGCTACTATTCTTCTGAAGGCCAATAAGAATGTTTCTGTAGATAGGTTCTTTACCAATTCCAGGTGCACTGCTCTTGTAATTGCGCATGTGCACACCAGAATATAATATTTGCTATCATTATTTCGGATGTATAAGGGGCCTGCAAAATCAAGGCCTATCACTGCAAAGGGCTTTTGTTCATTGATACGATCTGCAGGTAACGGAGCTGATATCTGGGCTCCAGATCTAGAATTAAATTTTATGCAAATTCTGCATCTTCTTAATACGCTTTTTACTGCCTGTCTGCCCTTGATTACCCAAAATTCCTCCCGTAATTGAACTAATGTATCATTAATGCCAAAATGAAACACTTTTTCATGCGCATTTTTTATTAACAAATCAATTAATTTACCCTTTGAAGGCAACAGGATCGGGTGTTTTTCGTTAAAGGAATAATTTGATTTCTGAAGCCTTCCTCCGATGCGCATTATTCCTTCGGAATCCAAAAATGGTGAGAACTCAATTAAATTTGAATTTTTCAAAATAGGTTCCCCATTTATCAAACAGTTTAATTCATTCGGAAAACTAATTTTCTGTGTATATTTAACCCACATTGTTTGCGCACTACCAATTTCTTCTGCCGATAATGGACCGCTAACTTTCTCGTTTTTAGGATTCGCGTTGTTAAGAAATCTCTTTATCCATGCCGTAATTCTGAGGACGTAAAATGTTACTATATTTTTCTAGATCCAATATTGGTTCAACTGTTTCTATACAGATTTTAAACTGAATTATTTTTCCAGGTGTTTTCCTTTTTTCTTCGGTAATATATTGCGTGTCTACCTTTTCCCCAATATCATTACCTTTACCATTTAGCTCAGATAACCATTTTGGACCTTTAAACCAAAAATCATTATTAACTAACGCATTTGCGCTAATACCACGAGTAACTAAATCTGCGGGATTATCCTTTGTATTACAATATGACCAATTTTCGGGTACTGACAATTCCTGAATTTCAACTACTCTATTTTTAACAAAGGGTTTCCATTGTTTCGCCGATCCCTTCACCCAGTGTAAAACAATAGTAGAATCTGTCCAATAAAATTTCTCGATGTTAATTTCCTTAAATATATCACAAATATATTTCGCTACTCTAGCTGCTATCACCGCTCCCATTAACTCCAATCTTGGTAACGTTAGTTTCTTTAGCGGCGCAACTCTAGCCTTCGACATAATCATACTTACATAACATTTTTTATCATTACTGATAACCCTAAAATATGCAACACAACCATATGCAAGTGGTGAAGCATCTGAAAAAATGTGTAGTTCTACACACGAATTTTTCAAATCAACATACGTCAAATAGCATCTATCTATTCGAATTTCTAATAAATCCTTAATTTCGTTACACCACTTTATCCAAATTCCCTTAAGATCCTCCGGCAATTCGTGATCCCAATCCATACCTCTTTCCCACATTCTTTGAAGAAAACACTTTATCCTAATTAAAAAGGGAGATATAATCCCAATAGGATCAAAAAATTTTGCAGCTGTATGTAATACATATCTTTTCGTACATACCGATATATCCAAATTTTCAACTATAGATTTCAAAGCTAATCCTAATTTATCACTATCTTTATCCCACACCAATCAAAGAATATTTATTACACTATCATTATTTGCCTCCGAAAAAGAATCATTTTAATCCCACATGTTCTTTAATTTCTGTGAATTCGTACTAAACTTTCTTAATTTCATTCCAGCCTTTGCTAAAATATTTACCGCAGTAGAAGTTAATGCATAGGCACCATTTACGGTGTCGGAGCCATAAAGCAAATCGTCCACAAACAGAGCTGAATTTAACATTTCATAACTATCCGGATAAATTTCCTTATATTCCTTAATGTGTTTCTTAATTGTTGCCGTTAAAAAGAAAGGAGAAGTTGTACAACCAAATGTAGCTCTGGTCATTCGCATTATTTTATAATTCTGAGTGTCCTCGTCAAACCATAAAAACTTTAGAAAATTTCTATCGGGTTCCGCGATTTCTATCATTAAAAACGCCTTTTCAATATCTGCGCAAAACGCAATCTTAAACATTCGAAATCTATTAATTACATCCAAAATTGGTGGTGTAAGACATGGCCCTTTTACGAGACGATCATTTAAAGATTTACACCCTGAAACTCTACTGGAACAATTAAAAACAATTCGTACCTTAGATGTTTGTTTTTCCCTTCTAATAACGGCACTATGTGGGGAGAAATATTCCCTTTCAGAGCGACCGCATTCTTCAACTATGCCTCGATGTTCTTGTTCTGTGATTATCTGCCTATATAGCTCAAAAATCCATTTATCCGCTTTTAATCTTTTTCTCAAATAATTGAACTGTCGTCTTGCATTTTCAAAATTATTCTCAAATTTATCCATACCATGATCATTCCATAATAAATGAGTAACATAATGACCCTGATTATATTCTAACTCTTTATCAAATTTATTTATTATTTCCTGATCGGAAGCAGAAATCAATTTATCATCATTTATTCCCAAAAGATCCAAAGACCATAACCTTTGCAAATCATTACCCGTACAATCGGATGATTCATTTTTTTTCATGCATGGATGGTTTTCATGTAAACAAAAAGAGTTACCACATTCGATCTTTAACACGGAGGCGCCAGTAATTAAGTTGTCTGGGTTGTTTCCTGAATTATTATTGCCTGACAATGTCCATCCGAATAACGTATTTACAGCAAACAACGAACGATTAATTTTCTTTTTATTTTTTTGCAGTTTCCAAAATAACCCGCCGCCAATTAGAATGTCTGGAGCCTTCGAATGCAATTGCGGAATTTTATTTCCTTCCCCCTGACTCGAAATCAAAAGTTTTCGAAATATTGCGTCATCCAGAATCTTTAACTTCGTGAAAGAGATTTGATTTACGACCAATGCCTCAACATAACATTTCTGTTTGTGGTTTTTTAAATGAGACAATTCGAAATTTACGACTGAATATTCATTTGATTGAGGCTGTTCACACGAAAACGGATATATTATGAGAGTTTCTTTTCTAATCACCGGCAATTTTAATTCACGCGCGAGTGATATTTTTATGAAATTTCTTTGTGATGCATTATCAAATAATACGGCACACTTTAGAGAGTTTAAATTAGAACTATTTGTTATTCTTGCGAAGCAAGTTTGTAAATATATTTCATTATTCTCAAGCGGATTTTGTACAGGACACTTATAGGACAATACAGAATTATCATTTTCGCAAACACTGTTCTCAGAATTATTTGTTTGGGTATGTTCGATGTGATTTTTATCTTTCATATGAGCCGTTGGAGTTTCCGATTTTTGTTTATAGCAAATTAATGTATTGTGTTTTCCTGAACATGTGTCACATTTGAGACCCGATAAACAGAATTTAGCGGTATGTTTACCTCTTTTGAAACATAAATAACAGATTCCCTGTTTGCGTAAAGACAATTTTTTATCCTCTAAATTTAATTTACACATTTTACTTTCGTGATCATTCATTGCATCAACACAAAATATACATTAACTAACAGTTAATTTAAAGGCTGATGCCTTTTGCATTGTGTTAGAATTTTTATATCCCGAACCAGATTTCCGGTAGTAAGCATTATTATTATTATCCGATGATTTTGATACAAATCTGGAATTTGAGTTTTTATACCCGCTATTGTGAGTTTCTACTTCGCGTTTTAAAAATAAAAAAGTTTTTTCCCTAGTCTGAACTTCTAATTTTAAATGTTTTAACAAATCTTGTACATCCCATTCCTCGGATTCTGTTTTCGTTTTATTATAGTCTATCATAATACTGGTAGGTATTAATTTTGTAACAATTGGAAATAACAAATTTCCGTAGGATTTTATATCAATTCCTAAATTTTCGAGAGATTTAATATTAACATCAAGGGCGTCGTGCAGTAAGCGTAATTCTTTAATTTGATTTGGAGATTTAACAGGGTTCAAATTTAATAACGCGTCAATTTTATATCTTATTATAATATCTTTTTTTCCGAATCTAGATTTTAATAAATCAATTGCAGTATTGTAATTTTGATCTGAGAGTGCTAAACCCTGAATAGCTGTTAAAGCTTGGGCCTTTAAAAAGCTGCGTAAATACACAAATTTCTGAACATTAGAAATGTCGTTGTTGTTATGTATTGTGATTTCATACTGGTTCCAAAATTCAATCCAGTTTTCTGGAGAACCCTCATAAACAGGAATTGATATCTTGGGCAATCTCACGGAACTTCCATTACTTCTTTCTAAATGTGAATTGGGTGTTTGCTCATTTCTTGGCTGTGATACGATCGGAGTGACATTTAAATTTTTTATTTTCTCTATCTTATTCATAATTTGAGCTTTTACATCAATAATTGAATCTCTATACTCTTGTCTCGATTCTATTTCAGATTGTAGCTCGTTGAGATCCGTGATTTTGGCCTCAATTTGATCTTCAACTTCTATAATTTCGTTATTCTTTACTTGCAGTTTTTCTAACTGTGATTCAAATTCAAAAACATTTAACCCTTCGTCGGGTTCATTTAATTTTAGGTATATCGTATTCATGAGTTTTGTACACAATCCCTTGAGGGTAGAACGTTTTCGTTTTAACTTTTCAACTTCGGTTGCCATATTGTTAATTTATAAATTTGAACTATAGAATAAGGAACAATTCTTAATCATATTTTAAGGGCCTGGCAGTCCCTGTTCGGGCGCCAAATTTATGTCGTTAAAATTCTTAACGACTTTATAAAAATTATCATTCAAACACATGTCGCTACTTTGGCGACGTATTTTTAATGTATCTTTTCAAAGTAGTTATTATAGACATTTTTAGAATATTAAATTGAAATAAGGTAAATATCTTACCTTATCGGTCCAGATTCGTGGGGACTGCCGGCCTCTGTTGGTTCCTTTATATTCATTGGAGTCGATTCACGTCATAAAGCCAAAATAATAGGATATCAATTACGGCTACACACATTTATTACATACTACAAGGACGAACACGAAGAACACACTAAGTAGAAAAGAAGAAAACAAAACATTAATATCGGCGCGCAGCGCCATCTACAGATTTTAGATTAGACCAATAAATAACACCCTTCTCTTTCATCTCTGAAATGAGTAATTTTTTCAAAAACAGTGTCAAGATCACGTTCAAGTTCATTTTATTGCATTGTCAAACAGTGTCAGTAGTTTCACTGGTAGCAGTACAGTAAAAAGGATCGTACTTCGTTAAAACGTATATATACGCCCGGGGCGGTTAAGCAGTTAATAACACTGTTTTCGAAAAATCATCTTCAACTTTTTTAATCGAATGCAATGTCATGAAGCTCGTTTTCATCAATAAAAACAGTTTAATGGTTTCTTCAAAAATTTTGATTATTGTATAAAAAGTACTTTACTTTTATTAAAAATATCCCGTTAATACATATATATATATATATATATATATATATATATATATATATATATGTATGTATGTATGTATGTATGTATGTGCGTGTGAAACCTTCTCAAGCATATCTCGGGAAGAAATAAAAAATCACAGGAAGATTTATAAAATTAAATAAAGAAAAACAATAAAAAGTATACAATAAAAGGTAAACAAAATCCAAAAAAAAAAAAGAAAGCATACAACATTTAACACTCATCAGGAGCTTTAATTGAATATTATATGCAAAATCATTTTCAAATCACACACACACTTATATATATATATATATTATTGTTATATTCTTTATTTAATTCAACATACTTAGTAAAATGAAATACATTGAATTTAATCCTACGAAAGTACGAATAGAAGCATAAACCAGTTAATTTCGAAATATTCTGTTCTAGTGACTTTTACATAAATAATTTTCTTATCTCTTACTTTCCATAATTCTTTGCGTAATCTGTAGTAAATCCCAAGAGATAAAGAAATGAATAATATATGAGCGAAACACTATTTAAATAACAAATTAATGTTTATAGTACTTTTGGATTTAGAATTTGTAAAACACAAACTTTGCATTTAATGCCTCGTAAGAAAAGTATTTTTAGTAAAAATTTCAAAAGAATAATGCATTATATTTCAGGATTAAATTAAAAGCATGGTATTTAAAACATGCTATATCTAAATAAAAAAAAGGTTTTAAAGACACTTTGATGCTGATAATGCCTCAACAACTTAAAATAAAATATTCTTAATATCATATTAATGACAATTTCAAATTTTGCAAAATGTAGAGATTTTTTTATTCAATAATCCCCGATTATTTCGAGGATCATTGTTTAACGTACGTGATAGATGATTAATCTTTGATGTGATGAGGCAAAATTACAATTAATAAAATCTTTTTGTAAAAAAATAGAACCGACTCCAAAAAGGAACTACTATTCAAACAACTAAAAATGAAAGAAAATTGGAATTGTAAAATGCGCCTAAAAGTATAAAATAATTTTCTTCGCCAAAAAACCTATAACACTATAATTAATCATAACTTTTGAAGTCGGCGCAAAATTAAATAAAATTTAATTAGTTTTTAAAGGTTTGTCTTTAGATCGGTAGCAACAAATGCTGTTGTCTCGAGTGATCCATTTTCATGTTTCCTTTATTATTTTATCACTGTATACAATTGGTCCATTAGTATCATCTATATAGAACAGTGAACATTCTTCACAATGCGGTATTTATGTTTCTACGAAGTTAGAGTTTCCTTTGCAAATTTGGCATAACTTTGATAAATATCATCCTTGATGGCTTTTGGATTTGGCGATCAAAACGTAAGACAAAAATATACTCGTAAGATGTATATTTTCATCATATATATTGTACGATGTGTTGTTTCAAAATTTTGATTACTCTCTTGATATGCCTTATGAAGATAATCATGATATCCCAAAGAAATGAAATATGTTTGCCAGATAATTTTGCAATTTTTCTTTCACCAAGGACATCCGATACCAGCATCTTCGCCAACTTTTGCTGCTTACGAAATCTTATTTGTTTTCTTGAATCAAATTAGTTTTCGGCTGCGTTTTGCAGGTAACAATGTGAGATGTGTATTTTGAATAGGATTTGATTTTTGTATTGAATAAAGGTATCAATTTTTATTTAATTTTGCGCCGACTTCAAAAGTTATGATTAATTATAGTGTTATAGGTTTTTTGGCGAAGAAAATTATTTTATACTTTTAGGCGCATTTTACAATTCCAATTTTCTTTCATTTTTAGTTGTTTGAATAGTAGTTCCTTTTTGGAGTCGGTTCTATTTTTTTACAAAAAGATTTTATTTTTTTCTTTTCAGTGAAAACTTACTTATATAGCAGAACATCAGAAGACGTTCGATGGAAGTTTCACAAATCACAACTTCCAAGAAAAGTGACATTACTCAAAAAATGGTTTATGTCACTGAAAAATACATGAAATGCACACAATGTGAACAGAAAAGTTACATCTCCATCTAGAAAGTTATCCACTCGAGAGACAGTTGTGCCAGTTTTATTCAAATCAAGTTATTTTTAAGTTGATTTTTCTCAAATGATGCATTTTTAAGTTGTGTCACTTTTCTTGCCTTTATCGGATATGAGCAAAAAAAAACTATCTATTGAACGAACATACGTTAAATTAAAAAGTCTTTAGAAATGTAAAGAACGGATACGCTGTATTCGTAACCGAAAATTTTGTTATGCATACATATTGAACTTTACAGTGAATACGTGTCATCCGCTGCGCTGGTAATTGCGCAGCGCAAAGTTCAAAGAAAGAGCAAAATATGCATTGCAGCTGACGGACAGAAGTTACAACATCGATACTTACATACTGCTTTTACCAGTGTAGCTGCATGCGTTCAGCAGTTAGAGTGAGAACAGACTTTTGTGAGTATCCTATAGTTGTTTATATCTTACAGAAATCATAATGAAACCTATTTCAGGCCAAGATCATTTACGACACCAAAAAAAGTATTAGAATTAAATCATCTCTTACGAAGTTATAAACTAACAAATTTCAACAACAACAACAATGAGAAACATGGATTTTATTAAAACCTCTTTCTTTATGAAGTCGATTTAAAACGTTTATGCGTTAATCGATGTGACCGCTTACAATAACCATACTTTGAATTTTACATAGCATAAATGTCACCCGCTACACTAAAACGTATGCAATGTCGTTCAAGTGTGAACAAAATAGGAAATTATGAACAAACAAATGCACTTTTTAAGCGTTCTGTTTTTAACATTAATGTCTAAACTATCTTTTCGTACTAAATCGATGTGGCTCTGCAATTTTATAATTCACTTTTTCCCCTGTCTTGAACCGTTTCTGAGATAGTAACGCTAACTCAGCTGTTTTCCACCAGGTGGCGCTGTAGGCGGTTGAATCGCGTAGCACATGTCCACTTTACTATGCCTACATACCCCTTTTATGACTATAGCTGAAGCTGTTCAGCAATTAAAAGAGTCAGGACTGACTTTTTTGGGCACCCTGTATTTTGTTTTGATCGTAAAGATATAACAATGGGACCTATTTCAGACCTTTACAATAAAACAAAAAGTATCAAAATCGAATCATCCGTTCAGAAGTTATGAGCTAACAAACAAAAACAAAAAAACATACGCTTTGAATTGAGAACCTCCTCCTGTTTGAAGTCGATTAATTAGAGCATCTCTTACGAAGTTATAAGCTTACAAACACCAACTACAACACACAGCTCGAATTAAGAACAGCCTCCTTTCTGAAGTTGGTTGAAAACGACTTTGCGCTAATCGATGTGACCGCTTACAGTAACAGTACTTTGAAACACAGAGTATACGTGTCATCCTCTACGCTGCAATGTGTGCATAGTGTAGGAAATTACGAACGAACAACTGCACGCTTTAAGCGTTCTATATTTAGCAATAATGTCTAAAAACTGTTTTTTCGTAGTAAATGAATGATGCTCTACAACTTCGTAATTAACTTTTCTCCCATCTTGAACCGTTTTTGAGATGGGAGCGCTAATTCCGCTGTTTTTCACCAGATGGCGCTTTATTCTCTTTAGATTGTAAAGATATTACAATGGGACCTACTTCAGACCAAGATCTTTACAACAAAAGTATCAAGTAACCGTATTTTGAACAATATAGCGTATGACTCACCAGCTACGTGTGCAATGTAACTCAAGTGTGCATAGTGTAAGAAATTGCGAACAAACAAATGCATGTTTTTAGCATCACACTCTAAACTACCTTTTTGTACTAAATCGATGATGCTCTGTAATTTTATATTGCACTGTTTCCCCCTGTCTTGAACCGTTTCCGAGATAGGAACGCTAGCATGAATGTCTAAACTATCTTTTTCTACTAAATCGATGATACTCTTCAACTTTCTAATTCACTTTTTTCTCTAGAACCGTTTTCGAGATAGGAACACTAAATCCGCTATTTTTCACTAGGTGGCGCTGCAAGCGGTTTAACCTTGTACTGCTTGGCCACTTTGCTATACTTACATACCATTTTTATCCCTATAGCTGCAGCAGTATAGCAGTTATAAGAGTTGGGACTGATTTTTTTGGACACCCTGTATTTTCTTTAAATCGTAAAGATATTACAATGGGACCTATTGCAGACCAAGACCTTTTCAACAAAACAAAAAGTATCAAAATCGGAGCATCCGTTCAGAAGTTATGAGCTAACAAACATAAAAAAAACAAACGGTTTGAATTGAGAACCTTCCTTCTTTTTTGAAGTCGGTTAAAAATTAGAGGTGGTTACTGAATAAAAATGTCCCAAAACTTCGCAACACTGACAGTTACTCACAAATGTTACCTCTTAAAAGTTATCAAAGTATCAGTTTTGCGAAAAATAAAATAAAATAAAATAAAATAAATAAATAAATAAATATGAAATTTCTCTGAGTTTTACCCATGCTACACTAAAACCTCAGTCTCATGAAATTGCTATATTTATTGATCATTCTAAACCCAATGAACCTACACATTTCTGCTTCAAATGGAAAAATAAATGTAAGCCTATATTCGTTCACTAATTTGAAGGATAAGTGATAAAATGCAATTTGAATGTGCTACCATATTTACTATGTAAATTTTCACTAAAGGTAATGTGTTGAAGATTATATAAGGTCATTTTGAAACGAAAAAAGGAAAACGTAATAAGCACTAATCCCTTATATTAAAGCTTTATATCGTAGGCCCACTAGTGAATGACAGATTCTGCTATCAAAGATGGTAGATGGGAGTTGCCAGGTTAGAGCTCACTGTCATGCTCGTTGGCCTAGCCATTTGGTACTTTCTATGATTCGCGTAGATATGAACAAGGACTCTTTGGAAAGATCCCCACTGATTGCATACCCCCAGTTCTAGGATACTCGTGTTTTCAACCAACTTTAACTCACACACTGCCTTGATTGTATTACATCATTGCTGCCTTTAAATAATTACGGAATTCCATACTTTAACAAAGCTAATTTATTTTAATGATAATATGTGTTTTTAAATTTTAATAACTAGGATAATTGCCCGGAGTTGCTGAGCTCTAACTGCTGACCTCCCGGAGTTAGAGCTCAGCATCGTGCTCGTTAGTCTAGCCATTTGGTACTTCCCATGGTCCGCATAGATATGATCTAAGACTACTTAGAAAACTTTCACGGAGGTTATTGCTCCCAGTCCACGGATCCTAGTGTTTTCAACTGACCTTAACTCACGCACACTGCTTCGCATCACTAATGCCTTTAAGTAAATATGGAATTCCCTGCTTCACTAAAGCTAATTTATGTTAATGATATTATAAATCTTAAATTTTAATAACTAAAATTACTGTAGCAGTAATGGATACTTTAAGGAAATTTTCTGTTTATTCTGCGAGTAGTGTTCTTATTTTAAGAATCTGTAACTACAACTATTGTTTAGTTTACTCTCGTTACACTGTTAAAAATTTCAACAGAAAACTCTGTCTAATGTATTATCTTAAGTCTTACGTAAATTTACACAGAAAAATAAATGGCGATGTTAAAAAACTTATTTTATATATTCACTTTAATAACTAATATTAATTTAATTAATTATTGGTGAGAATATATTTCGGACTTAGAATGCTTTTTCGAAAGTAGAAACAGTCATTTTTACTTTCTTCTATATGTATTATAGAGAAAGTATTGGATTCGCGAAAATTTTCGAAGTCCACTTTTTGATGGATTTACATGTTTTGGGATATGGAGAACACGAATTAATAGTTTTTAGAAAATGTCTGTCTGTCTGTCTGTCTGTCTGTCTGTCTGTATCATTTTTTTGTGGACGCTGTATCTCACGAACCAATGAATGAAATTTAACCAAACTTGGTATTTAGTTGCACCCTGACATAAACTGGTGCTGATTAGATTTTGGGATCAATCGCTCAACAGGTGGCGTTGTGACCGCATTTTATGCAAATTTTTAACATGGCAGCATAGGACAAAATTCAGTATAAATGGGCATAAAGAGAGTTATTTTACACTTGTGATTGTAAAATTAATATGAATTATTGATAATAGTAGTAGTTAGCTAGGAAAAAAATTTTGTGCATGGGGGGGCATCGGTTCCCCCCCGGGGGGGAAAATCCCCCCCCCGGGGAAGTAAATTTTCAAGATGGGTATCTTTCGAAAGGTCTCGTTGATAATAGTAATAGTTAACTTGGAAAAAACTTTTGTGTATGTGGGGGCATCGGTTGCCCCCCCCCACCGGGGGGGGGAAGTTCCCACCCGGGGGGGCAAAGTTTCAAGATGGGTATCTTTCGAAAGATCTCGTCAATACCTTTAAAACGAATGGTTGAACGATAAATCTGTGATAATTTAAACCAAAGTTATCGATTTTTTTAACTTTTAACAAAAAAAAACTTAGAAAAATATCGCAATTTTTTTTTTTTTTTTTTTAACGAAATTTAACCAAACTTGGTATTTAGTTGGTCCCCGACATAAACTGGTGCTGATTATGTTTGGGGATCAATAGCTCAACAGGTGGCGCTGTGATAGCATTTTATCTAAATTTTTAACATGGCAGCATAGGACAAAAATTCGTATAAATGTGCATAATTAGAGTTGTTTTAAACTTGTGATTGTAAAATTAATATGAATTATTGATAATAGTAGTATGTAACTAGGAAAAAAATTTTTTGCATGGGGGGGCATCGCTTCCCCCCCCCTAGGGGGGAAATACCCCCCCAGGGGGGGTAAATTTTCACATTGGGTATCTTTCGAAAGATCAGGTTGATAATAGTAGTAGTTAACTAGGAAAAAAATTTTGTGCATGTGGGGGCATCGGTTCCCCCCCCAGCGGGGGGGGGGGAATTTTCCACCCGGGGGGGAAAAGTTTCAAGATGGGTTAACTACATTATAATACTATTATAATGTTTTTCAGTTATTAAACGAAAAATTGTGTAAAATTTACTAAGTGTTTCACTAAAGAAGTGAATTACACTAAAAAGTTTTGACAAGAAATACTAAATTCACTAAGTCACATACTCGTATACATACACACAATATAAGAGAAATCTTTAAAACATTGTTAAATATTTTATTACAATCTAAAATTAACAATTTTTTCTATTGTATTAATGAGTTAAAAAAAAAAATAATAATAAAGAGTACCGTATTTTCCAGCGTATAACGCACAGGTTTGTTGAACCAGTTATATACCGGAAATTTAAATTTATCGTGAAAACTATTTATTAACCCTTTGCGGCGCAAGGCAATTCGGATCATTTAAATTATACTGCCACCGGAATTCATGAACTAAATTAAACTAAAAGAAATTTTAAATTTTAAGGTATAAAAAAACCGGCTTTTTTTCTGATATGTTATAAACGTACATTTTTGCTAAAAAATTTCCGGGATGAATTTTTTCAGCTAGATCTTAAATTTTGCGTCCTCGCAGCGAGGACAGCGCGCGTTAAGGGGTTAATAAAATTTTGCTTTTTACAAATATATCTTTATTTGTAAATTAAATTTTCTGGTGTGTAACTCATTTATGTGACCTGCGTGTTATACACCGGAAAATACGGTATATAATATTTTATCGTAAATTAAAAACAATTTTCTTCTGGAAAATTTAACGGTTTCAATAACACGCTGTTTTATTTAAAACGAATTTTAATTTGTAAAGAAACATTTTAATCACCCTCTTCCGTGATAATCTTATAACAACCAAGGTTATTCGATATTTCTTTTAGATATTTATTTAAATTCTGTGTGTCATTTCTAAAAAAAAAAATAATAATAATAATAATAATACTAATGCTAATATTTTACAATAATTTGAATAAAATAAATTTCTTGTGAATATGTTGAAGCATTCTAATCTATCTTTCAGGGAAGTGAAATATGATTCGTTCACTTTTCGAACTTGGGTAATACTGAGCTATGCCCACTGTTGGATCTGTCCTTAAAAATCAAATAAACCAGTAGCTGAAAAGACACATGATATTTGCATGATGGCATTTTATGGCACCAGTAGTGGACACTTATAAAATTATCGTATTTTAAAACAAAATAAAATACGAGAATAAATGAATTCTGCATATTTATTTTTGTGATATGAAAGTAAAGGATGAGTGAATGTAGTTGCAAACTTAGTACTTTTCGTCTACCGTAAAATGTTTTTTTTTTTTTTTTTTTTTTTTTTTTTTTTTTTTTTTTTTAACTTAATCGGGTTTTTTTTTTTTTTTAACTTAATCTTAACCGTTACAGTTCACTTATTAAAAAAATAATAATATTTTTTTTCCGATAACCAAAAAGTGCTAATTTGGAAACCATGTGCATGAAATCTGTTAGGCAGATAAAATTTAAACAAAAAAATTCATTTCCTTTTTCAAAACTACTAGAAAAATACGGCAAAATGACACAGTGTAATTTTTTTTTTTCAGATAAACTACTGTTATTCTAAAATGGATGACTGGATAGTTTTCAAGATGAAGACATTAATAGTAATTGGGTTGTAACCAGAGTTCCCAACTTTTATAATTTATTCATGAGCATTTTTAGCCCCGCCTCTTTTTCATACCGGAAAATTTGAAAAATGATTTTCTTCTAATTTAATCGTTATCACATATTAAAGAGAAATCTACAAAATTTCTGGTGCGAAAAGAAGGCGGGGCTAAAAATGCTCGTGAGTAAATTATAAAAGTTGGGAACTCTGGTTGTAACACCAACATCAAACGTTGATTGAAACTATGCAAGAAAAATAAAACCTTGTTTTCAGAGATTAAATGTAAAGGTGTCTACTACTTTTACAGTATCCGCTACTGATGGGTTTAGTTTTTGTGTTAATTCAGGGGTGGATAATTGGTGCAGAATCATACCGGTATTTATGAAACAAATATTTTTTCTTCTTAAACCAATGATTTTATAAGTAGAGAAAAAATTCAAACAAATACCGGTATGAGTTCTGTGGCAATTTTCCATCAATCGTTGATTATTATGAATTATCTAAAATCTACTTTTGAAGGAAAATGTCTAATATCATACTTAACTCCTTAAAGCGCTGTCCTCGCTGCGAGGACGCAAAATTTATGATTCAGCTGCAAAAATTCATCCCGGAAATTTTTTAGCAAAAAATCACGTTTATAACATATCAGAAAAGGCAGGTTTTTTAAACCTTAAAATTAAAAATTTCTTTTAGTTTAATTTAGTTCATGAATTCCGTTGATAGTATAATTTAAATGTTTCAAATTGTCTTGCGCAGCAAAGGGTTAACCCGTTAGTAGTCGCTATAGACAGCGCCACCTATTACAAATTGCGCACTTTTTATTTAACTGTCACCAATAATTTTAAGAAGTGATGTGATCGATGTTTATTCGATTTTATTCACGTTTTATATATATCAAATGCTACTTCTAAAAATTTTTGGTGGCTATTGAATAAAAAAATCTGGCAACACTGAAGGATGGGCGGCAAATCGACCAACTAGCGACTACTAACGGGTTAAACACATTCTAATTAATGTCTCGTAAAACTCTTAATATTTTCTTCTTATTTAACGGTAATTACATTTGAAAAAAAAAAAAAAAAAAAAAAAGGTAAATAAATAAATAAAATAAAGTAAAGTGGGGGGAAAAGGGGCAGGAAAATAATTATATTTAGTTATGTAAAAAATAATAAATATAACACATAAAAATAATTATATTTAGTTACACGATAATAATAAAATTTACATAATAAAACTTTACAGAAAATTAAACTTCTACGGGCCAAAAAGATCTTTAAATCTGACATCAAAATAACTCTAAAATTATTGAAAATACCATGCCAAGAACAAAAAAAAAAAAAAAAAAAAGTTTACACATTCTTTTTTTTTTTTTTTTTTTTTTTTTTTTTTTGACTTAAAAATACCTACAGTGAAGAGAAATATTTAGAACAATCGATAGCAGACGGATAATTTTGACCGTGCAGGGGTACACATCATCAAGAATTTTTCGAATATTAATTTTGATTTATTATTATTACTATATATGTATTCGATTTCATCCAATGCTTTTTCTGCATCATTTTATTAAATTTTATTTAAATAACGTGTTATTTTATTTGAGTCGTTGACGTTCTTTAGCAACTGTTACTAACAATTTATTTTCATTCTTACGAAGTAAGTCGCGTAATTAATTATATAAACGCAATCTTATATATTAAAAAAATTTATGAAAACTAAAGTCAGTCCGTCTGGCCGTTCTATCCGGCCGATTTCCTTCATTTTTTTTTAAATGAAAGGTATTTAGGCACAGATATGTCATCAATCATTGAAATTTACTCAACTTCCACCTTACTCAAGTTATACTCAAACGCGATTCTTCCCTGTACATTTCTTATGGGACACAATCACTCAAACAATTCGAATTCTCATAGCTCCTCTTCTAATGAATGGATCTTGATCGTTTCACTCTCAGAACACTCAGTGGATCAAGTTCTTTCTTTTGAGCTATTAACTGCTTAAATTCGTTGAGTTTGAGGAAAGTTACGCGTGCACAATCAACTTTACATTCAATTTTTTCAAGAATTTTTCAAGATTTTCTTGCGTATGGTGTAAATCAATTATTTGAAAAAAAAAATCTATATATTAATTTGAAACATGTTTTTGTCTGTCTCCACTATATTGAGAGAACTACTTGGTGTAAAAATTTGGTTGAGGTGTCTAATAAAATGTCTTGGTCTGTAGTTGCGTAATGAAAAGAGAAAATTAAAAAAAAAGTCGAACAGTTCCCCCCCCCCCGGGAGGGAACGGGTTAAAGCTCCAAATTACTTCACGGTGTGGAAAGTGTACATATGGGGACTAGAGTCGAATACTAAAAAATCACTTTCTGCGAATTTGGAATTTTCGATTTTAAAGGGGGGGGAGGGGGAAAGTAGATTTGGAGGGGGGGAAGGGGGAAATTAGTTTGAGAGGTAAATCCGTTCTAGACCCACACATGTAGCACCTCATTTCAAAGGTCTTGAAATTTCATGTCGATTGGGGATGTTCGTATACAGTATAGTGCGACCCCTGGTGGTGAAAAATGGAACTAGGTGATTTTGCTGTAGATCCTATCATGTTACATCTTATTTTAAAGGTCTTGGTATTTCCTGATCGCTGGTGATGTTCGTACAGAACACACTGCACCCCCTGGTGGTGGAAAGTACAACTAAAGGATTTTGCAGTTGGCACCACCATGTGACACCTTATTTAAAAGGTCTTGGAAATCCAAGGCGATCAGTGATAGGGGTCTTGAAATTTCATGTTGATTATGGATGTTTGTATACAATATAGTGCGCCCCCTGGTGGTTAAAAATGGAACTAGGTGATTTTGTAGTAGACCTTATCATGTTATATCTTATTTTAAAGGTCTTGGTATTTCCTGACCGTTGGTGATGTTCGTACAGAACACACTGTGCCCCCTGGCGGGAGAATGTGCAACTAAAAGATTTTGCAGTTGACACCACCATGTAACACCTTATTTGAAAGGTCTTGGAAATTCAAGATGATTGGTGATGTTCGTATGCAACATACTGCGCTCCCTGGTGGAGGAAAGTGAATTTTGCAGTGCGTGCGTAGCATGCCTGCTATACGGTGCCGCAGCCACAGGCGGCGGAAACACGATTCAGAGGTTCGTGCGGTTCAAGATTAATTTTTAAGAATTTTTTCATGGTATTAGCAACCCGCATATACGCTGCTACAGACACCGGGGTCACGAGCCCGAGTTCCGTTCTGTTTGAGGCAATTTTTTTTGTTATATATGATTATTATTTGTTTCGCGATGCTTTCATTTAAAAATAGAAATTCAAACAAAATAGAGTTAAAGATATTAAATCATACAAATTTAAAGTTCATTTAAGGTTATTATCATGGGCCCGGGCAACTCCGGTCGGGTTCGTTTGGTTCCAGGTTAATTTTTGGGAATTTTTTCATGTTGTTAGCGATCCGTGTATGCGCTGCCGCAGGCACCGGGGTCACAAGGCAGAGTTTCATTCGGTTCGAGGTAACTTTTTTGTTACAGCTGATTTTTTTTTTTTTTTTGCGATGGCTTTTATTAAAAAATAGAAATTCAAACATAATCGAGTTAAAGATATAAAATCATACAAATTTAAAGTTCATTTAAGGTTATTATCATGGGCCCGGGCAACGCCGGTCGGGTTCGTTTGGTTCCAGATTAATTTTTGGGAATTTTTTTATGTTATTAGCGGCCAGCGTATGCGCTGCCGCAGGCACCGTGGTCACAAGGCAGAGTTTCGTTTGGTTCAAGGTAATTTTTTTGTTACATCTGATTATTTTTTCGCGATGCTTTATTTAAAAATAGAAATTCAAACAAAATCGAGTTTAGGATTTAAAATCATGCAAATTTAAGGTTTATTTAAAGTTATTATCATAGGCCCGGACAACGCCGGGCGGGTCAGCTAACATGTAGTCATAGTATTAAACGAAATAGATAATAAAAGATAGCAACTATTTATTTGGAGTCAGTTTGACGTCACCAATGACAATACTTTGTAGAAAGTGGTGTCGTATATAGTATTTCTATTTATAAGCATTTTTCCGAATTTCTTTTTTTTAAGTGAAATGTCGTAAATTATATTAGATGTTGATGTTTTAACTTGAAATACATTTAAATAATGATGCGACGATTTTTGAAACATTACGGTCAATAAAGTGACCGTCGCATTCGACGGGTTCCAGCTAGTTTCATTCTTAAACTACAGATAGCATATATTTTTGGAAAAAAGCCAACAGCGGTTAATTCCAAAAATACAATTTAATATGTGGGCACAAATGGAAAAGGGATTAATAATTAATTAACACTTTCACGACCGCATGCTTTGCCTTTTTGACACTAAGGTCCACCTGTGAGCCTTATTCTTCCAAGTGACAATAATTCAGAACAAAATTTTTTGAATTCACATTTATATTTCAAATGAATAAACGTAAAAATTATACTCTTTCCTAATCAAATTATTTATATCCGCAGTACATTTATTGTAAAAATATGAATATTCTTAAGAAATGCATAACATACAAATTGCGAAAGAAATGCCCACTGGCGGAGTCAAGGATTTTCAAATGAATTGAATCTACGTCAGCGGTCGCGAAAGTGTTAATTAATTTTGAGTCTTTTTGATTTATTCTGTCATCTCCACCTGAAATATTTTTAGTTTAAATTATTTATTTTAATATGTTTCCAGTTTTCTTAAATGTCCTGATGTATTTTTATTGACTAGAATTTAAAAAGTATATATATATATATATATATATATATTTTATTTTTTTTTTACTTATTTATTTTATTGTACAATCGCCTGCAAAATCATTACAAATCTGAAATTTGGTTTGCATTATTTTAAATGCAGTTCAAATGCAATGTTCATGTCTGCTAAAATAATTTAATTAATTAGATTAATAATAAATAAATCTAATTTTAACTAGAATGATATAATTTAAATTACATAAAAGCATTGTTCATAAGTATTACGTACAGTTAAAAGGCAGAAAAATCTCACAATAAACACATAATATTATCGCATTTAATTAAACTGCAAATTTTGTGAAAGCCTTATTAGAGCCCCTATTACAAATTTGACTGTCCAGTTTCTGTCATTAAAGCGGATGTTTATTATGCATGTAAACCGTGGTTGATCAATAACATGGAAGTACTATTTTGATTTTTCTGATAAAAGCATATTTCGATTGAGAAAATTTTCTCCATCTGATGATATTTTATCCAAAACGAAGCAATCAGATTTTTTATATTAAATAAAATATGTTATGTATATATATATATATATATATATATTCATATATTGACATTTAAACAAATTTCTAAACAAGAGAGATAAAATCTCTTTTGAGAGGATATTTTTTAATCCTTTATAATTTATTGTTTCTGTCAGAATCAAATGGCAATACAGTACAAAGAATTAAACACATTAAATTTAGAATTTGTCCAAGTAGTTCTTGAATGATAATTGCACCAACCTTTTCGCCGATAAACAACTAAATTGAAGTACTGGTTCTAGGCGATGCCGTAGTCAGAGAACCCGTATCCGGCACAGTGCGAGTGAAGAAGACACTTCCGAAGGCAGCAGGGACCCACAAGGAGGTTTTTAGTGGAATTTCTTCTTTTCTTAATTTTTCTTTATATAGTGATATTTATTTTGTTCTTTTGAAAATTTATTAAAATACTCTGATTAGCGAATCAGGTAAAGCATTCTAATATAAATTGAAAACCATTTTTTTTTATATATATATATATTCAAGACGTCCATCATTATACAATTCATTATCGTGAAATATTGGACAAGATTATTTTAAGCAGATAAAGGTAGACAGATTGTTCTCATGGACAGAACTGGTTATGTTGATAAAGTTAATTATCTTTTATCTGAAGGACCTTATACTGCAATTAAAAAAGACCAAACTAAATCTCTTCTAAGCTCTGTTCAAAAAGCTGTTAAAAATTCCATCGTTTTTCATGACAATACCAAATTCTCGGTTTCCCCTTCTTCAGCAATTTGTGCTCGTTTTTATGCTTTACCTAAAGTTCATAAAAATAATGTTCCCCTCAGACCTATTGTTTCGAATATTGGTACTGCTACTTATCCCCTCTCTAAATTTTTAGCTTCTATCTCCTTTATGCAGTACTTTATGCAGTCATACTATAAAAAATTCATATGATTTTGTTATGAAGTTAAATAATCTGAATCCTTTAAATTGCTCAATGTTATCTCTTGATGTGAAGTCTTTGTTTACTAACGTCCCCACTGAAGGTGCGCTTAATTGTTTAGAAAAAAGGTTACGCGAATTTCATTATTCTGACATTGAAATCAAAGAATTTGTCAATCTAACTAAACTCTGTATTTCCCAAACTACTTTTGAATTTAATAAAAATTTTATAAACAGTGTGATGGCTTAAGTATGGGTAATCCTTTATCTCCTATTCTTGCGGATATCTATATGCATTATTTTGAGGAAAAATTATTAAAGATGTTAAATTTAAAATGCTGGTTGCGTTACGTAGATGACACTTTCATTCTTGTTGAAAATCCGTTTGATGTTTCTGCCATTCTTAATATTGCTAATGCTATTGATCCGTATATTCAGTTTACCTTCGAGTTAGAAAATTGTAATCAACTTCCCTGTCTTGATGTTTTAGTTACTAGGTACGATTCCTCTTTTAAAACTTCTGTGTACAGGTAACCTTTCTCTGTTTCTAACCCTCCCCATGCTCTCTCTAATCATCCGGCTAAACAAAAAATTGGCACCTTTTACACTTACGTGTATCGTGCCCATAAAATTTGTTCTGATACTTCTTCTCTTAAAGAAGAACTCAATTATTTAAAGTCTGTTGCTATTAAAAGAGGTTTTAGACCCTCTATAATTGATAAAGCTCTCAAAAAGTTCAGTAGGCCAACTTATAAATCTACTCTTTCCATTGATGATAAAATTAAACCTGATAATCTTGTTGTCTTGCCTTTTTATCCCCCCTTATGTTTTAAATTAGCCAAAGTTTTGAAGCGTTTCAATTTTCACGTTATTTTTAAACCTGTCAATAAATTCCAATTCCCTTCAACCAAATCCCCTGTTCCTGAGCTTCATAAGTGGGGTATCTATAATGTCCCTTGCAGTGTTGTGCAAGTTCACGAAAAAAAACGAGCTAGTTCAAACTCAAGTTCATCGTGTAAAAAACGAGTTAGTTCGCGCTCAAACTCATGTCTGAAAGAAATGAACGCGCTCAGTTCAAGTTCATTTTTAAAAAGGAGCGAAACTCATTTAAAGTTCTTTTTTTTTTTCCCACTTTTCTAAATAGATCTCCCTGTGATCACTTTCGTAGGTATTTTATATTTTTTAAAAATTACCAATTACCATGAAAATTATTCTTAATTTAATGCTTAATTAGACTTAATTTATAACTCATAATTATAACTTACTTGAAAAGCACAGGTTCGGGAACGAACCGAATTCCGAATGCGAGAAAAATTTCAAAATCAAACCTGAAATTAACAAAATTCAGCCTGATGCTGTTTGCGTGCTAATAGATCAAAGTTTGTAAACGAAACAGTTTTTAAATTCATGAAATCAATGATGGTAGTGAACCAACGAAGGCTTTGCCTGCTTCGCTCGTAACTATATTTAAAGGAAACTCTTTTCTATATCGCTTTACAAACAAACAAAAAGAAAAAAAAGAAAGAAAGAAAGTTGTTTAAAAGCCCGCTTCTTGTCCCTGCAGCCTTCGGCATCAATCCACTCCTTCGCAGACTTTCGGGTGCCTGTCTCTATTGCCTAAAAATATCATTTATGACATTGGTAAGAACACTATATGTTTTAATATTCTAATATGTAAACATCGCAAGTTAATGAAAATTTATGGTTTTCTTAACATTAAAAAGTAGGTAAAAATTTCGCATTAACGTATACTATGAAAGTTATTTTCACATAAAAGATTATACCAGTTTTAAAATAGCATTTATAATATTAATACGAACATCATTAAAACTATGAACATTCTACGTTTAAAACTTCGTAAATTATTTAAGATTTAAAATTTTCTTAACATGGCAGAATAGAGCAAAACTTCCCATAAACGTGTATTGTGTGGATTATTTTTACCATACAAATGTTGGATAAATATTTAAATGTCGTTTGTGATATTGGCAAGAACATTACTAACTGTGGATAGTCTGTTTTGAAAACTTTATAAGGTATTCGAGATTTGCGATTTGCTCAACACTATGTAGCTTGAAAACGAAAATAAGAAATTGACTCTAAAAAAATTAAACAATAAATTAAGATACGGTAACCGTTTAGAAGCGTAGTTTGGGTAGCCAAGTAGGTAAGGCACTTCATATCATTCTGCGAACGTGCCGAATAATCAATCTTCATTTCTCTTAAAAGGAATATAATATGGCCTGTAATACAAACTTATGGGAACAAGAATATGACGGAGAACTTAGCAGAGTGCACATAGACGAACTAGCTTTTAATATTATTGTCAGAGAATTACACAAAATCGATTACATAAATACTGAAATATAACAATATCAAGTATATTAAAAATTTTTGAAAAGTGTACAAATAAAATAAAATTCAAAATTTTATTTTATTTTATTTTATTTATTTTATTTTAAAATATTTTTTGGTAAATATAAGTTTATTTTTTAAAAGAATTTCTATGTTTCAGTGCCAAAAATTCATATTAAATTTATTAATTAATATTAAAATAATAATAAATAAAGTTAACTTATAAGTGAATCTATAAAGTAATAACAAAATATGTTGAGAATGTATATTAAATCTGCAAGGAGGAAAAATAAAAGAATAAATAAATAAAATAAATATTAATTACCAGAGAATATTTTAAAACTTTTTAAAAATTCAAATTTTTATTTTATAAATTTAAATAGTTTTCGCAAAAGGATAAAATAAAGAACAATAATGGTTTGAAATAAAATAATATACTCAATTTTATTATACCCTCTTTTACTTAGTTTTTTATTTAGTTTTATTATTAATATTTATTACGAATGCATTTTCACTTCACGTTGCCCACTCTACTAATGCTAAGTATAAATTCAATGATTCTGTTTTTTTTTTCTTAAGTACCTTTAAAAAATAATTGTTAAAAATATTTGATAATGCTTACTTACCATTAACTCTTCAGTAGAAGCCTTTCTTTTGAAAATATGATGTAACAAAATATATTTTTTTATTTTTGATGCCATAATTAAAAACGCTATTTATTTTGCAATTCACGTTAAAATATATTCAGTGAATTATTCAAGAGAAAAAGAAAAAAGAATTGTTTAAAGAGGTTACTACAGAATGAAAACAAATGTCAAACGGACAATGCTTTTGAAAGACTTTCTCTTTACTGAATGCGGAATGATTTACTCTCGCAGAAAATGCAAAAGATACATTGACTGATAAGAATATTGACGGCGGTAGATTCCCAAACACCACCCTAAAGTGTTTCGACCCCTCTCAAGGGTTGTGATTGCTTTTGTTAAAAGCTGTCAGGGAAAAGAGCGATAAAGTCTAGCTATGGCAGTCTGCACTATTCGTTTAAATTGGAGCATGTTCCCTTTTTCGTTCAAGATAACTGTTATCGGAGAATTATTTGTACTAACTAGAGGGTGAAAGTGAAAGAGTAATATTTTTACAATCCTTATAAGATTGATAGAAAAAGAGCAGAATTTCTAACGCATTTAAAATTGTAAATTTTGTATTCTCTTTAATTATCTTTTACAAGTTTATAAAAATTAAATAAATAAACTAATTAATTAAATAATTCATAAATAAATTCATAAATATTAGAATCACCCGGTGGTTGAATCTATTACTTTTTTAAAGTAAGCATTGAAATGAAAAATATAAAAATCCAAAATTTAAGTATAAAAAATGTTCTTAGAAATTACACTATCCATCAAAATAAATAAAAAATGAAATGAATGAATAAACAAATAAAATTAAAATTAATAAATATAAGTAAATATCATCATCTTTTTACTTTCCAAACACTATAGTGAGGAAAGTATTGTAATCATGTCAAAAATCCGAAATTTTAAAATTGTAAATTTTGTTTTCTCCATAATTATCTTTTACAAGTTTATAAAAATTAAACAAATAAACTAATTAATTAAATAATTCATAAATAAATTCATAAATATTAGAATCGCCCGGTGGTTGAATCTTTATTACTTTTTTAAAGTAAGCATTGAAATAAAAAATATAAAAATTCAAAATTTAAGTATAAAAAATGTTCTAAGAAATTACACTATCCATCAAAATAAATAAAAAATGAAATGAATGAATAAACAAATAAAATTAAAATTAATAAATATAAGTAAATATCATCATCTTTTTACTTTCCAAACACTATAGTGAGGAAAGTATTGTAATCATGTCAAAAATCCGAAATTCAGATTTTGATGTTTCTATACGTTTCGAGGTCCTCTGAGTCCGTTTTCACTATTTTTACGATGATGTATGTGTATATATATGTGTGTATGTATGTGTGTATATATGTGTGTGTGTATGTATGTGTGTCTGTGAGTGAACACGCAAGCGTCTAAACACTTTGTTCAAATAAGCTGAAAGTTGGTACATATATTGCAAGTCACCAAAGTACGAACCCTATTGATTTTGGTGAATCTAGCACTTATAGTTTTTTTACAGGGACACCAGGAAAAATTCTTTATCATTAAGGCCTATTGGGCCAAATTTTTAAAAGTGCGATAGCGTCTAAACGTCTTATTAATCTGAGCAAAAAATTTGTACACATGTTATAGGTCATAGTTGCACGATTTGTATAGATTTAGGTGAATTTAGCACTTACAATTTTTTTACAGGGTCACAAAGAAAAATTCTTTATCATTATGGCCTATGGGGCCAAATTTTTAAAAGTGTGATAGCGTCTAAACACCCCTAATCAAATATTTCTGCAATCTGCATAAAGAAAATCAAGATAAAATGGCAATTATTTGTAGAAAAAGAGCAGAATTTCTAACGCATTTAAAATTGTAAATATTGTTTTCTCCAGAATTAACTTTTATAAGTTTATAAAAAGTCTGATGAGAATCGGGATCCCGATGGAAAAGTTTAACGGCAAACAACGAAGTTAGTAAAGGTTTTTAATGTATTAATTTAGTAATTTCACTTCGTTTTTTAATTAATATAGTTTAATGTTAGGTAAATAAGTTAATTAAGTAAATAAACTAATTAATTAAATAAATAATTAGAATATTGAATTCAAATGTGGAAAAAATGTTTATTGATTTATTATCTTTAAATATGAACAGATATTACAATTTTTTAAATAAATTTAAAAATAATACATCAGTTAATGCAACTAAAATATGCTGTTTAAGAAAATATGATAAACTGTCATTAATTCATTATAGAACTTTAAAAAATAAAAGGATCGAAGGAAAATTTTATAGTAAAAAATAGAACAAACCTCTTACCGATTTTAATGAAACTTTGTATAATCATGTACAATTTGTGAAAAAATTACAGTAAGTGTCAAACATACTTGGAGGAGGGGGGGGGGGGACAGAGGAAAATATATTAAATTTTTAAATTACCATTTTAGCAATTTTAATAATATATTACCACTTAATTTTTATGAAGATTACAATGAGTGTATTATATACCTGGAGGGGGGGGGGGGGTAGATGGAAATAAAATATATTTTCCTTTAAAACACCCTATTATAGATTTAAACAAAAACTTTGTATAATAACATACAATTTGTGAAAAAAATCACAATAAGTATCAGACATACTTGGGGGTGGGGGTAGGGTTAAAGAGAGGGGGGAGACAGAGGAAAATAAAATATTTTTTAATATCACCATTTAACCGATTTTACCTAATTTCTCCTTGTAAAATTGATGCTTAACATCAACGAGAGTGGAAGTGTTCCATTTCTACATAGGGCGGGGGAGGAAAAAAGAGACAGATTAAAAGAAGAAAATTCATTTTTGAATAACTTTTTTACAGATTTAAATCATGTATCGATTTTTTGCATAACTCACTATAATTATTCATTAATAGTAATCGATACACACAAAATATAAATAAACAATAAAACAAACGATAATAAGTGTTGTTTAAAAAGATTATTTTATTTTCCATCTGTCCCCCAACCCCCCCCCCCACCTTATCAACTTTAGTTAACTTTCACTATAATTTTAATAAAATGAAAGTGATATTCGTACAAAGTTTCATATAAGTAGGTAGCATGGTGATATAAAAACAAACATTTTCTTCACTCTGCCCCCCCCCCTCCTTAGCAAATCGTCCAGATATGTGTACACTCACTGCAATTGCAATTTTTCATAAGCAGAAAGTTGCATAGATACAAAGTTTTTTTTTAATCGACAATGCGGTTGTTTAAAGAATAATATATTTTACTTCTATCTGCGTCCCCCTTGCCCCCCCCCCCCAAATATATATTGCACTCATTTTGAGATCTTCATAAAAAGCAAGTGATAGCTATAGAATATGTCTTTAAAATCGGTAAAATGGAGATATAAAAAATATTTTATTTTCCTCTGTCCTCCCCCCCCCTTCGTCTTTAACCCCCCCCCCCCATCCTTAAGTATGTCTAACCTTACTGTGATTTTTTTCACAAATTGTACGTTATTATGCAAAGTTTTTGTTTAGATCGATGATAGTGTAGTTTAAAGAAGAATACATTTTATTTCCATTGGTCCCCCTTCCCCCCCCCAGGTATATAATACACTCATTGTAATATTCATGAAAATTAAGTGGTAGTTATAGAATATATCATTAAAATCTCTAAAATGGTGATATAAAGAGTCTTTATGGGAGTGAGCTATTTTCAAAACTATAACCATATTATTTAATATTTTAGAGAATATAACATTTTACATGCTGAAAAAATCATTAGTGAATCAATCATTAGTGAAGTTATAAAATGTTTCATAACTTCTATCGACAAAAAAAAAAAAAAGCTAGATTCATTGTAGTAGTTCAGTCCATAAAACAACTCCTCTAGCGTATTTTGTCAAAGTTTCATAAGATTTATATAATAACTTTTGGAGTTATGATGTTTTGTGAAAAAGCAAAATGTTAAAAATCTCATTCTGAGAAAAAGCAAAAAACGTAATTAAAAACCAGATTTTACCTATTAAATAAAAAATAATTTTAATAACTTTCCTGATTTATTTCAAAGTTTTTTATTTCTTCTTATTATTTTTAAATTCATTTTATATTCAGTAACAAATTTTGATGCTTATACTGAGTAAAACTTTTATGAAAACAAACATTTCCGGTCACTTCTGGTTTCAAAAAGTTGCGACTGACTAATATTTAGATGCCTGTAACTCAAATTCTAAGCAAGATAGAAACAAAATTCAAACTGATTTAGAAAGTTTAAATGTCAGGCTTTAATACTAAACCAAAAATAAAAAATCTTAGTTTTGACTGAAAATTGCATTTTAAAGGTAGGCAGGCGCCTTAAAAAGTATGTAGGAAAGAATTTAAAACTGAAGCTGTAGGAGATTTGTCCACAATAAAACATTAATAGACTATTACTTTTTTCCCCCAGATATTTTCGAGTGTGTAAAATTATTACCTCGCTTTATCTTAAAAATACATAGAGAGTATTATACAATGCTATAATTAACTGAAAAATTCCATAATAAAAAGTATAGACAAAAAAAAAAAAAAAAAAAAGTAATTTTCTTTCTTTCTTTTTTACAAGTAACTATGTATAACCAAAAAAAAAAAAAAAATCGACAAATAATGACAAAAAATTAATAGTTTCCAAGTGGTCGTATATTAAAGCTGTAGAGCAAATGGTCTGGATATTACAAATTTCTTTCTATTATGGAAAAGAAATTATACTGATTTTTAGCATAATATTTCATTTTAAGAAACGGGGTACTAATTGTTATGAATTTCAATTTAACATTGAATATGGGAATTTCTGTAACTTTTTTTTTTTTTTTTTTTTTTTTTTTTAATCTTTTGTTATAGACTATTAACACGTTGAGCGCCACGCAAATTCTTAAAATCCATTAAAATTCCATAATGATACCTCCTGTAATAAATGAACATTAAGCAAATTTTAATAATTTTTCAATCATTAAATGTTATATTTTTAGTCTTATATCCTATTTTATATGCGCACCGATGGTTGACGCGGCTTTATATCATATTTGACACTGTCTGCCACCGATGGCTGACAGGGCGCTCAATGTTTTAATTTTTAATTTTTACTGCTTTTACTTTAGGGGTAAAACTTTCACTGAAATGTTTGAAGTATAACAGGTTCTGCACACTCCTAAAGTTTCAAGATGATTCCTTCAGTACTTAAAGATATATGACAAAATGTCTAGTATCTAGAATGACTGACATGGCGCTCAACATGTTAATATCGGTTTTCAATAAAAAGCAAAGCAGCGAATAGGCGGGCAGAGCTTTGCAGTGGTTCATAAGTAAAGCGAGTAGAGTGGAGTCGAATCATCATTCATTAGGTCAATTATATGTCTTCTGAGTGCAATTCTCTTCAAAAAGTGCACATAATACTTGTATAATGTGTAATAGGAGTCGTGTGGTTGTTCTTTTTTTAACGCATTAGCGCCCAGTATCCTCATTTGAGGACAGCTAATAAAATGACACGTATATTTTTTGTGGTTTCTTGGAATGATTTCTGCTTTTTAGTGACAGTTTATAGCGTCACTCTAAATGATCCCTGAAAGTTTTATGTGCCTACTATTAATTATTATTTCATAATGTGGATAGTCATTTTAAGATTTTTCATTCGTCGCACATACATTTGCTTTTTGCGCAGGTATACTAACTTAAATCAAGTTGAATAATAATATATATTATAATACTTTACTTTTGAAATCTTCGTCAACATATAACAGGATATTAATCTGTTATCTCAAAGTTTTTCTATCTCGAAGTTTTCTCGCTAGAACACTAAACGTCAATAAATGAGGATAGCCTTGAAATTTAAAACTATCAGAAGAATTGTTTAAGTTAATATATTTTTCTGTCAGTTGTGTATATTAATTTAGAAGTGAAATAATCTGCTAATAATATTTTACAAAATTAATTTGGGCGTTAACGGGTTAATTACCCAAGATTACTATGAGCTCTTGATGCTCAATTAGCTTTCGTGCTAAGTATACTATTCTCAGAAATAATTTTTTTTTATGTTTTCTTTCATTATTCATATAAAAAAATATTTCATGTTTAAAAAGAAAAGATTGGTAAATTGTTTTTGGCGCTAAATGTAAACTAATATTTAAATGACTAACTTTTAAAACTATTATAATATTATTTTCTTATTTTAATTAAATAAAAATAATAATAATAATGAACATTTCAAAAATGGGGCTTCGAGATGCACTAAGACACCTCAAGCGAATTCTTGTTGAATCTCTTGACTGTACGAGTACCAACCTTACGCTTCGTTGTCCACAGACACACCGACACGCACAAACATTGGTTTTATATAAATAAAATATATTTATATTAAATTCCCTTTAAAATTCCTTCTTTTATAAGTTTACGTTTTTTGTAACCAAAAAAATATTAAAATTAGAAAAATAATTTTATTAACTTTTTAATACATTTAAGTTAATATATAACTGTTCAAATAAATTTAAAACACCAAACTAACTTATTTAAGTTAACTACTTATCTAATCGGCTTCTGTGGGTTTCTGTGGTGAATTATTTTCAACTGTTTGGTTTCCGTTCTCATTCTTTTCATTATTGTCATTAAAAATTATATATATTTGTGTGTGTGTGTGGGGCGGGGGGATTTTTTATTATTATTATATATATATATTTTTTTTTTTATCTAAATTGTAAAATTATTTTTTTTTCTTTTACTAGACAGTTGTTCTGCGTAATACTGCTCAAATAAAGTGAGATATATGTAATATTTAATTCCGTAGTTTAAGTAATTTTAAAAGATTTTTTTCCGTGCAATTATTTACCAATTCATTCACTGTATTCAATAAAAAACAGCAAATTATCAGCTTCTTTATCAATCTTCTTTCCCTGTTCTAGAAAATCCCATGGCTCTCCTCTTTGAGGGACCATCTTTAACAAAATTACTCAAATGCAAAAAAGGTAACCCTACTCCGTACCAAGGGGAGATGAAGATAGTGATTGATGATCATTTTCCCCCACGGTGTTACGTGGGACATAATCATTGACGGCATCTCCTTCCAAACAACATGAGATTTTGGAAGTGATCCTTTCATTGTTCAATAGTTATTCATTACTACTCCCACCCCCACTTCCACCTACTCAGTTTTCTCATTCTCTCACAACCTAGAACGGTCTATGATAACAATATGCTGCTGATACTGGACGGACAATTTTGCAGCAGTAAAACGATTCGGTTCGCGCCTGGACTACAAAGACCCATCCAATTAAAAAACACCCTGCTGTTTGTTTATCATAGGTGAAAATCAGATGTACTGCTCTTTGTCAAATGGCGTCACTACAGAACCAGGGGTATTCGAACTACAGAGGATACTACAGATATTTTTCCTAGGGCTACTGAGTTCTCCCTCCACATAATTCTAAGAATGTGCCATTTAACGAATGTGGTGAAATGACTCGCAAAGAAAAGAGAAAAAGAAATCTTGCACTGACTCCACTTTGAGGTTAAAAAAACAGACCATATCCTTTATATTTCGTCTAGCAGCTCAGTTTTCCTTCATTACATGGCACTTTTAAAGAAACTTAATTTACAGGATGATCTATCCCATAGATATTTTAATCATTTTTCAGTTTCTAAAAAAAATAAAGTAATTTTCAATCGTAGTCACAGTGGGAAAATGTGCACAAAAAAATTAAGATTTGGCTTGTTTTGAACCAAAAGCTTACCCGAGATATGAAAAGACTCCTTCATACAGTTTGATCATTATTTGATGTTCCTGCTATTCGAATGAACAGGAGAATCAGAAGAATTTATAATTTATACTACATAGTAAAAAGAATATCTGTTCAATAAGAACCTTCACCATTTGAGATGTTCGATAAAGAAGCATACTTAAATATGTTTAATGCGCCTATATTTCTTATTCAATCATATTTGTATAAAACAATGTATTAAATATGTTCTGAATTCGACTGGACTCCTTAAAAATTAAATTCGACCAACAGAAAAAAAAAAAAAAAAAAAAAAAAAAAAAAGTTATATAAACCGCAAGCACAAGGAAAAATCTCTTATATTCTAAATTGTATAGTATATTTGCACGAACACAATGTAAGTTAGCAAAAATAAAACATGCTTTTCTAGGTCAAGTCTAGCGCATATTAGACTAAAATTCATGAATACACATTAAAAAAAACTGACAGAGGCGAGATTTGGGCACTTTTTTTAAATTCAATATCCACCACTAAATTTTAATATTAACATTTGCGTAATTACTTCGAAGATTAACTGTTTATTATGTATATCAAATATCACTTCTAAAAATTATTCGTGAATATTAAGTACCCAAGTCTGGCTACACTGGCAGCAGCTTTTAGCTATGTTAATTTGGGTCCACATTTAGTCTAAAATAAATAAAATCCATTAAACAATACACTGTTTTTTTTTTTTTTTTTTTTTCAATGTTTTCCAATTCCGTAATTTAAGAATAATATCAAGTTAAATACTGAAAAACACATATTTTGTAACATTTGTCTTGCTTATATATGTAAATAGTTTTATTGTTTATATAATCTTATATCTATTTTAAAATTTTTAATCTCTGAAGGTAATTTGAAAGTAATTTCAAAAGGTGAGTTTCTTCTATTATCTTAGGGGTGGAGTTGTCCTTACACTTCAAACCAGGGGGGGGGGGGGGTCTGCCCTTCCTTGCCCTATGGTTCCACCGTTATGGTGATATCATGCAATTGCTTTTGATGAAGGTCGGTCATTTTTTTTTTTTTTTTAGTAAAAACTGATGACTTTATTTTAAAAATACTGCATAGATGTCATACTTTTTAAAAAGAGCTCTAAAAACTGTTCATTTTTTGTGGGTAAACTATATACATCAAGTGATTAGATTTACACATATTACGGTGCAAAGTTTCACAATGCGGTAGAATTTGATTGCTTTTATCTTAAAATAAGAGTCTATATTAAACAAAAAACAGTCTAATATTAAAGACTAATGAATATATATATATATATTTTTTTAGTTATCAGTTTTGAAATTGTAACAGATGCAATTTTTAAATTACAGCTACTTATTCTTACTTACAAAATCCATTAAATTTTTATGCAGTTGTTGATTCATCCACATAAGACCATAGAACATTGTTGAGAAATGGGTGCAAAACGGACGAAATCTATTATTTAATTTGAAATATGTCATTTTGACCTTAAAAGGAATTTTTAATTATGCTACAAAGCCCAAAATGCGATATAAAAAATAAATTGTGTTTAAATTCTTTGAAAATTCATTTAAATTTAGTGACCAGCGAAGCGGGCGTAATCTACTGGTTAGTAATATATACAAAAAAATTTCAACAAAAAATCAATAATAGGCTGGTTTAAAAATATTTAATTTCCACATTCCCTCTCCCCTTGCCCCCCTTCAACTGTACATCATTTATTATAATTTTAATAAAGATTAAGCTATATTTATGCAAAGTTCCAGAAAAATAGTTAATATGGTGATATAAAAACTAGCATTTCGCCCCTCTGCCCCCCCCCCCCCCCCTGCAAGATATGTATAACACTTTTTATAATTTTTCTTAAGCAGTAAATGGTATTTAAACAAAGTTTTATTTCAATCTATAATAGATTGGTTTAAAAAAAAAATCCTTTTTTGCATCTATACAACCCCCCCCCCCTCCCCCGTCACGAGCTTTAGAAAAAAATACAACACTTAAATAATTTACACTACTAAATACAATACTTATTGTGATTTTCGTAAAGACTAAGTGATGGTAATACAGAATATCGTTAAAATCGGTAACAAGGTGACATAAAAAAAATATTTTCCCTCTGACACCCGCCTTCAGCCCCCGTTATATGTGTGACACTGTATTTTTGTCACAAACAGCAAGTGAATATTTGACAAAATTTCATTAAAATCAATAAGAAGGGGATTATTATTATTATTAGGAGATTAATATTCTCTTTCAATCTGCTCCTAGACCCCCCCCCTTCCCCCAAGTATATACTAAGTGAAAGTGGTACCAACTTAATTGATTGAAATTTCTAAAAATGTATCATTAAAATCATTCTTTAAATTCATTATTTGATATTTATTGTTTTTGCGATTTGTAAATTGCAAAAGTACCCTTTTTTCCGGGTGCTCTTTTTTGTGGTGCCCTTTTTACCAGCGCCTTTTTTTTCCAAGTGCCCTTTTTTCCGGGATCCATTTTGCACAGTTATTTTCTTTTCTGTCCTTTTCTTCTTCTATGTTCCATTTTATATTTCAGATAAAAATATTTAATATGAGTTTGAGTTTGAATTGCTTTTTCACGCTCAAGTTCGTGAAAAAAACGAGTTTCGCTCAACTCAAGTTCATAATTTAAAATACGAGCGAAGCTCAACTCAAAACTCAAAATTTTTGAGCTACGCTCATGAACGCGTTCAAACGAACGCGTTCTTGCACAACACTAGTCCCTTGTAATAACTGTGATTTATCTTATATTGGTCAAACTAAGAGAAATCTTGAATGTCGTTTACGTGAACATTCTCTGTATGTTGTTAATCAAGAAATTTCTAAATCTTCTATTGCGAAGCACAGTTGGAAATTTGATCATAGTTTTAATTTTAAGAGTGTCAAAATTATCTTTCATGCCAAACCCGTTTCAGAACTGGATGTTTTGGAAAATTTAGCTATTTACTTTAATCGTGATAAAATTGCCAATAAAAAATCTGATTTCACTTTGCTGTCTACAGCCTGGAAAAATTTACTTAATTCAATTAAATAATTTCCTTCAATGTTTATAACATAATATTAGTTATAATAAAATAATTCTAATTAAAATAATAATAATAATAATAATAATTAATGGATAAATTTTATTAAATTTACTTATTAGCTTAATATTATTGGAGAAAAAAAATGATTACTCCTTCCCTCCCTCCCTTTTTGTGGTGTGTGTGCACGTGTGTTCCTCTCTGATTGGTCCTGCCCTGCATGATGCTTCCTATTGGTTGTTTGTGTTGCTCCTCCCCCTCTGGATTTTGCCCTGCTTTCAGTCTTGCTTTTGCCTCCAAGGCAGTTGCACGTGTTTGCACCTGATGAAGAAAGGCTACGTCCTTTCGAAACCGGTTGTGCTGATTTAAAATTTATGGTGTGTGAAGAAGTTTTAATTTCTTTCTATTGACTGTACGCCAGTTTCTGAATTTATTTTTGAAGATTATTCCCGTAAAATTATCCCATATTAATAGATGAACGCTCGTTAATGTGCTATTGGGTCAATATTGTTGGGTTACAGGGGAAGCACTATGCACATTGCTAGCGAAAAGAGAAAGGGGGGAATTCTCATTCTAATCCACACTTATTTTTTATTCACATTTGTCGTCAAATAATTTTTCATTTTCATGAAATGGGTAAGACTTTTAGCTTCTATGGCTTTTTGTAAAAGCCACAGATCAATAACTATAATTTTCAGATACCAGTAATTTTTGTATTCTTAGTCTCAGATTAAATAAGACGAAAATATAGGCTTAAAAATTTGGCTTTGAAATACCGTTGTAATTGACTCAAACTCATGGAAGTTTG
The DNA here is from genome assembly GCA_963930645.1 of Salticus scenicus. NCBI lineage: Eukaryota > Metazoa > Arthropoda > Arachnida > Araneae > Salticidae > Salticus > Salticus scenicus. Next base: position 112,681,804 of record OZ005657.1, read on the forward strand.
AGAATGTCAGGAAAGCAAAATGTCAATTCATTTTTCAAACAGTCGCCTTCTACGAATTTTAATACCCTAAAATCTGGCTTAGAAGCTTCAAGTCTGAATCATTTATAATCACGTTCACCTATTTAAATAAATAAATAAATAAATAAATAAATATATATATATATATATATATATATATATATTATTTATTACATAAATTTTCTGGTGTAAAACGAGTGTGCTTGTACTGCAATTTATACGCCGAAAATTATGGTGCTACAATTTCTTAATTTTAATCTTTGTTTTATTTACTTTCAGGAATATTAATACAGAAATTCACACATGTCTGCTACTTCCTTTGATTGCATCATATTTCACTTAACATTTTTTCTTTTTGAATAAAAATAATAAAAAGTTTTTTTTTAAAGAAGCATTTGCAGGGCTGCCAACCTAATCCGGCAAATTGTTAGTACCGCCCTTTTCTCTACACCACTAAAATTTTAGAGCAATTCTCTTCAATAGTATCTACGATGGATTAAGAAGAAAAATTCTCTAAAAATTAAGTGGTGTAGAAAAAGGGGGCGGTACTAACAATTTGCCGGATTAGGTTGGCAGCTCTGCATTTGACATTGGGCATCGAATTCGTTTTAATGAAATTCAATGAGATACACATGCTTTTTTTCTTAAAAAGGTAACCATATCTTCCTGTTCTCCCGATTTTTAACGAATGAGTAATTCAAATTAGTTGTATTCTTTTAATTCATTCGTTCAATTTTCATCACTATAAAAAGAAAATATATTTATTTTCAAATAGTTTTGGTAAAATTTGAAAAGCGTTATCAACAATGCATTAACTATATTTTTGCATAAGAATCCTATAACTTCATGGCATTTGATAACGTAGTTTGAAGAAAAAAATACCTTCTAAAAAACTGTGCAGAAAAACTTTTAAAAAGTTTAATTCCTTCATTGTTTATTCTACTTTTAGGCATTATAGAGATTTTATCCGTTTACTTTACAAAAACATTCAAGCAGAAGTGATTGATGAACTACTTATTGAGAAACTATTTTATACCTCTCTCACGTTTCAGCTTTATCATTCTAACACTCAGTTCAAAGGAAGATGAATTTAAATTAATTCACTTTTCCGTTTATTTCTTTGTAATTTTAGAAGAAGAAATCCAAGCTTTTTAGAATAGTTAAAAAAGAAAAATAGTAATAATAATAATCACTGAAAATTTATAGTAAATAAAAAAAAGGCATAAAATGTAGTCAAGTTTAAAAATATTAAAAAAAGAAAAAAAAAAAAATAGTGAGATAGTATGATTTCAATCCGAAAATAAAAAACATATTCTTTTTTACCATTTCTGATAAAAGGTTTTATATAAAATCAGTTTAAAAAGTGTTTGAAAATGACAGTATGTTTTCCTGACACCACATATAATAAATCCTTGATTTTAAAAAAAAAACTTATTGGGGAGGAAAAGAACATGCTTAGGATTCTTGATCACACAGAAAACCATGATTAATCTTTCAAAATAAATAAATAAATAAACATTTTTTAGCAATCAGTATGGGTGTATGCAGCTAGTAGCAGACGAATCAGAAGTAGCAGACGACAACTCAGCCAATTATCTCAAATCAAAATTATTCTTCATAAAATGTGGCTTGAAAATAAAGCAGAACTAACAATGCTCCGGAACAGAGTTCCCAACTTTTAAAATTTATTCTCGAGCATTTTTAGTCCCGCCTTCTTTTCGTACCAAAAATTTTGTAGGTTATTTCTCTTTAATATGCGACAACGATTAAATAAGCAAAAAAGCATTTTTCAAAATTTCCGGTATGAAAAAGAGGCGAGGCTAAAAATGCTCGTGAATAAATTATAAAAGTTGGGAACTCTGCTCCGGAATAAATAAAAAATGTTAGGGATTTCTCTTTCTTTCTCTCTCTCTCTTACCTGAATATATGATAGAGAAAATATTGTTTTATGGTGAAAATTTTAAAATGGAGTTTTTGTTATTTACATGTTTTAAGGTCCTATAAATACGAAAATATAATTTTTGGTGATTTGGGCAATGTGTGTGTGTCAGGTATCAACATATTTTCAGAACAAATATTGTCAGGAAGTCGGAACTCGGTATTTTAAATCTGTATCACATAGGGATGCAACACTAAACTTTTCGTTGAGATGAAGCGAATGGTTCGTTTACATTAAAGAGAATTCAGATACATCACGTTTATAGGCGAAATTTTTGATAGCTAGAGTTTAACATCTATAGGCTGCACTAAACGATTTCATTAAAGGACTCGATATATTGCACACAATTCAAATGTTGTATTTTGCAGTTGCTATAAGTTTGCTATTTGAAACGTTTCAAGGAGTGGTGCGCGAGTTAAAGTTGTCTGAATATCTTGAAATAAATTTTCACCCCTTAGAAGGGCAGTGAGATACTTTATATCTCACCAAATTATTATACTCATCTGCAAAAACAAATCCAGGAAATTTTGAAAAAAAATTTGCTCTTATAGCTTAGAGGATTTTTTTTATTATTTTTTTCCTTTCGTAACTAGTGCCTTTTTATTTTAAATTCGCGAAATTTCTTTGTCCTTTAAAGGGTAAAATTTACTAATAGGATTCTATATAACATAGGAAATATATTCAAACGAGGATTGAAGAGGCGGTATTTCTCAATCACACAGAATTATTTGTTAAATAAATATATCCCTAATACTAATTTGAAAATATTTTTTAACATGGGTTTATATACAGTACTTGTCATCTTACTCTGTAATCTGCAATCTATCTTTATATTATTGAAATACAGGATAAGAGAATGTCTGCTGTGTAAAACCCCATGTTAAAGTAATTTTCTTCTTATTTAACTGCAATTACAAATTAAAGAAAAAGTACTTGACAAAAAAGAGGTGTTGGGGAAAAAAAAAAAAAAAAAAAAAAAAAAAAAAAAAAAACGAGCAGTAACATAGCCTCCTAAACTAGATGCCTGTCGCCTGACTCGGAAACTTGGCAACAGTTGAAGCGGTAGACAGCGCCACCTGGTGCAGATTGCGCGACTTTTTTATTCAACTGGAACCAATAATTTGAAGAAGTGATAGATGATATACATAATTGACGTTTCTTCGATTCTATTCGCCTTTTATGTATATCATATCCCACTTTTAAAAATTTTTGGTGGCTGTTGAATAAAAAAGTCAGGCAATTTACACCAGGTGGCGCTGTCTACCGCTTCAACTGTTGCCAAGTTTCCGAGCCACGCGACAGGTATTTAGTTTAGGAGGCTATGGTAGTAACAATGCTACGGAATTAATTATAATATTGGTAGGTATGTTTTAGGATATTTTAATCTGATATCATTGGGTTAATATCCTTATTTTTCTTCAACCAATTTTTAATAGCGAATTTTTTATCATAAAATAAGTCTATAAATTTAAGAAAAGAATAAGTTTGTTCTCTGAAAATAGTGTCAGGAAATGTCATGTGGAAAAGGTGGATTTCACAATCCTTGCTAAAAATTTTATCAATAACGAGAATTGTAATATAGTACTTACTGTCAGAGACTCCAATATCCTAATTAATATCCCGCAATGTTGTTAGTCACGCCCTTTTTTGCACACCAGTAAATTTTTAGAGTAATAGTCTCTCCAAATTCAATTACGATTAAATAAGAAGAAAAATACTCTAAAATGATACTGGTGTGAAAAAAAAGGCGGGGCTAACAATACTACGGAATATTAATTAGTATGTTGGAGTCTCTGCTTACTGTGTGTATACTTTAAACCAATACAGCATTACTTGGTACATCAAATGAAAAAAAAAAAAAATTCTGTTTAATCTTCTAAAAACAAAACATAACGAATTTTATAAGTTTGTAAAACAGTGAAAATACACATTATTTATTTTATTCCTTTTCAATATGAGATTTTTTTTTTCATCTTTTCAATCATAAAAAAATATTTTCTACGATATCAAAAATAAATACAATCTTTGTATTTAAAATTACCGTTTATATATATATATATATACATATATATATATATATATATATATATATATATATAATAAAATATTACAATTAGGAAAATTTATATCTATATGTATATATAAACGAAAATTGTAAATTAACTTTTTACGACAACTGTTATGATTAAAGTAAATAAAAAACTATCACTTACTAAAAGCGAAATTGCATAGTTTGTACGATTTACATAATGCATATTATCGAGTTACTTAGGACGCCTAACTTTTTACGCGTAAATTATCATTAACGAAACATAAGAACATGCCCAAGGAAACAAACTTTAAAGTAATTTATCGAAAATCAAACGTCTTTGAGCTTAATTGAATAAAATTTGTTGAAGAGTAAATCTTAATTAAAAGCGAAATTATAAACGAGACAGGTAAATTTCCTTTGAAGTTTTATTTATTTAAATTAATTAGAGGATCTATCGAAAATTTATAGTTGTTATTTTATGCATTACATGCAAAATATTTGATTAAATTTTGATTTTTTGTTACTAAAAAACAATTTTCTTCATTTGTCACGTATTTGATGTCATTCTTTAAATAGAAAACTTGCTTAGGATTCATCAAGAAAATTAATTGCTTAAAATCGATTATTTAATTCTTAAATAATTATACGCTAACAGTAAAGTACAATATGTATGTAATAAGAAAAAATTAATGCACCTTCTTATAAAAATTTAGCCTTGCTTCATTATTGGTTAAAGATTTTTTATATCATAAGTAATTTTTTTAAGCGTATGTGTACCCGTTGAAGAATATTTAAAAGTGCTTATTTTCTATAAAAGTATTTGTTATATTATCTACTATCAAAACGTATTAGCCCTTTGCACTCGAGAGTTCCGTAGCAATGCCAAAAGAAAACGGCGATTCCGGCTTTTAGCCGTTTCTCGAAAGCAATTTTTATTTAGGAATAATGTTTTTACGTATCCGTGTTTAATCTTTCAAGTTGACGCATATATACACGAGTTGCATTTATCACGTCGTCTGTAGAGAAAAATAAATAATTTAAACAGTAGTTAAAATTCTTTTTAGAGGTAAGTAAAATTAATACACTTTTTCAGCTAAACAGTGTGGATCTTGTAAATATATCATTTTACGATGAATTGTTATACTTTCCAACATTTTAAATTTTAAATCAGTTTTGTCACCACTAGTTTTTAATAGAAGAATGTTCAAAAATTTTTATACGATTATATAAGTTAAAAATTATTGTAGAAAATTTCTAGTATAAAGTCTTCCGCTGAAACTGGGAGACTTGGCAATCATAGATGCTAACATTTTAATTTATTCCGAAGTATTTTTAGCCCCGCCTTTTTTCGTACCACTTATTATTTAAGGATAAATTTTTCTTATTTTATCTAAGTTATATATTGCAAAAAAAAAAAAATTTCGATAAATAAAGTGGTGCGAAATAAAGGCAGGGCTAAAAATACTTCGGAATAAATTAAAATATTGGCATCTATGCTATTGACTATAGAAACTTTCGTACTGTAGATAAAATGAGAGACAAATCGTGTGAACGATGTGACTCTGCATTGTAGGCGTCGGTGCGGTCACTTTTTTTCTTATCACTGTTATTATAATGTCTCTATTATTCTATCGAAGACAACTGCTGTTTTCTTTGATCGAATAGACAGATTTCCTCGGTTGAATAAAACATATATTGTTTTATAAAAGTAGTGGTATGACCGCGCCGACTCCTGGCATTGTCGAAGATTATTATAAAGGGGGTCGCAGAATTTTTCAATTTTTACATGCATATTATCATACTGCTACCAATATTTCAGAACAACAATCCTTTAAATAGTATTATAGTATTAAAATCTTCACGAAAAATTTCTTCTTATAAATAGTGGTGCAAACATAATAAAATGCACTTAAAAATATGAGAAAGTTGCGACCCCTGATTATAAACCGGGCGCTAGCTGACCACGGCAATATGACTTGTTCCACAGTTTCATTTGAAATCACTTTCCACAATTACCTCGTACCCATACTTGCCAACCATCTCATTATGAAGCGTAAAATATTTAGGTCCGCCTTCTTTTTCACACCGGTCATTTTTTAGAGTAATTTTATTCGTATTTAATCGTATCAACATTTAGAGAGAATTACTCTAAAAATAAAATGGTGCGGAAAAGAGGCGTTTTTTTAAGGGTGTGAACAATTTTATGCTTATTAATGAGATGGTTGCAAGTATGCGTACCATACCCAACTCTCTAGTCTCTTCAAATTTAATAATCATCTTTCTGAAACACTGCCTTTACAGAGGTCTTTTTCGTAAATTTTTCAAGCTTTGATATTCTTACAGTGAATTTGAAAAATTACTACCCTCCCAGGTAGCACATGGGTAAACAACTTCATCAATGAGGATCGACCTTTAAGAATGGTTTTACGGTACTGACAAGTAGATGTTTTAAAACGCTCAAAATTAATTATACTCTTTTCTAAATTTCCCGAAACCCGCCATTTATCGGTCCATATTTTAAATTTTCAATTTTATTGCAGATTTCTTTTTCCCATGGTTCATAAAGCGCATACACCAAGTTGCAACGAAATAGGTGTACTTGAGCGGGATCAGCGTGTATCTAAACAGTTAACTTTAACAATAACTGTACGATATTTAATGTCAAAAAACTTATGTAAAGGAAAGATTCCTTTTAGGTATTAGTGGTGAGAGAAAAAGCGGAGATCTCCTTCTCCTGTGTGACTGAACCTACTATGTGCGATGGGGTTACCAATAGTATCGATAAATAGTAATACCTGGCATCTATCAAGCTCTATTTTAAACGCATATATTTTCCATCTCATTAATAACCGTACAATTGTTAACGTCCCTTGAAAAAACGCCGATTTATTTACACCACTTTATTTTTAGAATAAATCTCTTCAAATGTTGTTACGATTAACTAAGAATAAAATTACTCTAAAAAATGACTGGTGGGGAAAAAAAGGCGGGTACTAAAAATTGTAAGGTTTATAATGAGATGATTGGCAAGTACAGTCGGTAACAAAAGTGTCCTAACACTAGTAAAAATTCCTATGTAAAAAAAGTACACTTCATACGGTTTTGCTGAATAAATCCTTGTCGAATCCTGTTCTTAGTCAGTCTAAGAACATGATTCGATAAGGATTTATTTAACAAAACCGTATGAAGTGTACTTTTTTTACACAGGAATTTTTGCTAGTGTTCGGACACTTTTGTTACAGACTGTATGCAGGTATGTGAAAATCGAAAATTTTCTAGAGGTAATCTGTTTTTGTTCTATTATGGTAATGGACGAAAAAGCAAAAAACTGCGAACATTTCTGCCAACACAATTTTCTCTGCGACACTTCAATAAATATATTATATATAGAAATCTATTACAGTGCGTTTCCATGATTAATAAATGGAATTTTTTAATAAATATTGTGGTGGAAGTGTCACGAAATAAAGTCGGGTCAGTAGACACCTTGCTAAAGCTATCACGTTTCTACCATCAAAGTTTCGATTGAAAGCAAATTTTAGTTCTTTACAGAAACCTCATATTTGCAAAGTTATTAGCAAACCTACCTGACAGCATCCTAATTAACACTATACCGACCGGTGACACCACAGTGGTGTCGTGCGTAAAGTATCACTCCACCAGTGGGCGTTTCTTTCCCAGTATGTATGTTATTTATTTCTTTAGTATATACCGAATATTTATATTTTTACAATGAAATATGCTATGGATACAAATTCATTAATTAGAAAGAATATAATTATAATCTTTATCCATTTGTATTGGAAATGTGAATACAGAAAATCTTGTTCTGAAATATTGTAACTTGAGAGAGTAAAGCCCACAGGCGGACCTTACTGTCAAAAAGGCGAAATCATGCGGTCATGAAAGTGTTAATGTTCTGTAATGTTTTTAGTCCGGCCTTTTTTCACACCAGTAGGCAGATGTATTCTTCGAATGCAATTGCGATTAAATAAGAAGAAATATGCTTTCAAAAAATGCTTGTGTGAAAAAAAGAAAAACATGCAAGCCGTACTACGAATTATTAATTAGGATGTTGGCAGGTTATTAACAACTGAAATTAATTTTCATATCATTCTTTAAAAAGTGTAATATTCGTCTTATTCAGTTGCAGATATATATTATTAAAAATTGGCATTATAAACTCTCATATGAAATTTACGGACAAACCGTAATAGCTTGTCACCTTCTAAAATCTCTCAAATATAATAATAATTCGAACTTTTAAGAATGTAGAAATTACCCAGTTATCTTCAGGAAATAGTATTTCCTTTCATTTTTATCCCCTTCTAGATACATATTATGATATTTTAAACATTTATTTCTTACAAGGTGGAATAACAATGGAGCACCTTCATTTCCTACTCTTATATTAAAATTTCAATAAGAATTTAAAAATTATATAATATTTATCAAGTCACTAGCAACTGAAAATAATGTCATACTACTATTTACTAATAGTAATCTTCGTTATATTCAATTACAGACAATTTTTACTAAAGAATGATATTAAAAAACGAGTTTTAATTCGCAATAACTTCTTACCTTCTAATAACTCTCAAATAATTTCAAATTTTAAGAACGTAAAAACTAACCATTTATTACCAGAAAATAGCATTTACTTTCATGTTCTCCTCTTCTATAACCTATCACGATATTTTAAACATATTTTTTTGTGACAGGGGATTAACATTGGAGAATCTTGTATTTTCGAACATTTTTCTTTTTTAAATTTGATAAAAAATTAAAAATTTGTTTAACTCATCTATTAAACTTAACAGAGAACAGATAAAATTTTACAAATATAGTTTAATCTATAACTAGTTTTTGATGTAAGTTGAAAACTATTTTTTCCTCATCCGCAATCAATTGCGAATTTACATATATGTATACAGATTTTTTTTGCAAGAAATAAAAATTTCCACAAACCTAATTATTATACAAACGCATATCCCTCTCTCCCCTGATATTGATTATGTATGTGGAATATTACAATTACTATTTTTTAATAACAATATTTTGCTGATTTAAAACGGAATTTTTATGTTTTAATTCGAAATATTACTTATTCGAAAATAGTGGTGTTTAAGATGCTAAACGTACACCAATAAAAACAGAGCTAAATGTACGCATATATTTTTAATAAAACAATCTAAAATCAAAACGATCTCAGAAAACTTTCTTATGCACTTAACACATTGTTAACCGCAAACTATCCTATTTTCTATTTCTAAGTCCCGCCCTTTCCTATTTCTTTAAAATTTGTACTGTTTCTCGAAAATAACTTTTTGTATTCGTGTATAAATCACTTAAGTTTTATCCTCGGCAATCGACACGGTAATTGCCACCGAAAAATATAAACACAGATAACACTCAATGAATGAAACACGAATATACAAAATTAATTTTAAAAACAATATTTTATTTTAGAGGCACTCCTAAAGGGGAAGCTAGACTTTTAAATGGAACGAGTTAACCCGTGACCGGCCAACAATGTGTTAAGCGTATTCCTTAAGCGTAATTTTTAAAAGATTTTTTGCGCTTATCATTTTTGTGCTTATTATTTGCATTTATAAATTATTTATCATCACACCTCTAAGTGTAACGATACATAATTAAAAAATATAAATGATAGACGATGAAATATTTTGTTCAGTTTCCTCAAGAAGTTGTTTTAAGGACTGAAGTTTTTTCTAAACGCAGCGATTCAGATGTTCTACGATACCAAGACAGACAAAAATGTAGCTTATAACGATAACAGATGCCCCCTTCATAGAATTGCTCATAAAATAAAACTTTAGAAGACTGTTGATTTTAATTCCTTCAAGTTCCGACTACATAAAATAAAATAAACAGGAGGGCAAGATTTATTTCGAAATGACCTGGACATTTGATTTTTCGCACGGTAGCAAATAAAACACTGACAGAAAAATAAATTAGAAGTCAGGTAAGGCATAGCCTCCTTAACTAGATGTCTGTCGCGTAGCTCGGAAACTAGGCAACAGTTGAAACGGTAGACAGCGCCACGTAGTACAGCTTGCGTGACTGTTTTATACAACAGCCACCAAACATTTTTTAAAGTGGGATATAATCTACATAAAAGGGAAATAGACACGAAGAAACGTCGATTATATATATCATATATCACTTCTTTAAATTATTGGTGACAGTTGAATAAAAAAGTCGCATAATCTGTACTAGGTGGCGCTGTCTACCGCTTCAACTGTTGCCTATAGTTTTCGAGCTACGCGACAGGCATCTAGTTATGGAGGCTATGGGTAAGGACGCCAGTATAAGTATGAACCATAAGCAGTGCCATTAAATGCTAAATAATCCTTAAATATTTAAAAATACATGGGTGTCATCATTTAACACCTAGAAGAATAAAAATCTTGCTTTCATATTGCAGAAAACATCATAAAAATAAATAAATGGGTCTAAAACTATTTTTATTGATAAAAAGAAGTTTAATTTTGATGGTATCGATGGCCATAAATTCATATTGGCATGAGGTTTTAAATGCAGTACGTACTTTTCAAACGTTAACAATGAAGGACCTTTCTTATGATTTGAGTAGTTTTTTTTACTAGAATGTAGGTGAATATTGTTTTTGTAGAAGGCCCACAAAATAGACATTTCTATATTAATTTGTTAGAAGCAATTTCAGGACAAGGATGAAAAATAAAGATTTAAATTGTATTTCTCAAGAAAATAATGCATTTATTAACTCTGCAAAAGACACAAAAAATAGTTTGAAGATAATAATATTGCTGTACTCGATTGGCCGGCTAATATTCAGGATCCAAATTTGATGGAGAAAGTTTGCGATATCATAATGAGAAATATCTACCTTCAAAATTGTTAAAAATGTTCCAAATAGCATTGTAATTTGTTATTTGTGTAGTATGCATTTTTTTTTTTTTTTTTTTTTTTTTATAAATTTAAAAGTTCGAATTATTCTGTATGCTACACCACCGCCTTCTATTGAAATTATTTATCACAAAGGAAAATGAATAATTTTAAAAATTGTAGTAACGTTTCTGAAAATCTGTATGACTCTCATCATTTGCTTCCGTGGCATAACTAGCGAATTTAAAATTCTTTGTACAATAATTTGTTTTAAAAACATTTTTCATATTTATTTTAACTTTTTGTTTCCTTATACAGTGTTACTATTTAGTAAAACACTTATACATATACATATATAATATTGTATATGAATTAACAATATTATTGGCATTTTGTACCAAACAATGTTTATTGATTCTATCACTTTTCACCTCATCAGGGGGTGAAAGTGATTATTGTCATCGGCAACATTATTTTTATTTAGAAAAAAATAGTGTATTTTTACACTAATTTCTTTCGATTAAATAGGATACAGATTATTGTTGAAAAATACAGGTGAAAGAGTTCGTCAAAAGACGAAAAACTTTCACCCCTGACGGCTGCCGCTCATTTTAAAACTCAATACATTTACCCTTTGAGGAGAAAAATAAATTAAGTTCTACAAAATCACCAGTATTATTTTATAGGAAATTTATAATATTACAAACGTATCAGAGATCGGACACGGAGTCAATTTAATTTTCTTAGATGAAGTTGTTCTATCGGGAAAATGCGTTGCGTTCACAGTGGCGTATTGTTATAAAATCAACAATCTCTTCGTATGTATACACTGTGAAAAAGTAACTGTTACCAGCTGCAAGAAACTCTCTGTGGTTGGAGAATATAATTATTTTGCTCCAATCACAGAGAGTTTCTTACAGCTGGTAAGAGTTATTTTTTATTAACCGACTTCAAAAAAGAAGGAAGGTTCTCAATTCAAACCGTATGTTTTTTTTTATGTTTGTTAGCTCATAAGTTCTGAACGGATGGTCCGATTTTGACACTTTTTGTTTTGTTGAAAACGTCTTGGTCTGAAATAGGTCCCATTGTAATATCTTTAAAATCTAAAGAAAATACAGGGTGCCCAAAAAATCAGTCCCAACTCTTTTAACTGCTAAACAGCTGCAGCTATAGTGATAAAAATGACATGTAAGTATAGCAAATTGACATGTAGTACAATGTTAAACTGCTTGCAGCGCCACCTAGTGGAAAATGGAGGAGTTAGTGTTACTATCTCGAAAACGGTTCTAGAGAAAAAAGTAAATTACAAAGTTGAAAAGTATCATCGATTTAGTACAAAAAGCTAGTTTAGACATTCATGCTAGCGTTCCTATCTCGGAAACGGTACAAGACAGGGGGGAAAAGTGAATTATAAAATTGCAGGGCATCATCGATTTAGTACGAAAAGAGAGTCTAGACATTGATGCTAAAAATACAATGCTAAAAAAGTGCATTTGTTTGTTCGCAATTTCTTACACTATGCTCACTTGAGCTACATTGCAGACGTTGTAGTTGCTTTTTGGAGTCGGTTCTATTTTTTTTACAAAAATATTTTATTTACAGTGTATATGGTTTAGTGAAAATTTTTGCGTGTATACTTTAACTTCGTTTTAAAATATCGTCATAGTTGCCGACTTTAGTTCTCTTTTGCTATCGGAATTTTATATATGTATTACTGCAAAACTTTTCATCGATCAAATAAAATAAATATTTCCATTTAAATTTTCTGGTATAGTCAGAATTTGCTAAAGTTGTTAACTATGAATATGGTTTATAGACATTCATCAACGTCAAAGTGAGTTCTACAGAATACCTGAATATGGTCGTAAACAATGTTCACCTCCAACGAAAATGTAAGAAACTTAAAGATAAATTTTCTGAAAACGCAAAATTTTTAAATATTTGTGACAAATTTTAAAGATGTGTAAAAAAGAAAGGAATAGAATTTTAAGAAATCAATCATTGATTTCAGGTTATTATTTCGAGATTTAAAAAATAAATACAAAAAAAATATACAGCTCCTACATAAAAAGAATAAAATTTCCTTTATGTCTTTCTAATATTATGTGCAAAATTTTAGTTTTATATCATAAAATTTCTTGAAATAACACATCGGTCAACCAGTCTTGGGAATAACCCACACATTACGTAGCAAATTGGATATATCTACGTGAGATAGTACTAACATCCAAAGATAAATGTCAAACTTTCATAATATTTTGACGGTTCGTTAAGGGGATATTAAAGTTTTAGTGACTCTACTTTTTATATTTTCGAAAAAATGGACAAAACTGAATTTCGTGTGTTGATTAAACATTGTTCTTTGATGGGAAAAATCCGGGTGTCGACAGTCGAAATTTTTCCTTGATTCTTTCCCCAGATTTTTTATCTCAGAATTTTTAGTTAGAAGTTTGCACAATTAATTATCTAAAAAAATTATGATAGGTTAAATATACTGGTGGAAAAATCAGGGAAATGATTTCGGCTGTTGACACCCTGAAAATTGCTGTTGATTCCTTGTAACGCATTTTAAACCATTTCTGAGTTTCAACACTATTTTTTTTCCAACAAAAAACAAGGATTAATCAACTCACGAAATTAAGCTTTCTCCAATCATTTTAAAAATATCAAAATTAGAATCACTAAGACTTTATTAAATGTACAGTCGAAATATCATGAAACTTTAGCGTGTATATCTTTTGAAGATTGATATCTTACCCACATAGAAATATTTCATTTGCGCGTCATCTGTGAGTTAGCCCATAGTTGCCACCCTTTTAACACTTTGCTTGCGTGTCACGTAAAATTACGTTTTTCATGAAAAACGAACACCGCCTTCAGGCGTTCCTCTAAAAATATACTTTAATTTAAAAGAACGATTAAATAATAGCACATTTAATAAAAACACATTTTAAAATAAACGATATAATAATAATAATAATAAACGATTTAATAATAACCGTACTTGCCAACCTAACCCGGAAGATGGTTAGTCCCGTCCCTTTCTGCCTATTTTTTCACACCAGTCATTTTTTAGAGTATTTTTCTTCTTATTTAATCGTTTATATATTTGAAGAGAATTACTCTAAAAGTTAAGGGATGTACAAAAAAAGGCGGGAACTAACGATCTTCCGGGTTAGGTTGGCAAGTATAAATAACACTTTTTAAGCCATTTCTGAGTTTTAACACTATTTTTGTCCAACAAAAAACAATGATTAATCAACTCACGAAATTCTGCTTTGTCCAATTATTTTGAAAATATCAAAATTAGAGTCACTAAAACTTTAATATACCGGTAACGAACAGTCAAAATATCATGAAACATTGGCGTGTACTTTTTGAAGATTAGTAGTATCTTACCCGCATAGAAGTTTCATTTGCGCGTCATCTGTGATATAGCCCACAGTTGCCACCCTTTTAACACTTTGCTTCCGTGTCACGTAAAATTACGTCTTTCATGAGAAACGAACACCGCATTCAGACGTTACTCTAAAAAAATACTTTAATTTAAAAAAACGATTTTACGTGTTCGTGTTTATATTCTGATGGTGTATATATATGCTGCTGGTGTACAGCAACATATAGTATATACATTTACATAATCAATCACTATACATCAATTCCGTACATTTACAGAATAAACCACTGAAAATTTGAATAATTTAATCATGAACAAGTAAAATCATTTTAATAAATAATATAACGTTTTAGAAGAACGCCAAAAGGCGGAGCTTACTGTTCAAAATCGGAAAATACGCCTGCGAAAATGTGTTATTTTACTACGGAGCATTTTTAGCCCCACCTTTATTTCAAACCACATTATTTATAGTAAACTTTTCTCCAATATTTAACTACGATAAATTAAGTAAATTGAGAAAAAAGATCTTTTAAAAAAAAGTAATATGAAATGGAATAAAAAAATGTTAGCAACTCTAGTTAGTCCTGGGAATTTTGACAAACGTGTTATGTTTAAACTACTTTTCTGACATATTAGTCAAAAATGAAAATGAAAATGTGATTATTAGTTTATACTACCATTGTTTTCACTCATAATTCTATGGAAATCCTGAAATGTGAGTTTTTTTTATATATATATATATATTTATAAGAAAAAAAGTATTAATTTCGTAATTTTTTTTTACTTCCGATTTTTGATGGTTTGATAGATTTTAAGTTGTCTGGAAAATGTTTAATTTTTTTTTTTTTTTTTTTTTTTTTTTTTTTACAATAATGTCCGTTGTCTATCAGTTTGCATAGGTGCGAATATGAACGGTTTTTTAACATCGCAATTTCTTGTAAAAAAAAAAAAGAAAAAGAAAAAGAAAAAAAAAATATGAAATCTAATCGCAGGAAATTGCCAAAAAATATGTTAAAAATTTTCGGCAGAAAAAAAATCTACATGTTGGCAGCTATGAGTCTGTGTGGAGGTGACTAAGATTTATGGCAGCTTTAGATCTAGAACTAATTCACAGATTTTTTTTTTTTTTTTTAAGTTATATTTAATTGCACTTTTACATTTGTTGTACTCTGAAATTTAGTTGCACTACGAATTTGGTTTCCATTTATTCTCGGTGCATACTCTTTCACAGATCACTTCGTATTTTTGTTTTCAGTAATATTTAATATTAAAGCATAGGACAAAATTACGTATAAATGTACACAAAACAGTTTGTTTGTAACCAATTATTTTGAAATTCTAAATTTTATTTTTAATAGCAATAAAATCAGACTAAAAAAAATATTTATATAAGAACATCAATCCCCTCTCCTCCCGAGATGTCAGAATTTTTCAAATAAAACTCATCAATACCTTTAACCCTTAACAGACCATTTATTTTAAGTAGTGGTATATATACATGTATATATATATATTGAATTAACATTGATTTAAGAAAACAAATTCAATTAGATTATTACTTAAAATTAATTTGATTTTTAATTTTTTATAAGTCTATGGGAAGTTTTCATTACTTTTTAAATGAAAAAGCCTTGGTAAGGTTCTTTTCCACGTCTACTGTTTTTAGTCTACGCACCCATTTCTTTGTAAAATTACTTATTATGGTCTTTGAAAGGGAATTTCAGACAAAAAGAATCAACACACAGAGTGAAACTTTGTTCTTTTATTTTGTTGTTTCATGAATTTTAGTACAGTAATAGTAGCAGGCGTAGTCAGTGTTGCTAAATTCATGGACATTTTTATTCAATATATACCCCTAAATTTTAATTGTAACGGATGCCTAATCTTGTCGAAGGTCATTTGTCCATTATATGTATCAAATATTACTCCTCAAAATTATTGGTGTCAGTTGAATAAAAGACTCCCTGACTTTGGCAATACTTGGCTAGCGCAGAATTGTCAAATTTTATAATTTATTACGGAGCATTGTTTTGTCCATTTTCCTTTCATACAATTTTTTATCAGCTATATTTTTTTTTTTTTTTTTTTTTTTTATAATAGCCACATATGGAAAATGTACTCTATAAATATAGTGGTGTGAAATAAAGTCTGTACTAACAATGCTTCTGAATAAATTATAAAAATTGGGAAACTGGTACTAAAGGAGCTTGTTTTCCTTCTCCATTTAAAAATTGATGATTTTGGAAGCAATTACAGTTACCACGTTAGTTGCCAACTTTAACATTTTTTGGCTGCTGGAAAATTTAAATAGGAATTTTTACTTTAATCAGGGAAAACTGTTACAGAAATATAGAAAAAACTTTTATTAAAACATTCCGGTAGATAAAAAGAGGTAATGCTCGCAATTATGTTTAGCATGGCCTGTTGAAGGGTTAAAACGAGTGGTTAAAGGGTTCAAGCATTTATATTTGACCAGAGCCTGATTAAGGGGGAAGCACACATTATCTCCGCTCTCACCGGAATATTTTTACAATTATTTTTTACTTTATTTCATAGAAATTCCACGCTTTGACGAGGAAATATTTTTTTATAGAAAATGAACGGTGTAAAACAGTCCAATTTACTCACCGTTATTAGACACCAGAATTCTTTTAAAATAATTTTTAATGAGAATTTTCTTTTTATTATAGGAGGAACGTATTTGTTAAAAAATAACGGTGTAAGTATAAATAATGTGTGCTTCCCCCTTAATCAGGCTCTGTCTTTGACAGTTGGAAACAAAATTATCGATGTTTTTTTTTTTTTTCTTTCAATTTGAATTTAAATCTATTTTTTAAATTATGTTCCTAAGATGTCGCCTGCAAAAATACTTTTGTAACATAGCACCATAGCTGCCAACTTGCATAATTTATTCCGTAGCATTTGTTAGTATCCGCCTTTTTTTCGTCCCACGTTTTTTGTACGCTATATTTCTCCAATATATAATTACGATAAAATAAAAAGACAATTACTCTTTAAAAATAAGGTGCATTGTTTTAAAAATTATTATTTAAAAATTAGAAATGTGTCAAAAAAATTTATTTTTAAAGTAACGCGTTTTAAAAGATTAATATTCACTGTTGTCGGGTTTTGGTTTATTTTGGATAAAAATATGTTCATCGAACATCCTCTAGAGGATTAGAGGAACGTTAAATTCGAAAAATTTTATTCCGCGATTAATGAATTCAAATATTGTGTTATGCAACGAAGTGAAATTCCTAATTACGCCTGCGAGAATTGAAGTCACTCATGTTTAGTAATCCATTGTAAATATATATGTCAGAAACGTCATTAATATTTGGTTGAATATTTCGTGTCGTATAAAAAAGTAATTTATTAAATAAATTCACAGCTTGTATATCATTTACTAGAATAGTATGCTGAGTCCTGCGTAAATTAGAGACATGTAAATTAATGATTTATATTACAAATACATAATTTATATTGAAGTATTCTATATTTATGCATAAGTGAAACAAGTACTTAAACTGTCATATTTATGTGATAAGTTTTATTATTTATCACACAAATTTATTTATTGAAATGATCTATGTTATGATAGTGCGTTTTAATGAATAAATAAATTCAAATGTTTTAAGCAAGAAACTTCACATAGAATGATCAATTACAAGGTACAGTGAAATTATCTTTCAATTTTAGTTATGAGTTTCGACAGTAATTTATTTAAGACTAAATTCTACATATTAGGAATTACATTTAAGAAAAAAATTATAGCTGCTTTAATTTTACGAACGTGTTTTCAATTTTAAAGCATAATTTTTAATAAAGAGATTTAAAGTCACAAGCCTTGTTATGATCGAGAACAAGTTTTAGTTACATCACATTTTATTATTGTAATTATACAAGCTTTAGTTACATGTTTTAATAGTTGCAAGATTTGATAAAATTAATTATATTTCTATACCACGGAGGTAGTGTTGTTAGACTTTGAGACATTTTTATTCAGTATAGTCACAAATAATTTTTAGAAATGATGTTTCATATACATCATTGGTGCCAAGTCTGCTGTTTTTGGCGGGAGACATCAAACCGGAAAATCTTTATAACTGTTTGCAGTAATATTAATCGTCGAAAATATATATAACATATTCCATTTTAAAATATTGGTGTCAATTCTGATTTAACCTTTTGAAAGGGGCTGGGACAGCATCTGTCACGCTTCACCATAGGATTTTCTAAGAGCCCATCTCAAAAGGTTAAAAGATTAAAATATTGGCAGTTCTGATATACATAATAGACGAATCTAATTAACAATTTCGCGACCGTTGACGTAGATTCACATCATATAAAAATCTGTAACTCCGCCAGTGGGCGTTTCTTTTGCAATTTGTGTGTCATTTTGCATTATGTATTATTTCTTAAAAATATACACAATATTCATATTTGTACAACCAATATACAATGGATATACAAATACTTTGATTAGAAAGAGTATAATTATAATACATGTTAAGACGTTGGCAGGTTATGCTACCACTAAATATTAATTGTTACGGTTGCATAATCACTTCGAAGTTTAATCGTTTATTATGTATATCAAATATTACATCACAAAATTATTGGTGATTATTGAATAAAATCGTACCTAAGTTTAACAGCCCTATACTAAAACAGGGATGGAACACGGGCGCAGTATTCATACCGGAATCTGTTTAAGAAATTTTACTACCTATAATATCGTTGATTTAAGAAGTAGAAAATTTTCTTACATTGATAGTGGTATGAATACTGCGCCCGTGTTCCATCCCTGCTAAAATTTGTATATAAATAATATTCAGGAAATTTTGCAAATATTTAAGTCACCAAAAGTCTTTGCTTAGGTGTGTATGAGCTGTGATGCGGGTAGAATTTTCAAGGATTCAATAATCTATTATTCAATAATTCACTTGATCTATACACGTGTTAAAAACAATTGCTCATCCAAAATGTATATATAAAAAAGAATTGACAGGCCGCATGCATGATATTGATATGAATGATGCCTGACAGACGTACCCATCGTTGAGAGGAGTCGAACAACAGACATATTGGTCGGAACATTAAAATTAAAAAGTATGCATGTTTCAGAACTAATTCACAAAGTGAATCATCGAAGTGGCTCTGAAGATTCACGAGCCACCTATACGCTGGACGTTTGCAAAAATTGGAAAGTATCTACAGTCGGTAACAAAAGTATCCGAACACTAGCAAAAATTCCTATATAAATAAAGTAAAGTTAATACTGTTTTGTTAAATAAATCCTTGTCGAATGATGTTCTTAGACTGACTAAGAACATGATTCGAAAAGGATTTATTTAACAAAACAGTATTAACTCTACTTTTTTATATAGGAATTTTTGCTAGTGTTCGGATACTTTTGTTACCGACTATATGTCCACGAGTACAAAACTCTGCCGAAATTTTGACGCTATTTTGACACACGGGGATTCGTTGATATCTGGCTTGTCCCATTAGGAGAAGATTTTCTGAGGCTAAGCTCAGAATTGCCAGCTTTAAAAACTTATTACGGGGTATTCTTAGCCCCAACTTTATTTCTGGGAACAGATTTCCCCAATATACACTATTTACCAATAAGTATTTAGACACTTTCGAATTTAGACGTTTTATTAAATATCTAAAAAAATTCTTTAGGAATTATTCTGAAACTTTCAGAGTATAAACATGTTATACCTCATATATTTCACCAAAAGTTTTGTTTCGAAGAGGAAAGGGGGCCAGTAAATAAACAAAACTCAAAATGTTTTGAATTACCTTGTAGAAAGTAATGCCTGAAATGCATTTTGGCAGTGGCATGTGATTATGAGGCTTCTTCTAATTATCCGCATAAATTTTTATGAGGCTACCACATATATTAATGTAAATATAACAATTTCTTTAAATAAGAAAAAAAGCCACTTTTTCATTTATATCACGTTGGGTATTAGACCTAGTGCCAAGTCATTTTTAGAAAACTTTGCATACTACATTATACACAGCATATTGCAATAATAATAATAATACAAATTAAATATCTTATGAAATATGGGCATTTTTTATAAATAATTATTAACTACGCACGCGCAAGCTTTAAGAAATATTCATTTGCATAATTTGGAAGCCCAAAATATTGAGCAATTTATATGAAAAACCCAAACAGATATTGTTAAAATTCGAAAAGTTGTGGGCGACAGATTAAACAAAATTTCAGTTCTCCTCAAGAAAAAAAAAAAAAAAAAAAAAAAAAAAAAAAAAAAGATGATAGATGGTTTTATCAATATTTTTTCACAATCAGCGAACACTCTATTACCAGTGATTGAATGAAAATAAAAATGTGAGTAAAACCCCTTATACTTTAGCTTCTGTTTTGAGAAGAACTAAATATCAGTTTATTTTACCACAGACAACTTTTTGAATTTACACGATATTTGCTTGGGGTTTTCATATAAGTAGCTCAATACTTTTGGCTGTTATACTATGCAAATGAAAGCTCGTTAAAGCTTGTGCATGCGTAGTTAAAAAATATTTAGTAAATTTGCTCATATTTCATATGATATTTATTATTTTGCATTCTGATTGCAGTATGCAGTGTCTAATATAGAAAGCCTAATTTCCTAAAAATGTCTTTGGATTTCAATTAAAACCATATGTGTTGTAATTTAAAAAAGAAGAAAAATTGTTGCAATTTTTTAAATAAATCGTTATATCCATAGTTGCCAATATTTTAATTTATTCCAGAGTACTTTTAGCCCCGCCTTTATTTCGCACCACTCTATTTATAGAAGATTTTCTTCGATACATGACTTCGATAAAATAAGAAAAAATCACTTTTAAAAAATAAGTGGTACGAATTAGAGGAGGAGCTAAAATTACTCTGAAATAAATTAAAATATTGGCAGCTATGTATATCT
Source organism: Salticus scenicus (assembly GCA_963930645.1). Taxonomy (NCBI): domain Eukaryota; kingdom Metazoa; phylum Arthropoda; class Arachnida; order Araneae; family Salticidae; genus Salticus; species Salticus scenicus. Next base: position 112,703,025 of record OZ005657.1, read on the forward strand.
CTTTGAATATACGTGATAGCCTGGTAAAAACTTATACAGATAATAAGCAGAAATCTCATAATCTCATGCTACGGCCAAAAATTATTTCACGCATTACTTTTTGCATGGTAATCCAAGACACTTTGATTTTTGTTTAATTATTTACTGGTCCTCTTTTCTCTTCAGGGAAAAACATTGGCAAAAATATCTGATGTACATCATGTTTTTTATGCTCCCAAAATTTCACGTGAATTCGTCGTGGATATTTTTAGATATTTGGCAGAATGTCTAAATTCGAAAATATCCAAATAATTATTGCTAAATAGTGTATAAATACGATAAAATAAGAAAAAAAAATACATTAAAAAATAGTATGAAAAGAGACGGGACTGATAATGCTTTGGAATGCATTATAGAAGATGGCATCTCTACTAAGCTCCAATGATTGGGGATAATCTGTATAAATTTTAAAAATATATCATCATGTTTCATATTATATATTTTTAAAAAACCATTTCATATTTTATGTTTCATAGTCTATATATTTTAAAAATGAATTTTCTTGTTTCTGAAAATACTGTTTTATTTTATTTTATTTGCAATTAAAAAATATGAGGTTAATTATTACCGACACTTTTAACATTGATCTGGAATCGCTTTTATAAATTGAAAATAAAGTACCAATAGATATAGCTTAGTTATCGACATAATATAAAAAATACAAAGGATTTTTATATATTTATTTCACGCAAACATATTTTTTCTACTCGTATCTTTTTACATAATCTCTTTGTATATCGTTATATTTCTTCTTCTAACTACGATAAAATCCTTTAGCCTAATATCAATTCTAACTCATAAAAACTCATGAAAAGCTAAACTACTTTAAAGATTCTTTTCTGCCTCTATCCAGAAACACAATCCCTCCAAACAAACCCCATTTAAAAAACGAACAATTTTCGGAATATTTCCTCTATACACGTTAACATCTGGATTTGCTATATCATTTATTTTCAGCGTTTATGGGATTTCCGTAGAAAAGCATTCTTGAGCAAAATTATAAAATCATATTTTTCCTTGGTTCACTGTTGTTTTGACACTAATCGACTCGGATTTTGTTTCATGTTCTTCTATTTCTTGGAAGTATAACAGGAATAAGGCTTAATTCTTTTAACCCAAGTATTAAATTTTTTTTTCACTTGTGCGTTTAATTCAGTATATCTTGGTAAAATTGCCTTTTTTCAATCAATTCAGATCTTTAATGGTTCTTTCGAAGAAAGTCCATTATGTGCAATTTTAAAAAACTGCTATATTTTAAAATTCAGGTACGATCAATGAATTTTTCTTTTTAAAATATTTATTCTTGCGGTTAAAGCAAATTTTATAACGTTTTGAGCTCTATAGGCTAAAACAATTAAAAATCAGTAGTAAAATTAATTATTAGGAAAACAAAATAATATATTATATTGTAAAAAATAATAGCAATAATAAAAATTTTCTTGAGTTTAAATGTTCATATATCAGAAATAAAGCGGAAAATAAAATAAAATAATCAAAGCATAATATATCAAGAGCTTGAATTGCGAAATATATTATAAAATTTACCTCAAAATTAATAAAGTAAAATTTTCTCAGCTTTATTTTCTAAATTAACGATATTTTAATCATGGAAGAAAGAAAGATGATTAATTTGTTAATCCAATGTAAAAATGTGGCATTTTATGCAGAAACGAATACAATTTTTACATAAACATAAGTCAATGGTAGTGTCATTAGCTGATACAAAATGCCCTGACTTGCCATTCGTTGTTGTCGATTTATATTTTATTTGTTAAAATTATGTGTATTGATTTATCGATCTATTTTGATTATGGCTTTGCATACAAAGTGTATCTAACTATTAAACATATTTTATAACATCAAGTACCAAATTTTAATTAAAACAAAATGTATAAATTGTTGTTCTTTTGTTGTATTAATAAATGTCAATTAATAATAAATTTAGTTTATGTTGCATAGCTTCCATATCTGCCAAATTTTCAACACCACTATTTTCAAACAAACATTTTCTTAAAGGCTATAGTTCTTCAATTAAATAAGTCAAATATCCTGAACTATCCTATAAGTCAAATATCCTGAGTCAAATATCTTGAACCTTAATTATCCTCAAATATTCGTGCTGAAAATAGAGGAATGCTGGCAGCAGAGATGCCCACCCTCCAAAATTTTGACACCCCTATTTTGACACCCTAAAAACAATTTTCCCTTACAACATTTATATTGGTGCAGGATTTCCCTTGTAGATGGGGCGCTACAGGTGACCATATTATTCAAAGTACAGAAATGTTAATAATTTCCATTTTCTATCGTGATATACGCCTGGTACAGTTTTTTTTTTTTTTCTAGTTAATTCCTTGACTGAGAGAAATTTTGAATGTCCAGCAGGGTAAATATATACAATTAAAAATGTATTCAGGAATAAATCACTAGACCAGAAATTTATATAGAAAATATAAATAGAAGGCTTAATGAAAATTAATATGTTGCATTGTGATAATATAATAAATTAACAACATAATAAAGTAAAATGAAACTATATGTATAGATAAAATATTGCAATTAGATTTAAAGCAAAATTTTAAAGATACTTCACATTATCTTTAACAATAATCAAAACTTTTTGTTTTCGATGGTTGTGTAAAAGCAGTAAAAATACAGTAAACAAATCGAAAAATATTACTTAATCAATATTATAAATTTCCTAGATAATTTGTAGCTGCATTATATATTTATTTGTTCTATTTTAAAACGAAAAAAATATACAAAAGAACAAAGAAAATATCTCAAGCAAATTTGCTTACGAGTTTTGAAATTAGAAGTATATACTTGAGATATTTTGTTTTATTTTTATAATAGCCAAGTCTACTCCAAACCTACCTTCCTTCGTACGAGATGTGGCTTAAAAATATGAAAATTAAAGTGAAAAGTTCCAAAAGTGCTGCCATCTTCTTTACCAATGAATCCTATACACCCCAGCAATAACTTCCGTCTCAATAACGAACCTATTTCCCGGGAAACTTCCTATAAATACCTAGGACTTCACCTAGATTCCAAGTTATTGTTTTACAAGCATATTTCAGAAGTTCTGAATGAAGCTCAATGTGTCATTACCCTCCTCTAGTATTTATTTGCTTGGAATAGCAGCCTGTCTATCAAGAACAAATTGTTACAAATCCATGATCTGTCCTATCTTGACCTACAGGTCCATTGTATACGGATTTGCCTCACGGCCAACTCGGTGGAGAGATCGAGGGGGCCCTGAGGCGGGATTGTGTGTGATCCATTTTTTATATAAAAAAGAAAAAAAAATGTATATTTTTTTTGGACAGAGTGGGACCTCAGGAATTCCACCAAGTATCTTATAGCTTTTACATATGTGCCACCCGCTTCATTTCTCCGCCTCTCCTCAAGCTGACATTTTTTTCTTTTCCTCGCTGCATCACATTATCACGCCCAGTTCTGTAAGAACTCCTTTCCTTCAAAGAAGTCCGAATTTGCTTGATCCAGCAACACCTAATCATGCTTTTTCAAATTCAGGTTGAGCACCGTAGGCACTCCTATACTTCACGTGATGATGATGATGATGATGAGGAGGAGGAGGTGGAGGAGGAATAGCCAAGTCTTCTAGTTTTCTCAGATTATATATTGGGCCGCGGTAGCCCAGTCGCATACTGTTCGACCAGCTTTCAAAGGTGGCCCAAGTGGGAACAGGTCTCCGTAAGGTCAATCTATTCTTCAAAATAGGGGAGTTGATAATGACAGGGAAATTTCCTCCTACTTTCGTTTCTGAGTGGGGTGAATGCTGACCGGGCGATGTTTTTGCTTCTTATACGGTAAAAGTATAAAAAGCTGTAGTTTCCTGTTAAATGGAAAGTACAGTTTCAGACTAGTGTTAGTGTAGCTCGTCTGTTAATAATGTTGAGGTTTTAAATTTGTATTTTTTTTATTTAAAATTTACATTATTAAACATCTTAAATGGCACAGAAAATAAATAACGCAAAAAGCTTTAATTTTTCCTTCAACAGAATTTTTTCCGAAAAGACGCCGCTGCGTTTACAGAAAATTTCATTCTAAATTTGAATTTTCCTAATTATGAAAATAGCTTTTTCATGACCAAAGTCAAGAGGGTTATATGTCCTTCGTTTGGTAAAAGTTACGAAAATGTGAATTCTAATTTTTTTTCGTTGCACGATATTTAGATATCAACAGTATTTAACCTATGAAAAGCAATATAGATTTGATTATTAAAAATATACGAAAAAGACGTTTTATTACACCTATTTCCCTAAAATTATTCAAGAATTTAGGCCCACCAGTGGCGGAGCGGCTTAGACCACTGAACACTGGGAGACGGTGAAGTGATAGGACGTGAGTTCGATTCCGCGCGCCGTCGGTCTAGCTGTTCGGAGTTTTGAGTGGTTTTCTCCTAATGTAAAGTAAATACGAGCTAGAACCCCTTAAAAGACTTTCACCCAAGGCCTATATCCCTCGTGTAGATAATCGGATCAACACCATCAAGAATTTAGATTTTTATACATGTAAATGACAGGGTTTTTTCCCCTGTATTTTCTGAAATTGATTTAGCAGCAACAATATTGTGTGAAAACACCATAAGCAGAAATTGTCGCAACAATTGTTTCGGGTCGAAAAAGGCAAAGCACGACCCTTCATCAGGCGAAAAGTTAGTGCAGTTTTCTTTTATATTTTTTGTCACTATATGAATTTATGAAATTCAATATTAAAATTTTATTTAGGGTTTCATGAAAAGGCTGGCAAAAACGAATAAATAATTTTATTTTTAAAGAGAAGGTCTCAGAAAAAAATGCAATAAAATGCTTGTTTTTCATATTATCATCACAGACCTTCTCTCTCAAAAAAAAAAAAAAAAAAGAGAGAGAGAGAGAGTTGGTTGGTTGGTTGGAGGATTAAGGCCGATTGACTCCTTATGTGTCCTAGGCCTATAGGGGGAATGCCCTCCGTGGGGGTCTTTCTAAGGGGTCCTAGCCCGTATTTACGCGAGTTTCGGAGGAAACCACGGAAAACTCCGAACGGCTAGGTCGATGAGCGCGACCTGGGATCGAACCCGGCACCTCCCATCTACCAGCTTTGAGCGCAGAACCGCTCGGCCGCTGGTGGGCGAGAGAGAGAGAGAGAGAGAGAGAGAAATGAGGGGGAAAATATATGTTCATCTTTAATGAGAAGTGAAAATTATTCACTTTCATCATCTGAATCATCAACTGAAACATCATCATCATCATGGCTGTCATCATCTAAAGAGATAACTAATGGATCACATAATTCTTCCATTACGCCATCTTTTTCCCAGTATTCATTTTCTAAACTTTCAATGTGCGTGCAATAGTGCTTTCATCTCTCAACATCAATGTTCTCTAATGCAAGTTGAGTCAGGTTGAAAAGTTGATCCATTTTTAAATCAGCCGTTACATTTCTCTGCCTAAGAAAGTCCTTTATATCCGCCCATACATATTCTATGGCATTTATGTCGCAGTGATATGGAGGCAATCTTAATGCATGATGTCCATGTTCAGCTAACATCTTATCAAATTTATATTCCTTCGCCTTCGAGTTGGCCTTTACAAGTTCCATAAGTTCAACTTTACGCAAATTTTCAGAATATGGCACTTTGTTTAGTGTTAGCCAATCCATTATTTCTCTTTTATTTTGTGAAGAGTTTGGAGGCTTGTTTATCTGAACCGAATGGTACGGGGCATTATCTATAATAACAACAGAATTTTTCGGCAAGTTTGGGATCAGTTTTTCAATTGCCCATTTTTCAAATATTTTTGAATTCATTTGTCCATGATAATCGCCGGTGGTGGTGTTAGCTTTATAAGTCAATGAGGAATTCGGAATAAACCCCATTTCTCCTCCTGCGCATAATGCAATAATGCGTCTCGATGCCGCCCCTGTCTGAACGACACCGAAAACATCTTCCGATTGCCAGCATTTCCCGACAGTTAAATTACTGTCAATCCAGGTTTCATCTACAAAAATAAGAGGTCTTTTTTCTCTTCGGAACTGGTGAATATTCCGTAAATATTTTGTACGAGACAGAATGATATCACTTCGTTCTGTTATCAGTTTCCTCTTATTCTGACTTTTTTTCCAGCGGAAACCCATTTCATGTAGAATTTTACGTAAAGTTTCTTTTGATTTTGAAAACTGTATCCTTTCTTGTAATCTTGTTAATAACTTTGGGATAGTAGGCACTATTTTATCTATTGTATAGAAGTCCTGGATAGTTCTTCGAATTATATCCAAGTCAAAATTATCCAAATTGACACTCTCAATAGTAGTTTTCACCTTTTTCTTTTTGGGAGAAGGCAAATTACTTGGAGTATTGCGAATTCTTCGTATAGAACCCTTTGAAACATTGGCAATTTTGCTAGCCCTTTTAGTTGCGTGTGCCAACGGAATAGTTATACAACCTTTATCTGCTTCATTATCACAGAACTTCACAACGCTGCTTAAAACCGCTTTCGTTTCAGCACTAAAATGTTTGCCTTGAGAACTTCTACGTTCTTTTGAATTCATTTTATCGATCCAAAAGGAAGTACAAAACGAACGAAAATGTTATTTTCTTAGAGAAAATAATAAAATATTAGATCCGCTAACAAAGAATAAATCGTAGTAGTCAAACAGCAACCAAAGGAAGAATGACAATCGGTCATCGGTCAGTTACGTTAAGGAGAAACATGTATCTCTCCCCTCTTTATTCACCCTTCTCTCCCTACGGAATGGGTCACTGCTTTGGCAGCATGCCAAAAGCAACATTTGAAAACTTGTCGAGCAGTACTTGCCAACCATCTCATTATGAACCGTACAATTTTTAGTACCCGCCTTTTTTTTCACACCAATAATTTTTTAGAGTAATTTTAGTTTTATTTAATCGCAACAACATTTGGAGAGAATTACTCTAAAAATATACTGGTGTGAGAAAAGGGGCGTTTTTTCAGGGGGCGTTAACAATTGTACGGTTATTAATGAGATGGTTGGCAAGTATGCAGTCGGTAGAGCGCCGGCCTCGTAATTGGAAGATTGCGGGTTCGGTACTCGAGCCAGCCAAAGACCGTCGTGTACACTAATGGCGGCTGGTGCACGTAAAATCTGTCGTGGCCGCAATGTCCTCCATGTTCCCATCAAAAATTATACCTCTGGGGGTCACCGAAGCGGGAGATCCATCCCTTCCGTGGAGGATCAAAATTGTGATGGCATGTCTCCGGACCATCTCTAGGGGTGTGTCCCAGACCGGTGCTAATTGCCCATCTGCGCAGCACTAGTGAAAGTAAAACCCAGCCATCCATCCATCCAGATTATATATTGCCACTATTTCTTATTTTTTAAAAAGGAATATGTCACATGTATGTTCGACGAATATATACAATTGAAAACATTTATAAAAACCTTCCTGAATGCTGTCTCCGTTGCAAATAACGAATACTTGAAACCTGTGTAATACCACTAAATTTATAGAAATTTTCAGTAACTATTAGTATTTTATAGCATTTGTCTATGATTAATTCCATTGGGAAATACTATTAGCAAATGTTAGTGGTTATTCTTTAGAAAAGAACTTACAAATTGACAAAGGCATATTTTTTGTAATTGTTGTATTAAAAAGAGTTTTTTAACCAGTCAAATATTTATAAATCTTTCTTATAATCATGCATAATCACTGACAAATGAATATAGTCTACGTTTTTCAGTGAGATATGGAGGCAGTTTAAATTTAAATTTGAGGACCTTTATGTTATCTCTACAATTATATACACTAAGGGACCATAGAGAATCAAATCTAGTATGTCTGGTGAAAAATTTTTAATATTGTATATATCAATACTTAAATGGAGAAAATAATGAACTATAAAACCAAAAGTTGCATTTTTTGTAAATTTTGAGTGCGATAAACACATGCTTTAGAGTAATATTTATATTAGCTGCATTTAATTTTAATAATTAAAACAATATCTTGGATTTTTGCAAATATACCAAAATTTATTATTTATTTCCAAGCATTGTAAACACCCTCATTTTTTGATAGAACTTTTTTATAGAGTACTTTTCCCCGATGTGTAATTAGGATTAAGTAAAAAGAAAATTATTTTTAATGGTGAAAAAGTAAAATAAAATAAAATAAATTAAACATGGGTACTAACATTTATTTCGAGTAAATTTTAAAGAAAAAAAAAAAAAGCGAGTAGTTCCCTGTAAAATTTAGTGTCAATCATACAACGTGATATTTCTCTTTCTACCAATATTTTCTAACAGAAATCACTTCATATTTAGTCACAAACGTCTGCTATAATCGTACAAAGAAGATATTTATATGACAATAGAAGAAGCAAAAATGTTATTATCTTAAGTATTTGACATAACCTTCTACCAAGGAATTTCAATGGCATATTTCTTTATGTATTATTTGAAACTGTCATTAGCGAAATTTTATTACTCTTCCGTATACAGTTTGTTGAAATGATAAAAATGCGCGTAGCTTTCGGTTCGTAAAAACACAAAATTCCGTTATGAAACATTTATCGTTATGAAATGTTTAGTATATGTAAGGTTAAAATATATACAATAAAAATAAATAAACACTTTCTTTTTAATACATATTTTTAAAAACATTTAATTTGAATTACATAAAAAAAAGACATAAAATGACATTAAAAGAATAAGTAAGTATTTTAATTTTACATTTAGGAAGCAAATTTTTTCTAATATGTCTTCTTTATAAACTTTGAAAAGATCTTAAAAAAAAAAAAAAAAATCTCTATATGTTTCTTTTAAATCAGATCTTGTAATTCATTTCATCACTATACTTAAGTATTTTCCTATGAATTAAGCTAGAAAAATGTTAATAGGAGAAAAATAATACAAATTGCACTTATCGAATCAATAAATATTTCCCCATATTTATTGAAAAACAGATTTATCTATTACATTAATTTTTTATTGGACATTTTGCCGTTGTGGGAAGTGCAATTTTTTCTTTGAATAGAAACTCGGAACTTTAAATGGGAGGAAGACATCATAACACCATATCTTAAGATAGATGTAGTATTAGATATATGTTATTGCTGTACATTAAATGTTTCGTTAGTTTATGATTGCAATTTTTTTTTTATGTTTCTGCGTATAAAGGAAATATGTTTTTTTTTCTTTCTTTTTGAAAATATTTTTATGACATTGCTTCAAGATAACCGAATTCATTTCCATTATTTTTATTTTTTATTTATTTTTTATTTTTTATTTTTTTACGTATAAAAATATTGTTGCCATCTCTATTGTTTTTATGGGAAGACTTATTACCACAATTTTTGTTCAATAATCGTATACTTATTCAAGCGCAAAAGACTATTACTAAGAAATTCTATTTGAAATTACTAGAACATATTTTTTCGTGAAAGTCGGAAGTTTTGGCAACAGTGTCAAAATACTGGGAAAAGTTTACAGTTGTGAAAATATATATGCTAAAGTTTTCAATAAGTAAAAATATATTGTTGCAATAAATATTTCTTATTTTAACCTCTGAATATTTATTGGAACGATGGAATTACACTATCTCCTTTTACAGGGTATCTGTAAAATCCAGTTTCCCAACCTTAACTTAAAAACGACTATAAATATTGCTTTAACTCTTTTGTCTTTGTATAGTAATGTGAATATGCGTTACAATATGAGATACGATAAGCACCACATTTCGGTTAAACCTTGAACTTTCCGTGCCTATCTTAAAAACTGTAAGCGATATCAGATAAGATCAAATGCAAAGTTGTAGAACATTTTCGAAGAGTTGTACCGCATCCACTGGTAAAAAACTCATTTGTTCCGTCCCGGATTTTCGACTCTGTGACATTAAAACCACGGATAACCGGCGGAAATACCTTTTCGACCAAAAACTAGCTAGTGTGGCAATTTATTCAGATATGCCAACATTTAATTTTATCCCGGAGCATTTTTAGTAACCGCCATTTTTGCACAGCCCATTGTTTGAAGTGAAGTTTTCTGCAACATGTAATACGATTAAATATGAAAAAAATACTCTTCAATAAAAGTGGTGGGAAAAAAAGCGGGTACTTACAATGCTCCGAAATAAATAAAAATGTTGCATGTCTGTTTAGAAGCACGGCGCAAGATTCACGTTTGAAAAGGTTGTATTTAAAAATACCCTTTATTTTTCTTCGTTCGTACGCGTTTTTTTAACGTTACACGTCAGAGAAATATCAGCAAATAAATTCGCATTTCACATGTCCTGCACCATTCTGCGTAACGTATTTTTTTGTGCTAAATAGAGACATCTCATATTATTAGAAGTAGCTTTTTTCTGAATCTCTTACTATTTTCGATTCATAAATGCGTGTTCAGTTGTTTACCACCCGGTGGCGCAGCAACTGATCTTAACTAGAAGTCCTTCAGTAAACCAGAGATAAGACAAGAGCTTAGTACGCTTGCGCAGTGGACGGGAAAAAATGGCGGGCTGATTAAATTTCGTCCAAACTATGGCAACCTGGATTTCTAACCTTGGCGCATAAGCGCAGTATGGGCTATTTATTTGTATGTTTCATATGTGGTTCTGTTTGAAGGTGTTCTAGTGCAGTGGTCGCCAAGTCTATGTTGGCGATGCAGCCTTCCCTCAGGCGGTCGAATGTAGCTTTGAACGAATCCGGATTCATTGCCAGCATTGTCGTATCTCTAGTTTACTGAAGGATTTCCATCTTAACTTGCAGCACATAACCATTGTAATACAACGAGACACTACGTTTAGAGCAATAGTTTTCGCCGATCGTAAGTTAAGGTGGGGAAGCAAGATTTAACAGGCATCCACTGTATCTGAAGTTAATGATTAAATAACTTTATATTACATTAAAAGTATATTTTTCGATTTTTCCTACAGAATAGTTCTGAAAAGGAAAGTTTCTCGTAAATAATAACTCTATAGTGTATGTGAACCCGATTATAAAATAAGAGATTTTATCAAAAAATTGGTTTTATTGAATGCATTAATGTCTATAAATATTTCATTAGTCAGCCATTATAATATATATATATGTATATATTTATATACATACATTATTATATTATTTATTTTCATACATTTATTAGTACGTTTGAAATACTCACATTAGCTATCTGTTATAATACATATTAATTACATTATATTAACAACTGTATCACGTAAATTTATTTTAAAACTTTCTCGACGGCTGACGTAGATTCCCGTCATTTGAAAATCTGTAACTCCTTCAGTGGGCGTTTCTTTCGAAATTTGCATGTTATTTGTTTCTAAAAAATATACACAATATTCATATTAGTGCAAAAAATATACTATGGATACAAATACTTTGATTAATGAGAGTATGATTATAATGTATATTCATTTGTAATATAAATGTGAATTCAGTAAATTTTGTTCTGAAAAATTGTAACTTGGGAGAATAACGCCCACAGGCGGACCTTACTGTCAAAAAGTCAAAGTGTTAAAAAAAAACCTTAGGTCTACCCATACTTGTCAACATCCTAATTAGTATTCCGTAGTCATATTTATCCCGCCTTTTTTTTCCCACACCAGAAAATTTTTAGAGTGATATTCTACAAATGCAATTAAGATTAAATAAGAAGAAAAATACTCTAAAAAGATACTGGTGTGACAAAGAAGGCGGGGCTAACAATAATACGGAATATTAAATAGTATCATAGCTGCCAAGTTTTTTAATTTATTCCGGAATGTTGTTCGACCTGCCCCTTTTCACACCGTAATTTTCTTAATATTTAATCGTAATTATATATTGAAGAAAATTTGTCTACAAAGATTACGGTGTGAGAAAAGGGCGGGCTAAAAACATTCCAGAATAAATTTAAAAACTTGGCAGCTATGAATAGTATATTGGCAAGTAAGGATCTATAGTAATTTTTTTTTTTTTTTTTTTTAAGTCAAATATTTTCTTCTAGTAATTATAAGATGTTTGAAGACAGAATGTCCTGTCTCAATACATAAAAAAATTCCAGTAGATAATAAACGTAAAATTTTAGCAACTATGCATGGAGATGCCAACGTTTTAATTTATTTCGGAGCATTTTTAGCTCCACCTTTATTCCGTACCACATTTTTCTTAACACATTCGAGACCGCTGACGTAGATTCACGTCATTTGAAAATCTGTAACTCCACCAGTAGGTGTTTCTTTTGCAATTTCTATGTTGTTTATGTTTTAAGAATACCCAATATTCATATTTATACAATCAAATATACTATGGATGCAAATACTGTGATTAGAAAGAATATAATTATAATATATATCCAATCGTAATATAAATTGGAATGCAGAAAATTGTGTTCTTAAAAATTTTTAACTTGGGAGAATATCACCCACAGGCGGACTTTACTGTCAAAAAGACAAAAGCATGCGGTCGTGAAAGTGTTAAAAGTAATTTTTTCTTATTTTATCGTAGTTATATATTTGACAAAAATATTCTATAAGTAAAAAGGTGCGAATTAATGGCGGGGCTAAAAATGCTCCGGAATAAATTAAAATGTTGGCAACTGTGTATGTATATGTACACACACACACACACATATATATATTAGGGGGACCGGAAAATAATGTCGTTTTGAATTAAAATACTGACATCGGAAATTTATCCTGGATAAAATTTAAGATATTCTTAGGAAACTTATAATATGGTTATTTGTAAAGTACCACGTAAACACTGTTAAACAAAAATTTCCGGTTTCATTTTATTAATTCAAAACGACATTATTTTCCGGTCCCCCTAATATATATGTATATATATACCGGTGGCGCAAAAGTCACAGAAAACATAAAAATGTATTTTTTTATTCAAAAGCATCGACAGTAGTACGGTACGGTTTTCACTGAAATGCATAAAAAGACACGGTATGTTTTTAAGTAAAAAAAAATATTCATATTGTCAAAGTAGTTTAATTTTTCTCCATCAGGTGGTACTTTAATTGTAAAAATACCTTTTTTACAGCGTCGCTGTTCTTTCAATAACGGAACTTGGACTATAAATTTTCAGCGTAACGGCCGTTATTCATTAGAATGGCCGTTAGATATCGCGCATTGGAAAATCTCATAATAAAGAATTAATTAAAATGCTTTATCTCTTCAGAATATCACGATTTTCTTTTTCTAACGACTAACAGCAATAAGCAAAGTAATGTTTGATTTAAGTTTTTGCTAACATTGAAATACTATGCAAAGTCAGATTTATCAGTATTTGCCATATGACGTCATTTGAGAAGGATATTTTTAAATTACGAAAAAGTACTACGAAAACAGCTACATCTGTTGACATCTTGGTTACCACATTCTGGTATCGTTCCATGCTTAGATATGTCATGGAAATTTGTCAAAGTTCCACACAGCCACTGCACCGCGTGATTGTACTGATTGTAACTTAAACTGAATCGGCGAATCTTCCCAGCAAAGATGGTGATGAAAGTATAGCAGTTTTCTAGAGGATCATTTTGGAGTAGTATGTACCTAGAAAGTTGATTTTGGATGGTTTAAAATTTCTGATAACCTACTTTTTAGAAAATAGGTTTCTACCTTTTAAAATTCTTCTGAAATCTAACTTTCTTACATGATCTCTTTTGTCTACTATCGTATTCTAAAGCAACATTTCTGAGTAGGAAAAAAATGGGTTTTTATCAAATATAAAGTAGGTTACTTTCATCAAGGTTTCTGTCAGGAACCTTGACGATTGTATAAATTTAAATAGAGGAGCGTGGAGCTGGTTGCAACAGTTTTTAGAAAATTAAATATATTTTGAAATGTGTTTACGTTTTCCTGCTTATAATCGCTGTTTTCCATAGCGTACATATTCATCAAAAAAAAAAAAAAAAAAAAGCTTTCAATAATTTTGCTAATTTTTGCGCAAAAATATTTGCCTGCTACAATTTGCCTCGGATTTGGAGCAAATTGTAACAGGTACGAAGAGAACACTAACAATAAAAACGACAATATTTCAATTTTTTTTTTGTTATCAATCACTTATTAATTTAATTAAAAGGCAATTAATAACTAATATTAAATTATAAACTTCTTGGTATAGTAACAATGAATTATATCAAATGGATTATATTAAAATAATGAGAAAATTAAATATATAAACACATATATAATCAGCATAGAAGTCAACCTTAGTCAGAGTTGAAATTAATTCAACAAATAATATTTTGTTCCCTCTCATACATTTAATGTGTGACCATATTTTGCAAGTTAAGCGTTATACCCATTCTTCTGCCTGAGAGAGGGTTTAGCAGAGCTCAAATTCTCCGCCCTTTTTTCAGGACACTCTCATTGACGAGAAATTTCTGTTTTTTTTTACCACTATTTTAATGCAATATTTCTAATTTGTGATTAAATCGTGATTATAATTCGTGATTAAATAATCACGGCACTATAACATAGAAACATAGAAAATATTTCTCTATAAATATAGTAGTTTCAAAGAAGCCAAAAATATTCATTTCTGAAGCAGAGACTCCAACATACTAATTAATATTCCGTAGTATTGTTAGCCCCCCCTTTTTTTCACACCAGCATCATTTTAGAGTATTTTTCTTCTTATTTAATCGTAATTGAATTTGGAGACTATTACTCTAAAAATTTACTGGCGTGTAAAAAAAAGGAGTGACTAACAACACTACGGAATATTAATTAGGATGTTGGAGTCTTTGCTGAAGGTTTCCTGAAAATGGGCGGAGACTTCGAGCTCTGGCTGTAGGCATCTCCACAAGCCACTTTTCTAAATCAGAATCTGTATCTGGAGTTAAAGACATTTTATTTATATTTTTATCCCTTCGTTTGTTTATTTATTTATTTGTCTCTTCCAATAATCTTTTCCTTTCTCTTTCTTTTCCCTTTATCTTTGTGTTACTTTTTAATTATCTCTTCGATTTATTTTGCAAATAGTTTTCTTTAGGATGATGGGCTTCTAATATTGGTACCTTTTTCGAAGATTTCAGCTAATGCCAAATCGTATATATCTTGACCATTTGAAGCTCTTTCAGATTTCTTTTTATAGTTCCTCATGTTAAAAAAATGCATACAATAAATAATTTGCTTGTTAACATTTAAAATGGAATGCCTAATTGAATGAATCAAAACACAAAAGGCAAATTGTAACATGTTACAACTTGCCGTATCGTATGATTTTGGACATTTTGTTTATTTATAAAATATTATAACGATTTATACAAAAAAATTAACATGAATTTTATAACTCAGCACACAAACTAAATAAATAGTTATAAACACTTCTTTAAAATATAAATTAATATAATTTTAATCAAAATTTACGAAATACATTTTTTTCCACTAACTAGCTAAAATGAAGCACATCTACAGAATCTCTAATTAACCATTTTTGCAGAACACTGATTGTGCTTACCTAATAAAGCGCGTCATTAGAGTTATGTTTATCGAAATACCTAATCAAAAATGTTACAAAATATTTCGTAAATTGCGTGTTACTTCCTACCCCTGTTACAACTAGCCCCACTCTCCCCTACATGACCTTGTCCATTTGTGAAGTATTTGCTTTTCTTTATATTAAACCATACAGACATATATGATCTTAGGATAAATGAAACTAAGAACTTGTCATCATCTGTTGGGTTTTCAATACTTAAATACATTCGGAAAATTCTCTTTTCTGTTATTAACCACCTTGAATGCTAAACCGGCCAGGCTCACAAACCGATTTAACTTCAAGACAGTTGCCAAATAATATATGATAATTTATGTCTAGCAGGTAGTTTTGATCCTTGCTTAAACTATTTCTGTCAATTTTCGGAATCTCGCACTCAACAATGTCAAAGGTTACCACAGGGAGTTCTCAATTTTTTTGAGCTGTGTTACAATTAGACTACTAAATAATTTTGGTTCAGTCGTTTCACCATCTAAATTTCTAAAGAAATGCTGGAATGACAATTCATTAAAGTATAAGAGTCACAATCCAAACTGCAGTAGTCTTTTATCCCTTTCCTGCACAGAGTGATTCTGCTCATTTAAATTCAACAGCTATCGGAATTCAAAAACGATATTATAAGACAAAAAATAAATGAAGTTTTACCTCTATATTATAGAAGAAAAAAACTATAAAAAATTTCTAGGATGGGTTTTTGCTATTGAGAATTAATATTAGGTGTTGCTGCAGCTGCAACACTGTGCCAGAAAGGGTTAACTTGCTTTTCAATTTAACAATTAACACCCATTTTTCACCCCGTATTAGTGACGATGCTACCACATCAAATTAAATTCAGTTTATGAAGTTAAAGTCCAGCTTCAGTGAAATAAGAAAGATGGCTACTAGCAATGCTTTCAGCAGACGCAGGAGAAGACGAAACAGGACCAAAGATACTCAGAACCTGGTTCTTGTAAAATTCAATAATGTTCCTCTTTTATGGACTTTCGACACTGTTTCAGTCTAATTTTTCAATTTTTATTCAGGGGTGTGTCATACCTCCTCCTCTAAAAATATAATTCTTGAAGTGGGTAATGCTTCTCCTTATTAGGCATATGAATTTTAACTTCTGAGAATTTAACACGTTTTTCACCTCTAACAGAAATTTTGTCATCAACATGGGTGCAGTCATCATCTGTCACGAGTCATGATACCAAAATTTTTGTAACACACTTGAACGAATATCTGTCGCTGCTCTTTTTAATAAACCAAAGCAATCACATTAAACTTAATGCTCTTGGATAGAACTATGACATAGTGTTTAATAAAAAAAACACCACAAAACTGGCGTTGTAAAAAATATTACTTACAAACTTTGAATAAACACCATAAAATGCAATAAACCCGCAACAATTGTTTCGGGTCGGAAAAACACACGACCCTTTATCAGGCGAATAAAGTAAGCACTCGTGCTTACTGTAGTTTGTAAGTAGTATGACATAGTGGTTAACATGCTCAAATCACTAATCGAACTACAATCAGTTTAAGCATTAACCAGTTAACATCTGAGTAAATTTTACTAAATATATTTTGGTGAATATTTTGAATCTAAATTAATGTGGACTACTGAGAATAAAATATATTAAATTCAAAAAACTCTTTTGTTAGTTTTAAAATTAAAGTCTATCCTCATTTGTGGACGTTTGATTTTCCAATGCAAAGGGTTCTAGATAGGAAAACTTCGAGATAACAGATTAGTTTCCTATTATATGTTGGCAAAGACTTCGAAAGTAAAATATTACATTATAAAATAATTTTCGACTTCACTTAAGTTGGCATATCTCCGCAAAAAGAAAATATATGTGAGTTGCAGTGTTCACAGATTGAGCGACTTTTTTATTTAATAATCACCAATAATTTTGAGAAGTAATGTTTGATATACCTAATAGACAATTAATCGTCGATTATGTACATTAAATATCACTTCTAAAAATTATTGGTGACTGTTGAATAAAAAAGTCGCGCAATCTGTCAACACTGGTGCGGTGAAGAAAAAATCATAAAATAATCATCTAAATTATGAAATAACAGTTTATATCAGATACATAAAATTCTGTGGAATCATTTATAGGGATGTCATAAGTTGTCTCTAAAAAGCAGAAATCATTCCAAGCAACCACAAAAGTTATACACGCTATTTTATTAGTTGTCCTCAAATGAGGACGCAGGCGTTAACGGGTTAAACGATAATTACCACTGACACTCCCAAGAACAACTCACAGCCAGAGAAATTTCACGAAATGACAGAAAACTTTCCCGTCTGATTACCGTTTCAAGTAGTGCATTTTGGCAGGGTTGGTTATATTTTAATGAGGTATGTGAGAGACAGACTAGAGTCAAGTTTTCCATCTAAGTGGAACTTTAACAAATTCTTACATTATTTTCAAATAGTGAATCTAGTAACCGAGGTCAATTTTGTCAATTAATGTAAAAAACACGTTTTTTAAATGTAATATGCTGATAATAAATTGCGAAATGTATTCTTTTTTTTTTTTTTTCATTTATTTATTATTTCTATATTTTAATCTACTAAATTATTTGCATAACGACTTATTATGGAAGTTATTTGACTTTTGATTTGTTTCACATATTAGAAAAATTATGAAAATCGCGTATTTTATCAAAGTTTAATGTCGATGCGCTACTGTCAGATTTAATATTTTAAAATTCTTTTGTTCGCATTTCACTTATCTACGCCACAGGCATGTTTTCCGCGGAATAGCGTTTTAAAAAAAGTAAAGAGTTTTTTTTTCGGTCCACCCAAATAAGCAATCGTATGGTTTTCTGCGCAATTTTGAGAAAAATGCTACTGTCAATATACTTTGGATAACATAATTTTTACGTTTTCTATGACTTTTAGAAATGCCTTAACTGTATAAAAATGTATAATAATTTTTACAAATATATATGTTTAAAATGTAATTTTGTTCCTCATTCAAGAATTATATTTATTTAAACTACAACTTTTTAAAATTTATATATATATATATATATGTATAATTGATAGAAAATTTATAATGACAAATTTAAAAAAGAGAAAAAACTATTCTTCATATTTTGAAACTATATCCGAAAGAAAAATGAGCTGAAATTATCCTGAAAGCTATTTCATAAAGGTCATTTTAAAGCTGGAAAATACCGATAAATTTTTTCTTCAACCTTATAAATTGACCACAATTTTCTATGATCAATCATGTTATCCAATAAAAGATTCAGCAGAGATTTCGACTCAATTTCATAAGCGTTAAATTTGAAGCCATTTGTGGATTCGAAAAAATATAATCTGTCATCAGGATTGAATTTTCAGAATGAAACATTATAAAAATTTTAGATTCATATATATATATATATATATATATATATTATTCTGTTAAACGATTTGTTACAAAATTATTTTAACTTCTTTTTCTTAATTTAATTGTTTAGTTTAAATATTCATATAACATTTTTTATTATTTTAAAGATAACATTATCCTAATTGCACACATAACAACATAATATATTATAAATGAGATTACTTAAAAAATGGAAGGCATTATGTGATACACAACTAATAATTCCACTAATCATTGATGCACAATTTTTTTTTGTTAAATATATACACATTTCAAAATAATCAATGCAGATTTAAAATTTTCAAAAAAAAAAAAAAAAAAACATTGAAAACTTCTGTACAATTATTAAACGTCTAAAAAAGTTTTTTTTTTTTTTTTTTTTTTTTTTGTGATTAACATAAATTTTTATAAGGGACAGGAGTTCAATGTTTATCATATCATCGAATTGGTTCGTAGAAGCAGATTAGAAACAATCGCTGGCAATGCAGACAAACAATGGTACTAAAAAGATTTTCTTTTTCGAATGAACATTGCATTGAAAATAATGTTTAGTTATATTTGTACCTCGGAGGTAAAGGACACCATGTCACAAAAATGAATTTTTTTAGGAATGATGTTGTAATGATGTTATAACATAGGTGCCAACTTGTACAGTTTTTTAACACCAGTAATTCTTTGTTAAAAAAAAAAAAAAAAAAAAAAAAAAAAAAAATCATTGTGATTAATCGAAGAACACTCCCAAGAAGATTATTAAAGATTTCTACAACGTCTTTAATTTATTCAGGAATGTTATTAGTTCAGCACCAAAGGTGCCAAGTTATTACGGATTGTCCGTAATCTTAATGCAGCAATTTTTTTAATGTACTCTTTTATAATAATTACAGGGATGGAACACGGGCGCAGGATTCACACCGGAATCTGTTGAAGAAATTTCTCTACCTATAATATCGTTGATTTAAGAAGTAGAAAATTTTCTTACATTGATAGTGGTATGAATTCTGCGCCCGTGTTCCATCCCTGTAATTATCTGCAATTTAATAGGACAAGTTATTTTTTTACTTATTATATTATGAAATTGATTTTTCGTTAGCAGTAACTTGGCACCTCTGACATACTTGTCAACATCCTAATTATAAACCGGAAGATTTTTAGTAGACGCCCCTTTTTTCTACAACAGTGTATTTTTAGAGTCATTTTCTCCAAATTTCAATATGATTCAATAAGAAGAAAAACACTCAAAAAATATACTGGTGTGTAAAAAGGGGCGTGTACTAAAAAAATCTTCTGTATCATAATTAGGATGTTGGCAAGTATGGTCAGTGTTGCAGAGTTGCCAACTTTTATAATTTATTCCGGAGCAATTTTAGCCCCGCCTTCTTTTCGCACCAGAAATTTTATAGAATATTTCTCTTTAACATGTGACAACGGTTAAATAAAGGAAAAATCATTCTTTAAAATTTCCTGTGTGAGAAAAGGGCGGGGCCAACAATACTCCGGATAAATTATAAAAGTTGGCAACTCTGGTGTTGTCAGATCTGGTGGATTTTTTATTCAATGATCACCAATAATTTTGAGAAGCGATATTTGATATACATAATAGACTATCAATCTTCGAAGCTATTAGCCAAACGTTACGATTAAAAATTATTGGTAGCTGTTGAATAAAAAATCCGTCAGGTGTGGCAACACTGAGTATGGTAATTATCTTCGTGTTTAATTGTAATTACATATTGAATAAAATTTCGGGACTAACAAACTTTCGGAAAAAAATAAAGAAATTGGCAGCTATGCAAATAATGTATGTGTAAGTTTGTAAGTACAAAGTCACCCAGAATCAATTTCAATTATAGCGATCACAAACAAAATGCAACTTAGTTACAAATGTGTTCCAACAAAGGTGATAAAGATTTATAAATTATATTAACTTAGTTGCCAACTTTTGTGCTTTATGGCTACCATAAAATTGTAATTGAAATTTTATTTTTATTTAATTAGCGAAAATTGTTATATAAAATAAAAATATTAAAATTTTTTTCAGTAACCAATAAGCGTAAATGTTGGTAACTATGTATTAGTATATATATTTAGATTTATAAAGTAAAAACTTGCAAAAACCTTTTGCATTTTTTAATAAAATATTTATAACTCTTTAAATATTCGAGCTAGCCTCACAAAACTCTAGACTCGTTTCAAATATAACGTTTATAACCATATCTAAAATTTGCAGATGAATGGACGCTACAGATACAGGGTAATCACAAATATATTTTATTTTATGGGATTTGTTTTTCGCCACCTAAAGGCGTTCGTGACAAAATTTTTGCTGGAAAATATAAGGAAAGACATGATTTCCTTATTCCCAAAATTAAAGAACAACACAGTAAGTATTTATCGAGATATTCGACAAAAATAAAAAAATGAAAGTGTTTCCATTATTTAGTCGAACACCTGTAAATGGTAGAGAAAGTATTGTTTTGGGGCCAAATTTTCGAAATTGAGTTTTTGTTATAATTACACATTTTGAGGTCCCCATGCATCCTAAAATTACGTTTTTAGCGGTTATTCTGTGTGTGTCTGTCTGTTATGAGTATATCTCGAGAATAAATATAGCAGAAAATCCAAACTTGGTACTGTAAATGTGTATCATATAGGAATGCTTCACTAAACTTTTTGTTGAGAATTGTAATTGTAAATGGTTCGTATACAGGAACATCCAAGAAAATTCAAATATACTACGTCTATGGGGGAGATTGCAAATAAGTAGAGTTTAACATCTATAGGCTGCATTAAACCAAATGAAAAGAATATATATTTTTTATATGCGTAAAAACATGTTCCTTGTAGAATTTTATGAGAACATCATTCATAATTCATGTACAGGGATACCCAAAGTATTTGGATATGTTGCGGATATGCTTGAAAATTGCTGGAATTGTAATTCTTTTTGTGTCGGATATTATTCAAGTAAAACTAAATTTAAGTACATAATATTATTTATAGGGCATTTTCATTATAGGCAATACACAGGGCTACCCAAAATAAATCTAAACAATCTTTTCTATTGAATAAAATTGTTGGAATTGCTTTGCTTTATTTTACTATGACGAAGAACACTGCTCAGGAAGCAAAATTATTTTTTCATACGCATACATTAAAAAAGTATTTTTTTAAATTTCCAAAACTGATTTTTTTTTTTTTTTTGCATAATATCACGTTTTGATGCACCCTGTTTATAAAAATCCAATTTTTTAGCGGTCGATCTGTATGTGTATCTGTTATAAACATACTTTAAAAACAAATTGCTGCAGGAAATTTAAATTTGGTAATTTGTAGTCCGCATTAGCTTGGCGCTTAAAAATTGGATCAAAATTGGAGAGCATGCACTAAAACTGAACGGGAGTTCAGAGGGCGGTAGACCCCTCACACCGAATTGCATGTCAAATAAAACTGTTCCTAAACCTATTTTAGATTTTTTTTTTTTTTTTTTTTAAGTAGATTAAACTTCATTATCTTACGCTGTTGATCTTAAGACTTAATATGCAATCTAAATTTATAGTATTGAAATGTAGGCTAAGAGAAAGTTGTGTGAGTGACACACCAGATTACTTAAATTATAACACGCTTGATATTAGACCCAATGAAAAGCCATTTTTAGAAAACTTGGCTTACTACATTAGAAGCAGCATACTGCAATCAGAAAGCAAAAATATTAAATATTTTACGAAAATGTGGGCAATTTTACTAAATTATTCTTAACAACACATGCGCAAGCTTTTAACAAATTACAATTGCATAATTTAAAAACCGAAAGTATTGTACTACGTATATGAAAACCCCAAACAAATATCGTGTAAATTAAAAGATTTATGAGTTATAGAATGAACAGAATTTTAGTTCCTCTCAAGAAAAAGGAAGATTATGGGTGTTTTATCAGTATTTACTTACAATCAGTGAAAACTGTATTAGCATAAGGCATTGATTAAAGCAAAATAAACATATGAGTAAAACCCTTTATAGCTTAGATCCCCTCCGTGGAGGATCAAAATTGCGATGACAAGTCTTCGGACAATCCTTAGGGATGCGTTCCAGACCGTCGCCAATTACCCATAGTGCAGTGCTAGTGCGACGTTCAACCCAATCTACCTGCCTACCTACCTTATAGTTTAGCTTTTATTTTGAGAGGGACTGAAATTCTGTTCATTCAATGTGTCATAACTTTTCGAATTTACTTGATATCTGTTTGAGTCTTTCATATAAGTAGCTCAATACTTTTGTCTGAGCTTTTAAATTATGCGAATAAAAATTCTTAAAAGCTTGCGCATGCGTAATTGAAAATTATTTAGCAAAAATGGCTATATTTCTAGAAATATTTAACCTTTTTGATTTCTGTTTGCAATATGCTGTGTCTAACACACTAAACCAAATTTCCTAAAAAATACTTTACACTGGGTCTGATACCTTATACGTTATAATTTTAAAAGTGGTACTATATTGGCAATTTTTTAAAGAAACCGTTATATCTCAATGAATGTATAGTGTTAGCCTGACAAATTTTATGAGAATAATTAGAAGAATCCTCATAATCACATACTACAGCCATAAATGCAATTAAAAGTATTGCTCATTACAGAATGATCCAAAACATTTTGACTATGTTCTAATTTTTTACTCGTCCTCATTTCTCTCCACGACAAAAATTTGTTGAAAAATATGAGGTATTGCATTTTCTTTATTCTCCCAAAATTTCAAGATATTTCCAGCAGAATCTTTCTACATTTTTGACAAAGCGTTGAAATTCGAAAATGTCCAAATACTTATTGTTAGATAGTGTATAATAATATACGAATATACTTTTTTTTTTTTTTTTTTTTTTGGTGAATTTATATCTATCCAAACTATCTGAAACTAAAATGATTGTATTTCATATTTTTTAACGCATTATATTGATTCAACATGTTTGTAGTTGTAGCAATTTTTAATGCTTCTCTGTTATGAAGATACTTTGATTTGTTCACTACAGCTTTAAGCAAAATACTGCAGCTAAATCCTGGTGAGCGAATATAACCAACCAGTGGCCGACAGGTTTTGTTTTCAAACCTGAAAGACAGGAGGAGTCAGATTATATTACAGATGGCATACGTCGGCTTAGCCATTAGAAGTTTTCCGTGGTTTTCTTCGCAACTCATATGATGACAGGTTAACCACCGCTTAAAAAAACCAAATGGAGGACAATCAATCCAGTCATAGGAACCTAGCGCAAACAATCGGCCTTAAAACTTACAAATATAACCAAATATTGTAGTAATCCTATCGTAATTATGAATAATCTTGTACATACAGTGGGTGACCAAATTATTAGATTTTTTTTTTTTTTTTTTTTTTAACTTGACGAAATGGCTTTTAGAACTTCACACATGCAAAAAGCATTTAAAAACTCATTCTTTCTACTATTAAATTAGTTCAGAGTGCAATTAGGAGGCCAACCACAAATTGAAGTAGAGCGAAAATACTTTGGATCACTCTGTATCATAAAAATCTAAAAAAGACTTGTAACTTTAACACATTGTTGCACATACTATGTACAATATTTATGTGTTTTAGTGAGGGAATTGCGCAATTATTTAGGAAGATTTTTTTTTTTTTTTTTTTTCAAAAATTACTAATTTTTTTTTTTTTTTTTTACATGTTTTTACCTTATAACTAGAACGGATTTCAATAAAATTTTACAAAATTTTCAGAAAAAGTGACAAAATATTGGAGAAACATTATTTTGAAACATAAAATTCGCACGTGCAATCGTTGAGATATGAGCAATTGAAATAGATATTATTTCACTGCGCATGCGCAAAAGATAAAAAAAATTATTGCATCGGTTGAAAGCTATATATATTGAGGAACTTTTTTCAAAAGGCCATTTTTATAGATAAAAATTAAGCAAATTGTCGGCAAAAGAATGAGCTAGATTTTAGGTGTTTTCCAGAGTTGAAATTTCATAAAGGGTTTTTCAAATGCTGCGTATTTTATTTGAAGATCCCATTATTTCAGCCCCAATGCAAAAGTTCTCTTTTGCGAAAACCCCTTATAGGCACCTAACTTTAACGTATTTTTATTTATTTACTAAGATTTGTGCGTTCATAAGGGTTTTTCACACAAAAAAAATTGCAATGTGATTGAAATAATTGGATCTTCGAATTAAATACGCGGCATGTGTAAAACCCCTTGTGAAATTTTAACTCTGAAAATACCTTAGATCTATGTCGTTGTTTTGCTAACAGTTTGGTTAATTTTTACTGCGTTCAAATGAACTTTTGACAAAAGTTGCTCAATATAATTAGCTTTCAACCTATTCTTCGACCACATTTGATGAAACCATGGAAGCATCTGCGCAAAATCTAATTCAACGAGTTCAATGCTAAAATAGGGGTGACAGTCATCTGACTCAGGGAAAATGCGCAATAACAGAGAGCGGAATTACTGGATGTTTTCTAAATTTCAAACTGTTGGACAAGCTGGTATCCCTCCAACATTTTGGTAGCGTCCTCACTGCTATTTTTCGGATATGTGGCTGCACTGTAAGCGAAAAATAAATAAATATATGTATATATATCTTTCGCGCATGCGCAACAAAATAATATTCACAAAAGACGCTCATATTTCAACGAATATTGCACATGTGAATTTTATGTTTCAGAATAGTGTTTTTCTAATGTTTTGTCAATTTTTCTACAAGTTTTGTAAAATTTACGGAAATGCGTTCCAGTTATAAGCAAAAACTTGTCAAAAAATTAATAAATTTTGCAAAAAAATTATATCTGACTAAATAATTGCCCAATTCCAGCATTAAAAGATATAAATATTGTCTATAGTGTGGCCAACGATGTATTAAAGTTACAAGGAATTTGTCGCTGTTTGTGATACAGGGTGAACCAAAGTATTTTCGCTCTTCTTCAGTTTTTGGTTGGTCCCCTAATTTCAATCCGGAATAAATCGATAGTGGAATATGTGAGCTTTTAAATGTTCTTTCCATGTGTAAAATTTCAGGCCATTTCGTCAAGTTTTTTTTTTTTTTTTTTTTTTTTTTTTTAGATAATCGAAAAAATGTGAAAAAAAAATCTAATAATTTCATCACTTACTGTATATACACAAGCCCGATTGAACGCCCTTCAAATTTGTTTTTTTTTAATTATATAAAAAAACCTTTATCACATAATAATTTTTTATTTGCAGTTATGTACAAATAATATTTTTTTATTTCAGTTTTTAACCACCATTTAAAAATTAAATGCACGTTCATGTCCCTTTTTTAAAACATATTTTTAAAACTTTTTCGTAGAATTCCTTGATTAGCTAAAACTTTTACAAGTTAAAAAGTTTTATTTTATTATTCGAAATAGGTAATTTTCTTGTTACTATAGTTCCACTTTAAAGAAAAAAAGCTGTGAATTCCGTAATTAGTTTTCTTACAGCTTAACCTACCAAGTGACTTAATTGAGCTCATTTTATTTTTTAGCTAATAATTACTTTTTTTCGCTACTTATAATTAATTTTCGGAACGTTATGTGGTCCAAAGTTAAATTAATTTCCTTCTATTTTTTTTTCTGAATTATTAAAATTCATTAAAGTGTTGAGCGATGCAGTAAAAAGTTTTGTATGAGAGAATTTTTCGTAGGTACAAGAAAAAAAAAAAAAAAAAAAAAAAGGAAAATTCCGGCTAAATCCTTAAAAAGGTGATTTGTTAAATATAAAAGACGAACAAACGGATCAAAAAGATTTATTCCTCTATTTCTGATTAAAGATTGCATTGTTACATTAATAACTTTTTTCAAGTTTTCCAAAAAATTTTTAAATTATTTTTAATATTTTAAAAGAAATAATTCACTGACGTTAAATGGTTAAATACTTTAACCCTTTAACGTTCACTACTTAATTTATTTTAAAAACTACTAAACTAATTTTTAAAATGGCTTTTAGACACATAGCTGATCATAAATATTTAAAAAATAAAAAATTAGCATTGTTCCTTTTCGAGAAATTTTCGGTTTGAAACATATGTAAGTAAACCTTATTAAATTCAAATAATATTAAATTTAATAAATAAATCACTTTATAAGTAAACATTATCGACAACAAAAACTCGTAAAAGTTGCATAGATCCATACATTTCAATTTATTCCGAAGTATTTTAACACTTTGCAGTGCAAGGTAATTTGGATCATTTAAATTACACTGCCACCGGAATTTACGAACATAATTAAAATAGAAGAAATTTTAAATTTTCACGTTAAAAAAGGGGCCTTTTCTGCTTTGTTATAAATGTAAATTTTTGCTAAAAAATTTCCGGGATGGGTTTTTGCACTTGAGAATTAAAATTACCGTAATTTTCTGCGTATAATCCGCAGATAAAATATGTCATTCCTCCACCAGAAATTTTCTTTAACTTAGAAATTTATATTATTTTGAAGTAACAGCTCGTACAAATAGATCGTCGTTCGCTAATTAAAATTTCTGGTGAAGAACTGACTTACCTGACATGCGGATTATACGCAGAAAATTACTGTAGCTGTTGCATCAGCGGGAACACTGCGACTGAAAGGGTTAATAAATAAAAAATATATTTTAACCCATATTTCGTAGCTGCCGAACTTTACGCTTTTTAACATTGCTTTATTAATTTATTATTATTATTTAATCAACAGAGCTGTTATAGAATTTTGTAAATTATTCCTGTTAAAAAAATACTTGTATTCAAAAAGCGTAAAAGTGCAGCTATTACCGTAATTTCTGGTAGATAACCCGCAGGTAAGATGTGTCATTTCTCAACCAGAAATTTTATTTCATGGAGAAATCTATACTTTTTCGAAGGAAGAGCTCGTATAAACATAAATTTATTTATCAATTGAAATTTCTGGTGCAAAACCGGATTATATAACCTGCGGGATATCTACCAGAAATTACGGTATATTATATCTGAAATTAAAGTTTTAGAATATCATTTTCTATAATATATTTGGATACAAATATGCGTTTTCCTATCTATTTTACTATTTACCCAAAATTTACCTTAATTTTCTTTGTGTAATTTGTAAGCCGGATACACTGTTTAGCACGTGTATTTTTTTTTTTTTTAGTATGTTATCTTTTAGCACTTGGTACAAATATTAATTCGCTTGTTAATTAAAATTTCTAAAGTAAAAAATATTTATCTGACCTGCAGATTATATGCCAAAAATTAAATTTAAATGGACCGTTTGATAAATTTTATTAAAAGATTATTTTATATTAACACATTGATAGAAAATAGAATTATTGTTCATTAATAATAACAAGAGAGCCCCGCATTTCGCGACTCTTCTTTTATTATTTTTTATTATTTATTAAAGAGTTATTCTCTCTCGAGAATAACTCTTAAAAAAATATAAAAAAAGTTTCTGCGTTTTTATGTTAGGTTTCGTACGGATACGCTTTAACAATCTATTTCGTTTTAAATTTTAGAGATTTTTTCATAACAAAACTTAATATATAATATTAATGGTGAAGAAAAACAAGGAAATTTAAGGACAATACGAAATTTCCATGCATAACTCCAAAATTGCCGTATTTATAACAGGGTTCGTACGGTCCTACGATTTCCTTGATTTCTTTTACCACTAATTTTGTATGGCATTTTTTTTTTTTTTTTTTTTGTAAAAATGTCTGTAAATTTAAAAAGAAATTTATTGTTCAAAAATACTGGTGGAAGAGTTCTACAAAAAAGAACAGTACGTACGAATCACCTAAGCCAGTGGTATTTACCAAATGACTTGCTAAGGATAAAATTTAAAGGTTTTAAACACGAATATGTAAAATCCTTCCGTTAAATAATGTAACACTTAAGAAAAAAGCCAATAGGTGGCGATCACTGGTAAAAATGAGAAAATATTCTGAAATCAAAGAGTTGTAATATAAGAGATAGACCAGAAATGTTGTTAGTTTCTATAAAATAAATAAATAAATAAAAATAAAAAATAGATTAAATATTAGAAATATTAAAATATTAAATATTAAAAAATTTTAAATATTAGTGGTGGTAGTACGCCGCGGGCTTAATCAGGCTCTATTGGATACGAAGACTGAGAATTTTTTTAATTCTGTATGGATATCATTGAAATGAAAATTTCGACTTCAGTCGTTTAGGTCTCTGGATATAGCAATAGGATTTAATTGCATAATTTACAAAAAGTTAGGGATTTTTAGTAAAAAGTAATGTTTTTTCTCAAGAGTTGCAGTTTTCATACTACGCTCGATCTTACATTTTTCCCCCTTCCCTGATTGTTAAAATTGAAAATTTTTAACACTATTAAATTTTATTAATTTTCCTCAAATCTTCCAAAAAATAGCTTGGCTCCTATTTCTTTAAGTTATTTCCCCCAATTAATCTTTTAAATACTCAAAATTCAAACAAATTTAAAAAATTTAAAAACTTTACGTGAAGCCAGAGCTGCCAACATTTTTAACTTTTAAATCAGAATTGACACCAATATTTTTAAATGGAATATGATATATATATTTTCAACGATTAATATTACCGAACACAGCTATGAAAATTTTCCGGTGTGAAGTCTCCCTTGAAAAACGGGAGACTTGGCACCTATGCGTGAAGCGTTTGTTTATAAACAAAACGATCGATGTTTTCGAAAAGGTAAACAAACTATTTCACCAATCAAAATTAAAAAATAAATAATATTTTGAATTCCCTCATACGGTGTAGTGAATATGATTGAGAAGAATTTTAGTGCTGTAAACGTTATCGCTTAGAATTGAGCATAACTAAATTTTGACAATAATAACATAAAGGAATTGGACGTTATCTAAACTTATGAACTTACCTGTGCTCATTGAATATAAATCTGTTTATGCTTGTTTTAAAAGGCTATTAATTCCTATTTGAATGAATAAAATATGTTCAACGATCTGACAAAAAAAAAAAAAAAAAAAAAGAAAAATGGATGTTGATGTAAGATTCATCAGTAATGGCGCCGGTACTTATATAGATATATATATATATATTTTTTTATTCACTGCAGTATTCATATAATCTAATATTCAAATAAAAAGAAATTTGTGTTCAAGGAAAGTTTTTTTTTTTTTTTTTTTGTGCCTGATTGGATTAAATAATCTTCGCCTTTCAGCTTTCGTCCTTCTAAATGGGGTAAGTTAAAATATATATATCTATATATTTTCTGATTGTATTTTAATCTGTATTTTGATTTAAAATTTCAAAAATTCAATATTAACTATTTATTCATGAGCGCGGCATACCGCAACAATGTTCAAACCACTATACTTGTATTTTTGGCCATTGATCAAATTTTATTATTTACAATCCATTTTTAAAATTAAACTATTATTTTTTCTACCATAACACTGATGAATGACGCTCTTAAATATTTTGAATTGATACAATTACTAAGAACATTTGCATTTTAAGGTACTAGCTTTTAATGGTTCGTTAAAAGCACTGGGGTTAACGATATATTTTTCATTTTATGAAATTTTAACGTTTCCTTGTTTTGAACATGTCAATAGTAAAGCAGCGAATTATTTTAACATCTATTTATTTTATCGAAAATTTCAACATATTCAAATACGCAAATCAAAAATAGTTGCCTTAGTCATTTACTCAACGTGAAATGAAACATATTGAAAATGCTTCTTTATTCATTAACTTTTACTATTGAAAAAATAAGATTTAATACAAAACACTTTTTCAATACTTATTTCAAGATAATTTTCACAAAAGTAACAGAAGAAAGATTTCGCTAAATTCTGAATTTCTCAGCAGCAAACGACAATTTAAATCATTTGCATCTCTGGATTGCAAGGTTTTCAGGATGAGTTTACTGGACACTGCGTTTGTAAAAAAAATTTTTAATAAAAACGCTTCTTGTTCTTTCTGGTGGATGCTTATTTACGCAAATTTTAATTTAAAAAAAAGGACTAAATCAGTTTAATAGTAATACAAAACATCACATAGCTGTCAAAATTTTTAAATTTTTAAATCAGATTTATCACCACTATTTTTAGAAAGAAATCAGTCATATGCATTTTTTACGATTAAATAATGATGAAGGCAACTCGTAACAGCGTAACAAGCACTCGTAAGGTAACAGCTATAAAAAATTTCAGATTTGAGATCATCCTTGAAAAAAAGGAAACAGGACACCAATGATATGATACAATTTTTTTAAATAAAACGCCAAAGAAATTCATTTTTGAAAATGAACAAATTTTTCAATTAAATTAAATTATTTATTTATTTTATTTATTTATTTATTTATTTATTTTGTAGAAAAAGTTCCCAAAATCTACTTTATTCAATTAGTATTTGGGTAGTTTTGTATGAACAAATACAGACATTTCGATGTGATAGCGATATACACAGCTACTAACACTTGAATTTATTCCGGGGTATTTTTAGCCCCATTTTTATTTCGCACCACTTTATTTATAGAAAAATGTTCTCCAATATATAGCTTCTATATAATAAGAAAAAATTACTTCTGAAAAAAAGTGGTATGAAATAAAGGCGGGACTAAAAATATTCTGAAATAAATTTAATTTTGGCAGCTATGAGTATATATATATATATATATATATATATATATATATATATATATATATATGTCAACAATCTATTTGATATTCTGTAGTATTGTTAGTACCCGCCTTTTTTTTTTCCGCACCAGTTTTTTAGGGTATTTTTCTTCTTATTTAATCGTAATTGAATTTGGAGAAAAATACTCTAGAAATAAAGAGGTGTGAAAAAAAAAAGGGGGGGGGATAGTAACAATGGTACAAAATATTAATTAGAATGTTGGCAAGCATGTATAATTACACACAGCTGCAAGCTTGTACTTTTTTCTTTCTTTTTTTTCTGCTAGAAATGTTTGATAATTTATTTAGCAGTTTTCTGAGATTAAACATGATAAAAAATTTAACAAAGAAATATTGGTTAAAAAAAAAAAAAAAAAGTACGTGTTGCAAACCTATATCAAAGTTGACAACACTTTTATATTAATATTTTTAATGGAAATATTCATTTTTATTTATCCTCGAAAATCCACTAAATAAATAAGACGAAGATAACTTTCCAGAAATAGTGGAATTAAATAGCCCGAAGAGTTGTCCCCTTTGATATATATATATATACATATGTGCATATATACTCAAATATTAATTTTCATAAAGACTACGTGAATTATGAGCACAAGCATAGCATGAAAAAATGAAATAAAGCAGTCATTAAAATTTCATATGAGGAAATGCATATATGAATGTATAAAATTGCATATGATAATTGCATATTATTAAAATTGCATATATGAAAAGTGAATATTCATTAGAATAAAAAGAAAAAAAATCTGCGACATTAGAAAATCCTACGTTGAAAAAATTATTCTGTTATTATAATGCAAATAAACAGATAAGGTGGCTCTACTAGTATTTAAATTATAATTATTTTAAAAAGATAATTTAAATAAATTATGCACAAAGTTTACATGAAATTAATGTACTCGTGCAATATGTAACTAATGAGTTATGCAATCAAAAACAAATACATAAAATGATAGAACATTAATTACCATTTTTTAAAAAGCAATTTCTGGAGCTGTTGAATCTCTCAGTTTTTGAGTACCACTATTTCAGGATACTTATCTTCAACTTATTTAGTTGCAAAAAAGTTAGGCTTTAAGTATGATAAATATTTTTAATCGGAAATAGCGGTGCATAAATGATGGAGTGTAGGCAGCTATAACATAAAAGATAGAATTTTATGCTTTGTAATTTAATTTTACACCTGAATTTCTTAAGAGCAGAGATGTCAATCGTCCAAATTTGTAACCCTTTGCCGGTCCTATTTAATATCACTTCTCTGGTGAGTGTTTTTAAATTTAGGGGCTTTTTTATTCAATATCCATTATTAAATTTTATCTGAAACCTTTGCCTAATCACTTCGAATGTTATTCGTCCATTATGTATGTTAATCCTTTGCTGGACCTAATGCTCTAAAGAGTGTCGCCACATTCAGGGACTTTTTCATTTAAATATCATCAATAATTTTGAGGAATGATATTTGTTATACATAATGGATTAATAAACTTCGAAATGATAAGTCAAACGTTATAGTTAAAATTCAGTGGTGGATATTGAATAAAAGAGCTACTAAGTATTGCAATAGTGACCAGAGAAGCGAAAATTAATAGGACCATTAAAGGGTTAAATATCGCTCCTCAAAATTTCTGGCGTTAGTTGAATAAGAGTCCGTAAATTTCACAACGCTGTTTAGAGCACGTTAGAGCGTTAGGGCAGGCAAAGGGTTAATACAGGTTTCTCAGCCGTCATTAATTTGAATACCACTTTTTATTTAAAGCAATCTTCCTTATTACTATTTCGAGGATACGTACCATAATTTTCTGCGTGTAATGAGCAGATCAGATAAATGGTTTTAAATCAGAAAGTTCAGAGTTGCCAACATTTTCTGCATGTGTTAATTTATTCCAAAGCAGTTTTAGACCCGTCTTTATTTATCGAAAATATTTTGCAATTAAGAAAAAAAAAATACACTCGTAATATATATATACAGAGCTGCCAACCTAATCCGGCAAATTGTTAACGCCTATTGAAAAACGCCCCTTTTTCTACACCACTTAATTTTTAGAGCAATTCTCTTCAAATGTATCTATGAGGAATTAAGTAGAAAAATACTCTAAAAATTAAGTGGTGTAGAAAAAGGGGCGGTACTAACAATTTGCCGGATTAGGTTGGCAGCTCTGTATGTATATATATATATATATATATATATATATATATATATATATAAAGAAATGCTCCGGAATAAACTAAAATGTTGGCAGGTCTGTAAGTCTACATTTATTCGAGACAACACACCGTTTAAAAGTAGCTCTGCTTTTTAATTAAATTTCCGGTGTGAAACTGATTTAGCAGACCTGCGGATTATACGCAGAGAAAATGCGGTATAACAAACAATTGATAAATATTACCATAGTTTTCAACGTTTTAATTTATTCTGGAGCAATTTCCCCACTTTTATTTCGCACTACATTAATTATAGAATAATTTTCTCCTCCAAATAACTACGATAGAATAAGAAAAAATTACTCTTATAAAAAAAAGTGGTACAGAAGAAAGGCGGGGTTAAAAATGTTCCGGAATAAATTTAGATGTTGACAACTCTAATATTACCATTAAAACAAATGTTATTTTGAAAATAGTGACTGATTTCTGCAATTAAGATAAAAAAAAAGAAAAAGAAAAACATACTCGTTAGAAAGATTAAAAAAAAAAAAAAAATACTCCGGAATAACCCTTTATCTACTTACGGTACTTATAAGTACCACCCACTTCAAAATTACATAGAATAACCATTTTTATGAATATTCCAATGATATTTAGCAAGAACACTCTTTTAATTCCACTCTTCTAGGATACATGGCAACACGGGCTCTATGATCAGTATTTTATCGGGGAAGGCGAATAGTTTTGAAACTGAAATTTCGTTTTCAGCTGCCATTTTGATCGGATTGACAAGATTGTTATTTTTGTTCGGTAAGAGCAGTTAAAGTCAAAAGGTAAGTGCCTTTTTTTTTTTTTTTTTTTTTTTTTTTTTGTATGTTAGTTAAGACCTTAAAAAACGATTTCACTATTTATTTTAAGCGAACAGTGTACAGAATTTATTTTACAGTTGAATAACTTTGTGGTACTTATAAGGACCGTCAGTACACTGGATGTTAGAGAAAGCACTTGGTGTATACTTTTCGTCCGTGAAGTTTGTTTTGTATTGTATTTCGTTGTTTTGTAGCGTCATTACTAAACTGTAATAGAAATATGCTTTTTTTGGCATTTCTTTTTAGTTTAACTTATTTATTTATTTATTTTTTATTTTTTATTTGTTTTTTTAACGTTTTCGAAAATTTGAATCTGAGCTTCCTTTTTTTTTGGCCACACAATTGAATGAAATATATATTCTTCATTCAAAAATTAACAACATATTAATTTCTTTGTGTATAATTGAGATTTAACAATAGCAGGAGGTTTTCAAGGTGCTATTATTTTTTCCTTTTCTTAGAATGTTTGGAAAAATGAAGCTCAGACATTAAAAGGCTTTATATTTATTACAGAGCCTACCATATGAAAGCAGTTATGCACTAACAGATGATTCTTCAGATGACGAAGTCCCAGCAAATAATCTGCTAGAATTTTTTTCAAGATTCTGAAGTAGACGACCAAGAGACTGAACAAGACCCAGGATGCAGTAGTTCCTGTTCAGAAAATTATTTCCTACCCCAGGATGCAATAAATCAAGAGTGAATAGACAATGGAAAAAAAGATGTCCAGACCGAAGTTCCCATTTTACCCATAAAAATCTGAGTTTGTGGGTACCATATTTTAACATTTGGTTGCATATATAGCATATAAAGAGTAGCGAGAAAGCATAGCTTCTTTGGAATGACTTGCATAACCAAAAGGCTGCTTACAAAATCCAAAGCACAGTCAAGACGGAAAGGAAGACCTAAATTTAATGGTAGTGAGCAAGTTTTCTGTGCAAACAAGAGGAGGAAAGGGAACATGTCTGTTTGTAAAGATTTTATTCACTTAGAAAATCGTGGATGCCATTGGCCAACATTTGTTTCGAATCGGGGGTCGTTGTGAATTTTGTGCTTTAAAAAACATTTAGTCCAAACCTCACTCAAAATGCACAAAGTGCAGTGTATTTTTGTGTATTAAGGAAAAGGAAACTGTTTCTTTGAATATCATCAAATTTAAGTTTATGTGTAAAACCTGTTTTTATCTGTAAAAAAAAGTAAGTAAATTTTAAAAATTTTATAATTTTCAAAAATAATTTTTTTTTTGTGCTGTAAAATATTAGTGTTCTCTGGTTATTTAGCATTTTTAATGGTTAAAACTGCGTTAAAAAAGTCATACGGTCTTTTTGAATTATGAGAACATTTTAGCCCTCCGTGTACTAACGGTACTTTAAAGTACCAATTTAATTAATTAACTCTAACGGATTAATTTTTCCAAAGATGAGTGTTTTATTTATGTATATCCCTTAATTTTCGATGCAGTGACTCAAGAAAAAATATTGCACTGAAAAAATTGCAGTATATCATAATGCAGTAGATAAAGGGATAAAC
Source organism: Salticus scenicus (assembly GCA_963930645.1). NCBI lineage: Eukaryota > Metazoa > Arthropoda > Arachnida > Araneae > Salticidae > Salticus > Salticus scenicus. Next base: position 112,739,106 of record OZ005657.1, read on the forward strand.
TAAAATGTTGGCATGTCTGTAAGTCCCCATTGATTCGAGACAACACACCGTTTAAAAATAGCTCTACTTTTTAATTAAATTTCCGGTGTGAAACTGATTTAGCAGACCTGCGGATTATACGCAGAGAAAATACGGTATAACAAACAATTGATAAATATTTACATAGTTTCCAACATTTTAATTTATTCTGGAGCAATTTCCCCACTTTTATTTCGCACTACATTAATTATAGAATAATTTTCTCCTCCGAATAACTACTATAGAATAAGAAAAAATTACTCTTATTAAAAAAAGTGGTACAGAATAAAGGCGGGGTTAAAAATGTTCCGGAATAAATTTAGATGTTAGCAACTCTAATATTACGATTAAAACAAATGGTATTTTGAAAATAGTGACTGGTTTCTGCAATTAAGATAAAAAAAGAAAAACATACTCGTTAGAAAGATTAAAAAAAAATAAAAAATACTCCGTAATAAACTAAAATGTTGGCATGTCTGTAAGTCTACATTGATTCGAGACAACACACCGTTTAAAAATAGCTCAGATTTTTAATTAAAATACCGTTGTGAAACTGATTAACAAATGTGATAACTTGTTGATTGCAATATATTTTTTAAAAGATTTTTTTACGATTAAATAAGAAGAATATAAATTTAAGGAAATACTATTATTAAAAATAATAATAATAAAAATAAAAATAATAATAAAATATTGCTTTAGCCTCTCTGTAAAAGTCAAACTGAACTAAAAAAAAAAAAAAAAAAAAGATCATTGTAGGTGCAGGTCTTTACAACAGCAGTGTATTGCTTTACTTTTATTTTTCTCTGTTATTTCATTAAAAAAAAATTAAAAAAAAAAAAGTTTGAACAAAAATGGGTTTCTAAACATTCAAAAAGAGATTTAATTAATCTTAAAAATGGAAAAAAAAAAAAAAAAAGTTGTAGGAAGGACCTGGTTCAGTTCTCAATCATATTTTTAAATATAGGAAATTTATACAACAATTTTTAACGAAGTCAAAGCCGTTGCTGTTTTCTTTATCGGTTAAGTCACTTTGAAATACGATACATCTTTTAGATAAGCAAGGAAATTAGTAGGTCATAATGCTTGCTTATAACAATCTGTGGAAGGCTTTGTATTACTTTCATTGAAATTAAACTCATCAAACTTACATTTAAGTTTTTTCCGACTATGCAAAACTCTGATTCAAAACAGATATCTTTTTGCAATGCCTCTAAAAATGTAAAATAAATTCAAGCCTATTAACGAATATTATAAACTTTTCTATTATTTTCAGAATTTAATAACCTATGCATACCTGCCAACATTCCAAATAACACTCCAAAAAATTGTTAGTCCCGTTCCTTTTTTCTCCCCACTTTATTTTTATGTAGAGTAATGTCCTCGAAGCCTAATTAAGATTAAATAATTAAAAATAAATAATAAAATACGCTAAAAAGAGACTCGTGTAAAAAAAAAAAAAAGTGGATCTTAGTATTTTTACGAAATATTAATTAGATTGTTGGCAGGTATGTCTGTGCATATTTCCCTTATGTTTTTTCACTTATTTTTTATAGGAACTGTGCAGATCCACCAGATTTTGTACACGGATGTATTTTTTAGAGAATTTGATATTGCACGAAGGCTAATCTCCTACTTTAAATTTTAAGCTCATTAGCCGAACGGTTCTGGACAAAAAGCTGTTTGATGGAAAATACTAGGTTCGATCCCAGGTCGTCGACATAGTCGTTCGTATTTTTCTGTAGTTTTCTCCGAAATCCGCGTGAATACGGACTAGGACCTCTTAGTAAGACACAACGGAGAGCACGCCACCTCAGATCTAGGACTTTCGTGTAGTCAATCAGCCCCTATCCCAAACACCATACTTGCCAACATCCTAATTAATATGCCGTAGTATTATTAGCCCCGCTTTTTTTTTCACACCAGTATCTTTTTAGAGTATTTTTCTTCTTATTTAATCGTACTTGCATTTGAAGAACATTATTCTAAAAATTTACTGGTGTGAAAAAAAGGGGCGGGACTAACAACACTACGGAATATTAATTAGGATGTTGGCAAGTATGCCAAACACCAACACACCAGCTTTAAATTTTATTTAAAGTTATGTCATGTATTCTAAAATCTGTGAAAAAGGCATCATGGTCAGGACTGAAAGTTTTCCTTCTGTAAACGGAACTCTTCCACTAGTTTATATATATATAATCTACATCCCATTTAATCACAAAAAAATAATTAAAAAATAAAAATAATATTTGTAAATACAAATTGTATGCAGATAACACTGAACAATTTTTACCCTTAATCATGGTTTTAAAAAAGTATACTTCTACATGTTGGAAAAATGAGTGAGTGAAAAAGTTTTGTGACATCAGCATCATATTTGAGTTATAAAATATGACATTATGGTTAAGAGAAAATATACTGGGTGACCCAAAAGTCACTAGATATTTTAAAACCTCATAATTATTAAACTAGTTACAATAAAACGATGCGGCAGGATGCGGCAAACGATGCCTTGTTTCTAATGGAAAAATACATTGCATATTAGTTACACTTTTGACCAAAAGGTGGCACTGGAGTTTAATTAATAGACTTATAAAATTATAATACAGTTCATTTAGATGAATGAAAGTGTTTTAATACTACTATTCAATGTTACTTCCATCACAGATAATTACAGCCGTCAGACGATTGAAGACACGCTTCACAGCGTTAAAAATCATGTCAGAGGGTATACCTGACACATGATGACATACAGTTTCTTTTAACTGCCCCAGACACGTAGGCCGATCTTCATACACACGTGACTTCAAATGGACCCATAACCAGAAGTCACAAGGAGTAAGATCTGGAGACCTTGGGGGCCATTCGAGTGGAAAAAATCGACTAAGGACGCGATTGTCTCCAAATGTTGACCTCAGAAGTGTCGTGACAGGTGTAGCTATGTGTGGAGGTCCTCCATCTTGCATAAATATTATTGAATGGAGGCAATATAGATTTACAAGTGAAAGTATCTTGTAAAACTAGCGTCATAACAAAAAAAAAAAAAAAAAAAAAAAAAAGCATTTATTTTCTTTTATTACACACACACACACATACTGTATATTTAACTGAAATTTTAGTGATAATAATATAATTCATTTTTAATAATAATACTTTCATGTCTTCTTAAAAGTAAGATATTAGGGAAGTAGATATTTAATGCAACACATTATGTTGATAGCGCCACCGGCATTTGCAAACGTGTGTTTACCACAATCAGGATTACCATGGCGCACGAACATCCCGGTATTGTTTGTCAGTGTCAGATTTCTTTAATGCAATACACAAAATTAAAGACGCCGCAGCCGCCACCGAAGGGGAAAGTGCTGCAATCATTACTTTCAAAGGTCGTGAACAGGTTGGTCACTGAATGCGGCTAGCATGATGTAAAAAGTTTGTGTAAATTTACTGAAAAGATTATCCAGAGTCTCTGTAAATTTACAAGTTTTACTAATTTTTAGTTAAAAGTAAATAATCGAGATTCTCAAACTTTACTCTGTATTTTTACCTATTTTTGTTATATAATTTCTCATCAAGAATTAAAAATGAGTGTTTCTACTTTAGAAAAAGCAATCTAAGTCGCTAATATATATTTGCCAATAATTAAATGAATTATTCATCAATAAAATGCATACATAAATGCATCCATCATTAAAATGCATACATAAAATGTATCTTTTAATATCTCCGTTTATTTTTCTCTGTAATTTTATACAAGATAAATAATTATCAGCAGTTTTCTGTTGAAATTTTTAACAGTGTATAGGGTTTGCACGGTTCTTGAAATTTCTTGATTTTCCGTGCTACCAATTTCATATAGCAATTTTTGTTATTAAAAAAAAAAAAAAAAAAAAAAAAAAAAAAGCACATACATTATTTTAAAAAATATTGTTCGAAAATACTGGTGGGACTTTTTGTGGAGGTAATTCAAAAATTTTGATAAAAAAGAAAAGAAAAGACACGTTTATGCAAATATCATTGTGTATAAGTAAGAAGAAAGTTCATCCCAGTGAAAATGTCTTCTTTGATAAATAATCTTCAGTGGATGCCTCTAAAGAAAAATAGTAATAAAGTCATTCTTGGAGTATTATGCAGAAGGAACTATTTTTTTTTCTGTTTGTTATTTTGATGTAGAAAAATGTTGTTTAACACTTTCAAAAGCGGTGGGATATATTTTCCCCACCTAACTTTAATTTTCAACTGGAAGAATTCATCACGTATTCCTCGATAGAATTTTACTTTTCTAAATCACTGATAAAAAATTTTTTACATCTTTTATTCTTATTTTGCTACGCTTATTTCCATCAAAATGGTGGCTTTTGATATTAAATGAGCGTAATTGAACTTGAAAGCTCTAAATGTAATTTTGTTTAAAACCAAAATGAAATCAAATTACTAAATAAATAAAAATATAACTAAGTAAGAGATTTTTAAAGTTTAAATCAAAGACATATATTATTATTATTATTATTACTAAAAGTTTTTTCAAACATGAGTCATATGAAGCAGATGTAAATAAACTTACTCTCATAAAAAGAGCGCTTTTCAAAATTATTCAAGAAAATATTCGATTTTTTTTTTTTCAGAAGTAATCTAAATATCATAGTAATATCAAAGTAATTTAAATAACCATAGTGAGTAAGTCATTCAGCCCATGATTATAGTAAAACACCCCTGGGCAATTGGAGTTACTAAATACATAAATGTAGTGCTGCCATCTACCTATAAACACAGAACTGAATTTTTACAGGTTTCGGATATGATTAACCCTTTCATGCGCGGTGGGATATATTTTATACCACATAATTTCACTTCCCAACTGCAAGAATTCATCCCAGATTTTTTTTAGAAAAGACTTACGTTTTTGACATATCAAAAAAGGCCGGCTTTTTAAACCTAAAATTCAAAATTTATTTTACTTTAATTTAGTTCCTGAATTCCGGTGGCAGTGTAATTTAAAGGATCCGAATTGTCTTGGGCCGGAAAGGGTTAAACCTCCTTCAAAATGAAATCTAAAATATAATAAATTTTGAACGTAGGTATGCAGTATTCGCAAATAATGAAATTTAAGAAGCGAAAATATTAAAATATAAAAGAATTAACCTGCGAATAACTTCAAAGTAAGTGTACACTATTATTATCAGAGTTGCCAAATTTTTAATTTATTGCGGAACACTTTTAACCCCGCCTTTATTGCATACCACTTTTTATTTATTTATTTTTCTTATTTTATCTATTTCTTATATATTGCAAAAAAAATTTCTATAATTTAATTGGCATGAAATAATGGTGGGGCTAATGGTGCTCCGGAAAAAATTAAAATGTGGGCATCTATGTTATTATTCACGTTCATTTATAAACAACTGGTATATTAACACTTTCGCGACCGCATGTTTTTGTCTTTTCGACAGTAAGGTCCGCCTGTGGGCGTTATTATCCCAAGTTACAATATTTCAGAGCAAAATTTTCTATATTCAGATTCATTTTACAAATGGATATACGTTATAATTATACTCTTTCTAATCAAAGTATTTATATCCATAGTATATTGGTTGTACAAATATGAATATTGTGTATACTTTTAAGAAATAAATTACATGAAAATTGCAAAAGAAACGTCCACTGGCGCAGTTACAGATTTTCAAATGGCTTGAATCTACGTCAGCTGTTTCTTTTACACTTATAAACATCAAGAAACTTTCAGATGTACATCTGTAGTAGTTATATAATGGACAGCGTAATTAGTTAACAAAAAGACAGAGAGAGGAAGAAAACCAAGAGAAAAGGGAAAAAAAATTAAATGTGCTGCCTTTTCTGAGACGGTAAGAACGTATATATAAAGTTTAAACAAATTTATGTAAGCAAGTTCAAAACTTTTAACAACAGAGCTGCCAACCTAATCCGGCAAATTGTTAGTTCCGCCCATTTTTCTACACCACTTAATTTGTAGAGTACTTCTCTTCAAATATATTTAAGATGAATTAAAAAAACAAAAACTCTAAAAATTAAGTGGTGTAGACTAATGGGCTGTACTAACAATTTGCCGGATTAGGTTGGCAGCTCTGTAACAATAAGAAATAACATGAATTACATAGCTGTCAACCTTTACTCTTTTCTGCAACCAGTATTTTTTACTAGAAATATTTCATAAGTTTCTGTAACAGATTTCATGGCTTATACGAAATAAAAATTCTTATTTCATTAAGGTGGTCTTAAAGAAAAATGTAAAAATTGTCAGTTATCGTCTTAGAAAAGATTAGAGATGCCAATTCATTACTGATTGTCCGTAATTTTAATAACGGAATTTATTAATTAAAATCTATATCTTTAAAAGTTAAAATTATTAATTAAAATCTATATCTTTAAAAGTTAAAATTATTAATTAAAATCTATATCTTTAAAAGTTAAAATTATTAATTAAAATCTATATCTTTAAAAGTTAAAATTATTAATTAAAATCTATATCTTTAAAAGTATTAAGGCATACTACTTTGTTTTAAATTCGTTTGTCATAATGAATGAGAATTTGACGCCGTGAATAGAATTAATCGAAAATAAATAATATTGCGCTTTGTTTCAATAACAGATTTTATGAACTAAAAAAAAAAAAAAAATCACTGTTTCTGTATTAACTGTATGTAATCTGTTACCACTTATTCTGTATTTAAAAACATTTAATAAGAATTTAATATTTTATTATGTTACGTCATGCGATAAAATTTAAATAACATAAAGCTTACAAACGGTACAGTAAACAAATGCGAAAATGCCACAATAAGATTGAAACAGAAAATTCGTTTTAAAAAATCTTATCAAAATTATTAAATATTAATTATGATAATTAAAAATAATCTGGTGTGTCACTCACACGACTTTCTCGTACCCTGAAATTTAATACTATAAATACAGGTTGGAGATTAACAGGTAAGATAACGATGTTATGTAAAACTATGTTAAACAATTCAAATTAGGCTTCGGAAGAGTTTTATATGATAATTAATTCTGTGTGAGGGGTCTACCGCCCCCCTCAACACCCCGTTTCATTAATACACATAGATTTATAGAAAATTTAATTCGGTTATTAAAAAATAATTCTGTTTTTAAAAAATAATTTATTAAAATTATTATTTAAAAAAATAATGTTTTATGATAATGCAGACGATTTCCATATTAGAGAAGTAGTATAACACTAAATATCCGAAAAAAGTCCATTTTAATCTCAATATTAAAAAAAGAAAAAACGATTTTTTTTTTTTTTTTTTCGTTAAAAGTAAAAAAAAATCGATAACTTTGTTTTAAATTATCGCAGATCGATGGTTCAACCATTCGTTTTAAAGGTATTGGCGAGCTCTTTTGAAAGATATCCATCATGAAAATTTACTCCCTTCGAGGGGGGGCATCCCCCAGGGGGGGAGGCGAGGCTCCTACATAAACAAAAATTTTTTCTCAGTTGACTATCTCCATTACAATATATATATATTCGTTTCATTTGGTTTAGTGCAGTCTATAGACGTTAAACTCTACTTACCTGTAATTTCCCCCATAGACGTAATGTATTAGAATTCTCTTGATTGTCCCTGTACACAAACCATTTGCTTGATCTGAACGAAAAGCTTACCGTAGCATCTATATATGATACACATTTAGAATACCAAGTTTGGAATGTCTGCTACTATTTGTTCTTGAGATATGCTGATAACAGACAGACACACACACAGACACACGCGCAAACTCACAGACACACAGACATACACACAGACCATTTGCTAAAAACATGATTTTCGTATTCAGGGGACCTCAGAAAGTATAAATATAACAAAATCTCGCGTTCGAAAATTTGACCCAAAAACAATTCTCTCCCTACCTTATGGGTAAGAGAAAGTAAATAATCTGGTGTGTCACTCACACGACTTTCTCTTACCCTGAAATTTAATACTATAAATACAGGTTGCAGATTAATAGGTAAGATAACGAGTACTGTTATGTAAACCTAAGTTAAACAATTCATATTAGGCTTCTGAAGAGTTTTATATGATAATTAGTTCTGTGTGAGGGGGGCTACCGCCACCCTCAACCCCCCGTTTCATTAATGCACCTACATTTATAAAGAAATTAATTCGGTTATTAAAAAATAATTTATTAAAATTATTATTTAAAAAAATTACCTTTTATGATAGGGCAGACGATTTCCATATTAGAGAAGTAGTATAACACCAAATATTCAAAAAAAGTCCATTTTATTCTCAATATTAAAAAAAAAAAAAAAAAAAAAAAAAAAAAGTGATTTTTTTTCTTTTTTTTTTTTTTTTCGTTAAAAGTAAAAAAAATCGATATCTTTGTTTTAAATTATCGCAGATCGATGGTTCAACCATTCATTTTAAAGGTATTGGCGAGCTCTTTTGAAAGATACCTATCATGAAAATTTACTCCCCTCGAGGGGGGGACTTCCCCCCCAGGGGGGGGGGAGGCGAGGCTCCTACATAACCAAATATTTTTTCCCAGTTAACTATATCTATTACAAAAAAAATATATATATATTCGTTTCATTTGGTTTAGTGAAGTCTATAGACGTTAAACTGTACTTTCCTGCAATTTCCCCCATAGACGTAATGTATTAGAATTCTCTTGATTGTCCCTGTACACGAAGCATTTGCTTGATCTTAACGAAAAGATTACTGTAGCATCCCTATATGATACACATTTAGAATACCAAGTTTGAACTTTCTGCCATAATTTGTTTTTGAGATATGCTGATAACAGACAGACACACAGACACACACACATACACACAGACCATTTGCTAAAAACATGATTTTCGTATTCAGGGGACCTCAAAACGTGTAAATATAACAAAATCTCGCGTTCGAAAATTTGACCCAAAAACAATACTTTCTCTACCTTATGGGTACGATAAAGTAAAAAAAAGGTGGGGGAAAAGCATTGTTGACTGCGTATTGGTCTGTTAAACAATAAGTCTCGCATTACCGCGTTTCCTAAAACATGATATTTAACTTGAGGTGTACGAACCCTACAATATTGAAGTCAAAAAAAAAAAAAAAAAAAAAAAAAAAAAAAAAAAAAAAAGAAGAAGAAGAATGTCAACGGGGTTAAAATATAATTTTAGCAGTGAGAAACTAGGAAAAGTTATTTAACATTTAAGAAGAAAGACTTAACATTTCAGGGTCGGGTATGTTCCTATCTTGCAACGTAAGCCACGCCTTTACACATTTTTCTAAAACTTTGCATTATAAAACAAAATGATTTCACATATTTGCAATTAAATCATTTACGTTTTGTCTTCAACAATCGATGTAGTGAATGCCATTCAGATTTATGCATACCAGCGTCACATATCGAGTCAAATACGAATATGCAAAATAGTTTTTTTTAATATTGTTTTAGCTATATAGAGGCGGGGCTTGTTTTCTTTTGGAATTCTTTCACAATCTCTGGCCTGTATTGCGTTGATTTTACAAAAATAGGCCAGTTTGTATGATAAACAGCGAAATGTTGCTTAGAAACCAATAAGAATAATATAAAGGTAAATTAAAATAGTTTTTCGTCAGAATATATACAGATATTTACTGACAGAGGATACAGATTTTAATATTGACGGCACCATAACAGCAATAAAAAATAAAATATCACTGAAACTCATAAAATAATGTTAGGAACGAGCTGTAAATTTGGAAACCCATATTTTTGATGATGTCTGTTCTATTCGTGCAAAAATTAACTAGGTCATAATTCATAATTTTTCGAATATTAATTTATTAATAATTTTCATAATTCAAAAATCGTTTTTTTATCAAATGTATGAATGGAATATGTTTGGGTCACTTCATTATAACGCATAAAGAAAAAAAAAAAAAAAAAAAAAAAACAGCATTTTAATACAATAAATTTTTGGGAAGATATGAATTTATGAAGATATGGTTTGTCACATTCATTTAACATTAGCATCCCCCTAATTTCAAAGCTTATAACTCTGTGAAAAATTGAGCAAAATATATAAACTATACCAATTTCCGCGATGATTTGATCGAAATAATTCAAATGAATTATAAAAAATGGGGGTTGACATTTAAAAAAAAAAACGAAATTGATGCCAGTTTTAATATGTAGACGTCCACCTAAGCAAAAGCTAACTACACCATTATAAACTAGATATTACAAATCGATCGGTACCAGTCGCATGTTTCTACAACAATTTACTGGGAAATTAGGTGGGGGTTGGCGTTTATTTATTTATTTATTTATTTATTTATTCGCTAACTGTACAAAGTGGAAGCAATGTAAAGTTATCGCAAATATTAATTTATTAAGTTTGCTGTGAAAAAAAAAAAAGAAACTTTTGAAAAATAACTTTCCTTAAAAATTTTCTTTATTCAAGCAAATAACTTCATAGTAAAAATTATCATTATCATGAATGCTTTTGTTATTAATTATATGGTTTTTATTACGCCATAGAAAAACGTTGATATTACACTGTTAGATGTCAAAAGGTATATATTTCAGATAAATAAATCCGTAAAATATAATATCTTTAAAAGTTGCTCTTCTATTTTTCTTTTAAACTAAAACTCTTTATTAAAAAATATATTTTATTTTAAAGAATCACGTCTTTTCGCAGGTGGTGATTTTAAAAGGTCTTATCTAGTTAATCACAGGCTACAAAAACACGTGAACGTGATGGTGTTTTTGACAAGTCTTTTTTTAATTTTACTTCTCATAGAAAATTAGAGATTAATTAAATTTTTAATGTGTTAAAATTTCCTTTCCTTTCTTTTTTTTTTCTTCTTTTTAAATTAACAAAAAATGTACAGTATTTACAATGTATTATATACTTATTAATGATAATTATGTGGTTTTCTGAACTTGATGTAGTAAATATATTAACGCTATAACTTGCACAGTAAATTATAATAATTTCAATTTATTTTTTATACGTTTTTATTGATGTAAAAAAAATGGCATGCTTTTATTCAGTTATAAAACCTACATAAAATACACCGATAAAGTATGTATTCTGCATGTGTATTTATTCAGAAGTCAAAATGTATATATATATATATATATATATATATAAGATTTATTCACTAATACCTAAAATCCCTTTATAATTTTTTAATAAAACCCACGGAGGGTGTATTATGTATGCCTATATCACACATATAAACCATACCTACCAACCAGGTGTTGTACTCTCCGCCCTTTTTTCAGGACACTCTCATGATGGGAAATTTTCAAATTTATTGATACCACTAATTCTATATAATAATCTCTATTCTGTATAATCATGGCACTTTAACAATATCACGACCGCTGACGTAGATTCACGTCATTTGAAAATCTGTAACTCCACCAGTAAGCGTTTCTTTCGTAATTTGTATGTTATTTGTTTCTTAAAAATATACACAATATTCATATTAGTACAATCAATATGCTATGGATACAAATACGTTCATTAGAGAGAGTATGATTATAATATAATGTATATCCATTTGGTAATATAAATGTGAATACAGAAAATTTTGTCTTGAATTGTTGTAACTTGGAAGAATTAACGCCCACAGGCGGGCCTTACTCTCAAAAAGAAAAAAGCATGCGGTCGCGAAAATGTCAATATAAATATTAGGTTGATTCATAAATAATTTCCGATGCAGTTAAAATAGAATACACACCAATAACATTATACAACGAATATAATAATGTATATTAGGTAATATTTCCTGGCGAAGAATAAGCCCTTCCCACATTTATCATGTTACGTATTTGTAGGTGGAGTCTTAAATAACTTCCTTTGTTTTTAGCACGTATTTATTTTGCTTTCATTTAGTTACAAAATTATATCAATTTATTATGTATTCACCATTATTATGCATGACGTTCTCCCATCTTCTTGGCAACTTATATATTCCTTCCTTGTAAAATGTAAAGTGTTTCGATTGGAAGAAATTTTCGACAGCCTGTCTGACTTGTTCTTCAGATTTGAATGTTTTTCCTTTCAAAAAGTTTTATAAGGAACAGAAAAGGTGAAAATCTGTCGGGGCAAGGTCTGGGGAGTAAGGTGAGTGCGGTAAAATAGACCATCCGAGCTCTAGAATTTTTTCTTGTGTCACCCTTGCTGTATGTGGTCTTGCATTATCATGCAAAAGAATGACGTTTTTGCTATTGGCGAGTGTAGGACGTTTTTCATGAAGTTTCTCTTTCACTCTTTGCAGTTGCTGAACATATATGTGTGCAGTAATTGTTAAATTTGACTTTAATAACTCGTGATGGATTAGTCCTCGACAATCCCACCATACACACAATAAAATCTTTTTTCCATGGATGCCAGCTTTCGAATCTGGTAAGGGTTTTTGCTCCTGTCTTTTACGGATGATATTCTCATAAGTAATCCATTTTTCATCACCAGTTATTATCCTATCTAAAAAAGGCTCTTTTGTTTCTCGTGAGAGCAGACTTGTAGCGATATACAGGCGATTTTCTTTATTCTGTTCACTGAGATTGTGTGGTATCCATACTCCTAATTTGCTGACTTTCCCTAATTTCTTCAGGTGGCGAAAAATAGTTGATTGTGGTGCATTCAACCTTTCTGCTATGTCTCTAGTTAACTGGCGTGGATTTTGTTCCAATATAGCCTTTATAAGGTTGTCATCAAAGTCGGAAGGACGTCCTGTCCTCAGTTCGTCCTTTAAAGTCGTATTTCCAGAGAGGAATTTTGTAAACCAATATCTAACTGTCCTATCAGTTATTAGATATTCACCGTATACATTGCATATTTTATCAGCTGTCGCTTTAGCACTATTGCCGTGTCTGAATTCCCAAAGCATCACATGACGAATATACAATAGTTCCTTCTCCATTTTAGGAGTTTGGAATAACAGTTTAATCAAACATACACCAGACAAAACGATTGTTAGAAGAATAATTGAACCACAGATTATATACTAAGACAGATGGCATACGCCCAATGAAATCAGACTAATGAGTACAGTAATGCCAGTGACGGCTGAAAGCTAAAGTTTCCAAATATTTGCATAATTCCATTAAAATAAAAGGTGATCGTCATTCTGATTGGTTAAAAACGAACATAATATGCAAAATTCCACACCTTCGAAGAATTTTATTAACATTTGCAGTATGCATGCTTTGGCCATTTGTCCAATGCAAGTAAAGCCCAAACACACTACATGATCAATGCAGGGGAGGAGCCTATCTTTGCAGCCTTATATTCATTGTATAATGTTTCTGGTGTAAATTTTAACTAAACTGCATCGGAAATTATTTATGAATCGACCTAATATATGGGAATTATTTCTGCATGAAATTAGTTGTGGCGAAAAAAAAAAAAAAAAAAAAGCGGATATTTCTCATCTCTGAGAATGCCCTGAAAAAAGGAAGGAGAGTATGACCCCTGCTGCCAGCTTATTAATTATAATTAATATCCGGAAAATTATCAGTACCCTCCCTTTTTTCTCTCTCTCTCTGTCTCTCTCAAACTAGTCTTTTTTTTTTTCAACTATTTTTCTTTTTATTTAATCGTAATTATATTTGAAGAAAATGTCTCTAAAAGTAAATGGTGTGGGAAAAGGGGCGGGCTCTAAAAACCTTCCGGAATATTAATTAGTAAGTTAGTATGTATGATGCATGCAATTGCATTAACCCTTTAATGGGCAATTGTAAGTATATTTACCACCGAAATCATCAACATTTAAATTGGGAAGACGTGGTAAGCGAATTTACTACGCCTGCTGTTTTTACTCTACAAAAATACATGAAAAAAAAAAAAAAGTTACACTCTGTATTGATGTTTTTTTTCTTCTGAAATTTTCTTTCTAAGACCTTGAGGAGTAATTTTACTACAAAAAGTTTGTGCTTAGACTAAAAATATTACACGTGGAAAATCAGTTTACCCCGTCTTTCTCAATTAAAGTTAATGAATTTGTTGGTAAGTACACTTCTCATGATCTTAAAAGGATTAAAAATCAAATTAATTTTATATAATATGCTAAACAGATTTCTTTTTTAAATAAATCTTAATCCCAAAAATATTTTAATATACCAGTACCACAAATATATGGCCCGATAAAGGATTAATTCACAGTATTAACAAGTCCATTGTTACATGAAGAACAATTTTAGCATGTCTGCCAACTTACTAATTAATATTCCGTAAGATTTTTAGAACTCGCCCCTTTACCACACCACTTTGTTTTTACAGAAATTTTCTTCAAATATAATTACGATTAAATAAGAAGAAAAATACTCTAAAAAGATACTGGTGTGAAAAAAAAGGGGGGGGCGGGAACTGACAACTTTCCGTATACTAATTATTAAGTTTATTTTATTTAGTTTCTCGCACTTTAAAAGGTGTTAAATTATACCCACGAGAAATTTTGTACATAGACATGATGTTTTTCAATATTTGCAATGTCCTTGTACAGGAACTATTTTTTTTTATTTCAAAAAAAAAAAAAAAGTTTAGTAACAACTCGATTTATAATTCAAAATTTTACCTTCTTTCTAACGTTTGTTTTCGGGTTATGTTGAACCATAGCCTCCAAAACTAGATGCCTTCCGCGTGGATCAGACACTTGGCAACAGGTCAAGCAGTAGACATGGTCACCTGGCAAAGATTGCGCGACTTTTTTATTCAACAGCCACCAAAAATTTTAAAAGTGGGATCTGATATGCATAAAAGGCGAATAGAATCGAAGAAACGTCGATTATATATATCATATATCACTTCTTAAAATTATTAATGACAGTTGAATAAAAAAGTCGCGCAATCTGTGCCAGATGACGCTGTGCACCGCTTGAACTGTTACCAAGTTTCCGTATCACGCGGAAGGCATCTAGTTTAGGAGGTGACTATGGTTGAACAGACTTTTACACCCGCGAACATTGACATAAGTAAACCAACCGCTAAAACATGATTTCCGGATACAGCAGACTTCAAAGTGAAATATAATAAAAAATCAGTTTCGAAATTCCTACCTCAAAACAATTTTTTTCTCTACCATTTATGGATAAAATAAAGTAAAAATTACACTACGAATGATGACGTATATACTTTGAAATTTAATATGTCCATGCGTATTGGGGATTTTTGCCTTGTAATTATGGAGAGGAAATTAGAAGAAAGATTCAAGACACTCTTAAGAGTCCAATTTTCCCCAATATGTAATTACGATTAACCCTTTGCGGCGCAAGACAATTTGAAACATTTAAATTATACTGCCACCGGAATTCATGAACTAAATTAAACTAAAAGAAATTTTAAATTTTAAGGTTTAAAAAACCGGTCTTTTCTCATATGTTATAAACGTGAATTTTTTCTAAAAAAATTCCGGTATGAATTTTGCGTCCTCGCAGCGAGGACAGCGCGCGTTAAGGGGTTAAATAAGAAGAAAATTAAACTTGAAAAAAAGTGGTCTGAAAAGAAGACGAGTACTAACAATGTTACGGAATAAGTTAAAATATTGTCAGCTCTGTAATGCGTAAAACAAAACGAAAAAATAATTTGCAAAACACAACGAATTATTTCAATTTTTACCACCAGCACTTATTTATAGTGCACGAATTTAGGCGAAAATTTTTGTTACAAGTAGTATTTGAAGTTTTGTATTATGGAATTTCTTGACTTCAAAGGTACTGGTGCCGGAATAAGACAATTTATCGTCAAATCGGTGGTTAAATAATTAATGGCCGTTGTACAATATCTTACCTACAGTCGTATTAATTAATATTACGCAGAATTGTTAGTATCCCCGCTTTTATTTTTCCACACCGCTTTAATTTTAAAGTAATTTTCTTTGAATGCAATTGCGATTAAATAAAGAGAAAAATATTCTATTAAACATGGTGTGTAAAAAAGGCGGATACTAACAATACTGCGAAATATTAATGAGAAAGTCTGCATGTATGTTTTCACTGAACAAATTATTCCCATTAAATCTTCCAGCAGTCAAATGGCGTAAAAGTTATGAATCACGACTGAAGTTCGTAAATACCATGCACTGCCTCATTCGCAATGCAATTTCCAGATTGACGGAGTTGGGTATTCATATAGAATTTGGTAAATATTTAGGTTTTCGTAAATATATAAATTCTGTTCATAATATAATAGTATTGGTGGGAGAAATTTTAAATGTATAAATATATATAGTTAGAAAAAAAAAGAGAAAACGGTAAAACCTTATGTTATTTCGTAACTAATTCACGCAGAAAAACATAATCAAATTAGATATCATTCGATGGGGAATCTTGTATAATTTTAGAAAAGGAAATGAAGTTTTAGAGTGAGAGTCATTTACATACTAAAAAATTCAATGGTTACACACTAATTTGAATTCATGTTTAAATTTCTGAAGCCGCGGCAATGCGCAAAAGTATATTAATTGTTTATTTTACTTATATTTTTTGACAGTTATATGTGAGTGAAACTGGATTATGCTAATATTAAATATATGTCGCAACTTTAATTTATATCTTCATTTAAAAAAGAAAATGTCACTTTATAATGAAAATATAATTATAACAGAATATTACTTATAATAGTACTTTACTTAATTTTTAGTATTTACATATTTTTAAGTTGACCTCCTACACACCCGCCAAGGAAAGACTATGAAATGTTACTGAAACGTCAGTTTAATTTAAACAATGTTAAACATTTTAGATTATCACCTAAAAATATCTTTTTCACTATCTAAGCAACTATATTTTCTGAGAAATTATAAACTAATTTCTGCAAAAACTGAATAAAGCTAAAGTGAGTGCGATTGAAATTTTTTCATGTGTGCTTCATCTAAATAAAATATGACAAATACTTTAAGAAAATTTATCCTAAAATATTGAAATTATGTGTAGCTTCTGTTTTTAATTAATATTTTTAACCATTTAAAATTAATACACGAGAGGGTTGCGAAGTATAAATTGTATGTATAGTTTAAGACTTAATTTAAATATCTTTTAACTTTTTGGTTTTATATTAAAAAGAAATGTTACTTTTATTTATTTATTTATTTATTTATTTGGTATCTATATATGAAGTCACTTGTCGATTATATCATATTTTGGAAGAAACTTCAATATGTCTCACTGACTTAAATAGATTTAAAATAATTATTTATTGCATTTTTAAATAAGAACGACGAAATTTGTATTATTTATTTTAAACATATAGACATTAACAGATATGACATTTAAAATGTGAAAAAATTGTTCTATCTTACACAAAATGTTTGCTAAATGATAATTTTCTATTACCGTAATTTTCTGCGTATAATCCGCATGTCAGGTAAGTCAGTTCTGCACCAGAAATTTTAGTTAGCGAACGAGGATCTATTTGTACGAGCTGTTACTTCAAAATAATATAAATTTCTAAGTTAAAGAAAATTTCTGGTGGAGGAATGACATATTTTATCTGCGGATTATACGCAGAAAATTACGGTAAATGACATTTCAAAGAAAAACATTGAAGTTATCTAAGTAATTATAAGCACGATATTTCGTTGGAAGGAAAATGGCTCCAAGCTACACAAATTAATGTTTTTTATTATTATTATTATTTTCCTCTCTCTCTCTCTTTTTTTTTTTTTCCTTACCGCCTGATGGATTATGAAGCATATTTTATTTATTTCAACAAGAAACAATTATTGCAGGGTTTAGCAATTTATATTATTTTCTCGCATTTTTTTTTATTTTTTTATTATTAGCACACGACACCAGTATTAACAATAGAATTTGTGAAACATGTATATTTGTATAGATAGATATTGGCGTTAGTTTAATATGTGATACCCACAATGTAAAAAATGGGTTTTCATTAATTTAATGACACTTGATTTGACGTTTTTCTTGCTGACCAGTATTGTCTTTTTAGAAACATTTAAATTAAAAAAAAACGCACAATTCCCATGTAGAATTCGGTGGCCATTATAGATGGATATGGAGATTAAATTTATTTTACTTCGATTGTATATTACGAAGATTGTTTTATGTAAACAGTGTATTCAAAATAGATCTGTCGTAGTAAATAACTAAATTTAATTCATCTTCATTTATATATGTACATATATATTTCAATTTGTTTATTACATCACTCTTACAGCATACAAAAATGAGGGTTTTTTTTTTTTTTTTTATTTTTTTTTTTTATTATTTAATGAAACACATTTCAGTAAAAAAACTAAAATTAACCCTTTGCGTTCGGCATATTTTCCGTAAGACATGCCTTTTAGCGTTCCTTTAAAACGTCACACGTATAGTTTCCAACTTACTGCCTTTTGGCTACCGAAAAATTGTAATAATTTGTTTTACTTTACTTCATCATTAAATAAAATAAATCTTTCTGTTAAAATTTTCTGGTAGCCGAAAGGTAGCCTGTAGTTACACGTTTTAGAAAAATAACATTTCATTTGCAGAGGAAAACCTTAAGGCGTGACTCGATTTTTTAATGTCCCCTCAGAAGGGACATACGAGCTATAAGGGTTAATTCATTTTCATATATATAAACACCATAACCTCCTAAAGTAGATGCCTGTCTCGTGGCTGGGAAATTTGGCAAAATTTGAAGCGGTAGACAGCGCTACCTGTTACAGATTGCGCGACATTTTTATTCAACAGCAACAAAAATTTTTAAAAGTGGGATATGATATATATGAAAGGCGAATAGAGTCGAAGAAACATTGATTATACATACTGTATATCACTTCTTAAAATTATTGGTGACATTTGAATAAAAAAGTCGCGCTATCTGTACCAGGTGGCGCTGTCTACCTCTTCAACTGTTGCCAAGTTTCCAAGTCACGCGACAGGCATCTAGTTTAGGAGGCTATGGATACACACACACACACACACATATATGACAATTATTGACTTAATTAGCAGAAACTTTTCTCTCAATTAGTGAGAGAAAAAGTTAGAAAAAGTTTATATTTGGCAAGAGCCTCGAGCAAGAAACATTAGAAAGATTTATAAGGGCATCTCAATCAGACCTAATTCATTTGTGCCGACAATTGGCCTTAACTACTCGGCAAATATCAATTACTGCTTAGAATTTATTGTACATATTTCTTAAAAAGTTGGAATGCATAAAATTTTCAATCTGTCGAAAATCTTATTTTTATTGTAAAGGGACGAGTAAAAAATAATTTACAAATGTGAATATGCGATTGTGAGTGTCAATAAATATTTCATAGATGGGAATCACATTTTCATGTGAAATACGAAAAATTATGAACTGTTTAAAATTTATTGTGCATATTTCTTAAAAACACGGAATGCATAAAACTTCTAATTTGTCGAAAAGCTTATTTTTATTGTAAACGGAGGAGTAGAAAATAATTTATAAATGTGAATACATGATTGTGAGTGTCTAGATGTGAATCACATTTACAAGTAAAATATGAAAAATTATTTACTTTAATAAAAAAAAATTTTTAGAGTGAGTTATGGAATATATATTTAAATAGTTTTCGATCTTCATGGGACTTCAAAGAAAACCAAATAATTAAGAATTGAAAGAAGAGAAAAGAGAAAGCAATGTCAGACTCTGCGTAAAAACATTTTTCAGAGCTGGAACATTGGCGCAGAACTCATACCAGTATTCATTTAAAATATTTCTCTTCCTATAGCATAGCTGCCAATATTTTAATTTATTCCGGAGTACTTTTAGCTCCGCCTTTATTTCGCACCACTTTATTTATAGAAAAATTTTCTTCAATACATAATTTCGATAAAATAAGAAAAAAATTACTTTTAAAAAATAAGTGGTACGAAATAGAGGCGGGGCTAAAATTACTCCCGAATAAATTAAAATATTGGCAGCTATGCTATAGCATCATTGCTTTATTAAGAAGAAAATTTTGTATGAATTCTTCGTCAGTTTTCCACCTCTGCATTTATATTATTTACTAAAATGAATTTAAAATTTATGTAATTTTAATACACCTTTTTATAGTTTTAAAATTTATTTTGTTACAATTTTGTTAAATAAATATTTGTGAAATTATTTGAAGAATTGAACAAAACGAAATAATTTTAATCGTTCCGCTAAGATTATTTTATTAGCTATCCACGTTTAACGAACGTAATTATGGAACTTGTCGTTTATGCATACTTTAACTGAATGACTGTTGTCAATGTTTTTTTTTTTTTTTTTTTTTTTTGTCTTTTAAAACAGGAATTTTTATAGATTCATATTTGTACTGCAACTGCAATAATTTTAATTCCTTTCAAAGGCAATGTAATTACATTCACTTAAAATGATGAGCCAAGAAGATTGTTACTTCCGGCGTCTATGAATTTGTAGGGATTTATATAAAGCATGTTAATATTACCTGTCCTTCTTTTCCCACCAGTCTTTTTTTAGAGAATTTTTCTTCTTATTGAATCATAATTACATTTCAAGAAAATGTCTTAAAAAAAAAAAAAAAAAAAAAAAAAAAAAAGTGGTGTGGTAAAAGGGGCAGTTTCTAAAAACTTTCCGGAACATTAGTTAGGAAATTAGCAGTTGTGATATTAGCAATACTGTTAGCGGTAGAGGCACGGTAGTTTGGATGGTAAAATTTTGGGCTCGTAATAGAAAGTTTACGGGTATGATACTCGAGCCATCCAATAACTATCGTGTACATCAATGATAAATTATGCACTTAAAATCCGCTGTGAGTGCAGTGTCCTTCATGTTGTCCTGTAAAATGGGAATACCGAAACTGAGGAACCATTTCCTCCACGGAGGACAAAATTTGTTACGTCATGTCTACGGACAACCCGTTGAGATGAATACTAGGTTGCTACCAATTTCTCATTGAATAACTTAAATACAACGTGAAGTTCTCTTTTTTTCTTCTTCATCTGCACCAGAAGTAAAGAGCGAATTTTTCTGTTCCAGGCTCTCTGCTACATTCCTTTTTTCAATGACAAGGCATCACGATGTACCACGTAGATCAAGAATCAAAGCAATCTCTATATTGAATACTGTTATTATTTTCTTCTTTTTTTTTTTAGATAATATTTTTTTTTCAAAGTTTGCAGCATTTTTATTCAATTGAATATTGTTTTTCATAAACAGTGGTACTCAAAAGTGAGACCGCTTGGATTTCTACCCTAGATGAGCCAGAGGAGTACAAATTGTTAAATATAGAATTTTTACAAATGTAAGCTCTTATATGATATAGCAAAAAAAAATGCCTGATGCGCCAGCTCGTATATATTGGAGCCTTATATCAAATATCACCTTTCAAAATTATTGGTGACTATTGAGTAAAAAGAGTAGCCAAATCTGGCAACACTGATTTTTTTTACGCAAATCATTATATATATATATATATATATATATATATATATATAGAAGCATGTGAAATTGTTATTACAATAATCTTTAGCAGTGTTGCCAAATTTAGGGACATTTTTATTCAATTTCTATCACTAACTTTTAAATGTAACGTTTGCCTAATCACTTCGAAAGTTATTCCTCCATTATGTATATTAAATATTACTCCTTACAATTATTGGTGAGAGTTGAATAAAAGAGTCCCTAAATTTGGCAACACTGCATGATCGTCAGTATTTAGTCATGTTCTATTGTGATCGCGTGGTTGACTCTTTGTTAAATTTTTCCTTCTATTTACCATAATCAGGCCTTGCAGCGTTCCTAAAGATGTACTCAAGTTTTATTTTACTGCCACCACTATCATATATATATAATTTCTTTTTTTTTAAGGTTTTAATGTTTAAAATTACGTAAATAAGTACTTCTTTGAAATAGTTGTGATAATAAAACGATTCCTAAAATTCCTAAAACTGTATGAACATTGCGAGAACTGCATATTTAAATAAGTTTATTAAAATATTTTTACAATACTCATATAAATTAAGTCTATAACGCTATTAATGTTTATTTTAGCATGGGATGTTATTTATAGCGCATATGTGATGAATGATATTTACGTATACATTCAAGAAAAACTTATTTTACTCAAATCCTCCTGCTGAATGTTTTATATTAAAGTACTGATTTTGACAACATTTTTCTATGGTTATTTATTGCCGCGACTTTTACCGATTTTATTACTCATAATAAATATGGTTTTCCTATCTTACTGCGTCTATGAATTGTTAGGGATTTATATAAAGCAAGTAAAAAAAAAAATGTTTTTTTCATAAGAAATATAAAATAGGCTTAGATAAAAAATGCATTTTTGTTGTTGTTGTTGTTTAGAAATAAAGAATTATTTCTACTGCATTAATACCAAGACAAATAGAGCATATCTTTGTAAATATTGTTTCCATGTTTTTTGCAATAATTTTAAGAAATTTATATTACGAATATAAAAAAGTAGGATATTTCCAAGGCTTTATAGGTACCAAGATTTTATAAGTACAAAAGCATTTTACTAATATATTCAGCCATAAGCAAAATATCCCTGTAAATGTTAAATAGTAAAAGAATAAACAAAAAGAATATAACAAATTTGTCTTTTTTGCCTTTAACAAGATTCTAATGTAATCCATGGATTCAGACCAGAGTTATTAGTGTGTTTATATTCCAAAGAACCAACTTCAAATAGTATTATTTAGTAATACTTTTCTACAACAATACCAAAAGCAAGTTATATAGTGTTTTTGAAATAAAAGGATTCTAGAAATTCTGATCAGAAACTTACAAAAAGAAATGAGTTATTAAAAATAGCTGTAATGGCTCAAATTATTTTGCTTAGAAATATATAATTAGAAAAGAGATATCAATCATTTCTGTTACTGAACGTGAAAAATGAAATTTTACAAAGATCCAAATAACCATAATTCTTTCTTTTGATGTGTCATATTCGGTACTTTTCAAATGTTAGTATTTGTAAATTTAATATAGTACCTGTTTTTAAATTTTTCTGTATGCATATAAGAAAGTATTGGATTCGTAAAAATTCCAAATTCCGTTTTTGGTCTAATTTATATATTTAGAGATTGCTAAACACAAAATAACAATTTTTAGAATATATCCGCTTGTCTATATGCAACAAACCTTTAAATCTATCTCGATCGAAAATCATAAATTTATATCATAAACAGGGATGGAACACGGGCGCATAATTCATGCCGGAATCTGTTTAAGAAATTTCTCCACCTATAATATCGTTGATTCAAGAGGTAGAAAATTTTCTTATATTGATAGTGGTATGAATTCTGCGCCCGTGTTCCATCCCTGCATAAAGCATATATCACATCATCTGCAATGAATATAATAAAAGTTCATATTTTATTGCATCGTGATATAAATTGGTGACTATCAACTTTTGAGGCAAATCACATAAAAAGTGGTTTTGTTTTGCTACGATTTATTCCACATACAGGAAATCTATATCTCGGCTCCTATTGTGTATGTTTGCAGAAAACGTGATGTTTTTCAGGGCTGCTTTGAAACACTATGCTCATTCGACTTAGGTGTATATCGGCCGACAGTTGTAGCTGATGTTCTCTGATTTCTCTTATGTATCCAAGGACTATATTTCAGTTTCTCTTCCATATACATTGACAACACTTGACATTTGAGAGATAAAATTATTAGACACTAAGCTGATTATTTTTAAGTGCATATCGGTTAACATTTGGCGCTTCCATGCTACAATGTCTCCCTTTAATGGGAAAGCTATATTTTAGGTTCTACAACGTATAAAAGCATGAAACTTCATATAAGAGATAGTTAACGTATATTAATTACGTGATGCTGACGATAGTGAAGAACTAAAATAATAAGTTTTGAAAATACTTACCATCGACTATATTGCAGCAAAAAGTCGTGAGTCCTTGTACACAAACCAGTTATTTATATAATTTACGACAGAAGGCATTCCATAGTGAACCTGAATAACATATATAAACTACAAGGCAATCTGTAAATATTAACAAACATAACAGCGCATCCATATAGATGATTTGAAGTTATAAACAGTTTTCCCCTTTCTTGAAAAGACTAACGGGGGTAAAAATCAATCTTAAACTCTATTGGAAAATGTCAAGAATTTTTATGACAATAGTAAATGCATTTTCAGTAATTTATAATCATAGCCCATAATGTATCTGAATATTTTTTGTAGTGGTGTAATGCTATTCGCACTATATTCTAAAGAAAACATGTTTATCTGCATATGAAAAATAAATGTTAATTTCATTATGTTTTCTGTAATACAAACTTATTAAAATACGTTTTATTGAAATACCTCTTAAAAAACATAATACATTAGAATTATTTTGGGAGTTCCAATGCATAAACAATACACGTTATTTATACTATTTTCAACAGGGAACGTCCCCTAGTGAACTTGAATAATATGTATCAGTTTCAAAATATTCAAAGAATATTTACGTTAAATAGAGCGATGATAATCAGATGGGCACTCAGACAGCCAGACGGAGATATATCTGTACTGATAAGTATGAAGGATTTAAGTCCAAAAATGTCGTGAGTTAAGTACATAGTCAGACTCAGAAAAAAATTTTCTATCGATTGGTATAAAGGATTTAAATCCATGTCATTTAGTCTTTGAGAAAATCCATTGGTAAAAAAAGATTCAAGTCAGAAATTTAGCATTAATCTTTGGTATAAAATATTTAATTCAATTTTTTCCCTTTATTAAATGAAGGTTGACAATCACTGAATGGTATAAAGGGTATAAGTCAACATAATCCCTTTTTCCTAATCGATTCTTCTGATTAGTTTTTAGTTAGTTTAACTTTATTTTTCGTCTCCTGAAAAATCAAGAATATGGACTTAAATCCTTTATACTTATCAGTACAGATATATAATGAGGGAGACAAACCGAAGTCGTAAACACTTTTAAATTTTGTTTGAAAGTGTTAAAAAATCTCGCAACATAACCAACAATGTTTTTAAAGCCATTTCTATTTTATCTAATAATGTATTTTAATATTTGGTGAAGCCCTGTAAAATTTTATATTTATGCTAATTAAGTCGATTCTGTGAGAAATATTATTATATTCATCTATATGATATACGATAAATTCGTTAAGCTTTGTGCAGAATAACGTTATTAAAATAGTTTTTAAGAAAAAATCTCTTGGACCGTTATGTTTTGGAATACATTTGTGAGCCCCTGCAATCAAATTAAACTGGTGGACAATTGCTAAGGACGGATGACAATAGCTTAGTTATTTTCACCCATCCTTAGCAATTGTCCACCAGTGTATTAGTGCTATTTGTACAATTTTTAATAGGGAAAATGTTATAATGAATATACATAACATACATGAGTTTAAAAGCTCTCAAAAAAAAAAAAAAAAATGTAATTAGAGCGGGGACAGACAGGCTAACCGAAATCATAAACACTTTTCAGTCTTGATGGAATGCGTTAAAAAGCAATAATATGTTCTTAATAGTTTTCACGATGAATTCCTTAATTTAATTTTTTGACACTTAGTGAGCTACTATAGCCTCCTTAACTACATGCCTGTCGCGTAGCTCGGAAACGCAACAGTTGAAGCGGTAGACAGCGCCACCTGGTGCAGATTGCGCCTTTTTTATTCATCAGCCACCAAAATTTTTAAAAAGTGGGATATGATATACATAAAAGGCGAATAGAATTGAAGAAACGTCGATTATATATATCATGTATCACTTCTTTAAATTATTGGTGACAGTTTAATAAAAAAGCCTTATAATCTGTACTAGGTGGCGCTGTTTACCACTTCAACTGTTGCCTAGTTTCCGAGCTACGCGACAGGCATCTAGTTAAGGAGGCTATGGAGCTACAGTCATTCCCATATGGTAGCATATACTAAATATATTATCAAAAACCCTTGATCAATAACTATATTTTTATCTGTTTAAAATATATTTCTGTGTAATCTTTGCCCTTCGTATAACATTAAATATAAATGTCTATAAAAGAACCAAAAATAAAATATATCTGAAAACACCTTAATCGGTCGCTAAGATATTATATATAAAAACATTTGTTTCGTAAGTTTAATTAATAGAAAAATATACCTATAAGAAGTTTCTTAACACTAAGACAAAACGAGACATCAGCTAAAGTTATTGACTTCCAATAATCGATAAATTCCGACACAAGCAAATTATGAAATGTCGAATTTTTAGCACCAATTATGAAAAGCCGATACATAACTCAAAATGTGTTTATCAGAAAAAAAATAGATATTCTTTTATGAACTGTCGTTAATAATTATAAAGGAATATTTTTAAATGATGTTTAAGTTGTTTAGCCTGATAAAGTTTGTTTTCAAATAAAATTAAGAAACTATTCTTATCATTATTAATCAGCATAATTGAACATTTCATATGGCAATATAAAAATTTACTTAGATTTTCACATATTGAAAATATTTGCAGATGATATATACCGATATTTAATATACTTATGTATACCAACTAATGATGGAAATCTGTAATACTGAAATATAAAAATATTTTATATTTAAAAGAGAGAGAGGGATGTTTCTCGGAAAAGATCCTTTATAATTTGTCGAGGAAATTCTATTTTTGAAATCCTAAAGTTATATTTAAGGATAGAATAAATGAAACTTTTAAATTAGTTACATAGTTTAAAAAAAAAAAAAAAAAAAAAAAAAAAAAAAAAAAACTTTTTATATGCAATACTTTGAAGCATGCATTAAGTTTGTTATTATTTAATCCAAAATTAACTTAAAATAACATATATTGAATAAAAATGAGGTATATTGAATAAAAAAGTCCTTACAACTTGGTAACACTGCTCCCCTGAGATTTCAACATCTTAATTTATTCCATTGCATTGTTTGTACCCGCCTCTTTTTCACACCACTTTCTTTGTTCAGTAATTTTCTATAATACGCAATTACGATGAAATAAGAAGAAAATTTATTTAAAAAAAAAAGTGGTTTGAAAAGAAAACGAGTGCTAACAATGCTACAGAATAAATTAAGCTGTAGGTTGCCAAATCTTTTGGATTTTCAGCCCCACTGTTTCCGAAGAACTTTTTATTTTATTTATTTATTTATTTATTTATTTATTTATTTTTAAGACTAAAAGGCAAACTAAGCTGTTATGAAATAGTGATATTATATATATATATATTACTAATGTTAAGGATTGCTAATTGTTAAGCAATTAGGTCAAAGTGCCTACAAAAATTTACTTATAAAAATATTTATATTTGCTAAAATGAGGTATATAAAGTGAAAAAAGTAAAAAAAAAATAAAACTTGTCTTGTTGCTAAGGCTAATAGTGAGATGCTGCCACCTGGTTTTATTAGTTTTTGTAAATTTAGCAATATTTTTTACAGAATTAGATGTCTACATTGTTTTCAAAGTTATCTTGGCCAAACATCAAATGAATTACATTTTAGAATTAACAACCACAGGTCACAAATAAATAAATCAAAATTCCTCTCTTTTGAACTTTCACATTTTGAATTACATTCATTTGAGAATATAAAAATTGAAATTTTAGATCATGTTAATTGTTACTGATGATAATGAAAACTTTTTAAAGAAAATGATTATATTTTGAAATTTAGAACGTTATATCTTTATGGCTTAAATACAGAACTCAATAATCTAAATGTAAACAAGATTTCTAATGTATATAATTTATTTTAGGAAGTAAATAACTTTATTTCAATTAAAAGAGGCAAGAGGGGTTCTCATATTAATAGTAAAAAATTAAATGACATTATACCTTTATTTTGGCTCAATGAACAGGAAAGAATATTTACAGACTCTTTAAATGTTAATAAATTAAAGGCATTAATTTTTTCTTTGAAATTCAAAACAATTAAAAATATTTCTTCTTTGCTTTCTAAGTATAATTTTGTTAATAATCAGTTTAAGGATTTAGTTACAGATTTAATAGGTTTCAAAGTTCTAAAAGTTAATAAAAATACTGCATTAAATGAATATTTTACAATTTCTCTCTTGCAAAAATCATTTGATAATCTGAAATTGAATAAAGTTTTTTCTAAAAATGATTTCCTTTTTCCAGTAAAAAATATAAATATTATAACTGCTTTTAAATATAATAAACCTTTCAGTAAAAAAGAGTTTTAATTACAGAGAATTTGCTTTATCAGTTGATCCTTCCAATACGAATGAATGTATATGCAATAGTGATGATTTTAATTTTTATATTGATAATAATTATAAACATACCATAACTGGAGATCTTAATATAATAAAAAATGAGAGTATAAGGATTTTAATGAATCTGGGTACTAAATTTATATTAAATAAAAAACTTAAAAAATCCTATGTCAAGGAAATATTTTTGAAAGATATAAGTAATTTTATTTTTAAAATTGGTTAAAAATACAACACACCCATAGAAGCTTTTCATGAATGGAAATAGAATCTTATAGATTATTTTGACTATTTTTTAATTGAAAGTTTAAACAGTAATAATTATAATTACCAAAAATTCAATAAAAAAGATAATGAATACTTGGAATCGTTTAAAAAATATTTTGTTTTAGTTCCTGTTGACAAAGCTGATAATTATTATGGTATCATTTGAAAAAAAAAAAAAAAATATTTTGAAAGAACTTTAGAAGAACTTAATAATGATTTTTACTACACAAAATTAAATTTGAATTCTACGATTGTTAAAAAATGTTTCACTGCTTATTGACAACAGATTAAATCTCTTTATTCATATAATATTAAAATCTTTAATGAAAGTAATATTCCATTTTTATTTATGACACCTAAGTTTCATAAAAATCCTGTTAAATTTAGATTTATCTGTTGCACAACTAATTGAATTGGTAAAAATTTTAATATTAAATTGCAATTTTTTTTAAAGAAAATTTATGATTTTCTAAAATTAAAATATAAGAATACAAGTTATTTTTGGTCTATTGATAATAGTATTGATTTAACTAAAAGAATCACTTTTAAACCTTCATCTATTCAAACTTATGATTTTGAAAACTTATTTAGTAATATTCCTATAAATGAACTCTATGATATCATTAAAAATATTTTTGACATTTTTTATATTGAAGATGAATTGAATATCCCTAGACATTTTTTTTTCTTAGTTTATGTCATTTTTGTCTAAATAATAATTATATCTTTTTTCATGAAAAAATTTTCAAGCAATCACATGGTGATGGGAACTAATTATTCTTCCAGTGCGGCTAATTTTTTCTTATTTTTCTTTGAATATAAGTTCACTGTAACTCATAATATTTGTTCGCATGCTTGTCGATATATTGATGATTTGAATATTTTTAACACAAATTTTGATAATTTTTTCAATTTAATTTATCCAGATATTTTAAAATTAATTAAAGCCAATAATAATAATTTTGAAGCTGATTTTTTGGATATTTAATTTGTTTTAAAAAATAATAATTTATGTACTGATTTATATGACAATAGAAAAATCTTCAACTTCGTTACTAACTGTATGCCGCACTGGTATTCTAATCTGAGCCACAGAATTTACCTAAATATTGTTATTAATCAACTTTTAAGATTTAAGAGATTATGCAATTTGAAATTCAATTTTAATAAACAAGTATATAATTTTCAATATTTATTATATTATAAAAATTTGTATCCTTTAAGTTTTATTTCTCATTATACTAGTAATTTGAATTTTTAGTGTCAGCACCGCAGCTTCTAGCTTTATTTTGATTGGTGATCCATATAGGTGTCCAGTGGGATGCTTAAGATTTAAATCCTTTTTTGGACGGTCGTTTGCTGATGGTTGGAGTTATTTTGTTTCGGCAGACCGGGAAAGTTTTTTTGGACATCTATGGATATGGAAATAGAATTTCAATGTTTGAAAAGTTTTTAAGCTAAAATGGAATTTTGCAGTTGTTGTTTCTTGCAGGTGGTGAGTTTTCTTCTTTTTTCTGGCAAGTTCGGGTGGAGGTATGTTGGGCTGGCATTTTCATATATAAATCTATATAAATAGGCTTTATTATAAACAACTATTTAATTTCAATAAGCTGTAATATATGGTTTTCAAATTTCAATATTTAATTTTCAAGGAACAAAAATACTTTTATAATAAATCTCCTTTCAGTCTTTATTATTTTAAGTTTTTCATTACTATTCAGTAGTTCGAAATATAGGAGTATGCTAGCCTACATATCTTCTGAAACCTGCTAGTACTACATAGTTATTAATAGCTGTGTTCCCACCTGGAGGAAAGCACAGCATAATTTACTTTTATTTATTTATTTATTTACTTATTTTTGTCTTAAATAGTGTTTAACTAATTCTCTTGTTTATTAACATTGTTAAATAGTTATTCTTGTTGTTTATTACATTCCACTTTCATATCATCACTTATCATAATTTAAATATTATATATATATATATATATATATATATATTTAACATATTTACAATAAAAGATTACAACTTGTTTTCGGGTGCAAATGTTTCAATTTTCATTTTGTATGTTTTGCTTATCCTAATCACTTTTTGTTTTCTTATATAAAGAATAAAGAAAAAGAATACAAATTAATATTTTCGTTTGCTATTTATGTCTCAATCAAAATAAAAACTTAAATATTGAACGCATATGAGAATATAAATCTTTAAATATAAAAAAATAAACAGCGGAAAATTTTGCTTATCTGGAGTTTTAACTTTTCAGGTTTTGCAGTGGAGATATTTTACATTCAAGGAAATTAAAAAATTTATATATATCTTTTTTTTTTTTTCAATAAATTTCTTTCTCTGTCTCTCTTTCTCTCTCTCTCTCTTATTTTTTTTTTTATTTTGACATTATTTTAGAAGTTAAAATTTTTAGCAATTGTAAAAACTGAATTCTTACTCTGTAAATATTCCCAAACATTTTACTCCTGCTTTTGCTTAATAAAAATATCAGCTATTTGAATAAAATATTTTTTTTTACTTTCTCTTACCCATAAGGTAGAGAAAGTATTGTTTTTGGGTCAAATTTTCGAACGCGAGATTTTGTTATATTTACACGTTTTGAGGTCCACTGAATACGAAAATCATATTTTTAGCAAATGGTCTGTGTGTATGTCTGTGTGTCTGTGTGTCTGACTGTTATCAGCATATCTCAAAAACTAATTATGGCAGAAAGTTCAAACTTGGTATCCTAAATGTGTATCATATAGGGATGCTACAGTAAGCTTTTCGTTAAGATCAAGCAAATGGTTCGTGTACAGGGACAATCAAGAGAATTCTAATACATAATATCTATGGGGGAAATTGCACGAAAGTAGAGTTTAACGTCTATAGACAGCACTAAACCAAATGAAACGAATGTATATTTTTTGTAATAGAGATAGTTAACTGGGAAAAATTGTTTTATGTATGTAGGAGCCTCGCCTCCCTCCCTGGGGGGGGGGGAAGTCCCACCCTCGAGGGGAGTAAATTTTCATGATGGGTATCTTTCAAAAGAGCTCGCCAATACCTTTAAAACGAATGGTTGAACCATAGATCTGCGATAATTTAAAACAAAGTTATAGATTTTTTTTTTTTACTTTTAACGAAAAAAAACTTAGAAAAATATCGTACTTTTTTTTTTTTTTTTTTTAATTTTGAGAATAAAATGGATTTCTTTGGATATTTGGTGTTATACTCCTTCTCTAATATGGATATCGTCTGCCTTATCATAAAAGATAATTTTTTTAAATAATAATTTTAATAAATTATTTTTTAAAAAGAGAATTATTTTTAATAACCGAATCAAATTCTATATAAATGTAGGTGCATTAATGAAACGGGGGGTTGAGGGGGGGCGGTAGCCCCCCTCACACAGAACTAATTATCAAATAAAACTAATTATTATTTTTCTTCAGAAGCCTAATATGAATTGTTTAACATAGGTTTACATAACAGTACTCGTTATCTTACCTATTAATCTGCAACCTGTATTTATAGTATTAAATTTCAGGGTAAGAGAAAGTCGTGTGAGTGACACACCAGATTATTTTACTTTATTTTACGGTAGTTATATTGGGTGAGTACAAAAGTTTTACCCATTTTTATTACCCATA
Source organism: Salticus scenicus (assembly GCA_963930645.1). Taxonomy (NCBI): domain Eukaryota; kingdom Metazoa; phylum Arthropoda; class Arachnida; order Araneae; family Salticidae; genus Salticus; species Salticus scenicus. The sequence goes on from OZ005657.1 coordinate 112,771,176, forward strand.
AAGAAGAGCAAATAAATGCAAAATGAACAGTACCTATCATTGTGCATAATCCCTATTGCTATCTATGACCTCTTGCCATCTTTCTGGTAGGAGATTAATCCCACCGATGTAAAATGCCAGTGGTTTCGAGTCAAAAAATCTTGGATGGTAGTTTTCACAACATCAAGAGCATCAAAGATTTTCTGACTGAAGGAATTGTTCAACGCACGAAATGGGTGATAGTCAGTTGGTTCCAAGTCAGGAGAATAAGGTAGGTGGGGTAAAACCACCCAACCAAAGCCCAGTAACTTTTGGCGAGTGGTGACAGCAGCATGTGGTCTGGCGTTATCGTGATGAAGGATAACACCACAACGATGGCCAGACCTGGCCACTTTGCTACGAAATTTGAAAGCAGTCTGTCTAACTGTAGTCAGTAGAAGATAGCATTGATGGTTTAGTTAAGTGGCAGGACCTCCCAGTGAATTATTCCCTGCACATCCCACCATACCCTCAATAACATTTTCTTGGGATGAAGTTCAGCTTTCGAAGTCGATGGCAGCGGAACAGAAGGGCGATATACAGTCCTACAATGCTTTACGTTACGGTATATAACACACTTCTTATCTCCTGTCACAATTCGTGTCAAGAATGGGTACTTTTTGTACCGGGAAAGCGAGGAAACACGGGTGGCGATTCGGTCATGCCGTTGATTTGCTGTCATGTTATGTGTAATCCAGCGGTCCAACTTTCTCGTAAAACCCAACTTAACCAGCCGTCTCTCGACCTTTGTCCTGTGTACGTTGAAGGTTTCCGCTAATTCTTGTACGGTTGGGTTCGGGTTGGCCCTTATGACTTGTTCAATTTCGTCGTCCCCAACGTGTGATGGCCGTCCACTCCTAGCCTGAACATGGCAGCTTCTGTCTCCTTCCCTAAATTTACGAAACCATCGACGACACGTGCTTTCGTCTATTGCATCTTCCCCATAAACTTGACAAACTTTGCGACATGCTGCGGCTGTCGTACTTTTGTATCGAACTCGTATAACAAGCAATGTCTTATATGTTCCTTCTCACTTTCCATGTTATACCCACTGATATATATATATATATATATATATATATATATATATATATATTGAGATGATTAACTTTGTGAGACACGATGCGTTTATATGTAAAGCATCCACACGTTTGATTAGCCGACGATTTGCGTCATAACAATGTCATGTGTGACGTCAAATTTCCATATCTAAAAGTGGGTAGAATTTTCGCACTCACACAATACATTGGAGAAAATTATTCTATGAGTAATGTGGTACGAAATAAAGTCGGGTATAAAAAGTTTCCAGAATAAGTTAAAGTATTGGTAGCTATTTTATACCACCATTGACTATATATTGACTAAAAATTTCGGCAAAATTCTTATAGCTATTTTCTTTGGGGTGGGGGGAGAGAAACTGAAATGGGTGTCACAAAAAGTGGACGAACTGTCTTATTTCTACCCCAGTGCTGCAACATTACATAACAAACACGGGTGTCATACCATAGCCTCCTAAACTAGATACCTGTCTCGTGGATCGGAAACTTCGCAACAGTTCAAGCGGTAGACAGCGCCACCTGGTACAGATTGCGCGACTTTTTTATTCAACTATCACCAATAAATTTAAGAAGTGATATGTGATATATATAATTGACGTTTCTTCGATTCTATTCTCCTTTTATGTATATCATATCCCACTTTGAAATATTTTTGATGACTGTTGAATAAAAAAGTTGCTCAATCTGTACCAGGTGGCGCTGTCTACTGTTTCAACTGTTGCTAAATTTCCGAGACACGCGACAAACATCTAGTTTAGGAGGCTGTGGTCATACAATACTATAAATATGCATCTACTTCAACTAACAGATTCATATAATCTAAATTTCTTGTGGTATAAATAATTACTGGCGGTAAAAGTAAATATAATTTGTTGTGTTTTGCATTACCATAAGAAAAAAAGTCATTCGGCAATGTTAGATGAGAATATGAATCTGAAGAAGTCGAAAATTTTCAATATTTAAAATTCCTTCTAACATTATGTGTTGTTTTAGTTTAATCAGATTTTGTCATATCAAAACATTTAATCAATTGTTACGTGGTATTATTCAGCTGCATTGACCTGTATATCACATAAAAAAATTAAAAATGAATGCGTAAAATCCTTTTGTTTATCAATAAATTGTTTAAACCTTTGAAGGGCAGTAAAATATTTCACATTTAGTATCAAAATCTACGAAAATTCACCAACAATATTAGAAAAAAAGCAATAAATGAAGTCATAAAAGATAAATTTTTAGAAAAAATTCTTGGGCCAGCTTTTGCAATTGGGAATTAAAATTTGTCTTTGCACTGTACGAACGGAGCCCCTTAAAGGGTTAAAGGAGCGAACGGCTTTATTTATTATCTTTTTAACTAATATAAATCCTTGTTTCCGATCACCCATATGTAAACATATAGTTTTGCGATTTGAGTTCAATATTTTAACTCCTTAATACGTGTAATTCCAAACCATAATTGTAATGACTTCCATTGACAAACGCCCTATTTTAAAGGACAAGTCCACAGTTTCTAACAGCTCTGTTTATTTTTTCCATCACAAAATTTTAATAGAAAGTTTTCATAATTTTCTTCAATAATTTTCTTCGATTAAATAAAATGAAAATGGTTACTTCGAAAAATTGGTACTAAAAAATGTAGTCGTTATGCTTAACTAATTTAAAGACACATTTTAGAAATCTGACGGGAAAAATGAAGTCACAACTGAAGGGGTTTAAATGAACGAATATATTCTTCATAACAAAAGGGGAAATTTTTAATTAGTCTGAAGCATAACTTTAAATATATTTTTAATGATTTTTGCAGCAATCAAAAGATTTAATGAATAATAATGATTTATAAGTTCTGAAGCTAAAACTTGAATGATGGTAATATAATTCGGATTGGATAGCTAATCGGTTCATAAAACGTTAGTGGAAATCTAAAGAAAAAAAAAAAAAAAGAAAAAAAAAAAGTTGAGAAAATTATCACGAATCTCGCGGAAATTACGACATCCCTGCCAACATTTTAACTAGTGTACCGTAAAACTGTTAGTATCCGCCTTTTTTTCCATACTAGTTTTTTTTTTTTTTTTTTTTTTAATCAATACTATATTTGTAGCTGCCAACATAAATTGGAGTATTGTTAATACCCACCCCTTTTTTCACACTACTTAATTTTTGGAGTAAATCTCTTCAAATGCATTTACAATGATATAAGAAGAAATGTACTCTAAAAAAAGATTGGTGTAATAAAAAATGGCGGTACTAACGGTACTTTAGATTATTAATTAGGTTGTCGGCAGCTATGTACATTTTAAACCATGATTTAAAAACAAGAAAATTACAGTAATTTCTTTTAAATACTGCAACTCTAAAAAAGAGTGAGTTTCTTTCATCGTCAAATCATTTCTAATATTAAATATTTAATATTACTCTTAAAAAAAGAAAACAAAGCATAATTAAGAAAAATCTATCATTTATAAAAGAAATTTTTCAATATTTAGACGAATGCTGTATTGGAAAAAATGCAAATAATATCTGTAAAATACAACCAAATAACTGTCTAAAAACGTTACGAAAACAAAAATAAAAAACAAATTATTCATTAAAATTATTATTTATCAGAATTATTTTTCATGGCAAGATCAAACGTTTCCCACCTCAGAAGACAAAGGAACGCTAAAAGTCGGAAGAAAGTCAACTTCGTGCCCTGCAGGCGAAATCTTAGAAAATTAGTTTTTATTTTTTCCTAATATATATGTGTATATCTTTATTTAAAATTATTACGAATCCAAATTTATGGTCCAGTAAATCGTTTAAAAAATAAGTTCTTCGAAAAATACTCATACTGAAATTTTCCACCTTTTCAAGTGTATTTCCTTCTCTCAAGGGAGGGGGACGACAATGCCCCTAGATATACAGAAATTATATCTTAACTAATACTATTATAAATACTTTTTTCTTTATTTCACATAGTTTTGTTAAAAATAATCTCCATGTCTACTTTTATACAAAATTTTGCCTATGTTGTCATATTAAAAATTTTTAATAAACGATATGACAGTGCAACTTGTCGAGTGAAATGTAAAAAAATCTAATCAGAATCAACTAAGATCAACGTCCAACCAAGTATGAATATGTATTCAATTCCGTCCTCTGGTTCATTAGGTAGAACAGTCACAAAATTTTGGATATATGCACATATAGAGACCTTTTCTAAAACTGATAAAATCGTGTTTGGGACATCTCAAAACGTGCAAATTCAGCAAAAACCGGAGGTAGAAAATTTTCAGAAGCTAATAATTTCTTGTTATTTACATAGAATAAATTAATAAAAAGAATAATTAAAAAAAGTAAATTTCTGCACAATTGTAAAAAAAATTATGATTCTCCTTTTAAATAAAATATAAACATAAACGATAAACTGATACATTTTTTTATTTGGACTATGTAGAATATATTTCCATGTTCTTTTTTTTTTTTTTTTTTTTTTTTTTTTTTTTTATAAAATACTCCGAAATCGGTGTTGGTGGTGTAGGTCTTAAAATCCAATTTTGTGCATATGGACTTAGACCCGGGTGGAGTGCCCTTTGTATAGAATCATTCTAAGGGACCTTATTCCATATCAACGCGAGTTTCGGAGAAAACTGCGGTAAACTCCGAAAGATTAAACCAATATGCATAACCAGCGTTCGAACCTCGCAACTTCCTTTTACCAGTTTCAAGATCAGAACCCCTCGACCATTGGTGGAGCCTCCGAATTACAACATATGCCAAAAGTAATGAAACTTTTAGGAAAAGAAATAAAGTAATCTGGATTCTCAACAATAAATATTTCGAATAACACATTTTTTATAGTAATCTTAATTAATCATTTGTAGTATTTATCTTCGGAAGAATAATACAAAGCTTGCTTTATATTTAGTATTCAAAACAGTGACTGCAGAGAACCCTGAAATAGGCTAAAGAGTTTTCTCTACATATAATAAAAGAATGTATGTTTGTGTATGTCCGTCGCTTTGTAGGAAAACGATTGATCGCAGAGCTACAGAAATTTGCATGAAGGTCCGTATTGACCTCCCCTGATGAATCTTGAAGCCCGAATTCCGAATTTTAATTCGTTTTCCAAGATTAAGTAAAATTTATAAATTTCGGAAATGATCAAATCTGGAGATAGAAACTTAAATAGGCTTTCCGTTGCCCGTTAGCTAAGCTGGTTAGAGTGTCATGCCAAAACCGTCAAAGTTGTGGTTTCGATCCTCCAAGGGCCAGCGTGTTACATTTTTTAGATAATTAATAGAAAAGATTCCAAATTAAAAATAAATAAATAAATAAATAAAAATCTTTCAGTGTGTTCACAGTATGCTAAACCGTAAATTGACGAAAAAGTGACGAAAAGCAAAGTTTTAGAGGTGTCTTGATCGCTTTGTACGCAAACAGCTGATCGCAGAGCAACAGAATTTTGCATGGAGGCCCATTTTGATCTGTCCTGATGCACCTCCAAGCCCAATTTTAATTATTATTATTATTATTTTAATTAATTAAAAAAAATTGCAGCAGGAAAGATTGCCTAGTACTGCCACCATGTTGTCACAGATTGAAGGTAATAATCTGCCTGAAAACCGTAGTTTTTGAATAGTGGCAGCCACTTATCGTCCTGCTAGCACCTAAATTGAACTGTTCGGTTAAGGCACAAATGCAAGCGGTGCGAACTGATAAAGCGTAAAGGGGTAGACGTTGCTGAAGGCAGCGAGTACCTCAAGTCTAAGTTATTTCAATAGATTTTTTTTTTTTTTTTTTTTTTTTTTTTGATTTTCTTTAAAAAAATATTTAAAATATAGTGATTTGTTTAATGCTTTTAAAAACTTCCTTTAAATATAGTGACTAGTTAACATCTTGAGGGCTCAATTTATTCGCAGGGTGCCAAGAGTTTTCGTTTCAAAAAGGAGCACTGACGCCCGTATTCTTTATCAAAATTTCTATCACGAAAAAATGCTGCACAAATAGGATAGAAATTATTGATAAAGAATACTAGTGTCAGTGTTTCGTCTTCAGACGGAAATTCCTGCACCCTTGTTTGTTCATCTGCCCGAGCTGAGCTCGGGATAAGCCGGGAAGGGGTTAAGCAGGCAAAGTCTGCTAGTAGCCAGGGATTTCTTATTCAATAGTCACAAATAATTTAAAAAAGTTATTATTATTATTATTATTATTATTATTATTACTATTATTTTAACTGAATGTTTTCATTAATATATTTTCTTCCTATCGCAAAATTTGGTAATTTTTCCTATGCATGGAAGACTGAAAGTTTCATAATATAACATGTTATCTATAAAAAAGAAACTTTACAGCCTTTTAAAAAATGGAAATATATATATATATATAAATATATATATTTAACTAGCAGACCCGGCCACGCGTTGCTGTGGCTATGTTATACGTTGAATTATAATGTAGTAAAATATTCAATATATTAAAATTATTATTTACGAATAAAGACCATCCTTGATAACATCCTTGATCTTAGCAGACTTAGCCCGCTTCGCTGGTCCCTATTTTTAAATGATTCACTATAATTAAAGAATTCTCAAAATTGCATTAATTTTTAACATGTGAAAAAAAAAGAGAAAAAAAAAATCTGATCGGGAAAAATGTTCGACACTCATAATGAATCCATATATTATCGAAAGGAAAATGATATAAAATACAAAAAAATCTTCTCTCATTGGTGGAATAATCTGTTCGGACCCCCACTGCCTGCGGCAGTGTATACCTGCGCAAACCATGCGTACCGTTTCTTCATCCACCGTTCCCGCCCTTCTTAATAACTCTATACTTTCGAAAATATCCGCAATCGATTTATCGGGCCTTAAAACTTAATAATACTAATTTTCAAAGTTCTAACTCTTATTTCTATTATTTTGCCCCTTTGCCCTCCCCCCTCCCACTATTCTAAATAATTTTACAAATTCGAAAATATCTACAGTTTATTTGTAGGTGTCAAAAACCTGTATGCACCAATTTGAACGATCTAACTATATTTTTATTTTTTGCCCCTCTGCCCCCCTTCCCGCCCCTCCTAATAAATTTACAAATTCGAAAATATCCGCAATCGATTTGTTGGTATCAAAAATTCTATGCACCAATTTTGAATGATCTAACTCCATTTTTATATTTTGCTCCTCTGCCCCCCCCTTTCCCGCTCCTCTTAATAATTTTACAAATTCGAAAATATCTGCAATCGATTTGTACGTATCAAAAACTTCTATGTACCAATTTTTAGCGATGTAACTCTATTTTTATTTTTTTGCCCCTCCGCCCCCTTACCCGCCCCTCCTAATAACTTTACACTTTCGAAAATATCCTCATTCGATTTGCAGGCCTCTAAAACCTCTCTATACCAATTTTGAACAGTCTATCTGCATTTCTATTTTTTTTTTTTTTTTTTTTTTGGTTGTTGTTGTTTGTTTGTTTGTTTGTGAAATCACGTTTTGGCCCCTCCCCCCCCCCTTTTGGGAGGCGAATTTTGCAATAAAAACTATCCTATCTCTCAAGTTGGACCAAATTGCACACAGTGTCCAAATTTCATTAAAATCGGCTCATTAGTTTAGGAGTTCATCGCGGACAAACATAATAAATTTTATATATAAAGATATATATATATATATATTAAATTATAAAGTTTTGATCAATGAAGCACAAATAAGTAAAAAACAGGATTAATTTCACTGTATTATCTTCATTATAATATGAATTCAATTTACACTTCAGTCTAAGTAACACGTGGCCGGCTATGCTAACACCAAAAATTTAAAAAGTGGAAATAATTGAATTATACGAAATTTATTAATAGGTTAAAAAGTTGAAGATTCTTTGTGTAGATGGCAGCACCAAATATATTTCAGCTTTCATTTCAACCCAGTCGAAAGGTATCGACATCTGTTAGAATCATTTGGAGTTAACAGATAATTGTGACTGTCAAATAATAACAGACAAATAATTAGCAATAAATTAAAATTGCGACTATAATTTGAGATTTAAACTATCCTATCTCTCAAGTTGGATCGAACTGCACATGGTGTGCGAATTTTATTATAATCGGTTAAGTGGTTTAGGAGTCCATTGAGGACAAACATTGTGACACGAGATTTATATATATTAAGATATAGCAGTTTGCGCCAATAACTAATTATGAATCAGCACCAGTAAAACAAAACTGTGTAATGTAAATATTAATTTATGGTTAATTTTATCTTATTTTCTGTAAAATAAATTTAGTGTACATTGAAATTGAAATGATTCACTAGACGTTAATTTTTTAAACTATCTTTTTTTTTTTTGATATTAACAAACAAACAAAAGGAAGAATGAATGGGATAGATTGAAACTTTTTTCTAAAAATTTTATCACCCATTTAATTTTAATTTGTAGAAAGTTTTCTTCTCCAAAAATAAATTTAATCTTTCAAATTAAAATATATTCTTTCTTATATTAACTGCGATATATGATATAAAATATTAATATTTGTCTCATATTATACGAGACTATAAATTAAACACAGCAGAGAAATTTAGGGAGGAATTAAATTCACTGCCGTGAAAATTCATTTTCAAATTATTTTAGGTAACGACAATTTTCCCAAAGAGATAAAAACATTTCATATTTCATACTCCTGATAGTTAACTGACATTTCGAGAAATTTAATAGAAATTGTCAACGGTGCAATAAGGAAGAAAAAAAAACATTTTCATAAAATAATTCATTTTCTTGTATGCATGCAAAACTTCAAAAGGCCTACACTAAATGAAACATTGGTAATTAAAGATAATCCTTTAAAATATATGTGACTGATACCTCGAGTATTTCAAGTATAAATTTGTGTTATTCCACTTCTCCTCAAAATTCAAAGGTTAATTTGAAATTAAACGACGGTCTGAATTTACTTTAGTGTTGCCCGATCCCCCATTTTGGTCGCAAATTTACCTATATCCGATGAAAATGGACAGTATCTCATACCAGCAAACTATATCATATTTCGGATAATTTTACTGCCTACTGTATTATTTAAACAATTTTCTGATTTTCAGGAACTTTTTAAAAAATCTTAGAACTTACTGTTTTTTCCGGAAAATATGGAGGAAAATATCTGTAAAAAGACATGATATACAAATGTAATATAAAGACCATTAATTTTACATTCGAGTAAGTCCATATGAGGACTTACCCATATAGACTTTTCCATATAGGTAATATCCCATAAGTCCATAAGGGGGTTTATCCATCATGACATAATTTAGAAATGTGTTGCTCAACTATTTTTGTTTCTTTTGGTATTCCTGTCCCTTATAGGCACATATAGGCACATATAAGAGATGTTTGAAACAATTTCTATTTTTTCTCTACTATTGACCTTAAATTTTTACAGGTCATCAAAGATTGTTCTCATTGTTTAAAATGCGATTATTAGACCTTTATATTTTGCCACAAATCTCTTTCAATTAAATTTATGCGTGCTGATTTTAAATATTAGTATTAAAGTATATAAGATTAAGGTGTCACATGCTTAGTTATATTGCTGAAACTTAACAACTAAAATAGTTACAATAGGTCAAAGTTCAAGGTCAAACGTAAAGTTTTTACTAATTTCTATAGTGAATAACATTTCTAGGGAACAAAACCACAAAATAAAATATCACACATAGTAATCTCTGAAATCACATGAATGAGGAGAAAATTTAAATGTAATTGTGTGACTTTTTAACCCTTTGCCTTTTACAGCCCCCGAAATGTCAGAAGAATGACAAAAATGACTTAACCCCCCCCCCCCCCCGCGTCTTTCAAAACCAAAAGAGGAAAAAATAAAAAGAAAATTTACCAGTTTAATAATCTATTAAAATATTATGTATACTATGTATATTGTTTTGTAGTTTTGATTTTTTAAAAATTACATAATTTCTTTATTTTTTAATTGCGTAGTTCGGCTAATTAACGCACAATAAAGTAGAAAATTAAACGTTGAATTGCATAATTACAGAATAATTTTCACTTATTGAAATATGATTTATAATAATGCTATATAATAATATTCAATGATAAAGTCGCAAACTTCATGCATTTCGTCCAAACATTACGCAGGTGTAGAAAAAATGTATGCGTTCTTAAGAGCCTTGATTAGTTAGTAGCTAATTGTCTTTTCGTAAAGTTAAATTAATGGAAAGTAAAACACAAAACAAAAAAAAAAGAATCAAAATTTCAGTTTCTGATTTTTGTGTACGCTTTGTAATTTTCGTGTAACTGCTTAAAAGCTTGTCTTATTTCACCGAAATTTACAATATTATTTTCTCAAATATATATTTTTATACTTTTTAAAAAACAAATTTCTTTTACTTTATAAAAAATAAACTTTATCGTTCTCTATAAAACTTTATCATTTGTAAAAGTATATAAATTTATTGTAGATTGCGGCAAAAAAGGACAAGCCTTAGAAAGTATTCACACACACACACAAAAAAAAAAAGAAAAATAAATTAAAGAAAGAAAAATAAATAAATAAAAATAAAACAGGTATTAAGTTTTTTTTTTTTTTTTTTTTTTTTTTTTCGCGAGATATACTTAAAGTACTAGCGTATGGAACGGTCATCATTTTAACATAACGAAAGTAAATTCGCTGCTGATTCACAAGTTCTCTTAAATAATAATGATTTTCTTCGTATTCTTTTACTTGAACGTTTTAAGAAATGTTCAGGTAAGTTAGCTAGGACACTCAAATAATACTTATTAGTCAAAAAAAAAAAAAAAAAAAAAAAAAAAAGAAAAAGAAAATTCTACGAAAATATTCCAATATTCGGAACATATAATTTAAACCCAGTATAGGTCGCTTTTGTGCTTTTCTTTGCAGTGGCCCCGAAAGGAACAGGAATATGCATATTCTTTAAGACAGCTCAGTGAAAGAATTAGCCTTTCATACAAAAACCGCCGCCGCAGCGTAGAATTTTTTTTAAAAACCTATCATTAAAAAGCGATCAAGGAAACGGTTGCTTCAGTCAGTCGTTCTTTCATTTTCTTTTGCCATTGAATAGTTCTACTTGAACTCATATGTTTTAGCTAAACCACGATACAACAAAATAGTATGATTATTTTCCTCAGTAAAAGACGATATTTTTCTAAAAAAATTAATAAGTTCAAATATATGTATAAAACACCGAAAAAGAAAAAAAGAAAGAAAGAAAAATCACGCGATTCAAATAGACGATCTTGGACTCACCCCTAAGGGTGGACCTCACACATGCGATCACAATTTTGATCTTCCATGAAAAGGAGACCGCGCACGCACATGCATACTGCATCAGTTTTTCCAACATGTATTGTTTTGAAGAATATGGACGGGAAAAAGAGTAAGTTTTTTTTTTTTTTTTTTTTTTTTACAAATTGTCGTATTTAGGCTATCTACCAATAGATACCTGATAATCCATTCAAAAAATATTGAGCATAGCACTATGCGGTTTTCACTGAAATGCACAAAGAGACATGGGATTTTTTTTTTTTTTTTTTTTTTTTTTTTTTGTGACAAAAATTTTATTAGCAGATCAGTTTAAAGTTTCTTCATTGGTGCGCTTTAATTGTAAAATTACTTTTTTACACTGGCGCAGTTCATTCAACAACGTAGCAAGGACTATAAATGCTTAGTGTGACGACCGTCATTCATTAGAATGACCGTCAGACGTTGCGCATTGGAAATTCTCTTAAAAATAAGTTGCATTATTCGCAATATGACGTCATTTGATCAGGTGTATCTGTGTAAAATGTGAGAGGATACTGCGAATACAGCGCGATATGTTGGCCGAAAATGTAACTAATGTTTTTCTAAAATATATATATATATATAATCTCATGCTTATCTGTACATTTCCGTAAAAACCGCTTAAAGCTACAGTCAGTCAGTACTTTTTGAATAATAAATTACTATTTCTTTATGTGACTTTTGGATCCCCCTGTATGTTGATTTTTATTAATCGAAATGACGCATCGGTGGCATGTTGTTGCCCACATTAAAAAACGCTTGGAATGGCATATTTGGCGAATTTATTGTCTAAATTGGCGAGGGATTTTATTTGATAAACAAATGCGAAAAGTTAAGACATTTTTTTTTCTTTAATGGTATTGGTGTTTTCTTTAATATTAACGATAAAATGATGGTCATATTTCTTAAATAGATAGTATTGATTGTGAATTTATTTATACAATTACATTTCCTTAATAGTAAGATTGGAAATGGTCGTTTTTGTGATTATATATGAATTACCTTAAAAATATCGTACAAATGAAAATAATAGCATATCTAAATAAAATTTCCAGTATATATATATGTATATATATATATATATATATGTATGTGTGTTTATGCGTAGTGTGTGAAAAAAGAGGTAAGGTGTAACACATTTAAAATTCGCAGTAAAGAAATTTTAACATTCTCAATAAAACCCTAAACATTCCCAAAATTTATACTTATATTATAATTTAAACATCACATTCTCCCAGTAATGTAAATTATTCTTAAAAGCTTATTATAATTATAAACCTTTGTTATGCGATATATGCTATTTATTATTATTATTTTCTCGACATATTCTATATCACAAAATATATCTTATTATTTTCAATATATTTAAGGCAATTATATCTTGGATATGTGGCAGAATGTCAAACAGGCACAGACGAATCAAAGTCATAAATACTTTTCATCTTTGTTAGAGAGTGCCAAGAAGTGTGGGGTGAAAGCAGCGTTCCCATCTTTTATAATTTATTCACGAGCATTTTTAGCCCCGCCTTCTTTTCGCACCAAAAATTTTGTAGATTATTTCTCTTTAATATGTGACAACGATTAAATAAGAAAAAAATAATTTTTCAAAATTTCCGGTATGAAAAAGAGGCAGGGCTAAAAATGCTCGTGAAAAAATTATAAAAGTTGGGAACACTGGGTGAAAGTACAAGAAATTGTTATTTGATTATTTTACGTACTTTTTTTCCTGATTGAGAAATGAGAAGTAAAATTCTTGAGATGAATGCGTGATTAGTTGAACATATAGTTCAGAAACAGCAAAACGAAGCAGGAAATAAATTTAAATCATTCCGAGGTAGTCATCCAGTTAATCGCTATTATTTTTATAACCAGTATGGCATTTATCTTGACTTTTAATAATAATTATCAAAGTGCTAAAAAAGAATAATTAAATAATTAAAAATTAAATAGTTTTTAAAAATAATCATTAAAATAAGTTCCAAAGTGTAACTGCTACACATGTTTATGGAATTATAACAGTGTCATTTTTGAATTATTTATCCATCTAAAACAAATTAGTGGCTTAATTAGGACTTTTTTATCAGTTTTTTTTATGCTTTAGAAAGTGAAATAACATTATTTTAAATCAGAGCTGCCAACCTAATCCGGCAAATTGTTAACGCCTATTGAAAAACGCCCCTTTTTCTACACCACTTAATTTTTAGAGCAATTCTCTTCAAATGTATCTATGATGAATTAAGTAGAAAAATACTCTAAAAATTAAGTGGTGTAGAAAAAGGGGCGGTACTAACAATTTGCCGGATTAGGTTGGCAGCTCTGTTTTAAATATAGTAGCGCTTGTATTTCAATTTCTTTTGACCAAAAGATTTAAACATTGATTGCATTTCCCTTATTAACGCTTTTATCAAGTTTTTATCCTGCGTTTTTTCTTTAACAAACTATCGCATAGGTTTTCTAATTATACTTTGTGATTCTTTAAAGTCATCAGCAACTATAGCCTCATTACCTTCAATGTAAGTTATAATCCGAGAAATATATAAAATTGTGCAACGATTGAAATACTTTTATTATAACCTTTTTTTTTTTTTTTTTTTGCTATGGAGACCTAAAAAAAATGATATTGAAGTTTTATAATATAATTAACACTTTCGCGACCGCTGACGTAGATTCACATCATTTGAAATTCTGTAACTCCCCCAGAGGGCGTTTCCTTCGCAATTTGAATGTTATTTATTTCTTAAGAATATACCCAATATTCATATTTGTTCAATCAATATACTATGGATGCAGATACTTTGACCAGAAAGAGTATAACTATAATATATATCCATTTGTATTATAAATGTCAATTAAAAAATTTTTGTTCTGAAATATTATAACTTGAGAGTATAACGCACACAGACGGACCTGACTACCAAAAAGACAGAAACATGCGGTCACGACAGTGTTAACTAGCTGCCTATACAACCAGCTTGTTCGTGATTCATGATAATTATGATCATAGGAAACACCCACCTGGTTGTGCCTGCGGCGTTTTTAATCCGATATGTTGGTTTAAAAATATTTTATCGTGAAGAAAGTGACAAAAACTACCAAGCTATTCGTGCCGTGAAAAATCACGACTGCTAAGGCATTTCCTGTTTACAGCGCCTCTTTCCCTTGGCAGACATCACCAGACTGTCAGTGCACCGCGAAAATTTTTCTAAAAAAGTTATATTTAAAATGCGTTCATTTGGCAACTATGCATTTCTTGATAAAGCCCAGTATTTTCCAAAAGTTGTTTTCTGTAACATGTTTCACTGTGAATTCAGAGGAAAAACACTATAAAAATTTTAGTTTTGAAACACAAAGACATTTGGAACCCTGATAGAGACAATATGTATAGACTTGTAATACGGTTGTTCTTCTTAGGAAGGAAAAGCTCGTAATCAACCATAACTTCTCATTTCAATTTGTGTTTCTATGTCGCAAAGCTGAGACCTAGAACGTATTTGGGATGCTCCAGGGATTACACTGTAAAAAAATAACTATTACCAGCTGCAAGAAACTCTCTCTGATTGGAGAAAATAATTATTTTCTCCAATCACAGAGAATTTCTTGCAGCTGCTAATAGTTATTTTTTTACAGTGTAGCAGAACGTCTATGCAACATCGCAATGTAACAGTGCGATAGTCTTGCAACGTTCCAGAGATGTAAGTGTGCTGTATGGATGTACGCCTACATTTTACAGGATTTTATTATATTTTTTTTCTTTTTCTTTTCTTTTCCTTTTCAAATTTTTATTGTTCCCCAAGTGATATCACTTCTTTTCATTCAATGCATGAAAAGATATCCATTATATATATATATATATATATATATATATATATATATATATATATATATATAAAGAGAGAGAGAGAAATGACATTCATATATTTCTGTATTGATTTGAACACAAATTTTCTCAACGCCCAAAAAATATTATTTCTATTGCCATTTATGTTCCAAAAAACGGGTGCATTAGCTAGTAAATAAAAAGCGCCAAAATATTGTATACTAAGGCTGTGCCTTTTCTTCTATATTAAAATGCATGCAAAATTTATTAGTATTTTCTGTATTCAATTTTCATGAAATACTGAAACTATGACGATATTTTAATCAGGTATCGATAACAGAGAATCACTTAATATATATGCATTATAAAATAGAGAAAATAATTATATTTTGGAACAGCTTTAGTAAATCGACTTGGCATATATTTATATTTGGCACGGAAGTAACTCGGTCGTTTCTCGCCAAGGTCTGTTTTAACATAACTGCGATAACTATTATAATTTCTCGCCAAACTGGGACAAAATTTTAAACGACAGGAATAGGCAGGGGAGAAAGTGTTCTGCGCCAACGTCACCACTAATTTTATAAAGAAATATAAATATTATTTTTACATTGATGTTTTGTGATTAAATAGGATTGAGATTATTATTATAAAATACTGGTGAAAGAGTTCCGTCAAAAGATGGAAAACTTTTAAAATTTAGAGCAGCACCCCTGGCAAGAGGGTACTGCACTAAAGCTGTACCCAAGTTATTTAAAGAACATAGTTCTTGCTAATAAGTTAACATAATTCTACATAAAAATTACTTTAAAATTAGCAAAAGTACAAAATTTTAAAGTAATTTTTATGTAGAATAATGAGATATTTGCCAAACAATTTTCCCTGGAATCAGGTGACTCATTTATGACACTCTTTCTTATATTCCCGAGATAAAGCAATGCTCCGTCCACTGCAACAGGTCTATGGATAAAATATAATATTAATAAAAGTTAATATTAATTGTACATTAGTTTCTATAATTGTACATTAGTTTCTATAGAAACTAATGTATAATTAATATTATTTTTTATCCATAGACCAACTGTTGCTGTGGAATTAATTATACATTAGTTTCTATAGAAACTAATGTATAATTAATATTAACTTTTATCCATAGACCTACTGTTGCAGTGGACGGAGCATTACTTTATCTCGGGAATATAAGAAAGAGTGTCATATATGAGTCACGTGATTGCAGGGAAAATTGTTTGGCAAATATCTCATAATTAGAGATTATATGTTTGAACGTTTCTTTCTTTCTTTTTTTTTTTTCTTTTTCTTTTTTTTTTTTTTTTTTAATTTTATTTGAAAGTCAAATCAACCAAATCTTGTGAAAAACATTTAATTTTCAGCTATTCAGCCCAATTTTTTTTTCATTTAATACAGTAGTGTAGACATAAGCATAGTTCCCATTAATTATTATATGTATGTATATGTACATAGCTGCCAAGTTTTTTTATTTTATTCCGGAATGTTGTTAGCCCCGCCCTTTTTTCATACCGAAATATTTTTAGAAAAATTTTCTTAAATATATAACTATGATTAAATATGAAGAAAATTACTCTAAACAGATAACGGTATGAAAAAAGGGCGGGGCTAAGAACATTCCGGAATAAGTTAAAAAACTTGGCAGCTATGTATATATATATATATATATATATATATATATATATATATATATATAATATTGCTTTTTTTTTAGTACGACAGGACTATTTCTTATTTTGCGTTACCAAGATTTGTAGTGATCCACCTTGAATTTTATGTAAAAAATGTAAAAAAATAAATAATAATAAAATAAAAACTTGTGCAAGCATATTATTACTGAAAAAAAAAAAAAAAAAAAAAAAAAAAAGTTAAACGTAACGTAGAAATTTTATGGAGTGTTTTGCATACAATTTGCATACAATCATAAAATTTACTATCACATCAACAATAACATTTCTCGTATTTGTTTCTACAAAACTGATAAAGATAGTGAATATAACATGAATAAGATAAATTCTATACTTTCTGTTTAACAAAGTCATATATTTTACTGTTCAAGAAATCCAAGGAGAATTTTTATGCTATAGGAAAAGAAAAGTATATATTTTTCATGTGTCATATTTTCATTTCATTAAATATTTATTATACATACTTGTAAATTTAGAAAGTAAATAAAATAGATACAGAAACTCACTTTTTTAAAATTTTAAAAATATATACGCAAAAAGAAAATACTTTGAAATGCCATAGTTGTAAATATTTATTTTATGCTGCTTTATCAGGTTGATTATAGAATCTTTTCTTTATTTCGGAAAAAGCAGAAGAACATAGCTTGTAGAGACCAAAGAAATATTAAATAAATAAAAGTCAGTTACAAATCTGAGGTGTTTAAATTTTTAAAAATAATTTTTAGTAATAACTCTTTTATTAATGATTTTTTTTTCTTTTTACGTTAAAGTGACAAAGATTAATAAATAAATTTTAAATAACAAAATAAATTTTATCAAGTAAAAAAAAAAAAGTTCGTCAGAATTTTAGTTATAATAAAAGTTTTCAAATGAGAAAAGAATCGAATGAAACTCATTATTTCTATTTTAAATCTCATGGAAAAAAGAATTTCCTCAAAGAATCTCTCTTTGTGTTAAATATTTCCAAATGAAAATCGCCCATTACAGGGTACCGCATGGGTTCTGACGTAGCTTTGACAGTATAATTTTCGAATTATTCGTTTTTTCTTTTATTTAAATTCAGACAGCTCTTATATGAAATTACTATATGAAAATAGTGATGCAAAATCTACACTAGAACACAGCATCTGACATTTTATTCGGATTTTCTTTCTTTTAACCCTTTAAGGGGAAGATAATAATGCTCGTTTAATATGTTTAGCCACCAAATATATTAAAAATAAGTATTCTGAATAACTCTGGAACGAATTTTTGCAATTAAGAATTAAAATTAGGTTGTATATAGCGCATTCCACTGTTATTTAAATTCTTATAAAAAATTTAGCCAATCCGTTTTCTTCAGTGCATATATATATATATTAGCAATGTCGAATTTTTAAATGCAAATGAGAAATTTGCAGAATTGCCTACTTTTATAAGTTATTCCGGAGCAATTTGAGCCCCCGCCTTCTTTTCGCACCAGAAATTTGTAGAATACTTCTCTTCAATACCTGACAACGATTAAATAGAATGAATATCATTCTTAAAAATTTCCGGAACAAAAAAAAAAAAAAAAGACGGAGCTAACAATAGTCCGGAATAAATTATAAAAGTTGGCAACTTTGTAAATTTGTATGCTTTTGTTTACTTTGCAAAGATTAATAGGATAAACTACACTTTAGTTTCTCCTGTTATCATTAATCCTCACATTACAAACATTTTTTTTTTCAACAGTTTCTCTGCATCTGCAATTCTACACAATTTTTTCACAAAAACATTATTTCTTTAATTTCTCCTATTTTTTTTAAACAAATCTCGCCATATTTTATAATAATAGAAAAAGCGAATATATATATATATATATATATATATATTCGCTTGATAGAGTTTTTATTAGAGTGACTTTGATAGAGTTTTTATTATTATTATTTTAATAACAGAAATTAAACCGATATATGGAAAACAAAAATTTTCCATTATCAAGTAAATATCAGATTTTGAATTTCTTGCAAGAACATCATATTAGAGATAAGAGCATAGTTTCTACTACTTTTCCATTACGAAAGAATTATATGAAATCAGCAATTAAAAAAAATCATTCTCCTCGAAAGTAACGCGTGTTTTTATTAATTTGTAATTTAATTTAAGTCATATTTCAAAAAATAAATGAATAAATAAATGATTATTTTCCTACGTAATACTCTTAGACATGAAAAAAATATTTTTCTTTCAAAATTTTTAAATAAAGCTTGTTGGAAAAAGCGGGGCAATCATCATAACTTTCTATTATTAAACAAGTTAACAGAAAATACACCAGTAAAAAAAATTCAACTATTTCTGTTTAGCAAATGAGAATTTTTGAAAAGGATTGAAATCATATTTCTGCTCCTTTTGATTCTTAATTATTTAAATCTAATCGAGTGAGAAAGTATCTTGGTAATATTTATTAATAAATAAAGCATTCACATTAAGAAATTAAGTGATCATCGATGGTATCTATTGCCTCTTCCTGCTCTCTGGAATTCCCTGTAACTTCATATCCGTGATTCTTTAAGTGATTACTTAAATTATGATAATAAATGAAGCGAAGTCAACTCATCTTAAATAGTGATATTAAAAAATCCGGAAGATAACGAGGGGATAAGAAAATTTCATCGCTTCTGCTATTACTGTTTTTATACAGAAATTGCATTTTTTAATGTATCCTTTGGTGATTAAATAGGGGAAAAATATTATAGTTTTAAATAAGTGGTAGCAAAAAAGGTAGAAATTTCTCAATTTTTTTATTCAGTGTGAACAAATATGTAAGTTATATTCATACCAGGTATGTATTTATATCATTAATATTTTTGTTATACCTAATAATAATATACATAATATTATAGGTTAATAAATTATTCAGTTATGAAATTATTTTATATTTATTGAAAAGGGAAACAACTTCTTTTCTTTTCTTTTTTTTTTTTCGCAAATATATATTTTTTTTTTTCAGATCAATTACACCTTTGAAAAGAATGAATATAACTTATATAGCTCAAATATTTATTCTTCAAAGTTCCTGAGTTAAGTGTAAAACAAAGTTTTTATGAGAAAATACGTGAGGGTTACTGTTTTCATCTAATATAATACTCGTAGGCTCGCATTTCTAACCGAATAAAGCAAACACACCCTAACAGAAGAAACATGACGAAAAAACTTGACAATAAATGTATTATCTATGATAAAATACTATATCATGCATGAAAATGTGTGAAATTTTCATTTTTTTTTTTTTTTTTTTTTTTTTTTACTTTTGTACATAATTATATATACATGTTATTTAACTACATGATAAAATAATAAAAATGAAAAGAATCTAATGTAGTTCTTATTCTTTTTTTTTTTTTTTTTTTTTTTTTTTTAATTGATTTATGTATTTATTTTTGTTTTAAACACATTTCAGAAACAGGCGCATAAAAATTTTGACTAAAGAAAGGTGAATGTTGTTTTTTGATACTTTGAAAATTTCCAAATTTTAATTTTATGTTTCAATTTTAATAAACTAATAAATGTTATACTTATAACATAGCTGTAAAATGTTCCGATTTTTCCATAACAAGTACTACATTTTTTTTCAAAAATTAATATCTATTTTATAAATCACTAGCCTCCTTCGGTAGCCAGCTGATTTGGGGCACCTGAAAATTTTAACCTTATCATACATTTGCTTGGAGATTTTTGCGGTTCCCTCTTATCATTTTAGACACCTACAGCCTCTTCGTGGAAAACCCCTTTATAAAATTTTAAATACCTTCCTCATCTCCTAATAATTTTACTACTTCGACAGTATGAGCAATCGATATCTAATCTTCGAAAAACTCACACATTGTAACACTAGAAAAACTGTGCTACAGTCTTTCTAGTTATTAGCTCTACTTTTAAAATTCGTAAATTAAAAAAATTTCCTTCTATTCCTGAGCCCGATTTATTTTTACATATTCGAAAATAAGTGTAATCGAATCTCCGACCTTGGAAATACAGTAAAAGATAACTCAAACCATTAGCTGACATTTTCAAAAATTAAAATAAAATATTATGTTAATAACAACTTTTTTAATTTTTAAATACTTGCCTCTACTAGACACTATTAAATGTACGGCTTTGAATGTACGCGCAATCGATTCTTCATTCCAGAAAAAAGCTTATAACACGGTATTTCTATTCTCAGATATTCTAGCATTTTAACCCTTATCGCTCGTATGTCCCTTCTGAGGAGACATTATAAAATCGAGCCACGCCTTAAAGTGTTCCTCTGCAAATGAAATGTTATTTTTCTAAAACGTGTAACTATATAGGCTACCTTTCGGCTACCGGAAAATTTTAACAGAAAGATTTATTTTATTTAATGATGAAGTAAAATAAAACAAATTATTACAATTTTTCCGTAGCCAAAAGGTAGTAAGTTGGAAACTATACGTGTGACGTTATTAAGGAACGCCAAAAGGCGTGTCTTACGGAAAATATGCCGAGCGCAAAGGGTTAATATATTATAGAGCATTGTTAGTACCCTCCCATTTTACAATAACTTTTCTTGAAGGGTTGCTTTCTTCTTGTTTTATCGTAATTAACACTTTCGCGACCTCGTGTTTATGTCTTTTTGACAGTAAGGTCCACCTGTGGGCGTTATTCTCCCAAGTTACAATTTTTCAGAACAAAATTTAGTGAATTCACATTTATTTTACAAATGGATATACATTATAATCATACTCTCTCTAATCAAAGTATTTGTATCCACAGTATATTGATTGTTCAAATATGAATATTGTGCATATTTTTAAGACACAAATAACATACGAATTGCAAAAGATACGCCCACTGGTGCAGTTACAGATTTTCAAATGACGTGAATCTACATCCGTGGTGGCAAAAGTGTTAAATATTACAGAAAATTTCAATATGAATAAAATTGTCTGAAAAATTTTCAGGTACAAACAGTTGTCCGGAATAAATTAAAATAATGGAATGTATGGTTCTATTTTAAAATTTCGGAATTTTCAATTCCAGCCCTTACTATCTCCCCCTTGTAATTTTATAGCTTCGAAAATAAGTCCAATTCATTCCCCTTCCCTGGAAATCCAGTAACAGAGAATTCTAGCGTATAGATTCATTTAAAAAATTTTTAATACATTAAAAATATAGCTGTTGTTTTCATGTTTCCTTATATATATATATATATATGTCCATATCTCAACTTTTAATATAATGATTTAAAAAGTTCTTACACCACTGGCATACCTGCCAACCATCTCATTATGAATCGTAACACTTTTAGAACCCACCTTTTTTTTCACACCAGTCTTCTTTTAGAGTAATTTTATCCTTATTTAATCGTAACTAATATTGGAGAAATTTATTTTTAAATTAAAGTGGTGTATATATATATATATTTTTTTTTTTTTGCATGAGTGAAGTGTAAATAGTTAATTTACATTCAGCCTAAATAGAATTTAAAATTATACATAGATACGATTTATTTTTTTTTTTCAACTGAATTAAAAAAAACTATACTATTTTGATTAAATTTCAATAAAAGCTTGACAAAGTGAAAAAGACATCAATATTCATTTGTCATTTTTTGAAAACTGAAATTTGAAATATATAATTAAAAGGACCCTTCAAACCTAAGAATAAAATTTTTGAGCTTTCTGACTTCTGAAATTTATTCATTAATTCATAACATATTTGTTGATGAGGATTTTCTGCCATCATTTGCAACAGATTTTCCAAATCCTGAATTTCAAGTAAATACATAATCTATATCATCCCTTAAGCAATTTGAATCAGAAGTGACTAAGGCTACTACATCATCGTTAAAACGAATTGCACGTGAAACAGTTTGGCAAGGGTGAAAGAGTTTGTGTCTCAAGACACAACTTTTATAGCAGTATTTTTATCAATAATTTCTACCATATTTGTGCAGAAATTTACTTCGGCTGAATATGATAGAAATCATTGATAAAAAGTACTGATGCCCTTATTTCGTCTTGAGACGGAAGCGTTTAATGTATTGTGTTGAATTTTGCACAATGGCAATAAATTTGCAGTAAATTCAATAAAACAGTCTTTAATTAACATGTCGCAATAGACCTGATGGCCAGTTCCATTGGATCCCAGACACCCAGACCAAGGGTCTGATTGAATAAGGTTTTATATTAGGAATCATTATTTTTTTTTTCTTTTAATAACTAAGTTACATCTGACCTATTAACAGAAAACAGTTTAAAGTTCAAATATGTTTAAAAAACTTATATAAGTACATTCTATAAAAAAAAAAAAAAAAAAAAAAAAAAAAAAAAAAAAAAAAAACGACGCGCCAAGAAGGAGGTATCCGAATGGGACAAAAATTGGTAGATGTGATATGCATGTGGAAAAAACAATTAACTACAGTTTCAGACAATTTAAATGATTTAATTAAGAGAAAAGGCCTCACGAAGTAAACATGTCAATAACGCGTTGGCCCACTTCTGGTCCTTATGTACGCAATTTTCGGCTTAATATTAATTGATAGAGTTGGCAGATGTGCTCCTGTGAAGTATCGGGCAAAATTCTGTCCAACTGGTGCGTTTGATTGGCAAAATCCCGAGCTGGTTGTAGGATACTTTTAATAATGCTCCAAGCGTCCTCAGTTGAAGAGAGATCCGGGGACTGAGCTCAACCCCATTTCACTAAGCCGCCTATTAAGGATCTTTGAAGTCACTGAGGTACCAGTTGCACGTAGAAGCGACGATAATGATGAATTGGAGCTTTGAGTACCGCTTTGCGATTGACTGGTTCTCACTTTCTGTCATCTCTTAAGACCGACCGCTTTCTCACTGACGGACATGTTTCACCCATTCTTTTCCATATCATCTAAAAGTGGTACCGCTCCTTTACAATTGTCAAAAAATTCGCAGATTAGACCAACCGGCTTCCTTGAACCCAACTACATACCACACTCAAATGCTGACATCTGCGCATGTTGTTTGTGCACCTGTATGCGAGGCATAGTTACTGTCTTTCTGAGTGGACGAAATAAAATTCTCGAAGAATTTATGACCTGGAATCAAAATTTCTCATTTTTAATGTTCTGCCAATTGCGCAGTTAAGATGGGTTGCATGATCATTCGATAGCACCTGAACTTAAAAATTTTGCATTTTCCATCGAAACATGTATGTATGTCAGTTTGTGTCCAGTTTGCATTACTCCTTCTTGGTGCGTGATTTTTTTTATTATATAATATATTATTAATTGATTATTTTACAACAGAATAAGAAAGCGTGACTCATTTGCTCTAATTCTCCCCTAATTATTATCTTTAATTATCAATATATTTTTTTTAAATATGTATTTTGATACAATTCCATTTTTGCCAATTTTTACGGTTTTCTCGAAAGATGTAACACCACTAAGATGAAAAGAAGTTTTCAGTAAGATTCTTCTATGATTAAGTCAATTAATTGATTAGTTTTTGTAAACATTGTTATTAAATATTCTCAGAAAGCAATGAAATTGCTATCCATGCAATTCCAGAAAAAAAATTTCAACGGAAAATCTAAAATTAATATTTTCTTTAAAGTCTATTTTATAATATAAGAAATTAAATAGTGGTGTAGCAGCACAAAATAAATTGTTTAAATTTGCATAAAGTACATGCTCATGATAAACGAGAAAATGATATGATAAAAGATAACAAATTGTTTGGAGAAGTATGTAAAAAAAAAAAAAAAAAAAAAAAAAAATACTCAACATTGTTTAGTTTTGACAGAAGTCATTCCGTACTTTGTATGAAATCTTGACGTGAATAATTACTAAAAACCTCGAATGAGTTTCAAAACCGATCCGTCATCCTTAGACAAATATCGATTTATCTGACATTCAAATATCATGTGTCTTAGCTGTAGCGATAAGATTTGTCATGCACACAAAGACTGTTAATAGCTTTTGATCTGCAGTTTACCAGTTTTAGAAAATAAAGATGCCTAATTCAGGTAAAATATAATAATAGATATTTTAAGACCAACATAAATGTTCTGATATAAAATATTTGACAATAAATGGTTCTTAAAAAAGAAAACAAACTCTTTAACACAAATTAATTGTAAATTTATACAATGAAATAAATTTCACAAAGAATATATTTATTTATTTCTGTAGTTTTAAATTTCTTTAATATAAACTTTGAAACTAAAATTTATCAAAATTTGTACATTTTTCTTTTTATATTGTTGCATTTGTTCTAACCAACCATAAATATTATTTGTTTTAATATAATATTTTAGATACGACATTCTTATTTTGGCCTGTTAATACATTCATGTTTGTGAAAATTGCTACACCAAGAAGGAATGCGGATATAAGAATAATATTTAATAGGCACATACATTATAGTAGGAAGAACAATTGATTAAATTTTCAGGAAGTATTGAGCAATATATCCTGAGAAAACAGTACATAAAGCAACGACCTCTAGGAACAATAACTACAGTTAACTGCCTAGGCATTAAATCGAACAGAATTGGTTGATATACTTGGGTACAGCACTTTATAAAGCTTCAACAGGATGCCACAGTTTATAGACCGTAGTTGCTGGTGAGTGGTGGCGGGCCACTCACTTTACAACGATTAAACAGTCATTCTCATTGGTGCGAGATCAGGAAAACACGCTGGCCGGATCTACGGTTGAACACATTATGTAACAAGGAAGGTCCAGACAAGACAATCAACTAGCGGTCGTGCATTATCCTGCTTAAATATTGCGCTACGGATGCCTTGAATATAGAGCAGATGGACGGGCCTTAACTCACCAGAAATTTAATGGCCGCTATTCAGAGTGCCGGGAATGCGAACAAGAAGTAATCGACACGAGCATCCAATGGGACCTCATACCATCACTGCAGGTGATGGACAGTGTGACGATGTCGAATCCAAGCTGGAAATGTGCATTATTCACAATGCCGTTAAATACGGATAAGGCAATTCTGATGCTGTAAACATGATTGTGATTTGTCTGAAAGGCGAATTTACGCCATTCCTGCGTACAGGTTTGTCGTTGATCACACATTAAAGGCGGCTATAACAGCTATGTCGTTTTCAGGGTAATCAAAATTTTTGTATCCGTATACTGGGTCATCACCTGGAGTCATGGTATGCGATACCATTGGATACACGTCTCGATCGCCTCTTGTTTCCATTCCCGCCACTCTGAACACCAACCATTACATTTCTGAGGAGTTAAGGCCCGTTGCTTTGCCCAATATCCAAGGCTTCTGAAGCGCAATACTTAAGCAGGACAATGCACCACCGCAAGTTTTCCGCATTGTCCGGACCTTCCTTGATGTAGTATATAATCGACTGCTGCTCTGACCAGCGCGTTCTCCCGAACTTGCACTAATAAAAATGACTGTTTAATCGTTGAAAAGTGACTGGCCCCCCACCACTCACCAGTGACTACGATCGATGAATTGTGGCACCGTGTTGAAGCTTCATGAAGTGCTTTACCCATACATGTCATCCAATCGCTGTTTGAGTCAATGCCTAGGCAGATAAGTGCTGTCATTGCTCACAGAGGTCACTGCTTTATGTGCTGTTTTCTCAGTACATATAACTTCAAATTTCCTTAAATTTTAATCAATTGTACTTCCTACTATAATGTATGTGCCCAATTAATATCATTCTGATATTCCCATTCCTCCTTGGTGTTGCAATTTTCACAAACATGATTGTACGTTTCAAGCATTCCCTTCCTACAAAATTATGAGTTCTAGAAGAAATTTCTGTTACACAAGCTGACCATTTCTTATCATTTTTTTTAAGACAATCTTTTGCATAAATAACACTTTCATGCTAGCACATTTTCTTATTTTGAAAAATATAGGCCGTCTGTTGTCGATCTACTAAAACATTATATTATTTACCAAAAAATATTGTATTTTCATGTTTCTAAAATTTAAATTTTTTGCTCAGCAATAAATGTGTTAAATTCATTGGCGCATATACATGCAGATGGTTCTTAACATGTTACAAACAAGCATGAAAATTTCTTTGCAAGATATTGTGGATGATTGTATTATTAGATTTTTTTGTTATATATATAGTATATATATATTTCTAAAAATATATTAAACGAAATGGCCTTGAACTATAGACTTGAAAAAACACTCCTAGACTCACACTTTCCCGTAAATATTTAGTCACGAGGGCAATTAGGGGCACTACAAATCTAAAATATGAACTGAGGTATATACAGTCGAACCTCGTTAACGTGAACACCAGGGATGGAACACGGGCGCAGTATTCATACCACTATCAATGTAAGAAAATTTCCTACTTCTTAAATCAACGATATTATAGGTAGTAAAATTTCTTAAACAGATTCCGGTATGAATACTGCGCCCGTGTTCCATCCCTGGAACACACTTAACATGAACTGTTCCCACAATCCCCGTCGAAAGGAATATTAGTTTCTGAGTTACTGATAGCATGAAATACTGATAACATGAAACATTTTTTTATCCCCTTGAGATTCACTAGCGAGGTTCGACTGTATGAAGACCTTCTGTAATGCCGCTAATCTGTTCAAAAGATTTTACGCTATTGATGTTTACCAAGGTTCCCATATTTCGTATACCGATATACATATACTATATAATATATATATATGTATGTGTGCGTGTGTGTGTAATATTTGAAATATTTCACCTTCTTTAGTCATAGACATCAAATGCAAAAGTTTGTACAAATTTTCTCTGTAAAAAAAGAAGAAAAAGTATACACGATACACACCGCTTGGTAACTATGTGTACTATCCGAAAATTCCTGTTTAAAAATTGAATTTATAGAATATTTTAGATTTTCCATTAAAATTAATTGGGGATTTAAATGAAAAATTATTCTAAAAGTATTACATTTTTAATAACGTTATTTGAATTAAAAATTTCTTTATATTATAAAAATGACCAAGAATATTTTTATTCTATTGATTAAAATATGCTACTATTCATAATTATGCGTTTAAAAATGCTTAAAGTGTTATATTTTAAAAATGGAGATTAAACTTTTACCGAAATTATCAATAAGTAATAAATATATGTATTAACATATATCTTAAAAAGTATCTTTTTCCTTTGTAAATAGCATTTAATATATTTGTTTTTGGAACTACAATCTTCAGAATTTAAACTCTTTATGTTTTTTCTGTACAACACTAGTCGTTAGCAGCAGGTGCTGGAAAATAATGACTGTAATTTTAGCAATTACACTTTTCCGAGAAGGCCACGTTAAGTTTTCCTTAATACTCAAATTTTGATTTATGGTTTTCGCAAATGGAAATATTAGTTTTCTCTACTGCGAATAATTACTTTTGTTCTAAATTTTTAAATACGTTCTTTTGACTGTTTGTATTGCGAAAATAGGTCGATAATTATGTAAGTAGCTTTATTACATTTCACATAATGCTCTCTATTATCCTATATAAATATTTTAAAATATATTTATGAGATAAATTCAACAAGCCATGTCTGTATACATTTCTGTAACATATTGCATCATCAGTAAAAAATAATAAAATTGATAAAGGTTCGGAAATCCTTGATATATTTATGGATCATTTTCAAGTTTTACTAACACTATTTTGTCTCTGACTTTATATTAGGTCCTTTTTCATAATACTCAATATTAAAATAATACACGTTACAGTTTTAAAGTTGAATACGTTTTAGATAAATTTAGATGCTATTTTATTTGTCAACTAAGTTTAAACTTTCGCAAGGGAAATTTTTACATTTTGTTATTATTATTATTATTATTATTATTAATTTGATTTTAAAGTCCGTTACCATTCATGACACAAACTGGGAGACAAAATATAATTTGCAACTCTCTCTTTTAAGAAAAAATCTACTTTAATTTATCTTTATCATTATAGTAACATATAAATTGTTCTTATCATAATTGAACTGTAAATTTGGTATAATTTACATTAATGTACATGTAAAACAAGAAGGAAAAATCATGCAGTACGCATTGATTAGTAGCACTATCCAACTGTACGTAATTGTTGTATCGAATAACTTTTAATGTTCTTTGCCTACGTTATCACACAACGGACAGAAGGACTGAAAAATATACTAATTGATATTAAAATTACTCTTAGGCATTTTGGAAAGTGTTAAAAAGGCTTAACACAAAAGAAAATGCAGCCATTAGATTATAATTACAGCTTTTGATCTCTCTGAATATTTTAGTGTAGCCCTGTAAATCAGAAAGTTAATCATATCATATTCTATACAAAACATTATTTTAAAATATTAACAATACATTTCAATATTTTTATGATTTTTACAGTAGAAAGATTTTTAAATATAACTTACAAAAAATTCTGTCCTAAAACGTAATGCATAGGCTTTTTTTTTTTTTTTTTTTTTTTTTTTGTTGTTGTTGTTGTCCCTGTAAACAAACTAGTTATACAGGACCTATTAATGTCATTTTAAATGGGGAACATTCAATAGGAAAATATTTATAAACATAACATTGATAGAACATATTGCTTTCGAATGCTTTTGGCTGTCCCTGTACACAAACCAGAAGAGATATTCACTCCATTTTTAATATGGAACATCCGATAGTGAACTTTTATAAAATATATCAGTTTCGAGAAATTCCATAAATATTTACAGAAGTTAGAGCGCGGGCAGACAGACAGACAGACAGATGGACAAATACACAAACTGAAATCACATTCACACTTAAAAATGTTAGAAAGTGTTGAAAACGCTTAATGTAAACGAAAGTACAATTCTTGCAATTTTTTATTAATAGCTCTCAATATAAATGGATATTTTTGTGCCACCCTGTAAATCTAATGCTAATCATGCTGTATTCTATGCAAAGCATTTTTTTGTGCATATAAATAACATATTTAAATTTCCTAAAACTTCGTGGAAAGTAAAGTTATTAAAATTTCATTTATAGAAATATCTCTCATAGAACGCAATGCTTTGGAATACTTTTGAGTGTCCCTGTACATAAACCGTTGGTGGTATTTCCACCATTTTATACAGGAAACATCAAATAGTGAACTCGAATAACATATTTCAATTTCATTAAGATATGCCTACAGTAAAGGTATGAAAATATGGTTTATAGAAATACCTCTCATAGAACACAATGCTTTGAAATACTTTCGGGTGTCCCGGTACACAAACCAGTAGCGGTATAAACTCCATTTTCAATAGGGAACGTCTGATAGTGAACTTGAATAACATACTTCTATTTCATTAAAATATGTCTACAGTAAAGGTATGAAGATATGGTTTATAGAAATACCTCTCATAGAACACAATGCTTTGAAATACTCTTGTGTGTCCCTGTACACAAATCAGTGGTGGTATTTACTCCATTTTATACAGGAAACATCCGATAGTGAACTTGAATAACATATTTAAATTTCATTAAGATTTCTGTACAGTAAGGGTATGAAAATATGGTTTATAGAAATGCCTCTCATAGAACACAATGCTTTGAAATATTTTAGGGGGTCCCTGTACACAAACCAGTAGAGGTATACACTCCATTTTTAATAGGGAACGCCCGATAGTGAACTTGAATAACATATATCAGTTTAAAGAAATTCCATAAATATTTATGGTAGTTAGAGCGCGGACAGACAGACAGACGGACAGACGGAAAGACAAACCGAAGTCATAAACACTTTTCAACCTTGTTAGAAAGTGTTAATGAGTAATTTACAAGTAAAATGTAAATTTGGTAACAAAGAAAAATTGTTTATTTACATAAAATTAAAAAAGGCAGAGATTTTTGCTTAGAATCATATTTAAAATATTCACATTTAAAAATTATTTTTATTTTTAATGATAGACATATTAAATAAAATCCTATTCATTTAATCTACAACATTAACTATACTTTTAATATTAATTTATGCTTGAATTTTTTTCTTTGCAAAATTGTGTAAAAAAAAAAATCCGCTTTATACAATTTCTAATATTAGTTAATATTATGTCAATATCTACAAGATATTACAAGAAATAAAGGCTATAGAACATTTTGCGGTCACGGAATTAAATACCATTATTTTTAAATAGAAAAGTTCTGTAATCATTTGGAGTGATTTTCGAATTTTTGTGTTAAAAAATGAAGTATTTCATTAAGGATCGTTAAATGCTCTGAAAATATTAAACGACTCTCGTGGTTGGAGTTATTAGTAGGCATTAGATGAAATTTAAAGTTGAAGTTTTAATAGTATTTTATTCATTCTTAATTTAGAGAATTTAATGTTAAGTGGGTTTCAAAATACATTTCAATGATTTCTGGAGAATAAAGCGTCGAGAATTTAAAAATAAAAGGTTTCCAGGAATAGAACGCTGGCGTAGAAATCATACCACTATAAATGAGATAAAATTTTCTTCTGAAATCGACGATTTTATGAGCAGATAAGTTTTTTAAACGTATACTAATATGAGTTCTGCGCCCTTATTCTACCTCAGGCTTTCATATGAGAACACGAGAGTCACACATTTAGCAAAGGTACAACTTTTGTTACTATCCGAATTTAAATATCCTCTTGCATGTGTAATGCTATGTCATTGTTTCGCAGCAACTTTTTTAATCCTTCCCGGCCCTAACGCTCTAAAGCGTTCTAAATGTAAATGTCCCGTGCAGGCGTAAATGCTCGAGACGGAATTTTTAGTAAATCTATTAAACAACAAACCTCAGAAAAAATTAAAAATTTTATTTTTAAGTAAATAGAAAAAAAAAATTACGTGTCTCAGTATTATTATTTAATAGTTATGGATTTTTTCGAAGAAAGAATATACTTTCTGCTATATGTATATTTAACATATGGTATGCGGGACATGTATTATTACGGAGATTTTTCTCGATAGCAGTCTGCTCTCTACCTTCTTCTCACCATATAGCACAGTTGCCAATATTTTAATTTATTCCGGAGTACTTTTAGCCCCGCCTTTATTTCGAACCACTTAATTTATAGAAAAATTTTCTTCGATACATAACTTCCATAAAATAAGAAAAAATCACTTAAAAAAAAAATAAGTGGTACGAATTAGAGGCTGGGCTAAAATTACTCCGGAATAAATTAAAATATTGGCAGCTATGATATAGTAATTCATTATAGGCAATTATTATGTTACATAAATGTATATTTTATTTATGTATTTCATAATACTACTGTAATCATTCATATGTATCTTAATTAAATCACACACATATAAATATATTGAGTCAGAAGTTATTGTAATTTAAAATGGGTGGAGTGCTACCTGGATATCCCGTAAAAACACACCGGCAATTTTTTAATATAAATGTACTTAAATGAGACGTTTATTCCAGTGTGAATACTGAATATCGCTATCGTAAAAAAAAAAAAAAAAAAAAAAAAAAAAAAAAAAACGGAACTTAAATAGGACTGGCAAAGGGTTAATCGTTTGAAGGGCAGTGGGACATATTACATCTCACCTAGTTTTCATTACCAACTGCAAAAACTCTGATTCCAGAATTCTTTAGCAGATTTTTGCTTGAAAAATACAGGGGAAAATCTTCATATATTTCTATTCTTTTAGACTTTTTCGTAAAATCTGATAGCAGTTTATTTTAAAATAGCGAAATTTCCTTGCCCCTCAAGGGGTTAAAATATGAAACATAAATAACGATGAAACAGAATAAAAAAAAATAATAGTAATATTTTCATTTACTGTATTTATTTGTGGCATTTAATGCGCTTTTACTAAGATTTTATTTAAACACATTTCACTTTACTATAGATATAAAAGCTAATTCTAAGATCTATATATTTTTCATTTTTCTAATGATTCTAACAGAAATTAATAATTGGCAGGATGTCATCTTAATAGCTAACAGATTAAATTTCATCCAAACTGAATAAAAAATTAAAATTTTAGACATTTAAAAATAATTAAAAACATCTCTGCTTTTTAACACATTAGCAGACTATTTCCTTTTTGTAGCTTCATTGTTCCATTTACTTAATTTTGAGATCATACATAAAAGCGAGCCCTAATTTAGATGCATTCACTGATTTACTCCCTTGGAGGCCCAGGGCCAGAGCCTGATTAAGGGGGAAGCACACATTATTTATACGTACATCGTTATTTTTTAACAAATACTTTCCTCCTGTAATAAACAGAAAATTCTCATTAAAAATTATTTTAAAAGAATTCTGGTGTCTAATAATGGTGAGTAAATTGGATTGTTTTACACCGCTCATTTTTTATAAAAAATATTTCCTCGTCAAAGCGTGGAATTTCTATGACATGAAGTAAAAAATAATTGTAAAAATATTCCGGTGAGAGCGGAGATAATGTGTGCTTCCCCCTTAATCAGGCTCTGCCCAGGGCATTTATGTTTAATGGGCCACTCCTCCTCGTACTTTAATATTTAAAATCTTACATTATATTAATCTATAAAGAGAAAATGTTTTAAAGAAAAATATTAAACATTTATATTACTATTATTATTGTACATTTTACCAAATGATTAAACGCCGATTGTCTATTCTTAGATAACTTCTAACATATTACCATTTTACGGTAGAGTGTCTACTGTTAAAAAAAAAAAAAATGATTTCTGAAATACACAATCTCATGGTAAAAGTTATTTGAGCTATAGTACATTTGACAGTTAACTATGATTTTATTTTCTTTCCTTTTTCAGAGCTTAGTACAAATTTTCAAGAAAATCTATATCTTTTCAATAATGGAAAAGTTGTAATCAAGGAATAAATGGCTGTAGTAGGGCTGTAAGCATATATTGCGGGCAATTTAAAAAATAATCTTGATTGTTTTTTTAACATATATTGTGTTTCTTTTAAATATTTTTTTAAAATGTATGATGGAATTTCTTGGGGGGAGGGGGGGGGCTCTGCAGTGGGAGGACCCAGGACACATGACCCAAATGCCCTGCCGTAAATCAGGCATTGGCCATTTCCATTTTGTTATTTATTAATTGTTTCTTAGAAAATAATCATATTTATAATACAATATATTGTGTGTAAATTTAATAGAAGAGGGGGGGGGGGATTTTTTAAATAGAGATAAGCCATTCAAAATTTATGTAAATGCATTTTTGGAGGTGAGATTTCCATTGCTCATAATTTCGAAAGTATGAAATTATTTTTGTACAGATGAAGGTGGCAAAAATTTAAAGTTTATAAAATGAGTCTATTGCTTTACAAATTTGTGTTCTAGGTTTTTGAGGGGGAGGAATCGATCTAGCTTAATGTTGGAAGTGAAAAAAGAATAAAGGGAAGATTGGTGGGGTGAGATTTTTAAATTCATAAAATAGGGCTAAGGCCTTGAAAGTAATATTTTAAGTTTCCTGAGGGTGAGGCAAAGGTGCCAAGTTACTGCTAACGAAAAATCAATTTCATACCACAATAAAGAAAAAGTAAAACTTGTTCTATTTAATCGCCTATAATTATTAAAAAGAAAAAAGAAAAGAAAAAGAAAACATTAAAAAATTTCTGGTATTACAATTACGGACAATCCGTAATAACATGGCACATCTGGGTGAGGCATCGATTGCACATATTTTCAAGGTTGTAAAAATAAAGAGCTGAAGAAGGTATTTTGGAGCTAAGATGGAATAAGATGGAGCTAAGATGGGAGAGAGCTAAGATGGAATTTTACACGGTCAGAAATACCAAAAATCTTTACACGGTGGAGAACCAAATTGCTGTAGGTTCTTAAACCGGAAGAGAACGTCGCAGGCGCCACCGAGTGAGAGTTTTCTACGATCAGAACTTTCAAAGATTGTTTGTAGGGTGACAGAACAGGCTGATGCAGATTAAAATAACTGAGAGATTGTGACGCAGGCGCAACCAAATAGGTGTTTAGTCAGTCAGAATTTTCAAGTATCACAAACCAGATATAAGCCAAAGGCGGCTAGTATAAAATAAACAATATGTAGTTAAAAAAATTGTGTTATAATATTCATTCATTATTTAATCCTTAATAATTATTTTTAAATTATTATATACCATAAATGTTTCACATAGGGATAAATAATAAAATACGATGAAATTGCATGTAAAAAATGCACTATCATGCCAGTTAGGTTTTACTTCTATATTTCGAATGTACCCTATATGAGATAAACTTATCAAAATTAAGTCGTAATTAGGCATAATGACCTTATTTCTTTTTATTAAATTAAATTTTTCTGGTAAATATTGAAAATGGAACAATTTTTACAAAAATGCATGTTCTTTATCATGGTCGGAAAATCAAAATTGTATTCCATATCTCCTTTTTCCTCATTTATAAAAGTTCTCAGCATCCTGATTTATTTTTACCACTAATTTTTTTTTTTTTTTTTTTTTTTTTTTTGTGGTAATTTTTATGTTAAAATGAAGCTTCACATTTAAAATGAAGTTTATTGTTTCAAAGTAGTGATAGAAATATGTTTCGTGTTTGGGTGTAAGGCCGATTGACTGTGTTAGGGTCCTAAGCCTCAGGAGCAGAGCCTGATTAAGGGGGAAGCACACATTATCTCCGCTCTCACCGGAATATTTTTACAATTATTTTTTACTTCATGTCATAGAAATTTCACGCTTTGACGAGGAAATATTTTTTATAAAAAATGAACGGTATAAAACAATCCAATTTAATCACCGTTATTAGACACCAGAATTCTTTTAAAATAATTTTTAATGAGAATTTTCTGTTTATTATAGGAGGAAAGTATTTGTTAAAAAATAACGGTGTAAGTATAAATAAAGTGTGCTTCCCCCTTAATCAGGCCCTGCTCAGGAGAGCTCTGTGGAAGTCTTTCTAAGGTTTCCCAGGCCGTATAGTAGTGGAAAATGTCCTGAAAAATAAGTTCTTCGTACGGAACTTCTCTTTATATAAGTAGTTTAAGATTCGTTAAATATTTGAAAGTATTATTTACCTTTACTCTTAAATAAATTATATTTTGTTTATCAGTTATTTATTTTCTGAGTTCAATTAATTCGTTACTTTCAGCATTTGAGTTTTCATGATTTGTTTAATTTAAAGTTTTTAACTTGCCCAACAGCTAGTTACGTTTGTTTATATTATTTGTTTAATATTTATCTCTCTCTCTTTCTATATATATATATAGGGGAGCGTGGGAAGGGTTGCAACAGTTTTTGGAAAATTAAGTATATTTTGAAATGTATTTACATTTTCCTGTTAATAATTACTTTTTTTTCATAGCATGCATATTCATCTATCATATTCATAAAATAATAAAAAGAAAAAAAAACTTTTGTTAATTTTGCTAATTTTAGCACAAAAAATATTTTTTCAAAATTATTTGCCAGTTAGAATTTGCCCCGGTTTTGAGGGAAATTGTAAAACACGTGGGGCAAATTGTAACAGATACAAAGGAAACCCTAACAATAAAAACGACAATATTTCAAAATGTTTTTTGTTATCAATCATTTATTAATTTAATAAAAAAGGTAATTAATAACTAATATTAAATTATAACCTTCTTGGTATAGTAACAATGAATAATACGAAATGGATTATAGTAAAATAAAGAGAAAATTAATAAGAAAACCAACACAGAAGTCAACCTTATTCAAAGTTTAAATTAATTCAAGCAAATGATATTTTGTTCCCTCTCATGCATTTAATGTGTGCACACATTTTGCAAATTAAGCATTATACCCATTCTTATGCCACAGAGAGCGTTTAGCAGAGCTGGAATTCTTCGCCCTTTTTACAGGACACTCTCATTGATGGGAATTTTCTGCTTTTTTTCTACCACTATTTTTATGCAATATTCTCTAATTCGTGATTAAATCGTGATTCTAATTCGTGGTTAAATAATCACGGTACTATAATATAAAAACACAGAAAATATTTCTGTATAAATATAGTATTGGCAAAGAAGCCAAAATTTTTCATTTCTGAAAGTTTCCTGAAAATGGGCGGAAACTTCGAGCTCTGGCTGTAGGTATCTCCACAAACCACTCCTCTAACATGTTACAACTTGCCCCAAACTTTTCTTTCAGCTTGCCCCATCGTATGATTTTGGACATTTTGTTTATTTATAAAAATATATAACGATTTATACAAAATATTAAACATGCATTTTATAACTCAACACACAGACTAAAAAAGTAGCTATAAACATTTCGTTAAAGTATAAATTAACATACTTTTAATCAAAATTTACAAAATATTTTTTCCTCAATAACTAGCTAAAATGAAGCACGTGTACAGAACCTCTCATTAACCATTTTTGTGGAGCACCGATTGTGCTTACATTATAGAACGCGTCATAAGAATTATGCTTATAAAAATCTTTAATCACAAATGTTACAAACTATTTCGTAAATTGCGTGTTACTTCTTACCCCTGTGACAACTAGCCCCACGCTCCTATATATAGTATATATATAGGAAAATTCAAATTTGTATAGTTTCGAGAAAACTTTGCGTTCTGGAGTAATGTTCAAAAATAGATGTTTTAATCATGAGCATGATTAGAAAATCTATTCGTGAATATCTTTTTTTTTTTTTTTCTCTCTCTGACAAACAGTGGTCGGAGCAGTTATCATTATTATTTTTATATTACTATTTTTATAAAGGAATCTCTGTATTATTCAATCAAAGTTAACTACCCTCAATGATTACAAAATTTTTCTATTAAAAAAAGTTAGATTTAAAAAATCACTGCGCTAAACTTTGCACACTGCGTGATGCGAAAAACTTTCACATTATTTGTGTGCTTTGAAAGAAATAAATATGTATAATTCTACAAATTATTTATTTTCACAACACTTATTATGAGAAATTAAAAAAATTATGATTCGACCTTAATCCAATCTTTTATTTTTCTTATAAATAAGTGTGAGACGAATTTTTTTTATTATTATTTCTGATTAACTGACGAAGAAATAAACTAAAGTTCTATAAAATATTGATTTTTGTCACTTTACAAATTGAGATAACCTCCTAAACTAGATGCCTCCCACGTGGCTCGGAAAGTTGATAACAGTTCGAACGATAGACAGCACCACCTGGCAGATTGCATGATGTTTTTATTCGACTGTCACCAATAATTTTAAGAAGTGATATATGATATATGAAATCGACGATTTTCGATCCTATTCGCCTTTTATGTATATCAAATCCCACTTTTAATAAGTTTTAGTGGCTGTTGAATAAAAAAGTCGCTCAATCTGTGCCATGTGGCGCTGTCTACCGCTTGAACTGCTGCCAAGTTTCCGAAGCTACGCGGAAGGCATCTAGTTTAGGAGGCTATGATATTGCCAACCATCTCATTAATAAATGAAAGATTTTTAGTATCCGGCTTTTTTTTTTTCCCCACACCAATCATTTTTTACTTTCTCTTACCCATAAGGTAGAGAAAGTATTGTTTTTGGGTCAAATTTTCGAACGCGAGATTTTGTTATATTTACACGTTTTGAGGTCCCCTGAATACGAAAATCATGTTTTTAGCAAATGGTATGTGTGTGTGTCTGCCTGTTATCAGCATATCTCAAAAACAAATTATGGCAGAAAGTTCAAACTTGGTATTCTAAATGCGTATCATATACGGATGCTACAGTAAGCTTTTCTTTAAGATCAAGCAAATGGTTCATGTACAGGGACAATCAAGAGAATTCTAATACATTACGTCTATGGGGGAAATTGCAGGTAAGTAGAGTTTAACGTCTATACTACACTAAACCAAATGAAACGAACATATATTTTTTGTAATAGAGATAGTTAACTGGGGATTTTTTTTTTTGTGTGTGTATGTAGGAGCCTCGCTTCCACTCCTGGGGGGGGGGGGGAGTCCCCCCTCGAAGGGAGTAAATTTTCATGATGGGTATCTTTCAAAAGAACTCGCCAATACCTTTAAAACGAACGGTTGAACCATCGATCTGCGATAATTTAAAACAAAGTTATCGATTTTTTTTTCTTTTTTTTACTTTTAACGAAAAAAAAAAAAAAAAAATTTAGAAAAAAAAAATCGTATTTTTTATTTTTTTTAAATATTGAGAATAAAATGGACTTTTTTTGGATATTTAGTGTTATACTACTTCTCTAGGATGGAAATCGTCTTCATTATCATAAAAGATAATTTTTTTAAATAATAATTTATATATATATATATATATATATATATATATATATATATATATATATATTTTTTTTTAAACAGAATTATTTTTTTTATAGCCGAATTAAATTCTATATAAATGTAGGTGCATTAATGAAACGGGGGGTTGAGGGGGGCTTTAGCCCCCCTGACACACAACTAATTATCATATAAAACTCTTCCGAAGCCTAATTTGAATTGTTTAACTCAGGTTTACATAAGAGTACTCGTTATCTTATCTCTTAATCTGCAACCTGTATTTATAGTATTAAATTTCAGGGTAAGAGAAAGTCGTGTGAGTGACACACCAGATTATTTAGAGTAATTTTATACTTATTTAATCGTAACTATATTTAGAAATAATTACACTAAAAGATGGAAAAAGGGGCGTGCGCTAAAAATGTTTACTTTCATAATTAGGATGTTGGCAGGTATGACGTTACTATGGACGATGCTAAAAACTGAATAATCC
Source organism: Salticus scenicus (assembly GCA_963930645.1). Lineage (NCBI taxonomy): Eukaryota > Metazoa > Arthropoda > Arachnida > Araneae > Salticidae > Salticus > Salticus scenicus. Next base: position 112,810,669 of record OZ005657.1, read on the forward strand.
GTTCGCATTTGTATTATTTATTTATTTTATTTTATTTTATTTTATTTTTACTTCGAAGTTCAATATCTATGAAATAAAATTGAAATATCTTTTAAATTTGCATTTCATGTTGTTTTAAATACATATATAACGAATATAATTTTTAAAGGAACAGTTTACATGTAAAATTCGTTTTATTAAATGAGCAAATTTCATTCGTATTAACCTTAACTTTAGAACAGAAATAAACAATTAAATTAGATAATTCAAAATTGTTACGCGTTTTGACTTTCTATAGCACATCCTTTACGACTTTTTTCTATTTCCTTTCCGACATCGGTAATACTAATCAGAATGGGATTTTTAATAAATCTCAAAAAACCAATTAAATTATAGCGACTCGCACAGAGAGAAAAAAAAAAATTCAATAAATCCAATTAGTATACACTAATGATTCTTTTTTATTTGTAATTTTCAATCAAATAATATCTAAAAAAAGCAAATAAAATTACGAAATTCAAGTGCAAATTAAAATAAAATGAAAAAGTTTTTTAATTAGATGATGTTTTTCAATTTTCATAACGAAATATTTAACCACAGAGAAAAAAAAAGAAATATCCAATTTAAATACTAATTTCTTTTTTAATTAACGCATTCTAATGAAATGATTAAAAGCTTAAAATGGAATTATTCAGAAAGCTTTAATTAATGCATCAAATGTTAGTTTAAAACAATTATTTTTTTAAAGTTATCCCATGCATTTAAAAGGAACAGATATACAAATAAAAATGGTATTTAATTTTAAATTAAAATATTAATTATTATTTTAGGGTAAAAGTTTGAAATGAAATTACTAATAGCTTTTTCTTTGTTAAAGAAGTGTAAGAATTCTCTCAATTTTTAGCTTAAAATATAGTACACTTAAATGAAAAGTCGGATGTCGGTTTTTAAGTATACATATTTTTGCCTTTAAAAAATTTTATTTGAAATCATACTTGAAGAGAGAGATGAATATGCACATAGATTTGTATTTTCAATATTTTTTACAATTTTGTCATATGCATGAATGTTTTGAATATATTTGCAGTAGAAAATTTTTGATAAATAAAAAATAAAATAAAATAAACAAATAAAAATAATAAAAATAATAATAAATAAATGAAAACTGATCAGTTTAACATGTCCATACCTGGTAATATTTATAATTTATTCCGGAGTACTATTTAGTCCCACCCTTTTTTCACACCAGTATGATTTTAGAGAAATTTTCTTCAATGTGTAATTACGATTAAGTAAGAAGAAAAATTCTCTCAAAATGTGTTGGTGTGGGAAAAGGGCGGGTCTAACAGCACTCCGGAATAAATTATAAATATTACCAGGTATGCATGTTTATGTCAAAATTTCTCCATGCAAATGTGACTACATATATAGGATGTAAAAAAAAAAAAAAAAAAAAAAAAAAAAAAAAAAAAAAATCTATTCAAAGATACAATTTTTAATAAAATCACACAATCTACTGTGGAAGAAAATCATATTTATTGAAATTTTATTTTTCCGACTGAGTGAAAATAATGCCTGGACCGGGAGTCGAACCCCGGATCTTTAACTTACAAGGTCAAGGCTCCACCAATTGAGCTATCCAGGCCGACACCCGATCGACATTACTCACTCAGACAACCATTAGGCAGAAACAATCTGGTCTATCATTTAGATAGCTCAACAGAAATAAGCCGCAGGTCGGAAGTCAGGTTCACTCAGTCGGAAAAATAAAATTTCAATAAATATGATTTTCTTCGACAGTTGATTGTGTGATTTTATTAAAAATTGTATTTCTTTCTCCCATTGTTTAATGGTGTTTTCCTTTACCAGCGGCTTATTTATGTTGAGCTATCTAAATGATAGACCAGATTGTTTCTGCCTAAAGTTTGTCTGAGTGAGTAATGTCGATCGGGTGTCGGCCTGGATAGCTCAATTGGTAGAGCCTTGACCTTGTAAGTCAAAGATCCGGGCTTCGACTCCCGGTCCAGGCATTATTTTTACTCAGTCGGAAAAATAAAATTTCAATAAATATTCAAAGATAAACATGTATGGAGATCCATATATTCCCGATTTTTATGAATAATGTGATGGTTCAAAAAACACTGTATGCAAAATCACGTGCAATTTAAAATATAGTGCTTTATAAGTTCAAACCTTAATTATTTACGACGTAACGGCGGAGAATGTTATATTTGACAACCAAAGATTACAGCATATATGAATATCAACTGTATTTCTGTTTCGATGGCCGCAATGAGTTCGGCGAGCACGATTATATTTTCTCATACATTCTGTACATGACATAATACTCAGGAAACATTCAAATGATGCAAATACTGTGATCATAGTTGCCAACATTTAAATTTATTCCACAGCATTTTTAGCCTCGCCTTTATTTCGTCCCACCCTGTTTATAGAATATTCTATTCCAATATAAAAGTGCGATAAAATAAGAAATAATTACTTTTAAAATAAAAGTGGTATGAAATAAAGGCGTTGCTAAAAATGATCCAGTATAAATTGAAATGTTGGCAGCTCTACTGTGAGTGATGAGGCAATTAATGCTTGAACTGTTCACATGTGTGCAAATCTGTTAAATAATCAGGCGAAAAATGATTCCTTTATTATTCTCATCGCTTACAGTTATAAAATTTAAAAGTATCCGAGTTTGCTTTGGGAGTCTGGTGATTTGAACTGAAATGATCAAATTTTATTTTAAATAAAATTAATTCCATTATGTTTCCACTTAAGAAGTTACCAATATCACGTACTTTTAAATATACAATAATCCTTGGTAGAAAAATCTTTAATTATTATTCTTTTTCCAAAAATTCTTCGTCTAATGATACTTACACATGTAGATGTAGTGATACTTTATTAAAAATATATGTTAATCGTGACCATAGACACATAATTAGTGGTAATTTTAGTATTGTTAATGACCCTTGTTTAAAACAACTTGGGGAATATGGTACCAAATTTAGACTTCCTTCAAAACTCAGTCCTACACATATTTATGCACAATTTTTATATGATATTGATCTATTTATTTATAAAATATAATTAGACAATGACAAGCATACTACTTACTGCAACCAATGGAAGCAATTAGCTCTTATAGCGTGAAAAAATCATAATACTTTAACTGCTTTAAATAATATTATTGCTTCCAGCAACAGTAATATAAATTTCCTATTGCTTTGAAAAATCAATCATCTATACGTATAATCTCTTTTAGTAAAATAAAACAAAAGCACTACAACAAACACTGCACAGATTAAAAGCACTACACCAAGGTTTTGTAATTACTTATTTATAGTGCATCCATTGTCATACGGAATTAAAATTAAGCATTTATATAGATTTTATTTATATTTTATTGTCCGTACTTTTAAAAATTAAACTTAATGCTTATATAACAGATACAAAATAAAATGCACACATATGCAAAATGTTTGTTTAGGTGGAACTATTGTCCCATCACCAATATGTAATATGACTAGGCTAGAAACTATACTTCAACTATACTTCTGAAAATTTTAACTTAAAACAAAACATCATGCTCTGACAATATAAAAATATATCTTTTTACAGACTAACTGTGTCATTATATGGGCTAAATTACCTCTATATCTAAAGCAAAAATATTTAGAACTATAACGAATACAATGCAAAACTAGATGGCACAGGTGAACTTTGCTCAGTTCCCCATTATATATACCTTAGAAATTTCTAGCATAGTACACACTATATTATTGTTAAAAGAAATGAATTTGATAGATCACTTGACACAGTTGTGATGTCGATTATCACTTATTCTAAAAAATATATTATCATATTTAAAAATGAAAAAAATAATAATAATTAAATAAAAATAAAAATAAAAATAAAACGAACCAATTTTTATGACCTCTAAATTGCAACTTAAATTCACATACAATATGTTCTTTAAATTTTTACATCCTCTTTCTTGCCACATACGTACCTTTTGCTAATTGGAACTCTATCAAAATCTTTGATCATGTATTATTCGTTCTTTAACGTAATGCAGATCTACAATAACATATTATGACTTTTCCTAATTCGGTTTCTTATCATCTTGTAAATAAATGCAGTTTGTCGCCATGTATGCATTCTTGTCTCCCAATATGCTACATTAACTTTGCTTAAAAACTTCCGCCTTCCCATGGCGAGGGTTGGCAGTTATTGAGGACCGTTTGAAATATGATTATATTTTAACCTTTTCAAAAATTGTATGTGTTTATACGTAACACAATTACAACCATTTTTTTCTCTACAATTTTGAATTTGGCTTCGATTGGAGCTTTGGCAAAATTATTGAAGAAATCGGAGCGTCACTTCATCATCATGACCTTGACCTGAGAAGTCGACGTTTTGGGCTCTCACACCAATGCTATTAAAATCACTTCAATTTTAATTATCCAATAATAACTTTATAAAATTGGTCACCCATACCAATGAGTAATGTATCATATAAAATGTTTAATAAAGTTTTTCGTGATTATCTGCAAAAATGCCTGGATTAATGAACACTGTATTATTGTCTGGACACTTCGCAAGAATTCTAAAGATGTTTTCAAATTAAACTTCAATAACCAACGACCATCTACAACCTTCGTCACAACGATTATAGATTGAAATGTGTCACCTAACAGGGTACCTACGATTCAATTTGTTACATACATCTTACCTTAATTTGTTAATTTATTTTATTGCGACCAGTTTCGTAGTTAATATTCATACAATTCCATACTATTTGTGATGCAATGCTCCCCATAATGCAAATTTATATAAAATATCGCTTTATTCTGCTATGTTAAGACAACCTTAAATTTCGAAAAACTTATGAAATTTTCGAATTAGAATGTTTGTAGTCAATGATGTTCAAGGCATTATCATAAAAGGTATTTTAAAAGTGGTCTGACGATGAAAATATTCCTGAAAATGGATCCTAATGCAAATTGTGCCTTATTCTGCCATGTTAAGAAATTCGTAAGTTTGAAATAACATACAAAGTTTTCAAAGTTCAATTTCCATAGTTAATGATGTTCATGCTAGCATCATAACTAGTAATTTTAAAGCCGGTCTACCATCTTCACAGTTTAAATTTAATGCACATTTAAGCTGAAATTTGCCCTATCTCTCAATTTTAAAAAAATCGTAAATTTCGAATAACTTACGATTTTTTTAAATTATAATGTTGCAAATGATTAGAGTTCTTGTTATTGTCATAGGTAAAATTTTAAAACTAGATCGACCTCTCTGTGAACATTTGTTCTTGAGATAGCGTTTGTTAGCACATAGGCTAACAAACTAACATACTAACAAATTAACAAACTAACACGCTAATGAACTAATAGACAGCGTAATTTTGTTTTTTCAGATTCCTCTCACCTCAAAATGTACAAAAAAGTAAAAATATAAAGGTAGAAAAATTTTTCGAATGCCTAAGTTTCCCATATCTATAGCATGATGGGGAACTAACAATAGGCAAATCACATAATGATTAGAAAAAACGCATGAAACCTTTAACAAAATTATAATGTAAAAAGGAAATAATCACTAGCATACAAGTTCAAAAGTCTTTTCAAACAAATTTTGTATCATTATTTTCTGCAATCTAATGATGAACTTGTCCCACGAGTAGTCGATGGGGTTCACAGAGCTGCCAACCTAATCCGGCAAATTCTTAGTACCGCCCATTTTTCTACACCACTTAAATTTTAGAGTATTTGTTTTCTTAATTCATAGTAAATATATTTGAAGAGAATTACTCTAAAAATTAAGTGGTGTAGAAAAATGGGCGGTACTAACAATTTGCCGGATTAGGTTGGCAGCTCTGGGTTCAGCTCTGAAAGATGAAGGATTGAAGTACCGAATTCGGTTCCAGGTCGCATTCGTCAATCTAGCCGTTCGGAGTTTTTCGTGTTTTTTCTTTTTCCTCGCGTAAATACTGGTTAGTACCCCATGAAAAGACCTTCGCTGACGTCATTTCTCCCATGACTTTGACACACGTGCAGTGAAAGTATGAGTCGTCACCAGCTTAAAAAAAAAAGAAAGAAAGAAAGAAAAGGAAGAAAGAGAAAAAAAAAACATTTCAAGGCTGATTAATAAATTAGTATAAATCAGGAAATATGAAATCCGAAACCAAATTAATATTTAAACTCAACTACAATGCTAGAAAAAATGTAGCTTTGCCACAAGAAATTATGGGATATTGGTTCCATCATTGACAATACATTTACTTATTTAAGAAATTACGGTATAAATTTCGGAGTCTTGACTCTCAACTTCTAAAGGGCTGTTTTTGAAAACAGGGATGAAAGTTTTCTGACTTTCGGCGGAACTCTTCCACGAGAAATTTTTTACAATAATCTGTACCCTATTTAATCAAAGGATATTAGAGTAAAAATACGCTCATCTTTTCTAAATAAAAATAGTGGTGCCGATAACGATAACCACTTTCATCCCAGTGAAAACATGCTACCAGCCTTTCATAGAACATAGTTATTTTATTAACGCTTTGGGTGACGTGAATTGATTTGATTTTAATGCCTACATGCTACACCTTTAAATATAAATTAAAATAGAATGATTGCTCAGATTGTTTGGTGCTGATACTTATACTCATTTTAACACGTTCTTTCTGTTTTCTTAACAATATAATCAAAGTATCCTCATGTCACAGGCTTTTGAACGATTAGAAAATTTCTCTATCACATTTCATATTTTTTATGCGGTTTACTTACCATTTACACTCATGTCCATAAATTAAGGATAATTCAGATTCACACTGAAATCGAACTTTAATGCAAAAATTTCACCTGTAGAAATACCATACACATCTTTAAGAATAATATGCAAATTATAGGAAGCCATCAGATGACGCCGATATGATGTTACAATGACGAAAGTGTAAGAAGGGGGTAGATAGGGAATGGGAGCAAAAAAAAGAAAATTGTTCACAAGCGTTCTGTGTACCGCTCAGTGCCATAACCGAATGGTTATGACACAGAGGTCGCATGCAGATTATTTTTTACGTGGTAGAATTATCGGCCGACTAGAATGTGGGCGTACACAGATAGAAGTATCGGGGGAACTTAGAATCGCCCAAAGTGTCATCTCTAGGCTTTGGCAACGATTCGAAAATGATGGAAATGCCAGTCGACGTTACAGTACTGGCCGGCCCCGAGTTACAATGCCGAATGACCACCGGTATTTGGCAGTAACTGCAAAATAAGAAAATAAAGCACAGCATCAGACCTGTCGCGTCAGCTGTTTGCAGCCACGAGTGCCACATTTTCAAGATAAACCGCGTATAGACGCAGAGCCTGATTAAGGGGGAAGCACACATTATTTATATTTACACCGTTATTTTTTAACAAATACTTTCCTCCTATAATAAACAGAAAATTCTCATTAAAAATTATTTTAAAAGAATTCTGGTGTCTAATAACGGTGAGTAAATTGGATTGTTTTACACCGTTCATTTTTTATAAAAAATATTTCCTCGTCAAAGCGTGGAATTTCTATGACATGAAGTAAAAAATAATTGTAAAAATATTCCGGTGAGAGCGGAGATAATGTGTGCTTCCCCCTTTATCAGGCTCTGCATAGACGTTTGGGAGATATTGGTCTATATGCTCGCAGGCCTGTTAGATGTGTTCCACTCACGGATATGCACTGCGCCAGCGGTTAGCTTGGAGTAGATAACATGCAATGTGGACAGTGGCACAGTGAGCTTGTGTGATGTTTTCCGAAGAGTCCAGGTTTAGCTTGCACTGTGATTCACGCCAGATTTCCATTTGTAGAACGTCAGGTACCCGTTACCACCAAAACAACATCATTGAACGACACCGTTACTGTGGGGCAGGAGTGCTCGTTTGGGGGGGGGGGATATTGGTCACCAGAACAGATCTGCATGTTCAAATTGGAAGACTGATAGGCCAAATTTATCGGGACATCATTCGGGAACAACATGTACGTTTGTTTAGGGGTGTCATGAACCCAGAATTTGTGTTTATGGATGACAATGCCAGTCCTCACCGTGCAAACGTTGTACACCGATGCCTACAATCTGAAGCTATCACCCGCATGGAATGGCCAGCATTCTCACCTGACTAGAATCCGATAAAGCATGTGTAGGACATGCTTTTCCGACGAGTTGTAGTCCGTCAACCACCTCCTACATGTGTACCGGAACTTCGGAGGGCATTGCTTACTGAAAAGAGTAATCTTCCCCAAGATCAGATCAATAGTTTACTACTCAGCATTGCTAGGCGTTGTAAGGACTGTATTTCATCATCTGAGAGACATACAATGTATTAACCATCATACCAACCATGTAATGTTAAGTTTTTATAAGGGGGATATTTTTTGTAATTACTTTAGGGAGCAAAAATCGTATTTTTTATAAATGGCATCCTACATAAACCACCTTTTTTTGTTCTTGATTTTTTGTTTAATGAATGGACTTTATGAATAAGTCATGTTTGTTTTGCTTCTGAACCTTTATTTGCCTCAGCTAGCATTATCCTTTATTTATGGACATGAGTGTATTTGGACAATGCCGTTCGGAGGTTCCCTGGTTTTCTCTGAAACATGCATAAATATGAGATAGTACCCTTTGAAAATACCCCCATTCCACCTAGGATTCGGACGCAGATGTAGTTATCGGCATTAATCCCTATACCAATGTTGCCATCTAAAATTTTGCCATGTTGCTACGGATATCTCAAAATTATTTGATAATAAAAGTCCTTACTTTAGTGAAAAATCGAGAAAATGCTTGGAAAATCTGTGAAAATACTATAAAAAAAAAAGTCTTACAAAAGTACTTCCAAAAAGTTCCTACAAATTGACAATCCATCCCAACATCCTGAAAAAACTGCTATAAATCCATATGTTGTCAACACTGCCCTATACTCTACAGCTTGACATACTCAAGCTATCTACTTTCATGCTCTATCTACTTTCAGCTATCTACTTTCATCTACTTTCATGCTCTACAGCTACACCCCTAAAGATAATTAGATATATTTCTTTACCATGAATAAAATAAAATGACAGCAAAGATTGTTTGGTGCTGCCATCTGTATTTATCATCGAAAGTTCTTTTTGTTATTCTGATATTATCAATAAGTATCCATGCATCACGCGCTTTTGTAAGTTTAAAAAATTTCTCTAGCAAAATCCATGTTTTTGTGTGCATTGTATTTATCATATATATGAAGAAATATATGCCTGTGAACGTGTGAACAAACTTGGTTTGATAAATTCTGCAGAATGCAAAATAAATAAATAAATAAATAAATAAATTTTACACATTCTAAAATGTTCAAAACGGTATAATTTCATCCACTAAATGAACACTGGGTTTTACATTTGTTAAAGAATACTACAAAAATTGTGTTTGCTTTATATGGTAAAAAAGCCTTATTCCTAATTTTGAATTATAAGAAAAATTACAAAAATGAAGTTTATAAAAAGTAATGTTATCTTATTTTTCCTAGCCTTCGCCTATTACAATTCGGCTGTTATGAAGTGATAATGTTGTTTATGTAGGGTTTTTTTTTTTTGTCTTCTTTTCATAAGCATGCAATTTTGTTGGATTAAACTTGCATTACTTACCAGGAAGCCATTCCGATAGTGTAATATTAGAAATCAATTAAATATGTTCATTCGAGAGGGCATAATCTAACGTGATTTTCGACGCATAAACTGTTAGCCCTCGTCAGCCCGTTCTCCAGAAATCTATATTTAAGTTTGAGTAAAAATGTAGTAATAAGAAAGGAGTGGGAGGAGTCCCGTTAAAACCTTCCAGAACCACGACTTTTATCAATTTTTAGATTCTATTCTAGATAATTTTTAGGCATTATATCTCGATTGAATATATCTCAAAGCTGAAATGGACAACTGAATAATGCATCAAAGGACACGTTCGTCTATGCTCTTTAGATTTCTACTTGTTTTGGATTTCATTCATTATTTCAGTAAGGCTTGGTGTTATTGATTCAGACGTGTTTGCACCGATTATTAGCGAACTTTCAGAATTTATAACTCGTAAACGAGATGACTAGGGCTATTGTTTTATGCTTCAAAAAACATAGTTATATATGCCCTTTCGATTAATGCTTGTTTGGCTTTTTTTTATGATTACAGTATGAGATGGTTTTCTGGTTAGAAAGTTTTCAAAGTGTAGATCTACCTTTTCGTGGTGAACACTGGTAACACATTTGTGGCTAAGAGATCTACACTTTTTGGCAGTGTAAATCACTGGTTCGGAGATCCTAAGGGCCTATGGGACCGTAAACACTCTTTATCTTGAGCCAGATTGGCTGAGAATTTATACTGACGGCTCCCGGTTACAGGAGAGGCCCAACGCTGGACCAGGGGTCTACTGTCCCCTCTTTTCATTTGCTAATCCAGATGGTGCTTTTGCCTCCGCAGTCGATGGAGAATTGCTGGCGATAAGGATTGCTCTTTCCCAACAGACTTGTCATTTAAATAGTTTCTCCAGGACTGTTATACTTAGTGACTCTTGGGCCGCATTGCAGTCCTTGATGCCAACATCAAATTCTTTATTCTCTATTGTCCTTGAATGTTGGAGACTGTTACAGGATTTGTCTTCTAACGAAAAAGACATTGTTTTAAAGTGGATCCCTGGACACTGTAGAGTCCTTTGCAATGAAATTGCCGATTCTTTGTCCAAAAGGGGTGCCTTGACTTTACAAATATCTCTTTCTAGTGTATCTTTTGGCACGGTAAAACGATTAATCAAAAATGTAAAGTCTGAGAGGTGCAAAAAGAGCCTCGAATCTCGCACAATACAAAAGTATTGGCGAAACAAACTTTCTGTGGTCTCAAAGTGACCCAGACATAAAATGGTGACTGAGTTTAGGCTGGCCTACAGGCCATGATTGCCTTTTTAAGCATTTGTACAGTTTTAGATTAGTTTCAAGCCCTATCTGCAATCTCTGTAATCTGGGACGGGACATGGATGATGAACATCTCCTTCATTACAATGCTAATGCATTATCCAAGCGTTCTTTAGTAGACCACTACTGGGAGGCCAGGGGCCTTTCAGATACATAGACTATTGTTGCAGCTGTTCTCAGGGCCTGATTAAGGGGGAAGCTCGCTCATACCGGAATATTTTTACAATTATTTTTTACTTCATGTCATAGAAATTCCACGCTTTGACAAGGAAATATTTTTTATAAAAAATGAACGGTGTAAAACAATCCAATTTACTCACTGTTATTAGACACCAGAATTCTTTTAAAATAATTTTTAATGAAAATTTTCTGTTTATTATAGGAGAAAATTATTTGTTAAAAAATAACGGTGTAAGTATAAATAATGTGTAAAGAGCGAGCTTCCCCCTTAATCAGGCCCTGGCTGTTCTATTCTTTTTGTTCTTTATTATTTGATGCTCTTTGTATTTTCTGCTGTAATTGTCTTTTTATCTTGCTATTGGAAAAAAAAAAGTTTTCAAAGTGTTAAAATAATTAAAAAAAACTATAAAAATCAGAAGTTTCCAAACACTTTGTTCACGGAAAAGAAATATCACAATTAATTTTAGTAGAATATCTATTTCACAATAATTATTTTTAGTTATAGAATCATAGAATTTTAGTTTTATATAAAGCAAAAATTAGATACTCAATAGTGGAAGAATTGGCAGCTATTAAATTGTCACTTTTGCGACAGCTGACGTAGATTCACGTCATTTGAAAATCTGTAACTCCGCCAGTGGGCGTTTCTTTTGCAATTTGTATGTTGTTTCTTTCTTAAGTATATACACAATATTCATATTTTTACGATGAATTATTCTATGCATACAAACACTTTGATTAGAATTAAAATAAGTACAATGCATATCCATTTGTAATATAAATGTGAACATAGAAAATTTTGTTCTGAAATACTCTAACTTGGAAGAATAACGCCTACAAGCGAATCTTACTGTCAAAAATACAAAAACATGCTGTCGCGAAAATGTTAAGAAGAGCCTTGCAAAATATCTCATAATATCTGTATGAAAAGTTTAAAGTGATTCATTCATGTGTAATTAAATTTTATTTCTCTAAAATTTAAATGTAATATGTATTATACTACTTTCATATTTAAAATATTTTAAGAATAATTTATCACTTTCGTTGCATAATATACAAAAAAAAAAAAAAAAAAAAAAAAAAAATCTCAAAGTAAAAAATGAAAAGTAAATAATTGTATAAAATTTATGATTAAAAGTATTTATCTAATTACACAAAATATCGATACGTTTTTAAATATTAATTGCTACCGGAATAATGAATAATTTCTTTTTCTTCTAACATAAAATAGAATGTTTTAAAAGGTAAATTGCTACCTTAAATAACGAAAAAAAGTTATTTTACACATTAATTCATCAGAAATGTATACAATTTTTTTTCCTTTAATAAAAAAGCCTATAATTTGAAAAAAAAAAAAAAGGAATAAAATTATTTATTATTACTTTTTTTTTTTTTTTTTTTTTTAATAATCTAAAGAATATTTTAGAAAATGTTTTGTTTATCTTAATTAAACGGACATCAAAATTTGTGCGCTCTTTTTTATAAAAGAAAAAAAATATATCATTATAAAAATTTATTATACGGCAAACTAAAGATTTATTTTGCTAATCTGCATATAAATGATAAAATTAGCATGCTTTGCAAGGAAACAAGAGTTTCCTTATCTGATAAATTGAAAAATTACTTCGTGTTTCAACGATTAGATTTGGAAGCAAAAAGCTAATAAATAAATAAATAAATAATAAAAAACTATGTAAGACAGAGGGAAAGATATAAAAATAAGGAAATTGCAAATTTCAGGCTTCACACATACGTATTATAATTTACTGTTAATAATATTTTTTAAGTTACAAAATTATGCATTTCTTATAATTAACTACTTATGAAAAATTATTACTTTTTTTTTATGTATATTACTTTATTATACATGTTAGTTTATTACCACTGTATATCATTTTTAGGAATGAGAGAGTTACGCTTTTTTTACCACCAGTATTTTCCTACAAAAATTTCTAACCTAAAAAATAACTGTAAAAATATGATAAAAATTTCTGTACGGAAATACCGGTGGCAGAAAAGCAGAACTCTTTCATCCTTGCATTTTATACCACAAGTAAGACGTAATAACTATAATTAATGCATGTTTTAAAAATTGTATAATCAGTTTCTCTAAATTGTTTACGTATTTTATTTATTTATTTATTGAAAGCCTATTATTCAAAAAATCATAAAGTCGTTTAAAAAGTTTTTATTATTTTATAGATTTAACACATTCCATCAAAGAAACTGTTGAATATAAAGGTGTAATAAGTTCCTAGAAAAATTTAAAAATTTTGACTGTTTTATGCGAATAAGAAGAGTTCTTAAACTGCTATCAAACGAAAGAACATATATTCTGAAGTATAATCTATTGCATGTCTAAGCTACTGAACGACCTTCTTGAGCTCAATCAAGGGTTATTTTTTAATATAAACGAAATCCACAAATGTAAACAACGAGCTCAACCAGGAAAAAATAAGGTATTTTTGAAATGACTTTGTTAGTACAATAAACTGAGGATAGGGTACAAATCTAGAGAATATTAAAGAAGAGGTGGTTAACTCCTGAACTGGCAGAACTGATTTTGATGTTACCAAGACATCCTGAATCAATTCCTTGAAACTGCTACTTTCAGAGATGAGAACCTAGAGTTCCGAGTTTTCAATGTTTTTTGTAACATTTCCTTTTTTTTTTTTTGGGGGGGGGAGGGGGGATGAATTCAGTGGTATCTGTAAAGAATTCTCTTCGAATAACTGCAGTTGTAAAATTTATATCAATTTTTTAGCCAATTAATGTGTCAAACAGATTTCTTCAATTCCAATCATTCTATGTTGAGTTAGAAGCGTTTATATTTGTGAACAAATATTGAATCCGTTGTTGTCTCTTTTTTTTTTTTTTTTTTTTTTTGTCCTTCTTCGTATGAAGCATCATAGCTCCCAACATTTTAATTTAGTCCGCAGTATTTTTAGCGCTGCCATTATTTCGAGCCACTTTATTTATAGAAAAATTTTCTCCAACATATTTCAAAATCTCTTAAAAACAAGTGATATGAAATAAAGGCGGGGCTAAAAATACTCCGAAATAAATTCAAATTTCGTCAGCTACGGAAGTATGAAAATACACTGACAATACTCAAAACGAATAAAGAAACAAAATTATGGGGAGCGGAGCTACGCGTGTTACATGTTTTATATGTAATTCGACGGTTGCCCCATATTACAATTTTAATTTTTAATTTTTTGGAATAAATTAAATTTATTCCAGAGCATTTTTAACCCCGCCTTTATTTGAAAACATTTAAATTATAAAATAATTTTCCCCAATATATAATTTTGATAAAATAAGTAAGAAACAAACACACACACACACACACATAACCCCTTACATGTCGTGGAAAATTTACGAAATTCATCCACCGTTCTCTCTCAAATCTGAAATGAGTAAATTCTTCGAAAATACTGCCAAGATAACTTTCAAGGTTATTTTAATGTACTGTAAAGCCGTGTCGGTAGTTTTACTGGAAGGAGTACAATGCAAAGCACCATACATTAGGAAAACTTATACATACGCCCGGGGCAGTTAAGGGGTTAAAATGCAAGTGTTATGAGCAAAAATCGGGGCTAACTATGATCAGGATTATATTATAAATATTGGCAACTCTTGTAATTCTTACATTGGTCACTTCGAAATTTGTGGAGCTACAATCTTACGTCAGTTAGAAAACATGTATGATACGCCAGTTTGTAAAAATAATTGTCTTGTCTTACGCTGACTAAACAATCACCTGAAAAACTCTTTCTGTATTACCTCTCAAGCAGCTTGCTCTCGTAAAAGGCTAGCCAGTCAGCAGGAATTTTCGAGCGTAAAATTTATTGTACAGTCGGGGAAAAAAAAAACGCAATACCCGCTGTAATTTCGTTATTAATTGACTCAAGAACATCTAATAGACATCATTCAACAGGAAATTAAAAGCACTTTCTGAATATGTCGTCAAATTTTGAATTAGGGGTCATCAACATATTGAAATGAGAGCCCACTTTGATTTTTGCAATAGCAACACCCAATTTTCACTTCATTTTCGAATTTCTGAGAGTCTGACAGTGCGGAAAAAGTATACTGTTTGTATACTTTATCTTTAGTATTTATAGAGTCATAATCAAAAATGTGTTAGGGGGTTATCTATAAAAGTAGAAAAATAAAATTAAGATCCTATAAGAAAGAGAGAAAATTTTAATGTTTCACACCGGAAATCTTTCAGGTAAAAAAAAGGAAAAAAATTCGAAATTAATAAATCTCTACCTCTTTTCCAGTTCCTTAATTATCCTGAATTAATTTTATTAGATTTGTATATACTTCAGTACTTTTTTAGATAATTTTAGGTCTATTTAAATACGTTACACTTGCGATTAGTCCATACAGTACTCTTTGAAAAAAAATGCAATATTTTTTAAGTAAAAGTGTCTATTATGTCTGTACTGGTCACCAATAAAGCTTAAATTTTCTTTCGTAGGTTTAACATAATATACGAAATGAAATAATATATATATATATATATATATATATACAACAACGGATAAATTAAATCTTTTCGGATAAATTATTGTAAGCGTTCATGAAGTAAATATTAAACAAATATAATCGCACTTACCAGTTTTGGGTCAGTTGAACTCTTTGGAACTGTACGATTCGTTTTATAATTTCTATGAAAATATAATTTCTTAATTAACCCTTTCGCGACTGTTTACGTAGGTTCAAGCTATTTGAAAATCTGTAACTCTGTCAGTGGGCGTTTCTTTCGTAATTTGTGTGTTACATATTTCTTAAGTGTGTACTCAGTGTTCATATTTTTGCAATTAAATATACTATGGATAGAAATATAATGATTAGAAAGAATATAATTATAAAGTATATCCAATTGTAATATAATTGTGAATACAGAAAATTTGTTCTGAAATATTTTATTTTGAGAGTATAACGCCCGTAGGCGGGTCTTACTGTCAAAAAGACAAAATCCTGCAGTCGCAAAAAGTGTTAAAATATATTTATAAAAGTTTAAAGTACGTTTTTAAAAATGTATAAAGTTAAAATATATTAATAAAATTTTAAAGACTAAAGTGTTCTTAAAATAATAATCGTCCCCCTACAAAATAAATAAATAAGTAAATAAATAAAATAAAATAAAGCAATATATGAAGCAAATGATTAAGCCTTTTTTAACTATAACGGTAGTTAAGAAACGATTTTACAAGTCTGTCTTGCATTCCAATTCCATTCGTTTTTTATATTTGACAATTTCAAATTAAACATATTTTTCTATTTAAAACAGTAAACCCCGCCTATTTAGTTATTTTTTTTTTCTTCTAGTGTTTGTTTAAAAGATTCAAAATTTATCACCAATAATTCGATGAAGTAAATACCACTTGTGCATATTTTTTTCAACATAAAATAAGGGATTTAACACGAATACTCAATGTCACATTTACTTTTCTTTTCTGTAATGTTTTGTTTTGAAGAACGATGAAGGCGGGGCTTGTCTTCTTTAGAAAACAGGAATTCTTGATGCTAAGACTAATGTGTAAAAATCATCATTTTTGTTTAATTTCTTTGCGTTTGACGTTGTTGTTATATAATTTGACCCGTAAATAAAAAATAAAAATATTTTGTTTAATTTTCGTTGTTATTTTTTAAGATTTGATTCCTTATCTCATGCAAAACTTTATAAGAGACGGCCCCCTAAACCACTCCAAAAGAAAGATTTATTTATATCTCTAAAACTAATAACTGGAATGAGCTGCAAATTTGCACACCCATATTTTTCAGCGTTATGATTCATTTTATGTAAAAATTAATATAGGTCATAATTCATAATTTTTATGAATATAAATTTATTAATATTTTTCAGAATTAAATATATTTTTCAGAATCAAAAGTAATGATGGATTATGTTTGGGTTTCTTTACTCTATGTCGTAAACAAAAAATTATATCGATCAAGTTATTTTTTGTGAAGTTAATAATAAAAGTTTGAAATATGAATTTAACATTAGCACCTTCAAACTTTGAACGTTTATAACTCTGAGAAAAAATAAGTAAAATATACAACCAATACACTTTTTCGGGTTGTCGCGATCCCAGGAATTCAAATATAAAATAAAAATAGGGTGTTACCTTTGAAAAAAATCAAAGTTGGTGCGCGTTTTAATATGTAGACGACCCCCAATTCAAAGTTTCAGTTCATTTTCTAAAACTACTCACAATGCCCCGTCGAATGATACCTATTACATTTTTCTACATCGATTAGCAACAAAGTTACGTTGAGTGTTGCGTTTTTTTTTTCCCCGACTGTACGTATGGACTCACTATAATATTTCATGTAAATGAATTCAACATGTAAATTACGGTGTAGACGTCTTTTCATTTTCAATTTTGTCGTTTCAGATTTTTTTTTTTTTTTTTCCATCATTATTTTACAAAATTTACGTTTTTTTTTTTTTTTTTTTTTTTTTTTTTTCAGTAATAATATGCCTGCGCATGTTTTTATTTTTTTTATTATTTATTTATTTATTTATTTATTTTTATTTTTTTTACATTACATTTTTTTACATAAAATTCAAGGTAGATCACTACAAATCTTAGTAACGCAAAATAAGAAATAGTCCTGTCGTACGATAGGAAAAAAAAAAAAAAGCAATATTTTATGCATATATATATATACATAGCTGCCAAATTTGTTTATTTATTCTTGAATGTTCTTAGCGCCGCCCTTTTTTCACGCCGATTTCATTTTAGAGTAACTTTCATCATATTTAATCATAGTTATATATTGAAGAAAATATTTCTATAAATATTTCGGTATGAAAAAAGAGCGGAGCTAACAACATTAATAAATTTAAAAACTTGGCATCTATGTATATATATAATATAATAATTAATGGGAATTATTCTTATGTCTACACTATTGTATTAAATTAAAAAAAAAAAAAAGGCTGAATAGCCGATGTTTTTTACAAGATTTGGTTGCTTTGACTTTCAAATAAAATTTAAAAAAAGAAAGAAAAAAAAAAAAAGAAAGAAACGTTCAAAGCATAAAATCGCTAATTACGAGAAATTTCCCAAACAATTTTCCCTGCAATCAGGTGACTCATTTATGACACTCTTTCTTATATTCCCGAGATAAAGCAATGCTCCGTCCACTGCAACAGTAGGTCTATGGAAAAAAGTTAATATTAATTATACATTAGTTTCTATAGAAACTAATGTATAATGAATTCCACTGCAACAGTAGTTCTATGCAGAGAAGTTAATATTAATTATACGTTAGTTTCTATATAAACTAATGTACAGTCGGGGGAAAAAAACGCAACACTCAACGTAACTTCGTTGCTAATCAATGTAGAAAAATGTAATAGGTATCATTCGACGGGGAATTGTGAGTACTTTCAGAAAATGAACTGAAATTTTGAATTGGGGGTCGTCTACATATTAAAACGCGAACCAACTTTGATTTTTTCAATGGTAACACCATATTTTTATTTTATATTTGAATTCCTGGGATCGCGACAACTCGAAAAAGTATATTGGTTGTATATTTTACTCATTTTTTCACAGAGTTATAAGCGTTCAAAGTTTGAAGGTGCTAATGTTAAATTCATATTTCAAACTTTTATTAATATCTTCATTAAAAATAACTTGATCGATATAATTTTTTTTTTTACGTGATACAGTGAAGAAACCCAAACATAATTCATCATTACTTTTGATTCTGAAAAATATTTTTAATTCTGAAAAATATTAATAAATTCATATTCATAAAAATTATGAATTATGACCTATATTAATTTTTACATAAAATGTATCCTAATGCTGAAAAATATGGGTGTGCAAATTTGCAGCTCATTCCAATTATTAGCTTTCGAGATACAAATAAATCTTTCTTTTAGAGTGGCTCTTATATAGTTTTGCATGAGATAACGAATCAAATCTTAAAAAATAACAAAGAAAATTAAACAAAATACTTTTATTTTTTATTTACGGGTCAAATTATATAACAATAACGTCACACGTAAAGAAATGAAACAAAAATGATGATTTTTAGACATTAGCGTTAGCATCAAGAATTTCTGTTTTCTAAAGAAGACAAGCCCCGCCTTCATCGTTCTTCAAAACAAAACAATACAGTAAAGAAAAGTAAATGTGACATTGAGTATTCGTGTTAAACCCCTTATTTTATGTTGACAAAAATATGCACAAGTGGTATTTACTTCATCGATTAATTGGTGATTAATTTTGAATTTTTTAAACAAACACTAGAAGAAAAAAAAAATAACTAAATAGGCGGGGTTTACTGTTTTAAATTGAAAAATAGGTTTAATGTGAAATTGTCAAATATAAAAAGCGAATGGAATTGGAATGCAAGACAGACCTGTAAAATCGTTTCTTAACTTCCGTCATAGTTAAAAAAAGGCTTAATCATTTGCTTCATATAATAATTTATTTTATTTTATTTATTTACTTATTTATTTATTTTGTAGGGGGACGATTATTATTTCAAGGGCATTTTATTCTTTAAAATTTTATTAATATATTTTAACTTCATACATTTTTAAAAACATACTTTAACTTTTATAAATATATTTTAACACTTTTTGCGACTGCAGGATTTTGTCTTTTTGACAGTAACACCCGCATACGGGCATTATACTCTCAAAATAAAATATTTCAGAACAAATTTTCTGTATTCACAATTATATTACAAATGGATATACATTATAGTTATATTCTTTCTAATCAATATATTTCTATCCATAGTATATTTTATTGCAAAAATATGAACACTTGGTACACACTTAAGAAATATGTAACACACAAATTACGAAAGAAACGCCCACTGACAGAGTTACAGATTTTCAAACGACGGGAATCTACGTCAGCAGTCGCGAAAGGGTTAATTAAGAAATTATATTATCATAGAAATTATAAAACGAATCGTACAGTTCCAAAGATTTCAACTGATCCAAAACTGGTAAGCGCGATTAAAATTGTTTAATATTTACTTCATGAACACTTACAATAATTTATCCGAAAAATTTAGTTTATGCGTTGTTGTATATATATATATTATTTCATTTCGTATATTATGTTACACCTACGAAAGAAAGTTTAAGCTTTATTGGTGATCAGTACAGCCATAATAGACACTTTTACTTGAAAAACATTGCGCTTTTTTCACAGAGTACTGTATGGAGTAATTGCAAGTATAATTTATTTAAATAGACCTAAAATTATCTAAAACAGTACTGAAGTATATATAAATCTAAAAAATTGAATTCAGGATAATTAAGGAGCTGAAAACGAGGCAACGTTTTATTAATTGCTATAAATATTTTTTCTTCCTGAAAAATTTCCGGTGTGAAACATTAAAATTTTTTCTATTTCATATAGGATCGTAATTTTATTTTTCTACGTTTATAGATAACCCCCTAACACATTTTTGATTGTAACTCTATAAATACTAAAGATAAAGTATACAAACAGTATACTTTTCCGCACTGCCAGACTCTCAGAAATTTGAAAATGAAGTCAAAATTGGGTGTTGCTATTGAAAAAATCAAAGTGGGCTCTCATTTCAATATGTTGATGACCCCTAATTCAAAATTTGACGACATATTCGGAAAGTGCTTTGAATTTCCTGTTGAATGATGTGTATTATATGTTCCTGCGTCAATTAATAACGAAATTACAGCGGGTGTTGCGTTTTTTTTTTCTCCAACTGTATAATTAATATTAACTTTTATTAATATTAACTTTTATTTATAGACCTACTATTGCAGTGGACGGAGCATTGCTTTATCTCGGGAATATAAGAAAGACTGTCATAAATGAGTCACTTGATAGTAGGGAAAATTGTTTGGCAAATATCTCATTATTCTATATAAAAATTACTTTAAAATTTTGTACTTTTGCAAATTTTAAAGTAATTTTTATGTAGAACAATGTTAACTTATTAACAAGAAATATGTTCTTTAAAAAACTTGGGCGCAGCTTTAGTGCAGTACCCCTTTGCCAGGGGTGCACTAAAGTTTAAAGTTTTAAAGTTTTCCATCTTTTGACGGATCTCTTTCTCCAGTATTTTATAATAATAATCTCAATCCTATTTAATCACAAAACATCAATGTAAAAATACTATTTATATTTCTAAATAAAAGTCGTGGTGACCTTGTTGCAGAACACATTCTCCCCTGCCTCTTCATGACGTTTAAAATTTTGTCCCAGTTTGGCGAGAAATTAAAACGGTTATCGCAGTTATGTTAAAAAAGACCTTAGCGAGAAACGATCGAGCTACTTCCGTGCGAATTTAAAATTTCGCCAAGTCGGTTTACTAAAGCTGTTCCAAAATATAATTATTTTCTCTATTTTATAACGCATATATATTAAGTGATTCTCTGTTATCGATACCTGATTCAAATATCGCCATAGATTCAGTATTTCATTAAAATTCAATACAGAAAATACTAATATATTTTCGATGCATTTTAATATTGAAGAAAATGTACAGCCTTAGTATATAATCCTTTTGGCGCTTTTTATTTACTAGCTAATGCACCCGTTTTCTGGAACATAATTGGCAATCGAAATTATATTTTTTGGGCGTTGAGAAAATTTGTGTTCAAATCAATACAGAAATATTTCAATGTCATTTCTCTCTCTCTCTCTCTCTCTTTATATATATATATATATATATATATATATATATATATATATATAATGGATATCTTTTCATGCATTGCATAAAAAGAAATGATATCACTTGGGGAACAGTAAAAATTTGAAAAATAAAATAAAAATGAAAAATAAAATCCTGTAAAATGTAGGCATACAGTTATACAATACGTCTTCAGGGCCCCTGATTGTATGTTGTATGAAAAAGCATACCGGCCAACATCCTAATTATGAATCGGAAGATTTTTAGTACACGTCCCTTTTTCCACACCACTTTATTCTTTATTAGTCAGAAGAACACTAAAAAATCGGGGAGGAAATTGCATAAATGCGACCAGTAATACATTTTTAGAAGAAATATTCAATTGCCAATTCCTCTATCATAATAAAAAAAATATTAATCAGTTTTTCAAAATATGCAATATTCAATTAACAAAGAAATATTGACTTATTTTTTATGCAGTATGTGTTTATTAATTTTATATGAATATGTGTTTAATTTATTTATTTTCACGGGTCTTTCAAGAAACAATTAAATAATTATCCGTCAAAACGAATGAATATTGCTTATTAATTTAAGTTAATATTTAAGTTTATTTTTGAAATTTCTTTCCAAATTGATATAATAATACATTTTTTTCTTTTATGATGGAACGTTCGCCGGATATAAAAATCAGCCGCTTAATGAAATCACTTTAGTATGTGATTTTATTAAGCGGAGACTACTGTATTTTTTTTTTTTTCTCGTGGTATTCAAGTGCTATTGTTATAATGCCATGTATTTTATACACTGATCATTCAAGTTGTCGACAGACACTTTCAGTCTTTCAATACATTAAGTCAATTTTGTAAAAGAAATACTAATTGAACCTGTACAATTGCACCAGTGTTCGCTATTCGAAAAACGGTTTTAACTAATACTCGACAGTTACTTGCACCAGTAATCATCATATCGCAATAAAACGTAATTTTTTTTTATATAATCTGATTTTAAATGTGTTTTCACAATATTTTATCAAACAAAATGCCTTTGGCACTACTTAATACCTAAATCCCTTAGGCTTTAAGACACAGGGCACTTAGCGGTCCCTTAATTTATTACCAATTTTTTAAATAGAAAAATTCAGTAATATTTTCCACTTTAATTCTTTGATTTACCTCTTTTTTTTTTTTTTTTTTTTTCGTTGCCTTATTTTTGTGATACTCTCTCCAACTATTTGATGTGAACACACTCACAAGGAACATCACCCAAGTGTCCGGCTCGGATTTCAATTTCTTTCCTATTTCTCTCTCTCTCTCTTTTTTTTTTTTTTTTTTTTGAAGGTGTAGATCCAGGAAAAAATAAGGTATTTTTGAAATGACTTTGTTAGTACACTAAACTGAGGATAGGGTACAAATCTAGAGGGTATTAAAGAAGAGGTGGTTAACTCCCGAACTGGCAGAACTGAATTTGATGTTGCCAGGACATCCTGAATCAATTTTTTGAAACTGCTGCTTTCAGAGATGTGAACCTAGAGTTCCGAATTTTCAATGTTTCTTGAAACACTTCCTTTTTTTTTTGGGGGGGGGGGGGGAATTTAGTGGTATCTGTGAAGAATTCTCTTCGAATAACTGCAGTTGTAAAATTTATGTCAATTTTTTCACCACTTATTGTGACAAATGGGGGAAAAGGACGAAAGGAATTTCGGTCCTGATTCTTGTTTAGTTACAGAAGGGGCATTTTATATTTTCTTCCGTATTTCAAATACAGATGCATCTTCTATATTTCCTTCTCAAATATTTGATGGTTTGAGCAAATATAGTTTTTCTTGTCCAATCACATATTCCAAAGCTTCAAAACAAAAGTTGCTTTTTTGCATTCTGTTACTGTCCCTTCTTGACTGTAGATATTTTTTTTGTTAAAACATAATATTTTTTTTAATATTTCAAATAATATAACAATATATATGCTAGACAGGCAAAGTACAGCCCCTTGAGCCCCAGCCCCCCCTTTTTTTATACGGGCCAGCTTAAAAAATTCTTCTTTTTCCACCTGTAGACTTTCTTGTCCTCTTACTTCCCCCTTCCCCTCTTCTGTGATTCGAAAGCTGTTCTGTTTCTATGAAAAGCTTTCACTTCAAATGATACTCTTTCTTAGTGTTAAACAGAAGAAATTAAGCCACTACTACTTAATAGACCCCACCCGTCCCCCTCCCCCGCCCCCCCCCCCCGCAAAAAAAAAAAAAAAAAAGAAAGAAAGAAAGAAAGAAAGAAAGAAAGAAAAATAAATTTTTAAAAATGCACTACATATTAAACTAAAAGAATAATTTATACATTTATTTTATATATTTAATGTAATTTATAAATAGAAATCTTGTATTAAAAACGTTTTTATGCTTAATATTTTCCGCATAAATTCTTATTCACCTTTATTTATTATAACAAGAAACCTTGGTATTACTTTGAACCGGCTCAAAGTTATGCTGAAAATGAATTTAAGTCTTTGTATTTTATTACATTTCAAATACAAATGAATAAAAAATTAATTAGTCGCAATCAAAAACTAATATTTCTATATGTAAAATGCATAATAATGTATTTAAACGACGTTCAAAATTTGAGGAAACTAATTACTAGGAATATAACCTAAATGCATCTTGGAAATAACAGGACTTCATAAAAATTTAAAATAGCGTAACTATGTACCGACTGATTACAACTTTTTCTTTGTTTTTTTCTAAAGTAAATAGCAAAAACTATAAACAGACGCAAAATAACTCAATATAAATATGTGTCTTAGTTTAATTTTCCCAACAAAATACGATGAAAAATTGTAGGTTGTTCAATGTTAGCTCCAGTAGATTAAAAATAACCTGATTCACTGTACCACAGAATTGACGTTTAGAAGTAATGAAAACAAAACTTTGAATAAATGTCATAAATTACAAGAACTCAAAACAGTTGTTTCGGATCGAGGGAAAACGCGAACCTCCGTCAGGCGAACAAATAGGATCGAGTGCCGCTTTATTTGTAGCACTCATACCTAATTTGTTCGTCACCGAAACAATTGTTTCGACTTCTTTCATTTTATGGAGTTTATTCAACGTTTTTAACTTATTCCTGATTTGCTGTAATTAAACTGGCTAAAGAAAAGTTACAAGTGTAATACAAGTCACGTTCTTGGTGTCAAAATATGTTTGTTTACATTTACAAATACCCCTGGCAACTACTGGTTCCGGAATTCCAATTGAAGTAAATTTAGCCCCGCCTTTATTTCGCACCACTTTATATATAGAAATATTTTCTCCAATATATAACTCTAATAAAATAATAATAAACTACTCTTAAAAGATAAGTGGTATGAAACAAAGGCGGGGCTTAAAACACTCTGCAATAAATTAAAATGTTGGCGTCTATGCTTTAAAGTAAATAAATTCCCTAATATTACCCATTTTTTTTTTCTCTTTAATGTAATTATAATAATAATAATAATAAAAACACATACGCTGTCACAATACAACACCATGGTTGCTATGTCTGTATTTTCAATTTACGTAATATATATATATATATATTAACACTTTCGTGACCGCAAAGTTCTTGTCTTTTCATTTTTTCAAGTTACCTTATTTCTGAATAAGGATTTCTGTATCCACATTTATAATACATATGAATATACATAATAATCATATTCTTCCAAATGAAAGATTTTATGTCCATGGTATTTTGATTGTACAAATATAAATATAAAAAATATTCTTAAGAAATATAGCATCAAACAAATTGCAAAAGAAACGCCCACTGCGGAGTTACAGATTTTCAAATGACGTGAATGTACGTCAGTAGTCACAAAAGCAGAGCTGCCAATCAAATCCGGCAAATTTTTAGCACCGCCCCTTTTCCTACAATACTTAATTTTTAGAGTAATTCTATTCAAATATATTTACGATGAATGTAGAAAACAAATACTCTAAAAATTAAGTGGTGTAGAAAAATGGGCGGTACTAACAATTTGCCGGATTAGGTTGGCAGGTCTGTGAAAGGGTTAATTTAATGTAATATATTTACATGATCAATTAAGATAAAAATTACTACAAGAATATATCGGTAGCAGAGTCAAGTAAAAAAGGCAGGCAACAAGCAATTTTGAATAACCGAGAAAAAGTTAAATTAACATTATTTTGCACAATTTCGTTATGGTTTACTCCTATACAAACAGATTTTTTCAATTCCCATCATTCTATGTTGAGTTAGAAGCGTTTATCTTTGTGAACAAACATTGAATCCGTTGTTGTCTCTTTTTTTTTCCTTCTTCGTATGAAGCATCATAGCTGCCAACATTTTAATTTAGTCCGTAGTATTTTTAGCCTTGCCATTATTTCGAGGCACTTTATTTATAGAAAAATTTTCTCCAACATATATCTAAATCTCTCAAAAAAAAGGGGTATGATATAAAGGTGGGGCTAAAAATACTCCGGAATAAATTGAAAATTCGTCAGCTACGGAAATATGAAAATACACTTAGAATACTCAAAAGGAATAAAGAAATAAAATTATGGGGAGCGGGGCTACGCATGTTACATATTTGATATGTAATTCAACGGTTGCCCCATATTACAATTTTAAATTTTAATTTGTTGGAATAAATTAAATTTATTCCAGAGCATTTTTAATCCCGCCTTTATTTCAAAACATTTAAATTATAAAATAATTTTCCCTAATATATAATTATGATAAAATAAGTAAGAAACAGACATACACACACACTCATAACCCCTTACATGTAGAGGAAAATTTACGAAATGCATCCACCGTTCTCTCTCAAATCTGAAATGAGTAAATCCTTCGAAAATACTGCCAAGATAACTTTCAAGGTTATTTTAATGCATTGTGAAGCCGTGTCGGTAGTTTTACTGGAAGGAGTACAATGCAAAGCATCGTACATTAGAAAAACTTATACATACGCCCGGAGCAGTTAAGGGGTTAAAATGTAAGTGATATGAACAAAAATCGGGGCTAACTACGATCCGGAATGTATTAAATATATTGGCAACTATGGAAATTTTTACATTGGTTACTTCGATGTTTGTGGAGCTACAATCTTACGCCAGTTTGTAAAAATAATTGTCAAGCCTTCGTTTGCGCTAACTGGAAAAACTCTTTTTTCAATACGTCACAAGCAGCTTGCTCTCGTAAAAGGCTAGCTACTCAGCAGGAACAATCAAGCATGAAATATCGCATGTTAGCGACTCACAATAATATACGATGTAACTCATTTAAATATGTAAATTACTGTGCAGACGTATTTTTCTTTTACTTTTGACGTTACAATTGCGTTTTTTCATCATTATTTTACAAAGTTCAGATTTTCCTCTTTTTTTTTTTTTCAGTAATAATATGCTTGCACAAGTTTATATTTTTTTTATTATTAATTAAATAATTTATTTATTTTACATTACATTTTTTTACATAAAATTCAACTTGGATCACTACAAATTTTGGTGACGCAAAATACGAAATAGTCCTGTCGTACTAAAAAAAAAAAAAAAAAAAAAAAAAAAAAAAAATAAGAATTGCAATATTATACATATATACATAGCTGCCATGTTTTTAAATATATTTCGGAATATTCTTAACCCTTCCCTTTTTTCACGACGTTTTCTTTTAGAGTAATTTTCTTCATACTTAATCATAGTTATATATTAAAGAAAATTTTTCTATAAATATTTCGGCATGAAAAAAGGGCAGGGCTAAAAACATTCCGGAATAATTTAAAAACTTGGCAGCTAGGTATATATATATATATATATATATATAATATAATAATTAATGGGAATTATAGTTATGTCTGCACTATTGTATTAAGTAAAGAAAATAGGGCTGAATAGCTGAAAATGTAATGTTTTTCACAAGATTTGGTTGCTTTGACTTACAAATAAAACCAAAAAAAAAAAAAAAAAAAAAAAAAAAAAAAAGAAAGAAAGAAAGAAACGTTCAAAGCATATAATCGCTAATTATGCCAAACAATTTTCCCTGCAATCAGGTGACTCATTTATAACACTCTTTCTTATATTCCCGAGATAAAGCAATGCTCCGTCCACTGCAAAGTAGGTCTATGGATAAAAGTTAATATTAATTATACATTAGTTTCTATAGAAACTAATGTATAATTAATTCCACTGCAACAGTAGGTCTATGGATAAAAGTTAATATTAATTTAGTTTCTATAGAAACTAATGTATAATTAATATTAACTTTTATCCATAGACATACTGTTGCAGTGGACGGAGCATTGCTTTATCTCGGGAATATAAGAAAGAGTGTCATAAATGAGTCACCTGATTCCAGGGAAAATTGTTTGGCATATATCTCATTATTCTACATAAAAATTACTTTAAAATTTTGTACTTTTGCTAATTTGAAAGTAATTTTTATGTAGAATAATGTTAACTTATTAGCAAGAACTATGTTCTTTAAATAACTTGGGCACAGCTTTAGTGCAGTACCCTCTACAGGGGTATATAAGCCTGTTGTCTCGCCAAGGCGAGTTAGTTCAGTTCAGTCTGTGATCAGAGTCGGTCAGCTTGCATTGAGTCTCTTCGAAAGAGACTTGCTTTAAGTGTTATTGCTATACAGTTTGTACTGTGGATTTGCTATTGACAGCTGTTGTTTAAGCTGTGTTTTACTGGTCGAATTGAAGCTGATACTTGGTTTATAGACCTGTATTTTTCTGGAACTTTCTGCGAATAAATTACTGAATTTTTGTACGTTTGGCCTTTCATTCTCGGGCAACTCACGAGCCCCCAAGTACGCAACAATATATATATATATATATACAAGATCTATGCTATTATTATTATTTGTTTATTTTAAATTTGTTGCACTAAAGTTTAAAGTTTAAAATTTTCCATCTTTTGACGGAACTCTTTCACCAGTATTTTATAATAATAATCTCAATCTATTTAATCACAAAACATCGATGTAAAAGTACTATTTTAAAATAAAGGTAGTAGTGACGTTGACGCAGAACACTTTCTTCCCTGCCTTTTGCTGACGTTTAAAATTTTGCCCAGTTTGGCGAGAAATTAAAGTGGCTATCGAAGTTATGTTAAAAAAGACCTTGGCGAGAAACGACCGAGCTACTTCCGTGCCAAATTTAATATTTCGCCAAGTTGGTTTACTAAAGCTGTTCAGAAATATAATTATTTTCTCTATTTTACAACGCATATATATTAAGTTATTCTCTGTTATCGATACCTGATTCAAATATCGCCATAGATTCAGCATTTGACTAAAATTCAATACAGAAAATACTACTGTATTTTCGCTGCATTTTAATATTGAAGAAAAGATACAGCCTTAGTATAGAACCCTTTTGGCGCTTTTTATTTACTAGCTAATGCACCCGTTTTTCGGAACATAAATGGCAATAGAAATTATACTTTTTTGGGCGTTGAGAAAATTTATGTTCAAATCAATACAGAAATATTTCAATGTCATTTCTCTCTTTCTCTCTCTCTTTATAGTATATATATATATATACAGAGCCTGATTAAGGGGGAAGCACACATTATCTCCGCTCTCACCGGAATATTTTTACAATTATTTTTTACTTCATGTCATAGAAATTCCATGCTTTGACGAGGAAATATCTTTTATAAAAAATGAACGGCGTAAAACAATCCAATTTACTCACCATTTTTAGACACCAGAATTCTTTTAAAATAATTTTTAATGAGAATTTTCTGTTTATTATAGGAGGAAAGTATTTGTTAAAAAATAACGGTGTAAGTATAAATAATGTGTGCTTCCCCCTTAATCAGGTTCTGTATATATATATATATATATATATATATATATATGAGATAAAATTTAAATATAGTAGGGAAAAAAATTGAATTATTAAATAAATAGAACTAGAAAAAAGTTTTTATAAACCATCGTGAACATATGATTACTGGTAATTTAGATATTATAGAAAATACTAAGCTAAAAAGTATTATGAATTTAGGTGCCAATTCAGGGATGGAACACGGGCGCAGAATTCATACCACTATCAATGTAAGAAAATTTTCTACCTCTTAAATCGACGATATTATAGGCAGAGAAATTTCTTAAACACATTCCGGTATGAATTCTGCACCCGTGTTCCATCCCTGCAGTTTCAGGTTAAATTTCAATTATACCAATAGAAAAATTATTGATACTATTGCAAAAGGTTTAGATATTTTTATTTTAAAACTCTCTTACAAATATTGTTGGACTTTAGAAGATTTTAAATTATGTAAAAAGATAATTGGGGATTATTTTAAAAGGGATTTGATATTTTATATGGGTTATTTTGGAAAGAAAATTCATGAAGATTACTTTACAGACTTAAAAGAAAACATTGAAAATTTATCTTCGAAAACGTTTTGTTTAACGGTGCTAATTATTTTTTACAAATTCTCGGTATCCCGATGGGAACAAGTTACGCGAGTGCCTTCGCCAACATTTTTTTTTTGTTTATGTTTGAAAGAAAATTCAAAGATATTAAGTTTTATAGGTACATTGGTGACGTAATTGCAATAAACTGTGTAGATTTTGCGAAATATGCAGCTGTAAACTATGAAACCGATCTTGTCTTGACCCGTACAGATTCTGAAGACCAAACTTCTTTTTTAGATTTAAAGATTAAAAAAATAGATAATAACTGGTTTATTGGGATTTATGATAAAAGACAAGATTTTAACTTTAAAGTTTGTAATTTAACAAATTGGTATTTTATATTGATGTATTATATTTTGTGCTTTATTTCTGAATTTAATTGCTTTTTATGCTTTGTATTAATTAAAATTCGTTTGCTGTATGGTCTTGCCTCTATATGTGAGAAGTTGGGAACTAGAAACGTGTTTTTTGGTTAAATTACCAGTGTTTCGTCAGAAACTTCTCATATTCCTTTCCCTACATGGGGGAGCTCCCCTGATGAAGGCCCTCATGTGTATTGGGATTAAATTTTCAATTGGCTTTGTTTTACATATATATATATATATATATAGATCTATTATATATATATATATATATATATATATATATATATAATTGATATCTTTTAATGCATTGCATAAAAAGGAATGCAGAGATGGAACACAGGCGCAGTATTCATACCGGAATCTGTTTAAGAAATTTTACTACCTATAATATCGTTGATTTAAGAAGTAGGAAATTTTCTTACATTGATAGTGGTATGAATACTGCGCCCGTGTTCCATCCCTGGGAATGATATCACTTGGGGAACAGTAAAAATTAAAAAAAAAAAAAAAGAGAGAAAAAAAAACCCCTCTAAAATGTAGGTATACAGTAATACAATACGTCCTCAGGACCCCTGATTGTATGTTGTATGAAAAAGCATACCTGCCAACATCCTAATTATGAATCGGAAGATTTTTCGTATACGTCCTTTTTCCCACACTACTTTATTCTTTATTAGTCGGAAGAACACTAAAAAATTGGGATGGAAATTGTAAAAATGCGACCAGTATTACATTTTTATAAGAAATATTGAATTGCCAATACCTCTATCATAATAAAAAACTATTAAACATTTTTTCAAAATATCCAATATTTAATTAACTAAGAAATATTGACTAATGTTTTATGCAGTATGTGTTTATTAATTTTATATGAATATGTATTTAATTTATTTATTTTCACGGGGGTTTCAAGGAACAATTAAATAATTATCCGTCAAAACGAATTAATATTGCTTATTAATCGCATCAATCGTTTCCTTTTGAAATGTCTTTCCAAATTGATATAATAATACGTTTTTTACTTTTATGATGGAACGTTCGCTAGATATAAAAATCAGCCGCTTAATAAAATGGCTTTATCTGAGAACGAATGTGATTTTATTAAGCGGAGACTACTGTATTTTTTTTTCGCGTGGTATTCAAGTGTCATTGTTATAATGCCATGTATTTTAAACACTGATCCTTCTAGTTGTCGATAGACACTTTCAGTCTTTCAATACGTTAAGTCAATTTTGTAAAAAAAAATACTAATTGAACCTGTAAAATTGCCCCAGTGTTCGCTATTCGAAAAACGGACTTAACTAATAGTCGTCAGTTTCTTGCACTAGTAATCGTCATATCGCAATAAATAGTAAAAATTTGTTAAATGAACTAATTTTAAATGTGTTTTCACAAAATTTTATCAAACGAAATGTCTTTGGCACATACTTAATACCTAAATCCCTTAGGCTTTAAGACACAGGGCATTTAGCGGTCCCTTAATTTAATTACAATTTTTTAAATAGAAAAATTCAGTAATATTTTCTTCTTTAATTCTTTGATTTACCTCTTTTTTTTTTTTTTTTTTTTTTTTTTTTTTTTTTTGCGTTGCCTTATTTTTGTGATACTCTCTCCAACTATTTGATATGAACACACTCACAAAGAACATCACCCAAGTGTCCGGCTCGGATTTCAATTAGAGAGAGGCGTTTCTCTCCTAGAGGCGTTTCTTTCATGTTTGATACTAGCCGCCTTCGGCGACCAGCTGGTTCGCGATTCCTGAAAAATACGAAACTCCCGCTCGGTGGCGCATGCGGCGCCTTTTCCCGTTTCAGGTCAAATAAGAGCTTATTGATATATCGTGAAAAATAGCTTATTGAAAGAGCAGTTAATTCCCATGCGGTAGCGCCTTCGGCGCCCTCTTCCCTTTTCAATATCTGAAACAGCCTGTTTGCTCACCATGTTATGATCTTTAAAATTTCTGACTTTAGCTAAGTCCCGCTCGGTGGCGCCTGCGGCGCCTTATCCCCATTTTAGAACTTTCAACGCCTTCCTCGCTCATTAGAATTTGAAATATTGAAGTTTTAAAATATTACAGCGCCATCTGGCGGTAGAAATTTCTGTAATATGTTATTCAATTCCAAATCAAGGAAGCTTTCAAATGATGTATTACTTATGAAATTATTTTAATTAGTAGCTGAGATACAAAAGAAAATCTAATGAGGACACCATCAAACGTGTAAATCAGGTGAAATCTCGAACTCCACTTTCGATAATATAAAAATGAAATTATATTAATTAGAAGCTGAAACACAAAGATAATACAAACATTTTTTTAAAAGATTTGTGTCTGACTTATCTGTGGTTTTCTCCAAAACTTGCTTAATTCCGGGCTATATACCGTTAAAATTATTAGTACGAAATGGAGCGAAAATCTGAATTTGAAACTCTGTAAAATATAAACGAATAAAAATTTTCTGGTTTTTCCGTAGTTTTCTCCGAAAGTTTCGTACAGAATTTGAACGGCTTATATCATTTTAATAGCCTGCAATAAAAATACTTTAAAATAGCTGTTGAATGATGTATTATGTATTACAATAATGAATATCTTTGATATATTTTAGACTCAAAATGGCTAATCTATCAAGGGCGATTAACGATTTCTATTGAAATCCATCTAAAATTTAAGAATTCCAAAACTGCTTTTTTACAACCGAATTCATGAAAAAAAAGGGAAAAAAATCAATATTATTCTGTTAAAAGTAACTCATTAACAGATGAAATCGGTGAATGGATCATTAAAAGATGAATTAAAAATGAATTTAAATAAATATAATATGTCTATTTATTTTATTTTTAAAGCTATACTTTAGATTTTTTTAACTGCATACAGGTGAGCCATAATGACGGGCATTTTCGAAGTTCTGCTTTTGATCGATTTTAAAATGAAAAAATTCAAAAACTGCTTTTTTTATTTCCAGTACTTTGTCACGTGGGCGAAAAACGAAAAGCAAGAATAGTCAGCCAGAATGTCTAGCACCTGGCACTGAAGAATCTTATTCTCTCTTGTCTGTCAAGGTCAGATCAAGATAGCAAGCAGTATACAGTTCATTACGGAATGGCGATAATGGTTTAATGCCTAAAACTAAAAAAATCATAACTCATTCAGTTTTTGAAATTTTCTCTCAATATTTTGGGAATTGAATTATTGAAGCGAGATCTATATACAAAAAAAAAAGAAATGATTTATCTCTAAACGCTTTTGAGTTATAAAATGTTTTGTGAAAAACTCTATGTTTCGTAAAATCTAAAAATATGGATCGCTAATCCGTATTTTGTAAAAATGTTTATATGGTTCGAAAGAGGATTAAATGTCCTTTCCAAATATGCCAGTTGTTAAGAAATGGAACAGTTACTCGGTCGTACAGGGCGTTTTAAAAAAGACGATCGAGAAAAACAGAAATTTTCGACCCTTTTTAAAACTCTTTTTTTTTTAAATATAAAAAATCCGTATTTTTTTTTTTTTTAAATTGTACTGTAAGTATCGGTAATAAATGCTCTTTCTCGTGGTACAGGTGTATTTTCGATATTTCCAACAGATCGGCAGCGATCGCTTTAGAAAAACCCGCGAAATTTTTCTCTCTCTGCTTTCTCTTTTGAGGAACACGCTGAAGGTCGGAAATTACGATCCGCTCGCTTTTTAATTAATATCTCCGGAACTAATTAAAATTTTTAAATTCAGTTTTCACTATCAACTCGGGAAGGCTTCTGAGCACCCGTAAGTCAAATTTTGTACTTCTGCGTTCAGTAGTGGCTGGACGTATAGATGCACAGACAGAGAGACAGACAGACATCGTCTTTTATTATTATAGATGCTATCAAATTTTACTCAAAAATATGCGAAAAATTTCTTTTTATACAGCAAGTGAATACTCAAATGAATAATTCAGTTGAAATAATTTTCAGTACTATAAATTTCCATTTGTAACTTAAACATGAAAGCGTAAAATCATTTTGCAAAATCATTTAGTATTTTTAAGTCAAAGGCGGAGATTACTGCTAATATGTGGCTAATGTTGTTTTTAACATTTTAAAAATTTAATAAATATAGAAAACATGGACGATAGCAAAAATTTCTATGATCAAAAATATTTGTACATGCCCTCTATCAGAAATTAAAAGTTCATTAAAATCGCAGCCGGGCACTTGGGTGATGTTCCTCGCCAGTAAAATTTCTTTCCTATTTCTCTCTCTCTCTCTCTTTTTTTTTTTTTTTTTTTTTTTTTTTGAAGGTGTAGATCCAGGAAAAAATAAGGTATTTTTGGAATGACTTTGTTAGTACACTAAACTGAGGATAGAGTACAAATTTAGAGGGTATTATAGAAGAGGTGGTTAACTCCCGAACTGGCAGAACTGATTTTGATGTTACCAAGACATCCTGAATCAATATTTTTGAAACTGCTACTTTCAGAGATGAGAACCTAGAGTTCCGAATTTTGAATGTTTCTTGAAACACTTCCTTTTTTTTTTGGGGGGGGGGGGGGAATTTAGTGGTATCTGTGAAGAATTCTCTTCGAATAACTGCAGTTGTAAAATTTATGTCAATTTTTTCACCACTTTTTGTGACAATGGGGGAAAAGGACGAAAGGAATTTCGGTCATGATTCTTGTTTAGTTACAGAAGGGACATTTTGTATTTTTTTCCGTATTACAAATACAGATGCATCTTCTATATTACCTTTTCAAATATTAGATGGTTTGAGCAAATATGGCTTTTCTTGTCCAATCACATATTCCACAACGTCTAAAACAAGAGTTGGTTTTTTGCATTCTGTTACTGTCCCTTCTTGACTGTAGATATTTTCTGTAAAAATATATTTTTTTAATATTTCAAATAATATAACAATACATATGCTAGACTGGCAAAGTACAGCCCCTTGAGCCCCTCCCCCCCCTTTTTTTTATACGGGCCAGCTTAAAAAATGCTTCTTTTTCCACCTGTAGACTTTCTTGTCCTCTTACTTCCCCCCTCCCCTCTTCTGTGATTCGAAAGCTGTTCTGTTTTTATGAAAAGCTTTCGCTTCAAATGATACTCTTTCTTAGTGTTAAACTGAAGAAATTAAGCTACTACTGTTTAATAGATCCCACCCGTCTCATTCCCTCCTCCCCCTGCCCCCACAAAATAAATAAATAAATAAATAAATAAAAATAATTTAAAAAAAATGCACTACATGTTCAACGTTTTTACAACTAAAATAATAATTTATTCTATTTATTTTAAATATTTAATATAATTCATAAATAGAAAGCTTTCATAAGAAACGTTTTTATGCTTAATATTTTCTGCATAAATTCTTATTCACCTTTATTTAATGTAACAAGGAACCTTGGTATTACTTTGAACCGGCTCAAAGTTATGCTGAAAATGAATTTAAGTCTTTGTATTTTATTACATTTCAAATACAAATGAATAAAAAATTAATTAGTCGCAATCAAAAACTAACATTTCTATATGTAAAATGCATAATAATGTATTTAAACGACGTTCAAAATTTGAGGAAACTAATTACTAGGAATATAACCTAAATGCATCTTGGAAATAACAGGACTTCATAAAAATTTAAAATAGCGTAACTAGATGTACCGACTGATTACAACTTTTTCTTTGTTTTTTTCTAAAGTAAAGAGCAAAAACTATAAACAGACTCACAATAACTAAATATGATTATGTTTCTTAGTTTAATTTTCCCAGCAAAGTACAATGAAAAATTGTAGGTTGTTCAATGTTAGCTCCAGTAGATTAAAAATGACCTGATTGACTATACCACAGAACTGACGTTTAGAAGTAATAAAAACAAAACTTTGAATAAATGTCATAAATTATAAGAACTCAAAACAATTGTTTCGGATCGAGAGAAAACATGACCCTCCGTCAGGCGAACAAATAGGATCGAGTGCCGATTTATTTGCAGCACTCGTACCTATTTTGTTCGTCTCCGAAATAATTTTTTCGACTTGTTTATTTTTATGGAGTTTATTCAAAGTTTTTGACTTATTCCTGATTAGCTGTAATTAAACTGGCCAAAGAAAAGTTACAAGTGTAGTACAAGTCACGTTCTTGGTGTCAAAATATGTTTGTTTACATTTACAAATAACCCTGGCAGCTACTAGTTCCGGAATTCCAATTGAAGTAAAATTATTGAAGTATATTTAGCCCCGCCTTTATTTCACACCACTTTATTTATAGAAAAAAATTCTCCAATATGTAACTCTAATAAAATGAGAATAAACTACTCTTAAAAGATAAGTGGTATGAAATAAAGGCACTCTGCAATAAATTAAAATTTTGGCGTCTATGCTTTAAAGTATATAAATTCCCTAATATTACCAATTTTTTTTCTCCTTAATGTAATAATAATAATAATTATAAAAACAAATACATTTTCACAATATAACACCATGGTTGCTATGTCTGTATTTTCAATTTAAGTAATATATAGATATATATTAACACTTTCGTGACCGCATGTTCTTGTCTTTTTATTTTTTCAAGTTACTTTATTTCAGAATAAGGATTTCTGTATCCATATTTATAATACATATGAATATACATAATAATCATACTCTTCCAAGTGAAAGATATTATGTCCATAGTATTTTGATTGTACAAATATAATTATAAAAAATATTCTTAAGAAATATAGCATCTAACAAATTGCAAAAGAAACGCCCACTACGCAGTTACAGATTTTCAAATGACGTGAATGTACATCAGTAGTTGCGAAAGCAGAGCTGCCAATCAAATCCGGCAAATTGTTAGCACGGCTTCTTTTCCTACACCACTTAATTTTTAGAGTAATTCTCTTCAAATATATTTACGATGAATGTAGAAAAAAGTCTCTAAAAATTAAGTGGTGTGGAAAAAGGGGCTCTGCGAAAGTGGTAATTTACTGTAATACATTTACATGATCGATTAAGATAAAAATTACTACAAGAATATATTGGTAGCAGAGTCAAGTAAAAAAGGCAGGCAATAAGTAATTTTGAATAACCAAGAAAAAGTTAACATTATTTTGCGCAATTTCGTTATGGTTTACTCCTATACTAAACAGTAGTAATGTATGTCAAAAAGATTTTTTTCAATTCCCATCAATCTATGTTGAGTTTTAAGCGTTTATATTTGTAAATAAATATTGAATCCGTTGTTAAACAGTGTGTCAACAGTCGAAATTTTCCCCTGATTTTTCCACCAGTATATACATAGAATAATTTTTGTTTAATTGATCCGGAAAACTTACTACTAAAATTTCCGAAAGCAAAATACTGGTGGAAGAATCAGTAAAAAAAATTTCGAATGTCGCCACCCTGTAAAATGAGAACGTTAAGCATCATTTTCTCAAAACTAATTTTTATGTAGTTGCGTTTAGTTTAAAAAGTTTCATGCGTGTTTTGTTTTGTTGAATCTTTAGGAAACCTCATTTAAATATTTTTTTTTATATACCTTAACACAAAACTTAGATACAGTTTTCTAATTTTCTTTTCTAATTTTTTAAAATTTTGAAAAAAAAAAAAAAAAAGAATGAACTTTTGATTGAAAAAAGATTTTTTTTTTCTTTTTTTGTATTATTTTAATGGTAAATAAGAATTTTATAAACTTTTATTAAAATCATCCAAAACTTATGATAAAAGGTTTGGAAATCTAATTCATAAGTTTATAAGCAAGAAGCATTTTGAAATTCAAAAATTCATTAATAATTTAATAATTATCTTAATCAAATGTAAAAGGAAACTTAATTTTAAAATGACATTTTTCATGTCTAAATAAATTTATACTGTAGTTTATTTGTGTTTATTTAATATTATTACTTTATTTTTTATTTATTTATTTATTTATTTATTTATTTTTTAAGTCAACTGCCCCTTAATTAAATTTTACTTTATATATGTTAGCGTTTATGCCAAGATTTCTGAATTGTAAGAGGCATAGGAACTACTCATTTTTTGCTCAATGCCACTCTTTTCCGCGAACAGTTATATACCAGTTTAATCCTAATTTCATATTTGAAACAACTACGCTTCAAAAAACGTGGTGTAAAAAAATCAGATTAGCAATCCTTCTGGGAATCCTGAATATCTTGGCATCCGGGATAAGATTTCTTCTTATTTTTGCTAATATTAATGCCATAGGGAAATGTTTATCTTATTTTGACAGCAGTTTTTTGTTAACAGGTTAATGATTAGAAATTAGTGTTATTGAATAAAATACAATAGCTGTGATCTCATTCCTGGTTGCACTACGTGTTTTCCTTTGAAGTAGGTATTATCACGTATGAGATTTTACAAAATAATATTATTCGAGGCCATTGAAAAAGAGAGAGAGAGATTGTCTTACTTTCTAGAGCTGTACAAAGTCATAGCTGCTTACATTGTAATTGTTATTCCAGAGAAAACAAATCTAAAAATTAAGTGATGTGGAAAAAGAGGCGTGTACTATCAATACTACGGTTCATTAATTACGATGTTGGCAGCCATGCGTAAAGTGCATCGCACTTGAAAATTATTTGAGACATTTGCAAAGTTATTTTAGATATAAATAACTAAAATTCGAAGTTATTACGAAAATGTTGAATGTTTAAAAGCCCTTTAAGGGAAAAAAAATCACGGTTTTATTTATTTATTTATTTATTATATCATTTATTCATTTTTATTATCTTTTTCTTTTCTCTTACTTGAATGCCTTATGAATCTTATAGATATTGCACTGAGAATAATTTATAGCAAACTGTCATGACAAAAAATTATTTCTATCTTAATAATTTTAGCATTATTTTATTATTATCATTTTAGAAAAAAGAAAAGAAAAAGAAATTTACTTCTCTAATATTTGACATAAGAATATTTTCAAATTTTCATTTATGAATAAAAAAAGATTTAATGACTTTAGCGTCGCAGGTTTAGCAGCCGTCAGCTTCCTTCTTGCTTAAAAAATAATAATAATAAGGAGTATCATTTAACATTTGTAAAATGACCGCTTAAAAATTGTAGCTTTTTCCGGTTATTATTTAGTATATCTTAAGTATATCATTATTTCTTAAGTATATCAGCCTACAATTAATGTTATTGATATAATAGTTGTAAACTCATCCATTATTTTTTCACATCAACACGAATTAAAGGTATAGCAATCAAATTTACTAAAATTAATATAATAATACGTATGATATTATTGCAACTGTAATATTGGTAATACATGGTACAATAATGTTTTTCCTTAACATTTTCGCGACTGCTGACGTAGATTCACGTCATTCGAAAATCTGTAACTCCGCCAGTAGGCGTTTCTTTTGAAATTTGCATGTTGTTTATTTCTTAAGTATATTCCCAATATTCATATTTTTTCAATGAAATACACTGCTGATAGAAATACTTTGATTAGAAAGAATATAATTATAATGCATATGTATTTGTAATATAAATGCAGGGATGGAAGACGGGCGCATAATTCATACCGGATTGTGTTCTACTTATAATAACCACTTATAATTTCTCTACTTATAATATCGTTGATTTAAGAAGTAGAAAATTTTCTTACATTGATAGTGATATGAATTCTTCGCCCGTGTTCCATCCCTGTAAATGTGAGTAAAGAAAATTTTGTTCTGAAATATTGTAACTTGAGAGAATAACTTCTACAGGCGGACCTTACTGTCAAAAAGACAAAAACATGCGGTCGCGAAAGTGTTAAGATGAAATGAGTTGATGTTAGGATTTAGTGCTTCAGAATGTGCTTATTTTAAAAGCATTTCATATAAAATGCTAATAAACATTTGTTTTAATTTCTCTCTCTCTCTGTCTCTCTCTCTTTTTTTTCTTCTAATTTTAATAAAATTATCATTACTTTATTTTTATTTTAATAAAGAAAATTTTTAAATCTGATAGCTATTTTATTCCGTCCGAATTCATCTAAATTGCATTAAAGAAATTAATTGATTCTTTCAACCGATAACTATATAGTGGACAGGGAATATATTTATCTTTCCGTTAGGAAAATAGAAAACGTCAGCTCTCCATCAGCAAGTATTGCAACTGAAAAACCACTGCATTTACTAAGTTTCTGGATTTCATCAACTTGTGCAAATATAGTTCATCCTATACAGCAATACTCAGTTGAATTGCTACTGCTAATTTGTTTTTTAACATACTTATTTTAATACATTTTTATGTATTTGCCATGACGAAATTCACTTTAAGAAGACAGCTATAATCATCATTTGTTCCATATTTAAAATTTTAACTGCATTTTTTTTTATTATTATTATTATTAACGTGTTACAGATCATATACGTGTTACAGATCATAACGTGTTACAGATCGTGTTACAGATCATACCTAATATTTTATTATTTATTTCAAGAATAACTCTTAATTGTTACTCAACCAAATTATACTCTAAACATTAATATGATTTTTGTACAGTACGTAGTTAACACAGGGCCTGATTAAGGGGGAAGCTCGCTCTTTACACATTATTTATACTTACACCGTTATTTTTTAACAAATAATTTTCTCCTATAATAAACAGAAAATTTTCATTAAAAATTATTTTAAAAGAATTCTGGTGTCTAATAACAGTGAGTAAATTGGATTGTTTTACACCGTTCATTTTTTATAAAAAATATTTCCTTGTCAAAGCGTGGAATTTCTATGACATGAAGTAAAAAATAATTGTAAAAATATTCCGGTATGAGCGAGCTTCCCCCTTAATCAGGCCCTGAGTTAACAGATACACTATTTTCAAATAATTTTCCTTGCTTTGTTTAATCTCGGAAAAATTTTACAATACATTAGTGTTTTTAAAATGTGATTAAGAAAAATACGGTTATTCAACATTCGTACATACAACAACGTAGATAAATCGAGATCACACTTGCCAAATTTTACACTATTTTACTATCTGATTTTTGTAATCAAATTTCTCTGTAATGTTTTATACGATACACTGTAAGTAGAAGGGTCTTAAATTAAGGTAGAAATGTATTTGAAATACCAATTCAGACAAAAAAGTGTCGAATACTTCTGAAGCTTAATTTGAATTGCTGTTAACGTAGATTTTAACAGTACTGGTTATCTTACCCCTCCTTAATTTCCAATTTGTCTTTATCGAATTGAATTCCAGAGTAAGAGAAAGTCTTGTGAGTGCCTAACCAGATTATTTTTAAGTAAATTGTAAACAAAACAGACCTTATTTATTTATTGTTCCCTTTTTAAGTATTTTTTACATCTAAATGCAGATCTATTTTTAATAATTTATTTATTAATTATTATTTTTTATGTACCAGATGTTACTATACAATATTCAGGAATATTTAAAACTATACTAGGTGTTTCAAAAGTATTAAAACTCGGTTTTATTCTTTACAAATTAGAGTTAAGTAGGTAATGTAAATTGCAAAATTATTCAAAATAAGGTAGGAAATATGACCATGTTAAGAAAAATCACTTTCCGCTACTTTTCAGAAAGTTACACTCTTTAAATTTTTATAAGACAACTCTAGTCTTTAATTTTCATTTATTTTGTTTTATTTTATTTTATTTTTGTCAATTAGATTGTTTTTATTTCATAACTATATAATTAGTTCTTATTTCCTAGACATGTTGCAGACTACGTAAATGTTAATATAAATTATTGATTGCAAAAAAAAAAAAAAAAAAAAAAAAAAAAACTGTGTTTCAAGCAAAGTTTTATTAGAAATTAGAATAATAAACACCACATTCTCTTATGAGAAACATTCGTTTTTCTTTTTTCTTTTTTTAATTTTTAGCACAACTCATCCTCAATTCCTCCACTAAATTTGATGGCATTTCGGCTAGTAAATCAAACTGTGAATGTTTCTAAATAGTGTTAAAAAATAAATAAATATACTGTATAAAAAGACAATTTTGTCATTTTTTAAAAGAGAGAGAAAATTTTCTTGCAAACTTTTATCTAATATTTATCAAAAAACTCACCATTTAACAGAATATTATTTTATCATTTTAAATTTTATATAAAATATTATTAACGATAATAAGAATTCTACACCAAGGTTATATCACTATACACTGTAGCCAGGCTAATTTTATTATTGATGAAATAGCTGATAAGTGCTACGAATTTTTAAAACCACTTTTCTGTAATAAAATTTTCTTCTTTCTGCAAAATTACACAAATAACTATAAAAACTTATACAAAAACTCTAAAATAATAATAATAATAATAATAATATAGTATCAAAAAATCGTAGTACTTGACTACTAAGTTACGTTGAACTCTATTCTTCACAATGCTTCTTTTATAACGCATTAAGCAATTCAATTTAGAATTTGTTATTTTATGTATTACATAATCATAATAATTGCTTTCAATTTAAAAATAAATACGAATTTATTCATTTTATAGATATTACATGGAACATGTTAAAAGCAAATTTGAAATAGTTTAAAAGAATATGTTAAATATTATTTATTATACGTTTAGAAAACTTTCTTTTCTTTTCTTTATTTGATAAAATGTTATGACTTTTTTAATGCTTAATTTTTTTAATATATGAAATTGATTGAAATACAGGGTAAGTCAAAATGAATATAGCGATTACAAACGGCTATAACTATTTAATGGAAAAGAGTTTATCGATAAGATTAACACAGAATGTAGATGGAACTTCAAAATTTTGTACACATACGTCATAGATGTTCTATGTGACTTCCCTTGGTCACACGGACAAGATCTAGGCGGTAGTTCATTTCACGCCATACATTCTGAAGCACTTGTTCAGCCATCGACGCAAGCGCATTACAAATGCGTACTTTGAAGTCTTCAATTGTTTTGGGCATGGGAAGCACATACACCCTCTCTCTCACATAAACCCATAGATAAAAATCGCAGGGTCTCAAAGTACGCATTTGTAATGCGCTTGCGTCGGTGACTGCAGACA
Source organism: Salticus scenicus (assembly GCA_963930645.1). Lineage (NCBI taxonomy): Eukaryota > Metazoa > Arthropoda > Arachnida > Araneae > Salticidae > Salticus > Salticus scenicus. The sequence goes on from OZ005657.1 coordinate 112,854,245, forward strand.
TGCTTCGGAATGTATGGCGTGAAATGGACAACCGTCTAAATGTTGTCCGTGTGACCAAGGGAAGTCACATAGAACATCTATGACGTATGTCTACAAAATTTTGGAGTTCCGTCTACATTCTGTGTTAATCTTATCGTTAAATTCTTTTCCATTAAATAGCTATAGCCGTTTGTAATCGCTATATTCATTTTGACTTACCCTGTATTATTGTTTAACTTGCAGTTCATTAATTAAAAATTATTAAATATACTGCACAAAATGTTTAACCAGAAAAATTAAAGTTAATACATTTTATTTTTATTAATTTTAAAACATCTATATGTTACAAATAATAGTACACTTTCAATACTTAACAAATAAATGCAAATTGATTTTAGTATTGGATTAAATATATCCACATACTTTTGTCAACATCAGAGGAATCAAATAATTCTTTGAGTAATTTTATTCTCTTCATTCTCTAAAGAAGTAAAATTAATCAGAAATGACTTTTCAGTCTTACACTTTCAATTAGTGGAAGTTAATGTGAGTAACCAGAATTAATAATTTAGGTTTCTTTGAAGTCACATAAATTCTATTAATGTTAGCGATTCTAAACTGAAGTAGATTCTTGGAGGTCCACATTTAACATATTTATCATTTGTTGTCATTTATTTTATTATCTAACCTTACAAACTGTTATTAAATTATAAACTCTAAAACATTATTGGCATTAAGTAAACTCAATGTATAAAATCTTTGTGCATGCAATAGTTTTATTGTTATTACTAAAATAATATATTAACTTTTGTTACTTTTAATCTTGAAATTTTTTTAATTAGTCTTCATATAAATAATGTATTTCTTCAAAGCAAATTTCTCGCTGTTTTTTTTTTTTTTTTTTTTTTTTAAATCTTATCCTTATGTATTCTTAGTTATTTTAATATTAATACAAAGTTGACACAGGTCGTTCATTTTCTAAGGACTCTTCCACAACTGTACTCGAACAATAAATTTATTTTTAATGTTATAGACTTATTTTATGACAAAAATTGTTATTAAAAATTAGAGGTAAATATAGGTAAGAAATAAGCAAACACTGTTACATCTTCGAAACCTTTCAATTCTTTTAAAAATAGTGATACTGGACATGTAGGAAATTCTTCTTCAAAAGATACGTGTTAAAATATTTTTACACAGTAAATTTAGGGTTAGTTAGGAGATTAATTCATAATGAACTGAAAATTTTAGGATCAGCTGCTTAAGAAAAGAGCAAGGACACCTGAAAAATCCTGCATTCTTCAACCACGTTTCTCGCGACCATGGAAGCCTCTGCATAAGTGCTGACGTCTAGAGTTAAAATAGAGCTGTTAGGTGTTATCCCTAGTGGTTTTGAGAAAAAAAGCGGTAGGGGAACGCTGAATGACTGCGTGACATATCAAATGAATGACTTACTAAATCCCAACCTACTGGTAAATTGGCACCCATACAAGCCTTTAGAATCGTTCTCAATGCTAGGCACGGGAAATGTGGTTGCTTCATAATTTCTATTCTTAGCTTCTATACAAAAATGAGGATCAACGATGATCGCTAATCACATTTTGCTTTGTTCGAAGTTTTTCCCCTTTCTAAGGTAGATGGATTAGAACATAGAAATTTTAGTTCAGGGCGAGCTTGCGCAGAATTGTAATAAATTCCAAGTCAACAAAATAAATAATCTGGTGTGTCACTCACATGAATTTCTCTTACCTTGAAATTAAATACCATACAGACAGATTGGGCATTAGGGGATACGATAACGAATACTGTTATATGAACCATTGTTAAAAACAATTTAAAATAGGCTTCGGAAAAGTTCCATTTGGCAAATAATTCTGTATGGGGGGGGGGGCTACAGCCCACCTCAATCCCCTGTTTCAATACGTCACTCACATTTAAAGATAATTCAAAAGCTGTTATTAAATTAAAAAATTCATTCCAAATTATTCAGATAATTTTCACCCGCACCATTCCTGAAATTTAACAATTTTGACAAAATTTTTCAAAATACAACATTTGGATTGCCTGAAATTATTTGTTTTTAAGTTATTCTGATAAAAGACATGGACAAAGATTAAACGTTAAAAAAATGTTTTATTCAGGGAACTTCAATATTCAGGGAACCTCAAAACATGTATATATACAAAAAAAAAAAAAAAAAAAAAAAAAAAAAAAAAAATGCTTATTATTTAGTTTAAAAAAATGATTTATTTACCACATGGGTATGGGAAATTACCGTAATTTAGTGAAGACAAGCCGCGGGCTATCTTTAAAAAAAAAACATTGATTTTGGGGACTGCGACTTATCTATCTGTGCGGGCTATCTAGTAATGCCAAATTCCGTCGTCCATGGAACAGTCGATCTTCCCCGAAAACGGAAGTTTAGTATTCGACTCTCTCGAGCACTGATTCACGCTTATAATCTCTTATTTATTAACTAATAATCTCTTATTTTGATTCATTTGCATATACGTCTGGAGTTCGCCATCTTGTTCCCTTTTTTTTTTATTTTTTTGCATCGTATTTGTATATTGGCTTTAATTTGTTTTATTATTATTTTTTTTTTTATACAGTGCCTTTTAAAATAATTTATTTCTTTCATTTATAATTAATCATTTTTATGACTTTATATATATGCCTGGATTCCACCATCTTGTTCCCGTGTTTCTCATATTTGTTGCCATTACATCTGCATACTGGTATAGTTTGATTTTATTTTCTTTATACCTAATTATTCTTTTAAAAAATATTATTTTTATTTATAATTAAAATTTATTATTTTTATTAACTTGCGTAGATGTCAGAAGACCAATATCTTTTTTTCCTTATTTATCTGTCATATCATTGTAACAATGCTTGCATAAGCCGCGGCTTACCTTCCGGTGCGGTTTATCTAAGAGCATTGATTTTTTTCCCACAACATTTTAATAAGCTGCGGCTTATCTACCAGTGCATCTTATATACACTAAATTACGGTATATAAAATTTCTGAGCAGTTTTTCTAAACATGTTAAAATATTATAGTAAAGCAACTACACTAATTACTTTTAATAAAAAAGAATATTTTCACTAAACTATTGGCAGTCCTGTACATCTTCTAAAAATTATGTGCACATCACATTGTGCACTTAAATATCATCTTATATTAATAACATATAGCACAGCTTGAAATGAACTTCCACGAATTTCCAAGTAGTATCCCGCTGTATTCTAGTTCTTTTGTGTAGCCCTGTAAACGAACGGTGAATGATTCTCATACCACATTCTACACGAAACATGCTTTTATGCATATAAAAAAAATATATATTTATTTCATTTGGTTTCTTGCAGCCTATAGATATTAAACTCAACTTACTTGCAATTTCCCCCATAGACATTATATATTTTAATACTCTTGGATGTCCCTGTACACGAACCATTTGCTTGATCTCAACGAAAAGGTTAGTGCTTTATCTCTATATCATACATATTTAGAATACCGAGTTTAGACTTTCTGCTGTTATTCATTCTTGCGATATGGTGGTAACATACACACAGAGCAACCACTAAAATAACGCTTTTCGGATTCAGGAGTCCTGAAAACGTTTAATAATAACAAAAACTCAAGTTCGAAAATTTGACCCAAAAACAATACTATCACTACCATAGCCTCCTAAACTAGATGCCTGTCGCGTGGCTCGGAAGCTTGGCAACAGTTGAAGCGGTAGACAGCGCCACCTGGTACAGATTGCAGGATTTTTCTATTCGACTGTCACCAATAATTTTAAGAAGTAATATGTGATATTCATAATCGACGTTTCTTCGATTCTATTCGCCTTTTATGTATATCATATCCCACTTTTGAAAATTTTTGGTGGCTGTTGAATAAAAAAGTCACGCAATCTGTACCAGGTGGCGCTGTCTACCGCTTCAACTGTTGCCAAGTTTCTGAGCCACGCGACAGGCATCTAGTTTAGGAGGCTATGTCACTACCATATATATAGGTAAGCGAAAGTAAAAACCAAAAAATCACACTAGCAAAATAAGTTTCGAGAAAGAAAAAAGCTTTTGAATTTTGGTAACAACTTAAATATATGATATTTTGAACAGAAATTTAACACCCCGATGGCATTCTTTGTTAGCGAGCTTTGTTACTCTCTGGCGGTTCAAGGTTCGATGAAACACAAGGTTAACATTTTAAATATTTATTTATCTATGTTTATTTATTTTATTTTATTTCGTAATTAAAACAAAGATAAAATTTATATTTTAAATTAAAGAAAATTATAAATAAACAGAAAAGTATGAATACATAAAATGTATACAAATGTTGTTTAATTAAAAGTTAATATTACTAATTAAATTTTCAAATTTAAACTTTTTTTTTATTCAGAGGATTAAAAATTTTACAATCATACTTCGTCCGCAGCTTTAATTGAATAAAATAAATAAATTATAAATACATGAAAATCTGCATGAAAATCTGCCCCAACACCTTTTTTTTCAAATTTCTATGTAAAATGACCGCCTGAATCCGAATATGACGCTCATTTTGCCCTAACCCACCGTTTTTTAGGAACGCCTCCTATTTTTATTACTTTTCGGTAAGTTTATGGCTATAAATTAGATTTGTAGGGAGGGAAAGGACTGTGTTAACTGTTAAATATCTTTTGACAGACTACAGAGTTAGAAAATTCTGAAACATGAACATTTGCAGCAAGGAGAAAATTTAGAGGGGGATTTGCCACTGAAATTATACATTACATTTATTATATTTTATTAATCAATTATTATTATTTATTGTACATTATATTTTCTTTGTTTGTAAGCGTTAAAATAATTATTTTTCATTTTCCAAATCAAATTCATGGCCATAAAATTGCCGAACAGTTATAAAAATTGGGGAGAGGGTGGTGTCCCTAAAAAACGGTAGGTGATTGGGCAAAAGGGGGGTCATATTCGGATTCAAGAGGTCATTCTATATAAGAATCAGCAAGAATAGTATCAGGGCTCGTTTTTTTTTTTTTTTTTTTTTTTCAGCGGAGTGATATTACTCTAAATAACATACATAGAAATAAAGGGAAAAATCACAAGAAAATTAAAATAAGTAAAAAGTCTGGAGTGTATACCACCAAAGATATTCGTTCAACATTTAATACAATAGAATTCTATGGTGAAATTTTTTAAATGGCAGTGGAGAGATTTATTCAACAGAAAAAAAAGTGACCTCAAACAAATATAAACAACGCTAGTTTAAATATATGCACCATTTTGCTGTGTTGCGTTGAACACTGAACGAAAATCTTGCGTAAGATACGGCCTTATAAAGGATAGTTAGCGGATATGATATTTAAATCTTACAAGAAACATCACCCAAGTGTCCGGCTCGGATTTCAATTAGAGAGAGGCGTTTCTTTCCTAGAGGCGTTTCTTTCATATTTGATATGCTATCAAATTTTACTCAAAAATATGCGAAAAATTTGTTTTTATACAGCAAGTGAATACTCAAATGAATAATTCAGTTGAAATATTTTTTAGTACTATAAATTTCCATCTGTAACTTAAACATGAAAGTGCAAAATCATTTAGTATTTTTAAGTCAAAGGCGGAGCTTACTGCTGATATGTGGCTAATGTTGTTTTTAACATTTTAAAAATTTAATAAATATAGAAAACATGGAAGCAAAAATTTCTATGATCAAAAATATTCGGTACATGCCCTCTATCAGAAATTAAAAGTTCATTAAAATCGCAGCCGGGCACTTGGGTGATGTTCATTGTTAGTCTGAGCCTTATGTTTGGGTTTTATTATGTTAATTTTGTATAACTGCATATATTATGGAAGTATTAGAGCTGGGATGAAAGAGTTCGTCTTTTGATGGAACTTTTCCACCAGTATTTTTTAACAATAATCTCTATCCTATTTAATCAAAAAACAAAAATGTAAAATTCACTAAATTTTTCTCAATAAAATTATCGATACAGCTGAAGCTAACCGCTTTCACTCCAGCATTAGAGAGGAACTGCAATTTTATTTCATACACAGAAAAATAAAAAAACAAATATATGAAAAAGTAAAAGTTCTGGAGATTAATATTTAAAGAAAGAAATGTTTCTTTACTGTTGTATACGCACCCTTCCCCACAAGTTCACAACTATTTATTATGTATCTCTAGAAAGATATATATATATATATACACATATATTAATTGCAAGTACATTTCCGAAATTTGTTGCGAAAAGACATAGCATTTGTTATTTGTTTAATTATTATATAATATTTTGTGAAAACATTATCAACAGATAAATGATGGCTAAGGAAGATTTTTATAGTTTATCAGGAGTTGAGGAAAAAATTCTTGATGAATCACTGTATTATGCATCGAAATCTATATTAACCCCTTAACGCGCGCTGTCCTCGCTACGAGGACGCAAAAATTAAGATCCAGCTGCAAAAATTCATCCCGGAAATTTTTTAGCAAAAATGTACGTTTATAACATACCAGAAAAGGCCAGTTTTTTTAAACATAAAATTTAAATTTTTTTTTAGTTTAATTTACTTCATGAATTCCGGTGGCAGTATAGTTTAAATGATCCTAATTGTCTTGCGCCGCAAAGGGTTAAAGGATACTGTCATGTATTTGGAATATTTGCTTGTCGAAAGCTATATTCATTGCAGAAAGAATTGTTTAATTTGTTTGAATTATAATTTTATTTAAAGAAATACATAGACACACATATTTATATAGATATACGGTTATAGTTATTATTTTTCTGTTAATAAAACTAATTTTGAGAAGTGATATTTGATACATATAATAGGCTATTAATCTTTGAAGTGATTAGGCAAACGTTACAATTAAAAATTATTGGTGATTATTGAATAAAAATTCCGCCAGATCTGGCAACGCTGCTTACACATATCAGCTTAATTTACCCATATCACATACTTGCCAACGAACTTATTATGAATCGTACAATTTTTAGTACCCGCCTTTTTTTTCACACCAATAATTTTTTAGAGTAATTGTAGTCTTATTTAATCGTAACAACATTTGGAGAGAATAACTTTAAAAATATAGTGGTATGAGAAAAAGGGCGTTTTTTTAGGGGGAGTTAACAATTGTACGGTTATTAATGACATGGTTGGCAAGTATGATATCAGCCAGGGGTCGTGCTCTCCGCCCTTTTTTCAGGACACTTCCATGAATAAGAAAATTTTAAATTTATTGCTACCACTATTTTTATAAAATAATCTCTACCCCTGTATAATCATGGCACATTATTATAAATATAGCACAAGTATTTCTGCATGAAATATGTGGCGGCAAAAGAGAAGAAAATTTCTTATATCTGAGAGTGTCCTGGAAAAAGAGGCAGAGAGTACTACCCCCGTATCAGCCAACTCAAACTTCTTTTTCAGGACTGCAATCGTTTAAATTTAAATAAAATAATTAAATAAATGTAAAGAGTTTTAAAGTTGGAACGAGAAGATTTCAAACCAGTGAAATTTAGGTTTTGTGTTTTAGACATTTTTGTGCGGAAGATTTTGAGGAAAAAAAAATAAGTAAACGTTAATGACTTGTAAACGGTGGCTAGATTAAAGGCTTAAAAGTGGGCGGATCTAGACATGCATCATTGTACACACGGTGTGTTACCCGTTTATTTATTTTATTTTATTTTTATTTTTTTGTCACTGAAATTCATTGTACATATGGTGTGCAATTCGTCTCGAACAGGTTCATTTGTAACAGGAGGTCGCACGATAACTTCAGTATGTACAACGTTAAGTGGAACGACTGTGAACAACGAGAGATTCGGTCAGTAACCGCTGAAGCTGAAAAGGAAATGTATTAAATTGAGTTAAACTTGTTATCTAGTAGCTTAAACCTAGTAGCTTTTGCAATCTTTATCTGGTTTTGTTCTTTTTTCTTTCACTTTTTTTTTTTTTTTTTTTTTTTAATTTTTTAATTCTTTTTTTTTTTCTGATTTTTTAATTATTGAATTGATATACCCACTACCAATACAAAAGTTTTGTTTACAAATACCTCACAACAATGTCATTTAAGTGCAATTATTATTATTAACTATGTAATTGTAGTTGCAATAAAGCGCAATTTTTCCTACACTTGTGCGTAATCACTCCTACCCTATAAGGAGAGCACGGAAGAAGATTGTATAGGAATTAAAACGAGATAGTGCAGAGAGCGCGGGAACCGGAGCTTTCTTTTCCGCATTAATTCAGCCGAGTGTCGGAAAGCGATTCGATCGCCGCCTGGTGTAGTATCTTTGAAACTTGTCGGAAGAAATTGAAAGCCCGCCTTCGGCCAACACCACCTGTAATAATGCCTCCGAGCTGAGCTCTACGTCACGGAAGATCGACCGATTTCATCCAATCCCCACGATCCAACATGTATCATAGGAAGTGTTGATTAGATGAAATCGGCCGATCTTCCATGACGTAGAGCTCAGCTCGGAGGCATTATTACAGGAGGTGTTGCTTCGGCTTCAGTCATTATCCGATTTCCGGGAGCGACCTACGAACGAACAGCCAGAAATGTAAAGAAACGCGCTGATTGGTGGATTTTCGAGATCTGGTCGCCCTCTATCGGGAAGATGAAAATTACTACCTTTCCGTAACATTCGTAATACATCCTATACTCTTTTAATCCGTGAAGGAGAGATTGCGCAAAATAGCTCTCTTGGTTTTATTAAAGCTGTTGTTTTAAATTATGACAGAGCGGCAAAATAGTAATGGAAATGTATAGAAAAAGGATCAATTCAAAATTATGCACCAATAAATTAGCAAAAAAATTAATATTTGAATTTTTTATATCATTCTGTTGAACTGTGCGCTAACTCTCCTAGCTTTACCTCAGACGTAAGATACTAAAGATTACATAGAAAATATGTTTTAGTAAAAGAAATTGTTTTCAAGTGTTTTCACCAATTTTGGAGAAAATGCAAAGTTTACCTTCACTTATGTCCATGACTAAGCAACGATTAAAAATAAAAATATCGACACCTCTTAGTGTTTTGCATATTTTTGAAAGTACTTGAAAATCATCTTTTCAAACGATGATATATTTCTGAGTTTTCACGGCATTTGCTTGCGGACTTTTTTATTTATTTATTTTTTTTTTTTTTAAGAGTTAGTTTATATATTAAGCTAATAAATTATGCAAAAAAAAAGAAAAAAAAATTGCAAGCGCTTGCGCATATGCAATTAAAAATTTAGTAAACATGTTCAAATTTCCTCAGATATTTGATATTTTTATATTCTGATTGCAGTATGTTGGGTCTAATGCAGTATGTCAACTTTTCTTAAAGTGACATTGCTTTGCTTTTAAAACCTTGCATGTCGTAAAACAAAAAACAAACGAAATTTGTCGACGTCATTAAAGAGATCTTTATATCTCTGTTTGTATATCATGTTGTTGTATTTGTATATTTTAATAAAAGCTCATAATAATATACTATATCTAGAACTAATTTCAAACATTATTTTTTACAGAGTGATCCCAAAGACTACATATTTGGTTATTTTGGGATTAATCCTCTTTTGGCCTTCGGACAATACTTCCGCTGGAATATATGTGGTATAACATGTTATTTTTATACCTAAAGTTTCAAGAGAATCCATAAAGTATTTGTTTAGTTATTTGAAAAAACATCTAGGTAGCTCAGTTATAGTTATCCGTCCTTAGGTTTTGTTTTATTGCATATTTTTTATATTCATAAAATTATGTTCTATATTCATTATGTTCACACAATATTGAATAAAAATCATTCATCATTCGTCAATAGGTTTATACGTGCATGAAAAAAAGAAAAATATATATATGGAAATTGTTCCTAATTCATTTAAAATTATTCAATGTGTTGTTTATACTACAGTCCGTTAAGAAATTATAAGACCACTTTAATTTTGCAAATTATAAGAAAAATAAAGATTCTAATCTTAATTTAAATACATAAAATAACATATTGCTCTATATTTTTTTATAATTAGTTTGCAATAACTTGGTATAAAGCAGTAAATGTTTAATTAAAATATATATTAGAAAAAAGTGAAAAATATCCTGTTAAGAAAATATAAGACCACTTTTCAAAAAACAAAATTGTATAAAAATTTAATATGATATTGGCCCTCCATTTTTCCCGATGACTTCAAACACTCTGTTTTTCATTGAAGTAACCAGGTGATTAAGTTCAGTTATAGAAATATTGTCCCATTCTTTTACAATGGCTACTTCCAGTTCATTGGCAGATGAAAATTGTTTATTATTATTATAGCATAAACTTTGCAAGATAATATACCCCATAGGTTTTCCATGGGGTTCAAGTCTGGACTTCGACTTGGCCATGGCAAAACATTATTTTTTTCTTTTTTAAACCATTCCTGTGTGGATTTAGATGTATGACAAGTAGCATTGTCCTGTTGAAACATCCAGTTAGCACCACCTAATAAAGGTCCAAACGGTATCATACGATCATATAGCATAGACTGATATTGTGTACAATTTATATGACCCGAAATCCGCTGTAAATCACACAACCCCTCATAACTGAAAGTTCCCCAAATCATTACTGATCCCCCACCCATTTGTCGACTGAAGCATTCTTTTAGTTCCTTCCTCAAGTCGTGCCAATAGTGTTTGTAACCATCGGGACCATCAAGGTTAAATTCCTTTTCATCAGAAAATATAATTTGTTTCCACTCATCATTCCATGACATGACATTTTTAGCCCATTTTAATCTTTCTTCTCGATGGCATTTCAATAACTTTGGTTTTTTCATCAGTTTTATAAATTCCGTATTAATATTTAATTTAAGACTCTTCCAGAATGTTACATGTGAAGTTTTCTTGCTGAAATGTTTCGAAATTTCACGAGTTGAAAGACTTTTTTAGTTGACAGTCGAAAAATTTGTTTATTTTCACGTGCTGTCAAAATATTTTTTCTACCAGATCGTTTTATTTTGTTTGACATAATCTTTTCTAATTATAGCATTATGAATGGCAGTTTTAGAACGGTTCATTAACCTCGCAATATCTGTTTCAGATTTACCAGAACCTTTATAAAACAAAATTTTTCTCGCTTCGCACTCCGATAATTCTTTACCTCGAGGCATCGTCAAATTAACTGTAGATAACACATTCAAAACCTAAGCATTTGCTTCTTAGGTAATGCTTTTACGAAATACTGACGCATGCGCTTTATAATGAGTTTTACGTCATGTATAATATGCTAATTTTCTCAGGTGGTCTTATAATTTCTTAACAGTCACAGTCTTTAATTTTTAGAAAAATGAATAAATTTTAATGAAATTTAATTTAATTCTAAAAGTTGAAATTAGTATAGGATGCGTTTTCTTATCAATTTTAAATACGCAACTAAAAATTTGCATATTACGCTCTCTTCTTCAGAAATGCACCAATATGCTTGTGATCTTATAATTTCTTAACGCACTGTATACTAAATTTAAGTACACTGTTTGATGTGGATATAATTTTATAGACTATAAAAGTCTACCCAAAATTAAGCGAACTTATTTTTTCTATTAAACATACATTTGGTATCATTTAAAAAAAAAAAAAAAAAAAAATTAACCGAGTCCAGGAAAGCACCTGAGGAGAGATAATTAATTTTCATACCAATATGGTGAACAAAGTATTGTTTCAAGTCCGATTTTCAACGCTGATTTTTTACTATAATTATATCATTCTATTGTTCTCTAACTGTAACAATCAAGTTCACAGTGGTTGATATGTGCATATGTCGATTATCAGCAAAAGTTTTAAACAAATAATTGTATTAAATTCAAAATTAGTGTTTTGAAAATCAAATGAGACTGTCACTTAAAGTACAATACAGAATTAAAGAACTGGTGTACAATCACTATTCAGACTTGAAAACTTCTTCACACACCATAACATTAATGAAACCGCTACCGGTCATGCTTTTGCCTCCAAGGCAGTAGTACGAGTTTTGCACCTGAAGAAGAAAAGCCACGTCCTTTCGTAACCGGTTATGTTTTCATCAATGTTATGATGTGTAAAGAAGTTTTTAAGTCAATTAAAACTGTTTCTAAAAGTGCTTTAAATTGTTTTTTAAAGTATATCCATTTCCAGTACTTTTTATCTTACCCATTAACTATCTGAGCGCCGCTGAAGGATATATCTGCATACTTGCCAACCTAACCCGGAATATCGTTAGTCCCGCCTATTTTTTCCCACCACTCTTTTTTAGAGTACTTTTCTTCTTATTTAATCGTAAATATATTTGAAGAGAATTATTCTAAAAATTAAGTGGTATATAAAAAGGGGCGGAAACTAACAGTCTTTCGGGTTAGGTTCACAAGTAAGCATCCGGTCACTGAACTATTCCTTTTTCCACAATATACTGATAATTCAAAACTATATAATTATGAATTTTAGCTTGCTTTTCAAATTTGAAGGTCTTAAATAATAATCATAGTGATTATAATCATGTACATAATTACATTTTAATCTCAAATTCAATCAAGCATTATTTAAGTCCATTGAAAAATTGTGCAGTGAAAACAACATTACAATTTTGCCCTTTTCATAGGTGGTCAGATGGTTAATTTAAAATTTGTCTTTATGGTATTCAAGTGCAGGATGAGAGAATATTGTATGATTGCCACGCTAGATTACTTAACCGACGATAAATTTAAGTAAAATTTAATATTAAACCGTAGTAGTATTCAAAATATATAGTTTCTCATATCCCACCCCCCCTGTATACACAACTGGCAAATCTGTCGCTTACCTATTATCACTTGCTTAGAAATATTTACTTCGATGTATTTAGTTGCAAAATTTTAGTCATTAAATAAAGCAAACATTTTCTTCATAAAATTGGTGTTAAAAAACAAAAAAAAGTTGGCAACCATACCTGAATCAATGTTACATGTTTTATTTCATTGAATTGTAACTTTACATGTAAACGTTTTAGTGAAAAAAATTTATGGTTGCTAAATTTCCTGACTTTAGATAGAAACCTAATACCACAGTTTATGATTAATAATATTTCCTAAGATTTAATGTGTTGCAAGTTTCCATTAAAACTTAGTACTGTTGATTTTTTCGGAAAGAAAGTTTCCTTTCTTTGATGTTTGTTGCTATGAAATTATACTGGGAACAGAAAATTTAATTGAGAGTTTAAAGTTAAAATTTTATCGTAATAGCATAGGTGGCAAAATTTAATGTTTCTAAGTGAGATCAGGTGTAGTAGTAGTTTCAATATATTTTTCACACTTTCAAGGATGAGAAATTTTTGCCTCTTTTGCTAACACTTTTTTTTAGAGAATTCTTTACTGTGTTTTTGAAGTAACATGTTGTGATTAAACAGTATAGAAATCATTCTATAAAAACAGTAATAGCAAGAAAGTCATAAATTTCTAATTTCTAAAAGTGTCCTGAAAAAAGAAAAACAAAGGCGGAGACTGCGATTCCTGTGAGATAAAGTAGCCCTATCTGATAGAGTTCTCTGATATTAATTTACCCTTTAGTATTATAAAATACTGCTATAAATTATAAAGTAAAATATTATAAAATATTGGTGTGATTTAGTTGGTATGTGATATTAATACAATTAATAACAGATTTCTGCAAAATTTCATAAAAAGTTATTTGTAATTTAAGGATTAAGAAATAATATTTATCTTGTTTTAAAAATCATACGATATTTAAAACCTCAAATTTGATGAGAAATTATATAATGATAGATAAAAATTTAACAATTCAAAGATTTATATTGGTATTCTAGGAAATAAGTTTACAGAACGTATTAATCAATTTAAATTTATGTAAATTTCCTTCTATTGAGGTTTCCAAGATAGAAATAATCATTTATTATCTCATTCAAACAATTCTAATGTGAGAAGAGAATGTATTTCATATAACTGACAGAGAGCTTTCGACTTTTCACTAGAGAAAATAATTTAAATTAAAGTAAAATATGAGACTATCATTTCTCCTATATATATATATATATATATATATATATATATATATATTCTGAGATAAGTCATTATGATAAACAGAAAAATCGTGGAAGAAATTTACAACTGAGTTAATCTTAACACTTTGCTTGCAGATCACATAAAAATACGTTTTTCATAAAAAACGAGCCCCGCATTCAGGCGTTCCCCTAAAAAAATAATTTATTAAAAAAAAAAAATGTGTTCATGTTTAACACTTTATATGCTGCTTATGTGTATGTATGCCAGTGACATTTACAAAATGAATTACTAAGAATAAAATTTGAATAATTTAATCCTGCATACGTAAAATCCTTTTAATAAATAATGTAACGTTTCAGACAAATGCCAAAAGGTGGGGTTAACAGTTCAAAATAGGAAAAGACACCCAAGACTATGTGTTAAATGGATAGCATTCGTAAGAAATGGCGCTATATTCAAAAAGCGACCTCCCAATATATTTGAAAAGAAAAGTTCTGGTGAGTGTATTTTGCTTGTATCAACCAGATTCTTTACACTAACATGTAAAATTATACAAAAGCTTTAACCCACCAGAGAATCATGAAAGGACGCATGTTCGGATTCACCTGAAGAGACAGAGAGCGAAACAAATGGATTAGGGATAAAACCCATGTTATTGACGCCATTGTATTGTATAGAATGGAGTTGGGCTTGGCATCTTGCTCGAATAAACGATGATAGATGAGCCACCGAAGATAAGATACCGAGAGATAAGAAAAAACGAAAGAAGGGATCACAGTGGCGTTGGAGAGGTGAGATTGTCAAAGTTGAAGGAGCAAAAGAAGAATTTCAGAAAATAGAGAAAAATTTCAGATCTCAGTGCATGTTGGAATCACTCAGGAGAGACCTTAATCTTACAGTGGATTGATAAAGGCTGAACTTCATGATGATGATGATGATATATATATATATATATATATATATATATAGGGGAAGGTGGTATTCCTCGGACCTATTTTGACTTTTCCAATTTTAATTTTGTAATTATTCGAAAAAACTAAATACAAATAGCTTTTTTTAAAACTGCATAGTGTTACATACAACATATATATTCTAAAATGTCATTAAAATTATGCCAATTATATATTTTTTTTTAATAAAAAAAAAGTGAATTTGAGTCCAAGGTACACCTTGGACCATTTATTAAAAGATACAGGAACACTCAATTTCAAGTAGAAAATCTATTTATTAATCAATTACACACATATGAATTTAAATAAAATTTTTTTTTATTTCAAAATCATTAATGTGTCGCAACTTTTTCAAGAACTCATAGAAAAGTTGAGCTTCCAAGCAAACATAGATTACTTCATTGAGACTCCTAACAGTAAGCATTTTAACTGCATGTGACATTGTTTGTATATCTAAATAAATAAAGATAGAAATGGCATCGATCCGAGGTACACTTATGTCCAAGGTACACCACTTTCCCCTAACGAGATGCATCATAGACAGAGATCAGTCGCTGGCACACGATAAATACTAGGTATACTTTCCGGAAAACATTTTTATTTCACCAGATTTGCATGTCGGGACTTTACAGAAGGCAATGAAGGCTTAGCCGTTCACTTGCCGATTTCCGGACGGTGTGGTGGTCATTGCCGTAGAACTCTGTACAGAGCTGCCAACCTAATCCGGAAAACGTTAGCACCGCCCCTTTTTCCACACCACTTAATTTCTTGAGTAAATCTCGTCCAATTTTGTTTTTTTTCGATGAATTAAGAAATAAAATTCTCTAAAGAAAAGACTGGTGTAGAAAAATGGGCGGTACTAACATTTTGCCGGATTAGGGTAGCAGCTCTGTCTGTAGGAGCGTCGAATGCTGTAGCTTCTGCGTAATTTTGGAAGGGAGGGTAACGTCAGTGTTTAACAGTTGAAAACCATATCAAAAAGTCCTCTGGTTGTTGAAAGTTTGGCTTTATATACGCGATTCCCAAGCTCATCATTGGACACTCAGGTCACCTGGATCTGTAAAAGAATTTTTTCGGATCAATTAATATGCATGATGGATGCCGCGCAAGTTGTAAATGGCGTTAGTGTCAGCAAATTTTGACTTATAATTTCGTTCCTTTTCTCATTTCTGAGTGATGAAGTCTTTTGCCACGAAACAATCTTTAAAGGGGCAATTACGAATTATTTGCGATTTATAATTTCGACTAGCGATTTTCACAATTTTAAATTGGGTTTTTACTATCTATATATATATATCTCGTTTTTGTTTTATTTCAAAAGAAAATAAGTCCTGTGTTCAAAAGCAAATTAATAAATTGAATACCACACTTTTATTTAGAATTTTTTTTAGAAATATGTATCTAAAAATCATCTATGAAACTAATAGGTTGTGTTCATCACAGAATTTTATTCTATATTTCCTATACAAATTCACACGATACAAATTATAAAATTATTATTCAATTAATTTATTAAAATCATTTTTCATGATGAATGCAGATGAATTTTATCACAGAGAAGTATAAAACTGAATATCGTAAAAAAGTCAATTTTGCGACCTATAAACAAGAATTGAGAAAATTATTTTATTATTTTTTTCTTTTTTAATTAATTTTCTTTAAAAAAAAAATGATAATTTTGCTCTACGTTATCACCAGTGTATGGTTCAATCATTCGATTGGACAGTATTCACGAGTCTTTTTGTTTTTTTTTTACTAACATAGGGAGTTGGTTTGAGAGACAGACATTTTCTAAAAATGGTCAAATCGTATTCAGAGTATCTCAAAAAGTGTCAATCCATACATATCCGGAAGCCGAAAACTTTAAAGAGTTCAATACTTTCTTTAGAGCCTGATTAAGGGGGAAGCGTACATTATCTCCGCTCTCACCGGAATATTTTTACAATTATTTTTACTTTCTTCTATATGTAATATAGAGAAAGTATTGGATTCGCGAAAATTTTCGACCTCCGTTTTTTGACGGATCTACACGTTTTGGGATGTCCTGAACACGAATTGATAGTTTTTAGAAAATGTCTGTCTGTCTGTCTGTCTGTGTGTCTGTCTGTCTGTCTGTCTGTGTGTCTGTATCATTTTTTTGTGGACGCTGTATCTCACGAACATATGAATGAAATTTAACGAAACTTGGTATTTAGTTGCACCCTGACATGAACTGGTGCCCATTAGATTTGGGGATCAATAGCTCAACAGGTGGCGCTGTAATCGCATTTTATGCAAATTTTTAACATGGCAGCATAGGACAAAATTCCGTATAAATGGGCATAATGAGAGTTATTTTAAACTTGTGATTGTAAAATGATTTTGAGTTATTGATGATAGTAGTAGTTAACTAGGAAAAAAAATTGTGCATGGGGGGGCATCGGTTCCCCCCCTGGGGGGGAAGTACCCCCCCGGGGGTGTTAAATTTTAAAGATGGGTATCATTCGAAAGATCTCGTCAATACCTTTAAAACGAATGGTTGAACCATAAATCTGTGATAATTTAAAACAAAGTTATCGATTTTTTTTACTTTTAACAAAAAAAAAAACTTAGAAAAATAATCGTATTTTTTTTTTTTTTTTTTTTTTTAACGAAATTTTACCAAACTTGGTATTTAGTTCGTCCCCGACATAAACTGTTGCTGATTATATTTGGGGATCAATAGCTCAACAGGTGGCGCTGTGATAGCATTTTATCTAAATTTTTAACATGGCAGCATAGGACAAAAATTCGTATAAATGTGCATAATAAGAGTTATTTTACACTTGTGTTTGTAAAATTAATATGAATTATTGATAATAGTAGTACGTAACTAGGAAAAAAATTTTGTGCATGGGGGGGCATCGATTCCCCCCCTGGGGGGGAAGTACCACCCCGGGGGGGGGTAAATTTTGAAGATGGGTATCATTCGAAAGGTCTCGTCAATACCTTTAAAATGAATGAATGAACTATAAATCTGTGATAATTTAAAACAAAGTTATCGATTTTTTTTACTTTTAACCAAAAAAAAAAAAAATTCTATTTTTTTTTTTTTTTTTTTTTTTTAAATATTGTTAGTGATTGAATATGTATTAATTTTCACAAAAAAAAAAAAAAAAAAGGAAAAAAAAAATTTTTTTTTTTTTTTAAATATTGTTACTGATTGAATATGTATAGGAAAATATAGAAGAAAGTCTTGTGGTGGCCACAACATACTAGTTTACTTCATGTCATAGAAATTCCACGCTTTGACCAGGAAATATTTTTTATAAAAAATGAACGGTGTAAAACAATCCAATTTACTCACCGTTATTAGACACCAGAATTCTTTTAAAATAATTTTTAATGATAATTTTCTGTTTGTTATAGGAGGAAAGTATTTGTTAAAAAATAACGGTGTAAGTATAAATAATGTGTGCTTCCCCCTTAATCAGGCTCTGACTTTCTTCTTATGTATATACAGGCAGAGCCTGATAAAGGGGGAAGCACACATTATTTATACTTACACCGTTATTTTTTAACAAATACTTTCCTCCTATAACAAACAGAAAATTCTCATTAAAAATTATTTTAAAAGAATTCTGGTGTCTAATAACGGTGAGTAAATTGGATTGTTTTACACCGTTCATTTTTTATAAAAAATATTTCCTCGTCAAAGCGTGGAATTTCTATGACATGAAGTAAAAAATAATTGTAAAAATATTCCGGTGAGAGCGGAGATAATGTGTGCTTCCCCCTTAATCAGACTCTGTAAACAGGGTTGTTATAATTAAAGTTCGGCAATTCAGAATACTTTAGAGCCGATTCTACGGCTCCAAACGTAACAAAATTTCACTAGTAGTTAGTACAAGTGATGCTTCCAGCGAAAATGGGAAAAAAAAAAAATTAGACATCTTTGTTAATAAGTGGAGCTGCTCCAATATCTAAGGCGATTTTTGCAGATACATTCGATCAACTTCGGTCAATCCAGACGAAACACACAAATTTTATTTTGTTTTTTACAATATATCAGCAAAATTCGCGTTAGATATTGGGATAGCACCACCTATTGATGAAAATTGCAGCTCAACTGTTTTTTTTTTTTTTTTTTTTTTTTTTCGATTTCCGAAGAGTCCAGCGCCACCTAATTATTTTCGTCAACTGGCTCTGTGCTCTGTAAAACCAAAAGAAAGAAGAAAAAAAAAAAAAAGATACAATTTTTGCCAATAGTTGGCGCTGCGTGAATATCTAAGGCGATTTTTGCAGATTTTTTGTAAAAAGCAAAATGAAGTTTGTGTGTTTCGTCAGGATTCATCGAAATTGCTATAATGAATCTTCAAAAATTAACATCTGTGGAAAAAAAAAATTTCTTAATTTAATCTTTTACAAAAAATCTGCAAAAATAGCCTTAGATATTGGCACAGCGCCACCTATTGACGAACATTGTAACTTATTTTATTATTATTATTTTTTTTTTCGATTTTGTCAGAGCGCAGCGCCACCTATTAAAGAAAAAGATTAGGGGGCACTGTGCTCTACGAAGAACACAGAAAAAAAAAGGAGTTTTCGTTAATAGGCGGCGCTGAGCTAATATCTAAGGCTATTTTGCAGATTTTTTGTGGGAAACAAAATGAATTTTGTGTTTTTCAAAATTTTTGTTTTGTGTGAGAAGCGCTATCGATTGTCGAAAATTTGAACTAATTTTTTTTTTTTTTTTTACGATTTTACAGATCGCATCGCTTGTACAGTCACCCCAAAAAAAAAACGTCACCCCCACCTAATTTTGCCGTAAATTATCGTAGAAACATGCGACTGGTACCAATCAGTTTGTAATAACGTCTAGTTTATATTGTTATAGTTAGATTTTACTTAGGAGGTCGTCTACATATTAAAACTGACATCAACTTCATTTTTTTCAATGGTAACCCCCATTTTTTATAATTTATTTGAATTCTTTGGATCAAATCATCACGGAAAATGGTATAGTTTATATATTTCGCTCAATTTTTCATAGAGTTATAAGCTGTCAAAGTTTGGGGGTGCTAATGTTAAATGAATGTGACAAACATTAAATCATATCTTCCGAAATAATTATGATATTTAAATTCTGTTTTTTTTATTTGTTAGAATGAAGTCACCCAAACATATTCCATGCAAATTTTTGCTAAAAAAACATTTTTTGAATTATGAAAATTATTAATAAATTCATATTTGAAAAAATTATGAATTATGACCTATGTTAATTTTTGCACGAATAGAACGGGCATCATCAAAAACATGGGTTTCCAAATTTACAGCTCGTTCCTAACATTATTTTTTGAGTTACAGGGATATTTCACTTTTTATTCCTGTTAGGGGGCCGTCACTTGTTATAATCTGTATCCTCTATAAGTAAATGTTTGTATATAATTTGACGGAAAACTATTTTAATTTACCTTTATGTTATTTTTATTGTTTCCTAAGCAATATTTCGATGTTTATTATACAAATTGGCATATTTTTGTAAAGTTATTACAATGTAGGCGAGGGATTGTGAAAGAATTTCAAAAGAAAAGAAGCCTCTATCCCATAATGTAACATAATAAAATATCAAATTTCTATTAAAAGTTTTTTAATACAGAATCAAATAGTGAAAAATTGCTTTATTATTATTATTATTTTTTTTTTTTTTAAGTTTATAAGATCTATTATTGGAACATAGCTCAATAGTATTTATTTTCAATTTCCTAATCACGAAATCAAAGTCACAGTTATTATGGAATAAAAATTTAAAACAAAGGAATTGTCTTATTACTTTCAAATATATAGATATTGATCTTACAGAATCCTGAAATTTCATTTAAAAGACTTTAAACGTCTAAATTTAAAAATTCAAAATAAAATAAATTAATCTAAATGCTTTTAAAGTTGAAACGGGAAGATTTCAAAATATATGAAAATTGGCATTTGTGTTTTGAACATTTTGGTGCGGCAGATATTAAAAACAATATTTTTATGATGAGCTGAACCTGAGCTTAAGAGAGGGCGGATCCAGCTATTTAGCACGAGTGATATCACCTGACTAAAACCAGAATAAACAACATTTTAATTTATTCCGGCGTATTTTTAGCCCACTGTTATTCTTTTTTTTTTTTTTTCTTTTTTTTTCTTTTTTTTTCAAATTTCAACACTAGCTACAGTACGCTTACGTCCTATTTACATTAAGCCTTGATATGGAAGCTATGTTGCTGATTTTCGATGCTGCGAAATTTACAAAATATATTTGTGTTAATATACTATACAGATAGAAGAATAATTATATAATATCAACAAATCTTCTTTAATCAATATGTTTATATACATTACTGTATGGAAATGTTTATATATGAATGTTGTATTTATTTTTAATGAGAGATATAAACACAAAATACTAAAAAAAAAGAAGAAAATGTGTTATAAATTTTTATAAATCAAGCAAAATATATTTGCATACTTGCCAACCTAACCCGTAACATTGTTAGTTCCCGCCCCTGTGTGTACACAATTTAATTTTTAGAGTAATTAGCTTCAAATACATTTACGATTAACTCATTGAGCGCCACGCGAATTCTTATGGAAATCCCATTCAGGCCACACGTGCTGCTTAGAAGCGTGTTATGTTTATCGAGTTTCAATAAACCCCATTAGGCCCGATATAATCCTATAAAAATCCTATTAAAAAAAAAAAAAAACATGAAGTAAATTTTAAATAAATTGTCAGTAATTACTTAAAACTATGTAAGTTCTGTAGTTTTATATCATATTTTACACTGCCGGCTGACTTAGCCTAAATGGAAATATCAGTGTCAGCCACCGATGGCTAACACGGCTCTAAAACGACTGATGTGAAAAAAATGTACGGAAAAGGGCGGGACAAGTAATCTTCCGGGATAGGTTGACAAGAATGTATATACATAGAGCAATGCGAGAAAATGTTCTTTATTTTTCATGAACCAGATGAATGGTACTTTTTTTCTGAATAGTCTATGTATTAAATATAATGCTGCTTTAAATACCCTTTAAATGAAAAGTTTTAATACATAAAGTAATTTTCTGGCACTCTACAGCTCCCAAATGACACACAATACAAAACCCCGCCTTTTTCCAGTGTTTAAAGGGTATTAACGTTTAATATGCTTTATATTCGTTTTGATCTTTCCTTCTCCTCCTTATCTTCTTCTTTTTTCCTTAAAAAAAAGAGTTATGTAACATTTTGACCTTTTCAAGTGAAGATTTAGATTAAGGGTAGTCAGCCTTTCTACACCCACCGTCCACTTCGGTATCTGTGTTAAAGTGTAGAATTTTAGAACATCCCATTAAGTAGTAGGATTTATTATTTTGCATATTAATTTGTTACACATTATAAAATATAAAAGCAAAAGAATATCGTGGAGATTTGTGTAAAAGTTTTTAATAATGTCATGAAAAAAAAATAATAATAATTAATTAAAAAAATAAATAAATAAAAATAAAAAAAATCTGTTTTAATATTTTAAAAAAGTCAATTAAAGAAAATGAAAGTACTGCAGTATCAAAACAAACTCCCATTGTCACTGTGAAACGGCCGTGGGAACCAGGTTGAGTGCCGCCGTTTCAGACAATTATACGGCAGCTTGAGTTAAAATAATTTTGAATTTTCAAACAAATTTAAAACCATTCATCTTTTTTTTTTTTTTTTTTTCTTTTGATAGATATTTTAATATCTATTCAAGCTATTTAATTTTCTTCGTATGAAGTGAACTATCTGATGTTTAATCAATAGAAACCAATAAAAATCTTTTAATTCATAAACTAACTCAGAAAGTTCTGTGAATTAGTCATTTTTTAAATTTTATAATTAACATTTCTGAAATTTTTTTCCGGTGTGAAACTTAATAAATAATGTATATTGGGTGGTAGATCGTGATTTATATTTTCTAAATGTATAGACGGACCCCTAATACATTTTCACGTGTAACTCTATTTAAAATTGATTTAATGTATATAAATAGGTATGTTTTTCGAGCCGCCTTGATCTCAGAAATCTGAATATGAAGTCAAAAATAGGGGTTGCCGCTGAAAAAAGGAAGTTAATGCCAGTTTTAATAAGTAGACGACCCCTTAGGCAAAATTTAACTATACCGTTATAAACTAGACGTTATTACAAATCGATCGGTACCAGTCAAATGTTTCTACGATAATTTACGGCGAAATTAGGTGTGTGGGGTGGGGGGGTGGCGTTTTTTTTTTTGGGTGACTGTACTACATATTAAAGAAATTTTGGGGCCATAGAATTTCCTCTAGAGATTTGTAAATAGGCGAACTTTAATTATAACAACACTGTAGAACAAAATTATATCTAAGTTTAACCCCTTAACGCGCGGTGTCCTTGCTGCGAGGACGCAAATTTTAAGATCCAGCTGCAAAAATTCATCCCGGAAATTTTTTAGCAAAAATTTGCGTTTATAACATATCAGAAGAGACCGGTTTTTTAAACCTTAAAATTTAAAATTTCTTTTAGTTTAGTTTAGTTCATGAATTCCGGTGGCAGTATAATTTAAATGTTTAAAATTGTCTTGCGCCACAAAGGGTTAAGGAGACACCACTATATTGAAATAGGAGTAATTGATATCATAGTTGCCAGATTTTCCGTTTTTGGCCATACCTGGTAACATTTATAATTTATTTCGGAGTACTGTTAGTGTGAAGGTTTTCACACATATTGTTAACTTTTAATTTAATTTTAAATAAAACAAAAATCTGAATAATAAATTAATGCATTATTGCATTAAAAAAAAAAAAAAAAAAAAAAAAAAAGGGATTAATTAAATTTCAAATTATATATTGTATTATTCAAATAATTTGTTCTCAGGCACTTGAGGAAAGATTTTTTTTTTTTTTTTTTTTTTTTTTTTTTTTTATAGTTCTGTCATTCATTGTTAGCAGACAATTGGCTGGACCAATATATCAATCCTGCTTTTTTTTCTTCCTTTTTTTTTTTTTTTTTTTAAATAGCAATGGGTGACACAACACTATGTGAAATATTACATAATTTTCCTCTTTTCTAATTCATATTGATACAATTTTCTTAGCATTAAATTTAACAAAATTTATTATAATTCAATAACCTAATATATATATATATCTTGTTTAATAATAATTACAATTGGATAGATATCAGTGTTTCATAATATTAACAGGTGATAACAATAATGTTTTTATATACTACAAACATAAATTATCAATAGATTTGAGACTTAAAGTTAAAACTTGAAATTTTAATATGTGGCAATTACCTAATTCTTATTAAGAAAAGTTATTTTTAAAATGCTTCATTGGGTTTAGTGAGTTGTTTTGGTAGTCTTTATCTCATCACACTAAATTCTGATAGTATTAAGAATTCTTATTAAATAAAAGTTTTTCTTTTTTTTTCTTTTTAAATTTTACCCTCTATGTTAATGCTAACTCGTTCAAAATTTATCCGGGAGGGTAGCATTTCATTGTGATGAGACCCCCCACACTTCTTTTGAAAATTGCTTAATACAATTCAATTTAGATATCTGTGTTACCCAGTTTTGCGAGGTGTCCCTACAGAGAAGTCTTCGACTTTGCTGGGGAACGGAGGCCTGTCCCTAACAGGTCAGGTCTTTTCTACACGCTCTATCCCGCTAGGACAATGGCCCTAAGCCAAAGTCGTCATACTTGCTGCTTCATGCAAGATTTAGGGGAAATATATATATATATATATATATATTTTTTTTTTTTTTTTTTTTGACTGTCTAATGGACGTCGTTTATGAATCTCTCCTGAATGGAATTGCACGAACATTTTTTTTTTTTTTTTTTCATTTTTGTGATATTTTCTCTTATTTGTATATACATATATTTTTCATTTTGTGTTTATATTTTTAATTTACTTGTACACATATGCTATATTTTTTTCTTTATTTTACATTGATGTTATTTGATATATTGCAGTATTATATGACATATTGAATAATGTTTTACAATTTAGAAATTACTTTGAAATAGCTTTAAAGCATACAATTTTATTATTCAATACATGTATTTGAATATTATAAGAACTTTTGTTACAAGAAAATGGACAATTATCAATGTGAAAGAAATATTTCAATTGAAAATATGATGAAACATAATGACTGCTCTGCCGCAGACATAAAAAAAAAAAAAAAAAAAAATCTTTACAACATATATGTAAAAATTGGATCCTATATTAAAAAAAAAAAACTTTGTATTGTGTACAATACTCGGGAATAATATATTCTCATCTATAGATATGTTTCATGATGAAACAAATTTGTTTTATGTTAACTATTATAATTGATTATGTTTCATTGATATATAATTTTTATTTTTTACTTGTACAGGTTTCTTTAAAAAGAAAAAGGATATTTTTTCATTGTATTTATAATGACTTTCTAGGGAGTGAGAGAAATTTTTATTTATTTATTTATTTTTTTTTTCTGGGTCGCCAGGAGAAATATGTGAAGGTGTTCATACATATTGTTAACTTTTAATTTAATTTTAAATAAACAAAAAACTGAATAATAAATTAATGCATTATCGCATTAAAAAAAAAATAATAATAATAATTAAATTTCAAATTAGATATTGTATTATTCAAATAATTTGTTCTCAGGCATTTGAAGAAAGAATTGTTTTTTTTTTTAAATGTCATCAAAAATTACACAATTTTAATGATACATACGACGTACACTATATTAACATAAAACGGTAACAGACGTCATTCATAAACCTAAATTTTATATGTTTTATAACTGAAAATCTAAAATCATATATAAAAATGTTCGTTTTTTTTTTTTTTTTTTTTTTTTTTTTTTTTTTTTTTAAGAAGTAATAAGATAAAAAAAAATAAATTAAATAAAATAAAATCTAACGAAAATTCTGACATTAAGTATAATTATAAAAAGAAAAAAAAAAGAGTTCTCAAATATTTCTAAACAAGAAAACTCATTGTCAGAATTAATGTGGTTTAATAGCGGAAGTAATAATTTATTTGAAATTGCGCAATAATAATGATATTTCAGATTTCCACCTGCCTCCAAGTCGACAGTTAGGAGCTTGGCAAAAGCCAGCTAAATGCAGGGTTAATGATTTTATAAACCGTCTTTGATAATTCAAAAATTAACATTAGTTTATACTTAGAAACAAAGAATTGACATGCATTTGGCGTCAAACACTGATAACGGAGGCGGATGGCTCCCCTACTTGGCAGACCTCTTCGTGAGATTAAAGCGAAAATCCACACATTTGCTCTCCTGCCAGTGCCCTAGAGGGATACGTTTTTGTTTATCGCCCCCTCTCTCTCTTCCTTGCTCCTCGAAAAACTTTGGAAATTATTCATGAACATTATTTTTAAATACGAACTTGAAAATATTTAAAATGTGACTTTTTCTGAAATAAATAAAGACTGTATTTGATTTTCAAGACTTGTGATTCATTTTTCGTTGCGGCACAATGCTTCCAAGATTAATAATATGACATGACTTGATCGAAAATTATTATATGATGGATTTCAATACTACAGTTAGCCCCGCCCTTTTTTTACGCCAGTATGATTTTAGAGAAATTTTCTCCAATATGTAATCACTATAAAAGAAGAAGGAAAATGCTTTTAAAATATACTGGTGCGAAAAAAGGGCGGGACTAACAAAACTCTGAAATAAATTTGAAATATTTCCAGGAATGTTTTGGCTAGTAGTAATTTTTAATAGAAATCATATATAAATTTCTGTAACAATTTTCATTGTTTAAATAAGGTAAATATTTTTACTCAAACAAAATGGCATTCAAAAACTGGAGAAGCTGCTAGTGCTGACATTATAATAACAAAAAAAAAAAAAAAAAAAAAAAAAAAATACGTGTGGCACTCGAGGACTGCCGCGGTAAAGCTATTGCATAGCATTTTTTATCAACTTATGCAATTATAATTATTTATTTATTTTATTTATGCAGAATTTTTTTTTCTTTGATATTAATTCAAGTTTTTTCTTTGATATTAATTCAAGTTACACTTTTTGAGCGTGGTGACCGATAAGAAAACAAATTTTTTTCTTTTATTGATTAAATGAGAATATATCCGCAATGAGAATATATCAAAAATATCCGCAATCAATTTATAGGTATCGAAAACCTCGATGTACCAAATTTGAATTATCTAACTCTATTTTTTGAGAAAAGGTATTTTAATAGGTTTTTAAAGGCCTGCAAGTCGAATGGGGATATTCAAGTTTTTTTCTTTGATATTAATTCAAGTTACACTTTTTCAGCGTGGTGACCGATAAGAAAACAAATTTTAATAGAGAAAAGGTATTTAATAGGTTTTAAAGGCTTGCAAGTCGAATGGGGATATTCAAGTTTTTTCTTTGATATTAATTCAAGTTACACTTTTTGAGCGTGGTGACCGATAAGAAAACAAATTTTAATACAGAAAAGGTATTTAATAGGTTTTAAAGGCCTGCAAGTCGAATGGGGATATTCAAGTTTTTCCTTTGATATTAATGAATAAGATAACAATAATGATAAGAAAACAAATTTTAATAGAGAAAAGGTATTTTAATAGGTTTTAAAGGCCTGCAAGTCGTATGGGGATATTCAAGTTTTTTCTTTGATATTAATTCAAGTTACACTTTTTCAGCGTGGTGACCGATAAGAAAACAAATTTTAATAGAGAAAAGGTATTTAATAGGTTTTAAAGGCTTGCAAGTCGAATGGGGATATTCAAGTTTTTTCTTTGATATTAATTCAAGTTACACATTTTGAGCGTGGTGACCGATAATAAAACCAATTTTTTTCTTTTATTGAATAAATGAGAATATATCCGCAATGAGAATATATCAAAAATATCCGCAATCGATTTGTAGGTGTCGAAAACCTCGATGTACCAAATTTCAATGATTTAACTCTATTTTTTGAAAAAAGGTATTTTAATAGGTTTTTAAAGGCCTGCAAGTCGAATGGGGATATTCAAGTTTTTTCTTTGATATAATTTCAAGTTACACTTTTTGAGCGTGGTGACCGATAAGAAAACAAATTTTAATAGAGAAAAGTTATTTAATAGGTTTTAAAGGCCTGCAAGTCGAATGGGGATATTCAAGTTTTTTCTTTGATATTAATTCAAGTTACACTTTTTGAGCGTGGTGACCGATAAGAAAACAAATTTTAATAGAGAAAAGGTATTTAATAGGTTTTAAAGGCCTGCAAGTCGAATGGGGATATTCAAGTTTTTTCTTTGATATTAATTCAAGTTACACTTTTTGAGCGTGGTGACCGATAAGAAAACAAATTTTTTTTCTTTTATTGAATAAATGAGAATATATCCGCAATGAGAATATATCAAAAATATCCGCAATCGATTTGTAGGTATCGAAAACCTCGATGTACCAAATTTCAATGATCTAACTCTATTTTTTGAAAAAGGGTATTTTAATAGGTTTTTAAAGGCCTGCAAGTCGAATGGGGATATTCAAGTTTTTTCTTTGATATAATTTCAAGTTACACTTTTTGAGAGTGGTGACCGATAAGAAAACAAATTTTAATAGAGAAAAGGTATTTAATAGGTTTTAAAGGCCTGCAAGTCGAATGGGGATATTCAATTTTTTCTTTGATATTAATGAATAAGATAACAATAATAAGAAAACAAATTTTAATAGAGAAAAGGTATTTTTATAGGTTTTAAAGGCCTGCAAGTCGAATGGGGATATTCAAGTTTTTTCTTTGATATTAATCCAAGTTACACTTTTTGAGCGTGTTGACCGATAAGAAAACAAATTTTAATAGAGAAAAGGTATTTAATAGGCTTTAAAGGCCTGCAAGTCGAATGGGGATATTCAAGTTTTTTCTTTGATATTAATTCAAGTTACACTTTTTGAGCGTGGTGACCGATAAGAAAGCAAATTTTAATACAGAAAAGGTATTTAATAGGTTTTAAAGGCCTGCAAGTCGAATGGGGATATTCAAGTTTTTTCTTTGATATTAATGAATAAGATAACAATAATGATAAGAAAACAAATTTTAATAGAGAAAAGGTATTTTAATAGGTTTTAAAGGCCTGCAAGTCGAATGGGGATATTCAAGTTTTTTCTTTGATATTAATTCAAGTTACACTTTTTGAGCGTGGTGACCGATATAAAACAAATTTTCATAGAGAAAAGGTATTTAATAGGTATGGATATATAAAAAAATATGGATATAGAAAAAAAGGTTTCCTATTGCCTAGAACGAGTATTCTCCCTTCTGCAGTCATCTACTGTACTTGAATTCTTAATTTTAAATGTGTAAAATCTATATCTTTAAAAGTAATAAGACATGTTACTTTGTTTTAAATTCTTTTTCCGTGAGAAATGTGACGCCAGTTTTACGCCGTGATTAGAATAATAGAAAATAAATAATATTGCGCTTTGTTTCAATAATATATATTAAAACTTTAAAAAAAAAAAAAAAAAAAAAAAATACCACTTTATTATTCAGTATTAAAAAAACATTTAATAAAAATTTTATATTTTATTATGTTACGTCATGCGATAAAATTTAAATAGCATAAACGGTAGAGTAATCGAATGCGAAAATGTCACAACAAGATTAAAACAGAAAATTTGTTATAAAAAATCTGATAAAAATTAATAAAAGTCAATTATATTAATTTAAAAAAAGGAAAAAAAAAAAGTATTGTTCAGAGCGCATTGCTCTTTTATAAAATAATAGTCCTCGTCTTACTGCGTTTTTTTTTACCGCCATGATACTTAACTTGAGGTGTACGAATCGTAGAATATTCAAGTTAAAAACAAAAGACAAAAGAGACAAAATAGAATTTTAGCAGTGACAAAGTGGGAAACGTTATGTAATATTTAAGAACAAAGACTTAACATTTCAGAATCGAGTATAAACCTGTTTGCGACAGAAGCCACGTCTTTACACAGTTTTTCTACAACTTTACATTATAAAACAAAATTATTTTACATACTTCCAATTAAATCATTTAAATTTTGTCTTCAGCATTCGATGTAGGAAATGCCATTGACATTTATGCATACCAGCGTCACATAGAGAGTCATATACGAATAGAGAAACTAGTTTTTTTACTAATGTTTCCGCAATATATAGGCGGGGCTTCATTTCTTTTGGAAATTTTTTCACAATCTCTCGCTTGCATTGCGATAATTTTATAAAAATGATCCAATTTGTATCATAAACATCGAAATGTTGCTTAGAAAACAATTAAAATAACATTAAGGTAAATTAAAATAGTTTTTCGTCAAAATATATACAGATATTTACTCACAAAGGATACAAATTATTATAACTGACGGCCCCCTAACAACACTGAAAAATAAAATATCACTGTAACTCAAAAAATATTGTTAAGAACGAGCTGTAAATTTGGAAACCCATGTTTTTGATGATGCCCGTTCTATTTATGCAAAAATTAACATAGGTCATAATTCATAATTTTTTCAAATATAAAATTATTAATAATTTTCATATTTCAAAAAAAAAAGAAAAAAAAAAAAAAAAATTATCAAAAATATGCATGGAATATGTTTGGGTCACTTCATTCTATCATATAAAAAGAACAGAATTTGAATATCATAATTATTTTGGAAGATATGAATTAATGTTTGTCACATTCATTTAACATTAGCACCCTCATAGTTTGACAGCATATAACTCTGTGAAGAATTGAGCAAAATATATAAACTATACCATTTTCCGCGATGATTTTGTCCAAAGAATTCAAATAAATTATAAAAAATGGGGGTTACCATTGAAAAAAGTTGATGCCAGTTTTAATATGTAGACGACCCCTTAAGCAAAATCTAACTATATCATTATAAACTAGACGTTATTACAAATCGATTTGTACGAACCACATGTTTCTACGATAATTTACGGCGAAATTAGGTGGGGGGTGGCGTTTTTTTTTTGGCTGACTGTACATCTCATCTACCAGTTTTGTCCCATTCGGACCCATTCCACCCCATCTACCAATTTTTGTCCCCACTTCTTCTTGATTCGTCTTTTTTTTTTTTTTTTTTTTTTTTTTTTTGTTATAGAGTGCACATCCAGAAGCATTTCTGCATGAAATTTGTGGTGGATAAAAAGACGGAAATTTCTTACCTCTGACAGTGTCTTGAAAAAAAATGGGGAGAGTACGTCCCCTGTTAATATATCAGAGAAAGAAAAAAATAGTTTTTTATCCATATAAACAAGTTTTTTATAATATAAATAATTAGTCTTATCAAACGATATTTATGTAATAAGAAAGCTTTAAAAACTTTTATCATTATTGGTATCTAAAAAACAATTACATTTAGCTTCGTATTTTACAGACTTTAATAGTATTTTAAGTCATGTATATCAGTTCAGTTTTAACATATCCATTGCGTAACTGAATTGATAGCACATAATTATTACTTTTGAAACTTTTAAAAGAATTTGAACGATTTTAAGCACTGTTCTTAATTTGAAAAATTTGCTAGTATCTTAGAGGTATCAAATACTTTTATTGACATAACGTTCAATTACATAATGAAGATGTAATGAATTTGATAATAAGGGGTTTCAAAGTCTTAAAAGTTAAGTAAACTATAATTTAAAATGATCTTTACATTATATTTTATTTTAAAGATGTCATTTTTAAGTCATCGATTTTTTTTTTTTTTTATATATATGTTTGTGTGTGTGTATTTGTTTAAACTGTAAAAGAAACTGAGTATTGCGTACTTCTGTTTTCCTGGAAAAAAAAAACCTTTAAAAAAAATATATATATAAATAAAATTAGAAAATTAGAAATTTTATACAAAAAAAAAAAAAAAAAAAAAAAAAAAAAATCTAAGTATTTAATGAAAAGTATGTTATTCCTTAAAGTAAAGAGCAAAACTATTCCAGAGCAAAACTGTTGTTAAAAAACGAGAACCATTTTATACAAAATACCATACTATGCATAAACACGCGACAGCTGTTTTGAGTCAAAAAACGTTTACGATCCTTCATTAGGTGAAAAACTTTTGCAGTCGGAATGTGCACTAAATTTACAGCGGGTTCGTGCATATAACAGAATTTATGTAATTTTTTTTTTATCTTTATACTTGTCTTTATTCAGATACTAATACTTATTAAAGAAATTAAAGCTTTCAGAAAAATCTTCCAATAATAACAATAATTCTTTTATTTTATTTTCAATGAATTATATATTATGCCTATTTTATCATGTAGAAATACTACAAATTTCATATTTTAAGCATAAAATCCATTTCTACAGAGCTAATTACATATATATATATATATATATATATATATATACATAGAAAAAAAAGACTCTTACTTTAAACACCATTTCTTCTAAGTAGTTATTATTAATTTTAAATAGTTATTTCTATGCTCTGGCACAATCGCACTATTTTAAAAGTAAACTTTTAACACTTGAACACACCACTGAGTATTGCTCTATATAAAGATTAAACCCGAAAATGAAACATACGCAATGGCAAGAGTAAATTTATTTTACATTGATGTTACTTGATATATTGCAGTATTATATGACATATTGAATAATGTTTTACAATTTAGAAATTACTTTGAAATAGCTTTAAAGCATACAATTTTATTTTTCAATACATGTATTTGAATATTATAAGAACTTTTGTTACAAGAAAATGGACAATTATCAATGTGAAAGAAATATTTCAATTGAAAATATGATGAAACATAATGACTGTTCTGCCGCAGACATAAAAAAAAAAAAAAAAAAAAAAAATCTTTACAACATATATGTAAAAATTGGATCCTATATTAAAAAAAAAAAAAACTTTGTATTGTGTACAAAACTCGGGAATAATATATTCTCATCTATAGATATGTTTCATGATGAAACAAATTTGTTTTATGTTAACTATTATAATTGATTATGTTTCATTGATATATAATTTTTATTTTTTACTTGTACAGGTTTCTTTAAAAAGAAAAAGGATATTTTTTCATTGTATTTATAATGACTTTCTAGGGAGTGAGAGAAATTTTTATTTATTTATTTATTTTTTTTTTCTGGGTCGCCAGGAGAAATATGTGAAGGTGTTCATACATATTGTTAACTTTTAATTTAATTTTAAATAAACAAAAAACTGAATAATAAATTAATGCATTATCGCATTTAAAAAAAAATAATAATAATAATTAAATTTCAAATTAGATATTGTATTATTCAAATAATTTGTTCTCAGGCATTTGAAGAAAGAATTGTTTTTTTTTTAAATGTCATCAAAAATTACACAATTTTAATGATACATACGACGTACACTATATTAACATAAAACGGTAACAGACGTCATTCATAAACCTAAATTTTATATGTTTTATAACTGAAAATCTAAAATCATATATAAAAATGTTCGTTTTTTTTTTTTTTTTTTTTTTTTTTTTTTAAGAAGTAATAAGATAAAAAAAAATAAATTAAATAAAGAAATAAAATATAACGAAAATTCTGACATTAAGTATAATTATAAAAAGAAAAAAAAAAAGAGTTCTCAAATATTTCTAAACAAGAAAACTCATTGTCAGAATTAATGTGGTTTAATAGCGGAAGTAATAATTTATTTGAAATTGCGCAATAATAATGATATTTCAGATTTCCACCTGCCTCCAAGTCGACAGTTAAGAGCTTGGCAAAAGCCAGCTAAATGCAGGGTTAATGATTTTATAAACCGTCTTTGATAATTCAAAAATTAACATTAGTTTATACTTAGAAACAAAGAATTGAAATTGGCATGCATTTGGCGTCAAACACTGATAACGGAGGTGGATGGCTCCCCTACTTGGCAGACCTCTTCGTGAGATTAAAGCGAAAATCCACACATTTGCTCTCCTGCCAGTGCCCTAGAGGGATACGTTTTTGTTTATCGCCCCCTCTCTCTCTTCCTTGCTCCTCGAAAAACTTTGGAAATTATTCATGAACATTATTTTTAAATACGAACTTGAAAATATTTAAAATGTGACTTTTTCTGAAATAAATAAAGACTGTATTTGATTTTCAAGACTTGTGATTCATTTTTCATTGCGGCACAATGCTTCCAAGATTAATAATATGACATGACTTGATCGAAAATTATTATATGATGGATTTCAATACTACAGTTAGCCCCACCCTTTTTTTACGCCAGTATGATTTTAGAGAAATTTTCTCCAATATGTAATCACTATAAAAGAAGAAGGAAAATGCTTTTAAAATATACTGGTGCGAAAAAAGGGCGGGACTAACAAAACTCTGAAATAAATTTGAAATATTTCCAGGAATGTTTTGGCTAGTAGTAATTTTTAATAGAAATCATATATAAATTTCTGTAACAATTTTCATTGTTTAAATAAGGTAAATATTTTTACTCAAACAAAATGGCATTCAAAAACTGGAGAAGCTGCTAGTGCTGACATTATAATAACAAAAAAAAAAAAAAAAAAAAAAAAAAAATACGTGTGGCACTCGAGGACTGCCGCGGTAAAGCTATTGCATAGCATTTTTTATCAACTTATGCAATTATAATTATTTATTTATTTTATTTATGCAGAATTTTTTTTTCTTTGATATTAATTCAAGTTTTTTCTTTGATATTAATTCAAGTTACACTTTTTGAGCGTGGTGACCGATAAGAAAACAAATTTTTTTCTTTTATTGATTAAATGAGAATATATCCGCAATGAGAATATATCAAAAATATCCGCAATCAATTTATAGGTATCGAAAACCTCGATGTACCAAATTTGAATTATCTAACTCTATTTTTTGAGAAAAGGTATTTTAATAGGTTTTTAAAGGCCTGCAAGTCGAATGGGGATATTCAAGTTTTTTTCTTTGATATTAATTCAAGTTACACTTTTTCAGCGTGGTGACCGATAAGAAAACAAATTTTAATAGAGAAAAGGTATTTAATAGGTTTTAAAGGCTTGCAAGTCGAATGGGGATATTCAAGTTTTTTCTTTGATATTAATTCAAGTTACACTTTTTGAGCGTGGTGACCGATAAGAAAACAAATTTTAATACAGAAAAGGTATTTAATAGGTTTTAAAGGCCTGCAAGTCGAATGGGGATATTCAAGTTTTTCCTTTGATATTAATGAATAAGATAACAATAATGATAAGAAAACAAATTTTAATAGAGAAAAGGTATTTTAATAGGTTTTAAAGGCCTGCAAGTCGTATGGGGATATTCAAGTTTTTTCTTTGATATTAATTCAAGTTACACTTTTTCAGCGTGGTGACCGATAAGAAAACAAATTTTAATAGAGAAAAGGTATTTAATAGGTTTTAAAGGCTTGCAAGTCGAATGGGGATATTCAAGTTTTTTCTTTGATATTAATTCAAGTTACACATTTTGAGCGTGGTGACCGATAATAAAACCAATTTTTTTCTTTTATTGAATAAATGAGAATATATCCGCAATGAGAATATATCAAAAATATCCGCAATCGATTTGTAGGTGTCGAAAACCTCGATGTACCAAATTTCAATGATTTAACTCTATTTTTTGAAAAAAGGTATTTTAATAGGTTTTTAAAGGCCTGCAAGTCAAATGGGGATATTCAAGTTTTTTCTTTGATATAATTTCAAGTTACACTTTTTGAGCGTGGTGACCGATAAGAAAACAAATTTTAATAGAGAAAAGTTATTTAATAGGTTTTAAAGGCCTGCAAGTCGAATGGGGATATTCAAGTTTTTTCTTTGATATTAATTCAAGTTACACTTTTTGAGCGTGGTGACCGATAAGAAAACAAATTTTAATAGAGAAAAGGTATTTAATAGGTTTTAAAGGCCTGCAAGTCGAATGGGGATATTCAAGTTTTTTCTTTGATATTAATTCAAGTTACACTTTTTGAGCGTGGTGACCGATAAGAAAACAAATTTTTTTTTCTTTTATTGAATAAATGAGAATATATCCGCAATGAGAATATATCAAAAATATCCGCAATCGATTTGTAGGTATCGAAAACCTCGATGTACCAAATTTCAATGATCTAACTCTATTTTTTGAAAAAAGGTATTTTAATAGGTTTTTAAAGGCCTGCAAGTCGAATGGGGATATTCAGGTTTTTTCTTTGATATAATTTCAAGTTACACTTTTTGAGAGTGGTGACCGATAAGAAAACAAATTTTAATAGAGAAAAGGTATTTAATAGGTTTTAAAGGCCTGCAAGTCGAATGGGGATATTCAATTTTTTCTTTGATATTAATGAATAAGATAACAATAATAAGAAAATAAATTTTAATAGAGAAAAGGTATTTTTATAGGTTTTAAAGGCCTGCAAGTCGAATGGGGATATTCAAGTTTTTTCTTTGATATTAATCCAAGTTACACTTTTTGAGCGTGTTGACCGATAAGAAAACAAATTTTAATAGAGAAAAGGTATTTAATAGGCTTTAAAGGCCTGCAAGTCGAATGGGGATATTCAAGTTTTTTCTTTGATATTAATTCAAGTTACACTTTTTGAGCGTGGTGACCGATAAGAAAGCAAATTTTAATACAGAAAAGGTATTTAATAGGTTTTAAAGGCCTGCAAGTCGAATGGGGATATTCAAGTTTTTTCTTTGATATTAATGAATAAGATAACAATAATGATAAGAAAACAAATTTTAATAGAGAAAAGGTATTTTAATAGGTTTTAAAGGCCTGCAAGTCGAATGGGGATATTCAAGTTTTTTCTTTGATATTAATTCAAGTTACACTTTTTGAGCGTGGTGACCGATATAAAACAAATTTTCATAGAGAAAAGGTATTTAATAGGTTTTAAAGGCCTGCAAGTCGAATGGGGCCATTCAAGTTTTTTCTTTGATATTAATGAATAAGATAACAATAATGATAAGAAACAAATTTTAATAGAGAAAAGGTATTTTAATGGGTTTTAAAGGCCTGCAAGTCGAATGGGGATATTCAATTTTTTTCTTTGATATTAATTCAAGTTACACTTTTTGAGCGTGGTGACCGATAAGAAAACAAATTTTAATAGAGAAAAGGTATTTAATAGGTTTTAAAGGCCTGCAAGTCGAATGGGGATATTCAAGTTTTTTCTTTGATATTAATTCAAGTTACACTTTTTGAGCGTGGTGATCGATAAGAAAACGAATTTTAATAGAGAAAAGGTATTTAATAGGTTTTAAAGGCCTGCAAGTCGAATGGGGATATTCAAGTTTTTTCTTTGATATTAATTCAAGTTACACTTTTTGAGCGTGGTGACCGATAAGAAAACAAATTTTAATAGAGAAAATTTATTTAATAGGTTTTAAAGGCCTGCAAGTCGAATGGGGATATTCAAGTTTTTTTTTTATATTAATGAATAAGATAACAATAATGATAAGATAACAATAATGATAAGAAAAGAAATTTTAATAGAGAAAAGGTATTTTAATAGGTTTTAAAGGCCTGTAAGTCGAATGGGGATATTCAAGTTTTTTTTTTGATATTAATTCAAGTTATACTTTTTGAGCGTGGTGACCGATAAGAAAACAAATTTTAATAGAGAAAAGGTATTTAATAGGTTTTAAAGGCCTGCAAGTCGAATGGGGATATTCAAGTTTTTTCTTTGATATTAATTCAAGTTACACTTTTTGAGCGTGGTGACCGATATAAAACAAATTTTAATAGAGAAAAGGTATTTAATAGGTTTTAAAGGCCTGCAAGTCGAATGGGGATATTTAAGTTTTTTCTTTGATATTAATTCAAGTTACACTTTTTGAGCGTGGTGACTGATAAGAAAACAAATTTTAATAGAGAAAAGGTATTTAATAGGTTTTAAAGGCCTGCAAGTCGAATGGGGATATTCAATTTTTTTCTTTGATATTAATTCAAGTTACACTTTTTGAGCGTGGTGACCGATAAGGAAACAAATTTTAATAGAGAAAACGTATTTAATATGTTTTAAAGGCCTGCAAGTCGAATGGGGATATTCAAGTTTTTTCTTTGATATTAATGAATAAGATAACAATAATGATAAGATAACAATAATGATAAGAAAACAAATTTTAATAGAGAAAAGGTATTTTAATAGGTTTTAAAGGCCTGCAAGTCGAATGGGGATTTTCAAATTTTTTCTTTGATATTAAGTCAAGTTACACTTTTTGAGCGTGGTGACCGATAAGAAAACGAATTTTAATAGAGAAAAGGTATTTAATAGGTTTTAAAGGCCTGCAAGTCGAATGGGGATATTCAAGTTTTTTTTTTGATATTAATGAATAAGATAACAATAATGATAAGATAACAATAATGATAAGAAAAGAAATTTTAATAGAGAAAAGGTATTTTAATAGGTTTTAAAGGCGTGCAAGTCGAATGGGGATATTCAAGTTTTTTCTTTGATATTAATTCAAGTTACACTTTTTGAGCGTGGTGACCGATAAGAAAACAAATTTTAATAGAGAAAAGGTATTTAATAGGTTTTAAAGGCCTGCAAGTCGAATGGGGATATTCAAGTTTTTTCTTTGATATTAATTCAAGTTACACTTTTTGAGCCTGGTGACCGATATAAAACAAATTTTAATAGAGAAAGGTATTTAATAGGTTTTAAAGGCCTGCAAGTCGAATGGGGATATTCAAGTTTTTTCTTTGATATTAATTCAAGTTACACTTTTTGAACATGGTGACCGATATAAAACAAATATTAATAGAGAAAAGGTATTTAATAGGTTTTAAAGGCCTGCAAGTCGAATGGGGATATTCAAGGTTTTTCTTTGATATTAATGAATAAGATAACAATAATGATAAGATAACAATAATGATAAGAAAACAAATTTTAATAGAGAAAAGGTATTTTAATAGGTTTTAAGGGCCTGCAAGTCGAATGGGGATATTCAATTTTTTTCTTTGATATTAATTCAAGTTACACTTTTTGAGCGTGGTGACCGATAAAGAAACAAATTTTAATAGAGAAAACATATTTAATAGGTTTTAAAGGCCTGCAAGTCGAATGGGGATATTCAAGTTTTTTCTTTGATATTAATGAATAAGATAACAATAATGATAAGAAAACAAATTTCAATAGAGAAAAGGTATTTTAATAGGTTTTAAAGGCCTGCAAGTCGAATGGGGATTTTCAAGTTTTTTCTTTGATATTAAGTCAAGTTACACTTTTTGAGCGTGGTGACCGATAAGAAAACGAATTTTAATAGAGAAAAGGTATTTAATAGGTTTTAAAGGCCTGCAAGTCGAATGGGGATATTCAAGTTTTTTCTTTGATATTAATGAATAAGATAACAATAATGATAAGATAACAATAATGATAAGAAAAGAAATTTTAATAGAGAAAAGGTATTTTAATAGGTTTTAAAGGCCTGCAAGTCGAATGGGGATATTCAAGTTTTTTCTTTGATATTAATTCAAGTTACACTTTTTGAGCGTGGTGACCGATAAGAAAACAAATTTTAATAGAGAAAAGGTATTTAATAGGTTTTAAAGGCCTGCAAGTCGAATGGGGATATTCAAGGTTTTTCTTTGATATTAATGAATAAGATAACAATAATGATAAAATAACAATAATGGTAAGAAAACAAATTTTAATAGAGAAAAGTTATTTAATAGGTTTTAAAGGCCTGCAAGTCGAATGGAGATATTCATGTTTTATCTGATCTACTTTATACACAAATTTTACGCGTACAGCTATTCACTGTTGTACATAGATGATAGATACCTATACACCTATATACTTTCTCACAAACAGCTGCTTATGTATTCGTCCGATTTCGGAGCAGCTCGTCTCGATCTGTGGGAGCTTCGTACAGCCGAAGTCTACCGAAATGTGTTAGGTTTTTTTTTTCGTTACGGAATTTTTCGATTCGGTCGCCGCGCTGAAAGCCCGCGATAAAAGCTATACAATTGCTTAAAAGATTTTTGCGTTATATTTGGATTCTGAGGTATAAATTACCTTTATATACCAAACTTTGAGACATACAATGAAACAAATTTAGAAATTTCGCTTGAGTACATGCATTTATCAATACAGGGGTTGTACTTCCCGCCAATTTTTCAGAATACTCTCAGAAAGTTCAAAGTTTCTCAGGAAGAATCAAATGTTTTTAAATTTATTGCTACCACTATTTTTATACTATAATTTGTATCCTGTATATTCGTGGCACATTGCTATAAATGTACTCTATAACATAAACAGTGACGCCCCAAGAAGGAGTAATGCGAACTGGATACAAATTGACATACGTACAGGTTTTGATTGAACCCAGCAGCAATTCATCATTATCGTCGATCCTACGTGCAACTGGTACTTCAGTGACTTCAAAGACCCTTAATAGGCGGCTCAGTGAAATGGGGTTGGGCTCAGTCCCCGGATCTCTCTGCCACTGAGGACGTTTGAAGCATCATAAAAAGGGTCCTACAACCAGCTCGGGATTTTACCAATCTAACGCAACAATTGGACAGAATATGGCACGATACTTCACAGAAGCACATCTGCCAACTCTATCAATTAATACCAAGCCGAATAACTGCGTACATAAGGGCCGGAAGTGCACCAACGTGTTATTGACTTGTTTACTTTGTGAGGCCCTTTCTCTTGATTAAATCATTCAAATTTTCCGAAACTGTAATCAATTGTTGTTCTCCACATGTACAGTCAGCCAAAAAAAGAACGCCACTCCCCCCCCACCTAATTTCGCCGTAAATTATCGTAGAAACATGCGGCTGGTACCTATCGATCTGTAATAACGTCTAGTTTTTAATAATGTAGTCAGATTTTGCTTAAGGGGTCGTCTACATATAAAAACACGTATAAACTTCATTTTTTTCAATGACGACCCGCATTTTTGACACCATATTCAGATTTCTGAGATCAAGGCAGTTCGGAAAACTTACCTATTTATATACTTTAAATCAATTTTAAACAGAGTTACACGTGAAAATGTGTTAGGGGACCGTCTATACATTTAGAAAAAATAAATCATGATCTACCACACAATATACATTATTTATTAAATTTCACACCGGAAAAAAAGTTCTGAAATGTTAGTTATAAAATAAAAAACGATTCAAATTCGCAGAACTTTCTGAGTTAGCTTATGAATTAAAAGATTTTTATTGGTTTCAATTTATTAAACATTGAATAGTTAAATACAACACTTATAGCTTGAATCATATGAACCCTACAATGTTTAATTACAAAAATCTAGAAACCAAGGTAAAAGAACAATAGTAATAATGATAATAATTTTAATAGCGGTTAAAAAAAAAAAAAAAAAAAATGTTTAATATTTAAGAAAAAGAATTATCTACTTCTTAAAAGCAAAAACTGTTTTATTTAAGAGACAAAATTTTAAGTTAAAATACATATATAATAAAATATGTATATATATATAAACAATTAAAATCTACTAACTAACAATTATTATCTACTTCTTATTGGGTATATTTTTATTTTATACAGTAAGCCTCGCATGAAAGTGTTACTATAAAGATTTACATTTAATTTTAGGCGTGCAAACCAACAATAGATAATATACAAAAATATAGATAACAAGATTTAAACTAAAATCTGAGAAAGGATATTTAACATTTTCGCGACCACTGACGTAGTTTCATGTCATTTTGAAATCTGTAACTCCTTCAGTGGGCGTTTCTTTCACAATTTGTGTGTTACGATATTTCTTAAGAATATTCCTTATATTCATATATAAATAAACAAAATAGTATGAACACAAATACTTTTACTAGAAAAAGTATAATTATTATGTATATCCATATGAAAAAAAATATGGATATAGAAAAAAAGGTTTCCTATTGCCTAGAACGAGTATTCTCCGTTCTGCAGTCATCTACTGTACTTGAATTCTTAATTTTAAATGTGTAAAATCTATATCTTTAAAAGTAATAAGACATGTTACTTTGTTTTAAATTCTTTTTCCGTGAGAAATGTGACGCCAGTTTTACGCCGTGATTAGAATAATAGAAAATAAATAATATTGTGCTTTGTTTCAATAATATATATTAAAACTTTAAAAAAAAAAAAAAAAAAAATACCGCTTTATTATTCAGTATTAAAAAAACATTTAATAAAAATTTTATATTTTATTATGTTACGTCATGCGATAAAATTTAAATAGCATAAACGGTAGAGTAATCGAATGCGAAAATGTCACAACAAGATTAAAACAGAAAATTTGTTATAAAAAATCTGATAAAAATTAATAAAAGTCAATTATATTAATTTAAAAAAAGGAAAAAAAAAAGTATTGTTCAGAGCGCATTGCTCTTTTATAAAATAATAGTCCTCGTCTTACTGCGTTTTTTTTTACCGCCATGATACTTAACTTGAGGTGTACGAATCGTAGAATATTCAAGTTAAAAACAAAAGACAAAAGAGACAAAATAGAATTTTAGCAGTGACAAAGTGGGAAACGTTATGTAATATTTAAGAACAAAGACTTAACATTTCAGAATCGAGTATAAACCTGTTTGCGACAGAAGCCACGTCTTTACACAGTTTTTCTACAACTTTACATTATAAAACAAAATTATTTTACATACTTCCAATTAAATCATTTAAATTTTGTCTTCAGCATTCGATGTAGGAAATGCCATTGACATTTATGCATACCAGCGTCACATAGAGAGTCATATACGAATAGAGAAACTAGTTTTTTTACTAATGTTTCCGCAATATATAGGCGGGGCTTCATTTCTTTTGGAAATTTTTTCACAATCTCTCGCTTGCATTGCGATAATTTTATAAAAATGATCCAATTTGTATCATAAACATCGAAATGTTGCTTAGAAAACAATTAAAATAACATTAAGGTAAATTAAAATAGTTTTTCGTCAAAATATATACAGATATTTACTCACAAAGGATACAAATTATTATAACTGACGGCCCCCTAACAACACTGAAAAATAAAATATCACTGTAACTCAAAAAATATTGTTAAGAACGAGCTGTAAATTTGGAAACCCATGTTTTTGATGATGCCCGTTCTATTTATGCAAAAATTAACATAGGTCATAATTCATAATTTTTTCAAATATAAAATTATTAATAATTTTCATATTTCAAAAAAAAAAAAAAAAAAAAAAAAAAAAAAAAAATTATCAAAAATATGCATGGAATATGTTTGGGTCACTTCATTCTATCATATAAAAAGAACAGAATTTGAATATCATAATTATTTTGGAAGATATGAATTAATGTTTGTCACATTCATTTAACATTAGCACCCTCATAGTTTGACAGCATATAACTCTGTGAAGAATTGAGCAAAATATATAAACTATACCATTTTCCGCGATGATTTTGTCCAAAGAATTCAAATAAATTATAAAAAATGGGGGTTACCATTGAAAAAAGTTGATGCCAGTTTTAATATGTAGACGACCCCTTAAGCAAAATCTAACTATATCATTATAAACTAGACGTTATTACAAATCGATTTGTACCAACCACATGTTTCTACGATAATTTACGGCGAAATTAGGTGGGGGGTGGCGTTTTTTTTTGGCTGACTGTACATCTCATCTACCAGTTTTGTCCCATTCGGACCCATTCCACCCCATCTACCAATTTTTGTCCCCACTTCTTCTTGATGCGTCTTTTTTTTTTTTTTTTTTTTTTTTTTGTTATAGAGTGCACATCCAGAAGCATTTCTGCATGAAATTTGTGGTGGATAAAAAGACGGAAATTTCTTACCTCTGACAGTGTCTTGAAAAAAAATGGGGAGAGTACGTCCCCTGTTAATATATCAGAGAAAGAAAAAAAATAGTTTTTTATCCATATAAACAAGTTTTTTATAATATAAATAATTAGTCTTATCAAACGATATTTATGTAATAAGAAAGCTTTAAAAACTTTTATCATTATTGGTATCTAAAAAACAATTACATTTAGCTTCGTATTTTACAGACTTTAATAGTATTTTAAGTCATGTATATCAGTTCAGTTTTAACATATCCATTGCGTAACTGAATTGATAGCACATAATTATTACTTTTGAAACTTTTAAAAGAATTTGAACGATTTTAAGCACTGTTCTTAATTTGAAAAATTTGCTAGTATCTTAGAGGTATCAAATTCTTTTATTGACATAACGTTCAATTACATAATGAAGATGTAATGAATTTGATAATAAGGGGTTTCAAAGTCTTAAAAGTTAAGTAAACTATAATTTAAAATGATCTTTACATTATATTTTATTTTAAAGATGTCATTTTTAAGTCATCGATTTTTTTTTTTTTTATATATATGTTTGTGTGTGTGTATTTGTTTAAACTGTAAAAGAAACTGAGTATTGCGTACTTCTGTTTTCCTGGAAAAAAAAAACCTTTAAAAAAAATATATATATAAATAAAATTAGAAAATTAGAAATTTTATACAAAAAAAAAAAAAAAAAAAATCTAAGTATTTAATGAAAAGTATGTTATTCCTTAAAGTAAAGAGCAAAACTATTCCAGAGCAAAACTGTTGTTAAAAAACGAGAACCATTTTATACAAAATACCATACTATGCATAAACACGCGACAGCTGTTTTGAGTCAAAAAACGTTTACGATCCTTCATTAGGTGAAAAACTTTTGCAGTCGGAATGTGCACTAAATTTACAGCGGGTTCGTGCATATAACAGAATTTATGTAATTTTTTTTTTATCTTTATACTTGTCTTTATTCAGATACTAATACTTATTAAAGAAATTAAAGCTTTCAGAAAAATCTTCCAATAATAACAATAATTCTTTTATTTTATTTTCAATGAATTATATATTATGCCTATTTTATCATGTAGAAATACTACAAATTTCATATTTTAAGCATAAAATCCATTTCTACAGAGCTAATTACATATATATATATATATATATATATATATATATATATATACATAGAAAAAAAAGACTCTTACTTTAAACACCATTTCTTCTAAGTAGTTATTATT
This sequence comes from Salticus scenicus, assembly GCA_963930645.1. NCBI lineage: Eukaryota > Metazoa > Arthropoda > Arachnida > Araneae > Salticidae > Salticus > Salticus scenicus. The sequence goes on from OZ005657.1 coordinate 112,899,115, forward strand.
AATTTTAAATAGTTATTTCTATGCTCTGGCACAATCGCACTATTTTAAAAGTAAACTTTTAACACTTGAACACACAACTGAGTATTGCTCTATATAAAGATTAAACCCGAAAATGAAACATACGCAATGGCAAGAGTAAATTTATATTGCTGTTAATTAAAAACGTTTAAAAAAGTATTCTGCAGATATTTCAATTGTTTTCATTTATATTAGTATTCATTAAATATATATTTAAAATAAAAAAAGAAATACTTGTTATGACTCCAACAATTTATAAGACATTTTTATCTCAATGCTAGCAGACGGAACGTGACGGGTTTTGAGCACAGCTCGCCCACGTCAGCCTTGTCTTTCGGAGTTTTCTGTGATTTTTTTTTCTTTTTTCGAAACTCGCGAAAATAAGAGATAGGACTCTTTATACAGTCTCCTACAGAGGGCATTCTGTCAGACAATGGACCCTAAAGGAGTCCATCAGCCATAACCCTCATACCAACATCTTATTATATGTCGTTGTAATGAAATTGTTACACTAATTATTTCTGAAACTGTTTTATTTAACATTTGACATTTTCTTTTCCTAAACAAGTTTTTTCTTCAGAACTGCATTATTAACGTGATAAGGGTTACAATATAATTGTAATAATAAAGTTGCTTAAAAAAAAAAAAAAAAAGAAAGAAAGAAAGAAAGAAAGAAAACAGAGAAAGAAAGAAAGAAAGAAAGAAAGAAAGAATAGAAATGTCGCAAAACTCAAGGCGTAATTTAAAATCGAAGATTTGCTTAAACATTCTCTTAATATCTCTACGAAAAACTTGACCACTTTCTGGTGTTGAGAAAGTAGTTCGTAAAGAAACTGGTAGGTTCTAGTCGGTGAAGGCTCTTTATTCAGCGTAACTTCTCGAATCAGTACGACAAAACTGTGATCACAACGAATGTTCTCGCCAAATTTGGTTGACGATTCAACATAGTCATCGCCACCTTGCCATTTTCATTGCCAAGTCGTCAAGTTTGCCGCCAAAGCTCGCTTCACTGAAAGTAAATGGACACTGCTTCTTTTTTCTCTTTGACTGTAAAACTACTTTCACTGCAACAGGACAAACGATACAGGGGAAAAGACTAGTAAAAGTAAAGTAAGTCTTTGTAATATTATACTGTATTTACTAAGATATAAATTTCAAATAATATTGATATATCTAAAATCGTATTTTGCCAAAGCATTAGCGGAAAATTGCTTTCTACATTAACAATTATGCAATAAAATTAATTAGATATTACGATTCAAAACAATGATACGAATATTCCAGAACAATACATAGGAAAATTTGCACTTATTACATAGTTGTCAACTATTTTGACTTTTTTACACCACTAATACAGAATTGTCATGTCTGTCTGGTTTAGTTGCAGAATTTTATTTTTCAAATAAAACAAGTATTTTCTTAGAAAATGGTGCTAAAAGAAAATGAAAGAATACTATCTATGAACGTACATAGAAATGAACTAAACCAGGGTGTTTTTTAATTATTTACTTTTAGAACTGTTCATCATTCATGACGTACATAAATACCTTGATAGGTAGGAATGTGAAAAAAATTATTATGAGTATCTCTTAGATTCAAAAAACAATTTAGATGTCCAAACATTAGATTTAATTGAAATGTACATCATGCCCCAGTTTAACATTTTCAGTTATTATATTATCACAGCTGACTATTGGTACGATATCTGGGAAATCACTAATCTTAAACAGAAATATTTCACAAGTTTGTTCAACATATCTACGAATACTTTGGCGTTTTCAACTCCTCTATTTCAAAATAAACATTTTGCTTTCTGTAATGAAAAAAAAAAAAAAAAAGTCATTAAATATAACAAAGAATGTTGTTAAAATAGTGGTATTAAAAATTTTCAAAGGCTGGTATCTATGATGTAACAACGTTTTATAATATTAAATAGAATGCAAATGTTTACTGAGACAAAATATTATTAAAAAATCGTAGTAGTTAACAGCTATGTATTATTCTAAAACATATAGTAATATATTATGAGCTCCTGTTTTTAGGACGAGAAAAATATTTCATTGTAACAGAAGTGAAAAAATGAAAACAGATTATTTTTCCTTTGGCGTCGCGTTAAAAAAATATTAATATGAAATTCAGAGAAAAATAAATTTAAGAATTTAATAAAATAACCTTTGCTATGGAATGCAACTCCATATTTTATGCTAAGCTATCAATTTATTTATTTTATCTATCTATCTATCTATCTATATATATTAACGTGTTTTGAATATTTAAATAAAAATCTACTCCATTAAATTATATAGGACGATTACATCAAATTAGTGAATATTATGTTTTTAGACATACTCTTGGAGAGAGTTAACCGTTAGATGAATACGAATTGAGCATTCATACGAAATTAGTTTAGATATCTGTCTATTTAGATATTTGTCGATTCAGATATCTGTTTGTGAGTTTCTGTCTCATTATTGGAAAAATCTAGAAACATTTTTATGAAAGAAGGCATTTGTTACTAAATAAAAATCTACAAAAGACTGATTTATTAGGACAAAATGGCTGACAGTTTAAAGCAATGGAAAAATGTCTTTAAAATTGTTTTTTTGGTAGACCAAATTGAATAAAGCGGAAGTCCTGCAACATTCAATTAAAAAAATAAGTGCCTCGTTAAAAATAAAATTCTGTTTAGGACAGAAGTATTTATTTTCTTATCATCCTTATTATATTTTCTTCAATAATAAAATGGATAAATCTGACAGTTTATATTTGGATTATCGTTTGAAGGTGTAAAAAATACAAAACATACATGCATATTTTCTGTTAAGTCTTTCTTATTTAATTCAATTGTAGAGAATAATTTAGAAAAAATAATGTCTAATAATAGCAATGCTAAATACTTTAGAAAAAAGAATAATGGCAAATCAACGATTTTTTTTTTTTTTTTTTAATAAATATAGTTTACTGGGAATAGGAATTAAACGTGTAGTTGAATTAGTATAATGCTACATAGTATAAAAGACAAATTACTGCTTAGTAAGTGGAAGGTTGTAGTTAAAGCGTTCTTTCAAAAAAGTCATTTTTCTTTTTCATCATGAAAATCATGAGATTTTTTATACACTGTGATATTACAATTATGGTCAAATAAAATAATTACTAATAATGTAATTATTTTATCTAATTTCATTTGTGCCTTGATCCTCAAAAGCGGTGTAAAATGTCGCTATAACTATTCTTGTATGAAAAATTTTATATCACAGATTTTACAAGAAAAACAAATGACACGGCGTCTCATTATTTTGAAAAGTGTAACTTAAAATACATAATATACGCATAGGTGCCAACTTGTACTGCTTCTTAACACGAGTATTTCTTTTTAAAAAATTATCATGTTTCATCACAGAAAATTGCTAAAAATCTTATGAAAAATTTCCTGTAAAAAAAAAAAAAAAATAAAATAAAATAAAATAAAATAAATACAAGTTGGCAGCTATGCATACGTCCATTATCAATAACGTGGCTGACGGAGTCTTTGAAATAAATAAGCATTTATCAATTCATTTGACCAATAACATAACGTGCGAATATTAGCTCAATAATCATTTTATTTAAGTTTTATAAAGATTGAAAATTAATTTCAAAACCATAAGTAATAACTCTAATTTATCTTGAAATTACCTTTTAATTAAATCTTGAAATTTAGTACCAAATTGTTTTAATGATGAGTACAAAGGATATCGAATATGTGAATCTAATCGAATTTATAGAAAATTCATTAGCCACACGTTGTTTACAATTTCATATCATACAAACGGCATTAACTTCAATTATCATTACTAAATAATAAAGCAGATATTTCTGAAATGTATAGTTTTGTATTTCTAAATATGTTTAATATCAAATAGTTCCATTCTTACCTGATTTATTTAGTATCTAATACCATTAAACGATTTTAATTTGTACTTGACAAAACAGTTTAGATAAAAATTTTAACGCGTGTAACTCAAGACAGTGTCTTGCACATATCTCCATAAATATAAATGACATTTTAAAACAAATGACACAAAATATTCATGGCCATCTCTACGTAGACGACTTGCATATTTCTTGCTAGCTAAATGACATGCGATTTATTCAACGCCAATATTGCAACTTGCAATTAAAAACGTTACGAAATAGACCAATGAAAATGGATTTACTTTTTCAACTCAGTGTGTGCTTTTTCTACTCAGTGTGCACAGTATGTGCATTTTTATTGCAAACGAGATCTTTATTCTGATCCCAAATATTTATAAAGGCACACTGTTAAAAATGGTTTCTTAAAAATGAGCTAAATTGTCTCAAAATCTCCGAAACAATATACACTTAACTTTGAAAACCTATGTATTCAATTTTGAGTATATTGACATATCAAACATGGGGATATTGGGATTCTTATTGGCCAACCTCATTTTTGAGCATGTCATTATACTCAAATGTGAGTACATAGGTTTTACAATTTAAGTATATATTGTTTCGGAGCTATTTTGAGATAATTTAGCTCATTTTTAAGAAACCATTTTTAACAGTGCAGATGTTCAAAGTGTCCGCGGTACATGTCGAAGATATGCGAATACTGCTGTTGTGTGTCCAATAAACGTTGATGTGTCCAATATGGTGTTTTTTTCGTGCAATGACTGTGACGTCATACTTTGTTTTTCGTATTTTTCTCGTAAACTATGGATCGTACTTTGGGGTTTTTTTTTTTTTTTTTTTTTTTTCGTACTCGAATGAGGAATCTGACTGTGCAGAGTTTGGGCGTTATTTATGGGACACCTTGTATATCTATTATATGAAACTTATCTTAATTAATATTAGTTAAAGTTAAAAATATATACATTTCATTAATATCTTTGCTTTATTATTTTCTACTTTTTACTTCATCTTGCTTTTAAATCTACTGTAAATTAAGTAAAAAAATATGTCTAAATTGGCCACTGTTCCTTATTAAAACATCACGAAATTTCCATGTAAAATATTATTTTAGAAATTTAAATGTGTAATAGCTTTGAATGAAAACATTTGCAGGAAAAATATGCAAAAATGAATGAATTTTTTTCTACATTAGGATTCGGCTTGTAAAAAGTTAATATAATATTTTCTTCATTGTTTTGTTGCTTCAGCACGACAGTAATCATAAAACAACTGATAATTGCAGAAATGCATTCAATTACAAATTGTATTAAATCATATATAATTTAAAATTTATACACTTATTTACCGATAGTGTACTTAGGATATAAAAATCACTTCTACGCTAATTAATCTTCCTATATTTAAAAAAAAAAAAATGTATTTAAGAAATTTAAAAATCTTTCTCGATAACAATGTGTTAAAATTTTTCTCCGCATAACTGATATTCGGCTTTTCTTCCAGATTTTGCTGAAATCCTACCCCAATAAACTTATTAGTTGTATAAACATAAATCAATGTGTGCGTCATTTATTAAAATGTATCCATTTTAAAGCTTATTTCAATCTGCTGATTTTTCTCGAGCCACAAAAGGACGCTTTTCTATATTTTTATCTATCAAATTAATAAATGTTTAAAATGTATTCTTCCTATGAGAAGATAAATGATATAGTCCGAAATCATAATGGAGTATTACGAATTTTAAAATTTAAGATTTGTATTAAAAGAAAAATTTTGTTAAAACTAACCTTCTTCAAGATATAATACAGGGATGAGAGTTCCAATTTCTTTTTCGGTGCGTCTTTTTCATTTCCATTCAATGAGAATTTCGATTTTACCCAAAAGTAAAATATTATGATAAAAATAGGATCAAGATATTTGCCTGAACTAGATGATAGCAAAAACAATCGAAATTCTCATTTTGGTAGAATTGCGATTTTACTTAATAGCAGAGCCTGATTAAGGGGGGAAGCACACATTATTTATACTTACACCGTTATTTTTTAACAAATACTATCCTCCTGTAATAAACAGAAAATTCTCATTAAAAATTATTTTAAAAGAATTCTGGTGTCTAATAACGGTGAGTAAATTGGATTGTTTTACACCGTTCATTTTTTATAAAAAATATTTCCTCGTCAAAGCGTGGAATTTCTATGACATGAAGTAAAAAATAATTGTAAAAATATTCCGGTGAGAGCGGAGATAATGTGTGCTTCCCCCTTAATCAGGCTCTGCTGAATAGCAAAATATTAGAATAAAAATATGACAATGCTATTTGCATGTAACAGGTGATAGTAAAAACTACTGTCTATAATCATAATGGAGTATTGCGAATTTTAAAATTTAAGATTTGTATTGAAAGAAAATTTTTCTTTAAACTAACTTTCGTCAAAAGATATAATACAAGGGTGAGAGTTCCAGTTTCTTTTTTCGGTGCTTCTTTTTCTTTATATTCGATGAAAATTTCGATTTTACTCAATAGCAGAATATTATGATAAAAATAGGATAAAGATATTTGCCTGTACTAGATGATAGCAAAAACAATCGAAATTCTCATTTCGATTGAATTTCGATTTTACTTTATAGTAAAATATTACAATAAAAATATGACAATGATATTTGCATGTAATAGATGATAGCAAAAACTGTTGTTCGAAATCATGATGGAGTACTACGAATTTTAAAATTTAAGATTTGTATTAAAAGAAAAAATTTGTTAAAACTAACCTTCCTCAAAAGATATAATACAATGATGAGAGTTCCAATTTCTTTTTTTGGTGCCTCTTTTTTCTTTATATTCGATGAGAATTTCGATTTTACTCAGTAGCAAAATATTATAGTAAAAATATGATGAAGATATTTGCATGTAATAGGTGACAGCAAAAACAATCGAAATTCTCATTCCGATTGAATTTCGATTTCACTTAAAAGCAAAATATTACAATAAAAATAGGACGAAGATATTTGCATGTAATAGGTGATAGCAAAAACTATTAAAATTCTCATCACTGATAATACTGAATCAGAAAAAGATATAATCCGGAATTTCCGTTGATTGTAACTTTTGCAAACCACAATTTTTTAATAGTTACATTCAATTTATTCAATCGCATAAACATGTTATAAAATATTGTTAGTTATAAATTAATACAGTGTAACTACGTTTCCTAAACCTTGCAGTGAGGAACAGTGTAAATGCTTGAAGGAGTGTCAAATTGACCGACAGCTTGGGATTTGGAAAACATCCAGTAATTCGGCTCTCTCTTTTCACTTGTTTTCTCTGAATTAGATGACAATCTCCCCTATTTTAATACTAGACTCGTTGAGTCAGCGCTTCTGCAGAGGCTTCCATGTCCCAAGAGATGTGCTCGTAGAATACTAATGGTGAAGTTTACTAGAAACAACAGCTCTGTATAATATGAAATTTCAGATATGGACTTAAATTTTCCCTTCAACGAATTAAAAATTTTATGTTTGCTTAAAACAACTACATTTCTCGAAAATTTGAATTTATTTCATAATTAATTGCGCAAATCATATTTAGAAAATAGTAGCATCGTAATAAATAGTATAAAAGAGGATTTTAGTGAATGAAGAGTAGCATAAGCATAAAAATGCTTGTTATTTTTTATTCATTATATCTGTGTTTAAACGTGCTATTTGAAAACGTTGTTTCTGGCATGCAAATTAGATTGTATAGATAAATAAATAAAAATAAATAAATGTTCTAATTCCACTTTGTTTCAATCTTTGCTCAGATTGTTCTGATTTCTTAGCTTTGATTTCTACGTTTTGGCCATCATGTCAATCAAAAAACCATTTTTATTTTCAAAGATACATACAACAAATAAATTTAATGATGGTATAATGCTATTGTTTTTAAAACGTTTCTAAAGGTTAAGAATCAAGACAATAGCGAAAAATTGGTGAAAAATAAAGTTAAATTATTCCATTTATTTTTACCATTAATGCAGACGTTGCGAATTCAGGCAAATGATAGATAATACGTGAGCGTCTTTTTTTCAATACCGCTCTTTGTAAATAGTAATCTCAGCCTTTTTTTTTTTTTTTTTTTTTTTTAGAAATGTGCAAAGCTATTATTAGTGATTTTTGGTGAGAAACAAAAAGATATTTCTGATTGATAGGACTTTCTACGGCATAATTCAGAAATCTTTATTAGTGCTCACTTTTAAAAAATTACTTTTTTCAATAGATAATGTAACAAAACAAATTTTACAATTTTTGAAATTTAATCCTCGCAAACCTTTGAACGGTTTTATAAAATTGTATACCTTTTTTAAAGCATTCCGTAATTTGTTATATATGACTAAGATATAAAACCCGAAGCCAATATTTTTCTAAACAATGGGATATATCCTGGTGTTGAAAAATTAAGGAGACGGTGGAAAATTACAAGAAAAATTGAGCAAAAGAAGAGAATTGCAAGATAGACTAGTCAAGACACTGAATGGAAGCACATGCGTACATTGCATACGATGAAGTTGGAAGAGTGTCGTAAGGAATCAAAATCAAAAATCCGTTGAAAGGTATTTCACTGTGTAGAACTATTTCAAAGGTGGCGAGCTGATGCTACCCTGTGGTATGCCCATCAAGAAATGCAAAACACATCATTTAACTAACTTGAACTACTGTCAAGTAACTAAGAAATTAGAGGAAGATCGATGTTTGTTTAGTGTAGTGGAGAAGTTTGAGTCGATTGTGCGGGGCATCGTTTCATGAGCATGAGGAGTATTTTAAATGAAAAATAAATATGGCCAAGCATTCATCAAAGGCCATCCATGGTACACAATGGCCATGCTCTACAGTTAATTGTCAAACAAGAAAGATTATGCATAAAAGAGACAGCGGGAGAAACCATATAACAGACTATTTGGAGAAATAAGAAATGCATTCCATGCATTTCTTGAAAAAGAAAAGTTCTAGAAAATCTATTTGCGCAATAAGCATTCAAAAGTTTTCCTGATTATACCATCTGTGTTATGTTATGTCATTTGTGTGAAAATAATAACTGTCCTGTCATATCAAAATACACACTGCATTTTACAGTTATTGCAAATTAAATATTTTAAATAAACATTTGTTAACAAATTTATTTTTTCTATACTACTTATCCATAAATGATTGATCACTTTTTTAATTTTAGACATTTTTCAAATAGCTATAAAAAATTTTGATGTATTATTCTAAAACATTAGTGTAAAATAAACGTTATTCCTCATATACTTCAGTAAAATTTTGTTCCAAAACAAAAATAAGTTCAATAACCATATAAAGTATTAAAAAAAAGTATTTGGAATTAATGTGTAAAACGTAATGATTGAAATGGGTTCTGGCTGTGACATATAATAATTATGCGGCTTGTTTTAATTATCTGTTTTAATTTGTATAAGAATAGCTCAAATATTCATGCAGATTACTGATAAGAAATTGCAAAAAGAAAAATTATAGTTTTCATTATAACATGCAGTGTATTAAACCTAATGCATAGCAGTTTTTAGGAAACTTGACATAGACACAGAGTTCTGCAATCTGACATAGACACAGAGTACTGCAATGAAATATGAGCATTTTTACAAAATATTTTTTAACTGCGCATAAGCAAGCGTTAAAAAAATTAAATTGCATAATTTATTTGGCAAATGTATTAAGATACATATATGAAATCTCTGAGCAAATATAATGGAATTTCAAAAAGTTATCGTCGAAAGAATGAACTAAACTTAAATTCACTAGGCATTTTTGTTGCTGGGCAAAATGCAAGATGCCACACTGCTAGAGCAGAAAAGAACGTATTTGTCTCTTCTGATGGGAGAAATTGGATAACCCGATTTAAGGTTACGATTTTGTCTCATAATATTACGACGTTTTTCCTGCATTTCCATCACCACTAACGGAACGTTATTTTCGAAGAAATGAAGAAATGCAGCAGGCCGTTAAGAATTTCCTTAAATCGCTGTAATTTTATTTTTACAAAGATTGTACCTTGAAAATAATTTCATATTACAACAAATGTAGAAAGGTTCGTCAAAACTACGTCAAAAACTATCGAAAACCTATTTTTTGGTTTTATTATGACACAGTATGTTTCTGTTTGTAATAAAGCCTGTTTGGAAAAAGCAAGACGATGCTTGCTTATACACTGAGAAAAAATGCTGTAACTGACATCTAGAATCTAAATTGTGGCTCTAGAAAAAATAGCTCCATATCATCCTTATAAATTCTAATTCCCCAGGAAAGCCTCTGAAGCCCCTATTAGAATTCTAGAGTATTTGCCTATATTATCGAGGACAAAGTTATTTTAAAATATCTGCAAATAAATGAGACTACAAGAGGCGGGTTTCAGAAACTATAATCTTGGTTTATTATCCAATTCTAGAAAACCAAACGAGAATTTCTCGCAATGCAAAAGATTCAGAAGATTACAAATATTCAGAATATTGTTTCACCACCTAGAAATGTGTAAACTAGAAATCCTCGATCATTTAGACTATTTAGTTTATTGGCAAGCCTTATGCGCTTAGTTCGGAAATCTATATTTCTAGTTAACGGGTTTAGAAAATGGTCACTTATTCATTCTAGAGGAACGCGGTATACTTTTTTTTTTTTCTCAGTGTAGAACACCTCTCGTTTACGCGCGTTTTTCTTCTAATAGTTAAAAAATATATATATTTGTGCCATTTAATTAGAAGTAACGTTTACTATTAATTAATATCTAATACAATTTTTTCACAGGGTTATTTACTTGTTTAAATTAACCTAAATTATTTTTACAAAGTAAATGTTTTAAAATGATACACTGAAAGCAAACTTCAAATAGTTTACCTGGAAATCTTCTTGAAATTTCTAATATTAATTTTAATACCAACTGATTGGGAAAATGTCAAACTGATTTCTTTCTGTCAGTTGGTTGTAGGGTTTTTAGGCCGATTAATTACGTTAATGTCCTAAGCCTAAAGTTGCAATGCTCTCAGTGGGGTGCCTTTCTAAGGGGTCCTAGCAGAATTTACGCGATTTTCAGAAAAAGCAATGGAAAACTACGAACGGCTAGGTAGATAAGCCTGACCTGGGATCAAACCCGACACTTCCCTCTACCAGCTTTGAGCGCAGAACTGCTCGGTCGCCATCTTTCTCTCAGTTTCAGGAATATACAGAGTATCTCAAAGCAATTTAAATACGTTTTATGCTTTGCCTATAAGAAACAATTAGGAATGATAGTTGTAAATTTATTTAAAATAAGGTACAAAGTAAAACCGCACTGTAAATATATATATATATATATATTAATAATATTAATAATAAATAAATAAAATCATGTATCTGTCCTACAGAAATTTCTGGTTTTTAAAACAACAGAAATTTATGCAACCACCGAAATAGATCTTATCTTGACGTCAGATTTTATCAGATAAATAGAGATTAACAAAACATTTTCTGATAAGTGATAACATAACTAATTTTTAAGAACGGTTCTTGACATATATAAAATAGAATTTTTGTGCTTAAATTAAAAAAAATATATATTATTGTTAGAAAATAGTGGTGTTTCTGTATCTAATTTTAGTAGAGCCAAATAGACACCATTATTTTCCAACAAAGATTACCTCCATAGATATCAATTTATATCATATATAAATTTAAAATAATTGTTAAAATATGGTCGTTATATGACTCAGCTTTCTTCATTCTCTGATTACTCGTATTTTCAAATATCAAGTAAAAAGTCTTACGACTAAATAAAATAAATATAACTATTAAAAGAATAGTAGTGCTATAAAGCCATAGATTTTGTTGTGGTGTTTAAAAATTAAAGCCAATTTTCCGATCTATGAGACCTAGTCCTCGTTTTGATGCACTCCATTGTAGCTTTTCAAAAGAGTTTTGTCCATTTTAACGCAAATTTCAACTCTAAACGGCCAAGAGTACGAATGTGTACTGCGTTCGAACCTCATACTTGTTTAGGAATATAAAGATATTTATACACATAACTGCATGTTTTTTGTCTTTCTCTTTACTTAAAAATAAATAAATAATCTCCAGGTATCTCTGTAGAAATTGAAATTATCTACGGTAGAAACTGAAATTACCTATATGTTAAAAACACACATTTTTAACATCGAGACTCATATTATAGAAACCTGTTTGAAAGATTAAATATTCGCATTATTTGTTATATGTTATAAATGAATATATTTTTAATGGTATTAACTAAATCTAGGTAGCTTATATCCACTTAAGATATTATAGTATTGAAATTAATCTGATTATATTTCTCTGTCTGTAGAACAGAAATCCAGATATGCCAACATGCTAATTTATTTCAAAACATTCTTAGCACCACCTATATTTCATACCACTTTTTTCTTAAGACTTTCGCGACCGCATGTTTTTGCCTTTTTTGACAGTTAGGTCCACCTTTGGGCATTATTCTCTTAAGTTTAAGTTACAATTTTTCAGAGCAAAATTTGCTACATTCACATATACATTACAAATGAATATACATTATAATTATACTCTCTCTAATCAAAATGTTTGTATCCATAGTATATTTATTGTAAAAATATGAGTATTATGTATATTTTTAAGAAACAAATAACATACAATTTCCAAAAGAAACGCCAACTGGTGGAGTTCCAGATTTTCAAATGACGTGAATCTACGTCAGCGGTCGCGAAAGTGTTAAAAGTAATCTTATTTTATCGTAATTATGTATTGAAGAAAAATATTCTATAAATAAAGTGGTGCGGATTAAAGGCGGGGCTAAAAATGCTCCGGAATAAATTAAAATGTTCGCATCTCTGTAATTATAATCATAGCTGCCAACATTTTAATTTATTCCGGAGTACTTTTAGCCCCGCCTTTGTTTCGCACCACTTTATTTATTGAAAAAATTTCTTAGATATATAACTTCGATAAAATAAGAAAAAAATTACTTTTAAAAAATAAGTGGTACGAATTAGAGGCAGGGCTAAAATTACTCCGGACTAAATTAAAACATTGGCAGCTATGTTAGAGTGTGTAATCTCTGAAAATCTAATCATTCTTTGGAATGATTAGATTTCCAGGTATATTTCTATCATAGATAAATTTAGCAAGGGATTTCTGAAGGTAATACATTTATTAAAATCTAAACGTTGCACTTTTTTTGCTGAACTTACATGGCGAGCTTTCTCTTCTCGAATTTATTTTATGTAATTAAAGTAGGTCATATTTTAGAAAAGCAGTAAACCAATATCCTTTCTAAATAAAATTGGGATTTTTTGTTTTAAATAAATTAAACGACTGAGATAAACATGACTAAGAAGTGAAGCCAAGACATTTATTTATCAAGCATAAAAATAACCGTTTGAAACGGAAATGCTAAGTAAATCCTTTTATTCAGCCCTGAAAATGAATTATTTTTGTCTACTGTATATTGTAGAGCTGCGTTAAACGAAATATTACCTTTAAAAAAACGTTAAATTGTATAATTTATTTGTTTATTCGTGTGGTGTTAGAATTTGAATTCGTTTGTTAGAATAAATCACATGTTTAAAATATTTTATTCGTTTTCTACTAGTATGCAGTGTTGCCAGATTGCGCGACTTTTATTCAACAGTCACCAATAATTTTGAGAGGTGATATTAATGTACATAATCGGCTATTAATCGTTTATTATGTATATCAAACATCACTTCTCAGAATTATCGGCGACTATTAAATAAAAAAATCGCGCAATCTGGCAACATTGCTTGTATGTAAACTACATAATTTTCATTTACATTATTAACACTTTCGCAACCGCATGATTTCGTCTTTTTGACAGTAAGGTCCGCCTGTGGGCGTTATTATCTTAGGTTACAATATTTCAGAACAAAATTTTCTGTTTACAATTACAATACAATTGGGTATACATTATAATTATATTCTTTCTAATCAATGTATTTGTATCCATGTAATATTTCATTGTACAAATATGAATACTGGGTTATATACCCAGTATTCATATTTGTACAATGAAATAAATAACATACAAATAAATAACATTGAAATAAATAAATAACATACAAATTCGGAAGGAAACGCCCACTGGTGGAGCGATACTTTACGTATGACACCACTGTGGTGTCGCCGGACGGCATAATGTTATAATATTTTTTTTTTCTTTTGTAAATTGCATAGAATGGAAAAATATATGCTATCCTTACTTTTTACACATTAAGGAATTATAAATGCCCTCCAGAGTACTTTCGTGTAGGTGTGTTTTAGCATATCTATATACTGAGTTTCTTTATAGATAGACTAAATTATTTTTGCCCACATATCAAGTATAAAAAGTTGGACCAAACAGAATTATAAAAACAAGGCAAACAAAACATCTAGAACGGTAAATAGAAATAATAGGAAAGCAGACAGCTGTTTCGGTAGCATTTAGCGTACCGTCTTCAGTGCATAAAGATATGAAACAGAAGTGTTCTTATATATAGGAAAGGGTACATAAAGAGAAGTATTCTTATATATCCCTTTCCTATATATAAGAGCACTTCTCTCTCATTTCTTTATGCACTGACGGCGGTACGCTAAATGCTACAGAAACAGCTGACTATTTTCCTACTATTTCTATTTGGCGTTCTAGACGTTGCTTATACAATTCCCCGCCAAGTCTACCGTAACACTTTCGCGACCGCATATTTTTGTCTTTTTGACAGTAAGGTCCGCCTGTGGGGGTTATTCTCCCAAGTTACAATATTTCAGAACAAAATTTTCTATATTCAGATTCATATTACAAATGGATATACCTTATAATTATACTCTTTCTAATCAAAGTATTTATATCCATAGTATATTGGTTGTACAAACATGAATATTGTGTACATTTTTAAGAAATAAATTACATACAAATTGCAAAAGAAACGCCCACTGGTGGAGTTACAGATTTTCAAATGACGTGAATCTACGTCAGTGGTCGCGAAAGTGTTAATATTAACAAAAAGAATTATATTTGATATAGAGGTTAAGCTTGAATCCAATTTAAAATTACATCTTTCGACTATTCCCATATTTTGATTAGATTTAGATATGAGAGCAAAAAACTTTTCACAGATACAAAAAGTCATCTGTCTGTAAGTTTCGCAATATCAAAAAAATATATATATATATCGTTACATTTTACGCATAAAGAAAACCAAAAATGTATTCAGGCTATAAAACAAATTTGTTTTTCTCAAATTTCTGTGATCTACCGTTGGTGGTACAATAAATGTCATTTCTTTAAGAATATTTCTGTTTTGCAGTTTATTCAAATTTTAAACTTTATTTTTAAACAATTTTCTGTTTAAAGAATACTACAGTTAATTGTGAATTCAAAATTTAGTTTACAATAAAACAGTGCAGTTAAACATAAACATTATTTTTGAATACTCTGAATTAATAATAACAATATATTACCTATATTTTAGTATCACTATTTCTGTTATTTGAATTCATACTTCACCCTCCCTCTTTTTTTAAATTCTGTCTTCGTATAATACTTGATTCCTATTCTAATTACTTTTATCTACCGTTCACCCTGAAATTAAATACGCTGTTTTCAGAATAATTCTCTTTTTAAATTTATTTAAAATTTAAACTATCATTTCTGATTAATTTTCTGTTTAAAGAAGAATACAGTTAACTGATAAATTTAACCTTTTTTTTTTTTATTAGACAAATTTTATTCTATTATACTTGCGGTTTATTTTGTTAATAAATACAAAGACTGAAATATTATAAATAATAAAAGTAATTTATTAATTATAATTCTGATTTATTTGTATGCAGGCATTGCTTTAAATTTACATTTATTTGTGTATACTGATTTTAATTTAAATTCACCCCTCCTGAAAAACGTAATTTATACTGACATTTCCCTGCGAATTATAGGTAGAACGGCTAATTTTAAATATGTTTAAACATAAATCTTTTTCAATGTTTAAAACAATTATTAATATGAAAAATGAATGTTTAATATTATAGATAAAATAAAATTGAATAATTTTAGTCAGGTAACGCTTTTCTCGTAATTATTTATTGGCATGATAAGTTCAATACAATTTTCATTCAAACCGTTTAAGAATTTTCAGTATTAAAATAAAAGTGTCTGTTTCTCAGATATGGAAACCAAGCTTAATTCAGTGATTCATTGTGGTTAATTATTGAAGAATAAAATTAATTGAAAATGTCTTAACTTTCGGTTTCAATTTATTCTATGTAATGAACGCGTATAAAGAGTTTAAATTTATAGACTTCTTAGAAAACTGAATGCGTTTTAATATCTCGAAGTTTTCAAGACTTACTTGTAATTCTCAAACACATATACAATATTTCAAATCTTAATTCTATACACGTAAAGTATTTTAAAATTCATCAAGCTTAATTAATTAATTTTAAAAGAGCACTGATAAAGATTGTCATTGGTATATTTTAAAGTAAAGGTGTCAATAATAATTGCTTTTCATGTTAACATTATGAGCGAGTGAGAATTAGGTTATATTAAAATTTAAAGACATATTTAGGCAGAAATAATCCGTTAATTGTTTGTTAAGGGGACTTGAAACTTTCGATGGATAAAAGCTTATATTTTCATTTAATAATTTTAAATTGAACTATATTTGGCTTGTTCAGTAAAATACATATTCAGGCAGCAATTTTCATTTCGATGTTTCAATTTTCAAGTCGATGTGAGAATAATTGATTAAGTGCGTATAACAGTCGTAATATCGCCCCGCTTTTGAATACCTCTTTATATATATATATATATATATAGTTACTTCATTATTTAATTGCAAAAATTGCATTTTAAATAAACCATTTTTTTTATTTTAAGTAATGGTGCTATGAAATAAGCCAGAGTTTTGTCAACTTTGCATTGTTCATATTTCTTCCCCTTGAACAGCACAGTCACAAATTTGATTATTATAGTCATGTTTCCACTTTTAATGAAAAATCTAAAAAAATAAATAAATTAATTAAAAGACCTTCTGCTTCTATATCTATGCCATATTCAAATAACCTGTAATGAAATTATGTTATCTTATTTCAAAGCATTTCTCTCTCTAACCGTATCAGATGTTCATATTTTCTGTCTAAAATCTTTGCCCTATAATTATTAATTCCCCATATTATTATTATTTCGCTTGTCCTTACATTAGAAAAAAAAGAAGAAGAAGACTGTCTTTTGTGTCTAGAAAATCTCAAGTATATATATATATATATATATATATATATATAATAAAGATGATCTATTAAGCATAGTAGAAGCCAAGCAACAGATACAAGATCACTGAAACACCAATGACCAATATGACAAAAAAAAAAAAAAAAAAAAAAATCACCAGTGGACGAAATATACCAATGCAAAGAAACCAGATTCACCAATTAACAGCCTGCAAAACAAACGAATCAATAAAGTAAAAAAACAAATCTTAACTTAAAACCATAAACTTATCAAAATTAATGAAAAAACAACTCAAGAAACACAAGATAGGAAGAAGGAGGCAGGCGGCAAGACTTGTGACTTGCCTGTGGGGTTACACTAGTTTTATGCCGGCAACACTCCCCCAGCCTGCCACAACCAGAACAGGAACCATATGGATTTAAAAATGCAAATTTCATAGCAGATGAACAACAATGAAACCACGAAGCCACAATGAAATTCACCGATTGATCACATTGTGTTTAACAGTATAATTAGAACATTAAATATAGTTGACAACTCAAAAAGGAAAAAACTGAAATTTTAATGGAAAATGAAAGTATGCATAGTAATACAAAGCAAATGCAACAAACCTTCTATTTTTTTTTTTTTTAATTTAATTTCACAAACCCACCCAACCATCCAGCCTTACAACACCACCCCACCTCCGTAATCAAACATCTGCCCACCCAACCGCCACCTTTTTTATTGTCTTTTATTATTTTATAATTTTTTGTTGATATACACAAGAGTGTACACAGCTTTTTTTTTTTTTTTTTTTTGTACTGACAGAGACATGGTTAAGGATATAAAATAGAAAATACAAAGTTTTTAGGAAAACCCATTTTAGAAGTGGCTGTGATCAGTTTATTAATATTCTTGTTTTTAAACTTTGCAGAGCATAAATTATTAATTCGAAATAAATGGTTAATGATGATGTTTCTAAATACCGAAAGATGCAGACATGAATTAAAATGTGTAAATAAGTTTACATTAAAACAAAAATCTTGCCGTTTGTCATAGATATCTGTGTAAAGTTTATTACCATCGATGATTATTTTGAGATCTAAAAAGTTAATAGATTGATTAGTCAGAGTATTTTGAGTTAGCTTTAAATTAGGTGGATAATTGAAGGAAAAACCATTTTGTGAGTTCTTGTTGAGATAAAATACAATAATATCATCGATGTAACGATAAAATCGAACATCATCATTGCAAATTTGCTTTTCATAATAATAAAGATAGAGATCTGCCAAAATACTGGAGCTACAACCTCCTTGTGGAATGCCTAATTGTTGCAAATAGATATCGTTGTTGTGCAAGATATAATTATTATGGATAACAAAGTTAAGAAGTGTTTTAAATTTTTCTTCTTTAAAATTGTAAGGAAGATTAATTTGAGCTTTATATTCTTGAAAAAGACTGTAAATGATATTACTAAGATCTGATAACTCAATATTATTGAAAAGATCTTGAAAGTCAAAAGTCATAATATTGTCTATTGAATCGAGCGATTTGATGTATTGAATTAATTGAAAGCTATTTTTAAGACAGTGTAAATTATCAACTTTGCAAGTACATTTGTAAATTTGCTTTAGAATATCCAGTAGAGCTTTATTAGCATTGTTGTTATAAGTGTTGCACCCAACAGTGACAGTGCGAAATTTAATTGGAGATTTGTGAAACTTAGGGATGAGAACTATATAAGGATAATTAAAGTTATTGAAGGGAAGTTGAAGTAGTTTATAGTAATTATGTATTTTTCGGTTATTAATAATAAGGTTATTATTAGTTAAACTGAAGATGTTACTATTATTGATTGAAGAGTTTAAAATAGAGAGATAGTAGGATTTACAAATAATGGCATAATTATTAGGTGATTTGTCAACATAAGTGATCACAAAGTCATCCTGTAGTGATTTGATAGAGTTAAGAAGTACAGATTTTTTAAATAACACCAGATTTGAAGAATTGATAAATAATGCATTTTTGATTTTTTGTAACACTAAAACTTTCCATTGAGTGAAGTAGGCAATAGGTTTATTATGAGTAATAGATATTTTATCTAAAATGGGTTTTCCTAAAAACTTTGTATTTTCTATTTTATATCCTTAACCATGTCTCTGTCAGTACAAAAAAAAAAAAAAAAAAAGCTGTGTACACTCTTGTGTATATCAACAAAAAATTATAAAATAATAAAAGACAATAAAAAAGGTGGCGGTTGGGTGGGCAGATGTTTGATTACGGAGGTGGGGTGGTGTTGTAAGGCTGGATGGTTGGGTGGGTTTGTGAAATTAAATTTAAAAAAAAAAAAAAAAAAATAGAAGGTTTGTTGCATTTGCTTTGTATTACTATGCATACTTTCATTTTCCATTAAAATTTCAGTTTTTTCCTTTTTGAGTTGTCAACTATATTTAGTGTTCTAATTATACTGTTAAACACAATGTGATCAATCGGTGAATTTCATTGTGGCTTCGTGGTTTCATTGTTGTTCATCTGCTATGAAATTTGCATTTTTAAATCCATATGGTTCCTGTTCTGGTTGTGGCAGGCTGGGGGAGTGTTGCCGGCATAAAACTAGTGTAACCCCACAGGCAAGTCACAAGTCTTGCCGCCTGCCTCCTTCTTCCTATCTTGTGTTTCTTGAGTTGTTTTTTCATTAATTTTGATAAGTTTATGGTTTTAAGTTAAGATTTGTTGTTTTACTTTATTGATTCGTTTGTTTTGCAGGCTGTTAATTGGTGAATCTGGTTTCTTTGCATTGGTATATTTCGTCCACTGGTGATTTTTTTTTTTTTTTTTTTTTTTTTTTTTTTTGTCATATTGGTCATTGGTGTTTCAGTGATCTTGTATCTGTTGCTTGGCTTCTACTATGCTTAATAGATCATCTTTATTATATTTACATTTAAAATTAAACCTGCTGCAATTGCGCATAAATTTTGAATGTATTTTGTGTTTAATAAAACTTATTGCTTTATGTCATTTAAATTATCTAATATGTGAATTTCATATATTTAGATTTGTCTTAAATTGGCATTAACACTATTTTTTGTATTATACACTTTGTATAAAGCTGCATTTGCGCTCTTACAATTTGTATTATTTCTGTAATTTCTCTAATTTTTTCAATATGTTATTTATTGATTTAAAATTTATATTATATTATGATTCTTGTAGTGTTGTGAAGTTTTGCGACAGTATTATGTCACTGGCCCTGGATCCTTTATAACTAACTGTATAGTTGGCAACTTACTTTAATAATTTATTCTTTAATTAGATAAATATCTTTAAAAAGAAAAGAAAAAAAAAAATATATATATATATATATATGTTGTGTATGTCTAGTCGAATATTTAATTCTAATTATTATTTAGCATTTTGTGCCTGACATTTTGTGAATTGTGATGGTTAGTTTCTTACTTTACTTTCAAAAAATGGGCGGAATTTAATTTGTAATTGGAACCAAATCAATAGATTAGGTCAAAGGAGGTTTAGTGTAAATATGTACATATTATTTAATTATTATTATTATTATTATTATTTTAGTTCTCTTTTCACTTTTCATTAATCCAGATACTTATTAATCAAGAATCAATTTAATTAAGTAATTGAATTTGGTATAGCCCACTTTCGATAAAACTAATGTAAATACTTACTTGCCTTGTGATTTTTAATATACAAAAACATTTTTTCTCTATGACTCGGTTTAGTAAATTTTTAGATCCTGGCAAGAAATACTTTGCTTCACAGCAGTATTGTGCCCGGTACAAGGATATTTATAGGGATATCCTTGGATCGACATCCAGTTACCTATCATCTCCTCCTCCTTTACTTCAATTTAGAACATGCGGTTCTAATAGATGTAAAACTTGCCCTTAGGCCTCTCACACACAATTGAATAATAATCAATCTTTGGTTCCATTTTGTCAGGCATACAATGTTATTTATAAAATCAGTTGTGGTCATTGTAAACTTATATTGGTGAAACTTCAACTCCTCTACATTTACGCATTAATCAGCATCGATCAGATTCTAAAAACCTTTCAGCTGCATCTTCTGAATCAACTATAGAATTACAACACTTTAAATCACATAATTTTAATTCGTGTACCATAGAGATTGTAAAAATTCAGAAAAATAAAAGTGAGCGTCTATTTCTTGAATCAAAATTTATGCAATATTATAATACAATTTATCCATATGGCCTAAATTCCGAATACTTTAGTAAAACTATTAAAGCATATTCTAACATCAACCCTCTACATGATTATTCGACTATTTATGCACAACTCAATCACAAAATTAACAATAAAACTTTTAGAACTAAACGAGGTAGTAAAAAAACAGATTTAATCTTTTCTAAAAGTGCCATTATTAAACTCATTTCAGATCTACAGAATAATTACTTATCTAACTATAACTGGTTCATTATTCGAAAATTTATTTTTGCAATTAAAAAGAAATACTTAGTAAACTTTCTGAATGTCTTTCAAAGCCAATCCTATAATAAACATTTTTCAGACATTTTTTATGATATTATAATGTACAAAATCAAACAATTTAATTTAAAAATTAATAAAAAGCCCAACAAATTTAAAACAAATACTCAATTAATTGTGAATTTTACAAATCAAATATTGAACAGTATTAACATTACGTCTATCATTAATGACAAAGAATGTATGTTTCCGATTAAAGATTTAAATCTATCTCGTACCTTCAAATATCCTCTTCCTCTTGGAAGAAAGATATTCAATTATAATTCTGTATCTAAGTCTACCTCTTTTACTAACACTGTAACCTGTAAATGCAATGATCCTTCTTTCTCAAAATTTATTGACAGAGACCATGGACACATTATCACAGGTAATCTCAATATTATTGACAATTATCAATTAAATAAATTCATGAAATTTGGCACCAAATTTAGACTTCCAGTTAAAACTAGCATTCCACAAATCTTACAACAGTTTTCTTATGACCTAGATTTATTTATTTATAAAATATCTATTACTCATAATAAACCTATTGCCTACTTCACTCAATGGAAAGTTTTAGTGTTACAAAAAATCAAAAATGCATTATTTATCAATTCTTCAAATCTGGTGTTATTTAAAAAATCTGTACTTCTTAACTCTATCAAATCACTACAGGATGACTTTGCGATCACTTATGTTGACAAATCACCTAATAATTATGCCATTATTTGTAAATCCTACTATCTCTCTATTTTAAACTCTTCAATCAATAATAGTAACATCTTCAGTTTAACTAATAATAACCTTATTATTAATAACCGAAAAATACATAATTACTATAAACTACTTCAACTTCCCTTCAATAACTTTAATTATCCTTATATAGTTCTCATCCCTAAGTTTCACAAATCTCCAATTAAATTTCGCACTGTCACTGTTGGGTGCAACACTTATAACAACAATGCTAATAAAGCTCTACTGGATATTCTAAAGCAAATTTACAAATGTACTTGCAAAGTTGATAATTTACACTGTCTTAAAAATAGCTTTCAATTAATTCAATACATCAAATCGCTCGATTCAATAGACAATATTATGACTTTTGACTTTCAAGATCTTTTCAATAATATTGAGTTATCAGATCTTAGTAATATCATTTACAGTCTTTTTCAAGAATATATATATATATGAAAACTGATACGTGTTTCGCTACCAATAATTTATAATAGGAAACTTTTATAAACCTTTACAACAGTTTTTCTCTAATTAAAAGAAATATTAAAAGAATTTATCAGTTAAACTGATATTATAAAGTGTTAAAACGAGGCAGATATGCATGTTTGCTGACAGCATCGAATCTAACACTTTTATAAATGCTTATTATTTTATAATTAATCCTATATATAATAACTTAAAATAAAAATTGTGTTTGTTTCCCAAAATACTTGTAGAAAAGACTAGAGAGTGCGAGTAAGTAAATGAGTGAGTTTTACGTCTCACTAGCGCTACAAATGAAAAAAGTTTAGGAAACAGAAATCAGTGTTTAATTATTTAGAAAGAATTTGAATTTGCAATGTATGAATAAAAATAAAAATAAAAATTAGATGTAGTCCATGGGTTAAGGCTGACTGTATTCTATTTATACATATATGGTTTTATTTAAGCATATATAAGTAATAAAATCTTTAAAATGCAGTATGATGGCTTTGCATTCCAATAAAAATATAAAGCATAAAATTTTATATATTTTCTTTGCATAATTTTTATAACGGTTTTTCTTATCACAGAGAAACTTTTAAAAATAATAAAAATGATGGAAGATTTTAATGCAAACCATAACATTTTAAAATTTAATTTGAGAGTAATATAGATCATACGTAAAAATATGCCTTTAAAAACCTTTCTGAGCTAAAAATACATTTTCACGGCATGCTGCGTTTAATTTGATTGGGTTTCATTAGATTTTCAAACGTTGAAATAAACAATTGATGAAATTAACGATTTCTTTTTATTCTTAAAATTTTATCAAAAGGAATAGTTCACTTCTAACGTTAAAAAAATATATATACATATTTTATTGTTCTGAAAGTACTCTGAATGGAAGATAGATGTTTTAAATTCCTGTTTTCTTCTCAGCATTCGAAAACCCTTCTCGTGAATAATGAGAAGCTTGATTTGCATTTCTTTGTATCAAAACATTATTAGAATGCTTAGAGAAAATATTCTTTAAATCCCGGAAGTTTTTTGAATCAGCTGTAAAAGAAGATAGCATACTATTTCCTGCTTTTTTAATGAAGAAATTTAAATATACGTTCGACGTATATATATATATATATATATATATATATATATATGTATGTATGTATGTATATACATTTTTTTTAATAAAAATATGGTAAATATATTAAGTGAAATATAAGTAAATAAAAATTAAAATTAAAAAATAAAAATAACATAAAAAAAATAAATAAACGTAATAAAAATATCTTAGCATTTGATTGTGTAATATACAGGGTGCTTCAAAACTCATGGGCAAAAATTTAAGGAGGGAGGGGTAAAAATATTTAAACAAGCCATTTTCCCCATACAATGCATGGGAGGAGAGCAAGCGGTGACCGCTAGAGGGCGCTGCAATGTGAAGTATAAAGCGCGCGTTTACTTGCACATCGTCATTTCTACCGTGGATTTCAGCAGGTATGGCGACATACAGTAATCAGAAAAAGGCGAACATGCATTTTATGTATAGTCTGGCGAATGGGAATACTCTGGAAGCCGCAAGACTGTACAGGCAACGTTTCCCAAGAAGATATGTGCCAGACCGAAAAATACCACAACAGTCTTCCAGAGCATTCCCATTCGCCAAACCATACATAAAATGCATGTCCGCCTTTTCCTGATTACTGTATGTCGCCATGCCTGTTGAAATCCACGGTAGAAATGACAATGTGTAAGAAAATGCACGCTTTATACTTTCCATTACAGCACCCTCTAGCGGTCACCGCTTGCTCTCCGCCCATGCATTGTATGGTGAAAATGGCTTGTTCAGATATTTTCTACCACCCCTTAAATTTTTTCCCATAAGTTTTGAAACACCCTGTATAGACTAGACATACATGCACATGAATCGAAGAATCTTGTATTTTGAATACTACTATATTTTAATAATAAATTGTATTTTAATTAATAATAGATCAAATACAGAGCAATTGCTATGAAAAATAGTTACTCTGAAAATATAGAGTGTTATGAATCCCCTCCTGCATGAATCTGTGTGGAGGAGGCATCTTTATTTGATCCAAACTGTAATCAAAAAGCTGAAAAGTATACTGTATCCCTTTTTAGTGGTCACAACCTCCTATATTTAAAATGTCTATTGTTCAATAATAAGTTTTCCTTTTATCGTAGAATTTCTGCGAATTTATAAAGAAGAAGTTACTGTAAAAAATAGTAGTCTTAAAAATATTGGATAATGTGTCTCTTTTTTTTTTTTTTTTTTTTTTTTTTTTTGCCATTAAAAAAATTCTCAATGACATATAAAATGAAAGAGTAATTCCCATGAACTGAGTTACATACTGTTAAAAAGAAAAATATACTTGCATAGTTGTCAACTTTCATGCGTTTGAAATGCCACTACTTTTTAGAGAAATATTTTTTTTTTAATCCAAAGACTAAAATATTTCGAATTAAAGTTAAAGAAAACTGTATTAAAGTAGTGGTATTAAAAATGCGTAAAAGTTGGCAATTATACATCTGCACCCCTTCGGTGGCAACAATCTAAAAATTAAATATAAATAATTGCGAAAGAAAGTTAAAAACATTCAATAAAGATAGATTACTTATTTCTGTTAAAAAAATATTTTCTTGTAAGTCTCATTTACAAATGTTGCATAGTCAATAAATATAAATAAACAACATTAGTTGTAACAGTAAATTTTATTAGGGATATCTAAAGAAATTTCCTAAATTTAGTTAAATTTTAATTTTTCTACATAATTTCGCAATCCACTTTCAAAAACTAACTGCCCATGAAGCAAAAGTTTTATCGTAACAATTCATTTAAAATACTCATTAAAAAGAGAGTCACGCGCATTTTATGTCCTTTAAGAAGCTTTATTTTTTAGTCTGCATTTAAAAATACTAGTTATAAAAGAGTCCTAATCTTCATTTTTTAACCGAAATAAATCTGTCTCTTTTATTACTTTTCTGTATGTGGTCACCTGAAAAAACTCTTCTTCATTATATTACGGATGTAATATAATATTTCACCTAAATGTTTCCAGCATTTTATGATCTGTTGTTATTTGTGACGCTATTACAATAAGAGAAAAATGGCTTATGTCTTTTCATTCAAATTTTCAAGCATTCGGATTCGTTCATGTACAAAAAAATTAATTTTAAGATTCAAAGGATAACATAACATAAATTTAAACTAGTAAATTCATTTTTTGAAGATTAATATCTTTTTATTTTGTAAAATCTTTAGGAGGAGAAGGATATAAATATATACTACATTTGATCATTTTTGATTAAAGAAATTTAAAATCTGAAGAAACTTCATGTCAACTTATAAAATATTCCAGTTTTATTTATGATGACGTTTTCATAGGCATTTTATAAAAATTTCTTCATATAATAAAATACAATTATAGAATTTTACTCAATATTTATGTGCAAGTCTCCTCTGTTTTTTCAATTTACAACTACTGTAATTCCTCATACAGAACTTAATCTTTTGTAAGTTATACATAAGGTTATGCATTTTAGAGCATTTAAACTTTTGATGCAAGAAATAAGTTTTCTTTTTTTTTTTTTTTTTTAATCAAAAAATTTATGTAAGAGTTGAAATAATTTCAGAAGTAGGATAAATTTAATATTATTTCCTTCCCAATCTGCATGCCTGCAACAGCCCATGATATAATGTATACACAGATATTCTGCTGATCTTACTTTTAAATGTCATTATTTTCAGACAATTATTTTCATCTTTTTTAATATTAGAAATGTTCTACAAAAGTTTACTATTCGTAAATAGTAGTATTGGAGGGCAAAGGTCATAAAAACTTTTTTTAAACGTAATTGCGTTGTGAAAATTTTCTGCATGAGGAACTGGATGAGTTATCACGGAAAAGAGAAATATAAATTTGATTCAGCAAATTTTATTTTTGCATTTTAAAATTAAAATCGTGTACAAGACATTGTTTCAGCAGTGTTCTTCAATTAAAACATTGTTATTGTCCTTCAATGTCTATGAAATATCAAAAATAATAAAATTACTATAATTAAAATTTCTCAAAGTTTACAATGAAAAAGGCTTCTTCCCATCTGTGTTGATTTTTTAAAGTAATTTTTATTTCTCTCTCTCTCTCTCTCTCTCTCTCTACATATATATATATATATATATATATATATATATATATTTCCGAGGGAAGTTCATATGATAATTTTTTAGGGGCATCTAATCATTAATTTTATTTTTATAACAGTTTATTATAGCTTAACGTATTACACATTACTTTACTTTTTTTTTTTTTTTCGTTAAACTGCGTGACAAACAGATTACACTGCGTGTACTGAACATTACAAACCTGAATGGAAAGTATTAAATTAAAAATCATAGTCATACAGAAAAACGTGACCAAAATGATTCTTTACACAAATTTGTAAAATGGTACGTTTCGTTCTTTGCAACAGGCACCGATCGAATGCATTCAACATGAACTGCTTCAAAAGCGCCAAGATCAACGACATTTATTTCTGTATATTGCAAATAATGCAAATGAACGTGCAGAAGTACGTTTTTATATAAAAATATTTTCAACTCTGCAAATCATGAAATTTAGTTAGAAATTAAGTCAGTTAGAACATTTTACATAATATACCAATGTAGGAAACGAGTCCGTGTCAATAAATAAAACAACCGTATTGGAATGGAATATGTTGAACACTGTGAACTGAAATCCTGGCTCCAGTGTAAGAGAGCTGGCTGATGCAACACGATTATTTTAAATATACAAAGAGGGTGTGTTTTGCACGCTTTTCATCTTCAATGATTCACATTACTGCAGCCGGATAATCATGCATCACGTTCACATTTTGATTGTGGTTTCTTCAAGAAAGTGTATTCGACCTGCTTTTACGAAATTTGTTTTGTTCAGTGATGAAACTTTTTTTCGTGAACATATATTCTATATTTACAACGCCCACTCGTGGAACGAAAAATCTTCACTAACTGTATTACCGAATACCACTTCATTGTTAATGTATGAACGGTATTTTGGCTGACAGTTCAGTTGGCCCATGCTCATTTACTATCTCGTTTCTGGACGCTAACAGGTATCTCACCTTTCTTCAGGAGTTCTTTCGGTCTCTTTTTTGTCCAATGGAAATACTACGCATGGCCTCTATCATACTATGTTCTTTTCTTATAGCGCATTTTCGACAAGACATTTAGCCGCAGATGGATTTTTTTTTTTTTTTTTTTTTTTTTTTTTTTACCGGAAGAGAGGCGCAACTCGACAACATCGGAAAAACAGTAAAAATATTCCCCGGAATTTCCGAACAAATCGGTTATGCGGCTTTAAAATTTTCCGACAAACATATTCCAAACTGCACCCAACAATGCAGTAATTTTCGAAGCCGTGGATAGATTTTATATGAGGTTCAGTTGCTTGGAAATTCAGATCGTTTGACATATCTCATCTTGTGTATTATTTTTCTTTTTTCTTTCTGGAAACCATAAAACAAAGCCTGATTAATACTAGGGTAACTTACAGTAAGAAAGTTCAGACGTCGTAAAATATGCTGATATTCGTCAGTGTATAGATTCGTTTAAAAATCATATCGCATAAATGGAGGGACAGGTCAAACTATTTTATTAGAAATGTTATTTCCGTTTGCGTACGTACACACCACGAATTCAAATAGCTGCAACTCTTCAACAATCTTAACACTACAATTTTCAACGAAAAACGTTTCGTTATTTTAAAGCTAATATTCTGCAATGAAGTAAGACAGAGATAATATTTTTTTGAAACACTAATGTTAAAAAAGAAAAAAATTGGTAATTATACATATGTATATTTGAGCATGTGTATACTCAGGATATATTCACCTTATTGGAAACATTTATAAAAAAACAACAGCCAAATTAAAACTCCACAAAACGAGTAATGCATAAAAAAGGGTGTAAGACAAAGGGCAGACAAAATTTAACATAAAATCTTCAATACAGTACTGCAAGAAGTAAAAAAAAAAAAAAAAAAAAAAAAAAAAAACTAAATTGGGAATAGAAAGGCATAAAAAATTGATGGAGAGTTTATAAATCATTTGAGATTTACTGATGATATTGTATTGCTTGCTTCCTCATTTGAGGATTTGCAAGAAATGCTTTAGGAATTAAATAAAGAAAGCAAGCTCTTTGGATTGAAAATGAACGACAGTAAGACAAAAATTATGCCTATTTCCTTTGTTTCTCCATTGATGATCACTGTTGATATGGATGAATTAGAAACTGTATGCAGTTATACTTATTTGGAACAAGTCCTTACGATGAACGGGAACATCATGGAAGAGCATGGAGCATGTAGAGCAACCGGAAGAAAAAGCTCTATTTTCAAAAGCGACCTCGCAATTCCTTTGAAAAGAAACGTTTTTGATCAGTGGATTCTGCCTGTTTTAACTTATGCTTCAGAAACTTGGAATTTAACGAGTAAAACTATAGAAAAACTTCTAACAACCCAGAGAAGCATGGAGAGATGCCTGTTAGGATTCACCCGAATAGACACAAAGCGAAACACTTGGATTAGGGAGCAAACCAAAACAACTGATGTTATTTCTAGAGTTAAGAAGTTCAAATAGAGTTGAAAATAATCACACGCACACATCCATCTTGCTAGAAGAAATGATGATTGATGGATCACCAAAGTCCTGTTTTGGATACCGAGAGATAAGAAAAGACCAAGGAAGATACCGCAGATTTGTTGAAGAGAGTAAATTGTGACGTTTGGAAGAGAAAAAGGGAGAATTGCAGGAAACAGGGCAGAGTAGAATCACCTAGGAGAGGCTTTCATCCTGCAGTGGATTGATAAATTTTAAAATTGACGGTGATGATATATTATATGAATATATAATATAGATTCTAAATATCTCTTTATCAGTACGTCTAACATATTTATTACTTTTTATTCATAATGTGGCGTTAAATATCCTTGTTATAAAATTTTTATACTAAACACTTTAATTTTTAAAGTAATCAAGCTGAATTTTTAATGAGCAAGGAAAAAAATTCTTTTAGTGATACTGTGAAACGGAGCATTACTGATCGAATATATATTGAATCGAACATTAACAAACTGATCGAATAAATCGAACCGATCGAATCTATAATTGATCGAATACTAACAAACTAAAAACCGTGCATTCTAACTTATCTGGAGTAGTTATACTCCAAATAAATTAGAATTCACGGTTTAAATAATAAATCTACAAGAAAATTCTCTCCCTTTGAATTAAATGAATGACGCCGACAGTTTTTGAATGACAAAATTCATACAAGACAAACAAGCATCATCTTAAGTGCAGTATAAATTTAATCAAATATAAAATTCAGATTTTGCTTCACACGGACAGAAATTTCTCGTTAGACCTACTTAATGTGATTTCATATGATATTACAATGGTTCATTCTTTTATCTTAAAATTTTGTATTTATTAATAATTTATTTCGTGTGTTTTAATTACTTTTTTTTAATTATTATTTGTGTCTTTTATGCAAAGTAATGTCACTTAAAAATTATTAAATGTTATTTTAAAGTTATTAAAATTTAAAATATTGATTTTTTACATAGAGAAATTGAACAGTTTAAAAAAATAGAAAAAAATTAAGTCGTACATTCATAATAATAAATCTCCCCCCCCCCCACCCACCCACCCACACAAATAATTACCTTGTTAACATAATTAACAAAATTAATACTTTAAAATTTATAGAGTTTTAGTTTAGAAGTACAACTTATGCATAATTTATGCATTATACGTTTATGGAAGCGTAATAGAAAAAAATTACACAAGTACTTCCGCATATTCAAGCTCCACTATTTTCTATAAATAATCTACACTTTATTTGCTTGACTTCTAATATTACAAAAGTTTATTAACTAAAAATTAGTTTTGTTGAATTAATACTCAAAAAGTTATATTAAAACTTTAGACGTATCAGAAAAGTTAGTAACTATGCGTTTAGCGATACGTCGCTTTCTATTTGCAGCAAGAAATGAATTTTTAATTTCTAAGTTTATGTTTTTGAAAATATAATCGCCGAATCTCCCAGTAACAGATTATATAAAAAATTGCATCTTACAGCATAGAGAAGTTGAGACACATTGGTCTACCATATATATGGGTATAGATACCCATATATATGGGTAAGAGAAAGTAAAAATGTAATAGTATAATTTTAACTTTATTGTAAAAACTAAACAAACTACAAATAATTAAATGAAAGATTTCACTTTATGATTTCTCGAAACTTAATAAACATAGTTTAAAAAATGAAATGTAAATTTACTTAGTAGTGCTGAAATACAACTTACTGAATTAAATGAAATTAGTTGGCCAACTCGCCAAATTTGATGCCAAGACCAAAAATCTACGCTGTTTACGAGCAGTATGGCGAGATTAGCCATAAAATTTTGGTTAATTACCATTGTATACAATGTGTTATCATTTTAAGATTTTTAAGACTGTTAGGGCCATCTGATGATTAGAAAATGAAATAAAACTTATAAAGGATATTAAAATAAATGAGGTTGGTCAAATGATACCGAAATTATCCGACATAAAAAATTTACGAAAATGTTTAGCAATTTAGATTATAATAGTAATTATGTAATTGGGATTTATGTTTTATTTATTTAAGGTTGCAATTTTAAAACATCAATTTTAAATGGTAGAATAAAACTAAATAAAATTATTCGTATAGGTAAAGATTGTTTTCTCACTATCTCTCACTATTGATGTTGTCGAAAAAATATTGAATTTTTAAGGTGCCTGACTACCTTTAAAACGCAATTTTCGGTCAAAACTCCGATTTTCTATTTTTGGATTAATATTAAAGCCTGACATTTTAGCTTTCTAAATCAGTTTGAATTTTATTTCTATCTTGCTTAGAACTTGAGTTACAGGCATTTTAATATTAGTCAATCGCCAGTTTTTGAAACCGGAAGTGACCGTGAATGACCTGTAAATATTTTTTTACATAAATGTTTTACTCAATATGAGCATCAAAATTTGTTACAGAATATAAAAGAATTTAAAAAAGAAAATAAAAAGCTTTGAAATAAATCAGGAACTTATTAAAATTATTTTTGTTGAATAGGTCAAATCTTGCTTTTAAATTTGTTTTCTGCTTTTTCTCAAAATGAGATTTTTAGCATTTTGCTTTATCCCAAAACATCACCACTCCAAAAGTTATACTTGAAACATTATGAAACCTTAACAAAATACTCTAGAGGAGTTGTTTTAGGGATTGAACTACGACAATGAATCTAGCTAAATTATTATTATTATTATTATTATTATTATTATTATATATATATATATATTTTTTTTTTTTGTCGATAGAAGTTGTGAACTGCCATTTAGAGTCATGATTTTTTCAGCATGTAAAAATGTTATCTTCTCTAAAATATTAAATAACATGGTTATAGTTTTGAGAGTAGTTCACTCCCTTAAGGGCACGCTTCACTCACCGCAGCCGGAAGCCGAAGCTAATGTTATTCTATGGGAAATTTTTCTTTATAAATAACTTATTAACTAATACATATTTTTAATTTCTGTTTTCACATTCTGAAAATTCCCAGCTGTTAAATTGACGGACCTTTTTTAAAAAATTGTTTTTATTTTTTATTTTTTATTTTTTATTTTGAAGCTGCAAAATACGAATTTTCAATATGTGAATTTTTTTCATTTTGCAATTTCAAAATAAAATATTAAAAATTAAATAAAATACACTTTTAAAAAGTGTCCGTCAATTTAACAATTGAGAATTTTCTGAATGTGAAAACAGAATTTAAAAATATGTATTAGTTAATAAGTTATTTGTAAAGAAAATTTCCCCATAGAATAGCATTGGCTCGAGCTTCCGGCGACGGTAAGTGAAGAGGGCAGTTGAGGACCTTCCAGTAATCTAAATAAAATTTACAGAATAAAAATATCTTTACTTAAATTTGACTTATGACGTTCAGTAAGAGTGCTTTTTTTTCGCAAGTTTTATGCATATTTTGAGCCTAAATATCAAAATATTTTTTAAATTGCATATTTTTTTCAGGTTTTCACTGTGTTGTACTATATTCTATCATATGATGCACATAAATAGGCAATTTTTCAATTATTAAGAAAAATCACCTCCGACGGTAGGCAGGCACCTTAAATAACCGCGAATGAATTTTTAAAATTGAAAATTTAAGAAATCCTTAGCATATAATGCAGGGTTCTCAACAGATACTATTTTGATTAACACATTTTATATAAATCCATAATTGTTATTATTCTTTCGAAGATATGTAATACAAAAGATTCATGACGATTATTATAAAAATAAGTGTTATTGAAAACAGAGTTTTCTCTAAACCCAATATATATTGATATTTTCGTATATTTTAAAAGAACCATTTAGTGAATGGTGAATAGCAATTATATATAATGCATTATAATTTTTTATCTTTAAAATTTTTTATTTGAATCTTCCTTTTTTACATATATATTTGTTTTTGAGATATTTTAACAGATATTTCAATGTACAATCATTTAATTTACAAAGTGAGTAAAATAAACTCTTTCCATTTATCTAAAGGTAAATATTCCGAGAATTAAAATATCTCAACAAAATATTCAACACAATACCTTCTAACCGTCAGAAATTTAATTATGTTAATAAATCTACTCTGCGGCCTGAATTAATTCTTATATCAGCGCTTTTCTTATAAAAGCAAAATATATTATGGAACGAGATAAAATTACTTTCAAGTTCTGCCTTGAAATATCGCGGAACACTCATCTCGCTAAAACTATTTTCAGGATAAAGCCTTTAAGTGATTCACGCAAAAGTTAATAGCGTTATTACAGTATCTTGTAACAAAACGGATACATTTAATTGAAAATTGCCGTCATAACTGGAGAAAAGCTAAAATTTGTATTTTATTATAAAAGAAATATATATGCGTAGTTAAATAAAGATTCATCTCATCTTTGAAAATAAGATAGTATATTCAGTGTAAGACTGGTTATTCAAGAAATATATCAAGAAAATTTAAGTTATTCTTGCTAACGAAGGAACGTATAAAATAAAACGATAATATTTTGTTGAATTAATTACGTAATTTTATTAACTTAAAAACTATATTAAAAAGAAATGTTGTAAATTTATAACAAATTTCTTCGGTGCATATCAAACAATATAAACATACTTCCAGTATTAAACAGAAAAAAAAATCACAGTATGAATCGTATTTTTTTTATTTTTTTATTCATTTATTGCAGCTAATATTATAAGAAATTTCGAAACTAAATTTGTTTATTTGTTTTATAACTTGCTTTATAAAAATAACCTGTGAACGTAGCTGCCATGTCTTCCGTTTTTAAATACTATTTTTTCAGCAGTTATATTAGTCTTATTTATTTGTAGAAATACAGATTTTAAGCCCAAAAGTGTTTACGTCGAGGCGCATAGCTGAAAATTTATTGGGCAGTTATGCATAGTTGCTCTTTCCTGTAACATTCTTTACTATTATTTATCAATAGCTATAAAAAAAAATGGTTATACGAGTCAATGAACTAAAGAAAACTTCCCAAAAATATTAGTGAACAGTAGAATTAATTTTGTTCAAACAAGATAGATTTTAGCGTGTTTAATGTAAATTACAAATTACATTAAAAAGGAATGTTATAAATTTATATCTATATCTATATCTATCTCTCTCTCTCTCTCTCTCTCTGTATATATATATATATATATATATATATATATATATATATATATATATATATATATGGGCCATTCTCTGAAAAGTGGGCTTTTTAAAAAAAAAAAAAAAAGAAGTTAGCCCAAATAAAATTGCTCCATTATTTTTTTTATTTTTATATATTTTTTAATTTTGTGCATGTACACATACGTTACAGGTAATAAAAAATAATATAAACCAAACTGCATCTGATAATTTTTTGAAATAGTATTATTTTTATTAATTAGAAAAATGAGGGAATGATTGTGAGGGAATGACAAATTTCTTCTAGAAACTACTTTATAAAAATATGATTAGGTTTAGTTGTATTTTCAAACACTAAATATTTATTAAAACATATTTTTATTACTACAATAACATAAAAAAGCAAATTTCATTTCTTTTAGTTAACTTTATAATGAATGAGGGAATGACGTATAATAAAAATACTGTATTTCAATCTAACGTTTGAGAGCCTTATCCAACTCATTGTAAAAAGTTTCGAACAGAACACAAAATGGCTTTTTACTTTGCTGCTATACAAATTAAGTTTGACTTATATAAAGCACGTGCTGCCATTAATGGAGTAAGTAGGGGTGTAATTATAGTTTGATGAGGGAATGATATCTAATACCAGGGACAACAATAAAGTGTGTTCTAATTTCTTTCATTGCATAATATATAAATGTAGTATAATGGATAAATATTTATTAAAGTATGTTTAATAAATTTTCAATTAAAATAATCTAAATATACGTGCTTTAATACCATAGAAACCATTTTATTTACTTACATGTGTGAATGGGGACACAGTGAGGGAATGACATTTTGCATTTCAAAAAATATTTTAAAATTATATTTAAATTCCAGTAACCAAAGAATTACAGTTTATATGGATAACTAATTAATATTGATAGTTCTGACAGCTTTTTGTTTTTGTGATTTTAAAAACATGCCCTGAAGATTACTGGGACATGAAATGACCACTTTTCAGAGAATTACTCATATATATATATATATATATATATAAGTGTTACACAAACAATATAGACATGCTTGCAGTATTAAACAGAAAAAATCACAGCGGGGATCGTAATTGTTTTTAATACACCCCTGTTTAAAAGTTTAGCAAGATTTGCAAACGATCAGTTTTTTTTTTTTTTTTCAAATTAAAAACTTATCTCTCAATGAAATGTTTTCAAACATTGGATATTTAAAGAATTGGGTCTTCCTCATGTTTTTCAGTGAAGATTGGTTTAAGACAACAATTAGGGGGCCGGTAGAAAATTGAGCAAAATTAATAATGTTTGTGATCACCCTGTATCGTTAAGTAAACGAAATGAGCTGTAACTTTAGGTTATGTTAACATAGACACAGTTCAATTTGTGGATGAATTTGTGTGATGACAGCATGTTAAATAAAGGAGATATAAGCTTTTATTTTAAAACTAAAAAAAAGTATATATACAGAGTTTTTAACGAAAAGTATTCCCACTTTCAGATAAGTTGGAGAGACACTTTTAAAACAATATACTGCAATCGGAATACAAATATCTTAAATATCTCATGAAATATGAACATTTTTATGAAAAATGTTTTTACTACGCACGTGCAAAAGGTAAAACATTTTTTATTGCATAGATTGAAAGCTATAGGTATTAGGAAACTTTTATCAATAGTGCATTTGAATAGAATAAAAATTAAGTGAATTGTACGAAAAAAGAACGAGCTAGATTTTAGATATTTGTTAGATAGAAGTTGATATTTCTTAAGATATTTAGATAGAAGTTGAAATTTCTTAAGAGGTTTTTCACATGCTACGTAGTTAATTTTAAGATCCAATTATTTCAACCACACTCCAAATGTACTTTTTTTGTGAAAAATCCCTTATAAGCTTGTAACTCTAACATATTTCTGTTTATTTACTATGATTTGTAAAATCATAAGGGATTTTTCCCAAAAAGCAACATTTGGAAAGTGGTTAAACTTTAAGGCCAGCGAAAGGTATATAATAACTAATGAAATTTATGAATAAAATTTCAATTTTTTTAAATGGAATGTTTATCATTAATTTTTAAAAATAATGATTTAGACAAAAAAAAATTACTTTTCAGTTTGTTAATAAAAATCAACCATAAAAACATTTAAACCTGTCTAAAAACTGTGAGACAATTAAAAATAATACTATAGAATAATAAAACACCTATTTTTTACAAGGTAGGCAAAATAAGACCGGCCTGAAAAACATTTGTAAGATTTAAGTGGAACTGACTCTTTTTGACGAACAGGAGAACTTCCCATTACAGAAAATACTGGGAATGGCAGTGCAACCAAACTTAGGGACTTTTTAATTCAATATCTACCACTAAATTTTAATTGTAACAGTTGCCAAATCATTCAAAATTAATCGTCGGTTATGTATATCAAATATCACTCCTCAAAATTATTAGTGATTATTGAATTAAAAAAGTCTCTAAAATTGGCAACACCGGGGAATTTCCACCGTTGATGTCGGTGCAACACTATGCTCGATTTATCAATCTGTAAGACACGTGCAGAAACACTTTCTGAGGGATAGCAGCAATAGCGTTTTCACTGTTTTGCTGTAGCGCTTAAAATATGAGAGGATTGTTTGAGCACACCATTTTGTGTTGCGTTCAGCAAATCACTAAATACGTCTGCCCCTCTCAGACACTCAAATGTAATGACACAGCAAAGGACTTATGAAAGAGTATGCAAGAGATGAGCATGCGCAGACGGGCGAAAGCAATCAATTTCCTCTTTCCATTCAATGATTACAGCGACGTCACCAGTGGCCATTTTAAGCATTTTCTGTAAAGGGAAATTCTCCTGTTCATGAACAAATGTATATTGTGTGTCAGGATTCCAATGATTTTTTAGGGCAGCTTTTATTTCGCCTTCCCTATAGTAAGTATAGAACCTTTGATAATTTTTAATAACTTCAAATATCCTTTTTCCATCAGCAAAACAAAGTTTTGGCAAAATTTCGGTTACAAATTTAACCATTCAACGTCAGTGTTTGATCTCAGTTCTTTTATAATAGTCTACCGTTATTCTTCAGCCATGATAAGTTAACACTCCACAAGTTATCAATAAGATTTAATCTTTAAGTTCCTTTATTTTTCTAGATATGTTGATATTACTTAAGTAATTACTTATAAAAGTAAGAATCACTAACATACTAAAAATTTCTTGTTCATATATATGTAGTTTTATTGACAAATATTTAGCATAGCTGCTAACTTTTTAATTTTTCCGTAGTATTGTTAATATACGCCTTCTTTATAGACACTACTTTCTTTGTACAGTAATTTTCTCCAATATATAATTATGGTTAAATAAGAGGAAAAGGACACTTCATAAAATGTACTGTAAAAAAAAAAGACGGGCACTAAGAATTCTACAGGATAAATTAAAAAGTTGGCAGTTCTTATTTCGAGAATGAACCTCTGCATAGCTAAGCATTTACATCATATTTGAATAGTGATAATGGAATTTAGTAAACATCATAAGCTGAAACACAATAAATTATTTGCATTAAACCTCATAAAAATTTTTGAAGCAATTTAAATTTCATTTAGACATAAATTCGCTTTGAATTTTTCACATGTCTCGTAGATGTAACCACGGCATTTCGAAAATTTGCGTGTGGCTCGTTCCTCCTTCCATTCAAGTCTATGATGTTATGAATCTAGCCTTACGTCTATATTAGGGATGGGTACTATTTCACGCAGTAGAATAAATATTACTGAAATATAACCTATTCGCGCAATAACATTTTGCTGATAAGAAACTATTAAAAAAAAAAACTTTCGGATTAAACTTTCTAACTTTCTAAATGAGGAATAGGAAGGAGGAATCCCTATAGCCATATGACAAATTACCGCAGATATATATCTGAAATATTTTTAAACTATGAAATGTATTTTATTACCTTGAGAAAGTAATATTAACATTGAAATGGTATTAGCAGTAATCGGTTCATGTCCATTAATAACAAGTTAAAAAAGTAATACCACTGTTTACATATTAGTTAAAAAATCGTTTAATGTAATATATTCGGTTACCCTACATTTAGCTTTCTAATATTTTCGTGAATGCATTATTATAAAAATATATATATTAACAATACAAAAATAACTATAATTGTTAATTAAAATGTCTGATGCCAAACTGATTTAGCAGTCTGAAGTTTATATGCTGGAAATTATTGTAATAAATTTTTTATCGACTATTTATGTTTTGAGACATTAACTCCTTCCTTCTCGCTCCCGTGAAAATGACGGGGTGAATTTTTGCTCTCTATTTCTCATGCCCGTGATATTTCCGGGCTGGGGGTGTTCGAAAGTAACGCACTAAAAATATTTAAAATCAAACCATTTCTGATATCCGGAAATTTTTTCATTTCTTATTTTACACTTTAGAATTTAGATGGAAGTAGAGCAGACTTTTTAAAATGTAATTAGAGAGAGTAAGTTTGTTTTAAACTGTCAGTACTATCCAATTTTAAATTTTTGTAATACTTATTTTGTAATCTTAGCTCAGTTAGTCTTTTGAACGCACGTTTTTGTGCTGCAGTTTTGTGTGTGTGTGTGTGTGTGTGTGTACATTATGTGGTCAGAATCACAAAGTGAGTCGGATTCTAATTTTAGTACAAATGCATCTGAGAGTGATTCGGGAAAACGTTATATTTATGAAAGTTCGGATAGCGAATCTGTGACTAGCGTTATTATACGTATAGAGTTATATTGTTACGTAAACTCCTTTTCATAAACTTCTGTTTTATTGTTTAAAACACGTCTTTTATTTTTTCTACTTCCTGAAAACAGAGCCTATTTAAGGGGAAAGCACACATTATCTCCGCTCTCACCGGAATATTTTTACAATTATTTTTTACTTCATGTCATAGAAATTCCACGCTTTGACGAGGAAGTATTTTTTATAAAAAATGAACGGTGTAAAACAATCCAATTTACTCACCGTTATTAGACACCAGAATTCTTTTTAAATAATTTTTAATGAGAATTTTCTGTTTATTATAGGAGGAAAGTATTTGTTAAAAAACAACGGTGTAAGTATAAATAATGTGTGCTTCCCCATTAATCAGGCTCTGCCTGGGAAACTAGCATTCAGTCATAATAATTCTGATTTTTTTTTTTTTTTTTTTTTTTTTCTGCAAAATAAGTTTTCTTGATTTCAAGCAAAAGATAAATAAAAAAATAAGAAATCCAAAAATTAAAGATGATCACATGTATTATTCATACACTTTATTTTATACAATTTTCTTGAGTAGTTAATCCTTAAAATTCTCTTCAAAAAGCATTGTTTTAAAATACAATTGAATATTTAAAACTATAAATATTTGTACAGATTTATTTTTTAAAAAGTATGTATAGTTTAAGTAAAAATAATTAAGTCGGGAAATAATTTTGTTGTTCAAACAAAATGTATACTTTTTATGATTAGATAAATTAACTTTTGAAATATTTAAACTATATTGCTAACTATGATTTGATATTTATTGCTGGCTTAGAAATACGCAACAATTTATTTAATACATCGAATTGCATTTAATTTATTTGTGTATCATATAAAATATCATAAAGTTAATTTAATATTACTCTGCATTTTGATATTTTAGAATGATCAGTAACATCTAAAATTAATTCTTAGTCTAGCTAGTTAAAATTTCT
The DNA here is from genome assembly GCA_963930645.1 of Salticus scenicus. Taxonomy (NCBI): domain Eukaryota; kingdom Metazoa; phylum Arthropoda; class Arachnida; order Araneae; family Salticidae; genus Salticus; species Salticus scenicus. Next base: position 112,939,504 of record OZ005657.1, read on the forward strand.
CGAAAAGTTAAATATGTGATACAATATTATGCAATTAATTCAAAGTGATACAAGTTCATTAATTTGTTGTTCGAAAGTGTTTATTGGTTTACCAAGTAAAACAAAATCTATAAAATACTGATACTTTGTATGCAAATTATGTTGCCATAATGCAGTTTTAACATGCTTTAAATCAAAGGTCAATTAAAGTTAAGATAGAAAGTTTTAATTAGTAGCATAAAGTTTGTATTTCGTTAATTAGAAAAATTTATCGAATAACCATTTCAAGTTTTGAATAATTAAATACGTATTGAAAGCTTATTCATCATTAACATTCAATAAAGATCTTTATTTTGAATCTTTTATAAGACTTTACCTCTCAATTTCTGAGTCATATTAATTAAATATTTATTTACTAAGGGGCTTATATCCTATTTATCGAGTTTTAATTAGGCCAATATACCATAGCAATTAAATTGAAACTTTCATGTATAACAATATAATTTCAGAACGAATGAAGTAATATATGTTTTCTTCTACGACGAGTATATTACTATATAAAAAATATCTTCTATAAAGAATATGGTAATATATTCTATGTAGTAAATATAAAAATATTGTATTTAACTTTCACAAAAATAAAAAAAAAAGGAAGAAATAAATATTTTTTTTTTCTTTTTTTTTTTTTTTTTTGCCTGCTTTGCTGGTCACTATGCTTAAATCAATCCTTTTTATTATAATAAGTTTCATTCTTTCCATTCCTATATTTATTAATAAGCCTAAAAAATTAAACAATTATCGTTTGCTACAAATGAATAGTGTCAAAAAGAATTCATTTGTAAAACATAACTCTCGAATGGCGAAACTTTTAGAAAAAAAAAGTTTTTCTTCTGTGAAAAAAGCTTGCGTTTGTTATTCAGACGAATAAAGTATTTATCTGAAACATGAAAAAGCCTTCTCATATTTCTATATATAATGACAAAATGTCACTGATTCACTCATTCATCTATCAACCTCGAGTCTCAATCGCCGAAGCTAAAAACATGCCATTTGCACAGTTGATTCTTTTGATGACATAAGGGGTTCACTATTAACGAATTTAATGAAACTTAACCCTTAAGGGGCTGAAAAGGGAAGTCGAAGATTTTAAACCTTTTTACCGTATTTCTGCAGTTATTTCCAATGAAAGCTTGAAGTTTAGCAAAATGTCTCCTCTTAGTCCCTAATTAAAGTAAAAGATAAGAGTTTTTTGAAATTCAGTCCTTAAGGGAGGGAGGGGGGGGGGGTCGATTTATCAGTTCTATCCGCTCTTCGCACGTAGAAAATCACAGTAGTTTCCAATAAAAGCTTTAAATTTAGCAAATTGTTGCTTCTTAGACCCTAATTAAAGTAAAAGATTAGAACCTTCCAAAATTTAACGCTTAAAAATGTAAAATGGATGTCTAGCATTTTTAACCGATCTTCCCAGGGGGGAAATCGTAGTGGTTTCCTGTAGAAGCTTGAAATTTAGAAAAATCCCTAGTAGGATTGATCGATTGTATTTTGCTCGGCCTTTCATCAACTCCTCGAAATTTTCTCGAACATTAACACAGACATATAGTTTCGAGCAGTATGTAAGATCGATTTTGGATGAGAAGAATTTCACCGAAAAAAGATATCAAATTGATAACAAATGACATGAAAACTCAATGGATATCATATCTTCCCATAGGATTTTTATTGGATCAGTTTCTAAAATTCATCGCGATCTGATCATCAAATTCAACTATTACCGAACAGACATTTCGGATGAATTCCTGATAAGATTCATCGCACTTGATAATATTCCGAATATCGGCTGTTCATACGTTCATCGGTCGTCGATAATAGGCCATTGAAAAGCTGATTACATTTTGCTGCTGTGGATGTCTCCTCTAAAGCCTAATTAAACTAAAATATGAGAATCTTCTGAAATTATAACTGTTAGGGCATAAGAGGGGGTATCTAACATTTCTAATCGTTCTTCACACGTAGAATGTCGTAGTGGTTTCCATTAGAATATTTCACACATTTGAACAAAGCTTGATCTTCATCAGAACTCAGAATACACAATCTCAGCTCAACAGATTACATTAATTATATTTACTTTAAATTTTTCTTTTTTAGTTTTTCCCTGTGCGAAAAACGTGTAGAACTCCTAGTTGTATTATAATTTGAAATTAAGATTACTCTTTCTTACTACTTATTGGTAAATAGGGGCCCACACAATCATAGTGAAGTGTAGCAGTTTTCACTATTAAAATGCACTTTCTCTATCGATTGCCTTCTAAGAAAGGACGTCATTTTCAATGACGATATTCCTGCATTTGGGAGGTTTTCTGAAAATGATGTTATTCTAGTAAGTTGTATTATTATTATTATTATTTTTTTGTTCTTTTTTTTAATTACATTAAAACACTAACTCATTTTGACGTATTCACAGTAAAATGTTTAAATCGCATACATGAAATTTTGACGAAAGCGTAACTTTAGACCGTTGTTTTAATCATTTCAACACTCTTTAATTTTGAATTTTTATAACCTCTATTTAGGGAAAATATCTCATACTCTATGGCATATAACTGTGCGAATATTGATATGTGAGATATCCATTATGAAAACGCATTTTTTAAGACGTTATTTATAGAGAATAAAACTGTCTTTCTTTGGATATATAGTGTTATTTTTCTCTAGGATAAAAATCATTTGCATTCATCATAGTAGATAGTTTTAATAAATAATAGATTTAATAAATTATTTGTATTGAGTAAATTTGTATAGGAAAATATAGAAGAAAGTCTTGTGGTGGCCACAATATACTAGTTTGATAATAGGAGGAGATGCGTGAATTAAATCATGAGAAGGATATTTTTTTATTCAACTAAAATTACAATTCAGTATTCTAAACTGTCAATAGGGAAAAAGAAATAATCGGGAAAATACTATCCATAATTGAAATTGCTATCTCAGATTTTATTGATGTAGCAGTTGTTCTTGGTGAACAGTGGCGTAATTCCAATTCAATTTTTTCCCGAATTCTGTTAGTGATTACCAATGACATAAATACTAAAAATTCCACATTTTGTAAACATATTCATTGACTTCTGATTTTAAGGCTCTAAGGGATGGTATAACCCTTTATGCACAGCATTATGAAACAGACAAAAGATGTCTTTGAAACATATTTTTTAGTTACGTAAGAGTATTTTTTAAAGATATCTGCAATAAAATTCATGCACATCACCTGTCATAGTAATAAATGATGGTTTTGTGAGGTGGTTTTTTAGTGTACCACTGGTACACAGAAGTCGAAAAAGATATTTGGACTATTAAAAAGTGTACAGGCGTATTTAATTTTCATGTTCTTTATATTTTTTCTCCGATCGATGGGAGATTCTTCAGGTAATATAGGCATTAATTATTACATACCCGAAGGTCATGAAAAATGCCAAACAAATCATCAATAGCACTCATAAAATATTTTCTGGAACAAAAACTCGTGGAAAATGCCAAACAAATCATCAATAACACTCATAAAATAGTTTCTGGAACAAAAACTCGTGAAAAATGCCAAACAAATCATCAATAGCACTCATAAAATACTTTCTGGAACAAAAACGGCTACATGTTGCGTCTAGTGTCTTCTAATGAAATTATTAGTGATTTATATTCGTTCTATTCTTCTAAATACTTTTGGCATTACTTCCATAAATTTGATTTTAAACGGCTTTTAATCTAATGGTACTTTAAAGTATCGTCGGTATATAGATAAATGATTAAAGCGGTTTATTTATTTTGAGCCATAATGAATTGCAAAAATGTGTAGAATTCAAATGAGCGCAAACTGAATAAAATCAAACTTATTTGTTTCAATATCAAAGAAAGGGAAACAGTGACTTTCACACCGTTTTTTTTAATTTTTCCTTAGTTACAACTTAGAGTATTTCTTAATACTGAAGTATTTTAAGTTAAATAACTCACCAAACATGACTTTAAATTGATGGCATCGAATTATAACTCTACGATAGTAGCGTTATTAGTTTCCTAACAAACTGAAGATTCAGGATACTTCAAAATCTTATTCTACCTCGATAAGCACATATTCCAACAAAGGTGCAAGAGTTTCCGTTACAAAAAGGAACACTCACACCAGTACATTTTATTAGTAACGTCTATCATATTCAATCGCAATAAATTACTGCACAAATATGATAGAAATCATTGATAAAAAAATACAGGTGTAAAGATTGAGTCTTGAGACAGAAACTCTTGCAACCCTGTATTCCATAAAGTATTCTCAAAAAGCATGATTCAAAAGACTTTTGGGTGTTTCTTTTTAAAAGACTAACTGGAGAGATACTTCATTTCGTTCCTCTTAATATATCTAACTTAAAAATACTGATATTCAATTAAACACTAAAACTTCACAACTTGTACTAGAACCTTTCACAGTTTTTCTGCAAACATTGCCAACATAAACTAAATCGACTGGTAACCCTTTCTTCTATTAACCCAATTCTTTGATGAACAATCTTACACCTTCACTGAAACCATCGCCAATTAAAACTACATTCGGCTGGTAACCGTAGCTCAACCAACCCAACTCTTCATGAACTCAAGCGAGATTTTGAACACTTAAAGGCCGGTTTCCATTGCGGTTGGAACTGCGAGGTTAAAAAAACCATTAATCACGCTTCCGACAGAAAGAGCCAAATGTCTTGTCATCAGTTGAAACCTTTTTTTTCAGATTGCGCAGTTACTTCAAAGGAAAGCATGCAAAATCGACAAAGATATCTGCCTCTGGCCCCTCAATTATCTCAGCTGGGGGTTAGAGCCAGGGACCATAGTCCTTCTAACCAACCCGTCGAACCACCTCCACCTGCTTGACCACATCAAAGGATTCTGAATAGCGCCGCTCGAAATAACTTTCAACCAACCGCAGTGGAAACTGCACTTAAACGCGAAAGTGATTGAGTGATCCCTCACTACCTTACTAGAGTTGCCAACATTTTAATATATTCCGGAGTATTTTTAGTCCCGCCTATATACCATACAACTTTTTTTTAAGATTAAATTTTTCTTATTTTATTGTAGATATGCTGATTAAAAATACTCTAAAAATAAAGTGGTGCGAAATAAAGCGGGGCTAAAAATGCTCCGGAATAAATTTAAATGTTGGCATCGACGCTTTTCAACGTAAAGCCCTTCCGATGCACTATTCTTCTTTAATCGTCCATCTTCTTTCAAATAATGCCTGTACATTTCACAAAACACTGTCTTCGTAGGTATGCTGAAGTTCTGCAAAATATTCTTTGCTCTGTACCAATGTCTGAAACAAGCCTGTGTAGAACAGCGTTGCTCGAAACTGAAATTACTTTTTTTTAAACGCACTACAAAAACATGTTTACGAAAAATATCACCACTAACAACCAAATGGCTGCAGCAATTTAAAACTAGTACTGGAAGCTTATCATAAGTTGAACAACAATGTTTCCAAGTACTATCACCAAAGTGTTTCCTAATCGGACGCTACATTGCCAGTCTCATTACTTAATTTACACACGTATATTATTTGTCTAAATGTATATTTATATATATTTAGACATTCCTTTTTAAAAATCTGCGACAAGGAAGTACTTCAACGTATTTCAATATACCAAAATATTCAAAGGGCAAAGGGCAGACTATTATTTCGGTAGCATTGCATATACTGTCATCAGACATTCATGCACGGATGACGGTCATTGGCTTTCTGTGTTTTTCTTTTTTCTTTTTTCTTTTTGATTTTTTTTTTTTTTTTTTTTTTTTTTTTGCGTTGTATGAACTGAAATCTTTTTCTGATGTTTAATTTAACAAGTGTCATGTACTTTTTTAATATTGATACGGGCTACAAATTTCCCAGTAATTGACCGACGAATATGAACTAATACAAAAAAAGTTACCGTTGTTAAATAAGAAATTAAAACAAAAACAAAAAATCATGCTGTTCGCGTAGTTCTTTAGCACTTTCCAACTATACGTACTGGTTCGATCGTTTAAATTTCTATGTACTTTTCCTACGTGATTGCACAACTTACTAACAGAAGGACTAAAATACGGGCAGACAAAACTAACTAATTAGTCAATCATCCACATTGTTCTAAAAGGTTAAAAACGCTTAATATAAACGAAAATACAATTCCAGCAATTTCTAGTTGTTTACCTTAATGTATCTGAAAATTTTAGTGCATCTCTATATATAGAAACGTTAAATAAACCCTATTCTACAAAAACACTTTCTTTAGAATATGAGCTATAAATGTTAATTTCATCATGATTTGTGCAGTAAAAAGTTATCTCATATGATTTATAAAAATGCCTCGCACAAAGCACTTTTGGATGCCCCTGCATACAAATTATTTGTACTAGTTTTACTATTATAAAGTAACATGCTATAGTAAACTTGAATATTATATATATTTTTGAAAAAATTCTGGAATTATGTGCGGACGCTAGAGGCGGATAGACGGATAGATAGACAGACGGGCAATCAGGCAGACAGAGAGACTGATATATATATTAATTTAAGTCATAATCACGCTTAAATATAGTTGCCGACTTAGCACTTTTTCGCTACCGCAAAATTTTAATATATATATATATATATATATATTTTACCTAATCACTGAAAACAGTTAGAGTTCGCTAATTAAATAAAATAACTATTTCTATTAAATTTTCCCGTTAGCCAAAATGTACTAAGTTGACAACTATGCTCTTAAACATTATTAAAAAGTGTTAAAAATTCTTAATGCAAACTAAAATGCAATTCCAGTCATTTACAAAGCTAAACCTTAATGTAGTTCAATATTTTTTATAGCCCTAGAAACCTTAATGCTAATCATATTATACTTTATAAAAAGCTTTTATTTATTTATTTATTTATTTTTTTTTTTGTGTGTGTGTGTGTGTGTGCAGTTAAATAATAAATGTGAATTTAATTAGGAATTGTGCAAAATAAAATTATTAAAATGTGGATTATAAAAGTATCTCTCATAGAATACAATATTTTGGAATTCTTTCGAGTGTCCCTTTACACAAACCATAAATGGTATTTCCCCAATTATCAAAAGGGAACGTATTATGGTGAACTTAAATAACATACATCAGTTTCAAGAAATATTTACGGAAATGAAAACACGGATAGCACACAGTTGGAGAGACGGACAAACCGAAGTCCTATAAACTTTTTAACTTTGTTGGAGAGTGTGGAAAAACACACAAGTTATTGGATATTTTTACATAGAAATGAGTATGATGTTTTAACACATATGGTTGAGTTAGACCATAGCCTCCTAAACTAGATGCCTGTCGCGTGGCTCGGAAACTTGGAACACTTCAATCGGTAGACAGCGCCACTTGGTATAGATTGCTTGACTTTTTTATTCAACAGTCACCAAAAATATTTTGAAGTGGGATTTGATATACATAAAAGGCGAATAGAATCGAAGAAACGTCGATTATATATATCATATATCACTTCTTAAAATTATTGGTGACAGTTGAATAAAAAAGTCGCGCAATCTGTACCAGGTGGCGCTGTCTACCGTTTGAACTGTTGCTAAGTTTCCGAGCCACGCGACAGGCATCTAGTTTAGGAGGCTATGGTTAGACCATTAGATAGCTGCACTTTTTTTTTTTTTGCTTATTAAGCACCACTGTTTTCAAATAAATATTATTGTTTAAGCATAGCTGTCAATCTTTCTAAATTTATAATCAGATTTATTACCACTATTTTGTTAGAGGAATGTGTCACGTATTTTTGACTATTCTATACGATCAAAACAATTAGGTATAAAAATATTCTGGTATTAAATCTCCTTTGAAAAGGCATGTATATTTTTAGTAAAAAATTAATCTTCAGTAGCATGTCTCCATTATTTACTAATGGAAACGTCACCGTATAATATAGCAGTGGAAAAGTCACGATACGGGTCGGTAGACAACCTGATATAACTATAATTCTTTTGTACTGAATGCATACTTGCCAATCCTAATTAATATTCCGTAGTACTGTTAGCCCCGCCCTTTTTTACCCACCAGTAAATTTTTAGAGTAATATTCTTCAAATGCAATTACGATCTAATAAGAAGAAAACTACTTTAAAAAGATACTGGTTTCAAAAAAGAAGGCGGGGCTAACAATACTACGGAATATTAATTAGTATGTTGGCAAGTATGTGAATGTGCAATATAATGTCTTTAAAAATTCTTAAGTTATAAATTTATCTTTCATAAAAATCATTCTCTCACTGTTAGATACAGGACATCTTTTTCAGAATAAAATATTTTATGTTCTATGTGAAGACTTTAACTTTACTGTTAAAACAATTTGAAATGAATATTTCACTCTCCAGTAAATTTATGATTGTTCAGTTCATTTAAAATAATTTAATATTTTTTTATGCTTACTAAGATTTTTCTGAGATATTCTATACTATATGTTTATCGATTTTTATTACTGAAACAACACACACATATATATAAAACAATATTTATTAAAATACATATCCCAATCTCTTTTTACATAGTAAATAATCTACACATAAAATATCTATTAGAACACCTATCATTCAAATCCACCGATATATTATCCTATAAGTACGAACGAAGAATGTATATTTTATTTTAAATAGCATATGCAAGCACAGCATAACCACGTGAAATGATGCTATTAAATTTTCTAAAGCCCCGTCGCGTCGTTAAAATATAGAGATGATGAATCAGCAAAATGAAATTTAAAACTTTTGTATCATGAATTTTTTATTCTTTTAATAAAAGATTAAATTATTCTTTTGATTAAAGACCGAATATTAAAAATATCGAAACTTTAATGCAAACGAATTTAAGTTCTTGTTAATTAAGTACAAACATATGTATTAGTAACTGTAGAAAAACCCATAATTTAAAAGAAATTTATAGTGCAGAAATTTTAAAATAAGATTCGATTACATTCTTTCTTTTTCTTTATGCAAATTTAATATATCTATTTCTCGTTATCTTTAATTAAACATATATTTAAGTATTGACATCTCGTATGAATAATTAATTCTCCTATAAAATTATAGATATTCATTCCCTTCCTCTTAATGAAAAATAAAAGCAATAGGGAATAGTTTGAAATATATTAGACAGAGTTATTTAGTAAGTAAGAGTTATTTAACGGATAATCATAATTTTATGTTATTATACTCACTGTTTCGTATACTATTATATCAATAACGTAATTGTTATATAATTATTCTATTATTAATCATAACGTTATTGATATTATTACGTCCGTTCCTAGTTCAGAACGGTTGTTGCAGAAAAAATAGATCTATGGCACAACAGAAAGTATAATTTTCCTTTAAATGATCCTACGGCGGTCGGTTTGGCGACAAATTTATCGAACTATGTCCGTTTAGGATCCCAAATTTCGAAAAATCAGTCTTTAATATCACTTAATTTCTGAAATTTTCTGTAATCACCTAAACATTTCTTGATCCGATGTACTACATATTTTCTCTAAATCAACTCTTAGACTATGTAGGATCATTTCGGAAAATTCATCTTTCCATTTAATTTTAATAATTATTTGAACTGTATCATATATATATATAGATAGATAGATAGATACATATATATGTGTGTGTGTGTGTATTAATATATATATATTAATAGAAGATATCATTTTTAATCGATTTCATATAATTTTTTAAGAGCTATGAAAAACCTTAAAATGCTGTCATTAAATTCAGAATTTTTTTTTTTTTTCGCAATTGCATACCTGCCAACATTTTCATTAATATTCCGTACAATTGGTAGTACCCGCCACTTTTTAAACTCAACTTTATTTTTAGAATAGTTCTCTCCAGATATAATTACGATTCAATAAGAAGAAAAATACTTTAAAAAAGACTGGTGTAAAAAAATATACAGGTACTAACAATAATACGGAATATTAATTAGGAAGTTGGCAAGTGTGCATTTGGTTGCAGATATTTTCATATCCTAAATTCATTAACTTAAGAAGCTAATTTCGGTTAATTTTAAGAAAACGAAATTTTATTCATAATTATCTTAAGTGATTTAATGAATGCCTGAAACTGTGTATATTAAACACAGACAATGAAACTGATATATAATTTTCTTTTCTTAAATATACATTTATAAGGAAACATTTTCCTTATTCCTGGTTTTTCTTAAAGGTTTCAATTTCCTCTTGTCATCATTATTTACTCTTGGGTGAAATAAATGCCTTTGTGTAAGACTGCTGATTCGGCTTTAGAGCCGAGGTTTAATCATATCGATCCATTCTATCAAATCATAGTAAATACAGCAAAGAATTCATTTTGAAGGGAGCAAAGAAAAAAAATTAACTTTCTTTTTCTTTTTCTTTTCTTTTTTGCGCTCAATCCCTTCAAAAATAAAAAATTAATATCATGAAGAGGTCGAATAAAAACACAGTAAAATTTCCTTCAGTTTCGGCAAATGATAATTTTTTTTTTTTTTTTTTTAATAAATTTTCAACAATTAGGAATGGATTTATTTTCAATAAATAACTTATCATTTTTATGTGGAGTTTAAAGAATGATATTTCATTTATCATTGTTGCTATATTATTACACTCTACCATGTAATAAAAAACATTGTTCGAATATCATACAGTTTACTCAAAATTAAACGTGTATTTATATTAATTTAATATAACTTTCTTTTAAATATATTTTTATAAAAACAATCTGTATTATATATATATATTATTTATATCACGTACATATCCCTTACTTATTTCCTTTTATAAATTGTTTATATCATTTTACTATCTCTCATTTATGTTGTTTATATTTTGTCCTTAAACATATTATTTATGCAGAATTACAGTTTTTGTGATGATATTAAATAACCTATACTCATGTTTTTACTTTTAAATGTTTGTACTAAATACCCGATGCAATATGAGCATCTTTACCAAATATTTTTTATATGCGCATATGCAAACACTAACAAAATTTCTTTTCGATAACTTAATGTCCAGCTGTATAGAGTAACCCTTAAAAATTCCAAGCAAAAATCGTTGAATTCGAATTGTTGATTTCTACAATTGTTGATAAAATAAGATGGATTTTAACTGCCTACCAAGAGAAAAAAAAAATATTCAATTATGGGATTTATAATATAATTAATCTAATCCACACACACTACATTGCTATTAAATGATTCCCAATAAAGTGTGGATAAAACGATCAAACCTTTTTTCTTTAGAATTTTTTTTGTGAGCAACTGGCATTTAACACATTCTGCTGTTCACAGCTTTTAGTACTTTTACAACATTTGCTTTTTTTAACCCTTTGCCGGCCTTAAAGCTCAAAAGCGCTCTAATCAATGTTGACAAATTTTTAAGACTGTTTTATTAAACTACCACCAATAATTTTCAGGAGTGATATTTGATAAGTACAATGGATGAATAACGTTCGAAGTGATTAGGCAATTGTTTCAGTTAAAATGTAGTGGTGGATGTTGAGTTAAAATGTCCCTAAATTTAGCAATACTTGCCAGAAGAGTGAAATTAAATTCGACTGGCAAAGGGTGTTAAGTTACTCTGTACTTTTGGTAAATAAATGATGCAAAAGAAATTTCATTAACGCTTGTGCAGTCGCAGTTAAAAATTATTTAGCAAATATGCTTATATTTGATTAGATATTTCATATATTGCTATTCGAATCACATTATTTTATGTCTATTGTATTATATCATATTTTATAAAAATGACGTTGTGTTCTTTTGAAAATTTTTCATGTTATAAACAAAAAATATCCGGAAAATGCTTCTTGTTCTTGAAGTAACATTTATGTCTCTGTGAATATGCGCACAGTTGCAATGTTAGCATTTTCTGGCTATCGGAAAATTTTAATGGAATTATATATGTATATATATATACATATTTCTGTAACTATTTTCACTGATTAAATATAATAAAAACACATATTAAATTTTTTCGATAGCGGAAAAAAGGGCTAAAGATGACAGCTATGAATATACGTGCTGTTTGCATACAAATAAATGCAGATAATAAGGAAGAAGCTTCATAATCACATAGTACAGCTGCAATGAATTTCAAGCAGTACTTTTTGTAGGGTAATCCTTTTTTTTTTCAGTTGGTTACGGTTCTAAACTTTTGCTTTCGGAACGAAAATTTCACTGACATGTACGAGTTCAATCATGTTCTTTATACCCCACAAGTTTGGAAACTGAAACAATAAAAGTAAAGTCAGAAAGTAAGGTAATGTCAAATTTCTACGTTTAATCTAATAATTTTTACACGTCTGTTTGTAAAACAGAGTAGCATATTTGTTAATTATGTTAAAAGGGCTTGTAAATACAGCTTTACAGATTTTTTTTTTTTTTTTTTTTTTATTGCTTTTCTGAAATTCTATTATTCATTAAAGACTTCTATAAAAATTTGTACAATAAAACAAAATATATTTCACATAAGAAGTTGATTTCTGTTTTTATTTTATTTTATTATCTATATATTAATTTGAAACATGTTTTTGCCTGTCTCCACTATATTGAGAGAACTACTCGGTGTAAAAATTTGGTTGAGGTGTCTAAAGAAAGGTCTTGGTCTGTAGATGTGCTATGAGAAGAGAAAAATATAAAAAAGTCGAACGCTTTCCCACCCGGGGGGAAACCGTTTCTGCCCCGGCGGAAACGGGTGGGAAAACGTTTCTTCCCACCCGTTTGGGTTAAAAACACGTTTACGAGCTTAACTAAGCTTCAAATTACTTCACGGTGAAGAAATTGTACATATGGGGACTAGAGTCGAATACTAAAAAATCAATATCTGCTAATTTGGAATTTTCGATTTTAAAGGGGGGGAAAAGGGGGAAAGTAGATTTGGAAGGGAGGGGAAAGGGGGGAAATTAGTTTGAGAGGGAAATCCGTTCTAGACCCACACATGTAGCACCTCATTTTAAAGGTCTTGAAATTTCATGTCGATTGGGGATGTTTGTATACAGCATAGTGCGACCCCTGGTGGTGAAAAATGGAACTAAGTGATTTTGCTGTAGACCATATCATGTTGCACCTTATTTTAAAGGTCTTGGTATTTCCTGACGGTTGGTGATCTTCGTACAGAACACACTGTGCCCTCTGGTGGTAGAAAGTGCAACTAAAGGATTTTGCAGTTGACACCACCATGTGGCACTTTATTTGAAAGGTCTTGGAAATTCAAGGCGATTGTTGATAGAGGTCTTGAAATTTCATGTTGATTGGGGATGTTTGTATACAATATAGTGCGCCCCCTGGTGATTAAAAATGGAACTAGGTGATTCTGCAGTAGACCCTATCATGTTACAACTTATTTTAAAGGTCTTGATATTTCCTGACCGTTGGTGTTTATGTATAGAATTCGCTGCGCCCCCTGGCGATAGAAAGTGTAACTAAAGGATTTTGCAGTTGACACCACCATGTGACACCTTATTTGAAAGGTCTTGGAAATTCAAGGCGATTGATGATGTTCGTGTACAACATACTGCGCTCCCTGGTGGAGGAAAGTGGATTTTGCAGCGCGTGCGTAGCATGCCTGCTATACGCTGCCACTGCCACGGGCAGCAGTAACACGAGTCAGAGGTTTGTTCGGTACAAGGTTTATTTTTGAGAATTTTTCCATGTTATTAGTGGCCTGCATATACGTGCCGCAGGCACTGGGTCACGAACCCAAATTCCGTTCTGTTTGAGGTAATTTTTTTTGTTACAGATGATTATTTATTTTGTGATGTTTTCATTTAAAAATAGAAATTCAAAGAAAATCGAGTTAAAGATATAAAACCATACAAATTTAAGGCTCATTTAAGGTTATTATCAAGGCCCCGGGCATTGCCGGGCGGGTTCGTTCGGTTCCAGGTTAATTTTTGGGAATTTTTTTTATGTTGTTAGAGGTCCGCGTATGCACTGCCGCAGGCACCGGGGTCACAAGGCAGAGTTTCGTTCGGTTCGAGATAATTATTTTTTGTTACAGCTGTTTATTTTTTTCTCGCAATGCTTTTATTTAAAAATAGAATTTCAAACAAATTCGAGTTAAAGATATAAAATCTAACAAATTTAAGGTTCATTTAAGATTATTATCATGGGCCCAGGCATTGCCGGGCTGGTTCGTTCGGTTCCCGGTTAATTTTTGGGAATTTTTTTATGTTGTTAGCACCGTGTATGCGCTGCTGCAAGCACCGAGGTCACAAGGCAGAGTTTCGTTCGGATCGAGGTAATTGTTTTGTGACAGATGATTCTTTTTTTCGTGTTGTTTTCATTTACAAACAGAAATTCAAACAAAATCGAGTTAAAGGTATAAAATAATACAAATTTAAGGTTCATTTAAGGTATCATGGGCCGGGGCAACGCCGGACGGGTCAGCTAAAATATAGTCTCAGTATTAAACGAAATAGAAAATAAAAGATAGCATCTGTTTATTTGAAGTCAGTTTGACGTCACATTGAGAGTTCTTTGTAGAAAGTGATGTCATACATAGTATTTCGATTTATAAGCATTTTTCCGACTTTCTTTTTTTAAGTGAAATGTCGTAAATTATATTAGATATTTTAACATGAAATACATTTAAATAATGATGCGACGGTTTTTGAAACATTACGGTCAATAAAGTGGTCGTCGAATTCGACGGGTTCCTGCTAGTTATTATTATTATCATTATTATTTTTAGAAATTTTCATCGTATTTAATCATTGAAAAGTGCTACTAAGCTTATAAAAAAATTCCTTAAAAAAATTCTGGTATCTAAAATACGGAAGATTTAGCAGCTATGTTTTTTTTTTTTTTTTTTTTTTTTTTTTTTACGTAAGACATAAATATAGAAATTATCAGTACCCAGTAGAAAATATAGTTTTGATTGTAAAAAGGCGGTTAATTAATAAGGATGGTTTTGATTAATATTAGGTGCATCGAAAAGTTCGGTCGTTTTGAAGTAAAAAAATCTGACGTCGGAAATTTATACTGGAAAAAATTTATGTATTTCATAAGAAGATATTTAGTAAAGTATCATATAAGTATTGTTAAACAAAAATTTTATTTTGCCAATTAAAAACGATAATGTTTTTCGGTAATCCTAATGATAATTGGCAACTTTTAATGATTTTTACTGTTTTTTTTTTCTTGGTAATTATAAGCATTTTTTGTGATTAATTACAGCAAAAATTATCATATAAAGATAATGATGAAAAAAAAAACTTACATCCCTGTATATACTTTTTGTAAGATGTTTGCCTAAATGCTTATTTGCTTTTATAATTAGCGCTTTAGCGACTGTATACTTTTGTCTTTTTCGCAGTAAGGTACGCCTGTGCAGAGCCTGATTAAGGGGGAAGCACACATTATCTCCGCTCTCACCGGAATATTTTTACAATTATTTTTTACTTCATGTCATAGAAATTCCACGCTTTGACGAGGAAATATTTTTTATAAAAAATGAACGGTGTAAAACAATCCAATTAACTCACCGTTATTAGACACCAGAATTCTTTTAAAATAATTTTTAATGAGAATTTTCTGTTTATTATAGGAGGAAAGTATTTGTTAAAAAATAACGGTGTAAGTATAAATAATGTGTGCTTCCCCCTTAATCAGGCTCTGCGCCTGTGGGTGTTATTCTCCCCAGTTACAATATTTCGGAACAAAATTTTCCGTATTCACATTTATATTGCAAATGGATATACATTATATTTGTAATCTTTATAATCAAAACATTTACATGCATAGTATATTGATAGTACAAATATGAATATTGGGTATACTTTTAAGAAGTAGATAACATACAAATTGCGAAAGAAACGCCCACTGGTGGAGTTAGATATTTTCAAATGACGTGAATCTACGTCAGCAGTCGTTAAAGTATTAAGTGTCAGAAATTAAAAATTTTACCCATTAAAACATTTATATCATTCAGACTTACCAGTTTTCATAATTTATTCCGGAGCATTGTTAGCTCCGCCGTTTTTTTTTTTTTTTTTTTAAATACCACTTTTTTTTTTTTTTTTTTTTTCTTTTTTTTCAGAGTAACTTTTTCTTATTTTATATCACAGTTTTATATAGGAGAAATATATTTATAAATAAAGTGGTGCAAAATAAAGGCGTGGCAAAAATATGCTCCGGAATAGATTATAAAAGTTAGTGTAACTCAGCTCAGAATTATATTTTTATTCCATTGTTTGCTAACGAATTGTTATTATTTGAAATACATAGAATTTATATTATTATTTTTACACTATTGGCCATCAAGAATGCAAAGTCACGAAAGAGTCATGGAAAATGCCCCAAAATTGAATCATGCATATACAGTAAAATCTCGTACAACGCGATGGCAGAAATGACAAATAAATAAAACAGTTTTATTTTTTAACACCACTAAATTTTTAGAGTACCAATCTATTGGCTCATACGCTCGACTCAGATTTTGCATAAAGCAGTCGCTCTTGTATAAAATTAGTTGTATTAAAAAATAAAATTATAATGTTCATGAGGCAAACTTGCACCCGCATTGTACGAGACTTTACTGCATTACGGCATATGTGCCACCATGTACGGTCTTTTAACACCACTATTTTTTGCAAAAAAATTCATCATGTTTAATCGAAGAAAACTTTTAAAAGGATTTTTAAAAATTTCTGGTAGCAAAAAAATGTACAAGATGGCAGTTAAATTACGGTAAGGTGATTCATATTTAAACTCAAGTGATTCATATTTAAACTCAAATGCACCTCCTAAAAGTCGTCTGCAAAGGTTTCTTTACGGCTATTCATAAGTACTCCAAACTTTTTTCCGTTCAATTTTTTGCTTTGAAAGTTTCTTTATGACCCGTTAACCCTTTGTGGTGCAAGGTAATTCAGATCATTGAAATTACACTGTCACCGGAATTCACAAACAGGATTAAATTAAAAGAATTTTTAAATTTTCAGTTTGAAAAAAAACGGCCTTTTCTGCTACCTTATAAACGAAAATTTTCCCTAAAAAATTTCCGGGATGCGTTTTTGCAGCTGGAACTATATAGTAAGTGCACCCAATGCACGGGTAAGGGTTAAAAATACGGATGATTATCAAGCATGCTTCTGAACTTAACACTGAAAGAATTGTAGCTTTTAGAGAGATAATGGATTATCTTTCCGAGAAATTGGTGTTAGTGACAGACGTAATCAAGCCAAAAGGAAGCAGTGTTATTTAATGCGTAAAGAAAAAGCTATCTGTGTGCCGCATGTGTTTTTTGTTTGTTCTGTTGAAATATGTTCGCTGATTTTTTTTTCAAACTCTTGTAAGTACACACAAGGACCCTTTAGAAAGACCACCATAAAGACAATCGACCCTGGCCTAGGGTCCTAATTTTATTTTTTTATTTTTCTTTAACATACCTAACACCCTGACATTCAAATGAAAACTTAAACAAAACATTTAGATAAATTTATTTGTCTTGAAAGCAGGGCATATATATCTTAAACATTTTGAAAAAACATTTTAAAATTATTTGAATAAATAACAAAACTCGTTTTCATCTTCATTTCTTTTTAAATATCAATTTATAAATAAGAGGTAAAAACACCATTTTTGCTGTTACTATATCCGCACAGGTATATTTATTACATTATTACTGCAATTTCTGTTAACAATTACTATTCCATTTTAATCACAAAATTTTATAAAAATACGATAAATATTTTTTTTATTGTAACACTGGTGGGAATATTTAAACTTCTGTGTAACTCACACTATTATTAACCCGTTAGTAGTCGCTAGTTGGTCGATTTGCCGCCCATCCTTTAGTTTTTCCAAATTTTTTATTCAACAGCCACCAAAAATTTTTAGAAGTGGCATTTGATATACATAAAACGCGAATAAAATCAATTTAACGTCCATCACATCACTTCTTAAAATTATTGGTGACAGTTAAATAAAAAGTGCGCAATCTGTAATAGGTGGCGCTGTCTATAGCGACTACTAACGGGTTAATACTAAAAATTACTAGAATTCACACTACTACTAATACTAGAATTTAGTGCCTGGAATTTATCTGTGTGCAATGGAATTCGCGAATAGAGATTATTTTTTGAAATATGTGGTAGAAAAAATAGCAAAATTCTCACTGCTGATAAATGGACACCATTGAAACTCAAACATTACTTTTAAAGATATTTAAATACATTTAGCATCACTTAAAAAATTGCACTTAATTTTATTATAAAATATTAAATTAAAAAAATATAAAATTAGATTTATACTGCACCATTTAAGACAAAAGCAAAACTTCTCTAGTGAAAGTATCCCTTCTGAAATTTGAAGATCTCTAAATCGCTGATATGGTAGAAAGTTCATTTTAACTGAGAAAGTAAGTTTGTTTAAGTAATTTTTTAAAGGCTTGAACTCTTTTATTGAGGAGTCTGCTGAAAACTTTTCAGTTTCACAGATAAAATAAAACATAGTATTTTATTTTGAGAATTTTTACCTCACTTTTTTTTTTATTGATTTCTAATGTAAACAAAAACGTTATAGGCTTTTTATCAGAGTTTCTAATTTTCATTTCAAAATTATTATTTATTAATTTTTATTTAAAATTGGAAAAAAAATTAAAAAATGAAACATTTTATACTTTTTTCTTGTTAAAGGAAGTTTCATATTTCATTAAAGGATTTGCAATGCAGTGTTTCTATTTAATTCTTTATCTCCTATATTTTTGTTTTTGTTTTTGTTTTCTTGACTGGAGAATTATAAACACACGCACACAAATAATTAACATGAACGATTCATACTTTCGCTTATAAATGAAAATCCCATTTTTTGCATTTAAAATATTGTAAGTATAAACGAGCAATTTCTCTCTCTCTCTCAAAATTTAGGTACTTTAGGTACAGATGTCAACTAAGCCCGGAGCACACTACCATCGCTATAATTTGATTACATATTTTTACTTACAAATGACTAAATTGAGTGATTTAACAAGAAAATAAATTTTATTAGAAAATAATAGTGTGGTGTCTAAAAACCTTATTTGAGTAGAGCCAAACAGATACACTATTTTTAATATAAATTACATTTTTATTTAACATTTCTGGCATTATAAGTCAAAATTAACTGTTAAAATACTGTGGTGACAGTGTATCCTAGCTTTAACTAGGTTCTGTTCCCTGACAAATAGCCTCATTTCATGAAAAAAAAATATATATATATATATAATATTTCTATTGAATTAAGCATAGCAACATTTGCGTTTAAATTTAAAATATGGATTTTGTAATGTTGGCACAGTTCTCAAACAAATTTCAGTACATACTTAACACGTTTTGTTCAATAGAATGATAAACAATCTCTACAAATAATAAAATAATATGATTGTGTGTCTATGTGTGTGTGTAGAAGGGGGGGGGGGGAGGGGGGGACTGTCCCTTTGTAGGCAAATGGCTAATCGCCGTGCTACAGAATTTTGCATGGAGGTCCTTTTCGACCTCTCCTAATTCACATCGATGCTCGATTTTTTTTTTTTTTAATAAATAATTTGAAATATATAAGCTTTTGAAATAATCGACTTTAACCTTTCGCAGAGCAAGGTAACTGGGATCATTTTAATTAGACTGCCTACTTACCAACAGACTAATTAATATTCCGTAATATTGTTTGCCCCGCCTTCTTTTTCACACCAGTACCTTTTTAGAGTATTTTTCTTCTTATTTAATCGTAATTGCATTTGGAGAATATTACTCTAAAAATTTACTGGTGTGAAAAAAAGAGCAGGATTAACAATACTACGGAATATTAATTAGGATGTTGGCAGTTATGACCCTGCTACGGAATTCACGAACAAAATTAAAATAAAAGAAATTGACGACCTTTTCGACTATGTTATAAAAGTCAAATTTTGCTAAAAATTTTCGGGATTTGTTTTTGCAGTTGGAACTTAATAATTGCATCCTCGCAGCGAGAACATTGGGGTTAATGACAGAGATGCCAACATTTTAATTTATTCTGGAGCATATTTAGCCCCGCCTTTAATCCATACCGCTTAATTTTTAAGAGTATTTTGTTCTTATTTTATCGTAATTATATATTGGTGAAAATTATTCTATAAATAAAGTGGTGCTAAATAGAGGCGGGGCTAAAAACGCTCCGGAATAAATTAAAATATTGGCAATTATGTAAAGATACGGATGTAAATGTGGAAAGTTACTCCGTGGCAGATTGGCTCAGTACTTTCGGGGGTCATGCTAATAACGCGAAAGTTGTGTGCACGACTCAATGTGTTACTTTTTGTAGATAATTAATAGAAAAGATATCATATGATATAAATAATAATAATAATAATAAATAAATAAATCTTTAATTTCTTTCACAGTATTCTAAACTATATATTAAAAACATGAAAAAGTAAACAAGGTTTTCCATTTAATGTTTTTACTGATGAGGAGACTGTAAAAGGCTCGAAACGTTTAAATTTATGTTTTATGTGTTTTAATGTTTTAAATTTACATTTTTTAATGTATAGTGTCTCGATTTTTAATGTAATTAAAATTTAATATAATAACTATACAAGACGTAATGATTTTTAAATATTTTAAATGATACTTCTATGCATTTATTTTACAAGTTTCACATGATCTGATATGGATATTTCCACCACTATTCTCGAAGAATAAGCTTCTTTTCAAATTTCTAAGCTTTTTCTGATGGAAAAATTGTTCGTTAAATTTACAGATAGAAAAAAAAAGGACCATACGAACCCTGCTTTTTATTTATCATGCATTTATTATCTTTTTATATTTGCTATCGGTATATTGTATAAGTAATCATAAGAGAATCTATTATGTTATACTTTTTTTCAAGTACATTTATATATATTTGTTTCTATCATAACCTCTCTACTATATTTATTAGATAAAAAATATAAATGCGTTATATTGTATATATACTACTGGCAATAAACCTGAGTTAATAAAACTAAGAATTTATATATATATATACATACGTTCAGGATTTATTCAGTCAATATAAAGTTTAAAATGGTATATACTTATGAGAGAGATGAATTCTAGAAAATAGAGAAATACGCATCTGCAACAGTCAATCTCTTTTTTTTTTTTTTTTTTTTTTTTTTTTTGCTATAGAAAAGCTTAGAAAAGTAAACAAATTGATCAATATGGCTACAATAGTATTCAATCAGTTTATTCGAGAAAAGCAATCTATTTTGAAATTTTACTGTATGTATTCCAATAAAATCAACTTTTGAAGCCTTAGGCTAAAAAATTGAATTGAAATCTTTCCCGGCTTTTCAAACGATATAAAAATTTCTGAAAAAAGAAAATCTTTATAAGCGTTTGATTTTGTGACTGAATAAAATATAAGTGAAGTGTGTTATTTTTCAGTTCAAGAACTAACATTTGACAAAGTAGAATAAAATAATTCCAATATTTAGCTATTATTTAAGTTTTACATAGTTATTATTTAAGTATTATATTTTATATTTGTTATTTAAGTTTTTTATTTGTAAGTTTTTTTCCTACTAAAAAATTTGTCGCACATTTAATTAGTTGATATAATTAACTTTCAAAACTGATTAACAGTCTCATTTAATCAGAGCTACTACTAAAATTTTTATAATTACGTAAAATTTATTTACTTTCTGATATTATTTGAAATTTATTCAGAAATAATTATCAGTAATTTATAAATTGTGATTATTAATTTGAGAATAAGATACAAATTTTCGGTGAAACTAAATGTATTTAAAAAAAAGTTACAAGTAAAATTAGTTTTTATTATTATTATTATTTTTATTATTATTATTATTATATTTATGATTGATTATAAAGTCACTGAAAAAAAAAACTTTTTTATGTAATAAAGAATTATCAAAGAAGATTGACTAATGATTGAAAGTGTAATGGAAAAAGACTAGATTGGCTGCAGGAGGGGTGGGGGGAAGACAAGAATATATAGTTTGCAAGAATGTTAAAATGTTGTCATATATATTTTGTTTATAAAATTATATTTTCGCACTTACATTTTTTATGCAAATCAAAAAATTATATTTATTGAATGATTTGCAGAAAATGAACTACATAAACACATTTTAGCGTGTACTTGAATACTAAAATATCAGTCATAATATGATTACTACAGTAAAAAAAAGAGTCAAAAGTAGCCGAATCAAAGTAGTATCAACTAGTTAGTTGATAACACCTGAAGCTTCTGTTAGTACCATTCATGGTCCCTACATAGTGTCACCTGTAACGCCTTCAACCTAGCGTGTTACATAAAAAATGACTATAGAAAAGATTACCACATTGTTATTTGTGACCCATATCACAAATCTGACAATTTAAATTTCTACTTGCTGTCAAATGTAGGGATTACATGGGTTTTGAAACTAATAAATATATATATAGATATATATATTTTTAATAAATAAATTTTTTATTCAAAATTGTAAGCTTATAAAAAGGCAATATTTAAAACAATTTTTTATTAAAATGTTCATGAAAATTAACACTGCGCTTAAAAAAAAAAAAAAAAAAAAAAAAAAATCAAGCCCTGATACCATTCTTGCTGGTTCTTATGTAATATGACATCCTGAATCCGAATATAACAGGGGGGGCAAGAGTTTCCGTCTCAGGACGGAAAACTTACGCCTGTGCATTTTTATCAAAATTTTTTTATCATATTTATGCTTTGATTTATTGCGATTGAGCATAACATAAATTATTCATAACGAGTGCTGGTGACAGTCTTTTATTCTGAGACTGAAACTCTTGCACCCCTGGAATATAACTACCATTTTGCCCAGTCACCCACCATTTTCTCGGGACATCACGCCCTCCCCCAATTTTTATCATTGTTGGGTAATTTTATGGTCATGGATTTAATTTGGAGAATGAAAAATAATTATTTTAACACTTAAAAACAAAAACAAAAATAATGTTTAATAAATAACATTAATAATAGATTAAAAAAATATAAGAAATGTAATACATAATTTTAGTGGCAAATCACCCCCTTAAATT
Source organism: Salticus scenicus (assembly GCA_963930645.1). Classification (NCBI taxonomy): domain Eukaryota; kingdom Metazoa; phylum Arthropoda; class Arachnida; order Araneae; family Salticidae; genus Salticus; species Salticus scenicus. The sequence goes on from OZ005657.1 coordinate 112,962,566, forward strand.
TTCCCCTTTCCGCAAATGTTGATGTTTTAAAACTTTCCAACTCTATAGCCCTTCAGAAGATATTTAAGAGTAAAATAATCCTCCCCCACACCTAAAAATCCAATTTGTAGCCATAAAATTACCGAAAAGTGATAAAAAATAGGGGGCCGTCCCTAAAAAACGGTGGGCTATAGGGCAAAATGGACGTTATATTCGGATTCAGGATGTCATTTTACATAAGAATTTGCCAAAATTGGTGATGGGGCAATTTTCATGCCGAGCAGTGTCATTTAAAATTCATCTGGTGTGTGTCGGAGATCCTTCGGAGATCCTTCAGAAAAGCGATGGATACGTACGTTTTCTCATATACTAATACACCCATCTTATTAAAATGTTGCACAATTCTTTAAAATAGAATTGACCTGCTACATGAACGAAGAATTTTTTATTTTTTATTTATTTTATTTATTTATTTATTTATTTATTTATTTTTTACATTTGATTTTACAGGGCTATACGTGGACGAAAACGTACCGAAAATTATACTGTTTTTTCATACAAATCTGGGAAAAATTCGAAAGTCATTTATTTTTTTTTTATCTTTCGTTCAAGCAGTAGTTAAACTGATTTTGAAGAAATTTGCAAAATTCCAATAAGATCGGTGCATTAGTTTTTGAGAAATCGTATGTACGGCTTTTCTGAAGGGCCTCCAAAAACCAGGACCCACAAGCTAAATTTACCAAAATTTTTAATGATGATTATATTTTTTAAATGTTTCTCTTTTATATGCATAAAATGTTTAATAAAAATCCTATTTATTATATTAAAAACATAAAGATAATATGCTTTTTTTTTAGCTTTCGTAACCCATGTTACCACTTAAACCAAATTTGTTACATTAAAAATTTAAAACTTTCAAGCAGAGCATTTAACTTATTTAATTTATACAAATTGCCAAAGGTACCGAAAGGATTAAGAATTTTTGAAAAAAAAAAAAAAAAAAAAAAAAAAAAAAACATATTTGAAATACTAAAAGATAAATTAATTTTTTGGCTCCGCTATGTCGATGATGTATTCGCGATCATTAATAAAAACGAAAACACTAACGAAATTCTAGAAGTCTTAAATAAAATGGATCAGAATATAAAATTTATCTGTGAAACTAAAATAAATAATAAAATTAACTATCTTGACATCAAAATTAAACGCTATCAAAATAATATTAATACCACAGTTTACAGAAAACCGACAGCAAGTGAAGAAATAATTAGCAACCATAGTAAAACTCCGTACACATATAAAATTAATGCAATACAAGCCTACAATTTGTAACGACCCCTCTGATTTAAGAAAGGAAATAAATTACATTAAAAACATAACTATCAAAGCAGGCTACAATAAAAACCTTGTCAATAAATTATATAAGAAAAGGATCAATAAAATTAATAATATCGAAAATTATCAAAAAACCTCTCCAAGTTTTACTTATTCTATACCATATGATCAGGGAACTTCTGTTTTAGTTAAAAATATAGCCGAAAAACATAATATAAATATACCCATAAAACCAAATCCTAACATCTAACAATTAATCCGAAATGATAAAGATACACCCCCCCCCCCCCCCACACACACACACTTGAAACTGCTGGAAGATACCAGATCCCTTTTAATTATGCAAATGAAAAAAGAGGCCACTACATCGGAGTAACAAAAAGGAAAATATTAACCAGGATTAAAGAACACTAAAGTGACATTAAATATGGAAAAATAACGACAGCCCTCACTAAGGTCAATAACGATAACGATATAAACATCAATTTTAACGAAACAAGCAAAATAGGCAATTATAATAAAACTGACTATGCATTTACCGGGAAACCATAGAGATAATAAAAGACCAATTAGGGTGTAACGGGCACGAGTCGCGCGCCGATGTGGATCGTGCGTGGCGCCACCTCATAGAAGATCAACACAGAGGAAGGAAGGCAAGACCAGTTTCAACCAAAGCAGACCATGTAATAGCTACTGAAGAGGGACAGAGCTTAATCAAAGGAAGTTTTTTTAAATTAAATAACCAATTTTTTACATTAAACACTACGCACACATATCACTTACACCCTGAAATAAACATCGTAACTGTAAATTTCAATAGTTTTTCATTGAGAAAGTTTTATTTCAGATTTATATATCGTTTATAAATAATAATTTTAAAAAAAAATTAAAGCTTTTTTTTTTTCTTTGGGTGTGTGTTATATAAGACATTCATTTTTTAATATATCAATAATTGTCACATATGTAACGATCATAACTATGGGGTCAATAAAAAATAAATAAATAAATAAATCTGAAATCAAATATGACACCATTTTCACAAAGTTATTTATCATAGTCTACTAAACTAGATGCCTTCTGCGTGGCTCGGAAACTTGGCAACAGTTCAAGCGGTAGACAGCGCCACCTGGTACAGATTGCGTGTCTTTTTTATTCAACTGTCACCAATAATTTTAAGAAGTGATATATGATATATATAATCGACGTTTCTTCGATTCTATTCGGCTTCTTTGTATATCAAATCCCACTTTTAAAAATTTCTGGTGGCTGCTGAATAAAAGAGTCGCCCTATCTGTATCAGGTGGCACTGTCTACCGCTTGAACTGTTGCCAAGTTTCCGAGCCACACGGAAGGCATCTAGTTTAGGAGGTTATGGTATTATCGTGTTTATCCCGTTAGTAGTCGCTAATTGGTCGATTCACCTCCCATCTCTTCAGTGTCGCGACATTTTTATTCAACAGCCACTAAAAATTTTTAGAAGTGGCATTTGATATACATAATAAACGATTATTCGAGTCGATTCGCTTTTATTATGTACCAAATGCCACTTCTAAAAATTTTTGGTGGCTATTGAATAAAAAAATCGCGACACTGAAGGGATAGGCGGCGAATCGACCAACTAGCGACTACTAACGGGTTATTTTTCGCATGTAAATATATACTACACTGCCATAACTTAATTTTCAATAGAAAGATCTAATAAATTTGAATACTTAAAATGACTTTTAAAAAATCAGGCATCGTGCGTGATTAGAACTTGTCGTGATATATTTATGTATAAAATTTGTCGGATCTAAGTCACCTCTTTCTGTGCAAAATTGTGGTAAAACAGACACACGCAGGCAATTTATTATTATTGTTAGAGAATAATTGCTTAATCAGACATACCAGCATTTTCATTTAATAAGGAGCATTGTTAACACTTTTGCGACCGCATGCTTTTGTCTTTTTAACAGTAAGGTCCACCTGTGGGCGTTATTCTCCCAAATTACAGTATTTCAGAACAAATTGTTTTGTATTCGCATTTATATTACAAATGGATATACATCATAATTTTGTTATTTCTAATCAAAATACATGTATCCGCAGTATATTGATTGAAAAATAATGAATATTGGATATATTCTTAAGGAATAAGTAACATACAAGTTGCGAAAGAAACGCCTACTGGTGGAGTTACAGATTTTCAAATGACGTGAATCTACGTCAGCGGTCGCGAAAGTATTAATACTCGCTTTTTTCGCACCATTTTTCTTGAAAAGTATTTTTCTTTTTAACTAATTGTAATTACATATTAGAGAAAATTTCAATACCAATTAAGTGAGTACTAATAGTTCTATGGAATAGATTAAAATTTTAGCATGTCTGGTACTGCCAAATACAGAGGTGCCAAGTTACTACAAACGAAAAATCAATTTCATGCCATAATAAGGAAAAAGTAAAACTTGTTCTATTAAATTGCAGATAATTATTACAAAGGAATACCTAAAAAAAATTCGGTATTAAGATTACGGACAATCCGTAATAAATTGGCACTTCTGCAAATATTCATTAAAAATATTTTGAAATATTTTGATGTATTGAAACGAAGTTTGTCACCGAATTCTCTGAAAACCACGGTGTCGAGTTAAAGCATTTGGCTATTGTGAATTTGAAAACCCCTGAGAGGCAAGCTACCTAAAAATCATTTTTGTTAAAATTTACAGAGGAAATGTCAAAACAGTGTTTTTTCCTGTTAAAAATTTTAAGTTGGTTAAAAATAGCTTTCTACAAACTTTTTTATATTAAATAATTTTGTTTGTCTGTTATCAATTTTCTTTAGCATGGATTTAGTGTAGAATCTTCATGAAACCTTCTCGAAATATGTGGAAACTTCATGTAACCTTCTAGAATTTTCATGCAAACGTCTAAAACTCTGAAACCTTCTAGAAAATTGTGAAGGTTCTCTGGAAGTTAAATTTTTCTGGAAGGGCTCCGTGAAATACCTTGACGTTTCCAGGAGGTTCTAGAAGAACCTATGAATTTTCTAGGTCATTCCATTGATTTTAAGTTTTTAACATTTCCATGAAATTTCTAGAAGATTCTACGAAGGTTCCAGAAGAATTAATGAAGTTTTTAGGAAGTTCCATGAAGTTTTTTGACGTTTTTATTAAGGTTTCAGACGTTTCCATGAAGTTTCTAGATGTTTCCTGAAAACTTCTAGAAACTTTTCTTCAAATTTCAATTTCGAGAACCAGAAATCACATACACTCGATTAAACATTAGAATTTTCCAGAAGTTTTAAGAAAACTGCAGAAGATTTAAAATTGTTAGATGGTTATAGAAATTTCTAGAACTTACTAGAAAGCTTTCAAATAATTTAAATAAACATATTAAAATACCAACAATGAACAATGAACAACAATATGCACTCAATGTGAAACGCATAATTAGTTGTTGAATAGTCTAGGGAATTCAAATATGAGAAACGGATAGTTACTTCTAGAACCTTTAGGCAAAATCAATTAATCTTTATAAGTGTTAATTCCTGAGTCAAAGCCATTACCTTTTTATTTATGTAGAAAACATAAAATCAGGTTCCTACATAATTAAAAAGCTAAAAATAAAATAAGAGTTAAGAAAAATGAATTTTAAAATATAATGCATTTATAGAAGTGTCGTAAAAATAAATAATAAGAAAAATTATAGAAAATTGTTGTGAAAGCTTGAAAAAACAAAATTTCAAAAGCGTCAAATGTGAGAAAAGGGAAAGTTTATTCTTAGACAAAAAGGAACTGCTAAATATTTAGTGCTTTTCAAATTATTTTTTTATTTTTTTCTGCAAGCTGACCACAATTTTTCAAAATTTTTCTTATTTTCCACATTTTAAGGCACTTCCATACTTGTCAACCTAATCCGGAAGATTGTTAGTTACTGCCCCTTTTTGTACACCACTTAATTTTTAGAGTAATTCTCTTCAAATATATTTACAATTAAACAAGAAGAAAAGTACTCTAAAAAAAGACTGGTGGGAAAAAATAGGCGGAAAGTGGTGGGACTAAAAAATCTTCCGCATACTTGCCAACCATCTCATTAATAAGCGTAAAATTGTTAACGCCGCTTAAAAAACGCCTCTTTTTCCGCACCACTTTATTTTTAGAGTAATTCTCTCCAAACGTTGTTATGATTAAATAAGAATAAATGTACTCTAAAAAATGACTGGTGTGAAAGAGAAGGCGGGTACTAAACATTTTACGCTTCATAATGAGGTGGTTGGCAAGTATGCTTCCGGGTTAGGCTGGCAAGTATGCACTTCTGTAAAAACATTCTGTTTAGTTTTTTTTTTTTTTTTTTTTTTTTTTTTTTCACTCTTCAGGGTGGTGACAGACCGGATTTTTTTCCCTTGATTCTTCCACCAGTATATTTATATAATAATTTTTTACTTAATTAATCGAGCAAACGTACTACTAAAATTTCAGAAGAAAGATACTGGTGGAAGAATTAAGGGGAAAAAATTTGGCCTGTCGCCACCCTGCTCTTCTTTTATTAATTAATTGATTAAATAAAGTTGACTTTTATTTCATAATATGATTTTAAATTATATAGTCTCATGTATCTGAAACTATATTCAAATTTTTCAACAAAAGAATCAATATTAAAAGATTTGTCGACACCCAACACATCAGTGAAATTAAAGACATAAAAATCTCATTCGTTTATGTATATAAATGAGTACTTCAACTATACATATTTTCCAACTTTTACGCTTTTTGGCTACCGGAATATTAGAAGATTTCTGGTATCGAAAAAGCGTAAAAGTTGGCAGCTATGATTATAGAGTTTATATTTAGACAATGAAAATTCAGTTTGTTGCAACGGTTTACAAATAATTTAATTTTACCTTTTGTACTGAAAAAAACATGAAAAATATACATTCGGAACCCAGCTAAAAAAATCTGCAAAAAAACTTTAAAAAAAAAATGCAGAAAAACTGAAGGCAATTGGCACAAGTTTTTTTAAAGTTTTTTTAAAGATATTTTAAAGTCAAAGTTTTACTGAACAGACTTCAAAATTTCAGCGAAAAAACTTTAAAAAAACTTGTGCCATTTACCTTCAGTTTTTCTGTAGTTTTTGAAATTCTGCAAAATTTCAGCGAAAAAACTTTAAAAAAACTTGTTCCATTTACCTTCAGTTTTTCTGTAGTTTTTGAAATTCTGCAAAATTTCAGCGAAAAATCTTTAAAAAAACTTGTGCCATTTACCTTCAGTTTTTCTGTAGTTTTTGAAATTCTGCAAAATTTCAGCGAAAAAACTTTAAAAAAACTTGTTCCATTTACCTTCAGTTTTTCTGTAGTTTTTGAAATTCTGCAAAACTTCAGCGAAAAAACTTGTTCCATTTACCTTCAGTTTTTTTGTAGTTTTTGAAATTTTGCAAAATTTCCAGGAAAAAATTTAAAAAAACTTGTGCCCCATGCCTTCGGTTTTTATACTTCTGCAAAAAACTGAAAATACTTATTCCTGTTACTTTCAGTTTCTCTGCAGTTTTTTAAATTCTACACAATTTCTGTGAAAACCTTAAAAACTATTACTGTTCCCCTGCCACACATAAAAGCCATTTTTTAAAACTAGTTTGTTGTGGCCAACACATGACTCTCTTCTGTGTTTCTATACAAATTCCCTATCAGTAAAAAATAATTTATTAAAATTTATCTTCTATATGATGAATGCAGACAATTTCCATTCTAGAGAAATAATATTAGGAGCAGTCAATAAATAACAAGTCAGAGGCAAATTCATTTCAGAGATGAGAGTGGGAAATAGACAAAAAGTTTGAAAGTATCAGCAAAACTCAAAGATAATTTAATTTTAGTGATAAAAGAAGAAACAGATACACAAAATCATACTTTCTATAAGCAAAAATGGAGAATATATGAAAATCAGTTGTTTAGAAACAATCAAAAGAAAGAAGATTGAACAAAAACAAGAATATTTAGAACAAAAAACCAGAAAATTGTTTTAAAAAAACTAAGAAAAGTCTGAAATTCCTACAAAAGTCTGAAAATTCTCATCCCTGCAGTTAAAACTCAAAAGTATTGTCCGTAGGTATTTAGGCATTTATTCCATTGTGACAACAGTCGCATTATGCCATGCTCGTAGAAAGCCTTTGGTTGCTGTTTGAATCAATTGCGCACACACTCATTGACTTCATCGTCTATTTGAAATTGGTGCAGTGCTTTTTTAAGTTCAAGATGTGGAAGTCATATGCAGACAGATCTGGACTATAGGAGGGGTGGCTCAGGACTTTCCACTTGAACTTCTGCAGACATTCCTGTGTTGTGTTAGCTAAGTATGATGGTCTAGTGTTGTTGTGCAACAGGATGACACCTAGAAAAAGTTAACTGGGACGTTTTGATTTGATTACATTCCTGAGCTTCAATAAGGTTTTACAATACCGCCGAGCATTGACCGTAGCTCCATGCTCCAGGAAATCGATGAGGAGTGGTCTATTACGATCGAAGAAGAACGATAGTAGTACCTTGCTGGCACTAGTGTGTAAGGGAATCTGTGTGCATGCTTCAACTAAAGACTTAGCCGTTTTGACTCGGGCTAAAAGTTGTGGCACCAAGTTTCGTCACCAGTAACAATTGCTGAAAGAAATTCGTCCCCATCGTTGTTGTAACGCTGCAATGCTTGCAGAGACATGGCCATGCGGCAGCACTCTTGTGCTGGTGTCAAGCGATGTGGGGACCCATTGCGCGCATACTTTACTGAACTTCAACCTGTCCTTGATGATTTTGTGAACCATACCATGGCTAAGCCCCACTGATACCGAAATCTCGTCTACTGTTAGAGGACGGTCTTTCTTTATGAGCTCATCCACTTTTGCAACATGTTCTTCTGTAACACACTTCGGTGCTCCAGTCCAGGGATCATCACCAATCGATCTGCATCCTTTGCGAAAGCGCTTATTCCACTCCTGAACTCTTGACCGTGACATACAGTACTCCCCATAGATCCTTTCTATTCATCTATGAATTTCACGTCCTACTATACTTTCCGCAGCCAAAAAATGCACAACACCACACTGCTCAGCTTTGGATGCCTCCATTCCACGTTGCTTTCAAAAATGAAATGACTGGATGTGGCTTGATGCTGGGTTATCCTTGTCTCACTCCTTGCCAGACAAGTAATGGCATCTGGCAAGAGAATGTTAGGCAATGAATCGTTAGGCTGCACTTTTCTACATACTATACTTTTTGTGAAATATTCACTGACTCGTTATTTATTGACTGCTAATATAATAGCACTAAATATGCAAAGAAAAAACAATTTTTTAGATATGATTTTTTTTTTCTTAATTTTAACCACAAAATAAAAAGCATGTTTCTTTTAAATTACTACACATTGATGTTTCAACCATTTATTTTAAAAGGTGTTGATGAGTTTATTTGGAAGATACTCATAAGGAATATTTGCCCCTCTTGGGAGGGACTTTCCTTTTGAGGGGGGGGGGGGATGCTTGCACATTTACAAAAAAAATTTCCCAGTTGACTATCACTAATATAGATACTTCTTTTTAATTTCATAATGATTATTAAAAAACAATTCACTTTATGTGCATTTACATGAAATGTTTTTTCTGCAATGTAAAAAATTAAAGAAAAAAAAAAAAGCAAAATGACAACCCCATTTGTTGGATGATTTTTACCAAAAGTTTCTAGGCATTAATTTAGGTATATCAAGTTGCAACTACCTATCAAATTTTATGAAATTCTGAGTAGTATAGTTCCAGAGATACATTGTTACAAAATTTTGTCACAAACAGATATTTTTTAAAAATAGTCAAATCATGTTCTAGACATTTCAAAACATGTAAAACCATTGAAAACCTGAAGTCTAAGATTTTTACGAATCCAATACCTTCTTATATTAAATATAAAAGAAAGTCTTCTTCTTCTTCTTCCTCCTCAAGGATTAGGCCGAAGGCCTGTTCCGGCTTCATGATCAAACCACCGCTTTCTAGGCCTACCTCGGTCTCGTCTGCCTTGTGTGTTGTAATAAAACGCGGCTCTAGGCATTCTTCCGCGTGGCATACGTCAAATATGGCTTAACCAATCTTGTCTGTATTCCCTAATTTTATCTTCTAGGCAAAAATATGTTTAATTCTCTACGTATATCTTCGTTTCTAATTCTATCGGGGATTGTATAGCCTTTAACAGATCTCAAGAACCTCATCTCGGCAGCTTGTATTCTGCTTAAATCCTGGGAGCCCCGAGTCCATGTCTCAGAACAATATAGGAGAGTGGGGACTGCCATGACTTTGTAAAATTTTAGTTGAGTTTCAGGTCTAGTTTTTCTTTTCAAAGTTCGGATCAGGATTCCACAAAGAATTTATGTAATTTCTGTTGGATGTCATAGTCATAGGTTATGTCACAACCTAGATAGTTGAAATGTTTGGTTTGCTCAATAAGTTTATTATCTATTAATTTTGTTCTAACTGATTCTTTGATAAAAGAAAGTAAAAACAAGTTATTTTGTTAAAATATGCATAAAAGAAAGTAAAAACAAGTTATGCATATTTTTACAAAATAAAATAATTTAATTTAGAAATTTATTCAGCAACCATGAAAGTTCATTTCAGAAAAATTTGGAGTAGAAGTGTGATTTTTTATACCAACTATGTGAAAAATACCAGAGCAGGAAATCAAACCCGGGCCTTCCGCTTTACGTGTGGATGCTCAAACCATTGAGCTGCCCTGGCTGATTACCAGCTAGGCATTTCTCACATAACATTCATTGGCAAAGTAGAGTCACCGAGTCTGTAAACACAGCTATATCAATTGACATTATTAATCATGGCACAACTCCAATAAACTACAAAATTTTAATTTAATTTAGAAATTTATTCAACAACCATGGAAGTTCATTTCAGAAAAATTTTGGAGTGGGAGGGGATATTTTGTTCTAAAAGTGACTGCTGCGAAACAAAATTTTGTGCCTTTTAAAGATTCATGCAGATTGCGAGTGAGGTATTTAGCGATTTGTCTTTTTGTTTTTAATGCGAAGCATAGACATGTATTACTGATTGTTGCAAAACATCGCCATAGCGCAGTGCTAGTGCGATGTTAAATCCAACCTACCTGCCTGTGTACCTCCCGGATTGTCTTTAATCGCCCATAACACAGTAGTAGTGAGACATTAAATCGTATCTGCACATCTGCTTATTATACACTTATTCAGTTATTTATGGTATTTTTGTTTTGTAATGTTTAATATTTTTTAGTTTTTATTTTCTTTTGTTCAAGTTTTTCAAAAGCTACTTTTTACACTTTTAGAGCTGTACCGAGTACTCAGTATATACTCGGCACTCGGCCTATTTGCCGAGTACTCGGCCAAATTTAGGCTATGTATTCGTCCAATACCGAGTAATTTTGGGAATTTCACTATTTTTATGCATTATTGAAAGAAATGTGTTAATGAGTGATATTTATTTTATAACTAAACAAAAAAAATATATATATATGAAAATATAAATACAGTGTAGTGTCATTATAATTAAAATTTTTGCTATAACAGCTTTCTGCAGTTAAAACGGGCTGTTACCAAACTTAGCATAGAGATGATTCATGATACGAGCTTTTAATTATAACTATCTTGTATGAATTTAATATGCATTATTTTATAAAAACTTAGTACATGAAATTGTATCTATAAATCAGACAAAAATAAAATATTTTAGAAAAAAAAAGAACCTTCATGTAATATTAAAACAAAATTTTCGTTATACATTTGTGCAAATAAAAGTAAGACACTTCCAAATCGGTAAGAAAAGATTAATTTTGAAAATTATACTATAAAATAACGTAAAAAAACTATCACCTATTCGGATACAGTCTACCGTTGAGCAAAAGGTGTGTTTATTTAGTATTTTAAGAACAAAAAAAAAAAAAAAAAAATGTAAAAAGAGGAGGGGGCATTTAACCGAGTAAAGGCTTTTATGGCATTTTACATTGTATATAAAAAAGGTAAATACACTAAAATGTTATTTAAAACGTGTTTTCATAATCAAATCTGGTGTTTTGCCAATTATGGCCCAAAACCACCTGTCATTTTAGATTTCTACGATCTGAAGATTAATGAAGCCTATAATGTTTGAAATTATAAAATATTTTAATGTTCCCCTTTCACATGTGAATTTCATGTATCTTAAATTAAGCCTTAGTGTTCGAATAACTTTTATATTCTCTAAGAATTATCTGAGGATGATAATTTCACATCTAAAAAAAGATGTTAAGAATAAAGTTATCAGTTATGGTTTTAGTAATCCACTATGCTGAAAGTATTAAAATATAGCAATGAACCTAATTATGTATAGTACCTATACACTACAAAAGTTCAGCATGAAAGCATACTATTTACCATTTAACTAAATTTGATATTCAAAACCCTTTTTCTTTTAATTTCAAGATGTGCATATTTCTTCAGATATGCATAAATTATTCTTTCTTACAATTACTCGGTACTCGGCCGAGTAGTAAAAGGCCAAGTACTCGGTATTCGGCTACTCGTCCAAAGTGCTACTCAGTGCAGCACTAATTTTTAGGCACTTGATTTAAAACACGTAAAATCGACAATTTTGAAAAAATCACAAGACAAAACTGCAAAAGTGTGTCAAATTGGCGATTTTGAAAAAAGTCACCAAGCAGTGTGGTAAAGCACCAGGGCTTGAAAAATCTCAAAATTATGCCCTGTCGGGCATGTTAGTCTGGACAATACATGCTCGAATGAAATTTTTACATATCTAAATATCATATTAAA